>CM022301.1:219810829-221303412 GCA_011799875.1 Thinopyrum elongatum | reverse complement strand
AGTTCTTGAAAAAACATATTAGAGAAAAAAGAAGAAGAAGAATACGCATGGAGGTGGCGGAGAAGAAGACAAAGGATAGGAAGAATACACCGAGAATGAAGAATCAGAAGAAGAATTAAGACTAATAAGAAGAAGAAAATCAGAAGAATACAGAAGTTTAGAAGATATATAAGAAGACGACGAATAATAATACTAAGAAGCGGATTATCTTCCTTCTCTCCTTCGTCGTCGCTCGACCTCTCATCCTCCTCCCTACAGACTCCGCTAGAGACGCCGCACGCCTACGCCTCCGACCTCCGCTCCGCCGCCCTCGCTTCCCTCCGCATCATCCTCCTACTTCGTCTTCCTTACTTCTTCTTCTACCACCTCCTCCCATCCTCCTCCTCCTCCTCCTCTCCTCCGCCCTCTCCTCCTCCTCCTCCTCTCTCCTCCCCCTCGCCGAGCCGCATAATACTAGGTGAACACTTAACCCTGTTCCGAATTGGCTCGCCGACGAGGTGCTCAGGCGGGTCCGGACGTCCACGCCTTTCTGCATCGCCGTTTTGCCAAATCAAATTTTCTAATGGCACCGCTGATGAGAGGAAACATTTTGAATACTAAGAGTAGCAACTGTGACACTGTCTTACCATCCAGAATAACATAGCATAGTGACAGGTGTCTGAACTCACATCTAACAAATGAATTTGTTAACACACAACAACGAAAGTGGGGCTAACCTTCTTTGCACATGCCAGACACTTTCCCTCCCCACTTCCACATTCAACCATACTAGCTTCACTCTGGAGATTGATGGTGACAAAAACGTAAGGCAGATCTTCCGCAGCCATCGCTCGCCCATCGTTGCAACTGATGGTCCTAGGGATCTAACAATTAAGCAATTACACAATCACCGCCGTGTTTTAAAATCCTTTCATATTTTCCCAATTCTTAACCCGAGCTAGATGAAGAAGCGGCATACCCCTGGTGCTGAAAATTCATCGTCGGAGTAGGAACCTATTGAGAGTGTCATTGAAGAAGACATGCCGACCCCGGCGTGGGATGTGAGATGACGAGAGCGCGGAAGAAAGCGGGAGCGGCTATAGCTTCGGAGGAAGGAATAGAAAACAGGGGAATGTTACTTTGTGGTCGGGGGAAAAGGGGGTGGGGCATGGGGGTAGATATTTTTGTGGTTTGCTGGTAGGTCTTTCCAAAAATTTCGAAAGGTGGAGTGGAACACCATGCGTTGCGCGCGCTGGCCGCCGGACCCAGATCACATTATGGCCCAACCGATCTGGGTTCAACATCGCAAAACGATTCTTCTCTTAATACACGCGCATGGGATGAGTTGGATAATTTCAAATTTTTGTGGACAATTTCCTGGGCACTGTCCTCATGCACGTCATTGCATAATGTAACATCGCTTGCTCATTTGGTCACACAAAAGAGCGTACAGACGACAGACCCCACACGTCTAAACTCGAGCAATTTTAGTTCATTAAACCAAGCCGTTACCGGAACATTGCTCTAACAAAAGACCAGCATTAGAAAACAAAGCCTAAGTACGCATAAATTTTAACAAGCCGCGGCCGCCCTGCTCCAGCCTATGCATCGCCGGTTGTGAGATGAGAGGTCGATTACTTGGTCCTGGCGCATGTCCGCCGGTGGTGACTCCGCGTCCCCCCCTCCCCCTGCTGAAGTCGACCGCGTCCTCGGTCCCCGGCTGTTCCTTTGCGGCTCCGCCCTCAAGGTGTAGTACTCGTAGTAAAGTGGGCTGCGCCAAGCTCTTCGGGTTTGGTACTCCACCGCCGATTCCTCTAACGGACAGACTCTTCTCTACCTCGACATCGCCACGCGCACTCTTCCTCCCGGTATATCTCTCTCGATCTGTCCGCTGCCAGTTCCTGCATCGATCTTCCTTTACTCCAGCTCCCCGATCAGGGCTATCCCCCCTCTTCTCTGCTCCACCTATGGGGGATGGTAGGTGCTCTCCATTGCACACCGCCGTCGCCACTCTTTTCAGACGTGGGCTTAGCATCTGGATTCTCTGTGGATGGCCTGGAAGATCTTGGCGGTGTGCAATACCTCGATCCTTTGGCGCGATGGACCCGACTCCGCCGGCCAGGTGCGACATCGGCGACAGGAGACCGGCGTTCCAGCGCGCATACTCGAGCGCTCATCCCTGCGTTTGCATAGATCCCCTTCACCCTATTTCCGTTCTCCGTCACTGCAGCCTGTCTTGCGTTCTTCTTGCAATCGGCCGTTCTTCTTGCTGCTAGCACCACCCTCTGCGTCTGTCGGTTCTTGCCGCAGATTTGCGCCCCCTCTACTTCAGAGGATGCGGCCCGCCCTTCCTCAATGCGGAGGCGGTGCTCACTGCCTCTGGCGTGGCGGCTAGCCTTCGTCGCAGGCCGGCGCGCGCTCGAGGGAGGACGTTCTCCCACGTACGGGCCGCCTCACGAAGCATTTTTCCACCTCGGTCATTCACAGCTTGCAAGAGGGGATCGGGAATGGGGATCGGATCGTTTTGCGTACATACCTTCACCGGATCATTGTCCGGATATTTTTTCGTGGCCGGCTTTTGCCTTGTACACCCTCTTTCCCTTTCTGATCAGACACCTCGAAGCTTTTTTAAGGCCTTTCATTATCTTTCTACTACTACCCTACCACCTATCGACGATCTCCCCTCCACACAGTCAGTTTGATTCATATCTGCAATACTGAGTCTGTTCCTCTACCCACTCATCAAAAACTGCGTCGTGATGTCGTCTGATACGCTGTAGTTTCCTTTATCTCTTAGCTGCCGATAGCATGCACTTCTAATTCGCGGAGGTTACGAATAGATTCTGGTCACACTTCTTTATGTGGTTTGCTTCTCGACTAATGTACTCAGTTTTTCGGAGTCAGAGACAGGGCCTAGTCGACCTTTCCAACACCGCTCTTCGCCGCGCGGGTTCTCTACCGCCGGGGAAGCGGAGCCACTGCGTGCAGAAAAGGGGTAAGGGGGAGACTGTCAGGGGGGGGCTGGCGTCTGATACCGCTGTCTGCTCATCGAGAGACACAGGCGCCACGGTGGCTGCGGAGCGGCACCCACCATGGTGTGACAGTACACCTGACACGCCGGTAAAGGCAAAGGGGACGACCCCGTACCTATCAGAGGCGGAACGCGTACGGCGCTCGGGTCCATAGCCGGCGGCTCTCCGTGACTACATAACTAGCAGAGGGGGGGGCGACGTGGTGGGGCCGGAGCGGAGACGTGACAAGGACTACACGGGGTGAAAGGGGATGTGGTCAAACACGAGTGGGTCGTCACCATCTCGCGCCCTCTTACGGTACATTCATGCAGCGAGAGTCGCTCCGGTCATGCAGGGGAAACGCCTAAAAAAAGAAGAAAGGATCACGCGCCAGTACA
Source organism: Thinopyrum elongatum (assembly GCA_011799875.1). Taxonomy (NCBI): domain Eukaryota; kingdom Viridiplantae; phylum Streptophyta; class Magnoliopsida; order Poales; family Poaceae; genus Thinopyrum; species Thinopyrum elongatum. The sequence continues at coordinate 221,300,024 of CM022301.1, read as the reverse complement.
GTCTCATGAAACCTGCGTATGCTCAGGTATGCCACCAAGATGTTTCACCACTTTGGGAAACAAAGGTGGGTACGGGTGTGGCGCCACCTAAAGGTGTAGGACGTTACACACCCCTCACCTGGCGCGCCACACTCCGGGGGCTAGCCCCACCCACGAGCTAAGAGCCCGTGCTGGTCGTTGTGCCTACTTCTGCATGAGGTAACAATCATGTCTTTATGTACGAACTGTCGCGGTACGGAGTACAAAAAAAAATACATACTTCAAAAAAAAAGGGCGGGCCTGCAATTTTTTTCTACACTTAACGGCACTAAGTACAACGTACGTGAAAATTTGGAATTCTAAGGGGTCATTGACCTTTTTATACTTAGTGGATTTTCTAGCCATTGTAAAACCCGTAATAAATATTTGAAGCTACATCTACATGAAACGGCTAAGATAACCGTTTTGAAAAATAATATGTTGTGTACTTGTGTGCGAGTTAATGTCCTGTGCAGTAAAATTTGGAAGGAATTTCAAACATATTGGTGTCACCGGCCTGACACACATGCGTGCAGTGCCTGTGGCATTCAACATTCCAAACAATTAACTAAATGATCAGAAACACAATAAACCTGCTTGATGTAATGTCATCCTCCAATGATGTTGTAAAAAAATTGGCATGTTGACAAAAGTTTGACACACCCCCCTCACAAACCGGAGAAACTCCTAGAATGCTCGTGTTCCGATAGGGAAACAAGCATGTTTGATGACGAACGGAGATAGCTTCCTCTTAATACGTGCCTTCAAATTTTTCCTCTACATTAATGTGCACTAATACAGCTGTCATGTGAAAAAATTGGAAAATTCTAGAGGGTCATTTAACCTTTTAAAGACATTTAAATATGATTTTCTAGCCATTTAAAATGACCGTAATTCAAATTTGAACTACAACATCTACATGCAACGGCTAAACCTAACGGTTTGAAAAATCATGATTTGTGTACTTGTGTGCGAGTTAATTCCATGTGCAGGAAATTGGAAGGAATTTTTCAAACATATTGGTGTCATGGCCTGGACACACATGCATGGAGTGCCATGGCTTTAAATTTCCAAAAATTAATAAATTGATCAGAAACACAAGAAACCTTGCTTGATGTAATGTCTGCCACCAAGATGATGTGGTAAAAATTTTGGCATGTTTGACGAAAGTTTGGACACACACCCTCACAAACCGGAGCACACTCACTAGAAGGCTCTTGGTTCCGAGAGGGAACATGCAGTATTTGAAATGACGAACCGAGAGATAGCCATTCCTCTTACGGCCTTCAATTTTTTGTATATTTAACGTGCACTAATACAACTGTCATGTGAAAAATGGAAAATTCTGGGGTCCTTTCCTTTTTAAGACATTAAGTATGCTTTTCAGCCATTTATGACCATAATTCAAATTTTGAACTACATCTCTACATGCAACGGCTAACCATAACGTTTGAAAAATCATATTTTTTGTACTTGTGTGGGAGTTAATTCCATGTGCAGTAAATTGGAAGGAATTTTTCCAAACATATTGGTGTCACGGCCTGGACACCATGCATGGAGTGCCATGCCATTTAAATTCCAAAAAAATAATAAATGATCAGAAACACATGAAACCTTGCTGAGTAATGTCATGCCACCCCAAGATGAAGTGGTAAAAATTTGGCATGTTTGACGAAAGTTTGGACACCACCCCTCACAAACCTAGCAACTCACCGAAGCTCGTGGTTCCGAGAGGGGAGCATGCATGTTTTTGAACAAACACGGGAGATAGCTTCCTCTTACGGCCCTCATTTTTTTCTACATTTAGCATGCACTAATACAAATGTCATGTGAAAATTTGGAAAATTCTAGGTGCCATTTGACCTTTTTAATACACTTTAGTGATTTCCTACTAGCCATTTAAATGATCGTAAATTCAAATTTTGAACTACATCTACATGTCAATGGCTAAGAATAAACGGTTTGAAAAATCAATATTTGTGTCTTGTTTGCGAGTTAATTTCATGTGGCAGTAAATTAGAAGGATTTTCAACATATTGGTGTCACCGGCTTGGACACAACATGCATGGAGTGCCATGGCATTTCAAATTCCAAAAATTAATAAATGATCAGCAAACAAGAAACCTTGCTTGATTAATGTCATGCCACCAAATGATTGTGTAAAAAATTTGGCATGTTTTGACCAAAAGTTTTGGCACACACCCATCAAAACCGGAGAAACTCACTAGAATGCTCGTGGTTCCGAGAGGGAACAATGCATGTTGATGACTACACGGGAGATAGCTTCCTCTTACGGCCTTCAAATTTTGTTTACATTTAATGTGCCCTAATACAACTGTCATGTTGAAAAATTGGGAAAATTTCTAGGGGTCATTTAACTCTTTAAAGACATTTAATGATTTTCTAGCCATTAATGCCGTAATTCAAATTTGAACTACATCTACATGCAACGGCTAACATAATGTTTTTGAAAAATCATATTTGTGTACTTGTGTGCGAGTTAATTCCATGTGCAGGAAATTGGAAGGCAATTTTCAAACATATTGGTGTCACGGCCTGGAGACACATTGCATGGAGTGCCATGGCATTAAATTCAAAATATTAATAAATGATCAGAAACACATGAACCTTGCTTGATGTAATGTCATGCCCACCAAGAGTGATGTGGTAAAAAAATTTGGCATGTTTGATCAAAGTTTGGACACACACCCCTCACAACCGGAGCAACTCCTCTAGAAGGGCTCGTGTTCCGAGAGGGAACAATGCATATTTGATGACGAACGAGAGATAGCTCCTCTTACGGCCTTCAATTTTTTTGTATATTAACGTTCACTAATACAACTGTCATGTGAAAAATTGGAAAATTCTAGGGGTCATTGACCTTTTTTAAGACATTTAGTGATTTTCCTAGCCATTTAAAGACCATAATTTCAAATTTAACTACAATCTACATGCAACGGCTAACCATAACGGTTTGAAACAATCATGTTTTTGTACTTGTGTGTTAGTTTAATTCCATGTGCAGTAAATTGGGAGGAATTTTTCAAACATATTGGTGTCACGCCTGGACACATGCATGGAGTGCCATGCCATTTAATTCCAAAAAAATAATAAATATCATGAAACCGTGAACCTTGCTTGATGTAATGTCATGGTCCACACCAAGATTAAGTGGTAAAAAATTTGGTATGTTGGCGAAAGTTTGGACACACCCCCCTCACAAACCAGAGCAACTCACTAGAGAGCTCGTGTTCCCGAGAGGGAACAATGCTGTTTTTATATGCACGACGGGAGATAGCTTCCCGTTCTTACGACCTTCAATTTTTTTCTACATTTAACATGCCACTAATACAAATTTGTCATGTGAAAATTTCAAAAATTCTAGGGTGTCATTGACCTTCTTAATAATATTTAGTGATTTTCTAGCCATTAATGACCGTAATTCAAATTTGAACCTCTACAGCAAACGGCTAAGAATACACGGTTTTGAAAAAATATATTTGTGAGTACTGATTTGGGAGGTAAATTCCATGTGCATACATTGAAGGAATTTTCAAACAATATTTGTGTCACGGCCTGGCGGACACACATGCATGGAGTGCCATGGCATTTAAATTCCAAAAATTAATAAATGATACAAAACACAAGAAACCTTGCTTGATGTATGTCCTGCCACACAAGATGATGTGGTAAAAAATTTTGGCATGTTGACAAAAGTTTGGACACACACCCCTCACAAACCGGACGAAACTCACTAGAATGCTCGTGGTTCCGAGAGGGAACAGCATGTTTGATGACAACAGGAGATAGCTTCCTCTTACGGCCTTCAATATTTTTTCTACATTTAATGTGCACTAATACAACTGTCATGTGAAAATTGGAAAATTCTAGGGGTCATTTGACCTTTTAAAAAGACATTTAAGTGATTTTCTAGCCATTTAATGACCGTAATTCAATTTGAACTACATCTACCTGCAACGGCTTAACCATAAACGGTTTGAAAAAATCTATTTGTGTACTTGTGTGCGAGTTAATTTCCATGTGCAGTAAATTGAAGGAATTTTCCAAACATATTGGTGTCAACGGGCCTGACACACATGATGGAGTGCCAGTGTGCACTTTAAATTCCAAAAAATTAATAATTGATCAGAAAACACATGAAACCTTGCTTGATGTAAGCATGCCACCAAAGATGATGTGGTAAAAAATTTTGCATGTTTGACGAAATTTGGACCCACACCCCTCAAAACCGGAGCAACTCACTAGAAGCCCTCGTGGTTTCCGAAGAGGGAAACAATGCATATTTTGACGAACGAGAGATAGCTTCCTCTTACTGCCTCAATTTTTGTATTATATAGACGTGCACTAATACAACTGTCATGTGAAAAATTGGAAAAATCTCAGGGGTCATTTGACCTTTTTAAACAATTTAAGTGATTTTCTAGCCATTTTAATTAAACCATAATTCAATTTGAACTACTTCTCATGCAATGGCTAACCATAAACAGTTTGAAAAATCTATTTTTGTACTTGTGTGTGGAGTTAATTCCATGTGCAGTAAATTGGGAAGGAATTTTCAAACATATTGGTGTCACGCCTGGACACATGCATGGAGTGCCATGCCATTTAAATTCCAAAAATTAAAAAATGATATAAGAAACACATGAAACCTTGCTTGTTGTAATGTCATGCCACCAAGATGATGTGGTAAAAGTTTTGGCAATTTGGACGAAAGTTTGGACACACACCCTTCACAAACCGGAGCAACTCGCTAGAATGGGCCCGTGGTACGGCCCCATCTACAAGACCACCAAGACAATACCCTCGCGAGGGGCCAAGCCTCGCGAGGCGGATGACACCCAGACCCTCCCGATGCAAAAGCGGCCTCCCCAGGTTGCCTCCTGAGGACGGATATTTCTATGTAGGTACCCAACCAATGAGGTTGCGATGTACGCAAGCCATGGACGACAAGGCCAGGCGGCGGCCAGCGGGCGTATGATAAGGCAGTTTTCCTCTCTTGGTGCTAAGGAGGCAAGGACAGACGTGGGTTCCCAAGGAGCCTGGCAAAGGTTTCCTTCCGATGCCAACCCAAGCCACCTGGTGCGGTGCAGGCGGTATGTCATCGCCGATGCCCACCGCTGCAGTCACGACCAAAAGCTTTTGCCAGTGAAGACCACCTTTCGTCAGATAATGTACTTCTTGTCCCCTTTCAAATTGCCACTGTGGGATCCCTTCCCCCTACGTTTTTGGGGGAAGAGGACCGAGGCCACTATAAGTATAGGTTAGCCACCACTTTAGAGGGGATGGGAACCTCGTCGCTGATTCCCTCACCCATAACCTCGCGAGGTTTGTTCATCCCTTGTCACTATTCATCCTCATCCCTCGTGGGAGGCCAATCCAACCACAAAACAGAGTAGGGTCTTACACTGCAAGGTGGCCCGAACCTGGGTAAACAGCATGTTTTACTTCTTCCTGTTTCGTGTTCATCGCGCTAGGGCATAGGGCGCCGACTGGTTGGCTGGATAGTTGAGTCCTTCGCACACTCCCCAGGTTTGAACCTTTTCTTGGTCTGCGAAGCCCTGAATCCGACATTTGGCACGCCAGGGGAAGAAGAAGAAGAGGAGGAGGAGGAGGAGGAGGAGAAAACGAAGAAGAAGAAGAAGAAGAAGAAGAAGAAGAAGAAGAAGAAGAAGAAGAAGAAGAAGAAAAAGAGAAGAGCAGAAGAAGAAGAGGAAAAAGGAAACCGGGTCGAGGATCGCCGACGAGGTGCGTCGGCGCCGACGGAACCTGGTCGAGCATCGCCGGTTGCCAAATAATTTTCTAATGGCACCGCTGATGAGATGGAAACATTTTGAGATACTAGGTACAAACTGTGACACTGTCTTAACATCCAGAATAACATAGCATAGTGACAGTGTCTGAATCACATCTAACAAATGATTTGTAACAACGAAAGTGGGGCTAACCTTCTTTGCACATGCCAGAAACTTCCTCCCACTGTCCACAGATTCAAACGCAACTAGCTTCACGCATGGAGATTGATGGTGACAACGAGTAGGCAGATCTTCAGCCACCTCGCTCCATTCGTTGCAACTGATGGTCCTAGGGAGCTACAAGAAGAAGAAATGACACAAATCAACCGCCGGGTTAAAATCCTTCATTCCAAGTCATAACCCGAGAGAGAGAAGAGAGGCATACCCGGGTGCTGAAAAATTCATCGTCGGAGGAGGAACCGGTGGAGAGGTCATTGAAGAAGACCATGCCGACCCCGGCGGTAGGATGTGAGATGACGAGAGCGAGGAAGAAAGCGAGGAAGCGGCTATAGCTTCGGAAGGAAGGAAGAAGGAAACAGGGGAAATGTGACTTGTGGTCGGGGGGAAAAGGGGGTGGGGAGGGGGGTAGATATTTTGGCGGTAGGCCAAAAATTTCGAAAGGTGGAGGGAAACTTTGCGCGCGGTGCCGCCGGACACCATTCACTTTGAACGATTGTGTTCATCGCAAACGATTCTTCTGCTTTACGCGCATGGGATGAGTTTGATAATTCAAATTTTGGTGGAAATTTCCCTGGGCACTGTCCTCATCCACGTCATTGCATAATTTAACATCGCTTGCTCATTTGGGCACACAAAAGAGCGTACAGCACACAGACCACACTTACTAAATCGAGCAATTTTAGTAATTAAACAGAGCCAGTTGACCGGAACATTGCTCTAACAAAAGACCAGCATTAAAAACAAAGCCTAAGTACGCATAATTTTAACAAAGCCGCTGCCGCGCCAGCCTATGCATCGCCGGTGTGAGATGAGAGGTCGATGACTTGTCCTGGCGACATGCCGCCGTTGGTGGACTCCGCGTCCCCCCTGCTGAAGTCGACCGCGTCCTCGTCCTCGTCCTCGGCGCCGCCCTCAAGGTTGTAGTACTCGTAGTAGTGGCTGCGCCAGAGCTCGGGTTGGTACTCCACCGCCGATTCCTCTACGGACAGACTCTTCTCTACCTCGACCTCGGCCACGCGCAACTCTTCCTCCCGGTACTCCTCGATCTCCGCTGCCTCCTGCATCTCCAGCTCCCGATCGGCGATCTCATGAGGAAGTAGGTGCTCCATGGCCACCGCCGCCTTTTCAGACGTGGGTTGCATGCTGGATTCCGTGGTGGCCTGGAATATCTTGGCGTGTGCATCCTCGATCTTGGCGCGGATGACCTCGACCCGGGCCAGGGCGACATCGGCGACAGGGACGGCAGCTCGAGCGCTCTCGGCGTTTGCAGCCACCGCCGTAGCAGCTGCTGCAGCCGTCTCGGCTGCTGCAACTGCCCTGTCGGCTGCCGCAGATGCCCTCTCAGCGGATGCGGCCGCGCTCAATGCGGATGCGGTGGCACTCTCGGCGTAGGCGGCTGAGCTCTCGTCGCAGGCGGCGGCGCTCGAGGAGGACGTGGCCACCGTACGGGCCCTCACGAAGCATTTCCACGGCATCATCTTTGCAAGAAGGGGATGCGGGAATGGGGATCGGGATTCGTGGATTCGGGGGGTTGCCGACACTGGAGCAGACGAGCCGGCGAAGCTTAAGGAGGAAGACTTAAATAGACCCACAAATTTTCATCGCAAACAGTTCCTACAAAAAAACTCTGTGTGATGTTGTTGATATTTTTTATTAGCTGTGAAAGACGAATTTGGAGTAAAGTGGCAACGGATGGTGTTCTAAATGTACGAGAAAATTTGTAGTACTAATACAACTGTCATGTCAAAAATTGTAAAATTTCAGGGGTCATTTAACCTTTTAAGACATTTAAAGTGATTTTCTAGCCATTTAATGACCGTAATTCAAATTTGAACTACATCTACATGCAACGGCTAATCATAACGGTTTGAAAAATCATATTTGTGTACTTGTGTGTGAGTTAATTCCATGTACAGTAAATTGGAAGGAATTTTCAAACATATTGGTGTCACGGCCTGGACACATGCATGGAGTGCCATGGCATTTAAATTCCAAAAAAATAATAAATGATCGGAAACACATGAAACCTTGCTTGATGTAATGTCATGCCACCAAGATGAAGTGGTAAAAAATTTGGTATGTTTGACGAAAGTTTGGACCCACACCCCTCACAAACCAGAGCAACTCACTAGAAGGCTCGTGGTTCCGAGAGGGAACAATGCATGTTTTATGACGAACGGGAGATAGCTTCCTCTTGCGGCCTTCAATTTTTTTCTACATTTAACGTGCACTAATACAACTGTAATGTGAAAATTTGGAAAATTCTAGGGGTCATTTGACCTTTTTAATACATTTAAGTGATTTTCTAGCCATTTAATGACCGTAATTAAAATTTGAACTACATCTACATGAAACGGCTAAGAATAACGGTTTGAAAAATAATATTTGTGTACTTGTGTGCGAGTTAATTCCATGTGCAGTAAATTGGAAGGAATTTTCAAACATATTGGTGTCACGGCCTGGACACACATGCGTGGAGTGCCTTGGCATTTAAATTCCAAAAAATTAATAAATGATCAGAAACACAAGAAACCATGCTTGATGTAATGTCATGCCACCAAGATGATGTGGTAAAAAATTTGGCATGTTTGACAAAAGTTTGGACACACACCCCTCACAAACCGGAGAAACTCACTAGAATGCTCGTGGTTCCGAGAGGGAACAATGCATGTTTGATGACGAACGGGAGATAGCTTCCTCTTACGGCCTTCAAATTTTTTCTACATTTAATGTGCACTAATACAGCTGTCATGTGAAAAATTGGAAAATTCTAGGGGTCATTTAACCTTTTAAAGACATTTAAATGATTTTCTAGCCATTTAATGACCGTAATTCAAATTTGAACTACATCTACATGCAACGGCTAACCATAACGGTTTGAAAAATCATATTTGTGTACTTGTGTGCGAGTTAATTCCATGTGCAGGAAATTGGAAGGAATTTTCAAACATATTGGTGTCATGGCCTGGACACACATGCATGGAGTGCCATGGCATTTAAATTCCAAAAAATTAATAAATGATCAGAAACACAAGAAACCTTGCTTGATGTAATGTCATGCCACCAAGATGATGTGGTAAAAATTTTGGCATGTTTGACGAAAGTTTGGACACACACCCCTCACAAACCGGAGCAACTCACTAGAAGGCTCGTGGTTCCGAGAGGGAACAATGCATATTTGATGACGAACGAGAGATAGCTTCCTCTTACGGCCTTCAATTTTTTTGTATATTTAACGTGCACTAATACAACTGTCATGTGAAAAATTGGAAAATTCTAGGGGTCATTTGACCTTTTTAAGACATTTAAGTGATTTTCTAGCCATTTAATGACCATAATTCAAATTTGAACTACATCTACATGCAACGGCTAACCATAACGGTTTGAAAAATCATATTTTTGTACTTGTGTGTGAGTTAATTCCATGTGCAGTAAATTGGAAGGAATTTTCAAACATATTGGTGTCACGGCCTGGACACATGCATGGAGTGCCATGCCATTTAAATTCCAAAAAAATAATAAATGATCAGAAACACATGAAACCTTGCTTGATGTAATGTCATGCCACCAAGATGAAGTGGTAAAAAATTTGGCATGTTTGACGAAAGTTTGGACACACACCCCTCACAAACCATAGCAACTCACTAGAAGGCTCGTGGTTCCGAGAGGGAGCAATGCATGTTTTATGACAAACGGGAGATAGCTTCCTCTTACGGCCTTCAATTTTTTTTCTACATTTAGCATGCACTAATACAAATGTCATGTGAAAATTTGGAAAATCTAGGTGCCATTTGACCTTTTTAATACATTTAAGTGATTTTCTAGCCATTTAATGATCGTAATTCAAATTTGAACTACATCTACATGCAATGGCTAAGAATAACGGTTTGAAAAATAATATTTGTGTACTTGTTTGCGAGTTAATTTCATGTGCAGTAAATTAGAAGGAATTTTCAAACATATTGGTGTCACGGCTTGGACACACATGCATGGAGTGCCATGGCATTTCAATTCCAAAAAATTAATAAATGATCAGAAACACAAGAAACCTTGCTTGATGTAATGTCATGCCACCAAGATGATGTGGTAAAAAATTTGGCATGTTTGACAAAAGTTTGGACACACACCCATCACAAACCGGAGAAACTCACTAGAATGCTCGTGGTTCCGAGAGGGAACAATGCATGTTTGATGACGAACGGGAGATAGCTTCCTCTTACGGCCTTCAAATTTTGTTTACATTTAATGTGCACTAATACAACTGTCATGTGAAAAATTGGAAAATTCTAGGGGTCATTTAACCTTTTAAAGACATTTAAGTGATTTTCTAGCCATTTAATGGCCGTAATTCAAATTTGAACTACATCTACATGCAACGGCTAACCATAATGTTTTGAAAAATCATATTTGTGTACTTGTGTGCGAGTTAATTCCATGTGCAGGAAATTGGAAGGAATTTTCAAACATATTGGTGTCACGGCCTGGAGACACATGCATGGAGTGCCATGGCATTTAAATTCCAAAATATTAATAAATGATCAGAAACACATGAAACCTTGCTTGATGTAATGTCATGCCACCAAGATGATGTGGTAAAAAATTTGGCATGTTTGATGAAAGTTTGGACACACACCCCTCACAAACCGGAGCAACTCACTAGAAGGCTCGTGGTTCCGAGAGGGAACAATGCATATTTGATGACGAACGAGAGATAGCTTCCTCTTACGGCCTTCAATTTTTTTGTATATTTAACGTGCACTAATACAACTGTCATGTGAAAAATTGGAAAATTCTAGGGGTCATTTGACCTTTTTAAGACATTTAAGTGATTTTCTAGCCATTTAATGACCATAATTCAAATTTGAACTACATCTACATGCAACGGCTAACCATAACGGTTTGAAAAATCATGTTTTTGTACTTGTGTGTGAGTTAATTCCATGTGCAGTAAATTGGGAGGAATTTTCAAACATATTGGTGTCACGGCCTGGACACATGCATGGAGTGCCATGCCATTTAAATTCCAAAAAAATAATAAATGATCAGAAACACGTGAAACCTTGCTTGATGTAATGTCATGCCACCAAGATTAAGTGGTAAAAAATTTGGTATGTTTGGCGAAAGTTTGGACACACACCCCTCACAAACCAGAGCAACTCACTAGAAGGCTCGTGGTTCCGAGAGGGAACAATGCATGTTTTATGACGAACGGGAGATAGCTTCCTCTTACGACCTTCAATTTTTTTCTACATTTAACATGCACTAATACAATTGTCATGTGAAAATTTCAAAAATTCTAGGTGTCATTGACCTTCTTAATACATTTTAGTGATTTTCTAGCCATTTAATGACCGTAATTCAAATTTGAACTACATCTACATGCAACGGCTAAGAATAACGGTTTGAAAAATAATATTTGTGTACTTGTTTGGGAGTAAATTCCATGTGCAGTAAATTGGAAGGAATTTTCAAACATATTGGTGTCACGGCCTGGACACACATGCATGGAGTGCCATGGCATTTAAATTCCAAAAAATTAATAAATGATCAGAAACACAAGAAACCTTGCTTGATGTAATGTCATGCCACCAAGATGATGTGGTAAAAAATTTGGCATGTTTGACAAAAGTTTGGACACACACCCCTCACAAACCGGAGAAACTCACTAGAATGCTCGTGGTTCCGAGAGGGAACAATGCATGTTTGATGACGAACAGGAGATAGCTTCCTCTTACGGCCTTCAAATTTTTTCTACATTTAATGTGCACTAATACAACTGTCATGTGAAAAATTGGAAAATTCTAGGGGTCATTTGACCTTTTAAAGACATTTAAGTGATTTTCTAGCCATTTAATGACCGTAATTCAAATTTGAACTACATCTACATGCAACGGCTAACCATAACGGTTTGAAAAATCATATTTGTGTACTTGTGTGCGAGTTAATTCCATGTGCAGTAAATTGGAAGGAATTTTCAAACATATTGGTGTCACGGCCTGGACACACATGCATGGAGTGCCATGGCATTTAAATTCCAAAAAATTAATAAATGATCAGAAACACATGAAACCTTGCTTGATGTAAAGTCATGCCACCAAGATGATGTGGTAAAAAATTTGGCATGTTTGACGAAAGTTTGGACACACACCCCTCACAAACCGGAGCAACTCACTAGAAGGCTCGTGGTTCCGAGAGGGAACAATGCATATTTGATGACGAACGAGAGATAGCTTCCTCTTACGGCCTTCAATTTTTTTGTATATATAACGTGCACTAATACAACTGTCATGTGAAAAATTGGAAAATTCTAGGGGTCATTTGACCTTTTTAAGACATTTAAGTGATTTTCTAGCCATTTAATGACCATAATTCAAATTTGAACTACGTCTACATGCAATGGCTAACCATAACAGTTTGAAAAATCATATTTTTGTACTTGTGTGTGAGTTAATTCCATGTGCAGTAAATTGGAAGGAATTTTCAAACATATTGGTGTCACGGCCTGGACACATGCATGGAGTGCCATGCCATTTAAATTCCAAAAAATTAAAAAATGATCAGAAACACATGAAACCTTGCTTGTTGTAATGTCATGCCACCAAGATGATGTGGTAAAAGTTTTGGCATGTTTGACGAAAGTTTGGACACACACCCTTCACAAACCGGAGCAACTCGCTAGAAGGCCCGTGGTACGGCCCATCTACAAGACCACCAAGACAAGACCCTCGCGAGGGGCCAAGCCTCGCGAGGCGGATGACACCAAGACCTCCCGAGGCAGCGGCCTCCCCAGGTTGCCTCCTGAGGAGCGGAGATTTCTATGTAGGTACCCAACCACATGAGGTTGCGATGACGCAAGCCATGACGACCAAGGCCAGGCGGGCGCCAGCGGGCGTAGATAAGGCAGTTTCCTCTTTGGTGCTAAGGAGGCAAGGACAGACGTGGGTTCCCAAGGAGCCTGGCAAAGGTTTCCCTTCCGATGCAACGAGACCAAGGCCACCGGTGCGGCAGGGCGGATGTCATCGCCGAGCCCACCGCTGCATCACGACCAGAAGCTTTGCAGGTGAAGACCACCTTTCGTCAGGATAAGATGTACTACTTGTCCCCTTTCAAATTGGCCACTGTGGGATCCCTTCCCGCCTACGTTTTGGGGGAAGAGGACCGAGGCCACTATAAGTATAGGTTAGCCACCACTTTAGAGGGGATGGGAACCTCGTCGGCTGATTCCCTCACCCATAGACCTCGCGAGGTTGTTCATCCCTTGTACTAGTTCATCCTCAGCCCCTCGTGAGGCCAATCCACCACAAAACAGGAGTAGGGTCTTACACTGCAAGGTGGCCCGAACCTGGGTAAACAGCCATGTTCATCTTCTTCCTTGTTCGTGTTCATCGAGCTAGGCCATAGGGCGACGAGCTGGTTGGCTGGATAGGTTGAGTCCTTCGCACACGCCCCAGAGTTTGAACCTTTTCTTGGGTCTGCGAAGCCCTGAATCCGACATTTGGCACGCCAGGTAGGGGCGTGTCGAGGTCCTTGCCCCTTCATCAACCACGTTCTGCCCTTGCTCCGTCGCACCCATGGCGGAGGCTCCCCGAGCTTGCGCTGAGTGTTGGGCCACTCGCGCCACCCGGTTGGCGCCCCTCGGCTGCGGAGCTCATCGTCACCCCATGCTCCCCATGGCTGACGATACCGCTGGCGTCGCTGGCCGTTGGCGGCGAGGCCCGCCACTGCCCTCTTCCGCGCGGCGTCGTCCTTGCTATTTCGCCAGGGGCTGGTGAACATGCAGGCCGCGCTCCTCGTGGCGCGAGAGTTGCTGAGATGCCGAATAGCGGAAGGCAGCCATGATGCCTTGATTGGCCGGGTCGCTGAGCTGCTCGATGCCACCTGCGAGAGCATGGAGCCATTTTGTATCCTGCCTACATCACGGATGTCGCCAGAGGTTCGCACCTGCTCCCGCTGCATCTGCTCGCCCTCCCGGAGGGAGTCCGGAGGGGTCTCGCGATGGTAATCTCGCACGCGACGCCGCCCGCCCGGCTCAAGATGCGCTCCCCCGGAATATGACCGGGGTAGGCGGCCCCTCCAGGAGCCGCAACGAAGGACCACCCCTTGGTCGGCATGACCAGGCACCGGAGATGGTGGGCAGCAGAGCGGAGGGACTGGAGGCTGGCTTTGGGATGATGGCCTCTGGTGCCTCTGTGCCGCCATCATTGGGCTCGTTGTACGAACAAAGGGGAGGCCCACGCACGTTCCCCTCGTCGACCTGGATGTCGAGACTGCCGAGGCCACACGGGACCGGAGCCCCTTACGAGCCAACCCAACGCCCCGCCGGTGCCTTCGATAGCAACGGTCACCGGTTACAACCAATATCTTTGGAACATGTCACGCTAACCTTGGATCGCAGGTAAATCATGCAACGACGGCGCACCTCCGGGTGCTGGCCCTGACCCGGGCATGCAAGGCGTGCCAGGAAGTCGCGCGAGGACGCCCCCCATGCACGACAAGGGAACCCGGTGCCAGGGCTCCCCCCCCCCCGCGTCACGAGGCGCATGGCGCCACCACCGCGGTGGCGCGTGCCATCCGGAAGTGGGCCCTTCTCTGGGGAAGGTGCCGACGAGCCTCCCCCGTTCGAGGGCCCGCGGCCACCTTACCACCGCCCGCGTAGCCCCTTGCCCCTTGGTCCTGTCCTGGTTTCCGGACGCCCCAATGGTGGTCAGGGTATGCACGGGGCGGGGTACCCGCCTAGGGGGCAAGAAGCGCCACTCAAGTCTTCGCTCGTGACACTCTCACGTAATAATGAGTGGGGCTGTACACGCCCCGGAGTCTCTTGAGCGCTGTCCCTGAGCCTCACGGGGGCTCCCACCCACGTCTCAGTGGAAGCCCCATGCTCCGTGCTGGCGGACGACGCTGTCCCCCAATGACTATGCCCACGCCCAGTGGAGGCCCCATGCTCCGCGTTGGTGGGAAGACTAGAAGACTAGCATAGGTGCCAGACGCAGCTGTTTTTTGCTTTCTCTTGTAGCCGAATCTACTATTTCTTGGAATGAACTTGCAGCTCTTGCGTTTTTGTTGGAAAAGGGGGGGGGGGGGTTCCTGGTTCTTTCTTCTCCTAGTTGTTTTTCCTTCGCTTAGTTTCCGTTTTTGTGAAAGATGGCGGTCACCCATTGTTCGCTCCATCGCACACCGCGAGCGGGGGCTGGGCATGGTGCGCATGCTTCGGCCGCCCAGCGGCGCTAAAGACGCCCTGAGGGCCCAGGCCACAACAGCTATGGCCTTGCCCGCGCGCACACCTCTCAGGATCCTCGCGCGGCGCTCTCGAGTGAACTAGTGGGCGCGCATCGCCCAGGACCCTCGACAGGCACCGCCCTTCCGGACCTGGAACCGGGCACCGCGACCAGGCACGACAATGACGGCCACCCCTACTTAGGGGTCGTGAGTGCGCGAAAAGTAAAAGAGGGACGACAACAGGGAGTGCAAATACCACTCAATAGATCGCAGAAAAAGTTCTTCCAAAAATACTTTCGCACCCCCGCGGGGTCGCATTCAAAATTCAGACAGGAAAACAGGGAAATACAAGCCTAGCGAGACGCGCTATCATTGTCTTCGTTGCCATCGTCGTCATCATCAGCTCCGCCCTCTTCAACTGCGGGCGCGACCATGTCATCGGCAGTGGCGAGTTCTGCGATCAGGTCGTCCACGTGATCTTCCACCTAGTTCACCAGGATGCCTTGGATTGCTCCAGGCACGGGGGCTATCGCGGCGTCGAAGTCAAAGTCAGGATCAGACCGAAGAAGGTGGCTGAAGACGCGCGAGAACGCGTGCCCAAGAAGGTCGCGGATCTTCTCCACGATGAGTCGGCGCGCCCTCGCGGCCCCACCTTCGAGGCGAGTCACGACCTGGGTGAAGAAGCTGAGGTAGCCGGCGTCATCGGCTTCGAGCGGGCGGGAGACATTCTCGTCACAAATGTTGCTTACGGCCCGATTGGTCCTAAACCCAAGGGCCTCGAACATCAAGGAGCGCTCACGCTGCAGCACTCGGCAGTGGCCCGCCTCATCCGAGGCTTTCTCTAGGAGGGACGAAACTCCTTCAACCTGCTGATGGAGGAAAGAATGCTCAGCCTCAGCGGTAGTCCGAGCTGCCTCAGCGGCCTTCTCGCGCTGCTCCGCCGTAGCTAGCTTCTCCTTGAGGGCGTCGGCCTTACCCTGCAGCTCGTCGCTCCACATGCAGAAGCGAGCCTCCTAGGGCTCCAGCTTCCGGCGGTATTCCTCGGCAAGGGTCTCACGGATCCCTGCTACCTTCTTGTCGACCTCTCGCTGGATCCTCGCCTCTCGAGAAGCGAGGGCATCCTCGGCAGCAGCTACTTGGCGCTCCATCACTTCCAGCCGCTCGCGCTCCAAGCTTAGCTCCACCGCCTCCAGCACCAACGTGTCGTCGGGTGTGCGGGGCCTCGCCTCGCTCGTGGGCAGCCAGGCCGTCGGAGCAGCGAGCGCGGGTATGCGCGCCTGGACTTGCTGCTCAAGGATGGCGTTGGAAGCTCGGAGCTCTTTCTCGCGCGCCTCAGCCGCTTCGCGCTGGCGGTCTGTGGCTCAGGCCACCTCCAAAGCGCAATTGCGAGCCTCCCTCGCCATGGCCAGGGGCCCCTCCACCTCTGCTTGGGCCTGCTCGCACTGCAGGCGACCGAAGTTGATGGCAACTTGCAGCTGGCGCCATTCGCGCGCCAGGCGCAGGCGCTTTGCCTCGAGGTAGGCGTCAACATCACCAAGCTCCGCCTCGAGGTGCTCCAGCATGCTCGACGCCTCCTGAAGAAGGCCGTGCTGGACGGCGCTGCGCCAGTGTGCGAGCTCCAACGCCCGGCCTTGGTTTTCCTCTGTGCCCTAGCTAGCCCGAGAGGCGCGCGAGGACTCGCCCGCCTCTGGCAGGGGCTCGGGGGCTGGGACTCCTTCGCTCGCTCCTGCGGCTTGAGATGGGGCCCGACGTGGACTCGCCCCGCTGCTTGAAGATGGCGCCGTCCTGCAGGCTACCCGGCTACCGGCGAGGATCAGCGGGGGACCCCTCGGCACAGCCTCCATGCCCCAAATGTTGCTCCAGAAGAAGGACACCGAGAGTGCAGGCCTGCGGCCCCCCAGGGGCGGCCTTGGCTCTTGTACAAATGCCACCTCGCGCGCAGCCATCTGGCTCATGAGGCCTAAGGTCGTGACGGGACCGGTGGCCTCCGGAGGTCGCCCTCGGGATGCACTCGCCCCCGCAACAGAAGGGATCCTGAGGGGCAAAAGTCAGAAGAAGACGCAATATGCAAGATTCAAGGAGGGCAAGTTACTTACTCATCCACGACTATCCACTTCCTCCTTTCCAGGGTCCTCGGGACAGGGTCGCAGTGGCTCCCGAGCCCCTTCCTCTTGCGGGATGCCCCGAGATCCAGAGGGGATTCGCTGGGGACCGACACGTAGCCCTTCACGGCGGGGACAGTGGCTGCATCCGCGGGCGGTGCTCCTCCCTGGCCGCCCGTGGGGCCAGGGGCGGCCACCTCAGGAGCGCATGGTGGCGCCTGCCCCTCAGCCGCCACCTCAGGAGCGGTAGGCGGTGCCCGCTCCCCCGCAACCACCTCAGGAGCACACACCTTAGGGCCTCCATTGTGGGAGTGACCAAGAGGGGGCTATCGCGAGACCCCTCGTGGCCCTCAGGGAGCAGCCCTCACTCGTCGAAGCGCGGCATCTTCTTGGCGAAGGCTCCCCCCTGCGGTGATCGTAAAGAGGGAATCCGTCCGGAGGGAGCTCGGCAGGCTCCTCACCGGTCAGGAGGCGGAGCACTTCGCGCAGGGTCCTGGAAGGAAGAGAAGGCCGGTGGAGCCTCATGTCGTCCGCGGGACCAGTAAAGGTCCACATCAGGCGGGAATGGCACTGAAGCGGGGCGATACATCGCCCGGTGAACTCCCTCACCACCATCGCCATCGTCACCCCCGCCTTCTTCATATTGGCCAGCCTAGCCATGACTCGGGCGAGCTGCAGGTCGACCAGCTTCACGCGCTACTAGAATCAGGGAATTTCCCATCAGCCAGTTCTTTGCCGTCTGCTAGCTGACGGCAAAGAAGGTCTTTGCCGTCTGCTTACAAAAAACAGACGGCAAAGAACTGGCTGATGGCAAAGATACTATTTGCCATCAGCCTGTTCTTTGCCGTCAGCTAGCGGATGGCAAAGAGGTGGGGGTAGGGTCCAGTGGAGGCCAGTTCACTGTAACGGTCCAACCCACCTCTTTGCCGTCTGCTAGCGGGATGCAAAGATTCTTTGCCGTCTGCTAGCAGACGGCAAAGAGAACAGCAGCTAATGGCTACAGCCCACCCCCCACACCCCACCTCCCCTCTCCATCTCTCTTTCTCTCTCACTCCACCGCGCCGCCCCCGACCCCAACCGCCGCCGCCGCCCCCGACCCCCACCGCCCTCGCCACCCCTGCTGACCCCCCGCCTCCCTCCACCCGGCCCCCACCCCCGCCACCGACCGCTGTCTGCTGCGCCCCCCACGGGCCCCGGCCCTGCGCCCCAACAACCGCCGCCCCGATGCCTTACCCCTGCCCTGCCGCCCCCTGCCTCCCCGCCAAACCAGGCACCCCACGCCCTTTCTGCCCGCCGCCCCCTCCGCCGCCCCAACACCATTCGCCCTGGCCCTTCTCCCGCCGTCCTTTCTGCCCCTTCCGCCCTCGCACCCCTTCCTGCTGTGCTCTCCCCCTATTTTTTTTTCTTTTTTCTACTGTTAGAATTAGGTTAGTTAGTACTGTTAGTTAGGTTAGTTAGATTAGTTCTAGGTTAGTTAGGTTAGTTCTTGTTAGTTATGTTTAGTTTCTAGTTTGTTAGTTATTCTTGAAAAAATTTATTAGGAGAAGAAAAGAAGAAGAAAGAAGAAGTGGAGGAGGAGGAGAAGAAAGAAAAAGGGGAGGAGAAGAAAGAGAAAAGCAAGAAGAAGGAAGAAGAAGACCCTCCTCAACTCCTCGCACCTCACCTCTCCCCCCTCCAGCCCACTCCCTACCTCCATCCTCCTCCTCCTCTTCTTCTTCTTCTTCTCCTCCCCCACTCTTTTTCTTCCCTCCTCCTCCTCGTCCTCCCCTCCGCCTCCCTCCCTCCTCCTTCCTCCTCTCCTCCGCCCCTCCTCCTCCTCCTCCTCCTCCCCTCTCATCCCCCTCACTGCCTCCCTCCGCACTCCCCATCCTCTCCTCTCTTCTCTTCTTCTTCGTCTTCTTTCCCCCTCCCCTGCCTCCTCCTCCTCCTCCTCCCCTCCTCCTCCTCCCCTCCTCCTCCCTGCCTCCCCTCCGCTCCTCCTCCTCCGCCTCCGCTTCCTCCTCCTCCTCCTCCTCCCCTCCCTCCCCCTCTCCCCCGCATCCTCATCCCCTCTCAGACTGAATTTGAAAAGTAAACCTTGGTCGAGACCGTCCCGACGTGTTCTTCGCGCCGCTCACCTTTGTCGATCCTCGCCTTGCCAAACAGTGTCAAGGGTTAGGAACTAGGGTTCGAGTACGCCGGTCCTCCAGTGTCGAGGGTCGGCGCAGAGGGTCGAGATCGCCTGTTCGCCGAGGGGTCGAGGGTCGGGGTAGAGGGTCGAGGATCGCCCGGTCGCCGAGGGGATAGATGGTGGAGCCAGTGGGTCCCCTCGCCGAGGACCTCCACCCGTCGCTAGGTCGAGGGTTCCGCCGAGGGTCCAGTGGGGTGAGGGGTCGTGGGTCGAGGGGTCGATGGTGAGGATCTTCCGTTTTCGAGTGCTGACTGACTGGGTTGTAGCTTAAGAGAGGACGTCCCCGAGCTGAATGTCATGAGCCGCGGGTGAACTACTTCCATCCGTGCGCGAGAACGGATGGAGCAGTTTGCCCGCACTGATGACCTTCAGCTCGGGCATGTCCGCATCTTAAGCTACGACAACAGCCGCACCATGCTCACAGTGAGGTTTCGACAGGACCACCAAGGGGTTGAGGGTCCGAGGGTCGATGGATTGCCGAGGGGTCAGGGGTTGATGTCCTTCGAGGGTTCGAGGATCGCCGAGGGTTCGAGGGTCGCCGAG
This sequence comes from Thinopyrum elongatum, assembly GCA_011799875.1. Classification (NCBI taxonomy): domain Eukaryota; kingdom Viridiplantae; phylum Streptophyta; class Magnoliopsida; order Poales; family Poaceae; genus Thinopyrum; species Thinopyrum elongatum. The sequence continues at coordinate 221,279,982 of CM022301.1, read as the reverse complement.
GGGTCATGGTTCGAGGGCGGGGTTGAGGGTCGAGGGGGTCGATGGTCGAGGATCTTCCGGTCCGAGTGCTTGACCGACTGGTGTCGTAGCTTAAGATGAGGACGTCCCCGAGCTAAGGTCATGACGTGGGTGAACTGCTTCCATCCGTGCATGAAGAATGGATGGAAAGCAGTTCGCCCCACTGATTACCTTGATGCTCGGGCACGTCCGCATCTTAAGCTACACACCATAGCCGCACCATGCTCACAGTGAAGGCATTTGACAAGGACCACAGAGGGTTAGGGTCAATGGTCGGATTGACTGAGGGTATAGGGTTGAGGGTCGCCGAGGGGTTCCTAAGTTATGTTGTACTTGATGATGAGACACTAGTTATATGCATATTGTTATTCATGTCGGTATTAAATTTTGTTTAGTTGTACTAATTTCGTTTCTCTATGTCATGGTAGGTGTTAAAGATGGTGGGCGCGCGTAGAGGAGCGCTTCAGAGGCTCCTTCTTCATCGGCGCGTGTGGTGGGAGGGGTTACTTCCATTCCACCCCAGAGCTCCGGAGAGCGTTGTTGACAGTATGAAGCCACCGGTGGGCGCTTCTTTCTTCGGCGTCGTTGTCCACCGGGGGTGGGGGTCGGGAGGAAAGAAGACAGGAGGTCAGGAGGATGTGGCCATGGGAGAGCTAGGCAGGCTCCTATGCCTTCCCTCGCGCCAACGCCCTAGCGATTCACCCAAAGCACAGGACTGCTAGGGTGGACACGTCTGAGGAGGAGGCTACGGGACTCCAGTCCATGAGCCTCGGTTCGACGTGGCCTTTGGCCCATGAGACTTCGCTCATGAAACTTTGGCCCCACGAACTCCAGACCAGGGTACATCCCAGTAGACGTCCACATGGGGTACCTGGATGAATCCGCCCTTAGGGGCCGAGTGGCCATGCTGATGGTGGCGGGAATTCGGCTGATAGCGAGGGCGAGGTGGTTGAGAGGGGACACTGTCTACCAGCCGGTTTGTACATAGCTCCCCCCCATGCCGCGACCCGCGAGAAGTGGCTGATTTTCCCTGATGGGGAGAGGTAAGTGCATTTACTCTTTTTGTAGCTTTTGCCTTCACATTTCTCTCAATATGTAATGCGTTAGCCTTGTCATACTTCGGGGTTGGACACACTCAGGATGTCCCGCAGGCCCTACACCGTCCTTGGTGTGCTTTGCCGGCAAAACTTCCCGGGGTTTGTCACGTTGCCCGGTGAGGGTCAGGTTTCTAGAGCTAGGATTGAGCTGGGAGCACTACTTGGCTGCCCCGGCCCCACCGGAGAGATGATCGATGGTGTCTTTGCCACACAGGGCAGAGATGGGTGATCCATAAAAGTTTTGGGTAATTGCATCCTTTACACCAATCTAAAAATCTTCAAATACTCAGTTATTGTACTAATCAATGTTGTCTCGTTTGATTGCAGACCTTCTACAGGTGTGAGGATTCGGATACGAGGAGGCCGCGGCCAAGGTTATCGATGCCGAGTGCAGGCGCCTACTACAAAACTTACGGCACGAGGCTCGGTGCAGGCTGTTTCGGACTATATGCCTCGCGTGGTATTAAGAAGCCAAGCCGGCGTGCCGCGATAAAGTTTCCTGAAGAAGGAGGCAGTACATGGCGGTAATTACCTATTCTTAAGGCCTTGTACTTATTTCCCTTGATTTGATTCGTAGACGTAGCGCTCAAGTACGTTTCTCTTTACTACTTGGTGCCGCCCGAGATGGTGTGCGATCAGATGATTGTTTGGGAAGGTGGTTTTGGTCGATGAGTGGTGCTCAAATGAATAGTGTCCCAGCACACAATGCCAAGGACAGCGGTCCCAAATGGAAGGTGTGCCACACCATCTAGCAGCGCCAACTTATTTCAGTTCGGGGCGGAACTGGGTCATGTGGTTTGCTTCATGATTCATGCAATTCATTCTTCATGCTAGCTTGAGACCTTTAATTACTAATTTACTTTGTGTCCTCTCTTTCAGGCAAAACACAATAAGCGGAGGTGCTAGAGGTGTACGACCTCTATGCCATGGCCCATACTGGCTTCGTACAAGAGGTCAAGGCATTCGAGCCCTCTGAACCTCGATAACCAAAGAACTTCACCAACATCTCCTCCCACAACAAACTCTGATGGTATAAGATGAGGGAAGGCGAGGAAAGGGGAGGAACTTTTAACTCGATCCAGCAGTTTTGAATCCAGAGCTGGTGATGATATCTGATGGCGGAGGTCCCATGGCTCGATAGCCATTGGAGATGGACTTATCCATTGTCCTCGCACTCTCCTGGAGATCAAGGCATGCCAGTCGAGTCCGTTTTTTTTCCGAGAAGAGGCCTCGTTAATGGCCAGTCGAGCTCGCCTTCGAGGTTAGGTTTTATACGGACCATCTACTTTCCTCCATTACATGTGTGTGCGGCCATTGATGATTACAATGCTAACAAGGAGTGGTGTTTGCAGGCTTCTCTTCAGAGTGAGTGAGATAAACCCAGGCGCTTCTGGCGGAGAGGGATCGGCTGCGGAGGAGAAGCAGCGGGAGTTTGGAGAGAAAATGGCAGGATGTTGGAGGAGGAGAGGCACAGAATGACATCAAAACCGGGCCATGTACTAGCTCCTCGTTATAAGTTTCTTTTTTGCATATTACCAATCATTCAGGTAAGGTTTGTTTCATTTACGACTAGTATGACTGACCTGTCAAAACCAAATGTGCAGTCTCTTGTGCCAGAAGCGGTTAACCCCCCGCCGATGCCAGAGATTGCTCTGGGACCACGGTGAGTTTAATTTGAATGGTCATTAGTACTAGTATTAACCATTTGTAGTGTCGTCATGCTAACGAGACATTGCAAATGAATCTTTGGTGCACGCGTACCTCCAGACAATGCATCACACGATCCTTCTCCAGGTGGTACCGGCAAGCCACGCCGGTGCTTCACCTCCGTGATGACGGTAAGTTTTCTCTAGTGTTTTGGCTTAACAAATGCATAATGACCTAGACTTAGCTTTATTTCCTCCAATATGCTTACCATAATGACCTAGACTTAGCTTATTTTCCTCCAAAATGACATAATAAGCTTACTTAGCTCCAAATGATCCATTTTACCTTAGTAGCTCTAAAATATCTTACTTAGCTTTGTTTCCTCCAAAATAACCTAATTAGCTCTAATAGGGTAAGTTATCTCTAATATGCTTAGTTACCTAGGTTTGCTCAATATGACATACACTAGTCTACTATGTCAAAATGGCATAATTAGCTTACTTAGGTTTGAAATGTATAACAACCTTGGTACCCTCATATATGTCATATACTTAGCTTATTTTCCTCAAAATGACATAATAAGCTTAATTAGCTCCAAATGATCAATTTTACTAGTTAGCTCCAAATGACCTAAGTGGCTAAATGCTAAGTTTATCTTCTAATATGGCATAGTTACCTAGGTTAGCTCAATAAATACCTATACTTAGCTTACTTATGTCAAAATGGCATAATATGCTTAGTTTAACTGAAAATGCAAATTACCAGGTTAGGCTCAATAATGATCCATTTTTACCTAATTAGCTCCAAAATGATCCATTTTACCTAGGTTAGCTCTAAAATGATTCATTTTACCTAGTTAGATCCAAATGATCCATTTTACCTAAGTAGTTCCAAAATGATCCATTTTAGTTAGGTTAGCTCATAAATGATCCATTTTACTTAGGTAGCTCATAAATGTCATTTTTACGTAGGTTATCTCCAAAAGGACCCATTTTTAGCTAATTTAGCTCCAAAATGATCCATTTTGCCTATGTTAGCTCATAAATGTCATTTTTTAACCTAAGTTAGCTCATAAATGTCATATACTTCTTCTTCATTTTCTTCTTCTTCTTCTTCTTCTAAGTTTTTGTTTTCCGATTTTGCAGATTTCATTTATTACACTTCACGGAGCTTTGCATTGATGGAGGGCTTGTTTTTCCCTTTCTGTTTTCATTTTCGAACAATGTGGAACTCGTAATATGTTATAGTAGGATGAACTATGTGTTGAACTTGCCATGTATTTGGATATTCTATGTATGTGGAACTTGCTATCTATGTGTTTGATATCTCATATGTTTTGGTGTGAAATATATATATGTTTTGCTGTGAAATATCATATATTTGCTATGAAAATGGTTGGATATAGAAAAAATAGAAAAAGAGGCAATACAAGCCCTCTTTGCCGTCGCCACTGACTGGAAGGGGCCTTTGCCATCCGCCACACGACGCAAAGAGGCCACGTGGCAGCAACCTGTGCATCTGGGAGCTATACCATTTGTTACTTTGCCGTCTATGGCAGATGGCAAAGGATGGGGAGGGCATGGCACGGGGGCTGACGTCAGATAGCAAGCGGCAAAGGGGAGGCATGTTGGTCATCTGCTGTCGACGGCAAAGCCTCTCGTTAGCCACCTACCGTGGCTAACCTCAGTTCTTTACCATCCACCTTCTTTGCCATCTGCCACCGATGGCAAAGGGTCTTTGCCGTCCATTTTGGAGAAAGCAGACGGCAAAGAACCTGTTTATCGTAGGCTTTCTTTGTCGGGCAAGCTTTGCCGTCTGGGCTGAACGGCAAAGAGATTTGCCGTTCTGCTTTCGGTTCCTTTGCCGTCTGCCAGGCAGAAGGCAAGAAGTTGATTCCTGTAGTGGCGTGTCCCTACCCGGAGCTCGGTCTCGCGGGGGCAAAGAGGATCAGGAGCAGGGGAATGCGCACAGTAGGATCTACGTACAACCCACTGCTTCCCGGAATGCCCTCGCGTTCGGGCGAAGCGTGGGTCGATGTCCGAAGCCTGCGGTTTTGCCGCCACCGCCTGCAGCGACACGCACCCTACTCAATCGGGCACTAATCATACACGCAACATGCACTCCAAGCACAGGGACTCATGGGAAGATATCACAACACACTCTAACACAAATACAACGGAGATCCACAATATTATAGACCAGGGATCACAGGATCCGAATACATAAGTCAGTCATACAAATATATCCGGGTACAGACATAGTTAGACAGGTTTTCCTTAAGAATGCTAGCACAACAATGACTCATACTCAAAGGCAAAGGCCTCCTGCCTGGGAGCCCTCCGATCCTACTACCTGGTCGCGCTCCGATCCATAGTATGTACCGTCTGGACCCCATCTGATAGTAAGCTCCTGCAGTGGCATCTGGCTCCTGGGCTCCTCGTCTGTTGTAATCCGTCAAGTAGGGAATATAGGAAAAAAGAGGAAGCAAAGCAACCGTGAGTACTCATCCGAAGTACTCAGCAAGCAAGGATCTACACTACATATGCAACATTATCAAAGGGGAAAGGCTGTATATGTGGACTGGGCTGGCAAATGCCAGACATAGAGAGAAGGCCTAGTCCTATCGAAGAACTAGCATCTTCAAACATCTTCACAAGCCACCATCTTGCAGCAATAGAAGAGAGCAGAATAGCATTTATAAGCAAACATGTTGAAGTAAGCCTAAGATCCTTCCTCGACTCCCTGCAGAGAAGCGATCCCGAAGCTTCATTAAGTAACCAAGTATCCAGTTCAAGTAGTAGATCGGGATACACAAACTAAGCGTCCTTTACCGTAGGACGGCTATCAATAGATTATTCTTCCCTGCAGGGGTGCACTACTGTTACCCAACACGCTCGATCACCTCGGCCGGACACACTTGCAGGTAATGCCCGGCCTCGGGAGATCAACACGAAGCAGCGCCCTAGCTAGCTCAGCAGAAGGTCGCACGCCGACTAACCTACTATGCACCCTAGGTCTTGGGCCATCGCCTGGGGCCCCTGCCGCATTGCGAGACTGGCCGGGGAGCGGCGCGACACTGTACTCTCATGGAAGTATCTAGCCTCAACCCCACAATCAGCCCGCATGGGAACCGTTACGTCTGAAGAGCTTCGGAGAAACGTACGACGTAGAGGGCCCCATAAACCATTAATCCCGCGTGGTGGTAGTGCGTATAGGGGCACGTCGACCCCTCAATCAATACCCAAATCTGAATATGCTCATTTACTACTAACACGCGGAGACAATCAGATTTCTGAAGCTCCGCCACCATATCACATTCGAGTGCCCTTTCCGGCACACACCGACATCATAGATCCCCTCGGGTACCCCTCAGGGTCGACCCGCCTATACAAGGTCAAGTAACCGTGTGGTCTTAACATCAAGGGGGGAAACCCCGAGGAATCACCCCGGTGAATTCCACTCGATTAAATCATCAGGGCGAACTATGAGCATCAATCCCCTCGTAGGTTCACACTGAGGGGTTGCACGACCAGAGTTTATATCGAAGTGGTGAAGGAGGAATCAGCCCTCGCTGACCACGACCGAATAGCTACACTTCAGAGTATTCATCAGGAGTGGCGTTACAAGGTATCACCCTCGGCACTCGCTAGTAACTATGCAGAGTCATACAACTAAGGGGGGTGAGGTGATGTGTCGGCCCTGGTCGTCGATCACGTTTGATCGGTAGTCGATGATGAAGCAGAGGCAACAAAGGGTAAAGTGATGGGGTCTCTGATGGTTCATTACCCAACCTATACTAAGCAGTTTAACATAAGGCAGGTAAGGTAACAATAAACAGGTTACAAAAGCAGGCTATGCATCAGAATATGAGGAAACATTAACGTAGGCAAAATCTCAATGCAGCAGGAGAAATGGAATGGCGCATATCCTGGATGCTCAGGGGGGGGGGGGGCAGAAGGAGGGGGTCGTCAAACGGGCTGCTCGTCTGAGCGTAGTCCGTACTCAGCTGCAACGGCATCGGTCTCGGCTCTCTATCGAGAGAGAAGGAGGGGGAAGAAACAATAAATTCACGGCAAGAATGTAACAATATGCATGACATGCCTAAATGCTATGCCAAGGTGTTTCTAACGCCTATCTACATGATTTTAGTTAATTTAAGATTTATTGGATTTTATTTAATTAAAGTTGAGCACTATTCATTTACCAAAATCGGTCCAAAAGTTTCCATGTTCAGATAGCCAGGGGCATCTGATAGATGAACAACCAAAATTCTAAGCCAACTTTCATATATAATTATTTTCATCTGAGTTACGTTTATTTTATAATTTTATAAAGATTTAATCATTTTCTGGATTTAACTTAGTTAATAAATTTGAATTATCCAGAATAGTAATGATGACTTCAGCATGAACCTAGGTGTGACGTCAGCAGTTCAAACCAGCTGACGAGAGTCAAACCTGACAGGTGGGTTCAGTGGGACCCACATGTCAGCCTCTGTAGCTAATCACAGTGTGTTAATTTAACTAATTAACTAAATTAGAACGTGGGGCCCCAGCAGTCGATGGTGATTATTGCTTAAACTAATTAATAGATTATTTACTTATTTTAATTCGTTCAACTGGGCGGACCCACATGTAAGTGAGACATAGGGCGCTAGTCACAGTTGCCCAGTCAACTAGGTCAACTGGGGCCAAGGGGGCCCTCGTCAGTGACACAGAGGCGGGGCCCACTGCGCAGGTCCGCGCGGCGGCCGGAGCGACGCCGGCGACCAAATACGCGGCGGCGGCGGCCATGACTCCTCGTCGAAAAACTACTGCTGTGCACCTTTCGACGTGGTTCTACTTGCTGCGATCGAGCGCTCGATGCCGCTCGATCTACGGTGGTGGGCCGCGGCCGGAAGTGGCCGGAGACGCGGTGGCGAGCGCGGAGCGGGCGCCAGAGTTTTGTGGCTTTTCCGGATCGGGCGCTGCACGACATGGGGAGGCACGCTAGGGGTTTCGTTGACTCGCACGAGCTCCAGAGCTCGATGTCGAGGCTCTGGCTGCGCATGATGGTGAGACGACCATGGTAGCTAGCCGTCGGCGCAGTGGGTTCGGGCGCGGTACGAAGCAACGGCTACGGCGCGGACTAGAGGGCCTAGAGGGCAGAGTCTAGCAGCGCCAACTTATTTCAGTTCGGGCGGAACTGGGTATGTGGTTTGCTTCATGATTCATGCAATTCATTCTTCATGCTAGCTTGAGACCTTTAATTACTAATTTACTTTGTTCCTCTCTTTCAGGCAAAACACAATAAGGCGGAGGTGCTAGAGGTGTACGACCTCTATGCCATGGCCCATACTGGCTCGTACAAGAGGTCAAGGCATTCGAGCCATCTGACCTCGATAAGCCAAAAACTTCACCAACATCTCCTCCCACAACAAACTCATGAGGTATAGAGATGAGGGGAAGGCGAGGAAAGGGGAGGACTTTAACTCGAGCCAGCAGTTTGATCCAGAGCTGGTGATGATATCTGATGGCGGAGGTCCCATGGCTCGATAGCCATTGGAGATGGACTTATCCATTGTCCTCGCACTCTCCTGGAGATCAAGGCATGCCAGTCGAGCTCCGTTCCGAGAAGAGGCCTCGTTAATGGCCAGTCGAGCTCGCCTTCGAGGTTAGTTATAACGGACTCAGTCTATCTTTCCTCCATTACATTGTGTGTGCGGCCATTGATGATTACAATGCTAACAAGGAGTGGTGTTGCAGGCTTCTCTTCAGAGTGAGTGAGATAGAACCCAGGCGCTTCTGGCGGGAGGGATCGGCTGGCGGAGGAAGAAGCAGCGGGAGTTGGAGGAGAAAATGGCAAGGATGTTGGAGGAGGAGAGGGCACAGAATGACATGCAAAACCGGGCCATGTACGAGCTCCTCGTGATAAGTTTCTTTTTGCATATTAGCCAAATCATTCAGGTAAGTTTTGTTTCATTTACCTAGTATGACTGACCTGTCAAAACCAAATGTGCAGTCTGTTGTGCCAGAAGGCGGTTAGACCCCCCGCCGATGCCAGAGATTGCTCTGGGGACCACGGTGAGTTTAATTTGAATGGTCATTAGTACTAGTATTAACATTTGAGTGTCGTATGCTAACGAGACATTGCAAATGATCTTTGGTGCAGCGTACCTCCAGACAAGCATCACACGATCCTTCTCCAGGTGGTACCGGCACGAGCCACGCCGGTGCTTCACCTCCGTGATGACGGTAAGTTTTCTCTAGTGTTTTGCTTAACAAATGCATAATGACCTAGACTTAGCTTTATTTCCTCCAATATGCTTACCATAATGACCTAGACTTAGCTTATTTTTCCTCCAAAATGACATAATAAGCTTACTTAGCTCCAAATGATCCATTTTACCTTAGTTAGCTCTAAAAATATCTATACTTAGCTTTGTTTCCTCCAAAATAACCTAAGTTAGCTCTAATAGGGTAAGTTATCTCTAATATGCTTAGTTACCTAGGTTTGCTCAATAATGACATACACTTAGCTTACTTATGTCAAAAATGGCATAATTAGCTTACTTAGGTTTGAAATGGTATAACAACCTTGGTAACCTCATATATGTCATATACTTAGCTTATTTTCCTCGAAAATGACATAATAAGCTTAATTAGCTCCAATGATCAATTTTACCTAAGTTAGCTCCAAAATGCCCTAAGTGCTAAATGCTAAGTTACTTCTAATATGCATAGTTACCTAGGTTAGCTCAATAAATACCTATACTTAGCTTACTTATGTCAAAAATGGCATAATATGCTTAGTTAACTGAAAATGGCCTAATTACCAGGTTAGCTCAATAATGATCCATTTTACCTAAGTTAGCTCCAAAATGATCCATTTTACCTAGGTTAGCTCTAAAATGATTCATTTTACCTATGTTAGATCCAAAATGATCCATTTTACCTAAGTTAGTTCCAAAATGATCCATTTTAGTTAGGTTAGCTCATAAATGATCCATTTTACTTAGGTTAGCTCATAAATGTCATTTTTACGTAGGTTATCTCCAAAAGACCCATTTTACTAATTTAGCTCCAAAATGATCCATTTTGCCTATGTTAGCTCATAATGTCTTTTTTAACCTAAGTTACTCATAAATGTCATATACTTCTTCTTCATTTTCTTCTTCTTCTTCTTCTTCTAAGTTTTTGTTTTCCATTTTGCAGATTTCATTAACTTCACGGAGCTTTGCATTGATGGAGGGCTTGTTTTCCCTTTCTGTTTTCATTTTCGAACAATGTGGAACTCGTAATATGTATATATGGATGAACTATGTGTTGAACTTGCCATGTATTGGATATTCATATGTATGTGGAACTTGCTATCTATGTGTTTGATATCTCATATGTTTGGTGTGAAATATATTATGTTTTGCTGTGAAATATCATATATTTGCTATGAAAATGGTTGGATATAGAAAAAATAGAACAAAGAGGCAATACAGCCTCTTTGGCCGTCGCCACTGACGAAAGGGCCTTTGCCATCCGCCACAGACGGCAAAGAGGCCACGTGGCAGCAACCTGTGCAATCTGGGAGCTATACCATTTGTATACTTTGCCGTCTATGGCAGATGGCAAAGGATGGGGAGGGCATGGCACTGGTGGCTGACGTCAGATAGCAACGGCAAAGGGGAGGCATGTTGTCATCTGCTGGCAGACGGCAAAGCCTCTCGTTAGCCACCTACCGTGGCTAACTCAGTTCTTTACCATCCACCTTCTTTGCCATCTGCCACCGATGGCAAAGGGTCTTTGCCGTCCATTTTGGAGAAAGCAGACGGCAAAGAACCTGTTTATCGTAGCTTTCTTTGTCGGGCAGCTTTGCCGTCTGGGGCTGACGGCAAAGAGATTTGCCGTTCCTTTCGGTTCCTTTGCCGTCTGCCATGGCAGAAGGCAAAGAAGTTGATTCCTGTAGTGGCGTGTCCCTACCCGGAGCTCGGCTTCGCGGGGGCAAAGAGATCAGGAGCAGGGGAATCGCGCACAGTAGGATCTACACACCCACTGCTTCCGGAATGCCCTCGCGTTCGGGCGAAGCGGGGTCGATGCCGAAGCCTCGGTTGCCGCCACCGCCTGCAGCGACACGCACCCTACTCAATCGTGCACTAATCATACACGCAAACATGCACAACTCAGCACAGGGACTCATGGGAAGATATCACAACACAACTCTAACACAAATAACGGAGATCCACAATATTATAGACCAGGGATCACAGGATCCGAATACATAAGTCAGTCATACAAATAATATCCGGGTACAGACATAGTTAGACAGGTTTTCCTTAAGAAGCTAGCACAAACAATGACTCATATCAAAAGGCAAAGGCCTCCTGCCTGGGAGCCTCCGATCCTACTCCTGGTCGCTGGCTCCGATCCAGTAGTATGTACCGTCTGGACCCATCTGATAGTAAGCTCCTGCAGTGGCATCTGGCTCCTGGGCTCCATCGTCTGTTGTATCTCAAGTAGGGGAATATAGGGAAAAAAGAGGAAGCAAAGCAACCGTGAGTACTCATCCGAATACTCAGCAAGCAAGGATCTACACTACATATGCAACATTATCAAAGGGGAAAGGCTGTATATGTGGACTGGGCTGCAAATGCCAGAATAGAGAGAAGGCCTAGTCCTATCGAAGACTAGCATCTTCAAACATCTTCACAACGCCGGTCGCCAAGGGGTCGAGGGTCGGCGCAGAGGGTCGAGGATCGCCGGTCGCCGAGGGGTCGAGGGTCGGGGTAGAGGGTCGAGGATCGCCGGTCGCCGAGGGGATAGATGGTGGAGCCAGTGGGTCCCTCGCCGAGGACCTCACCCGTCGCTAAGGGGTCGAGGGTCGCCGAGGGGTCGAGGGGTGAGGGGTCGTGGGTCGAGGGGTCGATGGTCGAGGATCTTCCGGTTCGAGTGCTGACTGACTGGTGTTGTAGCTTAAGATGAGGACGTCCCCGAGCTGAATGTCATGAGCGCGGGTGAACTACTTCCATCCGTGCGCGAAGAACGGATGGAAGCAGTTTGCCCGCACTGATGACCTTCAGCTCGGGCATGTCCGCATCTTAAGCTACGACAACAGCCGCACCATGCTCACAGTGAAGGTGTTCGACAGGACCACCAAGGGGTTGAGGGTCGAGGGTCGAGGATTGCCGAGGGGTCAGGGGTTGATGGTCTTCGAGGGGTCGAGGATCGCCGAGGGTTCGAGGGTCGCCGAGGGGTCAATGGTTCGAGGGGCGAGGGGTTGAGGGTCGAGGGGTCGATGGTCGAGGATCTTCCGGTCCGAGTGCTGACCGACTGGTGTCGTAGCTTAAGATGAGGACGTCCCCGAGCTGAAGGTCATGAGCGTGGGTGAACTGCTTCCATCCGTGCATGAAGAATGGATGGAAGCAGTTCGCCCGCACTGATGACCTTGAGCTCGGGCACGTCCGCATCTTAAGCTACAACAATAGCCGCACCATGCTCACAGTGAAGGCATTTGACAGGACCACCGAGGGGTCGAGGGTCAAGGGTCGAGGATTGCTGAGGGGTAGAGGGTTGAGGGTCGCCGAGGGGTTCCTAAGTTATGTTGTACTTGATGATGATACACTAGTTATATGCATATTGTTATTCATGTCGGTATTAAATTTGTTTATGTTGTACTAATTTCGTTTACTCTATGTCATGGTAGGTGTTGAAAGATGGTGGGCGCGCGTAAGGAGCGCTTCGAGGCTCCTTCTTCATCGGCGCGTGGTGGGAGGGGTACTTCCATTCCACCCCAGAGTCTCCGGAGAGCGTTGGTTGACAGTATGAAGACACCGGTGGGCGCTTCTTCGTCGGCGTCGTTGTCCACCGGGGGTGGAGGTCGGGGAGGAAAGAAGAGAGGAGGTCAGGGAGGATGTGGCCATGGGAGAGCTAGGCAGGCTCCTATGCCTTCCTCGCCGCCACCCCTAGCTGATTCACCCGAGCACAGGACTGCTAGGGTGGACACGTCTGAGGAGGAGGCTACGCGGACTCCAGTCCATGAGCCTCGGGTCGACGGGCCTTTGGCCCATGAGACTTCGGCTCATGAAACTTGGCCCCACGAGACTCCAGACCAGGGTACATCCCAGGAGACGTCCAGATGGGGTACCTGGATGAATCCGCCTTAGGGGCCGAGTGGCCATGCTGATGGTGGCGGGGATTCGGCTGATAGCGAGGGCGAGGTGGTTGAGGGGGACACTGTCTACCAGCGCGGTTGTACATAGCTCCCGCCCATGCCGGCGACCCGCGAGCAGAGGTGGCTGATTTTCCCTGATGGGGAGAGGTAAGTGCATTTACTCTTTTTGTAGCTTTTGCCTTCACATTTCTTCAAATATGTAATGCGTTAGCCTTGTCATACTTCAGGGGTTGGGACCACACTCAGGATGTCCGCAGGCCCTACACCGTCCTTGGTGTGCTTTGCCGGCAAAACTTCCCGGGGTTTGTCACGTTGCCCGGTGAGGGTCAGGTTCTAGAGCTAGGATTGAGCTGGGAGCACTACTTGGCTGCCCCGGCCCCACCGGAGGAGATGATCGATGGTGTCTTGTGCCACACGAGGGCAGAGATGGTGATCAGAAAGTTTGGGGTAATTTCTCCTTTACACAATTAAAAATCTTCAAATAGCTAGTTATTGTACTAATCAATGTTGTCTCGTTTGATTGCAGACCTTCTACAGGTGTGAGGAGGGATACGAGGAGGCCGCGGCAAAGGTTATCGATGCCGAGTGCAGGCGCCTACTACAAAACTTACGGCACGAGGCTCGGGTGCAGGCTGTTCGAGACTACTATGCCTCGCGTGGTATTAAGAAGCCCAAGCCGGCGTGCCGCGATAAGTTTCTGAAGAAGGAGCAGTACATGGCGGTAATTACCTATTCTTAAGGCCTTGTACTTAGTTTCCTTGATTTGATTCGTAGACGTAGCGCTCAAGTACGTTTCTCTTTACTAACTTTGGTGCCCCCGAGATGGTGTGCGGATCAGATGGATTGTTGGGAGGTGTTGGTCGATGAGTGGTGCTCAAATGAATAGTGTCCCAGCACAACAATGCCAAGGACAAGCGTGCCCAAATGGAAGGTGTGCCACACCATCTAGGCAGCGCCAACTTATTTCAGTTCGGGCGGAACTGGGTATGTGGTTTGCTTCATGATTCATGCAATTCATTCTTCATGCTAGCTTGAGACCTTTAATTACTAATTTACTTTGTTCCTCTCTTTCAGGCAAAACACAATAAGGCGGAGGTGCTAGAGGTGTACGACCTCTATGCCATGGCCCATACTGGCTCGTACAAGAAGGTCAAGGCATTCGAGCCATCTGACCTCGATAAGCCAAAGAACTTCACCAACATCTCCTCCCACAACAAACTCATGAGGTATAGAGATGAGGGGAAGGCGAGGAAAGGGGAGGACTTTAACTCGAGCCAGCAGTTTGATCCAGAGCTGGTGATGATATCTGATGGCGGAGGTCCCATGGCTCGATAGCCATTGGAGATGGACTTATCCATTGTCCTCGCACTCTCCTGGAGATCAAGGCATGCCAGTCGAGCTCCGCTCCTGAGAAGAGGCCTCGTTAATGGCCAGTCGAGCTCGCCTTCGAGGTTAGTTATACGGACTCAGCTATCTTTCCTCCATTACATTGTGTGTGCGGCCATTGATGATTACAATGCTAACAAGGAGTGGTGTTGCAGGCTGCTCTTCAGAGTGAGTGAGATAGAACCCAGGCGCTTCTGGCGGAGAGGGATCGGCTGGCGGAGGAGAAGCAGCGGGAGTTGGAGGAGAAAATGGCAAGGATGTTGGAGGAGGAGAGGGCACAGAATGACATGCAAAACCGGGCCATGTACGAGCTCCTCGTGATAAGTTTCTTTTGCATATTAGCCAAATCATTCAGGTAATGTTTGTTTCATTACTAACTAGTATGACTGACCTGTCAAAACCAAATGTGCAGTCTGTGTGCCAGAAGGCCGGTTAGACCCCTCCGCCGATGCCAGAGATTGCTCTGGGGACCACGGTGAGTTTAATTTGAATGGTCATTAGTTACTAGTATTAACATTTGAGTGTCGTCATGCTAACGAGACATTGCAAATGATCTTTGGTGCAGCGTACCTCCAGACAAGCATCACACGATCCTTCTCCAGGTGGTACCGGCACGAGCCACGCCGGTGCTTCACCTCCGTGATGACGGTAAGTTTTCTCTAGTGTTTTGCTTAACAAATGCATAATGACCTAGACTTAGCTTTATTTCCTCCAATATGCTTACCATAATGACCTAGACTTAGCTTATTTTCCTCCAAAATGACATAATAAGCTTACTTAGCTCCAAAATGATCCATTTTACCTTAGTTAGCTCTAAAAATATCTATACTTAGCTTTGTTTCCTCCAAAATAACCTAAGTTAGCTCTAATATGGTAAGTTATCTCTAATATGCTTAGTTACCTAGGTTTGCTCAATAATGACATACACTTAGCTTACTTATGTCAAAAATGGCATAATTAGCTTACTTAGGTTTGAAATGGTATAACAACCTTGGTAACCTCATATATGTCATATACTTAGCTTTTTTCCTCAAAATGACATAATAAGCTTAATTAGCTCCAATGATCAATTTTACCTAAGTTAGCTCCAAAATGACCTAAGTTGCCTAATATGCTAAGTTAGCTCTAATATGCATAGTTACCTAGGTTAGCTCAATAAATACCTATACTTAGCTTACTTATGTCAAAAATGGCATAATATGCTTAGTTAACTGAAAATGCATAATTACCAGGTTAGCTCAATAATGATCCATTTTACCTAAGTTAGCTCCAAAATGATCCATTTTACCTAGGTTAGCTCTAAAATGATTCATTTTACCTATGTTAGATCCAAAATGATCCATTTTACCTAAGTTAGTTCCAAAATGATCCATTTTAGTTAGGTTAGCTCATAAATGATCCATTTTACTTAGGTTAGCTCATAAATGTCATTTTTACGTAGGTTATCTCCAAAATGACCCATTTTAGCTAATTTAGCTCCAAAATGATCCATTTTGCCTATGTTAGCTCATAAATGTCATTTTTACCTAAGTTAGCTCATAAATGTCATATACTTCTTCTTCATTTTCTTCTTCTTCTTCTTCTTCTAAGTTTTTTGTTTCCCATTTTGCAGATTTCATTAACTTCACGGAAGCTTTGCATTGATGGAGGGCTTGTTTTCCCTTTCTGTTTTCATTTTCGAACAATGTGGAACTCGTAATATGTATATATGGATGAACTATGTGTTGAACTTGCCATGTATTTGGATATTTCATATGTATGTGGAACTTGCTATCTATGTGTTTGATATCTCATATGTTTGGTGTGAAATATATATATGTTTGCTGTGAAATATCATATATTTGCTATGAAAATGGTTGGATATAAGAAAAAATAGAACAAAAAGAGGCAATACAGCCTCTTTGCCGTCCGCCACTGACGGCAAAGGGGCCTTTGCCATCCGCCACAGACGGCAAAGAGGCCACGTGGCAGCAACCTGTGCAATCTGGGAGCTATACCATTTGGTTACTTTGCCGTCTATGGCAGATGGCAAAGGATGGGGAGGGCATGGCACGTGGCTGACGTCAGATAGCAGACGGCAAAGGGGAGGGCATGTTTGTCATCTGCTGGCAGACGGCAAAGCCTCTCGTTAGCCACCTAACGTGGCTAACATCAGTTCTTTACCATCCACCTTCTTTGCCATCTGCCACCGATGGCAAAGGGTCTTTGCCGTCCATTTTGAGAAAGCAGACGGCAAAGAACCTGTTTATCGTAGCTTTCTTTGTCGGGCAGCTTTGCCGTCTGGGGCTGACGGCAAAGAGATTTGCCGTTCGCTTTCGGTTCCTTTGCCGTCTGCCATGGCAGAAGGCAAAGAAGTTGATTCCTGTAGTGGCGTGTCCCTACCCGGAGCTCGGCTTCGCGGGGGCAAAGAGGATCAGGAGCAGGGGAATGCGCACAGTAGGATCTACGTACACCCACTGCTTCCGGAATGCCCTCGCGTTCGGGCGAAGCGTGGGGTCGATGCCGAAGCCTGCGGTTGCCGCCACCGCCTGCAGCGACACGCACCCTACTCAATCGTGCACTAATCATACACGCAAACATGCACGATCAAGCACAGGGACTCATGGGAAGATATCACAACACAACTCTAACACAAATAAACGGAGATCCACAATATTATAGACCAGGGATCACGAGGATCCGAATACATAAGTCAGTCATACAAATAATATCCGGGTACAGACATAGTTAGACAAGGTTTTCCTTAAGAAGGCTAGCACAAACAATGACTCTAGATCAAAAGGCAAAGGCCTCCTGCCTGGGAGCCTCCGATCCTACTCCTGGTCGGCTGGCTCGATCCAGTAGTATGTACCGTCTGGACCCATCTGATAGTAAGCTCCTGCAGTGGCATCTGGCTCCTGGGCTCCATCGTCTGTTGTATCATCAAGTAGGGGAATATAGGGAAAAAGAGGAAGCAAAGCAACCGTGAGTACTCATCCGAAGTACTCAGCAAGCAAGGATCTACACTACATATGCAACATTATCAAAGGGGAAAGGCTGTATATGTGGACTGGGCTGCAGAAATGCCAGAATAGAGAGAAGGCCTAGTCCTATCGAAGACTAGCATCTTCAAACATCTTCACAAAGCCACCATCTTGCAGCAATAGAAGAGAGCAGAATAGCATTTTATTAAGCAAACATGTTGAAGTAAGCCTAGAGATCCTTCCTCGACTCCCTGCGAGAAAGCGATCCCGAAGCTTCAATTAAGTAACAAGTATCCAGTTCAAGTAGTAGATCGGGATACACAAACTAAGCGTCCTTTACCGTAGGACCGGCTATCAATAGATTATTCTTCCCTGCAGGGGTGCACTACTGTTACCCAACACGCTCGATCACCTCTGGCCGGACACACTTGCAGGGTAATGCCCGGCCTCGGGAGATCAACACGAAGCAGCGCCCTAGCTAGGCTCAGCAGAGAGGTCAGCACGCCGGACTAACCTATGCACCCATAGGTCTTGGGCCATCGCCCTGGGCACCCTGCGCATTGCGAGACTGGCCGGGGAGCAGGCGCGACACTGTACTCGTCAGTGAAGTATCTAGCCCAACCCCAACAATCAGCCCGCATGGTGAACCGTGACGTCTGAAGAGCTTTCGGGAGAAACGTACGACGTAGAGGGCCCCATAAACCATTATCCCGCGTGGTGGTAGTGCGTATAGGGCACGTCGACCCACTCAGATCAAATACCCAAATCTGATATGCTCATTTACTAACACGCGGAGACAATCAGAGTTTCTGAAGCTCCGCCACAATATCACATTCGAGTGCCCTTCCGGCACACCCGACATCATAGATCCCCTGCGGGTACCCATCAGGGTCGACCCGCCTATAACAAAGGTCAAAGTAACCGTGTGGTCTTAACATCAAGGGGGGAAACCCCGAGGAATCACCCTCGGTGAATTCCACTCGATGAAATCATCAGGGCGAACGTATGAGGCATCACCCTCGAGGTTCACACTGAGGGGTTGCACGACAGAGTTTTATCGGAAGTGGTGAAGGAGGAATCACCCTCGATGACCACGACCGAATAGCTACACTTCAGAGTATTCATCAGGAGTGCGTTACAAGGTATCACCCTCGGCACTCGATAGTAACTATGCAGAGTCATACAACTAAGGGGGGTGAGGTGATGTGTCGGTCTCTGGTCGTCGATCACGTTGATCGAGTAGTCGATGATGAAGCAGAGGCAACAAGGGTAAAGTGATGGGGGTCTCTGATGGTTCATTACCAACCTATACTAAGCAGTTTAACATAGGCAGGTAAGGTAACAATAAACAGGTTACAAAAGCAGGCTATGCATCAGAATAGGAGGAAACATTAACAGTAGCAAAATCTAATGCAAGCAGGAGAAATGGAATGGGCGATATCTGGATGCTCAACAAGGGGGGGGGGGGGGCAAGAAGGAGGGGTCGTCAACGGGCTGCTCGTCTGGAGCGTAGTCGTACTCAGCTGCAACGGCATCGGTCTCGGCGTCTATCGAGAGAGAAGGAGGGGGAAGAAACAATAAATTCACGGCAAAGATGTAAACAATATGCATGACATGCCTAAATGCTATGCCAAGGTGTTCTACTGCCTATCTAAATGATTTAGTTAATTTAAGAATTTATTTGGATTTATTTAATTAAAGTTGAGCACTATTCATTTACCAAAATCGGTCCAAAAGTTCCATGTTCAGATAGCCAGGGGCATCTGATAGATGAACAGACCAGAAATTCTAAGCAACTTTCATATATAAATTATTTTCATCTGAGTTACGGTTTATTTTATATAATTTTATAAAGATTTAATCATTTTCTGGAATTTAATTATTTAATTAAATTTGAATTATCCAGAATAGTAAATGATGACGTCAGCATGACCTAGGTGTGACGTCAGCAGGTCAAACCCAGCTGACGAGAGTCAAACCTGACAGGTGGGTTCAGTGGGACCCACATGTCAGCCTCTGTAGCTAATCAACAGGGTTAATTTAACTAATTAACTAAATTAGACGGTGGGGCCCAGCAGTCGATGGGTGATTAGTGCTTAAACTAATTAATAGATTATTTACTTATTTTAATTCGTTCAACTGGGCGGGACCCACATGTAAGTGAGACAGGGGCGCCTAGTCAGCAGTTGACCCAGTCAACTAGGTCAACTGGGGCCAAGGGGGCCCGCGGTCAGTGACACAGAGGCGGGGCCCACTGGCGGCAGGTCAGCGCGGCGGCCGGAGCGACGCCGGCGACCAAATACGCGGCGGCGCGGCCATGATCCTCGTCGAAAAACCACTGCGGTGCACCTTTCGACGTGGTTCTACTTGCGTTCGATCGAGCGCTCGATGCCGCATCGATCTACGGTGGTGGCCCGGCCGGAAGTGGCCGGAGACGGCGGTGGCGAGCGGCGGAGCGGGCGCCAGAGTTTGTGCGTTGCCGGATCGGGCGCTGCACGACATGGGGAGGCACGCTAGGGGTTTCGTTGGACTCGCACGAGCTCCAGGAGCTCGATGCGAGGCTCGGCTGCGCATGATGGTGACGACGGCCATGGTAGCTAGCCCGTCGGCGGCAGTGGGTTCGGGCGCGTACGAAGCAACGGCTACGGCGCGGACTAGAGGGCCTAGAGGGCAGAGGAGGGAGGCAGCTCACCGAGCGGCACGCACGATGGCCGGTGGTGGTTTAGTAGCTGCAGGGGCCGGCGCTGGAGACGAAGAAGAACAGCGGCGATCGGAGAAGGGGACGGAGGAGGCCCGGTGCTGCAGCGCCTCCAAGCTCCATATAAGGCCACCAGATAACGAGGAGGATGATGGCGGAGCGATCTGGCACGGCGGCGAGGCGCAGGGGCTACGGTGGCCGCGAGGCTACGGCGGTGAGGCCATGGCGGCATCGGGCGAAGTGGGGGAACGAGGGAGAGGGGCGAACGGGGCGGCTAGGGTTCACTAGAGGGGCCGAGGGAGGTCGCTCTTATCCCCTACGCGCGCGGCGACGCGCTATCGAGCGGTGAGCGAGGGGGGCCGGGTGCGTGCGCGCGTGCGCGTGTGGGGTGTTCGACAGCGGGGCGGCATGAGCAGTGCGGGAGGAGGGAGGAGGTGCGGGGGTGGGCTTGGCCGCGCTGTAGAAAGCAGGCCTGAGTGCACAGTAGGCCTTCGCCCTATTCTCTTTTCCTTTTACTTTCTGTTTCTGTTTCGTTGTACTATTTTCCTTTTTCTGTTTTGCAAATAGTTAGGCCACAAAATGACTCTAGCAAAATATGTGACTTGTACCATTAAATGCTATATATTATCTACTACTGCCAGAAATTGGTTTGGAGACAATATGATTTCATTTGTAATTTTATAAAACAAAATGGGATTAAATATTGTTGTTTTGACACTGCTAGAGTCACTTAATTAATTTATTAAATGTTGGTTAAAATTTTATCATTGTCTCTGGAATATTTGTTATTTAATGAACATTTTAGTTTCTGTTTTGAATAACTTTTATTTTCCACTTTAATTTAAGTTGAAGTTTGAATTAGGAGTTTGAAATGCAATATGATGCAAATGATGATTAGGTACTGTTAAACTTGCTGACATGGCATAAACTAAGGGTGATCACTGTTGTTTATTACAGGGGGTGTCACAATTCTCCTCATCTAACAAGAATTCTCGTCCCGAGAATTAAGAGGAAGACTGAAAGAAAGCGGGGTATTCTTCGCGAAGACGATCCTCGCGTTCCCAAGTGGCTTCATCTTCAGAATGATTCGACCACTGAACTTTAAGGAATTTGATTGACTTCTGACGAGTTCGACGCTCAGCTTGATCAAGAATACGGATGGGATATTCTGGATAAGACAGATCTTCCCGCAATTCAAGCATTTCATGATCCACAGCTCGAATAGGATCCTTGAAGCAGCGACGAAGTTGGGATACATGAAAAACATCATGCACTTGAGAAAGATTTGGCGGCAATTGCAATTGATATGCCACTTCTCCTCGGCGGGCAAGAATACGGAACGAGCCAATGTAGCAAGGAGATAACTTGCCCTTGATTCCGAACTGATGAGTGCCTTTCAACGGAGTGACGCGAAGGTAAGCATGCTCGCTAGGCTGATAGACCATTTCCTTGTGCTTTCGGTCATAGTTGCTCTTCTGACAAGACTGAGCAGCTTTCAGATGTTCACGGACAATGCGGACTTGTTCTTCAGCTTGCTGAACAATGTCCGGTCCGACGAGTGAGCGTTCCCCAGTTTCTGACCAATTCAGAGGGGTTTGACACTTACGTCCGTAAAGAACTTCAAACGGTGCCATCTTCAGACTAGCTGGGTAGCTATTGTTGTAAGAGAATTTGGCATACGGGAGAGATTCCTCCCATTTCTTACCGAAGGAGATGACGCAAGCTCGAAGCATATCTTCGAGCACTTGATTAACTTGTTCGACTTGACCCTGTGACTGAGGGTGAAAAGCGGTACTGAACGACAGGTGAGTTCCCATAGCTTCTTGGAAACTATTCCAGAATCTGAAGGTAAAGAGGCTGCCACGATCTGAACTGATCTCCAACGGAACACCGTGGAGTGACACAATTCGGTAAACATACAAGTCTGCTAACTGACTAGCAGTGATTGTCTCCTTGACTGGTAGAAAGTGAGCAACCTTTGAGAATCGGTCAATGACGACAAAGATAGCATCATGACCCTTCTGAGACCTAGGAAAACCAGTAATGAAATCCATTTGGACCTTGTCCCATTTCCATTCAGGAATTTCAAGGGGTTGCAGAGTTCCAGTAGGTCTTTGATGTTCTGCTTTAATGCGGCGGCAAACGTCACACTCAGAAACATAACGAGCAATGTCTCGCTTCATATTAGGTCACTAGTATCTCTGAAAAATGTCACGGTACATCTTTGTGCTACCAGGATGAATTGACAGAGGAGTGTCATGAGCTTCTTTCATAACGTATTCCCTCTCATCCTTGAATTTGGGTACGAAGAGACGGTGTTGGAAGAATAGGATCCCATCCTTATCAAGATGGAATTCCGACGGCTTTCCTTTTTCGAGGTATCACTTAATCCTTTCAACTTCAGAGTCATACCGTTGCATAGTCTTAATGCTGTGTTCTAAATCTGGTTCCACAACCAGGGTATTGAGATAACCCTGTGGAACAATATAGAGGTTCAATTTGTGAAGCTCTTCATAAAGAACAGGTTGTGCTTCCTGAACCATAAGATTGTTGCAATAAGCCTTGCGACTCAAAGCATCGGCCATTACATTAGCCTTGCCAGGGGTGTAAGAGATATTCATATCATAATCGGCAATTGTCTCGATCCATCTTTGTTGGCGAAGATTCAGATATGGCTGAGTATATAGATACACTACTGGAATCAGCTTCTTTGCCGTCCGCCACGGCGGACGGCAAAGGCATAGATCACGGACGGCAAACCTCTTTGCCGTCCGCCAGCAGACGGCAAAATGTCCGGATGAACACGTGCCAGCAAAGGCCTTCTTTGCCGTCCGCTTCCTCGAAACGGACGGCAAAGGATTGTGCCGTCCGCCTCTGGTGGCCAGCAGACGGCAAAGATAGTGGACGGCAGTGAGGTGGGGTGAGGGCCGTTAGGGGTTAACGGCGTGCTTTGCCGTCAGCCAGCGGACGGCAAAGAGGCTAACGTCTTTGCCGTCCGCTGGCAGACGGCAAAGTGCTCAAACATGCCAGTCCCAGGAATCACAGGTAGCTGCCATGTGGCATGTTTGCCGTCAGCTAGCTGACGGCAAAGAGCCTGTACAGCCCTGTTTTTAATTTAATTCATTCAATTTGACAGCAATTCGCAGATATACATATATACACAACAAGCATATCCAACACACTAGTTTCATCATATATACATACATAACCAACACATATATAGTTCCATCCTTACATATTACAAAAGTTTCACATTGTTCATCCAACACCGTTATCCATCCATCCATATAACAAGTTCCAACCATGCAAGTTCATTGATACAAAATAAAAGCACAAATGGAAAAGAAGCACTCCATCCATGCAAGCTTCCGTGAATTAAATCAAATCTGCAAAATGATAAACAAGATGTTAGAAGAAGAAGAATAAAACGAAGAAGAAGAACAAGACTATAAGAAGTAAGCATACTTAAGTAAAATGGAGCTAACCTAGAAGAAAATGAAGAAGAAGAAGAAGAAGAAGAAGAAGAAGACTAGAAGAATACTAGAAGAAGAAGAAGTAGAAGAAGAAGACTATAAGCTTATTATGTAAACTTGGTCATTTTGTGCTAACATAAGTAATTTTGGAGTTAACCTATAGGAAAGTAAGCATAGTAGAGATAACTTAGCATATTAGAGCGAACATAGGTAACTAAGCATATTAGAGCTAACATAGGTAACTAAGCATATTAGAGCTAACTTAGAGCTAACTTATGTCATTTCGGAGGAAACAAAGCTAAGTATATATAGATCATTTTGGAGATCAAACATACCTGACATAGTTCAGTTCTCATTGTTCTTCTCCTTCTCTTTCCTCAGCCTGATGCGCCAAGAGCGGTGAGGCGGTGGAGGCAGTGGGATGTAGTCTTCTACCACAATTGGCGTGGTCATGTCGCCCAGCTGTGAGATAGCCGGCGCCACCACCGGCGCGAGGTCATTGTCAGGCACCACCACCATCGCGAGGCCATCTTCAGGCAGGACAGGCACGACCATCGCTAGGTCATCCTCAGCCACCACCATCGCTAGGTCATCCTCAGCCTGATGCCCACTCTGCTCCTCTTCTTCCCCACTCCAGTCCGGATCATCCTCCTTGCTGTTGCTTTTGCTACAGCCAGAATCGCTGTTGCTTTTGCTACAGCCAGAATCGCTGCTACTTTGGCTGTAGCCAGTGTCGCTGCTGCTGCTCCCATTACCTGTCCAAATGCAACAATGACCATTAACAATCGATGCGAGACAAAGCCAAATGTAGAGGAATAAGAAGAGGCAGAACGTACTGGCATCATCGTCGTCAGCGTAGCGCATGCGACACATAGTCGCGTTGAACACCTTCACGATGAGCATGGTGGCGTCGTCGTCGTACCTGAAGAGAAGGAAGTACCCCTGCCACAGGTCATAGGCACGGTAGAACTTCTCCCAGCCACGACACAGGTACATGTGGCCCTCCTTGATCACCAACTCCACGTCCCACAGCCTGCGAAACCCGCTGCCGGCCTGTCGCAGCTTCACATTATTTGGCGGATCTTCACCCAGCATGTTCATAAAAGTGTCAGGCAGCCTCTGCAGTTTGGGACAATGAGTGATGTAGCAAACAACAGAGTTATCATAATGAGATGGGTGAAGGGGAGATCTCTCCTTTTATATACCTGCCTCGTGGATGATACTGAAGTCCCAAGTATGATACTGAAGAACTCGAAAGCATCCAACTCGTACTCCAGTGTGGCAGAGCGGAGTCTGCGGTGGCGGCTTCCCCCCATCTCTGATAAGCAGCAGAAGATAATCAACTACACCAAGTTATCATTTCTCATTCAAAAAACAATGCACTTGTGGACATATGATGGCTCTAGTTGAATTTATTAGTAGCACTAGTCGTCAAAAATGTTGACTTTAGTTGAATTTCATATAATAACTATTTTAACTTCTTTGGGTCAGCAAACTAGGCAACTAGCTAGCAGTATAAAAACATTCAACTAAAGAAAAGAAAGAAACTGCAAAACGTGGCGGAACCCTAAATAAGAAAGTATAAAAAAGTGTCGATGTCTTTTTTTTCTAATTTATTTCTAAAATCTTATCTTTTTTAATCATTTTTACTTTAATGTATATATAATATAGTACATTTTAGTAGTTATATTAAATTATTTATTATTAGTAGTAATTATATATTATATTATTATTCTTATTTATTATTATTATTAGTATTCTTATTTGGATATTTATTATTCTTCTTCTTATTCTTAGTCTTATTATTATGCTTATTATTATATTATTATTATTATTCTCTCTTCATTCTTATATTATATTTTATTATTATTATTATTATTCTTTTATATTATTATTATTATTATTGATATTCTTCGTTCTTCTTCTTATTAGTATTATTCTTATTATTATTTTATTCTTTTTATTCTTCTTCTTCTTATTATTATTCTTCTTCTTATTCTTTTGCTAATAATCTTACTCTTCTTCATTTAAATTAAATATCATTATATTCCTTATTTACTTTGTCTTGTTACCTTTTTTAATCTGCTTTTCTAAATGTAAACCATCTAAAAACTATTTACTTACAAAACTATATCTAAAGAATTGCGGGGGGAGGTTTTTATGGTGATAGTTATCTTTCTATGTGACATGTTCTATGGTTGCCTGTGAGCTGTCTGACAATGCTATCTGAGAAAGTTTAAGTTTTATGTTTCACAAAACTTTCTCACAACATTTCAACCAGTGGAGGCAAGAGGTAAGGGAAGTCGCGAGTCGAACGGATCTTCTCTATGGCTTGGGGTCGCGTCTTCTCTATTCACTCATCTCTCTTCTCTCTCTTCCTCTTCTGTCTTCTTCTCTTCCTTTTCTTCTTCTTCTTCTTCTTCTTCTTTTCTTCTTCTTCTTCTTTTTCTTTTTCTTCTTCTTCTTCTTCTTCTTTCTTCTGCGTCTCTTCTTCTTCTTCTCTGTATTTTCTCTTGCTCCACCCTCTCTCGCTTCGCTCTCTGCCTCCTTCTACTCTTCTTCTTCAAACTAAAACTAAAACTATCTAAAATAAAACTAAACTAATAATAAACTAAAACTAAACTGAAACTAAAACTAAAGTAAAACTATAACTAAAAAGAAACTAAATTGACTAAAAGAAACTAAAATAAACTAAACTAAAAATAGGGGGGGAAAGATCACTCACCTGCAGGCAGGGGGATCGCCGGTGGTAGGGGGGAGCGGCGGCCCGGGTTGGAGGGGCGGGAGGCAAGCGGAGCGGGTGGGGGTGGATGGCGGAGGTGGAGGGGAGGACGCTGGCGGGTGGGGGCGGAGGCGGAAGGTGGAGGGGAACTGGCAGCGGGGGTGGGGGCCGGGAGGCGGACGTTGGAGGGGGAGCTACGCGGCGGGTGGGGCGGCGGCGGGGACCGATGGAGGGGGGATGGCCCCGCGTCGACGGGGCAGGGGACGTACACGCAGGGGAGGGGGGAGGGGAGGATGGCGGGGGGTGGGACTGGCCGCGTGGACAGGGGGAGCGGAGGCGGGTGGTGGGAAGGCGAAGGGCGGGGCCGATGGGGGGGGGGGCAGGAGGGTCGGGTGTGTCGGGTGAGGGCGAAAGGGGTCGCGGGCGGCGGGTGGTAGGGGGGCGACGGGGGCGAGGGGCGAGGGGTGGTATCGTCGCGGGAGAGAGGGACAGAAGAGGAGAGAGAGAGGGAGGGAAGGAGGGGTGGGGATCCGTTAGTTAGGTTATCTCTTTGCCGTCCGCCCCCCTTTGCCGTCCGCTTTTTTTCTCTTTGCCGTCCGCTAGCAGACGGCAAAGAGGGGGCCATTAGTTTCTTTCTAAGCAGCTCGTTAGTAGGGCCCACCTCTCTCTTTGCCGTCCGCTAGCCGACAGCAAAGAACTGGCTGATGGCAAAGACCTTCTTTGCCATCAGCCAGTTCTTTGCCGTCCGTTTTTCGTAAGCAGACGGCAAAGACCTTCTTTGTCGTCAGCCAGCAGACGGCAAAGAAGTGGCAGACGGCAAAGAAGTGGATTCCAGTAGAGATACTTCAAACTCTGATGATCCGTGTTTATCTCTCAACGATTACCGAGAAGGTAATGTCGCCATAGTTTCAGAGCATAAATAACCGCAGAAATTTCAATGTCATGCACTGGGTAATTTTCTTCGTGAGGATGCAATTGTCGAGAGCCATAAGCAATCACCTTACGCTCTTGCATTAGGACACAGCCTAATCCTTGACGAGATGCATCACAGTATATCACGAAATCCTTTTGGGAATTCGGGGGTGCTAGCACTGGGGCAGACGTCAACTTATCTTTTAGCGTCTGAAAGCTTTCTTGACATTTTTCTGTCCACTCAAATTTAACACCTTTGTGGAGCAGGTTGGTCAATGGCTTTGCAATCTTGGAAAAGTTCTCAACGAATCGACAGCAATAACTAGCGAGTCCGAGAAAACTCCTGACTTGCTTAACATTCTTAGGGGGAGTCCAATTAAGAATAGCTTGAACTCACTCGGGGTTAACAGCAATGCCATTCTTGGAAATCACATGACCAAGGTAGGTCACTTCAGATAACCAGAATTCACACTTAGAGTACTTGGCGTAAAGCTGGTGTTCCCGAAGCTTCTCCAATACAAGCCGAAGATGTTCAGCATGTTCTTCTTCATTCTTGGAATATATAAGGATATCGTCCAAATAAACCATGATGAATTTGTCGAGGTAATCCATGAAGATATAGTTCATCAACCGGGAGAAGGTTGCTGGAGCATTTGTTAAGCCAAATGACATGACAGTGTACTCATAAGAGCCATATCGAGTAACAAATGCAGTCTTCGGAATATCCTCTTTGCGAACATGGATCTGATGATAACCCTACTTCAAGTCGAGTTTCGAGAAGACAAAGGATCCAGCAAGCTGATCGTGAAGATCATTGATCCGGGGCAATGGGTATTTATTCTGGATTGTGGCTTGGTTAATGGGCCGGTAATCCTGAACCAATCGGTTAGTTCCATCCTTCTTCTTAACGAAGAGTGAAGGTGCTCCCCAAGCAGAGGAACTGGGGCGGATGAAACCTTTCTTAAGTGACTTGTCGATTTCTTCCTTAAGCTCAAGAAGGTGTTGCGGAGGCATCTTATAAGGACGCTTCGCAATAGGGGTAGTGCCAGGCTTCAAGTCGATGACGAACTCGACAGCTCTAACCGGGGGTATCCCTGGAAGTTCTTCCGGAAAGACGTCCGGAAAATCTCAAACGACAGGAACGTTCTTGATTCCATCCAGAGGTGAGGCGTTCAAAGCATTCAGAGCATATATCTGAGCTTCAGCATTCCGAGTAATTCGCGCAGTGTAGTTCACTATCTCATCGGAGGGGTGAAGAAGTTGTACAACTTTTGTGGCACAATTGATCGAAGCAATGTGAGCTTTCAACCAATCCATTCCGAGAATGAGGTCTATGGTGGAAGATTTCAAGATGATGGGTGAGGCAAGGAATTCCAATCCTTTAATTTCGACGGTAACGTCAGGTGCTATCACGTCAGCATGACAATGACCTTCGGGAGTTTTAACGACTAACGGAGTATGCATCTTCTCATGTCGAATGCCATGCATGAATGCAAATTTTCCAGAGATGAATGAATGTGATGCTCCTGAATCAAATAAAATAGAAGCAGGTACTGAGTTAACGAGAAGGGTACCCATCACAGTAGCAGGTTGATCCTGGACTTCTTTAATATCAATGTTGTAAGCGTGTCCACGACCATGAGCAGCAGACCCAATATTATAGTTGCGGGCCTGATTATTGCCATGACCATTGCCACGGCTAGTACGAGGGAAAGCCAACTGATTCTGTGTCTGGCGGCAGTCTTTAGCAAGGTGTCCTAGTTTGCGGCACTTGAAGCACAGACCATCTTCAGGACGAAGAGGAGCATTGGGTAGAGTAGCTTGAACTCTTGGCTGCCTCGGTGGTGGAGGAGGCAGACGTGGTGCAGCATAGTTGTTCTTTGGCGCGGGGGCAGCTGAACGGAACATGTTGTTGGGGATCCAGACTCGACGCTTCTATGCTGAGCCCGAAGATGAGCCAGCATCACGATAGCGCTTCTGCGAGTCCTTATGCTTCATCTGAGCGGTCTCAACCAGAATAGTCTTGTTCACAAGAGTAGAAAAGTCGTTGAAGTCTTGAGCAGCAAGTGCAAGCTCGAGATCTAGGTGGAGTCCATTACGAAATTTCTCTTGTCTACGGGCATCCGTGGTGATGTCTTCTTCAGCATAGCGGGACAGGTCAAGGAATTCCCGCTGATAGGCTTCGACAGTCTTGTTGCCCTGAGTGAGGTTGCGGAACTGGGTTTTCATTCGGTCCATAATTCCCTGAGGAATATAACGGGCACGGAAAGCAGCCTGGAACTCAGGCCAGGTAACTACTGTTCCAGCAGGCAGTGTACGCTTGTGTGTGTCCCACCATTGAGCAGCGGGACCCTTTAGGAAAAAGGATGTGAAGGTGACAAAGTTGGCAGGGGAGACATTTGCAGACTCCATCTCGTGAGTAATGTTGCGAATCCAGTCATTAGCATCCAGTGGCTTGTCAGAGTTACGGAACTGAGTGGGGTTAAGGCGCACAAATTCTGACAGAGTTATTGCAGCAGGGTTCTGGTTCTGGTTGTTCTGATGCGGAAACTGAGCCATGATTCCGGTCATGAACTGATGGTTGAGCTCAAATTGTTGCATCATAGCTGCCATATAGTCTGGTGGTGGTGGGCGTTCAGGGGCACGACCACGACCATGACCACCTGGTCTAACCATCCTGCTAAGTATCAACAGGGGGCAGTTTAGTAAAAGAAATTGCGAGTGTTTGGCGACAAGCATGATGTAACTCGACAACAATTAAGCAATGTAACAGATACTTAATAGTAGTCAATTAAGACATACAGATCCATACACAGAGTCGGGTACATGCGGACAGCATAACGGCGCAAATTTAAAAACTAGACATGCTAGGCGGCGTGCAGGCACGCGGTATGGAAGTACACAATGAGACATAGCAAAGGCTACATCAACGTCAGAGAAAACCACTGAAACGGGGTAACTACAAGTGCGGACGACGAATGGCCGTCGCAGGAAAATCCTGCGCTCCATGTGCACTCTGATGCAGAACCCGGTCTTATCGAATGACAACTCGGAGTATAATACAACTCGAAGAGAAAGGTTAAACAAAACAATGGAAAGGAAAATGATTATCAGACTAATCAGATCAATGGTAAGGAAGTAAGCACAGATATCCAGCTCTCCGAGTAGACAAGATTTACGAGATACTAAGTGTCGGCGTTAGTAAAATCTTTAACCCGAATAGAAGAGAGATCAGAGTCCCAGAGTAAAGATCGAGGAATAAAAGATCCTAATACCACCCAGTTGGCGACATGGGCCCGTAAGCCACACAGCCAAGTTAGTAAATTAGTTTTTGGATGTCTAGACTCAACTTCGGCCAAGAAATTGGAAGGGGGCTTCCTACAGGCAGTCGGCTCTGATACCAACTTGTGACGCCCCTGACTCAATCATGCACTAATCATACACGCAAACATGCACGATCAAGCACAGGGACTCACGGGAAGATATCACAACACAACTCTAACACAAATAAATGGAGATCCACAATATTACAGACCAGGGATCACGAGGATCCGAATACATAAGTCAGTCATACAAATAATATCCGGGTACAGACATAGTTAGACAAGGTTTTCCTTAAGAAGGCTAGCACAAACAATGACTCTAGATCAAAAGGCAAAGGCCTCCTGCCTGGGAGCCTCCGATCCTACTCCTGGTCGGCTGGCTCGATCCAGTAGTATGTACCGTCTGGACCCATCTGATAGTAAGCTCCTGCAGTGGCATCTGGCTCCTGGGCTCCATCGTATGTTGTATCATCAAGTAGGGGAATATAGGGAAAAAGAGGAAGCAAAGCAGCCGTGAGTACTCATCCGAAGTACTCAGCAAGCAAGGATCTACACTACATATGCAACATTATCAAAGGGGAAAGGCTGTATATGTGGACTGGGCTGCAGAAATGCCAGAATAGAGAGAAGGCCTAGTCCTATCGAAGACTAGCATCTTCAAACATCTTCACGAAGCCACCATCTTGCAGCAATAGAAGAGAGTAGAATAGCATTTTATTAAGCAAACATGTTGAAGTAAGCCTAGAGATCCTTCCTCGACTCCTTGCGAGAAAGCGACCCTGAAGCTTCAATTAGGTAACAAGTATACAGTTCAAGTAGTAGATCGAGATACACAAACTGAGCGTCCTTTACCGTAGGACCAGCTATCGATAGATTATTCTTCCCTGCAGGGGTGCACTACTGTTACCCAACACGCTCGATCACCTCTGGCCGGACACACTTGCTAGGTAATGCCCGGCCTCAGGAGATCAACACGAAGCAGCGCCCAACCTAGGCTCAGCAGAGAGGTCAGCACGCCGGACTAACCTATGCACCCAGAGGTCTTGGGCCATTGCCCTGGGCACCCTGCGCGTTGCGAGACTGGCCGGGGAGCAGGCGCGACACTGAACTCATCAGTGAAGTATCCAGCCCAACCCCAACAATTAGCCCGCACGGTGAACCATGACGTCTGAAGAGCTTTCGTGAGAAACGTACGACGTAGAGGGCACCATAAACCATTATCCCGCGTGGTGGTAGTGCGTATAGGGCACGTCGACCCACTCAGATCAAATACCCAAATCCGATATGCTCATTTACTAACACGCGGAGACAATCAGAGTTTCTGAAGCTCCGCCATAATATCACACTTGAGTGCCCTTCCGGCACACCCGACATCATAGATCCCCTGCGGGTACCCATCAGGGTCGACCCGCCTGTAACAAAGGTCAAAGTAACCTTGTGGTCATAACATCAATGGGGGAAACCCCGAGGAATCACCCTCGGTGAATTCCACTCGATGAAATCATCAGGGCGAACGTATGAGGCATCACCCTCAAGGTTCACACTGAGGGGTTGCACGACAGAGTCGTATCGGAAGTGGTGAAGGAGGAATCACCCTCGATGACCACGACCGAATAGCTACACTGCAGAGTATTCATCAGGAGTGCGTTATGAGGTATCACCCTCGGGACTCGATAGTAACTATGCAGAGTCATACAACTAAGGGGGGTGAGGTGATGTGTTGGTCTCTGGTCATCGATCACGTTGATCAAGTAGTCGATGATGAAGCAGAGGCAACAAGGGTAAAGTGATGCGGGTCTCTGATGGTTCATTACCAACCTATACTAAGTAGTTTATCATAGGCAGGTAAGGTAACAATAAACAGGTTAAAAAAGCAGGCTATGCATCAGAATAGGAGCAAACATTAACAGTAGCAAAATCTAATGCAAGCAGGAGAAATGGAATGGGCGATATCTGGATGCTGAAGGGGTGGGGGCTTGCCTGGTTGCTCTGGCAAGAAGGAGTGTCGTCAACGGGCTGCTCGTCTAGAGCGTAGTCGTACTCAGCTGCAATGGCGTCGGTCTCGGCGTCTATCGAGAGAGAAGGAGGGGGAAGAAACAATAAATTCACGGCAAAGATGCAAACAATATGCATGACATGCCTAAATGCTATGCCGAGGTGTTCTACTGCCTATCTAAATGATTTAGTTAATTTAGGAATTTATTTAATTAAAGTTGAGCACTATTCATTTACCGTAAATCGGTCCAAAAGTTCCATGTTCAGATAGCTAGGGGCATATGACAGATGAACGGACCACGTATTTGGATTTGTCTCGAAATTCTGAGCAACTTTCATATATAAATTATTTTCATCTGAGTTACGGTTTATTTTATATGATTTTATAAAGATTTAATCATTTTCTCGAATTTAATTATTTAATTAAATTTGAATTATCCAGAATAGTAAATGATGAAGTTAGCATGACCTAGGTGTGACGTCAGCAGGTCAAACCCACCTGACCAGAGTCAAACCTGACAGGTGGGTCCAGTGGGACCCACATGTCAGCCTCTGTAGCTAATCAACAGGGTTAATTTAACTAATTAACTAAATTAGATGGTGGGGCCTAGCAGCTAGTGGGTGATTAGTGCTTAAACTAATTAATTAACTAATTAATAGATTATTTACTTATTTTAATTTGTTTAATAGGGCGGGACCCACATGTCAGTGAGACAGGGGCGCCCAGTCAGCAGTTGACCCAGTCAACTGGGGCCAAGGGGGCCAACGGTCAGTGACATAGAGGCGGGGCCCACCAGCGCCAGGTCAGCGCGGCGGCCGGAGCAACGCCGGTGACCAAATACGCGGCGGCGCGGCCACGATCCTCGTCGGAAAACCGCTGCGGTGCACCTTTCGACGTGGTTCTACTTGCGTTCGATCGAGCGCTCGATGCCGCATCGATCTACGGTGGTGGCCCGGCCGGAAGTGCCCGGAGACGGCGGTGGCGAGCGGCGGAGCGGGCGCCGGAGTTCGGGCGTTGCCGGATCCGGCGCTGCACGGCATGGGGAGGCACGCTAGGGGTTTCGTTGGACTCGCACGAGCTCCAGGAGCTCGATGCGAGGCTCGGCTGCGCGTGATGGTGACGACGGCAATGGTAGCTAGCCTGTCGGCGGCAGCGGGTTCTGGCGCGAGCGAAGCAACGGCTACGGTGTGAACTAGAGGGCCTAGAGGGCAGAGGAGGGAGGCAGCTCACCGAGCGGCACGCACGATGGCTGGTGGTGGTTTAGTAGCTGCAGGGGCCGACGCCGGAGACGAAGAAGAACGGCGGCGATCGAAGAAGGGGACGGAGGAGGCCCGGTGCTACAGCGCCTCCAAGCTCCAGATAAGGCCACCAGACGACGAGGAGGATGCTGGAGGAGCGATCTGGCATGGCGGCGAGGCGCAGGGGCTACGGTGGCCGCGAGGCTACGGCGTCGGGCGAAGTGGGGGAACGAGAGAGAGGGGCGAACGGGGCGGCTAGGGTTCGCCAAAGGGGCCGAGGGGATCGCTCTTATCCTCTACGCGCGCGGTGACGCGCTGTCGAGCGGCGAGTGAGGGGGGCCGGGTGCGTGCGCGCGTGCGCCTGCGGGGTGTTCGACAACGGGGCGACATGAGCAGTGCGGGACGAGGGAGGAGGTGCGGGGGTGGGCTGGGCCGCGCTGTAGCAAGCAGGCCTGAGCGCACAGTAGGGCTTTGCCCTATTCTCTTTTCCTTTTACTTTCTGTTTCTGTTTTGTTTTACTATTTTCCTTTTTCTGTTTTGCAAATAGTTAGGCCACAAAATGACTCTAGCAAAATATGTGACTTGTACCATTAAATGCTATATATTATCTTCTACTGCCAGAAATTGGTTTGGAGACAATATGATTTCATTTGTAATTTTATAAAACAAAATAGGATTGACTATTGCTGTTTTGACACTGTTAGAGTCAGTTAATTAATTTATTAAATGTTGGTTAAAATTTTAGCATTGTCTCTGGAATATTTGTTATTTAATGAACATTTTAGTTTCTATTTTGAATAACTTTTATTTTCCACTTTAATTTAAGTTGAAGTTTGAATTAGGAGTTCGAAATGCATTATGATGCAAATGATGATTAGGTACTGTTAAACTTGCTGACATGGCATTAACTAAGGGTGATCACTGTTGTTTATTACAGTGGGTGTCACAAAAACCTGGGTAAACTACCGTGTTCATCTTCTTCCTTGTTCGTGTGCATCGAGCTAGGCCGTAGGGCGATGAGTTGGTTGGCTGGATAGGTTGAGTCCTTCGCACACGCCCCAGAGTTCGAACCTTTCTTGGGTCTGCGGAGCCCTGAATCCTACAAGCTTCCTCTTACGGCCTTAAAATTTTTTCTACATTTAACGTGCACTAATACAACTGTCATGTGAAATATTGGAAAATTCTAGGGGTTAATTGACCTTTTTAAGACATTTATGTGATTTTCTAGCCATTTAATGACCATAATTCAAATTTGAACTACATCTACATGCAACGGCTAACCATAATGGTTTGAAATTTCATATTTTTGTGTACTTGTGTGCGAGTTAATTCCATGTGCAGTAAATTGGAAGGAATTTTCAAACATATTGGTGTCACTGCCTGGACACATGCATGGAGTGCCATGCCATTTAAATTCCAAAAAATTAAAAATTGATCAGAAACACATGAAACCTTGCTTGACGTAATGTCATCCCACCAAGATGATGTGGTAAAAAAATTGGCCTGTTTGACGAAAGTTTGGACAGACACCCCTCACAAACCGGAGCAACTCACTAGAAGGCTCGTGCTTTCGAGAGGGAACAATGCATGTTTGATGATGAATCGACTATAGCTTCCTCTTATGGCCTTCAAATTTTTTCTACAGTTTACGTGCACTAATACAACTGTCATGTGAAAATTTAGAAAATTTCAGGGGTCATTTGACCTTTTTAAGACATTTAAGTGATTTTCTAGCCATTTAATGACCGTAATTCAAATTTGAACTACATCTACATCCAACGGCTAACCATAACGGTTTGAAAAATCATATTTGTGTACTTGTGTGTGAGTTAATTCCATGTGCAGTAAATTGGAAGGAATTTTCAAACATATTGGTGTCACGGCCTGGACACATGCATGGAGTGCCATGCCATTTAAATTCCAAAAAATTAAAAAATGATCAAAAACACATGAAACCTTGCTTGATGTAATGTCATGCCACCAAAATGATGTGGTAAAAAATTTGGCATGTTTGACGAAAGTTTGGACACACACCCCTCACAAACCGGAGCAACTCACTAGAAGGCTTGTGGTTCCGAGAGGGAATAATGCATGTTTGATGACGAACGGGAGATAGCTTCCTCTTACGGCCTTCAAATTTTTTCTACATTTAACTTGCACTAATACAACTGTCATGTGAAAAATTGGAAAATTCTAGGGGTCATTTGACCTTTTAAAGACATTTAAGTGATTTTCTAGCCATTTAATGACCATAATTCAAATTTGAACTACATCTACATGCAACGGCTAACCATAACAGTTTGAAAAATCATATTTTTATGTACTTGTGTGCGAGTTAATTCCATGTGTAGTAAATTGGAAGGAATTTTCAAACATATTGGTGTCACGGCCTGGACACATGCATGGAGTGCCATGCCATTTAAATTCCAAAAAATTAAAAAATGATCAGAAAAACATGAAACCTTTCTTGACGTAATGTCATGCCACCAAGCTGATGTGGTAAAAAAATTGGCCTGTTTGACAAAAGTTTGGATTGACAGCCCTCACAAACCGGAGCAACTCACTAGAAGGCTCGTGCTTTCAAGAGGGAACAATGCATGTTTGATGACGAATCGATGATACCTTCCTCTTATGGGCTTCAAATTTTTTCTACAGTTAACATGCACTAATAAAACTGTCATGTAAAAATTTGGAAAATATAAGGGGTAATTTGACCTTTTGAAGACATTTAAGTGATTTCCTAGCCATTTAATGACCATAATTCAAAGTTGAACTAC
Source organism: Thinopyrum elongatum (assembly GCA_011799875.1). Classification (NCBI taxonomy): domain Eukaryota; kingdom Viridiplantae; phylum Streptophyta; class Magnoliopsida; order Poales; family Poaceae; genus Thinopyrum; species Thinopyrum elongatum. The sequence continues at coordinate 221,243,592 of CM022301.1, read as the reverse complement.
ATCTACATGCAACGGCTAACCATAATGGTTTGAAAAATCATATTTGTGTACTTGTGTGCGAGTTAGTTCCATCTGTAGTAAATTGGAAGGAATTTTCAAACATATTGGTGTCACGGCCTGGACACATGCATGGAGTGCCATGCCATTTAAATTCCAAAAAATTAAAAAATGATCAGAAACACATGAAACCTTGCTTGATGTAATGTCATGCCACCAAGATGATGTGGTAAAAAATTTGGCATGTTTGACGAAAGTTTGGACACACACACCCCTCACAAACCGGAGCAACTCACTAGAAGGCTCGTGGTTCCGAGAGGGAACAATGCATGTTTGATGACGAACAGGAGATAGCTTCCTCTTACGGCCTTCAAATTTTTTATACATTTAACGTGCACTAATACAACTATCATGTGAAAAATTAGAAAATTCTAGGGGTCATTTGACCTTTTAAAGACATTTAAGTGATTTTCTACATATTTAATGACCATAATTCAAATTTGAACTACGTCTACATGCAACGGCTAACCATAACGGTTTGAAAAATCATATTTTTGTGTACTTGTGTGCGAGTTAATTTCATGTGCAGTAAATTGGAAGGAATTTTCCAACATATTGTCGTCACGGCCTGGACACATGCATGGAGTGCCATGCCATTTAAATTCCAAAAAATTAAAAAATGATCAGAAACACATGAAACATTGCTCCACCAAGATGATGTGATAAAAAAATTGGCCTATTTGACAAAAGTTTGGACAGACACCCCTCACAAACCGGAGCAACTCACTAGAAGGCTCGTGCTTTCGAGAGGGAACAATGCATGTTTGATGACGAATCGATGATAGCTTCCTCTTATGGGCTTCAAAAAATTCTACAGTTAATGTGCACTAATACAACTATCATGTAAAAATTTGGAAAATTTCAGGGGTCATTTGACCTTTTTAAGACATTTGAGTGATTTCCTAGACATTTAATGACCGTAATCCAAATTTGAACTACATCTACATGCAGCGGCTAACCATAACTGTTTGAAAAATCATATTTGTGTACTTGTGTGCGAGTTAATTCCATGTGCAGTAAATTGGAACGAATTTTCAAACATATTGGTGTCATGGCTTGGACACATGCATGGAGTGCCATGGCATTTAAATTCCAAAAAATTAAAAAATGATCTGACGATGTAAATATCTGGTGTTCAAAAAAGAAAATGTAAAAATCTGGCAAGACAACCGGGCCCCACATGATTGGCACTCTATTTCGTGCCTCGAGGTTTAGAAGGTGAGTGGCATGGGTTATTAATCAGACACGGTTCTGTATTGGAAATTGTCAGCTATTAAGTTCACACACGGATTTTACTGCGGGAATCGTGTGTAATTCAAACTACAGTACTCATAAATTCCGGCGATCGGCATGTGTACTGTTCCCGTCGATCTAGATTCCGGCCGCCAATAAATACTACCTTCCTCCCGTCGTCCCGCCTGCATTCTCATCTACATCCTCCCCTTGCTCGCCCTCTCTCTCTCTATATCTCTCTCTCTCAAATCTCTGCCATGGCGCCGCCGATCTGCCCACGCGCCGACAAGGAGGTGACCCCCCGAGGACGCTCAGTCGAAGAGGAGCGACGAGGAGGACCCCTACGCACCGCCAGACGAGGTTGCGTCGGACCCCTCCCCCCCCAACTTTGGAGTGGTTTTGGGGCCAGTACAATATTTGTTTGTGGAAGTCGCTGCCGCCGGCTGAGAAAGCCAGGCAAGTGGCGTTCAAGAAGGAGATGGCAGAGGAGGAAGCCAGGTACCAGGCGGCCTGTGAAGCCCGTGATGCCACCTAGAAAAAGGAGGCGGTGGAGCTTTGGGGGCGGGCTCGTCGTCGTGCGGAGGAGGTGTACGAAGACGGGTACTTCGCGAGAAAGGTCAAAGGCGCTAGGCGCCTCATCGCTGCGTGGAGGTGGGCCGATAAGCTCCAGCGTGCCACCGACGGGGAGCTCCGGTGGGCGCCCAATGAAATGGCAAGATCGTTCGCGCTCGTCCGCCAGCAAGAGGCAGATCGGTATGTCAAGCACTGCGAGGCGGAGGAGGCGGAGTACTGCCTCCGCGCTGGGAAGACGCCGCGGACCAGGGAGCTGCTGGCAAGGGGCTGTCGGAATACTGCCCCTAGGAGGGATTATTAGTTTTAGTATTGTTTGTTTTCAATTTTATGCATTGTACCTAGTAGTTAAGTTTCATCACGTATATGTGATGATATTATATAGGGATAATTGGTTTTATGCCCCTAGTTGTGTCCCACTCGACAGGATTGCCCCTAATTTCTAAAAGCCAGCGGTTCTGTCCAACCCACTTTGGTCGTCTTGTGCTTTTGCCCTTTGACCATTTGACCGTCACTTTGAAAACTTCATAACTAATTCATACTAAATCCGAAAAATGTAAATAAGATACCAAAATGTTTGGGAAAACATCACCCACATGCCAATGTCTTTTGCATTCATGACAAAAGTGTTGGTGAGTGCATATCTGAGTTTAAGCTCTTATCATACCACCATGAATAGTAAAATCTAAAAAAATTCAAAAAATTCCAAAAAATTTTGGTTTCAAAGAATGACAAATGTTTTAAGTGCTTGCCAAGTTTCATCAGGGAATGACATTCTTGGAAGTCATGGCCAAAAAAACAATCTATTTTGGAGTGTTGATTATTTTTTTGCCATGACTTCCACAAATGTCATTCCCTAATGAAACTTGGCAAGCACTTAAAACATTTGTCATTCTTTGACACCAATTTTTTTTGAACTTTTTATGATTTTATTGTTCATGGTGGTATCGTAAGAGCTAAAACTCGGATGGGCACTTTCCAACACTTTTGTCATGAATGCAAATGACATTGACATGTAGGTGATGTTTTCCCAAACATTTTGGTATCTTATTTGCATTTTTCTGATTTAGTATGAATTAGTTATGAAGTTTTCAAAGTGACGGTCAAACGGTCAATGGGCAAAAGCACAAGACGACCAAAGTGGGTTGGACAGAACCGCTGGCTTTTGGAAATTAGGGGCAATCCTGTCGAGTGGGACACAACTAGGGGCATAAAACCAATTATCCCTATTATATATATTCTGTGATGAACTAATGAACAATTAATATATATTATGAATTTCATTTTCTATCTATTTTACTATATTAATTTGTATCTAGCTGTTATCATCCACATATACAGAATTGAAAGCATATACACACACATTGAAACAGAACATATAAGAACGGAAAACAGAGTACACACATTGAAACAGAGCAATAAACAGAGCAATATTATGATTGCTGTGAATACATAGCGGTCCACGTCGAAATGACTCAACAAAATAAAACGCGTCCATGAGACCATGACCAGCAGCCCTTGCCTACGGTAGCTCTTCGCTCTACCTGAACTCGTGCAGGCATTCATCCAAGCGGTCGACACGCTCGTGGTACATCTAGAGCGCGATCTCGAGCTCCAAGTTGGCTATTTCATCAGAGATCACCAACTCGAGGATGCGACGGCCATGTTCCTCTACTGCGCTCAGGTGGACACCTGGGCCAAGTAGGCGGTCGAGCCTAGCGACCAGTGCGTTGACATCGAGCGGGCCACGGATAAGGTGAAAAGCATGACACATGCGAACGGCGCGGCGGGCGTCCGGTGCAAGTATGGCGCGGCCGGCCTCTGGTGCAAGTATGGCGCAGACAGCCTCTGCCCAGTCCTAGCGAGGAATGGGGGTACTGACGGGACGTGTACCCAGCTGCGATGCCATATCGACAGCAGGCAAGCGCCGATGGATCCGCTCTTGCTGTGCGGCACGCCGCGCCCCTCGCTCTGCGGTGCTCCAACGGTCTTGCTGTGCGGCGAGCCGCAGCCTATCGGCGCGGACGTGACTAGCTTGCTCTGCGGCACGCCATCGATCATGTTGTGCGGCGAGGTGTAGCCTCTCGGCGCTGACATGCCTATCTTGATCCGCGGCGCTGAAGCGTCATGCGCCAAGGGTCTGCTCAACCCTGGCGATGACGTGCATCACGGCGTCGTCCATCGCGTTGCCGGGGAGCGCCTCGGCCTCGACGGGCCGTGGCGCCTTCTTGTTTTCCTTGTCGAGGAGGTTGATAGCAGAGGCGGCGCTTTGGTGGGTTGGCATTCTTGGAAATGGTGGATGTGCTACAGGCTGCGCTTGTTGCCTCCATGCGTCGCGCATCGCGCGCAATATCGCTGGGTGGCGGTGGGAAACCGGTGAGGAAATGGCGGGAAAAGGTGGCGTGTTCATAAAATGCCATCAATTAATGGAAACTTAGCATAGAAGGAACATCGAGCTAGCACGATGCGTGCGGGCACATTGCTTGCCCAAGGCTATGATCCCTATACTTGTGTGCCCAACAGAGCACACTATTCACAGTAAAGAATACTATTCTGTTCATCCGAGTGAACTGTATGACATATATCGCACACACATTCATCGGGCTGACCGTTTCTTTTGTGTTGCCTAATCACAAATAGTTCATCCGAGTGAACTGTATGTCGTATATCACACACACCTTCATCTGGCTGCCTGTTTCTGTTGTTCCGCCTCATCATAAACAGTTTATCCAAGTGAACTGTATGCCGTATACCGCAAACGCCTCCATCTGGTTGCCCATTTCTTTTGTTCTGCCTCATCACAAATAGTTCATTGAACTAAACCGTATGCCCAGCAACGCACACGCAACTAAAATCTGAACCGTGTTTGATGTATCCGCCATCGTAAATGTTTTGCATCTTTTTTGACATTTTTTTACATCACTGTTTGTGATTAATGCATCACACTTAGTTTCGTCGAAGGGTCTCTGATTGTAGTGTCGCGTTAGCAGCATCCTGCAGTAGTGCACGATTCACTTCAAAGCCAAAAAAATGTGAGGAGAGTTATAAATAAAGAAAAATCTCTAGTTCCTACTACCAGTGCGAGCACAACAAGTCAAGACCATACATAATTAATTATATTTTGGACATTTTTTGACTAAACATGAATAACTTCTGGAAGCAGGTATAACTTCTAATGCCTGCCGTGGCTGGGGTCCACCATGTTTTGAGCCAAACCGGGCAACACACCGGGTGTCTATGCCGGTGACACGGTGGTTGTAGCATTCATGGGTTCCGAGCGGTGGCGGCTCTCGTGTCTACTATTCCTCGGTGTTGGTGGTGGCCGTGGACGTGTTGGCTATCTCTGCCAGCATGCCGCGGTTCCGCCAACGTTTGCGTCGGATGGCACGTCCCCCGTGTGCTGGCGTGCAGCAACTAGCCACTCCTCTGCGAGCAGGTTGGGAGCATCGAGTTGATGCACCAGGGGCTAGCTTGGAGCGGCGGCTTGCTCCTCCGCTTGCCCGCCTGCAGCATCGCCCATGGTACTGACGGCCTGGGGCGGGGTGGGAAGTGGGGCAGCGAGTTGCCTGGCTCGTCGGGGCACCCGACCGACTTTTATGCCGGAGAACTCGTCTTCCTGCTCACCGGATGCTATGGAGAGTGTGGAGAAAATGGTGCGAGGAGGATATGGGGAGTGGCGGTGTGGTGTGGTTCTTGCCAGGCGTTTGGCCTCGTTTAAATAGCGGGCGGACGAGAGGAGCCAACCGGCATTGTGTTCTAAAATGCCGGCCGGCTCGCGGAACGCGGATTCAATGGAGGTAGGCGGGGCAGTTTGAAGCCGGTTGAATGCGGCGAGGAGGCGTGTTCAGCCTGGCGTGCAGCGAGTGGGGCCCTCTTGGCCGGCGCGCCGGTTCAATGCCTGCGCTAATGAGAGGTCGCGTCCGTGTGAGAGCAATCACTCCCTCCGGTCCTTTTTTGTTTGGGTATAAGAAAATCTCATTTTCCATTCATATTTTACAAGTAAAATTCGTGGACAAACTTTGACCCAAAATACGATGGGGACTAGTAAACAAGGACGGAGGTAGTAGTGATGAATTCCATTTTTGCTCCATACCAATCGTTCTAAAATCTAGTATAACGCGCCATTAAAAATCGGAACTCTTACCCCGCTAAAAAATGATATTTTAAACTTGGCAACTCGATCAGTGGCGACTGGCGAGCCACCGCCTCCAGGTCGTGCACCTGTGGTCCCCGACCATCAACTCCTACGGATCAAATTATCACGCTAGCTGACTATTCCTGCAAAGGTGCGCTCCACCACGTACCCGGTACCCGCGCATGTAGCAATTGTGCCCTATGGGTTTATTTGTTTACCGTGACTTACGTAACACTCATGTGTGCGAGACAGCGAGAGACCAATTGTGTGTGTGCGCCTCTTCTCTTCGTATATGTACTCCAGCGTTTGTCCGGTGTCCAAAAAATAATACAGTAATAACTAGCAATGTGCCAATGCGTTGAAACACATCCAGAGTAGAGTAATACATATTCACCAATTTGATAGAAAACAGTCTAGTTTTGATATAAATATATCACTAAAATATCTTATGTTTCACTCAAAATATATTCCTTTGGCTGTTTTGATGAGATAAGGGAGGAATGTGGTTGGTTTCAAGATTCGGGAAGTGGGATATTGTTGCAAAAAGCCCATGTGTGTGTGTGTGAGGGAGAGAGGAGGAGGGCAGAGTGCGTGTGTGACAAAGACACAAAGAGTGTGTGTGCGAGAGGTATTACCATAAAATGAGGCAATAGTATGTGTGTGCACAATCGAGATGGCATATGTCAAGAAGGGACGAAAAATCTACATAGATACAAGGAGCGAAAGTGTGCGGTGGATGGATAAACCTATCTAGAGGCTGGTCGATCAATGTTTGTGAGAGAGATACGAGTCAGGGGTGCAAAAGCGAGAGTTTTGTGTGTGTGAGAGAGACACGGTAGTCGGTAGGGGGATCCAAAGTGGGAGTTGTGTGTGTGTGTGAGTGAGTGAGAGAGGGGGGGGGGAGAGAGAGAGTTTGTCTAATCGGTAATAAACAAATGAATAATGTCAGTTTTGGAACGGAGATGAAGACGGAAAGGAGACCCCAACAAACGATGTGTGTATGGGAGAGAGTAATTTTAGTAGTAGGAGTCATATCTAGAAAGATATAGGGTGCGTGAGAGAACCCTGGAGAGAAAGGCAAAGTGAAAGACGAGCGAGAGTGTGTGTGTGGCGGTGAAAAAGAAAGCTTAGGTAGCTATAGTGATAGCAGAGAATGATAGAGACGTGAGAGATAATGAAATCCGTGTAATCTATGAAGATAGAGAGAGTGTGACACTTCTTGAGGGAGACAATGAGAGACCGTGTTTGCCAAAAATAGAGAAGCATGTAGTGAGCGTGGGGGTGAGATGGAGAAAAGAGAGTGATAGCTACATGAAGGAGCACGCGAGAGAGACCTAGAGAGAGATGGGAATGAAACAAGATTCAAATATTTAGTTCTGTGCATAGAAGATGTCAACATAAAAGGGATTCAAATATTTGAATTCCAGATGATGATACATGTAATTCATACTCGAACCAAAATTGATCTATCAAACATGCATACTAATTTGAATTTGCGCGCGTGTATGTTATTTAATATATTGATATTACCGATCCATACATTTGAGCTGAACATAATTTGGTTTCAAAAATTTGAATTCAAAGTCGAACATAATTTGGTTTCAAAATTTTGAATTCAACCTTATGATTTTGAGATCATTGCATTTGTAAATCATATTTTATATATAAAGGAGCCAAATTCATTGTTGTGCTTTTGAAAGTATATATAAGAAAATGATGTACATAGATTTGTATTCGAATATAAAATGGATCCTGCCCGAAGAAAAAAAGAATACAAAATGGATTCGAATTGAGTTGGCACGGTAAACATGCAATATTTTTCTGCAAAAAATTAACGAAGCGAGGAAACTTGCACTAACCACCCGAAACCAAAATCTGCGAGATGGAAATTACTACTGCCTATCCCTAACACGCAAAGCCTATCGGCTCGATTTCTATAGGTTTCGATAGGGGTAGGCTTGTAATTTCACTCAAACATGACATAACCGCCTCCGCCTCTCACATCCCCGGATTCATACACGGTGGGCGCCAAAACAAAGTTCCTCCTCGGCCCAAATTACCTCTCACCCTGATTCATACACGATGGGCGCCAAAACACACAGTTTTCTCCTCGGCCAAAATCTCCGTCAGCAAATATTCGGTGTATGCGAGATTACCGTCCTATGCCCAAACGACCAATATTGCTGTGATATAGGAAATTGTAAACGAGGGCTAAGTTTGTAAATTTCCTCGCATTTGAGACAAGCGCGTCCTGAAGACATGGTTCCCCCTACCTCTCTCCCTCCATTTCCCCATTCGTACTCCATGGGCGCCAAAACACCCTCTCCACCCCAGTCTCCTCCGTCCGCCACCCGTCCTCCTCCACCATGCCGGAGCTGATACCCCGACGCCGTCGTCCATTACAAGAGATCGACCTCTCTCATCTACGGCTTTGGACCAGGTTCCTTGCATCGCGTCCTCTCGCTTCATTCGCGCCGTCGTCCACCTTGCCGAGGCCGCTCGTACCACCGTCTCGTCCATCGCGCCGGGATATTCCCCTCGCCACCACCGTCTGCCCTCCTAGATCTACTTCCACGCCACCGACAACCATCGTTACCGCAACACCCTCAACGCCTCAGCAGATGCTTACACGGCGCCACACCAGAGGCGGTACTCTTTCATATCTGCTCAAGTTATTTATCTCAGCAAGAAAATAGATCGCCACTGCTTTACTGTGATTTTTTGCCCATCACTTTGAATCATACTTGTTAGTTGAAAGCAAACATTGGTTGCGAAAGTTGCCTTTCTTCGGTTTGCACCTTCAGATCCGCCATGGCACGCTCACCACTATACTCGCAATGCTTATGGTTTTCCCCTTTTATATTCCACATTAGCTTAAATGACAGTTGACTGAATTTCAATTAGGGGTCAGTCCATTTTTGAGAGTTCGCTGAGTGAAAGAAGGGGCTCGCCATAGGGCTGCCCCTTTATCTATCTTAGGGTTTCGGGTGGGGACATTTGTCGTGGGGGGCGGTCGTCGGGCTATGGTGGGGCCTCGCCGGAGGCAAAACTCGACGCGGGTGGGGGTAGGGGGTGGGGTTGGCTACAGGGATGGCCGGGGGCGGCGGAAGACCGGAGGTGGTGGGCGGTTCAGGGGAGGGCGGGGGCCGGTGGTTCGGCTGGCGGCCTGTGCGGTGGTTTGTAGGGGAAGAATAAGAGGTGAGGAAGAAGAAGGGTTAGGAGACATAGGATCTTCATCCAACCGCCTGAAATGGTCGACTGACCCAAATGACGAAAGTCAGGCGACTTGCATGTAGACATTCCCATATATTCAGTACCATCATCGTAGGTGCTTCGAGACATGCAGGCAGTGCTCCTCAACCCATCAAGCTAAACAACATGCCACTCATAATTCCAAACTTAGTTGCTCAAATACGAATCTAATATGATGCTGACATGTTGTACTAAAACAGAGAATGTTTAATTGGTCTCCTAATGTTCCTACTTTACTTTCGAAAAGCACATGTGCCACATATCGAGGGACAGCAGGGAGTTGCATTCTTTATGCGCTCTGGTTCATCATGTGTGGGCAACGAACATTTTATTATCCAAAATCTGCTTGCTCTTCTTTAGCATGCTCATCTTCTGTTCTTCTTTAATAAGTACTCTCTCTGTTCCTAAATATAGAGATTCCTCCATGGACTACATACGGAGCAAAATGAGTGAATCTACACTCTAAAATGTATCTATATACATCCGTATGTGATCCATAGTGGAATCTCTACAAAGACTTGTATTTAGGAACAAAGGGAGTATAATAGTAGTATAGTATGTTCCTTGTAGTGAAGAGGAGCAGGGACATTTGCAGTGTACAGGTCTATTCGGCTGCTTGTCATGGACGCTTTCAACTCTTTGTGTTGGTCTTCATGTCGCTTGTCATGGACGCTTTCAACTCTTCGTATTCGGTCGTATGTGTCGCCTTTGAGAGTTAGACCGATAGTAATAGTACTGCGCCTTCAGTTGTAGAGAGTTGGTATCCGAAGCCTTTCTAGCCGTACCGGCAATACTAGCACATATTTTCCAGCAAGTTCCACTTTCCTGATTTTACTCATGATGCTTAGGGTTTTCCCATTATATCTACACTATGATCTGCGTAGGTGTTTTGTGTCCTACTAGCAGCAGTGGACCCTTTAAATCTAAACAACACACCAATCATAATTCCAAAGCTTAGTTGTTCCAATACGAATGTGACATGATATTCATATTAGTTAACAGACAAACATTTAATTGGTCAGCTAATGCTCCCACTTGAGTTTCCAAATGCTTGTGGCCACATAGAGAGAGAAAGAGACAGCATGGAATTGCATTTGTTTGGATGCTCTGATTCATCATGGGTGGGCAACCAACATTGTATAGAAAGAAACGAAATCTCCATAATATGCTTCCTCTTCTATTCTTTAAAATGTTCCTCTCCTGTTCTTCGTTAATAAGTAAAGTATGTTCGTCGTCAAGAAGGCAAGTAGGGACATCTGCAGTCGACAGGTCTATTTAGCCGCTTCTGCAAGTTGCTTTCAGCAATTCGAGTTGGTCTGCCATAATATCCAGGAAATGCTGGGAGCTGTGCAGCCTTTGAGAGACTAGACTGATAGTAACAATAGCGCGCCTTCAGGTGAACAGAGCTGGCCTGTAGGTGATCAATAGGCTTTCGATTAGTAGAGGCAATACAACCCCATAATTTCCAGCCAGTTCCACTTCCCTGATTTATTTATGATGCTTTTGGTGTCCCCATTTTATCGACATTACAATCTGCGTAGGGGCTTTGTGTCGTATTACCAGCACTCCATCCTTCAAGCGAAACTACATGCCACTCATATTTCCAAAGCTTACATTTAATTGGTCAGCTAATGTTACTATGTGTATGTGAGTTTTGAAATGCATGTGCGCCACATATAGAGACATGTTGGAATACTATTTCTCTGTGCACTCTCGTTATCATGGTTTCGCAATAAACTTTCAATACAGCATATTATGAACCTATCATCTGCCAACTATCCTTACTTCTGGAGCTCCAACAGGGAGCCTATTTTTGTGTGTAGTTGTGCCAGATTATATTATTGTACGCACCAAATTATAGCACACAAGGGCTCTCTCATCAAAATCCAGTAATAGCACACAAGGGTTTACAAGGACCCCCTATTATATTAGAATATCCTCTGCATTACAAAGATAATCTCACTACTATTTATGTTGTCATGCTTCTCAGATATTGAACAAAATCACAATGAATATGATAATGCGCACACCAGAAGAGTATCGCGGAATAGTGCAATGACTAACAAACATGGCATCGAGGCATTGGGTTCCATTCTGGATGGAATGAAGCCCACACGCTCTGCACCTACAGATTCGTATTAAGAATATGGTCCTAATGACTATTCTGAGCTCAAGTAGTCAAAGGAAGATGGCCTATCCTGTTCACCCTACAAGGTGCCTGTTCTAATTTGGCTAGGTTTTATTGGTTGCACGTAACTTGCGTAAGCTGTCTTGCATTTCTTCTGCTTCTTTGCACCGCCATGTGCTTAGTTTACTCATCATATATGTGAAGTTGCCATGCCCACCCATTATCAATACACATTCCATTTGTCATCATACCATGTTTTTCCATTCAAATGCTGCTCTTGTGTATCAGACATCCAAAAGGAAGAGAGTGATTGCAGAACCTGAAGGAGTAGTAGCAAAGTCCTTGAAAAAGGTGGTGGTACCGCAGAAATCAGACAGCACCCCACTTATATTGGCGATAGAACCAGCGCCACAAAACCTAGGATATCTCAACTATGATGCTCGCTGCTTTGCTCTTGTTAGTACCTGTTGTCTTGTATCGCTGTACTTACATTCATACCTGGTTAATTATGTGACATCACTGTGCATGATAACCTGCATATCCACTATTCTCTCCTAATTATCAGATCTATATTAATGCTTACATTAATGTAGAATAAACCCAATGCTTATGAAGAAGTTAGCTCAACATTTTTCTTGTAAGTGTGTGTTGTCCTTTATCACTGTACTTATACTGTCAGCTAGTTATTCATGTACCATCACTTTGCAGCTTATTTTCCCTTGGCATCCATTTTGTACACATCTGATCTATGTTTACTCTTACCGAAATGTTGAATAAAACCAATGCTACTGAAGATGTTTAGCTCTGCATTACTCTTGTCAGTACCTTTTGGTTGTATGTTGTACCTACATTTATAGCTAGTTGATTATGTAGCATCACTCTGCATCTTAGCTTAAATAATCTCCATCTGTTCCTATATTATCACTTCTATATTTACTATTAAAAAAATGTAAAATAAAGGCAATGCTTATGAAGAAGACTCTTTACTAAACTTCTTGAATTGCCCACCCATCAACATGGAAAGGGGCTTTATAGAGCCGGTCTTCATTACTAACGTATGTTTGTCCTTCTTGAGCCTTCAAACTTTGTTGTGCATATTTGGATAGCAATGACTGCAACTAATGTTTATTTTTGTCGTTTGCATCAAATTGCATGTTTAAAGTTTATTATGAAGTTCATAAACATAAGTTTCTCCTTCTCAATTTCAGTTTTTAGTTGTACAACCTAGTGACTTATTCATACCATGTAAATTAAACTAAACATAGCAAGTGATCTTCCTTAGCACTGCATGTATGCTTGTTGATCTGTAATCCAGTGGTGTGGTCAAAGTACCAACTCCAGGACAATGTCATATCCTGCTATGTCTTAACTATGAACAATGCATATTATGTTCATGTTACTTAAATTGTGTCTCTTTATTTACCAATCTGAAATGGGATAAATTTACAGTACACTCACCATCGATGCTTATACATTCTTTAGCACTGCATGTATGCTTGTGTTCTTGATCTGTAATCCAGTGGTGTGGTGAAGCTGGCCACTCCTGCACAATGCCATTTCCTTCCATGTCTTAAGTGTGAACATTTTTTATTCTATTGTAATCTAGGTCTCTTTATTTGCCACTAAGAAATGGGATGAATTGACATCACTGTTGCTTATATGTGCAAAGCATGCTATCTGTCTGTTTTTTCTCTTTCAGGGTGATACCACTGGCGCCAAGAACTGCCATTGATGCTATGCAGCTAGAGTTGGATATAAACGTCAAACAAGTGCAGTCATCAGCTTGCTCAGCTGCTTGCTGATACGTCCATTTTGCATCATGTTTTTCTCCTGTTATTTATAATGTTTTTATGCATAATAATGCTTTTTGGAGTAATTCTAATGCCTTTTCTCTCATAATATGCAAGGTTTAAACAAAGAGGGAGAATGCCGACAGCTAGAATTCTGGATCTGAAAAAGCTACGTCAGAGTTACCTAGTCTGCACATCTCCAAATGAGTTGAAAATTTATGGAGAATTATTTTGGAATATATAAAAAATAATGGAGCAAATAACTACCGTAGGGGGCCACCCTGGTGAGCACAAGACACTGGTGGGTTGTGCCCTCCTCGGCCCACCTCCGGTGCCCATCTTCTGGTATATAGGTCATTTTGACCTAGAAAAAATAGAGGGGGGGGGGACTTTCGGGATGAAGCGCCGCCGTCTCAAGGTGGAACTTGGGCAGGAGCACTTTTGCCCTCCGGCGGAGCGATTCCGCCGGAGGAACTTCCCTCCCGGAGGGGGAAATCATCGTCATCATCATCGTCATCACCAACAACCCTCTCATCTTTGGGAGGGCAATCACCATCAACATCTTCAACAGCACCATCTCCTCTCAAACCCTAGTTCATATTTTGTGTTCAATCTTTGTATCGGAACCTCATATTGGTACCTGTGGGTGACTAGTAGTGTTGATTACATCTTGTAGTTGATTACTATATGGTTTATTTGGTGGAAGATTATATGTTCAGATCCATTATGCTATTCAATACCCCTCTGATCTTGAGCATGATTATTATTTGTGAGTAGTTACTTTTGTTCTTGAGGTCACGGGAGAAGTCATGTTGCAAGTAATCATGTGAACTTGATATGTGTTCGATATTTTGATAATGTGTATGTTGTGATTCCCTTAGTGGTGTCATGTGAACGTCGACTACATGGCACTTCACCATATTTGGGCCTAAGGGAATGCATTTTGGACTAGTTATTAGATGATGGGTTGCTAGAGTGACAGAAGCTTAAACCCTAGTTTATGCGCTACTTCGTAAGGGACTGATTTTGATCCAAAAGTTTAATACTATGGTTAGATTTTATCTTAATACTTTTCTCGTAGTTGCGGATGCTTGCGAGGGGGTTAATCATAAGTAGGAGGTTTGTTCAAGTAAGAACAACGCCTAAGCACCGGTCCACCCACATATCAAATTATCAAAGTAGCAAACACCAATCAAACCAACATGATGAAAGTAATATGGTGAATTCCCGTGTACCCTCAAGAACGCTTTGCTTATCATAAGAGACCGTTTTAGCCTATCCTTTGCCACAAAAGGATTGGCTACCTTGCTACACTTTATTTACCATTACCGTTACTTATCCATTGCTAATTATCTTGCTATCAAACTACTTGTTACCGACTATTTCAGTGCTTGCAGAAAATACCTTGCTGAAAACCACTTGTCATTTCCTTCTGCTCCTCGTTGGGTTTGACACTCTTACTTATTGAAAGGACTACGATTGATCCCCTATACTTTTGGGTCATCACTTGCGCTGCAGCTCCCAGGCAGGGCTAACTTTCTTGAACTGTGTTGAAGTGCTGTCGGTAATGTATATTATTTTAGGCGGCGTGTTTATTTGCACTGGTGGTGTCCTTTGATGAAGAAGACTATTGAACTCAGGTGGGACCTTTTAGAAAGAATTAAACACAACTCTGAAGATTGGGAACTCGACGAAGGTAAAGAGGCAGGTATTAAGCTTGAATTTGATTGTGTTAAATCTTTTATGAATACCGATGCTTTTCACAAGTTTAGCACTAAATATGGATTTGACTCTGAGGTAGTAGCCTCCTTTTGTGAATCTTTTGCCACTCATGTTGATCTGGCTAAGGAGAAGTGATTTAAATATCATCCCCCTATTAAATAAGAAATTAAAGAACCGATCATAGTTAAAGATGAAACTATTATTTACAATGTTGATCCAGTTGTGCCTACTGCTTATATTGAAAAACCACCTTTACCTGTTAGGATAAAGGAACATGCTAAGGTTTCAACTGTGGTTCAAAAAAGTAATATTAGAGCACCTAAATCTGCTGAACAAATTGAAGTGGAACCTAGTGTTGCTATGGTTAAAGATCTCCTGGTAGAAAATATTGATGGGCATGTTATTTACTTCTGTGATGATGCTGCTAGAATTGCCAAACCCGGTGAAAAATATAAACATAGACCTGTTGTTGGCATGCCCGTTGTCTCAGTTAAAATAGGAGATCATTGTTATCATGGTTTATGTGACTTAGGTGCTAGCATGAGTGCTATTCCTTTTACCTTATACCAAGAAATTATGAATGACATAGCACCCGCTGAAATAGAAGACATAGATGTTACTATTAAACTTGCTAATAGAGACACCATCACACCACTTGGGATTGTTAGAGATGTTGAATTCTTGTGTGGGAAAATAAAATACCCTACTGATTTTCTAGTTCTTGGTTCCCCACAAGATGTTTTTTCCCATTATCTTTGGTAGACCCTTCTTGAACACCGTGAATGCTAAGCTAGATTATGGAAAACAAACTATCGGTGTTAGCTTTGGTAATGAGTCTCATGAGTTTAATTTCTCTAATTTTAGTAGACAACCACATAAGTAAGAATTACCTAGTAAGGATGAAATAATTGGTCTTGCTTCTATTGCCATGCCTACTACTGATCCACTAGAACAATATTTGCTAGACCATGAAAATGATATGCATAAGCATGAAAGAAATGAAATAGATAAAATTTTCTTTGAACAACGACCTCTGCTCAAACACAATTTGCCTATTGAAACTCTAGGAGGTCCTCCTCCACCTAAAGGTGATCCTGTGTTTGAATTAAAGCAATTGCCTGACACTTTGAAATATGCTTATCTTGATGAGAAAAAGATATATCCTGTTATTATTAGTGCTAACCTTTCAGAACATGAAGAAGAAAGATTATTGAAAATTCTGAAGAAGCACTGTGCTGCCATTGGATATACTCTTGATGATCTTAAGGGCATTAGTCCCACTCTCTGTCAGCACAAGATTAATAAGGAACCTGATGCTAAAGCCATTGTTGATCATCAATGACGTTTGAATCCTAAGATGAAAGAAGTGGTAAGAACTGAAATATTAATGCTTCTGGAAGCAGGTATAATATATCCCATAGCTGATAGTAGATGGGTAAGTCCCGTTTATTGTGTCCCTAAGAAGGGAGGTATTACTGTTGTTCCTAATGATAAAAACGAACTTATTCCACAAAGAATTGTTGCTGGCTATAGAATGGTAATTGATTTTAGAAAATTAAATAAAGCAACTAGAAAAGATCATTACCCTTTGCCTTTTATTGATCAAATGTTGGAAAGATTATCTAAGCACACACACTTTTGTTTTCTGGATGGATATTCTGGTTTTTCTCAAATACCTATTTCACAACCTGATGAAGAGAAAACCATCTTTACTTGCCCATTTGGAACTTATGCTTATAGACGTATGCCTTTTGGTTTATGCAATGAACCTGCTACCTTTCAAAGATGTATGACTGCTATATTATTTGATTTTTGTGAAAAGATTGTTGAGGTTTTCATGGATGATTTTTTTGTTTATGGAACTTCTTTTGATGATTGCTTGAGCAAACTTGATCGAGTTTTGCAGAGATGTGAGCAAACTAATCTTGTCTTGAATTGGGAGAAGTGCCACTTTATGGTTAATGAAGGTATTGTCTTGGGGCATAAAATTTCTGAACGAGGTATTGAGGTGGATAAAGCTAAAGTTGATGCAATTGAGAAAATGCCATATCCTAAAGATATTAAAGGTATTCGTAGTTTCCTTGGTCATGCTGGTTTCTATAGGAGGTTTATTGAAGACTTCTCTAAAATTTCTAGGCCTCTTACAAATCTTTTACAAAACGATGTTCCATTTGTTTTTGATGATGATTGTTTAGAAGCCTTTGAAACACTTAGGAAAGCCTTAACTTCTGCACCTATTGTTCAACCACCTGATTGGAACTTGCCTTTTGAAATTATGTGTGATGCTAGTGATTATGCTGTTGGTGCTGTTCTAGGACAAAGAGTTGATAAGAAATTAAATGTTATCCATTATTCTAGCAAAACTATAGACAGTGCCCAAAGAAATTATGCTACTACTGAAAAAGGATTTTTAGCAGTTGTGTTTGCTTGTGACAAGTTCAAATGTTACATTATTGATTCCAAAGTAATTGTTCACACTGATCATGCTGCTATTAAATATCTTATGGAAAAGAAAGATGCTAAACCTAGACTCATTAGGTGGGTTCTTTTGCTACCAGAATTTGATTTACATATTACTGATAGAAAAGGAGCTGAGAACCCCGTAGCTGATAACTTGTCTACGTTAGAGAATATTCTTGATGGCCCACTGCCTATTGATGATAGCTTTCCTGATGAACAACTAGCTGCAACAAATGTCTCTCATAACACTCCATGGTATGCTGACTATGCTAATTATATTGTTGCTAAGTACATACCACCTAGTTTCACATACGAACAAAAGAAAAAAATTCTTCTATGATTTAAGACATTACTTTTGGGATGACCCACATCTTAATAAAGGAGTAGATGGTATTATTAGACGTTGTGTACCTGAGCATGAACATGAACAAATCCTACGGAAATGTCACTCCGAAGCTTATGGAGGGCATCATGCGGGAGATAGAACTGCTCATAAGGTATTGCAATCTGGTTTTGATTGGCTTACTCTCTTTAAGGATGCCCGTAAGTTTGTTTTATCTTGTGATGAATGTCAAATAATTGGTAATATCGGTAAGCGTCAAGAAATGCCTATGAATTATTCACTTGCTGTTGAACCATTTGATGTTTGGGGTTTTGATTATATGGGACCTTTCCCTTCCTCTAATGGGTATGCACATATTTTGGTTGCTGTTGATTATGTTACTAAGTGGGTAGAAGCTATTCCAACTAGTAGTGCTGATCATAACACTTCCATTAAAATGCTTAAAGAAGTTATTTTCCCGAGGTTTGGAGTCCCTAGATATTTAATGACTGATGGTGTTTCACACTTTATTCATGGTGCTCTCCGTAAAATGCTTGCTAAATATGATGTTAACCATAGAATTGCATCACCCTATCATCCTCAATCTAGTGGGCAAATTGAACTTAGCAATAGAGAAATAATATTACAAAAAACTGTTAATAGGTCCCGAAAGAATTGGTCTAAGAAATTGGATGATGCACTTTGGGCCTACAAAAAAACACATAAAAATCCTATGGATATGTCTCCTTATAAAATGGTTTATGGAAAAGCTTGTCATTTGCCTCTAGAGTTAGAACATAAAGCTTACTGGGCAATTAAAGAACTCAACTATGATTTCAAACTTGCCGGTGAAAAGAGGTTATTTGATATTAGCTCATTGGATGAATGGAGAACCCAAGCTTATGAAAATGCCAAATTATTTAAAGAAAAGTTAAAAGATGGCATAATAAAAGGATCCAAAAGCGGGAATTCAAAGTTGGAGAATATGTTCTTTTGTACAACTCTCATTTTAGATTCTTTGCTGGAAAACTTCTCTCTAAATGGGAAGGACCATATATTATCGAGGAGGTTTATCGCTCTAGAGCCATCAAGATTAATAATGCCGAAGGTACTAACCCGAAGGTGGTCAATGGGCAAAGAATTAAACAATATATCTCTAGTACGCCTATTAATGTTGAAAGCAATATTATTCAAACCATGACACCGGAGGAATACATAAAAGAAACCTTCCGAAACACTCGAGAATACTAAAAAAAAGAGGAGGTACGTGATCCGGTAAGTAAACGGACTCCGAAAAATCCGCAAAAATATTTTTTGTCAGTTTTGGAATATTACAAAAATTAGGAAAATAAGAAACAACCAGGAAGGCAACCGAGGAGGGCACAAGACACCAGGGCGCGCCTAGCATGCCTGGCGCGCCCAGGTGGGTTGTGCCCACCTCGGGAACCTTCCCGACTCTGTTTTCCTCTTGTTTGCTTGTTCCCCAAGGTAAAAAAATCTTTATATTCCCCCAAATGTATTGACCACCGTATCACAGAGAAATCTTCTATTTTTCTGTCTTGCTATTTTCTGTTAGATCTGTCAGGCTAGACATCATGTCTTCTCCCTCCTCCGACCAAGTAGGAGGGGATGCTTGGTTGATGAAGATGGAACTAAAGAGAGAGGAACCAGAGGAAACCATCAAGGGTGACAAGGTCAAGGAAGTCGCGGGAGATCAAGTTCCGGCAGTAGGGCAGGCCGTTCCAGCAGCAGAAGAAGAAGACATCCTTCAACCTTACTATGATAATCTTACCCCTACTGAAATTGAAGCTTTCAGGGTCATTGAAATGGTTCGTGTGCAAAATAAATATCTCACTCGTGAAAATATTCTATTGCAAGAGCATGTCATCGCCCTCCGGATCATCATACGTAGATTGGAGTACCTCCTGAGCCTGAAGTGTGAAGCTACCTCATCACCACCACCTTCATCATCTTCCCCACCAAAGGAGACTTGAGTTCATGGTATGGGCACTCCCCTTGGCTTGTGCCAAGCTTGGGGGAGATGCCCCGGTATCGTATCACCACCACTATCTTTGCCTTTATCTATTTTAGTTCGATCTTTAGTTATCCTATGTTTTAGTTGAATAAAAGTTTAGTTCGATCCTTTCTTTTTGAGTGCTTGCTTAGTGATCTATCTATATATGTAATCGTGTGCGAGATATATAATAAAGAGTAGTTTGAGTTTTGTTTCTTTACTCTTTTGTTTCAATAAAAAAGAAAGGAAATAAATGAAAAAGATCATATGCTAATCTTATGGTAAGTAATGTCATCACATATGGAAAAGTATATGTGGTAAAATTTATTGGAGATTGACAAACATAACATTGGTCAATGGTGCAATTCATGAAAGAATTAATAAGGGAAGAGAAGATTCACTTGCAAATACACTATCTTGGACATCTTTTATGATTGTGAGCCCCCATTAAATATTATGTGTCAAAATTGTTGACGTTGGACAAGGAAGACAACGTAATGATTTATGTTTGTTCATATCCACATAGAAGTTATATTGTCATAGATCCTTCAACATGTGGTGCTTGCTCAATATCTTTGCTAGCCAAAAACTCCGCACTAAGTAGAGATACTACTTGTGCATCCAAAAACCCTTAAACCCAAAATCTTATTTTGAGAGTCCACCATACCTACCTATGGATTGAGTAAGATCCTTCAAGTAAGTTGTCATCGGTGCAATAAGGCAATAAAAATTGCCTCTAAATGTGTTGGATCATTTAGTGTAAGAGAAAATTGAGCGTTGTACGAACTTGTGATGACAAAGTAATAAAAGCGATGGACTGCATAATAAAGGTTGCTATCATAAGGGGCAATATAACGTGACGTTCTTTTGCATTAAGGGATTTGGCATACAAACAAAAAGTGCATGGCAACCTCTGCTTCCCTCTGCGAAGGGCCTATCTTTTACTTTTATGCATTTACTTTTATGTAAGAGTCAAAGTATTCTTCCCTATTCCTTTTTATTTTCTCCTTTTGCAATCATCATGTGGTGAGGAGAGATCTAGGCACATATATCCAGTTGGATATGAGTGGGCATGAGTTATTATTGTTGACATCACCCTTGAGGTGAATACGTTGGGAGGCAAAACTATAAGCCCTATCTTTCTATTTGTCTGGTAGGAACTTTTTGTTCATGGGTATGCTATGAGTGTTAGCAATCATAGAAGGTTAAATGATGGTTGAGTACGTGGACTTGCCTAAAGGCTCCGATATGTGACCCTTCCTGAAAATATGATGAATTGTAGTTGCAAAGTTGACTGAGAACATAGTTTGTTGGTTTTCATTAAGATTTATACTTTATACTTCAATGTTGTGATGAATTGTTACCTGTTCATGATAAGTTATATGATAAAAGTTGTGTGATAAAGTTTTATGTTAAAGTTGCTTGCTGTTATAATAATAAGCATGATGCTTCTATGTCCGTATTTTGTTTTTATCGACACCTCTCTCTCTCTCTCTAAGCATGTGAGAATGTTTTTCAATTTTGGTTTTTCGCTTGAGGACCAGCGAGGTCTAAGCTTGGGGAAGTTGATACGTCCATTTTGCATCATGTTTTCCTACTGTTATTTATAATGTTTTTATGCATAATAATGCTTTTTGGATTAATTCTAATTCCTTTTCTCTCATAATATGCAAGGTTTACACAAAGAGGGAGAATGCCGGCACCTGGAATTCTGGATCTGAAAAAGATACGTCAGAGTTACCTATTCTGCACATCTCCAAATGAGCTGAAAATTTTAAGGAGATTTGTTTTGGAATATATAAAAAATACTGGAGCAAATAACTATCGGAGGGGGCCACCCTGGTGAGCACAAGACACCAGGGTGCGCCTGGGCCCCCAAGCGTGCCCTGGTGGGTTGTGCCCTCCTCGGTCCACCTCCGGTGCCCATCTCTGGTATATAGGTCATTTTGACCTAGAAAAAATAGAGGGGGGGACTTTCGGGACAAAGCGCCGCCGCCTCGAGGCGGAACTTGGGCAGGAGCACTTTTGCCCTCCGGTGGAGCAATTCCGCCGGGGGAACTTCCCTCCCGGAGGGGGAAATCATCGTCATCACCAACAACCCTCTCATCTTTGGGAGGGCAATCTCCATCAACATCTTCAACAACACCATCTCCTCTCAAACCCTAGTTCATCTCTTGTGTTCAATCTTTGTACCGGAACCTCAGATTGGTACCTGTGGGTGACTAGTAGTGTTGATTGCATCTTGTAGTTGATTACTATAGGGTTTATTTGGTGGAAGATTATATGTTTAGATCCATTATGCTATTCAATAGCCCTCTGATCTTGAGCATGATTATTATTTGTGAGTAGTTACTTTTGTTCTTGAGGTCATGGGAGAAGTCATGTTGCAAGTAATCATGTGAACTTGATATGTGTTCGATATTTTGATGATATGTATGTTGTGATTCAATTAGTGGTATCATGTGAACGTCGACTACATGGCACTTCACCATATTTGGGCCTAAGGAAGTGCATTGTGGAGTAGTTATTAGATGATGGGTTGCTAGAGTGACAGAAGCTTAAACCCTAGTTTATGCGCTACTTCGTAAGGGATCGATTTGGATCCAAAAGTTTAATGCTATGGTTAGATTTTATCTTAATACTTTTCTCGTAGTTGCGGATGCTTGCGAGGGGGTTAAACATAAGTAGGAGGTTTGTTCAAGTAAGAACATCACCTAAGCACCGGTCCACCCACATATCAAATTATCAAAGTATCGAACACGAATCAAACCAACATGATGAAAGTGATATGGTGAAATTCCCGTGTACCCTCAAGAACACTTTGCTTATCATAAGAGACCGTTTTGGCCTGTCCTTTGCCACAAAAGGATTGGGCTACCTTGCTGCACTTTATTTACCGTTACCGTTTCTTGTCCGTTACAAATTATCTTGCTATCAAACTACTTGTTACCGACTATTTCAGTGCTTGCATAAAATACCTTGCTGAACACCACTTGTCATTTCCTTCTACTCCTCGTTGGGTTCGACACTCCTACTTATCGAAAGGACTAAGATTGATCTCCTATACTTGTGGGTCATCACTTGCGCTGTAGCTCCCAGGCAGGGCTAACCTTTATTGAACTGTGTTGAAGTGCTGTCGGTTCTGTATATTATTTTAGGCGGCGTGTGTATTTGCACTGGTGGTGTCCTTTGATGCCCAGTGTATGTAATCTGCTGTCTGGTTGCGCTTTATTATCGCTGGCGGTGAACTTTTATGCCTAGTGCACGTAATATGCAGTAATTTCTTTGTTGTATAGTCTAGGTATATTCTTCATCATGATGCTGTAATTTAATTTCTGTATATGCTGTCGTCGCTCCCTGAAAAGGCCGTAAGCTCTGACGGAGCGCAATGGGCCTAAAAGTTTGGTTTATTATGTAAAAAATTACGGTACTAAAACTGGCCGGCCCACCAATCGCTGTAAATGGGCCAAAACGTGGGCCTACAATCATGTCCGGCCAATAGCAGGCCTAAACATAAACTCACCAACTATTAGTTTCAGGCCTCTAACAGGCCGAGTAAACCAGTTGCCTAAGTTGGGCCAGAAAAAAGAATGGGCTTTTAACAGTTCGAAAAGTAGATTGGGCCGAACAGTGTTGGAGGCCCATGATTGGCTCAACAACAAGATGGGCCATTAACAGGCCAAAAAAATTGTAGGGCCACAGTTGGTCGAATAACATAATGGGTCGTAAGCAGGCCGGATGCAAAGCGGGCCATCATTAGGCCTAGTTATCTCACAGGCCTTTAATGGGCAAATAGTCAGGTTGGGCTAAAATATATCCACGAAGACTACGGGCCTTTAAGAGGCCGAAAGTCACTTCGGCCCAGAAATAGGCCCACATGTAGCATAGGCCATTAAATGGCCGAAAGTGAAACCGGGCCGACAACAGCTCATATGTATCAATGGCAATTAATAGGCCGAAAGTAATATTAGGCTGAACTATTACATGGGCCTTTAAGAGGCCGTACTTCAAATGGGCCCCCAATGAGGCCGAAAGCATAGTGCCTATTAACAGGCCATATCATATATGGGCCGTAATTTGGCCCAAAGAATGTCAGGCAGTTAACGGACCGGATCCTTTATGGGCCGTCATTTGGCCCAAAACTGTTAACGGGCCGGATCTGATGTGGGCTATCATTTGGCCCAAAACATGACAGATATCTAATGGGTTGGATCTTATGTGGGCCATAATTTGGCCCAAACCATGGCAGGCTGTTAACGGGCTTGCCCAGTAGAGTATGACAAAATCTTGTGGGCCCTTGGCTGGGCCGGCCTTTTTATCTTAAATTGGCTACTGTTGGGCCCTCCCACGTGTCTAGGTAACATAGGCGCGTTCCCTCCAATGTACGGATGACATCTGTCCCAACGCTAAGCCGACACGTGGATTCTCCAGCGAATGAGAATTTTACATGTGGAAAATCCTCATTGGTCCAGGCTATTAATGGGTTATCAGATCCAAACCAGAACCTGATAGCTTAACGGTGACCCGTTACAGTGGATGCCTCGTGTCGATTACCCTTGACGAAAACACTTCCATGATGCGCCATTTATCATCATGGAAGTGGACACTTCCATGATGATAATTTTGGTATTGTCATGGAACACTTCTACGACAGCAGAGGTATGACTATCTTCATTCTATCATAAAATCGTCATGGATGTACATGCATGACAAAAAACGTGACCTACTATGACAAACATGTATCATCACGGAAGTGTTTTTTTTAGTGTACGTCTCCGTCGTATCTACTTTTCCAAACACTTTTGCTCTTGTTTTGGACTCTAATTTGAATGAAACTGATCCGGACTGATGCTATTTTCACCAGAACTACCATGGTGTTGTTTTTCCTATAGAAATAAAAGTTCTCAGAATTGGACGAAACTTTTTGGTGATTTTTATGGAATAAATAAAAAATACTGGAGCAAAGACCCACTAGAGGGGGCCACCCAGTGGTGAGCATGCCCTGGTGGCTTGTGGGGCCCACGTGGCTCCGCTGACCCTAATCTCAAGTCTATAAATTCCTATTTCCCAAGAAAAAAAATAAGAGATGAAGTTTCATCGTGTTTTACGATATGGAGCCGCCGCCACCTCATGTTCTTCATCGAGAGGCCAGATCTGGAGTCCGTTCGGGGCTCCGAAGTGGGGAATCTTCTGTCTTTGTCATCATCAACCATCCTTCATCACCAATTTCATGACACCCACCGCCGGGAGTGAGTAATTCCTTCGTAGGCTTGCTGGACGGTCATGGGTTGGATGAGATTTATCATGTAATCGAGTTAGTTTTGTTAGGGTTTGATCCCTAGTATCCACTATGTTCTGAGATTGATGTTGCTATGACTTTGCTATGCTTAATGCTTGTCACTAGGGCCCGAGTGCCATGATTTCAGATCTGAACCCTTTATGTTTTCATGAATATATTTGTGTCGATCTTGCAAGTAGTATGCACCTGCTACGTGTTATGATCCGGATACCCCAAGGTGACAATAATTGGGATTCTTTCCAGTGATTATTGTAGTTTGAGGAGTTCATGTATTCACTATGTGTTAATACTTTGTTCCGGTTCTCTATTAAAAGGAGGCCTTAATATCCCTTAGTTTCCTTATGGACCTCGCTACCACGGAAGGGTAGGACAAAAGATGTCATACAAGTTCTTATCGCAATCATGTATGACTATATACGGAATACATGCCTACATTACATTGATGAATTGGAACTACTTCTGTGTCGCCCTAGGTTATGACTGTTACATGAATGTTACCTAACGTTATCACCGATCCAATGCCTATGAGATTTTCACATATTGTTTCTTGCTAAGTTACTACTGTTGCTACTACTGTCACAATTGCTACAAAACTATCGCTGCTACCATTACTGTTATTGTTACTATCATTGCTATCACTATCAAATTACCATACTACTGTGCTACTCATCACTCTGCTGCAGATATTTAGTCTCCAGGTGTGGTTGAATTGACAACTCAACTGATAATACTTGCAAATATTCTTTGGCTCCCCTTGTGTCGAATCAATAAATTTTGGTGGAATACTCTACACTCAAAAATTGTTGCGATCCCCTATACTGGTGGGTTATCAAGACCTTTTTCTGGCGCCGTTGCCGAGGAGCATAGCTATATTTGCTGAGTCACATGGGATTTATATCTGTTGATCACTATGAAGAATCTTAAGGATGATAGAACCAAGATCGTTCCCTCTAAGACGAGGGGAGGTAAGGAATTGTTATCTAGCTCTACACTTAATTCACCTTCTGTTTTGAGTAAGCTTGCAACACCACCAGCTGCTATTAATTCTGATATGTTGCTGGTAATTGATGATGCTACTTTTGCTATGAATGATGCTAGTACTTTTCCTGATAAGACTATGCCACTAGGTGAATTTCTTGATGAACAACTTGCTAGAGCTAAAGAATTTGAGAATGCTGAAACTGATGAGATTACTAAAGCTAATGAAATTATTTAAACTGGAATTTGAGAAGTCCCTCAAGCAATTGTCCAACGCCTACATGATTGATTGCTTGAGGAACTTATTGTTTAGAATTGTTAATGATGTCAAAGGTGTAGGTAAACATGCTTCTATGGTCCAAATTCAGTTAGAACAAGTTGCTAAATCTCAAAGTGAATTGCTCAATGAAATGAATAATAATATGAATGATCGTGCTATTAGAGTAATGACTAGAGGAGGTAGAATGACTCAGGAGCCACTTTATCTTGAAGGTCACCCTAAAAGAATTGAACAAGACTCTCGAAGAATCTATGTTTATGCACCTAGTCCATCTAAAAAGAAAAGAAAAATGATAGGACTTTGCATACTTCTAGTGAACCTGAGGTATAAAAACCTTTTGAGGATAGTAATGATGTTTCTATTTCCGATGCTGAAACTCAATCTGGCAATGAACATTCACCTAGTGATAATGACAATGATGATGTTCATGTAGATGCTCAACCAGACAATGATAAAGAACTAGATAAAGATATTGAAATAGATCCCGATGTTGATCTTGATAACCCACCACCTAAAAATAAACATTATGATAAAAGATATTTCATTGCTAGAAAACATGGTAAGGAAAGAGAACCATGGGTTCAAAAACCCATGCCCTTTCCACCTAAACCATCTAAGATTAAAAATGAGGAAGAATTTGAACGCTTTGCTGAAATTCTTAGGCTAGTCTTTTTGCGTACTCGTTTGACTGATATTTTAAAGATGGTCCCTTATGCAAAATATATGAAAGATATTGTCACTAACAACAAAAAAATACCTGAAGCTGAAATCTCCACCATGCTTTGCAAACTATTCTTTTAAGGATGGAGTACCTAAGAAACTAGGACATCCAGGAATACCAACTATACCATGCTCCATTAAAAGAAATTATGTCAAAACTGCTTTGTGTGATTTAGGAGCCGGTGTTAGTGTTATGCATTTCTCTTTATATAAAAGACTTGATTTGAATAAATTCACTCCCACTGAAATGTCATTGCAAATGGCTGCCAAATCAACTGCCATACCTATCGGTGTTTATGAGGATGTGCCCGTTGTAGTTGCAAATGTTAGTATCTTAACAGACTTTGTTATACTTGATACGCCCGAGGACGACAACATGTCGATTATCCTTGGTAGACCCTTTTTGAATATTGCAGGGGCTGTTATTGATTGCAACAAAAGCAAGGTCACTTTTCATATCAATGGTAGTGAACATACAGTGCACTTTCCAAAGAAACAGTTTCAAGTAAATGGTATTCATGTTATTGAAAAGACTCCGACAATTACTATTGGAAGTTTTCAAATTCCTCTTCCTACTGTCAAAAAGAATTATGAAACACTTATAATTGGGGAGATGCATATCCCCGTTGAGGAAACTTAGTGTTTTATGAAGATTCTACGGTTTCATGATAATCGAAAATGGTTTGTTAATAAGACTTGATCAACCTTATTAATGGATTCTTTTTGAGAGACATGTGGTAGATGAATTCAGTAAGCACAACCTTCTGTACTCACTTTATGTTTTCTGTTATTTTTAGTTAAATGCAATAAAATTCCATGATTATCCTGTTTTCTGAATTATCCGTGCAATAAAAAACTGCCCAAAAATGAAAGTTCTCAAAATGACCGGAAACTTTTACTGAATTTTTAAGAATTTTTGGCACCGAAAACACCCCAGGGGGATACCCCAGGTGCCCACAAGGCACCAGGGCCCACATGGATTCACTGACCCTAATCTCAAGTCTATAAATTCCTATTTCCCGAGAAAAATATAAGAGAGGAAGTTTCATCGCGTTTTACGATACGGAGCCGCCACCACCTCTTGTTCTTCATCGGGAGGCCAGATCTAGATTCCGTTCGGGGCTCCGGAGAGGGGGATCTTCCATCTTCGTCATCATCAACCACCCTCCATCACCAATTTCATGATGCTCACTGCCAGGAGTTAGTAATTCCTTCGCAGACTTGCTGGACGGTGATGGGTTGGATGAGATTTATCATGTAATCGAGTTAGTTTTGTTAGGGGTTTGATCCCTAGTATCCACTATGTTCTGAGATTGATGTTGCTATGACTTTGTTATGCTTAATTCTTGTCACTAGAGCCCGAGTGCCATGATTTTAGATATGAACCCTTTATGTTTTCGTGAATATATTTGTGCTCTTGATCTGATCTTGCAAGTTGTATGCACCTGCTACGTGTTATGATCCACATACCCCAAGGTGACAATAATTGGGATTCTTTCCGTGATTACCGTAGTTTGAGGAGTTCATGTATTCAGTATGTGTTAATGCTTTGTTCTGATTCTCTATTAAAAGGAGGCCTTAATATCCCTTAGTTTCCTTATGGACCCCCCTGCCACGGGAGGGTAGGACAAAAGATGTCATGCAAGTTCTTATCGCAAGCACGTATGACTATATACGGAATACATGCCTACATTACATTGATGAATTGGAGCTAGTTCTGTATCGCCCTAGGATATGATTGTTACATGATGAATGTTATCCAACATTATGACCGATCCAATGCTTACGAGCTTTTCACATATTGTTTCTTGCTAAGTTACTACTGTTGCTACTACCGTAACAATTGCTACAAAACTATTGTTGCTACCGTTACTATTACAGTTACTATCATTGCTATCACTGTCAAATTACCATACTACTGTGCTATTGATCACTCTGCTGCAGATATTTAGTCTTTAGGTGTGGTTGAATTGACAACTCAACTATTAATACATGCCAATATTGTTTGGCCCCCCTTGTGTCGAATCAATAAATTTGGGTTGAATACTCTATGAGGGAGACCTAGACTAGGGTGTCCTCGGGCTGTTTCTTCATCTTTCATGGGCCGGAGAGGTGGGCTGCACTACAACTGCTGGAAGGCCGGACTACGAGACAACTTCATATCCGGGCAGGAGATCTTGGGTGCCTTGGAGCATGATTTATTATTGATTATCTTCCTTATGAGTGGTGGTCGGGGACGAGCGATGGTCTTTTCCTACCAATCTATCCCCCTAGGGGCATGCGTAGTAGTACTTTGCTTCGAGGGCGAATAAACTTTTGAAATAAGTATATGAGTTCTTTATGACTAATTTGAGTCCATGGATTATACGCACTCTCACCTTTCCGCAATTTGCTAGCCTCTACGGTACCATGCATTGCCCTTTCTCACCTCGAGATGTGGTGCGAACTTCGCAGGTGCATCCAAACCCCGTGATATGATACGCTCTATCACACATAAGCCTTATTATATCTTCCTCAAAACATCCACCATACCTACCTATTATGGCATTTCCATAGCCATTTTGAGTTATATTGCCATGCAACTTCCATCGCTTCCGTTTTGATGACTTGAGCATTCATTATTATATTGTTTTGCATGATCGTAAGACAGCCAACATGATATTTCCATGGCTTGTCTGTTTTTTGATATCCTTGCTATGCTAGATCATTGCACATCCTGGTACACTGCCAGAGGCATTCATATAGAGTCATACTTTGTTCTAGGTATCGAGTTGTAATATTGTGTTGTAAGTAAATAGAAGTGTGATGATCATCATTATTCATTATTAGAGCATGTCCCAGTGAGGAAAGGATGATGGAGACTATGATTCCCCCACAAGTCGGGATGAGGCTCCGGACAAATATTAAAAAAAAGAGAAAAAAGTTAGGCCAAAAAGAGCCCAAGAAAAAAGAAGAAAAGAAAAGAAAAGAAAAAAATGAGAGAAAAGAGAGATGGGGCATGCTAATTCCACACTTGTGCTTCAAAGTAGCACCATGTTTTTCATCTAGAGAGTCTCCTATGTTGTCACTTTCATATACTAGTAGGAATTTTTCATTATAGAGTTAGATGCACACCCACTTAGTTTTCATATTGAGCTTTCATATAGTTATATCTCTTAGTGCATCCATTGCATGGCAATCCCTACTCCTTGCATCGATATCAATTGATGGGCATCACCATAGCACGTTGATTAGCCGCGTCGATGTGAGACTTTCTTACGTTTTTGTCTTCTCTATGTTTACTCCTATCATCATACTCTATTCCACCCATAGTGCTATGTCCATAGCTTGCGCTCATGTATTGCGTGGGGGTTGAAAAGCTGAAGTGTGTTAAAAAGTATGAACCAATTGCTCGGCTTGTCATCGGGGTTGTGCATGATAAATACTTTTTGTTAAGAAGATGGAGCATGACAAGACTATATGATTTTGTAGGGATAGCGTTCTTTAGCATTGATATTTTGAAAGACATGATTGTTTGTTGGGATGCCTGAGTATTGATGTCTTTATGTCAAATTATATACTATTTCTTTGATCTTAATATTCATGCCATGATTAGATATATGATCAAGATTATGCTAGGTAGCATTCCACATCAAAAATTATCTTTTTTATCATTTACCTACTCGAGGACGAGCAGGAATTAAGCTTGGGGATGCTGATATGTCTCCATCGTATATATACTTTTTGATTGTTTCATGCCAATATTATACAACTTTCACATACTTTTGTCAACAATTTATATGATTTATTGGACTAACATATTGATCCAGTGCCCAGTGCCAGTTCCTGTTTGTTGCATGTTTTTTGTTTTGCAGAATATCCATATCAAATGAAGTCCAAACGTGATAAAAATTTATGAAGAATTATTTTGGAATATATGTGATTTTGGGGAGGTCGAATCAACGCAAACGGAGGCCCATGGCCTCCACTACCCAACAAGGCGCGCCTGGCACCCCCTGGCGTGCCCAGATGTCTTGTGGGCTCCCCGTAAGTCTTTTGGGGCTCTTCTTCGGGCGCAAGAAAGATAATTTATGGAAAAAAATCATGTAAAAATGTCAGCGCAATCGGAGTTACGAATCTCCGGGAATTTAAGAAAAGGTGAAGGGCCAGAAAATAGGAACGCAAAACAGAAGATAACAAAGAGAGAGATCCAATCTCGGAGGGGCTCTCGCCCCTCCGCTGCCATGGAGGCCATGGACCAGAGGGGTAACCCTCCTCCCATCTAGGGGGGAGGCCAAGGAAGAATAAGAAGGAGGGGGGCTCTCTCCCCCTCTCTCCCGGTGGCGCCGAAACACCGCCGGGGCAATCATCGTGTGACGGTGATCTACTCTAACAACTCTGTCATCTTCACCAACATCTTCATCACCTTCCCCCATCTATCTACAGTGGTCCACTCTCCCGCAACCCTCTGTACCCTCTACTTGAACATGGTGCTTTATGCTTCTTATTATTATCCAATGATGTGTTGCCATCCTATGATGCTTGAGTAGATTTTTGTTGTCCTATCGGTAATTGGTGAATTGCTATGATTGGTTTAATTTGCTTGTGGATATGTTGCTATCCTTTGGTGCCCATCACATGAGCACGCGTGTGGATCACACCATAGGGTTAGTTGTATGTTGATAGGACTATGCATTAAGGACAATAGTGACAGATGATTCTTCCTAACGTAGAAATTGATGCATACGGGATTGAAGGGGGACCAATATATATCTTAATGCTATGGTTGGGTTTTACCTTAATGAACATTAGTAGTTGTGGATGCTTGCTAATAGTTCCAATCATAAGTGCATATAATTCCATGTCAGGGATGACATGCTAGCAGTGGCCTCTCCCGCATAAAAACTTGCTATCGCTCTAGTAACGTAGTCAATTGCTTAGGGACAATTCCGCAAATCTACCACTACTAATCCACACTCGCTATACTAATTTAATTGAACTTTAATTAGAATAGCACCTACTTTTATTTTTATGTTCTTTATTATCTTGCAAACTTATCCCTTCATACCTACAAAGTACTTCTAGTTTTATTCTTGTTCTATGTAAAGCAAACATTAAATATGCGTAGAGTTGTATCGGTGGTCGATAGAACTTGAGGGAATATTTTTTCTACCTTTAGCTCCTCGTTGGGTTCGACACTCTTATTAATCAAAAAGGCTACAAACGATCCCCTATACTTGTGGGTTATCAAGACCTTTTTCTGGCGCCGTTGCCGGGGAGCAATAGCGTGGGGTGAATATTCTCGTGTGTGCTTGTTTGCTTTACCAATAAGTAGATTTTATTTTATGTTCTAAGTTGTTTTCTATCTTTAGTTATGGGTAGGTGTCGGCGTATGACACCTATGGGATCCCAAAGGACCCCTTTACGATTCGGCAGGGAGAGAGGTATGCACAAAGAGCAGAACCAACGATCGACGCGGGGTGATTTTACCCAGGTTCGGGCCGCTAATCAGTGTAAAACCCTACTCCTGCCTTGTTTTATTAAGAGTGTTCTTGAGCCCAGGCTCCAGGAGCGCTTGCGATGAATAGTACGTTCAAAGAGCAGCTACGCATGCTGAATGGGCTAGAAGATCCTCCTCCCCTGTAGCAGTTGCCATGGGCCTCCTTTTATACATTCAAAGGGGTCACCACAGTGGCAAAATGTACATACATTGAGGTGTAAAGTAGCTACAGGGTCATCATACCTAACCACTGACGGATTAGGATGAATGCATTTAAAGCACCGTGAGGTGTCCGTTTAGGTGTCCTCGTTTTCTTGGGGATGAAAAAAAGGGGCCATCCCATCAGCACCGCTTAAGCTCTCCTCCACTGGCACGTTGCCATGCATCCAGAGAAGGACCCAGAATGTTAGGCTGGTTGCTGTGCCGAAGCGGTGGCACAGTGGCGAAATCTTGCCGGGCTTCACAGGCCACCCCGGCAAGATCTTGCCGAGGAGGCTGGCTTTCGGTCTCCAGCTCTTCTTATCTGCTGATCCTCAGATTCTTGACTTGAGTGTTTCTTCGATAACTTGAATTGACCTCCAA
The DNA here is from genome assembly GCA_011799875.1 of Thinopyrum elongatum. Lineage (NCBI taxonomy): Eukaryota > Viridiplantae > Streptophyta > Magnoliopsida > Poales > Poaceae > Thinopyrum > Thinopyrum elongatum. The sequence goes on along the minus strand of CM022301.1, from coordinate 221,210,571 downwards.
CTGTTCCCTGACAAGCCTGGCCGCGAGTATGGCTACAACTGCCCGTGCACAAGTACGGGGTACTAGTGGCCCAATACTTAGTACATCGACAGGAGCCCCCGGGCCTAGGTCACACACGAGTGCGAGGCGTTGTTGGGCTAGGCCCAAACAGTGCACGGGCACACGTGGCAGGGGATTAACTGCTCGTAAATATCCCGCTTACTGTGCCCCCCACTACGCGCGCTGAATGCTCGACGTGGGAAGCGTGTGCTGAAAGGCTGCAACTGCAGCGCGCCTACAAAGGCGTATTTACATTGGGGAATAAAAGAGGCGGCCTCGCTCCTTCGGCGTAAAAAGGGAAACTGCAGAGGTGCAGCCTATTTACCCCCTCTTCTTCCCTATCTGGACTCCTCCATTATTTTCCTCTTCTCGAGCTCAAAGCCAGACTTCTCCTTATTCGCTCTTCGCTTCCGCACCCACTCTATCCTCGGCCTCCGCCTTCGCAATCGCCATGCCGCCCAAGGCTAGCAAGGGCAAAGGCAAGAGCTAGGAGATGAAGGCCGATGTCCCGGAGAGCGAGCTGGTGAAGATGCGGAAGAAGCACGTAGTCTTCGCTCCGACGCTCGATGCGAGGGCCTTGAAGAATCGGTACCAGTGCATGTGGGCGAAGGAGATGCAAGCTCACCCCGCAACTCGCGTGATTCCAGGTTCTTGTTCCAAGAGCGGACCTGACAGATATCACTTCTTCACCGCTTATTTTTATTGCGGACTCTGTCCTCCATTTTCTGACTTCTTCAACGACATCATGTACACTTACGGCTTCCATCTTCTTGATTTTACGCCGAATGCCGTAATGTGCATGTCCGTCTTCGCTCATCTTTGCGAAAACTTTGCCGGAGTAGTTCCCAATACTGCCCTTTTCCGCCATTACTTTATTCCTCGCATCCAAAAGGGGGAGCCCCTTTCCATTTCTATCGCCTGGATTCCACGGGCTTGGAATAAGGAGATATATCCAGATGGGGTCTACCGCGAGAAGTGGGATGAATGGCGGTCTGAGTGGTGCTGTATCAAGGAAGCAGATCCCCATCCGTTCTGTTTGCCTCGACAGCAGAAGGCGGTCAACGGCAGTGACTGGAGCGATCTCGCCGCGGAGGACGAGAGGCTCACGATCGCCACCACCAGGATTCTTCGCCTGAAAGCTGCTGGGCTCACAATGGAGATGATTGGCTTCGATTTCCTCCGCCGTCGTATCGCCCCCCTACAGAGCAGGGGAAGACCAGCTTGGGAGTACCGGAATGCAGCGGACATCATGAGGCTGCGCCCTGGATTGAACAACAATTTGACGGCCATGCAGCTCGGCGCTCTCCGCCACAAACTATTCCAGCGCGATGACAAACATCGGTTGCCGGCAAGAATTGTCCCTTTGTGCAACAACTCCGCCTTGGGGTCAATCATCGCCTTCATGCCAATGTTTAATGCCCATGGTCTTGACGCGACTTGGACGGAGCCAACCGAGGAGGAAGCACAAAAGTTCTTTGACAACTTGTCGGAGAAGGCCATCCGGGAAGAAACGGGCCTCATTCGCGCCACCATTGACGAAGAAGTGGCGTATATTGCCACTAGGGTGGAAGAAGCGAATCTTGCCGCAGAGGCCGGCAGCGTCGGTTTCACAGAATGGGAAACCAGCGACACAGAGGTTGTGATGGAAGAAAACATTGCCGGGGAGGCTGAGGCTACCGGGGAACAGAGCAGCGCGGCCGCCCAGGACTCGTCCGACGAGGATGTAGCCGAAGAAGAGCCGCAGGAGGAGCCCCCAGCTCCGAAGAAGACCAAGCGCGTTCTTCGAAAGGCCGTTTCTGGCATCCCGGCAAGCCAACCCTCTTCGAGCAGCGAGGCTCCCAGCAAGAAGGCGGCCGACAAGACTGTGCCGCGGCAAGGAGTTCGACAGCAACCTGCGCGGCGCGAGACCCGTGCCTGCGGCAACTGCTGAGGCGGCAGGGGCATCTCACACAACCGCACCGGAGGTTGAGGTGGCGGAATCACGCCAATCCCCCGCACCTGCTACAGCCAAGCGACCCAGGACCCCTCCTCCGCCCCCTCACACGGACACTGCAACGGAGGTCGATTTCGACATCTCCGGCTTTAGCCCGGAACAAGAAGAGGAAGAGTAAGTATCCTGTCATAGCCTTTATCTCTCAAATTTCCAGAGTAATCTCATAGCCTTGCTTTATCCTGTCTCTGCAGTGATGCAGAAACCTTGGTGGAAAGGGCGGCGAAGAGGTCGAGGACTTCCACGGGCGATGAGCCCCCGGCTGGTTCTACGAGCGGGGCTCAGCCCCCAGCGCAGCCCCCAGTGTGAGTTCTTCACTCGTTTCCCGCTGGCAGGCGCTGAGGTTTCTACCCTTGTCGCTGATATCTTCGGGCTTGCAGGAGAAGAACAGCAACAGGGAGAGGTGGAAACCGCCCCCGTCGTGCCGCCTCCGTCAACCGCGCCGCTCACAAGCGTATCCCCGGCAAGATTTACCACCAACGAGCCTATCTTGGTTGAGGAGGAGCCGGTACCGGCAACATTTCCCCGGCAGCCAACGTTGCCGGGAGGGGCGAGGCCACCTCTCAACAACTCGACACAGGTAACTGTTTGCCTTAGAGCACTTGCTATCCTTTTCTTTATCTTTCTTTCTTTTTGTCTTCTTGAACTTCAACCATGATCTTATTTTGTTTCCTTCCTTCGTCCTCCAGAATTCCCTGTGATGGAACACATGGATGTCGATGTTGTCATCAAGGAGACCGCCAGAGATGCCACCGCCGAAGCTGACAGGATCGCCGCTAGCGAGGCCGCCAAAGACGCCACTGTCGAGGTCAGCGAAACTGTTGCCGAGTAAGCCACCAAGGAGTCTGCCGAGAGGGCCGGCGAGGAGACTGATGACCACACTGACGGCATTCCTGCTGCAGGAGCGCCAGGCGCTACATCGGCCACAGAGCCCCCAGCCACCGGCGAGACGAACGTCGAGGACCAACCATCGACATCCGAAACTCCCTCATCGAGCAAATATCTCAAGGTTGGCGGCAACCTATTCATCAACTTGCCGGGCACGGCAAATATTGAAACACCGGCCGAAGGGGAAACCTTCGATGAAGAAATCATCGCCGCTGCCGGGCTCGAAATCATTGATGATCTAAGCGCCAGCAGTGGCAAATATGAAGAGGACCAGCTCCTCCAGGCCATGGCTGAAAATTTCCGCAAGCTCCAAGCACTCCACCGGGCTAAAAAAGAGAAGGCAGATTCCAGAATGGCAGTTGTCGAAGCAGCCGAAGCAGGCCTTCAGAAGCGCGTTGAGCAGACGCAGATCTGGTACACCGAGGCTCTTCAGGAGTTGACTGCCAGCCGGGAACAAGTGAGCCAAAGTTGGACGGAGCTCCTCTTGAAACAATCTGACATGGAGAAAGCGCAAGAGGAAGCTGCACAAAGAGCTGCCGCTAAAGATGCTCTCCTGACGGAGCATCACATTGCGCTTGATGCCCACAAGGAAGATCTTGCCGCACGTGAGCAGGCGCTCGCTGCCAAGCTTCGCGGCAAAGATGAGGAGATTGATAAGCTTGTCGCGCAGCGGATCCAGGAACTGGAGCAAAAGCACAAAGAGGCACTCGAAGCTCTAACTGTAGATCACGCCGGCAAGCTCAAGGAGGCCGTCGATGCTGTCGTGGCTGCAAAGGCCACCAAGAACGAGCTGAGCGAGAAAGTGAAGAAGCTGGAGGTGGATCTTGAAGAGCACGGCAAGGAGCTCTCGACGCTCAACGGGGACAGGGAGAAAACTCTCCACAGCCTGGCGGAGATGCAAGTTGCCATGTCCGACAAGACCAAGCAGCTCACTTCAGCCAACGATCCCATTGCCGATCTGAAGCTAAAGCTAACCACGCTGGAAAAGTCTCTTAAGGACGGCAGGGCCCGCGAGAAGACCCTAAGCAGAGATCTTCAGGATGAGAAGAACTTGCTTAAGAGCGCTGCCGCCACCCAAGTTGACTATGAAAAGGGTGTGAAAATCTGGACTGATCGCCTTGTCGACACCGCGGAGAGGCTCACAGCACAATTTTCAACCATGGGCCAGGATGGCCTGCAAAACTTCAGGTATTCCTCCGAAGACAGGATATCTTCGAGCGCCAGGTTGACCATGTTCTTCGAAAGCATCATTGACGCCTTGAAGCTGCTACAGTCCAACCGAGCGACCCAACTGGCCAATGAATCTTGCAAACTTTACCGGGCCGTCCTCCGCAAAGTACTTGTCAAGGTGGTGCATAAGAACCCTGGCATTGATCTCACCAACGTGCTCAACCGCTTGCCGAAGGATGCAGATCTCAGGCCACTTGAGGAGCTTGTCGCACCCATCCTTGAGAAGGTAGATTCAATCAAGAGGGTCGAGGGCCAACGCAGGGACTAGCCACCTCATTTTTCCTTGTCGCCACCATTCCATGCCAAAAGACAATCAAGTCTTGTGTTAGAACTGTAGCAACTTATTGATGTAATATAACTTGCGTATGTTTGGGTATATGCATGCTATTTCCCTTGTCTGATTCCTTTATGTACGGAGTACACCCTACGCTTACTGAAAACTTGCCGGCGCGCAACCTGCCGCGAGCGCTAGGTGCGGGACTTCAGCAGCCTGCTGGAGGTGCAGCGGCTGGCAAGGCACCTTGGCATTCTCAGTGCTACCACTTAAATTGTTGAGCGGACTCGAAACAAAATAAGGGCGCAACCGATTACGATAAGGGTTCCTTCGCGTGCAGGTTTTCCATACAAAAGTCGAAATCGTCTAAGGAAAATAACTTTGTAATAAAAGAAACTTGCTTTAAGTTTTATAACTTAGCTTTCTGTCGCTGTTCTTCTTCCGGTAAGGCATCAATTCTGAATGTCGCCAACTGGTACTCATATCTTCCTTCCCCCCGGCAAACGTGCGCGCGAGGAATCCTTCTGTCTTTTGAGAAAAAGAAAGAAGAGAAAATAAAGATATGGCTATGGTAGCGGCGCAAAGCTTGCTGGTAGCGTGCAGCTCGCACAGCAGCCTGAAGACGATTCTCCTCAAGGAGCACAGCGTCATCTTGCCGCAGTTGCTCTTGCTCAAGCTCATCATAAGCGAGCACTTGAGGTGATCCGTATATGAGTTCCGTGGGGAGAACTGCTTCCACTCCGTAGACCAGAGCGAAGGGCGTCTGGCCAGTGGCTCGATTTGGTGTCGTTCTGATTGACCAAAGAACCGCCGGCAACTCATCAATCCAGCGTCTTCCACATTTTCTCAGCTTGTCAAAGGTTCTGGTCCTGAGACTGCGCAGCACTTCAACATTAGTCCTCTCTGCTTAGCCGTTGCTTCTCGGGTGAGCAACAGAGGCAAAACAAATTTTGCAGCCAAGATATTGGACGTACTGCATGAAGGTGCGACTTGTGAATTGCGTGCCGTTGTCGGTGATGATCCTGTTGGGCACACCGAAACGGCAAACTATTCCTTTAAAGAACTTGACTGCTGATTGTGCTGTCACCTTTCTCACCGCTTCCACCTCCGGCCACTTTGTGAACTTGTCGATCGCAACGTACAAGTACTCAAAGCCCCCGGTAGCACGAGGGAAGGGCCCAGTATGTCGAGCCCCCAGACCAAAAATGGCCAGGAGAGAGGGATCATCTGAAGAGCTTGAGCTGGCTGATGTGATTTCTTCGAATGATACTGGCATGGTTCACACTTGGTTACTAGTGCAGTTGCATCCTAGAGAGCGGTGGGCCAAAAGAAACCTTGCCGGAATGCTTTCCCGACAAGTGCTCTTGATCCTATGTGAGAGCCACATATGCCTCCATGTATCTCTGCCAACAACTCTAGTCCATCCTACCGAGGAATGCACTTCAATTTCACACCGTTTGGTCTCTTTCTGTACAGGACATCATCGACGAACTGGTACATAGCAGACTGACGGGCTACTTTTTCCGCCTCTTCCTGTTCCTCAGGGAGTTCTCCTGTCTGAAGGAAATGGACAATGTGTTGTGCCCATGCTGGAGCTTGGGGCTCGACAGCTAGGACTAAAGGCATCTCTTCCGCCAAGGGAACATTTGTCTCGATAGCGAAAGCGTGAGGTTCCGCCGGAGCCTGTCGTTCCCCGGCAGACTTATCGCTGATCCCGGCAAGTTCCTTGCCGGCGGCTCCAGGGAGCTCGGCCGGAAAGTACTGTCCAGAATTTAGCTTTCTTCTCTTTTCTTGCCGCATTGATGGCGCCACAGATGGTTGAGTCAAATGGAGCACAAAAGTTCCTGGTTCCACAGGCAACTTGAGGGCAGCGCGCTTTGACAGGTCGTCAGCAATACTGTTTTCGGCACGAGGAATGTGCTTCATTTGCAGACCATCAAAGCGTTCTTCCATTTCTCTCACTTCATCCACATAAGCTTGCATCAATGGTCTCTGATAATTCTTGTTAACTTGCCTGACAACAAGCTGCGAATCGCCTCTGATGACGAGCTTCTTGATACCAAGGTCTGCCGCGATCCTGAGACCGGCAAGCAGCCCTTCGTACTTCGCAGTGTTGTTTGTCGAACTCTCCCGGGGGAAATGCATCTGGATTACATACTTGAGGTGCTCTCCGATGGGTGCGATAAGCAGCACGCCAGCACCAGCGCCTTGCAGCGAAAAAGCCCCGTCAAAGTACATAACCCATTCTTGATCAATTTCCTTGCTGGGGAGAGTCGTTTCTTAAATCTCTTCGTCTGGCGTTGGGGTCCATTCTGCAATGAACTCTGCCAAGGCTCTACTCTGAATTGTCGAAGTACTTTCAAACTTGAGACCAAAGCTTGACAATTCCAACGCCCACTCCACAATCCTGCCGGTTGCCTCTGGATTTCGCAAAATCCGTTGCAACGGAAAGCGAGTGACGACGGTAATTTCATGTGCTTGAAAATAATGGCGTAGCTTCCTCGAGGCCATAAGAAGGCCGAAGAGCAACTTATGCACACCAGAGTATCTTGACCTAGCTCCTTGCAAGAGGGAGCTAACAAAATAAACTAGGTGCTGCACCACCTTTTTCTTTTGCACTGGTTCTTCTGACTGCGCAGATCCTGTCTTGCCGGGACCAATTCTTGTCGGCGAAGATCCCGCCGCGTCACTTGGCGACCCTGCCGCTGGTGTTGCCTCCTCATCAGCTTCTCTCTGTGCCACTAAGGCAGCACTAACCACTTGATTTGTCGCTGCCAGATACAGCAGCAATGGCTCTTGTGGCCTAGGCGCGACTAGTGTCGGCGGAGAAGAAAGGTATTTCTTCAAATCTTGCAGCGCAGCCTCCGCTTCCGGAGTCCATTTCATTGGACCTGCCTTCTTCAAAATTTTGAAAAAGGGCAGGGCGCGCTCAGCAGATTTGGAAATATACCTGCTTAGGGCAGCAACACAGCCGGCAAGACGACGTACATCCTTGACGCGTCTTGGTGCTTCAATCTGCTCAATAGCTCTGAACTTGTCGGGGTTCGCTTCGATCCCTCGTTGAGATACAAAGAACCCGAGAAGCTTGCCGGAAGGGACACCAAACACGCACTTCTCAGGATTGAGCTTTAAGTTGATCTTGCACAGATTTGCAAATGTTTCTTCTAGATCTTGTGTGAGCATCACTTTGTCCTTGGTTTTGACCACTATGTCATCCATGTATGCTTCCATATTTCTATGGAGCTGAGGCTCAAAACCAATTTGGACCGCTCTCGCAAATGTAGACCAACACTTTTCAACCCGAAAGGCATTCGTATAAAACAATACGTACCACATGGGGTGATAAATGCGGTCTTTTCTTCATCTTCTTTTGCCATGAAGATCTGATGATACCCTGAGTAGGCATCAAGGAACGACAGTAGGTCACAACCAGCAGTGGAGTCCACAATCTGGTCGTTCCGCGGCAAGGGAAAGGGATCTTTTGGACAGGCTTTATTGATGTCTGTATAATCAATACACAGCCTCCATTTCCCATTCGCCTTGCACACTACAACCGGATTGGCCAACCACATTGGGTGAAGCACTCCTCTGACCAATCCTGCCGCTTCTAGCTTCCTGATTTCTTCGGCAATGAATTATTGCCGCTCCAAAGCTTGCTTCCTGACCCTCTGCATGACGGGCCGCGCGTGAGGACAGACAGCAAGGTGGTGCTCAATTACCTCCCTGGGAACACCGGGGATGTCAGACGGTTGCCATGCAAACACGTTGACATTCGCCCGCAGGAAGGCAATGAGCGCGCTTTCCTATTTGTCATCTAGGGTGGAACTTATGGTGAAAGTTCCTCCCGTTCCGTCCTCCCTGACGGGCACCTTCTTGGTCTCTGGTGGAGCAGCCTTGGATTTCTTGTTCTTGCCGGTGGAACTCTCTGGTGCATCCTCAACGGAAGCGCAGCACTCCGAGGAGGTGCGCTTGCCGGAGTTTACACCAAGATTCTTGCCGGTCTTCTTCTTCCCCCTGGGAGTTCCAGCGGCAGGAGCAGATGCCTTGACGGCAGGTGCTGCAACTGCTTCCCGGTAGAGTTGGTCGGCATAGATGAGCGCATCCTTTCTGTCGGAGTGGATAGTGATGACACTCAACGGCCCGGGCATCTTCAGCACATTATACGCATAGTGTGATGCCGCCATGAACTTAGCCAGCGCTGGGCGGCCAAGGATCCCATTGTATGACATAGGGATCTTGGCGACATCAAACACTACCTTCTCTGTCCTGTAGTTAAGCTCGCTACCAAATGTCACCGGTAGCGTAATCTTGCCTTTTGGCTGGGTCCTTCCTGGATTGACCCCTTGAAACATGCCTGTTTCCTTGAGATCTTCATCAGGATTTTGGAGCCTCTTGAGCACGTCCGGCGAGATTAGGTTCAGCCCGGCCCCACCGTCAACTAGCATTTTCATCACCTTGAGGTTGCGGATTGTTGGTGAGACCAACAATGGCAAGCACCCGACCGCGGTTGTGCGATCAGGGTGATCCTCGGCGTCAAAAATGATAGGCATGTTGGACCACTTCAGGGGTTTACATGCATCTAATGATGGCTCCGTTGCATTAACCTCTCACACCCACTGTTTAAGTCGACGGTGGGAAGAATGCAACAAGGCGCCTCCGTCGATACACATGGCCTCTGTGGCTTTCTGAAATTCGTGCTCACTGGACTCATCATCTTCTTCATCATCATCACCCTCTTCTTTGACACGGCCTCGAGCGGGCCTCTCCCTCTGCTCCTTGGCCTTGCCGCGGTGACCCCCTCGACCACCGCGCTTCTTGCCAGACCTGTCAGCGCCGTCCTGGGCCTTCTCCTTATCTCATCTTTCATACTCAGCTCTCTGCTTCTCGACAAGCTGCTCAACTTGCCGGCAGTTTTGGAGATCGTGGCCCTTGGTGCAATGGATTTTGCAATACTGCTTGCTGGAGCTTTCCGACTTGTCGGCAGCCGCCAAGGCCTGGCAGGAGGCGCACCCGGCAACTTCCTTGCCGGGGTCGTCAACCTTGGCCTTCTTGGTGGTGCCGGGGTTGCCGGACTCCTCGACAGCAAGCACGGCCTTGCCTCTGCGCTTCTTGTTCCGTCGTCGGCCTTTCTTTGACGGGGTTGCAGCGTCTTCATCTTATGATTCGCCCCCCGCACCAACAGCCTCGCCAGGGAGTTTCCTCCCTTCTTCAGCCTGAGCGCACTTGTCGGCCAAAGCATAAAGCTCGGCAATACTCTCCTGACCTTGTTCATCACCAGCTCTTCACGCATTTTGCGGTTACGCACGTTCTGATGAAACGTGCTAACAACAGCGGCAGGATGAACGTCGGGAATATTGTATTGCACTCGGCTAAATCTTTGGATAAACTTGCGCAGAGGTTCGCCCTCCTTTTGAGGGAGGAGATGCAAATCACTCTCTTGGCCAGGAGCTTGGTGGCCTCCAACAAAGGCACCAACAAACTGATGGCACAGATCTGACCAAGAAGAAATAGAATTCTCCGGCAGATGCATCAACCACGACCTGACGTTGGGTTTGAGCACCAACGGGAAGTAGTTCGCAAGTATCTTGTCATCTTGGCCCTCGGCAGCCTGCACCACAATGGTGTAGATGCTCAAGAACTCCGAGGGGTGAGTCTTGCCGTCATATTTCTCCGGGACCTCTAGCTTGAAGGTTCGGGAATTGGGCCACTGGACTTGCCGCAGCTCACGGGTAAACGCTGGAGAACCCACCTCGTAAGGCAAGTCGCATGCGTCCCCTGGCGTAGGCTTGTCAATAGCGGGTCCTGCGCGCTTATCAGATTAATGGAGCGCTTCCCGTCGCCGCTCGATGGTAGTTCGAGCGTCCTCTTTGCTTCGTTCCCGAAGAACTTGACGCTGGTCGCGGCGCATCCGCGGATCGGATGACGCCGTGGAATCATCATCACGGCCATCAGTCCACCGGGTTATTGACCGCGGCTGGTGTCGTGGAGGGGAGTGCACAGTGGCGCACCGCCTCCAGTCTTCTCCGCATCAGCTCGCGCCGGATCGATGGACTGCCGTTGTGAGGGCCCTGCCTGCTGCGGCCCATCCTTGTTGACGAAGCCAATGAGACTCTGGATAGTAGATCGCCACTCCTCCATCTTCTCCGTAGCAGGAGGGAAATCAAGGAGCAGCTGCGCACATGCCAAAGCTTCCACTGGCGTAGGCGGCGGCGACAGGTGCGAGGTACGTGAGGTGCTCTGACTCCTAACAATGTTAAAAAGAGCACCGTCATGATCACGCGACCGTGCGCCACTTCCACCAGCAGTTTGACGTGCATGTTGGGCCTGCGCACCTTGGGATCGATGCGCAGAAGTATTTTCATGTGGACGCCCTGAGCCACCAGCGCCATGGCGCTGCTCATCGCACACGACCTGGGAAGGCCGTGATGCTTGCGCCGGCGCGGGAGTCCTAGAAGGCGTGCTTCGATCTCTGGAGTTCGTTGTGCCGCCCGTAGGTAGCACAGCCCCATCTCTGGATCCAGCGGTGTGTGGGTTGTCGTTGCCGCTGCGAACGACGCCGCTTGCCTGGCTTGGATCACCGGAACACCGTGGAGGCTCTAAACCTCTTCCTTCTGCATCCACACCATCACCCGTACGCGAGGGCACAGGCAAAACGAATGTAGATGGTTGCGCTGTTGCGCCACTCTTCTTCTTGGGTGGCATGATGATGAAGATGATGAAGAAACTAAGGCGCCGATCACTGGATCAGGTTTGCGCAACCTTCTTCCCCTACCTGCCGCGCCAAAGATGTCGGCGTACGACACCTATGGGATCCCAAAGGACCCCTTTACGATTCGGCAGGGAGAGAGGTATGCACAAAGAGCAGAACCAACGATCGACGTGGGGTGATTTTACCCAGGTTCGGGCCGCTAATCAGCGTAAAACCCTACTCCTGCCTTGTTTTATTAAGATTGTTCTTGAGCCCAGGCTCCAGGAGCGCTTGCGATGAACAGTACGTTCAAAGAGCAGCTACGCATGCTGAATGGGCCAGAAGATCCTCCTCCCCTGTAGCAGTTGCCTTGGGCCTCCTTTTATACGTTCAAAGGGGTCACCAAAGTGGCAAAATGTACATACATTGAGGTGTAAAGTAGCTACAGGGTCATCATACCTAACCACTGACGGATTAGGACGAATGCATTTAATGCACCGTGAGGTGTCCATTTAGGTGTCCTCGTTTTCTTGGGGATGGAAAAAAGGGGCCATCCCATCAGCACCGCTTAAGCTCTCCTCCACTGGCGCGTTGCCACGCATCCAGAGAAGGACCCAGAATGTTAGGCTGGTTGCTGTGCCGAAGCGGTGCACAGTGGCGACATCTTGCCGGGCGCCGAATCTTGCCAGGCGCGAAATCTTGCCGGGCTTCGCAAGCCACCCCGGCAAGATCTTGCCGGGGAGGCTGGCTTTCGGTCTCCAGCTCTTCTTATCTGCTGATCCTCAGATTCTTGACTTGGGTGTTTCTTCGATAACTTGAATTGACCTTCGACTGTTCCCCGACAAGCTTGGCCGCGAGTATGGCTACAACTGCTCGTGCACAAGTACGGGGTACTAATGGCCCAATACTTAGTACACCGACAGTAGGAAACGCAAAATACCAAAAAAAAAATAGTTGTACCTGCTAAACCAATGGTTGAAGAACCACCCAAAATCTATCATACTGCTGAAGCTTTATACTTGGATCATCTTTGATCGCTGTGTGCTCGTGCCAAAAACCCAACTAGCTTAGTTGAGGGAAAATCATTAAATGAGCATGCTTATTATGTGCGACACCGCTTATCTGAAAAAGGGAAACTTTTATGGCATCAAATTAATACTATGCATTGCTATGCTTGGAATTTATGTGAATTATATGATTTTATCTGTTGTTCTGAAGACCCTAAGAAATGCCTTCCCTGCCAATGTGATTTTAGTGATAATGGAATCCTATCTTGTTATGCCAAGGGTGTTTATAATTACTATGATGTTGAACAAATTGAAGAATTTGTTGCTTTTAAGGGTGCTTATGAAATTGCTTCTTTGATTGAAAAGTATGATGCTACTCTTTACAAATTTGAAAATTTTGCCATACTTAAATATTGCTATGAAAACTATGCTTCTAATGCTTATATTAAAAAATATTTTGAGGACTCCTCCGCTGTCCAAGAAGAGACTAATATTTTGCAGGAAACTATGGAAGAAGAAAATGCTGAAATTGTGAGCTCATTGGATGAAAAAGACGAGGAGGAGAGCGAAGAACAAAAGAATGAAGAGCAGATTAGCCACCCGTGCCACCTTCTAATGAGAGTAACTCTTTATCCCATACATTGTTTAATTTCCCTTCGTTCTTACCGAAGGACGAATGCTATGATAATTGCTATGATCCCGTTGATTCAGTTGAAATATCCCTTTTTGATGAAATTGATGATTGCTATGCTTGTGGCCATGATGCCAATATGAATTATGCTTATGGAGATGAACTTGCTATAGTTCCTTATGTGAAAAATGAAATTGTTACTATTGCACCCATGCATGATAGTCCTATTATCTTTTTGAATTCTCCAAACTACACTATATCAGAGAAGTTTGCACTTATTAAGGATTACATTGATGGGTTGCCTTTTACTGTTGCACAAGATGATTTTGATGAATATAATATGCATGTGCTTGCTGATGCTACTTGAAATTATTATAAGAAAGGAACTACACCTCTACCTCTCTATGTTTCCAACATGAGAAAATTGCAAGAAACTGCTTATGCTATGTATTGGCCTTTACTTGATGTGCATGAATTGTTCTTGTATGACATGCCGATGCATAGGAAGAGAGTTAGACTTCGTCATTGCATGATATATGTTGCTTTGTGCTCACTACTAAGTTACAAATCATTGCTAATTAAAATTGGCTTTGATATACCTTGGGATCCGGGTGGATCGATTACTTAAGCACTTTATGCCTAGCTTAATGGCTTTAAAGAAAGTGCTGCTAGGGAGACAACCCAGAAGTTTTAGAGAGTCATTTTATTCTGTTGTGTGATTTTATAAAGTTTAAAAACAAAAAATATAGAGGGGAACTTAAAACTTTACAAAAAGAAAAGTGAAAGTGAGAAAGACGAGTACCGTTGGGATGTCCTTGAACTTTGTTCATGCCCATTGAGACTTTTTGAATCTCGATTATAGAAACTTTTCAACAAAAAAAATTATCCCCTTGTACAAATCCATTGTATTATAAAAATAATGTGCCAAGATTTGCCTTTAGGATGATTAGATTGCTTGTTGGTATGTGCGGTGCAAAAACAGAAACTTTGGCTGTAGTACGTGAATTTACATTTTTTACTAGTATGTAAAAAGTTTCTGAAACTTTTACACAGTACTGCTATGAAAAATGTTTATTTTAACCTAATGTTTCAGAATTTTTGGAGTTACAAAAGTATGGTCAAAGTTCAGATTGCTACAGACTGTTCTGTTTTTGACAGATTCTGTTTTTGATGCATTGTTTTGTTTGTTTTGATGGAACTATGGACTTTATCGGTGGTATAAGCCATGGAGAAGTTAGGATACAATAGGTATAATGCAAAAATAAAATATGAATGGGTTTGCAACAGCACTTAAAGTAGTAGTTTGCTTTATTATACTAACGGATCTCACGAAGGTTTTTGTTAAGTTTTGTGTGGGTGAAGTGTTCAAAGATCCAGGAGGTCTCGATATGAGGAGAACGAGGAGAGGCAAGAGGCAAGAGCTCAAGCTTGGGGATGCCCAAGGCACCCCAAGTAAATATTCAAGGAGACTCAAGCGTCTAAGCTTGGGGATGCCCCGGAAGGCATCGCATCTTTCTTCAACAAGTATCGGTATGTTTCGGTTTTTGTTTCGTTCACGTGATATGCGTAAATCTTGGAGCGTCTTTTGTGTTTATTTCTCCCTTTTCTTTTATGCACCATGCTGGTATGAGATAGTCCTTGGTTGACTTATAGAATGCTCATTGCACTTCACTTATATCTTTTGAGTATGGCTTTATAGAATGCTTCATGTGCTTCACTTATATCATTTGAAGTTGGATTGCCTATTTCTCTACACATGGAAAACCATTGTTTGTAGAATGCTCTTTCGCTTCACTTATATTTATTAGAGCATGGTCTTTTTTAGAAATAATGAAACTCTCTTGCTTCACTTATATCTATTTAGAGAGTCAACAGGAATTTGTCATTTGCTTGGTTAGTCATTAAATCCTACATAAAACTTGTGGATCACTGAATATCATGTGTTTGATTCCTTGCAATAGTTTTGCGATATAGAGATGATAATATGTGGGAGGTACTAGTAAACGGTTGTGGTTAGTAGGAATATTGGTGTTAAGGTTTGTGATTCCCGAAGCATGCACATATAGTCTCTCGTTATGCTATGAAATTGGAGCATGATTTATTATTGATTGTCTTCCTTATGAGTATATGAGTTCTTTATGACTAATGTGAGTCCATGGATTATACGCACTCTCACCTTTCCGCAATTTGCTAGCCTCTACGGTACCGTGCATTGCCCTTTCTCACCTCGAGATGTGGTGCAAACTTCGCAGGTGCATCCAAACCCCGTGATATGATACACTCTATCACACATAAGCCTTATTATATCTTCCTGAAAACAGCCACCATACCTACATATTATGGCATTTCCATAGCCATTCCGAGTTATGTTGCCATGCAACTTCCACCGCTTCCATTTTGATGACTTGAGCATTCATTCTCATATTGCTTTGCATGATCACAAGACAGCCAGCATGATATTTCCATGGCTTGTCTGTTTTTTTATATCCTTTCTACGCTAGATCATTGGACATCCTGGTACACTGCTAGAGGCATTCATATAGAGTCATACTTTGTTCTAGGTATCGAGTTGTAATATTGAGTTGTAAGTAAATAGAAGTGTGATGATCATCATTATTCATTATTAGAGCATGTCCCAGTGAGGAAAGGATGATGGAGACTATGATTCCCCCACAAGTCGGGATGAGGCTCCGGACAAATATAAAGTAAAAAGAAAAAAAGAGAAAAAAGTGAGGCCAAAAAGATCCCAAGAAAAAAGAAAAAATAAAAAAATGAGAGAAAAGAGAGATGGGGCAAGCTAATTCCACACTTGTGCTTCAAAGTAGCACCATGTTTTTCATATAGAGAGTCTCCTATGTTGTCACTTTTATATACTAGTGGGAATTTTTCATTATAGAGTTAGATGCACACCCACTTAGTTTTCATATTGAGCTTTCATACACTTATAGCTCTTAGTGCATCTATTGCATGGCTATCCCTACTCCTCGCATCGATATCAATTGATGGGCATCTCCATAGCCTGTTGATTAGCTGCGTCGATGTGAGACTTTCTTACCTTTTTGTCTTCTTTATGTTTAGTCCTATCATCATACTCTATTCCACCCATATTGCTATGTCCATGGCTTGCGCTCATGTATTGCATGGGGGTTGAAAAAGCTGGAGCGCGTTAAAAAGTATGAACAAATTGCTCGGCTTGTCATCGGGATTGTGCATGATAAATACTTTGTGTTAAGAAGATGGAGCATGACAAGACTATATGATTTTGTAGGGACAACGTTCTTTAGCATTGATATTTTGAAAGACATGATTGTTTGTTGGGATGCCTGAGTATTGATGTCTTTATGTCAAATTATATACTATTGCTTTGAATCACTCGTGTCTTAATATTCATGCCATGATTAGATATATGATCAAGATTATGCTAGGTAGCATTCCACATCAAAAATTATCTTTTTATCAGTTACCTACTCAAGGACGAGCAGGAATTAAGCTTGGGGATGCTGATACATCTCTGTCGTATCTATAATTTTTTATTGTTTCATGCCAATATTATACAACTTTCACATACTTTTGCCAACAATTTATATGACTTATTGGACTAACATATTGATCCAGTGCCCAGCGCCAGTTCCTATTTATTGCATGTTTTTTGTTCCGCAGAATACCCATATCAAACAAAGTCCAAATGCGATAAATATTTATGGAGAATTATTTTGGAATATATGTGATTTTTTGGACGTGGAATCAATGCAAACGGAGGCCCACGACCTCCACTACCCACCAGGGCGCGTCTGGCACCCCCTGGCGCACCCAGGTGTCTTGTAGGCTCCCCGTAAGTCGGTTGGGGCTCTTCTTCGGGCGCAAGAAAGATAATTTATGGAAAAATTGTGTAAAAATTTCAGCGCAACCGGAGTTACGGATCTCCGGGAATTTAAGAAACGGAACGTGAAACGGAAGATAACAGAGAGAGAGAGATCAAATCTCGGAGGGGCTCTCGCCGCTCCGCCGCAATGAAGGCCATAGACCAGAGGGGGAACCTTCCTCCCATCTAGGGGGGAGGCCAAGGAAGAAGAAGGAGGGGGGCTCTCTCCCCATCTCTCCCAGTGGCGCCGGAACACTGCCGGGGCAGTCATCGTGTGACGGCGATCTACTCCAACAACTCCGTCATCTTCACAAACATCTTCATCACCTTCCCCCATCTATCTATAGCGGTCCACTCTCCCGCAACCCGCTATACCCTCTACTTGAACATGGTGCTTTATGCTTCATAATATTATCCAATGATGTGTTGCCATCCTATGATGCTTGAGTAGATTTTTGTTGTCCTACCGGTAATTGGTGAATTGCTATGATTTGTTTAATTTTCTTATGGTTATGTTGCTATCCTTTGGTGCCCATCATATGAGTGCGCGTGTGGATCACACCTCAGGGTTTGTTGTATGTTGATAGGACTATGCATTGGAGGGCAAGAGTGACCGAAGCTTCTTCCTAACATAGGAATTGATGCATACGGGATTAAAGGGGGACTAATATATATCTTAATGCTATGGTTGGGTTTTACCTTAATGAATGTTAGTAGTTGCAGATGCTTGCTAATAGTTCCAATCATAAGTACATAGAATTCCAAGTCAGGGATGACATGCTAGCAGTGGCTTCTCCCACATAAAAACTTCTATCTGTCTAGTAACGCAGTCAATTGCTTAGGGACAATTACGCAAATGCTACCACTACTAATCCACACTCACTATACTAATTTAATTGTACTTTAATTAGAACAACACCTACTTTTTATTTTTACGTTCTTTATTATCTTGCAAACTTATCCCTTCATACCTACAAAGTACTTCTAGTTTTATTCTTGTTCTAGGTAAAGCAAACGTTAAGTGTCCATAGAGTTGTATCGGTGGTCGATAGAACTTGAGGGAATATTTGTTCTACCTTTAGCTCATCGTTGGGTTCAACACTCTTATTTATCGAAAAAGGCTACAAACAATCCCCTATACTTGTGGGTTATCAGTCCTCCAAGTCAAGATAGAAGATTCGGCATGTTTATTCTCTTGTTGTAACCGACTATGTGTAACCCTAGTACCCCTGGTGTCTATATAAACCAGGGGGTTTAGCCCATAGAGGCTAGACCAACAACCCTCACCCTACTCTCCTAGGGTTTAGTTCATCTGATCTCATGGTAGATCGACTCCGTAATCATCCTATACACTTCAATATAATCAAGCAGGATGTAGGGTTTTACCTCTTAGAGAGGGCCCGAACCTGGGTAAACATCGTGTCCTTCGTCCCTTGTTCCCCATTGATCCAAGATCCACAGCTCGGGACCCCCTACCCGAGATCCGCCAGTTTTGACACCGACATTGGTGCTTTCATTGAGAGTTCCACTGTTGGGTCACCGAAAGGATCAATGGTTTGCCTGTTCATCAACGACGCCATCCACGCCAGGGACATCTTTGTCCTCGGCCAAGTTTTTGTGTTTGGCGGTGTCGTACTGCGCGCCGATCTGACCGGCCGCCTCGGCCAGGTTGGAAACTTCGCCCCCAGCCAGGAGATTAGGTTCGGGAACCTTGACCTCACCGCTGACTCCCGGGGAGATCTTACTCTATCAAAACCTTCATCTCCCCTTGAAAAATTCACTGATCCCGATGAGTTAACTTCGGGAGTGGTAAACCCGATGGGGACTGATGTTACATGGAGCTCGGTCTTAAAGCCAGACCCCGTCAGTTCGACCGAGCTAGTTCCGACCGAACACCACCTGGGCACAACCTCGAACGTCCCCAGAGCGGCTGTGCTACGGGTCAGTCCCGAATATTCGAAGGGCATAGACTCGCCAGATCTTTCATCATTGAACGGTCTACTAGACCGGATCCGAGCCATGGGAGTCTCGCACTACCAATCCTCGGTCTATGAACAGATCGGGCACAAGCCCAATAACAGGGAAATTTATATCCCACCCATTACACACCTCGTCGCCACCATTGAGGAATTGGCCGAGGGCTCGCAGCCACCAAAGCTAAAAACAAGTTGCGTCTGGGTTGGCGATTGTCTCGCCCAGGCTTCGGGCCCGGAGTCAGATGTTCGCCCTGAAGAGAGCCCGGAACCAATTCCTGACTCGAAACAGGACCTCGAATCTGCGTCGTAGTATGTAGACAGTCCAGATTCCGAACTCGGCATACCGGATAACCCGAGGGTGCTTGACACCACCGCCAAAGTTCCGGAACGCAACCCGCTGGAATGCGAAGTTTTTTCCCACCCACCCCCATGTCAAGTACTCCCCAAGTAACTAGGGAAACCCTGACGTATGGGACTTGATGTACATCAAGTAGCAGCACGGAGAAACAGTCCATCATTACTCGGCTAGATTCCTCCTCGTAAAAGACAAGATGACGGATTGCTGCGATCAAGAAATAATAACGACCTTTCGGTTCAACTGCCAGGACGAAGGAATCTTGAATGCCCTCACCCGTCTCCACGTGCAAAGCTTTACCAAATTATCGGGCCTGGTACGCAAATATTGCGCCATGGAAAGCACAACAAATGCGCGTGGAATCAACCCATGCCGAGCAACCCAGAAAAGCTCAGGTAAAACGCGTATACCCACGGCGGTCGCCCGAAAATGAGCCCGCCAAAAAGAAGAACAGATCCCTCGCCGGACCCAAAACAGTCCTGGATGAGCTACTAGACAAACCATGACCCATACACTCGGGCTTGCTTAACACAAATCCAACCCACAGGCTTCGAGCTTGTTGGGTGGTTAGGTAGGTGGCCAAGAGCGGCGAAGCTATCCTTGGACTCACACCCCCCCGGTAGACGATCAGCAACACCCCCATACAACGACAATGATGTCCTAACGATCTGCGAGACATTCTCCTCAAACAATCAGAGGAAAAGGGCCCTTCGAGAGCTCGGCCAAGTCCACCAGGTTATAGCCACAAACTCATGGACGGATACACCAATCACCTTCAATGAAGAAGATGAACCAAGGGCCCGCCCCGTTCGAGCAACCGCCGCACTGGTCCTCGACCCTATAGTGGATGGCTTTAGACTAAAAAAAGTGCTTATGGACAGAGGCAGCAGTCTAAACCAGGACACCCTTGACAAAATGCAGTTCGACAGATCTCACGTCGAACAAAGCTACACTACCTTTCAAGGAATTATCACCGGCAGAGAGGCGCGCTGCTCCGGACGAGTCACTCTGGACGTAGTATTCGGCACTCCCGAGAACTATAGGTCCAAAGAATTACTCTTCCACATTGTGCTATTCCATAGAGGATAGCACGCCCTATTGGGGCGTGAGGCATTCTGAAGGCTTTAGGCCATACCACATTACGGGTATATAAAACTCCAAATGCCAAGGCCCAATGGCGTGATCACACAAGCGATCCGGATAGAGCCCTTCGAGCTGAAAACAAAACAGCATTCCTTGCCCTAGAAGCATTATCCGAGGCTCTTGCAGCCAAGGAATTAATTACACTCCATGCAACGGTAGACAAGGATGACGTGGTCCTTGGTAAAAGGTCAAAATCCACATCGTTCAAACCAGCTGACGAAATAGTCAAATTCCAAGTGTATCCAACGGATCCCAGTAAAACAGCATCCATTGGAGCCCATCTGGACCTCGCAGTTGAGGAAGCACTGCGGACATTCCTGCGTGAGAACTAGGACATATTTGCCAGGAACCCTTTCGATATGCCAGGAATCCCACGAAGACTAGCGGAGCATAGGCTGAACATAATCAAGGGCTTCAAGCCAGTCAAACAGGCGTTGCGCCAATTTTCTGAACCCAAGCATCAAGCCATGGGCGAGGAATTAGCAAAGTTACTTAAAGCCGGATTCATCCGAGAAATCAAACACCCCAAGTAGATGGCAAATCTAGTCATGGTACCTAAGAAGGATAAATCCTGGCGGCTATGCGTTGATTTTAAAGACCTAAATAAAGCCTGCCCTAAGGATCCCTTCCCCTTACCCCGGATAGAACAGATCATCGACGCCACTGCTGGACACGACGCGTTATGCTTCCTCGACGCGTACTCTGGATACCATCAAATCAAGATGGAGTCCGACCAAGCCGCAACCGCATTCATCACCCCCTACGGGCCATTCTGCTTCAACACAATGCCCTTCGGGTTAAAGAACACAGGCGCCACATACCAACGCATGATTCAAACATGCCTGGAAAACCAAATCGGCAAAACAGTCGAAGCATATGTAGACGACGTGGTTATTAAAACCAAACACGTCAGCCAGTTGGTGGACGACCTCTGCCAGACCTTCGAAAATTTGCAGGCTTACGATATACGGCTCAACCGGGACAAATGCGTCTTAGGAGTTCCCGCCAGAAAACTGCTCGGATTTATTATTTTCCACAAGGGGATAGAGGCCAATCCAGCTAAAATCCGAGCTTTGTCCTAGCTATCAATACCCATGGAGCTTAAACACGTCCAGAAGTTGGCAGGCTGCATGGCAGCCCTGAGCCGCTTCATCTCCCGCCTTGGTGAAAAGGCACTGCCACTCGACAGACTGCTCAAAAAGACCAAAACTTCAAGTGGACCAATGAAGCAACCGCTGCACTAGAGGAAATAAAAACAATACTAGCAGGCAATCCCATACTTGTAGCACCCGGCATTGGCGAACCCATGTTATTATACATCTCGGCCACGAATCAAATGGTGAGAGCGGTACTCGTGGTAGAACAAGAAGTGGAGGGCCACTAGTTCTGGGTGTAGAAGCCAGTCTACTATGTATCAGAAGTGCTTACCCCATGCAAATCTCGGTATCCACATTATCAGAAGATAGCCTATACAGTTTTTATGACATCCCGTAAGCTCCGACACTATTTTCAAGAGTGTTCGGTAACAGTGGCATCTGAGGTACCCTTGAATGACATCATTAATAACAGGTACGCCACATGTCGCATTGCCAAATGGGCCATAGAGCTCCTTCCCTTCAAAATTGTGTACAAACCGCGCCGAGCTATCAAATATCAGGTGTTGGCCGATTTCCGGATCGAATGGACAGAAGCGGAGCTCCCCCGGGAATATAGTACATATTCACATTGGACAATGTACTTTGACAGCTCCAAGATGTTAGTCGGACTGGGGGCTGGGGTGATCCCTACATCTCCCACGGGCGACAATATTTGGTATGTCCTACAGATTATGTACATGGACTCTAACAACGTAGCCGAATACGAGGCCCTGTTGCACGGTCTTCGGATGGCAACATCAATGGGCGTACAATGGCTCGAGGTGCGGGGAGACTCTAACCTCGCCATCTCCCAAGTCAACGACGGATTTGATGCCAAAGACCCAAAAATGGCGGCATATAGGAATGTCATCCTTAAGATATCAGGTCGGTTCGAAGGGTTAGAATTTCACCATGTCTCTAGAGACAGCAACCAAACTGTGGATTTCCTCGCTCGCATGGGCGCTAAACATGACCCAGTCCCTAAGAACACCTTCTTGGAACGGCTCTTCAAGACATCTGTGGTGTGGCAGGACGGGGACAAGGACGCGGCAGCCAATGGCCCCGAACAGATCATCCCTCCAAAAATTGAGCTAGACGACGACATCATCGGTGGCTCGGCGCTCGAAGAAACACCTTCGGCTCACGAAGTCATGGCGGTAATCACACCATGGACTAAGCCCTTCCTTGCCTATCTTCTACAACAGGAGCTCCCCAGTGATCAGATCGAGACACGGCGCATAGTCTGGCGTTCTAAAGCCTACAAGGTCCACGAGGGTGAGCTGTACAAGAAAAGCACTACCGGAGTCCTCCAGAGATGCATATCCGAAGAGGAGGGGCAGCAACTTTTGGCTAAGATACACGCCGGCATGGGCGGCCACCACACGGCAGCTCGGGCTTTGGTAAGCAAAGCCTTCCGAGCAGGGTTTTTCTGGCCCACCGCTCACGCGGACGCACATACTCTAGTCCAACACTGCGTTGGATGCCAGCTTTTTGCAAATCAAAGCCATATGCCCCCCACGTCCCTCCGGACAATACCGATCACCTAGCCTTTTGCGGTCTGGGGGCTCGACATGGCCGGACCACTTAAAGGGGGGACCAAGAAAAAAATACTTGCTGGTTATGGGCGACAAATTCTCTAAATGGATCGAGGCAAAACCAGTAACCTCAGCAAAGTCCGGACCAGTCATCGACTTTATATCCGGCGTGGCACACCGTTACGGTGTTCCCCATAGCATAATCACGGACTATGGATCCAATTTTATAGCCCAGGAAGTCAAAGCCTGGTGCACTAACATGGGCATCAAGCTCAAGTACGCTTCGGTGTATCACCCGCAGACCAATGGACAGGTCAAACGAGCTAATGGACTAATCATGAGTGGAATAAAGCCTCGTTTGGTCCGTTCCCTGAAGGAATCCAATTGCCACTGGGTAGAGGAGCTCGACTCTGTATTATGGGGATTGCGCACCACCCCCAACCGATCAACGGGATTCACACCTTTCTTCATGGTGTACATCACAGCGGCAGTCCTCCCATGCGACCTCATCCACGATGCGCCTAGAGTGCGCATGTACGAATAAAAGGAAGACGAGTTGGATCGGCAGGACGACCTGGACTCCCTAGAAGGAGAGCGCGACATAGCTCGGGCTCGCTCTGCATTTTATCAATAGCAGGCCCGGCGCTACCAGAGCAGGGAAGTTCGGGCAAAGGCATACAACGTAGGCGAACTCATCCTCCATCCCACCTAAGAAGCAGAAGAATAAGCTCTCGCCCAAATGGGAGGGTCCTTTCATAATCGATGAAGTACTAGCAGGAGGAGCATATCGTCTTTGCAATCCAGTGGACAATTGCCTCAAACCAAACCCATGGAACGCAGCTCGGCTTGCGCGCTTCTACGGCTAGTCCGGTGTCGTCCCTTTAACTACCATTTTCTTTGTTATAGTTATTTACTTTTTACTTTTTAGGAGTTGCCACCTCCCGGGCTATGTTCAGATAAATCAAACTATGTTAGGCTCTTTAAGTATACATCTTCAAATGTACTACCCAGATCTACCTGGGGGCTCCTTTCAAGAAGCCAATCAATATACTTTCCGTGAACATATTCATATTTATCGTGTTTGCACCCTTCCCGTACCATTTCAAGCCATCATATGCACCAATCTGACTTAAGTTTTGGCCAAGCTGGGTTGCATGGCTCTTGTGCTTACCCCCTACATTCCTGATTGTTTGGCTAGGGGGTAAAGGGAGCACCTCTGCAATTGCTACGACCGGGTCAGCCGTGTACGTACCTCAGACGGGTGAAGCCGAAAGCTAGCGTTCTTAAGAAAATAATGGGTCGGCCACGAGGGAAGTGAAAATAATTAGGTATTCACCACCAAAATCCTGTGGTCGGTTCCCAAAATGACTAACACCCGCATACTACAGTTATCCGGACACAACATCTATGGTCAACATGACAAACCCGAAGAAAGGAACCCATGGAGGAACTATTTTCTTCGGAAGATGTTTCTTAAGTTAAAAAGTAATATAACATAACTCTCCACAATCCCTTTTGTCTGTTTACACCAAATGGCCAGATTGCCTGGTTACCCGAAGTGATTTCCTGTTTCTCAGGTCACATAGTACGGAACACTCCCCGACCACTGGCTGGGGAGGCGGAAGCCGATGGCCGGTTAAGACAGTGTTTACAATGCGGATCGAGAAGGCTTGATGTACAGTACATCGATACATAGAATCAAGCACCCTACTCCTTGTCAATATTGTCTATCAAGCTATCCAGGGCACAGTCCCCTTGGGAGTACCGAGCAGCAGGCATCACTTGGTCCTACACCAGGCGAAGCGGTATTTCTTACCCGTCCGGCCCCACCGGTCCAACAAGACCATACGCTCTAGCTTGAGTTTGGTAAACCGGGTGTTCACCATCGCCCAGGCCTCGCGCGCTCCTTCTTGGCAAGCCGATATCTTCCATAACTCAAAACGACGCCGAGCTCCTTTGAAATGGTTGGCCAATTCGGCCATCCCTTCTGGAGGTTTCTCAGTCGGCCATAACGCCTTGACCTTGCTATTCATGGCTTTCCGAGCTCTCTCGTGCACAATGGACAGCTCCTTTAAAAGGTTCCCTCCAAATGAGTTGACCTCTTCTTCGGGCCGCCCGGTCAGGAGACCTAGTACAAGGCATCGCATGTCCTTTACAAGAAGACACTATGAATATCTACGTGCACATAAGTTGCAATATCACCTACCAAACATGCCGCCTTTCAATCTTTGGTTCTCCTCAACGGCTTGCGCCAATTGAGTTTTCAAACTCTCGATTTCTTTGGCCTGTTGTTGGTTTTCCGCCTTCATTTTGTTCTTTTCCTCATGGCCTCGCGTCAGTACTCGGCGGCCAGCTTCGTCTGTGACTCGGCGTACCTCTGAGATTCTCTGGCCACGTCCAGGTCCTTTTGTAGTTGACCTATGGATTCAGCTGTTATAAGGGAAGCTTGTGTTAAACAAGGTACCCTAAATAATTCATGCATTCTAAAGCTTTTTCCCTCACCATGGGCTTCGCTGGTGAATTTCTTGACCGCCTCCAGTTCGGCTTTTGCATTAGCCAACTGTGTTCAGTTCAGCTCGAGGTCCTCGGACAGTTTCTTATTCTGTTCCCTCGAAGCCTACAAAATATCAAAAATACATATACTTACAGATCCTTAACTCGACCGTCCCGCCTGAATCAAGGCTCGGGGGCTACTGGGTTAGAATTTATGTTTGATTTTTAAAACCAATCTCGTAACTGCATGTTGGTGGACAGGAGGTTGGCAATCCCCTCAAGACCTGTTCGGGCTGCTCCGAGGTATGCATCCACCGAGTTAAACACATTGAATTCCTTATCAGAAAAAGCGATGTGGCACAAGGATTCCCTCTACCATCGGTGATTCATCACACTTTCAACTTCGGAATTGGTAATCGAGACATCCCCAGGATCCTCCAGAGGCGGGTCTACGACAGCATCTTCCGCATTGACCCCGGCCCGCAGCAAGGACCCAAGTCCGGGATTATGCCCTAACACCTCCTGGACGTCTTCGGACGGTGGTGGTGGTGCCCTTCTTCTACAGGTCTCAGTAATGTTAAGGGTACCTGTGGTGGCAACATTAACAATGACCTGACTATAATCTTAGATATACTACCTTTTGGCCGAAGGTGCGGTCGATGTAGCTCCCGCAGTTGACTTACACTTGGAAGCTCCGTTATTGGCCGATGCCGATGCATTCGGAGCCGCTCCCGTTGGTGTTCGACGCGCGGTGCGGCGACCCTTGGTAGTAGAAGTCAGCATACTTGGAGTGGCGCGAGGCAAATGCCCCATTCGGGAAGAGGCCTTCTTTCTACTTACAACGGAAGAGGGAAGGGCCCCAGGGTGATCGGCTATGAGGGCCACCTTGGTACCGTCAAGGCTTTCCTGGAAAAAGACCCCATCCTAGAAATCAATGGATATCTCCGGGTCATGATGAAATCCCGGGTCATCGTCACGGGAATGGCTCTCCCGTTGAGGAGAAGGGCAGCTGATGGACTCGACTTGGCGCCTCCAATTCTGTTCAGAAAGATAGTAGATCCGGTTAGTATACGGATGAAATGTTCGGACTGTGAAACGAAAAGTTTAACTTACCCATTCTATGGGGTTATAGCTCGCATAACCGTCCCTACTCCTCAAACGGGCAAACTCTTCTTCTTCTCCTTTGAAGAGATTGGCTAGTAGGGCAGCCATTGCCGCCTGGTTATCTAGCCCCTGCCGCTTGTAATGGGTCACATCGTTTGTCCTTGTATAGCACCACAGGGGGTGCATCCTTTGTTGAAGAGGTTGTACACACCGAGCGATGGAGGTGGCCATCACGTCAACAATGGTTAACTTGCTGTGGGCCAGCAGCCGAACCTTGGCGGCCAAGTGCAGCACCTCGGCACTTTCTTCTTGGGAAGGGTTTTTGGTGCCAGTTGAACCGCTTCTTTAGAGGAGCATCCGAATATTTGGGCAGACCCCTCCGAACTGGCTCAGATAGGGGAACGTCTTCGATATAAAACCATTCCGAGGTCCACTCTTTGGAATCTTTCTTCGGGGTCCCAATAGGATACCCCGTCCCAGCTATACGCCATACCTCGGCTCCGCCTACTTCAAAAATTGACCCCCCACAGGTAAGGGGGGCGAGGCAGAAATATTTCCTTCATAACTCGAAATGAGCCTCACAGCCCAAGAACATCTCGCAAAGGGCGACGAAGCCGGAGATGTGCATTATGGATCCAGGGGTGAGGTGGTGAAGCTGGATCCCGTAAAATTCCAGCAAGCCCCGCAATAAGGGGTGAATGGGGAAGTGTCACACCCTAGCTAGTTCATGCATTAAAGTGTTGCATCATGTTTAAACTTTTCCAGAAACTTGAAATGGGGATGATAGAACCCCCAGCACCCCCCCTGGAAACAACTAGGGTTTACTAAAATCTTTTTCAATGAACCTGAAATGCCCTTCTAAAATGTCCATCATTTTTGTCTTGGGTTAGAACCTCTACCAAAACTGGTTCACATTTTTCTAGGTCATCATAAGGTCATTGAATTAAATCATATGTAACTTGCATTTGGGCATTTAAATGCTAGTAAATATTTTAAATGTCCAAATAATCCCAAACTAAAATGTTCCATGTTGGATATACTCTATACAGTGGGCATGAGCAGTTTGGTGATTTTTGAAAGTGCCTAGGTATTTCTAGAAAAGCCACAAACTTGCAAAAATAAAGAAAACAGAAATAAAAGGGAAAACAAACTTACCTGGCAAAGCCACCAGCCGGCCCACCTGGCGGCCCAGCACTGTGCTGGCCCATGCTAGCCAGCTGCTTCGTCCCCGCCAGGCAGGCAGGGAGGTGACGCCAGCGTGCGCGAGCTCGCCACGGCACCAGCTGCTTGCCGCTCGAGCCGCTGGACGCCTGGACGTCCTCCACGTCGTCGCCTCGACCCCTTGGACACCTCATTCTCCCCCCTGCGCCTCTCTCTCGCTCTCTCCCCACCATGGCCGACGCAGCCGTAGCCGCACCGCCGACGTAACCGAGGCCACCGTCGCATCCTCGTCGCCCCACCCTGTCCAGCAGCTCCGCCACCGTCCTCTCCGTCGAGCAGACCGAGCCCCGAGCGCTCGATCACCCTGAAGCCACCGCACCGACCTCGTCTTCAACGCCCGTTGTCGGAGATCCATCTCGCCGCCCCGCTTGCTCCGGCTCGTCCCCGACCTTGCCGACTGCTTCGTCGTGACCGCCGTGAGCTCAGCTACCTCCCCATCTTTCCCGTTCTCGCTCTCGAGCCCTGCTTCGACTGCATCGAGCTCGGCCGCACCCGCCGCCGCCTCTGCACATTGCCGTCGTGGCCACAGCCACATTGGCCCGATTCCGAGCACGCCATCGTCTTCGCCGCACTCGCAGGAGCCCGCAGCACCACTTCACGCACCTCACCGTGCCCCCTAGCGACAAGCCCGAGCTCGCCCGAACTCCGGCAGCCGCAAAGCTCGTCGCCGGCGTCGTTTCCGGCGACCTTGAGCTCAACCACCACCACCACGCGACGCGGCTCGCTTCCAGCTACACGTAGATGCCCTCCGCCGTCCATTTGGTCGCCGGAGCACAAAACCCGCACCGCCCCGCCGCATCTGGCCTCGCCGGCGGCTAAATGCCGGCGAGTCAGCCCAGTTTGACCAGGGATTTGACCCCCCCTGGGTCACTGACGTGTGGGCCCAGGGCCTTAACTAATCTGGTTTAGAATTAGATTAGTACTAATTAACTTAGGTTAGTTAGTTAGACACTGACATGTGGGCCCCAGCGTCAGGTTTGACCTGGACCGGCCCCGTTGACCCTGCTGACATCACAGTGACGTAGTGCTGACGCAGTTAATCATTTTCTGGTTTTAATAATTCAGGAAATTCCAGAAAATCCCAAAAACTTCAAAAATTCATAGAAATTAATCTGTAGCTCCAAATGCAAAGATTTATATATGAATTTGGATCAGAAAAATCCAATCTTTCCATCTGTACTAGTTTCATGCATGTCAGAACACTTTAACCTTGCTGTTTAGATGAAACAAGCTAATGCACTAATATGATCTCTTATTTTGGGTTTGCATTTGAATCCTTGATTCAAATGAACTCAAACCAATCTGTTCTAAGTTGCATTAGCCAAAACACACTCATTTTGCCATGTCATAGCATGCATCATATTGTTGCATATTGCCATGTGATGATTGTGTTTCGATGTGTTCTTCGTGGTAGGTTCTGCCTCCGAGGATATTCACGAGTATCCAACTGAAGGGCAGTATTCCACTACCACTCTGTCAGGCAAGCAACCCCATTGATCATTTCGATACAAACCCATCTTCTCACTTCTGCTCTCGTTTACTGCATTAAGACAACGTGTTTCAAACTGCTGTGTGTTGCGGTAGTTGAACCCATATCCTCTGCATGACCTGTCATTGCCACAGTAACTAGATGAAAACCATTAGCATGTGTAGGAGTTGATTGAGCCATGTCTGTGTTTCCTACCATGCTATGCCTGCTATGCTTAGAGTTGTGTCAGGTCTGGCTCATCAGGGTGATGAACTAGAGTGAATGGTTGTGTCGGTAATGAGAGTGAAGTGTTGAACATGTTTTGGTAAAGGTATCGATGAGAGGCCATGTAGGATTACATGGTGGGTTGTTTCATTGAGGCCGTCCTTAAGAACTGAGATCTGTATGCGTGATTTAAGATTCAGCTACTACCACACATTGGGCCCTGAAATATGACACCACTCGACTTACTGACCCCTCTCGTCCTCTGTCCAGGAGTTGCAAGTAGTTTCTGGTGTTTGTAGTATGCTGGAGGCCGTGCGCAGCGCTGACCTTAGGGGTGGGCTGTGATGCGGTAGGCACGTGGCCGGTGTACCGAGTCGCCCGTTTGGTGTCTCGGGAACCCTGCACACATCATTTGGGGCCGTTGAGGACACCCCGGCCAGATTTCCTTGCGGATGGAACCCGAATAGGCGATAAACCTGGACTAGAGACTTGTGTGGTTAGTCAGGTCGTGGTCTACACCCACGTCGGCTTTCGCTTGAAGTCTGCCAAGCACATGTCGTGTGCAGACGCTAAGTGGTGGAAACATGTGTGACGAAGTACACCCCTGCAGGGTATAAAACTATTCGAATAGCCGCGTCCACGGTAAAGGACTACTTGGTCACTTATGCAGTTCATAGACAAGTTAATGGTTACTACTAAAAGACTCAAGATAAGTGTGAGTACCGCGGATGGCCCTCTCGTAGGATTACGAGGGAGGATCCACGGTGGAGTATTGTGATGGTGATTAGTGGACTCGTGTGCGAAAACTAATTTCACAAGTGATGTCTCGTAGGATAGCGTAGCCAAGAGTCAAAGCTGGCTTGCTGCAATAACTCCACCACCCTTCTTGAGAATGCGCATGTATATTAGGATCTGTTGTAAGACTTGCTGAGTACCTTTGTACTCATGTTGCTTTAATAATTGTTGCAGACGAGAACACCACCCCCTCCGAAGGGTTCTATGTAGATCTCGACGTTGATGAGTGACTTGCCACCCAGGTGGTGACCTGAGCTTGTGAAGGGCCTATGTAGATAGACAGGCTTCGTCAAGCCTTCTTTCTTTCTAGTGTCTGTACTCAGACTAGTTGCTTCCGCATGTGCTTGTATGTTTGTATGACTTGAGTGTCGGTTCGTGTGACCCCTATCTGTATGATCATGTTATGTATGGCTCCCCGGAGCCTTTAAATAAAGTACTTTGAGTTGTAGAGTTTTGTTGTGATGCCATGTTGTATTTACACATATCAAGCATATTGTGTGTATGATTGAAATGCTTGGTATGTGTGGGATCCGACTATCTAGTTGTTTATCCTTGGCAGTCTCTCTTATGGGGAAATGTAGTCTGGTGTCTCCACTGAGCCCTGGTAGTCCGCTACAGCCCGGTTTACTGGAGTCCTGCTAGCCCAGCACTACTGCTCCGGAACACTTAGACTGGCCGGCATGTGTTTCACTTCGTTCCTGTGTCTGTCCCTTCGGGGAAATGTCATGCGATGATATCCGGAGTCCTGCCTAGCCTGCTACAGCCCGGGTTCCCGGAGTCCTGCTAGCCCAGTGCTACAGCCCGGATTCACACGCTGCTGACCGACATGCTCGATGTTGGTTCATGTATGCCTGTCCCCGTAAGTTAGCACCGCTTTGGGTTCACGACTAGCCATGTCGGCCCGGGTTCTCTGTCATATGGATGCTAGCAACACTATCATATACGTGAGCCAAAAGGCGCAAACGGTCCCGGGCCATGGTAAGGCGACACCCGTGGGAATACCGTGCGTGAGGCCGCAAAGTGATTTGAGGTGTTATAGGCTAGATCGGTGTGACTTAGAATCGGGGTCCTGACAGCGTTGGTATCAGAGCCAGACTGCCTGTAGGTTCGTTAAGCCAAACTGGTCGATGTCGAGTCTAGAAATGCTTTAGTTATATGTAGGGGAATTGATTGTGGGAGGGACGTAAGGCTCTTTTTACTCCTTTACCTTATGCCCTCTGATCTAAGTCATCCTCTTCTCTTTCTACGTGGGTTAAGGACTAGGCTCTCATCTCTCTATCAGGTTCACATGTTACTAGTCCGTAGTAACTTATAGGATTGTTGGTTACAAGCTTCAGTTCAGTTTCTACTACTTCTAGTATGT
This sequence comes from Thinopyrum elongatum, assembly GCA_011799875.1. Classification (NCBI taxonomy): domain Eukaryota; kingdom Viridiplantae; phylum Streptophyta; class Magnoliopsida; order Poales; family Poaceae; genus Thinopyrum; species Thinopyrum elongatum. Next base: position 221,179,148 of record CM022301.1, on the reverse strand, counting down.
TAGTTGAACCAGAACCTTGATATGATGTTGTTGAGTGGCTTGCAAACTGTTGTGAATGTCTCAAATCTTTTCCTGAGCATTTACAGCCGTTATGCTGTCCGATTTCTCCTAGAAAATTCTAATGCCTTTGCATTATTTCATGCTTTCAGATGGCCACTCGTACCCAGAATCAAGTGGTTCGTTTGACTCGGTGCCTCGATGTACCTGGTCACACGGCCATGCTGGTCCGAGTGATGATCAAGACAGGCTATCGATGGTATCCTGAGTATACCGTCGAGGAGCAGTTTTGAGACTTTAATCAAAGTCAATACCTTTGCACAGTCAGGATATACCCTTCCTATCCTGGAGCTACTGAACCCCTCCATTGCTCATATGGACTTGGGGTTACCATCGAGATGTCCGTGCAGGATGCTGCTTACTCGATGATGACTGTCATGCGAGCCAGACTTGCCTCGCTTCGGAACACTGATTTCCGCTATATGCCAGCATCACTCCCTGGGCCGCAAGGGTACTATCAGGCCCTTTACACTGACTCTACCCATGAGGATTCACTACTCCGCACCACCACCGAGTTGCTTGAGGACAAGGACCAAGAGAATCGTGCCTTGCGAATGGAGCTCTTCAACACTCGTTCTGATCACTGGGCCACTCTGACATGGTTTGCACCTGCCGTGCAGGCTGGGTATATGGACATGAGGGACTTGTACCCCGTGCGGTCTGGTCTGCCAGATTGTATGGACTGGCATGATGTAGGAGGCATCACTCCTCCCCGTGGTCCCCGTCTGCCACCGTTTGTTGGACCAAGGCCACATCCGAGTCCTTTTGGACCGCAAGCTCCACAGGACCGACTGTTTCCAGATGATCATGTTCAGCTCCCAGGACATGGTGGTAATCTCTATGAAGATTACTACGGAGACGTCTGAGTTGGTAGTAGCTTCACTAGTATTGTAACAGTTGTATTCTCCATAGTCCTGCGTGACTCGTGGGATACGACTTGGTGTGTATCACATTTCGGAGGTGTAGAAAAATAATGTATAGGAGCTTGGAATGCCTCCGATGAGATGTAACGTCTTTCACCGTAGTTGTACTTTAGCCTGGGCTTGTACTAAACTATGTACGGTGTGTATGACCGATGGTATATATATGGCAGTTTCTATATTACCATGTCGTGCAAATGAACATCTCAGCATTTCATGTCGTCCATTACCTTCTGCACTTCCTTGCCAGCATTTTGCCATCCTTGTCTAAGCCGTTGTCTTGTCTCTCCTAGGATGGTTAATACCCGCAACAACCCTGCTGCCCCGGAGCAGGGTGAAGCCAGTGCAGCTAGGGATGGGAATCTGCCTCACCCGCCATCTCTGGCCGAAGTTATGCTGGAGGCAGAAAGAAACAAGCGTGAGACTAACCGCTTGCTAGCACGCATTGAGGAGAATACTGCACGTCATCAGAGGAACGAATTGGTGTCAATCAATGACTTTATCAAGTTGTACCCACCGACATTCCATCATTCCGTCGAGCCCCTCGATGCGGATGATTGGCTTCGTAGCATCACCAATAAGCTACGATCTGCCAACGTAGCCGAAGCTGATAAGGTTATCTACGCTGCCTATCACCTCGAAGGCCCTGCTAGCCTTTTGTGGGAAAACTATGAGGCTATGCGCCCGGCTAGCCAGATTACCACTTGGGCTGATTTCAGTGAGGCTTTCCGTGAGCATCACATCCCGGAAGGTCTCATGGATCGTAAGAGGGAGGAGTTCTGCAATTTCACCCAAGGTAGACTGACCGTGGAAATCTAGCACGTTATGCTCCTGAAGAGGTATCCACCGACGCCAAGAAGCAGGCAAGGTTCCGCAAGGGACTTAGCCCCGAGCTTCGTCGTGATCTTCGTCTGCATGAGTGCACCTCTTTTCAGAAGTTAGTGAATAAGGCCATCAGTGCTGAGACAGGTCACACTGACTATGACGCCTCACGCAAGCACTCCCGTGACTTTGGTTCTTCATCCGGTTCTGGACATCAGAAGCGCCGGGTGTGGATTCCAAACACAGCCCTGCCACCCAGGTTCACTCCGAGGCCATCCTTTGAGGCGCCTCGCCCCAATCAGCAGTTTGCACCGCCCAAGGCCTATGGTGGCCCCGCTGCTAATGCTGCTCCACGCCCCAGTGTTGTGACATGCTTCAAATGTGGAGAGACGGGTCACTACATACGCGAGTGTCCCCAGAACAACCACCCCAATCAGCCCGGAAAGTCCGTTGGTCGTGACAAGCCAGCGGGAAAGACATAGTACGCTAAGCCAGCCACCACTGCATGTGGCCATGTCAACTATGTCTTAGCTGAAGAAACTCATGAGGATCCCAACGTCGTCCTTGGTACGCTCCTTGTTAACTGCCATCCGGCAACTGTTCTTTTTGATACTGGAGCATCTCATTCTTTTATCTCTGAGAGCTATGCTCGATTGCACAACACCACATTTTGTGACATGCCCACCTCCATGGCAATTCAAACCCCTGGTTCTAGATGGCAAACCTCTAGAATAAGCCATGGAAATGAAATTCTTGTCGATAGATTGGTCTTCCTTGCATCACTGATAGCTCTCAAGTCCTCGGACAAAAACATCATCTTGGGTATGGACTGGATGTCAGCCCATTATGCTAAGATTGATTGCTCTACTAGAACTGTTCAACTCACCCATCCATCGGGCAAGACAGTCAATGTTTTGACCCGAGTGTCTAAGCGTCAGCTCTACTCCTTAAATGCCAACCCTTTTCCAGACCTTGAAAATATTCCGGTAGTCCGTGACTTCCCGGATGTCTTTCCAGAAGAACTGCCAGGTGTTCCACCTGACAGGGATGTCGAGTTCGTGATAGACCTTGTTCCAGGAACCGTCCCAATCTCTAGAAGACCCTATAAGATGGCACCCCTAGAACTAGCCGAGCTTAAGAAACAACTCGATGAGTCCTTGAAAAAGGGTTTCATCCGTCCTAGTTCTTCTCCATGGGCTTGCCCCGTCCTCTTCGTCAAGAAGAAGGATGGAACGGATCGGATGGTTGTAGATTACCGACCTGTCAACTTGGTCACTATCAAGAACAAGTATCGGCTCCCCAGGATCAACGATCTGTATGATCAGCTCGCAGGATCCTCAGTCTTTTCCAAAATGGATTTGAGGTTGGGCTACCATCAAATCAAAATCAAGAACGGGGACATTCCTAAAACGGCTTTTGTTACTCGTTATGGCCAATACGAGTACACCGTCATGTCCTTCGGTTTAACCAATGCTCCATCCACTTTCTCTCAGTTAATGAACTCGATCTTCATGGAGTATTTGGATAAATTCGTCGTGGTATACCTCGATGATATACTCATCTACTCCAAGAATGAGGAAGAACATGCCGAGCATCTAAGGCTAGTATTGATGAAACTTCGAGAGCATCGCCTTTATGCCAAATTCTCCAAGTGTGAATTTTGGTTGCCAGAAGTGACCTATCTAGGCCACGTAATCTCTGGTAAGGGTACTGCTGTCAATCCCGAGTGAGTTCAAGCCGTCCTTGATTGGACTCCACCTGAAACGGTCAAGCAAGTTCGGAGTTTCCTTGGCTTAGCGAGCTACTGTCGCCGCTTCGTCGAGAATTTCTCCAAGGTTGCTAAACCTCTAACTGAACTTCTCAAGAAAGATAAAAAGTTTGAGTGGACTCCACAGTGCGAGTTCAGCTTTCAGGAACTAAAAAGACGCCTGACATCTGCTCCCGTACTTGTGCCACCAGATTTTTCTAAGGACTTTGTTATCTATTGCGACGCCTCGCGACAAGGACTAGGTTGCATACTCATGCAAGATCGTCATGTGATTACCTACGCTTCTCGACAGTTGCGTCCACATGAGGATAATTATCCCACACATGATCTAGAGCTTGCAGCTGTGGTCCATGCACTCAAAACATGGCGACATTACCTTCTCGGTAATCGTTGCGAAATTTACACCGATCACCAAAGTCTGAAATACATCTTCACCCAACCGGATTTGAATCTCAGGCAAAGACGTTGGGTTGAGTTGATTACGGATTATGACTTAGGAATAACTTACACCCCGGGCAAAGCCAATGTCATGGCTGATGCGCTAAGTCGTAAATCTTATTGTAACAACTTGATGTTACAACAAAGTCAACCACTTCTCCACGAGGAATTCCATAAGCTTAACCTTCACATTGTTCCTCGAGGATTCCTATCCACCCTGGTGGCGAAACCTAACCTTACGGATCAAATCATAGCTGCGCAGAAGCGTGATAAGGGCATATTCCGCATCCAGGAGAACATTGCTAGCGGAGCTGCTAAGTGTTTCTCCATGGATGAGCGAGGTGTTGTCTTCTTCGAGAACCGTTTAGTGGTTCCCAAGAAACAACAGCTACGACAATTGATCCTTAAAGAAGCTCATGAATCCCCTCTCACCATTCATCCCGGTAGTACTAAAATGTATCAAGACCTACGCCAGAGGTTTTGGTGGACTAGGATGAAGAGAGAAATCGCTCAATACATTGCTAATTGCGACGTATGTCGTCGTGTTAAAGCAGAGCATCAATGGCCTGCTGGCACCCTCCAACCTTTGGCTATTCCTGAATGGAAATGGGATAAAATCGGTATGGATTTCATTACCGGGTTTCCCAGGACCAAGAGAGCGAATAATGCTATCTTCGTCGTTGTTGATCGTCTTTCCAAAGTAACCCACTTCCTACCTGTTCGTGAGAGTATAACCGCTAGCCAGCTAGCTGACTTGTACATCTCCCGAATAGTGTCTCTTCATGGTGTTCCATTGGAGATTAACTCAGACCGTGGAAGTCTTTTCACCTCTCGATTTTGGGAAAGTTTCCAAAATGCTATGGGAACTCGCCTCTCCTTTAGCACCGCCTTCCACCCTCAATCAAGTGGTCAAGTAGAACGGGTCAATCAAATTCTGGAAGATATGCTCCGAGCTTCTGTCATCTCTTTCGGTATGGGTTGGGAGAAATGTCTTCCATTCGCCGAATTTGCTTATAACAATAGTTATCAAGCTAGCTTGGGCAAAGCCCCTTTCGAAGTTCTCTATGGACGAAAATGCCGAACGCCTCTTAACTGGTCAGAAACCGGGGAAAGACAACTCTTTGGCCCGGATATGATTCAGGAAGCAGAAGAGCAGGTTCGCATTATTCGTGAGAAATTGAAAATAGCCCAATCTCGTCAAAAGAGCCAATATGACCGCAAACATAAGCTCATGACTTATGAAGTTGGCGAGAAGGCTTACCTTCGGGTTACTCCTTTGAAGGGAACCCATCGATTCGGTATCAAGGGTAAATTGGCTCCTCGTTATATTGGACCCTTTCGCATTCTTGCCAAACGAGGAGAAGTTGCCTACCAATTGGAACTACCTCCGCATCTCTCCAGAGTTCATGATGTCTTCCACGTTTCTCAACTCAGGCGTTGCTTCTCGGATCCTATCTGTGAAGTGGACCACGAAACGCTTGATCTCCAAGATAATCTCACATATCGAGAATATCCCGTTCGTATCCTTGACCAAGCCGAACGTACCACTCGACGCCAGAATATCAAGTTTCTCAAGGTTCAATGGTCACACCATTCCGAAAAAGAAGCTACTTGGGAAAGGGAGGATCGTCTTCGACTTGAGTACCCCACCTTCTTCCCGGAGGATCCTAAATCTCGGGACGAGATTCTTTCGAGTGGGGGTGAGTTGTCACACCCTAGCTAGTTCATGCATTAGAGTGTTGCATCATGTTTAAACTTTTCTAGAAACTTGAAATGGGGATGATAGAACCCCCAGCACCCCCCTGGAAACAACTAGGGTTTACTAAAATCTTTTTCAATGAACCTGAAATGCCCTTCTAAAATGTCCATCATTTTTGTCTTGGGTTAGAACCTCTGCCAAAACTGGTTCACATTTTTCTAGGTCATCATAAGGTCATTGAATTAAATCATATGTAACTTGCATTTGGGCATTTAAATGCTAGTAAATATTTTAAATGTCCAAATAATCCCAAACTGAAATGTTCCATGTTGGATATACTCTATACAGTGGGCATGAGCAGTTTGGTGATTTTTGAAAGTGCCTAGGTATTTCTAGAAAAGCCACAAACTTGCAGAAATAAAGAAAACAGAAATAAAAGGGAAAACAAACTTACCTGGCAAAGCCACCAGCCGGCCCACCTGGCGGCCCAGCACTGTGCTGGCCCGTGCCAGCAAGCTGCTTCGTCCCCGCCAGGCAGGCAGGGAGGTGACGCCGGCGTGCGCGAGCTCGCCACGGCGCCAGCTGCTTGCCGCTCGAGCCGCTGGACGCCTGGACGTCCTCCACGTCGTCGCCTCGACCCCTTGGACACCTCATTCTCCCCCCTGCGCCTCTCTCTCGCTCTCTCCCCACCATGGCCGACGCAGTTGTAGCCGCACCACCGACGTAACCGCGGCCACCGTCGCCTCCTCGTCGCCCCACCCTGTCCAGCAGCTCCGCCACCGTCCTCTCCGTCGAGCAGACCGAGCCCCGAGCGCTCGTTCGCCCTGAAGCCACCGCACCGACCTCGTCTTCAACGCCCGTCGTCGGAGATCCATCTCGCCGCCCCGCTTGCTCCGGCTCGTCCCCGACCTCGCCGACTGCTCCGTCGTGACCGCCGTGAGCTCAGCTACCTCCCCATCTTTCCCGTTCTCGCTCTCGAGCCCTGCTTCGACTGCACCGAGCTCGGCCGCACCCGCCGCCACCTCTGCACGTCGCCGTCGTGGCCACAGCCACGTTGGCCCGATTCTGAGCACGCCATCGTCTTCGCCGCACTCGCAGGAGCCCGCAGCACCACTTCACGCACCTCGCCGTGCCCCCTAGCGACAAGCCCGAGCTCGCCCGAACTCCGGCAGCCGCAAAGCTCGTCGCCGGTGTCGTTTCCGGCGACCTTGAGCTCAACCACCACCACCACGCGACGCGTCTCGCTTCCAGCTACACGTAGATGCCCTCCGCCGTCCATTTGGTCGCCGGAGCACAAAACCCGCACCGCCCCGCCGCGTCTGGCCTCGCCGGTGGCTAAACGCCGGCGAGTCAGCCCAGTTTGACCAGGGATTTGACCCCCCTGGGTCACTGACGTGTGGGCCCAGGGCCTTAACTAATCTGGTTTAGAATTAGATTAGTACTAATTAACTTAGGTTAGTTAGTTAGACACTGATATGTGGGCCCCAGCATCAGGTTTGACCTGGACCGGCCCCGTTGACCCTGCTGACATCACAGTGACGTAGTGCTGACGCAGTTAATCATTTTCTGGTTTTAATAATTCAGGAAATTCCAGAAAATCCCAAAAACTTCAAAAATTCATAGAAATTAATCTGTAGCTCCAAATGCAAAGATTTATATATGAATTTGGATCAGAAAAATCCAATCTTTCCATCTGTACTAGTTTCATGCATGTCAGAACACTTTAACCTTGCTGTTTAGATGAAACAAGCTAATGCACTAATATGATCTCTTATTTTGGGTTTGCATTTGAATCCTTGATTCAAATGAACTCAAACCAATCTGTTCTAAGTTGCATTAGCCAAAACACACTCATTTTGCCATGTCATAGCATGAATCATATTGTTGCATATTGCCATGTGATGATTGTGTTTCGATGTGTTCTTCGTGGTAGGTTCTTCCTCCGAGGATATTCACGAGTATCCAACTGAAGGGCAGTATTCCACTACCACTCTATCAGGCAAGCAACCCCATTGATCATTTCGATACAAACCCATCTTCTCGCTTCTGCTCTTGTTTACTGCATTAAGACAACGCGTTTCAAACTGCTGTGTGTTGCGGTAGTTGAACCCATATCCTCTGCATGACCTGTCATTGCCACAGTAACTAGATGAAACCCACTAGCATGTGTAGGAGTTGATTGAGCCATGTCTGTGTTTCCTACCATGCTATGCCTGCTATGCTTAGAGTTGTGTCAGGTCTGGCTCATCAGGGTGATGAACTAGAGTGAATGGTTGTGTCGGTAATGAGAGTGAAGTGTTGAATATGTTTTGGTAAAGGTATCGATGAGAGGCCATGTAGGAGTACATGGTGGGTTGTTTCATTGAGGCCGTCCTTAAGAACTGAGATCTGTATGCGTGATTTAAGATTCAGCTACTACCACACATTGGGCCCTGAAATATGACCCCGCTCGACTTACTGACCCCTCTCGTCCTCTGTCCAGGAGTTGCAAGTAGTTTCTGGTGTTTGTAGTATGCTGGAGGCCGTGCGCAGCGCTGACCTTAGGGGTGGGCTGTGATGCGGTAGGCACATGGCCGGTGTACCGAGTCGCTCGTTTGGTGTCTCGGGAACCCTGCACACATCGTTTGGCGCCGTTGAGGACACCCCAGCCGGATTTCCTTGCGGATGGAACCCGAATAGGCGATAAACCTGGACTAGAGACTTGTGTGGTTAGTCAGGTCGTGGTCTACACCCACGTCGGCTTTCGCTTGAAGTCTGCCAAGCACATGTCGTGTGCAGACGCTAAGTGGTGGAAACATGTGTGACGAAGTACACCCCTGCAGGGTATAAAACTATTCGAATAGCCGCGTCCACGGTAAAGGACTACTTGGTCACTTATGCAGTTCATAGACAAGTTAATGGTTACTACTAAAAGACTCAAGATAAGTGTGAGTACCGCGGATGGCCCTCTCGTAGGATTACGAGGGAGGATCCACGGTGGAGTATTGTGATGGTGATTAGTGGACTCATGTGCGAAAACTAATTTCACAAGTGATGTCTCGTAGGATAGCGTAGCCAAAGTCAAAGCTGGCTTGATGCAATAACTCCACCACCCTTCTTGAGAATGCGCATGTATATTAGGATCTGTTGTAAGACTTGCTAAGTACCTTTGTACTCATGTTGCTTTAATAATTGTTGCAAATGAGAACACCGCCCCCTCCGAAGGGTTCTATGTAGATCTTGACGTTGACGAGTGACTTGCCACCCAGGTGGTGACCTGAGCTTGTGAAGGGCCTATGTAGATAGACAGGCTTCGTCAAGCCTTCTTTCTTTCTAGTGTCTGTACTCAGACTAGTTGCTTCCGCATGTGCTTGTATGTTTGTATGACTTGAGTGTCAGGTCGTGTGACCCCTATCTGTATGATCATTTTATGTATGGCTCCCCGGAGCCTTTAAATAAAGTACTTTGAGTTGTAGAGTTTTGTTGTGATGCCATGTTGTATTTACACATATCGAGCATATTGTGTGTATGATTGAAATGCTTGGTATGTGTGGGATCCGACTATCTAGTTGTTTATCCTTGGCAGCCTCTCTTATGGGGAAATGTAGTCTGGTGTCTCCACTGAGCCCTGGTAGTCCGCTACAGCCCGGTTTACCGGAGTCCTGCTAGCCCAGCACTACTGCTCCGGAACACTTAGACTGGCCGGCATGTGTTTCACTTCGTTCCTGTGTCTGTCCCTTCGGGGAAATGTCACGCGGTGATATCCGGAGTCCTGCCTAGCCTGCTACAGCCCGGGTTCCCGGAGTCCTGCTAGCCCAGTGCTACAGCCCGGATTCACACGCTGCTGACCGACATGCTCGATGTTGATTCATGTATGCCTGTCCCCGTAAGTTAGCGCCGCTTTGGGTTCACGACTAGCCATGTCGGCCCGGGTTCTCTGTCATATGGATGCTAGCAACACTATCATATACGTGAGCCAAAAGGCGCAAACGGTCCCGGGCCATGGTAAGGCGACACCCGTGGGAATACCGTGCGTGAGGCCGCAAAGTGATATGAGGTGTTACAGGCTAGATCGGTGTGACTTAGAATCGGGGTCCTGACAGGAAGCCTAGACCTCATAGAAGGAAAGGCAGGAAACATAACCTCTCTTCCTTGCTTGGGGCAGGGAAGTTCTCCGCGAAGACCTCGCCATTCACGGAAGTTAATCCGGCGCGGACAGATACAAGATCTGCAGCAGGGAGATATCCTTGCGTTTGGAGATTGCTCAACTGGAGGCGTGAAACTGAGCAGCTAGCCCAGTCGCCCGGGAGAGGGCCATGAGGGCGTGAGGATGAACCTAGGGCGTTGATCATTTGACCCGAGATTTCTTTGGTTTGGTCTTGGCTTCTTGCTTTGGGATGGATTAACCACCCATCGCGTTCCTGACATGTTAAATAGGTACGCCTTCTAGTCCCAGAGGTGCATTTTTGTAAAAGAGCGCTGGACTGTTCGCCTCCTGACAGGCGCATGGAAGTCGAGGGTTGTCTTTAGCCCTTGATGAAAATTAATACTAATGGTCCTACAATGACTTGACGGATTAGGAGGTCACTTGCAGTCGAACTACTAAAACAGCCGAACAAGGAAGAGGTGAAGAACTCGCCTCGCAAGCCGAAGAATTTGGGGTACACAGGGCGGCCGGCAATTACAAACCCCGGCGTTGGAGGCTAGTTCGGGGGCCACTGAGGGAGACCTGGACTAGGGGGTCCTCGGGTCACCGCCTCCTCTTTCATGGGCCGGACAGGTGGGCCGCACTACAGCTGCTGGAAGGCCGGACTACGAGGTAGCTTCGTATCCGAGCAGGAGATCTTGGGTGCCTTAGTGTGTCCTCCAAGTCAAGATAGAAGATTTGGCATGTTTATTCTCTTGTTGGAACCTACTATATGTAACCCTAGTACCCCTGGTGTCTATATAAAGCAAGGGGTTTAGTCCGTAGAGGCTAGAAAAACAACCATCACCCTACTCACCTAGGGTTTAGTTCATCTGATCTTATGGTAGATTGACTCTGTAATCATCCTATACACTTCAGTATAATCAAGCAAGACGTAGGGTTTTACCTCTTAGAGAGGGCCCGAACCTGGGTAAACATTGTGTCATTCGTCCTTGTTCCCCATTGATCCAAGATCCAGAGCTCGGGACACCCTACCCGAGATCTACCAGTTTTGACATCGACACTCTACCCTCGAAAACTATTGCGATCCCCTATACTTGTGGGTTATCAATGACTCGGGCATTGGTTTCCTCATGCTGTGCGGCGGCGGATCGGAGAGTGCGGTGACGGCTGCTGCTTTGTCCCTTGTGTCCACCACGTGCCTCCGGTCCTTCCTCTTGGCCGACTGCACGGCCCACTCCTCAGGCTCAGCTGCTTATTCTTCTTGGGCGGTGCGGTGGCCTTGCGGGGGTCGCGGGCCTTGCCTTTGGCGGAGGGGATGGAAGTGAGGCCGGACGAGGCAAGGGAGGCGAGGCTGGCGGCGGCATCGAGTGTCAGCGCGTCGTCCATGGCGAGCGGCCGAGAGCACGAGCGGGCGGGATGGTTTTGGGAAAGTGGAGGGAAAAGGGTGGTCGTTGTGCCACCGATTGGCAGGCCAGGGGAGGAGTAGGCGCGCGTCATGCGCGTCCGTTTCGTGTCCGCACCGACTCAAATCAGACTCAAATTTGGGCCGGAAATGGGTCTGCAGGCGAACGAAAAGCAGATGCGCGTCCGTTTGGGTTGGTGCGTTAGGCCAACTTTTCTGTCCATGGTGACACAAACACACACGCGCGGACGAAATGGGTCGGCCTATTGGAGTTTCTCTAAGGCCACTCCAACACACGACCCCAATTAGAGATCCGTTTTGTCTGCTTTTCGTCCGTTTGGGGGTGGCAATGGAGTTGTGTATGCCCGAATTTGTGGATGCGCCGGCTGTGCGCCCAACGCACGGTCGCATTTCGGCCGCATCTCATCCGTTGTGCATGCAGATTTGAAAAGAACAAAACATGTAGCTAAATGGCAGCGGCCATAGTTCACGCCAGCGGCCGCATTCACGCGGGTTCATGCCGGCCGGCAACAAAGCCAGCGGCCTACAGAATGGTCACCGAAGTTTCACGCCGGCAACAAAACCAGCGGCCGGCACACTAGCCAGCCTGCAAAATGGACATGTTTTTGACACCGGCAACAAACTAGCGTCTGGCACAAGAGCCAGCCTTCAAAATGGACAAGGTTTTGAGGCCAGCAACAAGGCCAGCGGTCGGCACACCAGCCAGCCTTCAAAATGAACGACCATCGCGGCCGAGGTCTCACCTATTTCAGGCCGTCGTGGGCGAACATCTCCTTCTGCCGGTTCATGAACCAAGCCTTCCTCTCCGGTGACATGTTGTTCTTGTCGATGCTCATGAACGCGAGTGCCACCTATTTGGCTTTAGTCTCGACATTGGTGGCCTCGATCTCGAGCTTCTTGAGTTGAGCGGCCTCCTCGATGTCAAGTTTCCTCCTCTTCACGGCCTCCTCCATGTCAAGCTTCTTCATTTAGAGATCTAGGTATATCTTCATTTTCTCCTCCTTCCCTTTGCTCCTCCTCTCCTCCATCACATCCTTTTTGCACAACATTTCCTCCAAATTTCCTTGCAAGGCTATGGAAGATGCATCACGCTTCTCATCGGCTTTCGAGCTTGTCTTGCCCCTCGGCCTCTTGAGAAATCTCCCTCATCAGCCAGGGCCGCCTTCCCTCCTTTCTTCTTACGAGCGGCATACTAGTCTTTGAACTTGGGGCAATCTTTGATGAGCGACCAACAATGCGTGAGAGTAAATGGCTTGTTCTTGTGCCGGGCCTTGAAGGCTTCCAAAGATTGGAATGCCTACACAATAAAACATGCGGCCATAATTGTAACATGGAAGGACACACAATGCATGAAACGTAAATGGCATGCCTACATGAAATGACACAAGATGAAATAATGAGATTCATACCAGATGACCAATGCCTAGGCCACCCATGGGACGAGCTTGAACACTCTCAAGGGCGGCACAATATTTGTTGCACTCTTGTTGGATGAACCCCCATCTCTTTTGGATTGAATTGATGATGCGGGTGCTCACAAATTGGTAGGGGGCAAACTTCCTTCTCCCATGAAAGGTCTTGTGAACTCTTGTCCAAAAGATGGATCCGTTTTGCTCGACACCTTTCATGGGATCTTGGCCTATCTCCATCCAACTCTCGCAAATCAAAGTGTCCTCCTCTTGGGTGTATGATCATGTGCGAATGCTTTGCCTCTTCTTTTGTGCTTCGGCCCTTTGGGTGAGCTCATCGATAAATACTAATGGCTCCGCCAAAATGTTGACCTCTTCTTCCTCATCTTCACAATACAAGTCATCATCTTCATGCCATGAGTTGCCATGGTCGTCCTCATCTTCATCATGGCCGGCGAATTGAGTGTCATCGTAGGTGTCGCGGCCGTCCTAGCTTTGGGTCACGTCGGGATCAAAAGCTTGGCCATGGCCGTTGAGGTGGAAGACCTCATCACGGCCCTCGAAGACGACGTTCTCCATGAATGCCGCGTAGTCAGGGTCATCGACTGTCAGTGTCGGCAGTGGCATTTCATCGAACAGCCTGCGGGCGCCGGCCATGTTCGCTGAAGGGAACGACCGGGGCTACTTCCTTTGCGTCCTGTCAGACGACTGGCCAGCGCCACTGTACCCTGGCATCATGTTGAGGTCAATGACGCCCATGGACATGGCCGGAGGGACCACGCTATAGTCCGGCGACATGGAGAACCGTGTCTGCCCATGGCCGTGAGGCGGCGGCGCATGATAAACTGGCGTCTCGGGTGTGACAGATGAGCTCGGGGAAGGATGCTGCAGAGGAAGAACGACCGACGAGCCCGTGCTGGCTGCGGCTATGGCAGCGACCGAGAGAATGGCCGGCGGGGTCGGCACAACCCTAACATGAGGAGGGTGTGCGCCTTGACAACGATGGACTCCTTGTCATCGATGTCGGCCTGGTGCTGCGCGACACACAGCGAGACCACCTCGGCGGCGTAGTCGGCAGCGGCCTTCTTCTCCGTGGCCTTTGTCTGCCGGTTCCTCCTCTTGGATGATTCAGCGGCGAGCTTGGCGAGCTCTGCCCGCATGAGCTCCGACCGCAACTTCTTTTGTAGCCTTCTTCGCCGCGGGCACGTGGGCGCGGTCGGGTCGCCGGGATTCGTCTGGCCACTGGCCATGGTGGAGAGAGGGAGGGGAGGGAGGGCGCGGGAGGAAGGACGCGGGAGGGTTTTTGGCAAAATGGAGGGAAAGTGGGCGGGCGTGTTCCCGACGGGCAGCCCAGGGGAGGACAAAGGCGCGCGTCCCTCCCATTCGCGCGCTGTCCGTTCGACCGCAAATGCAGCTCAAAGTTGGGCCGGGAATGGGTCCAAAGTAGAACGAAAATAGACAATGGTCCGTTTGCTCCCGCGCGTTGGGCCGCCTGTTTTGTCCATTTACCCCCAAACGGACACGGCCAGACCATTTGGGGTCACGCATTGGAGGTGGCCTAAGAGCATCTTATAGCCGGATACAGCAAACTAGACCCCTAGAATTCCCCCGAGGCGTCCGGGTCCGTCTGCGGACAGTTACAGGTCAGTTCTCAACAATTTCTTTGACAACCGAATACCTCAATTTAGAAATCTCAAATCCATACTATTACATGCAACGAAGACCTAATCTAGGTGGACCTAGTCTGACTCCGCCATGCCCACGCCCGGTGGCTGGCTGCACCCCTCGGAGTGTTGGCCCGGTAGTCGGCAAGGTAGAGTAGGACATGGTACACGGACCGGTTCATGGGACTCAAGGCGCCGCTATCTCCCATGCCTTACTCGGCCTCGTCGGAGCCTGAAACCCTGAAGGTGCCGATGGACGTGAGATCGATGATGGATCTATCCTGAGAAGAACCGGCGACATCCACCACGACGCGGTTGCGGCGCTCGGACTATTGCACCATACGGGGCACTAGAGGATGCGACTCCACGTTGCCAACGTCCACAACCGCGAAGGAAGTGAGCCTAGCTCACTTGGCTAGTGAAGTGGATGTACAACCCAGCCACCCAGGTTCAAGTCCTCGCGGGTGCGAATTTGGGTTCTTATTATTTAAAAAAAACTCACTGTGGGGGGCTTCCCCCACCGCTTTCCTTTCAAAAAAACATCCATAGCCGTGAGGGCTACCACCGTCTTCCATGCCCGTTGTGTTGCACGGCGGGCATGCCACGCCATGTTTGCATCGGACGCCGCCTATGCGTTCACCTTCGTCTTGGCGCGCTAATGAAGGGGTTGCGTGTCCTCCACTACGTTCGGACGCCAGACAGACCGCACCGCCTCCGGTAAGGCAGCGGCGACACACCTCTCAGCGGATCCATGCGCCGTTTGGGCGGACGCAATGGATTCCTGACGAAAGGAGTCTGAGCACTGCCATCGAGTAGCCTCCTCCCAGGAGCGGCGGAGCGCAAGACGGGCGGTCATCTCCTCCTTGGGGCCATGTGGGATGAGCTCGGGGTCGACGGATCTGGGGGCGTAGGTCTCAGATCTACTGCCCCATGCCAGAGAAGGCCGGAGATCACTTGACGGGAGCTTTTATGGAGGAGTGGAGTGGAGTGGCTAGGGTTTGGTCCGGGGAGCGGATAGGGACAAATATATATGGGGTCGAGTGGACCAACGTGGGCCGGATCCGACGTGGCAGACACACCCGGGTCACCCCATATCTGCCCCATATTTGGGTTGGATATGAGGGGTACCGGTCAGCCCGGGCGTTTGAGGCCGGTTTGAGGTGCCCGTCTAGGTTAGGTTTTTTTGATCGGACGTTCGCCCGGACGTATGAGGGGGTTTTGAGGTGCCCGACTATAGGTCTCTTCCCCTATCCGGATGAAGCTGGAGCTCTCCAACTTATTGTGGCTGATGTGAATTAGCTTAATTTATAGGAAGTCATAATTTACAAAAAGTCATGTTTTACACATACAATTTGACATAACATCACGGCTTCTCATCTAGATGGCTGATCAGGTAGCATCTTCCTCATTTTTTTTGAAGCTCGGAATAGTAGAACAATCGTTCTACGGTATAATTTTCGTTAATAAAAATAAAGTTACAAAGTAAAAAAAGAAAGTTGTCCAAAAGACAAGGATCACCCTACACCAGTTTTGGGAAACATAATAAACGTACTAAAAAAATATGTATTATCCACTGGCTGGAAGTAGTGGCAAACTTGTCTTTGATCTTATGCTGGAAAAGTTAAAGCTCTGATTTCATGGCAATCCTCCAAGATTGAGGGCTATGCTGAATGTTTCTAAATACCTTTCCATTTCGTTGAGTCCATATAACCCAACACCCAAGCATAACTATCTCCATAGCAAAATCCTTCGGGAGTCTCTAAGTGGCTAGCATAGGAACTTCAAACATTGATGTTCCCCTGTGTCCGTTTGGGATCAAAAACTCCCAGCATTCTTGAGCAAAGTCACGGTCCCACAGCATATGCATTAGAGTGTTTCATCACATGCTTGTGAATAAGAGGGGCAGGTATGATCATCAAGGTGCATCCCTCTCCTAATTTGCATATCTCTAGTGTTGACTCTATCATGTCCAACTAGCCAGAAGAAGATTTTATGCTTTAATCAGCTTTTGCTCCTCCATACATGCTTGAAGAATAGGTGCTCCTCATGTTTGTTTATAAGATGTTTATACATCTTCATTGAGGAATATTTCCCAGTCTATCCATTGCATATCCATCTATGACTGCCTTGTGCATTTAGTGTTGGTAAAGCAGTCTAAAGTTCCATGAGTTGCTCAAAGGCCTGGCTGGAGAGTGGCAGGTTGAATAAGTGAGTGTGGTTCTGAGAATGAGAAAAACTCTGCAGGGTGATGTTTTCACTTTTTGCAAAGGAGTGCAGCTCTGGAATTTCTCTTGCATTGGGATACTATCCCAAGGATAGTACCAGAATAAAATGGTGTCTCCACTATGTGCTGAGCAGGTGTCATATCTTTTGAATTATTGAAGTAACTCCAGATGAGCCTTCCACTAGAAGGAGCCTTGCAAGCTGTCAGTTGGTGGTGAGGCACTATAGTAGGTTTCCCAGATCAGCCTAACCCAGGGGATGTTTTCCTTGTTGAAGAACTTATAGATGTTTTTCATGAGCATGCATTGTTGTGTGTCAAGAATTCCCAATCCACCTTGCCTTTTAGGCCTGCATACCTTATCCCAAGCAACCAAAGATAATCCTTTGTGCTCTTCCCCAAATTTTCTCTAGAGGAAATTTCTAAGATATTTATTTACTTGTTCAATGAACCCAGCAGGCAGAGCTAGTGTGCCCATGAAGAAGATGGGCAATGCAGCAAAAACATATTTAATTAGCAGAATTCTGCCATCATAGGAGAGCATTGTTGAGCAGCCTCTGAATATTCTTTCAATCTTCTGCATAATGGGGTGAAAATCTTCTATCTTTGGCTTGGAAGTTCCCATTGGCAACCCCAGATAAGTAAAGGGAAAGCTACCTTGTTGGCATCCCAGTGAGTTCAGCAGAATTTGGAGGGTATCTGCAGGCACATGCATGGCTACCAGCATAGACTTATGATTGACTTTTAGGCCAGTGTATTCATCATAATGGAGGAGAAGGTTCTTTAATTGGTTGATCTGGGCTAGTGGAGTAGGCAGCACTAAAATAGTGTCATCTGCATACTGAATTACAGGGAAGTCAGGACATGAGGATTTCTGAAAAGGTGGTTGAATGAGAATATTGTTCATGGCTACATTAAGAATGGATTGTACTGGATCAGCAGCTAAGACAAAAAGCAAAGCTGAAAGGGAACCCCTTGCCTGACCCCTCTTTTGAAGTGGAAATTTTTCCCAGGAACACCATTTAGAAGAATGGAGGAATCTCTAGATCTTAAGATTTTAACCATCCACATTAACCATTTGTCTCTAAAACCTCTTGCCTTCAAAATCTCTAAGATAGTGGAGTGCTCAATTAGATCAAAGGCTTTCTCAAAATCAAGTTTTAGGATTAGAATTTTCTCCTTTGACATGTGGCATTGGTGCAAATACTCAAAAGCCCAAACAAGACAATCCTGAATTGTTCTGCACTTGATGAAACCATACTGATGGGGGTGTACTAGTTGGGCTGACTTTTTACAGTCTGTTGGCAAGCAGCTTAGTAATGATTTTGATGGAGCAGTTGAGGAGAGAAATGGGCCTAAAATCACTTGCATTCAGAGGGGTGTCTTTCTTTGGAATAAGGGTGATAAAGGAAGAATTGATACTTTCTAATTGACATCTGAGTTGATGAAAGTCTTCAATGAGCTTGTAGAAATCTGCAAAGATAATGCTCCAACAAGCCTTTCTGAAGGCTCCATTGAATCCGTGAGGCCCAGGGGCTTTGTTAGTGGGTATTTCCTTAATTATTGTATCAATTTACTCTTTGGAAAAGGGTTCCTCTAGGCTTTGAAGGTCACCTCTTTTGGAAAGCAAAGAGTATAGATTTAATAAGTTGCTCGTAACTTTAGTTTGCCCCAGCCTTTCTTTGAATGCTGCTCTGAGGATCTTGGCTTTGTCTTGATGTTCAGTGTATTCATTGCGAGACTCATCTTGTAGCATAGTAATGTGGTCTTGCATGTACTTCATAGTTGCTTTGGCCTGAAAGAACTAGGAGTTTTCATCCCCAAATTTCACCCACTTTATGGTAGCTCTTTGCCTCCAATAAGTTCTTTCATATGCAAGGAATTTCAGAAGATGGGCTTTTAAAATTTCTCTACCATTGAGCTCTACACTGGATAGTTCTCTGAATTCTTCTATTGTGTCACACATGGCAATAACCACATTTGAGGCTTGAATGATGCTTGCTAGCTTAGAAAGGGTTTTAGACCAAATTTTTAAGCCCTTTCTTAACCTTTTGAACTTTGCAGTGATAACCTTGGCAGAGTCTTGCTCATCAACTTGCTAGCTCAAAATTCTTTCAACTACTGTTTTGAAATCAGGGTGCTTAAGCCAGAAATTCTCAAACATGAACACTTTTGACTAGGGAATGGGTGTTCCAATTGTGATAACACAGGGGGTATGGTCAGATACTGGCTTTGACAAGGGAAGAGCAAGTGTGCTAGGATACGAAGTGGTCCAGTGCTCTAAAGTAAAAAAACGAGTCCAGTTTTCCAATAAGGGTGCATCTTGCATATTGCCACAGGTGAAGTTTCTGCCTTTCAGTGGGATCTCAATCAAACCAAGGGTGTTGATGGCTTCATTAAATTTCATCATATTGGAGTAGTCTCCAGTTCTCCTGTTTCTGTTGGTAGGGTGTCTAATGTAATTAAAATCCCCTGCAATAATCCATTCTGTTTTTGATGGTATTTGAATGTTCTGAAACCAGTCTAGGAACTCAGCTCTTCCTTCAGTGTCACATGGTCCATATATATTGGTTAAAATCCAAGAATTTTTAGTGTGGACAGAGGTGAACCTGATGAAGATGGAGAAAGTGTTCTTAAAGAGGCATTCTCCTTGAAAATAACTATCATTCCAAGCAATTAAAAGCCCCCTGATGCACCCATTGATGGGACATAATCAAATTTATTGATTCTTCTAGGACAAAATTGCTTCAAGTACTGGCTGCCAAAATGTTCTTTTTTGGTTTCTTGCAAGCAGATTATAGAGAAGCCAGACTCATGAATTTTGTTTGAGATAGCCAACCACTTGTTGTTTGAATTAATTCCTCTAACATTGCAGTTAAGTATATTCCAGGATCTATTCATTGAGATTAAGAGGCTTCAGCATCTGATCCCAATTAGAACTGAGATTAAGGTCCAAAGGACTGAATCTTCATGCAGGTAGGAGGAGCATGTATCTTTGTTGTGAGAAGTTACTCCTTGTTGCCCTTCCCTTTGCCCCTAGCTTGGTCTTCTTCTTGACCAGTAGCTCCTCAGAATTATCCTTAACATCAACCTTGCAGTAAGAGGAGTTTAAATTTCTAACAATTTTGCTGTTATATAAGGGAGGCTTGGCATGGCAAGGTAGGCAGTTTCTGTCTTGGCACGTTTTTTCTTGAACCCATTACATAATTGTTGTAATCTAAGGCTTCTTCTCACCTCGGATTCCACAATTGGAGCTCTATCTTTCCTTTTGCCTTTGAGATGGAGGACACTGGTTGAGGAAGCCAAATTGTCTTGAGAGGTCCCATGTTTAGTGTTTCTAGCCTGTGGGGTGGAGAAAGGCTGGATGCTCTCCTTGCTGCTTGTTTCTTGTGAGCAAGACGGAACCACTCAGATAGGGCATGACTTAGGAATATGAAACTTATAGAGATCCTCTGAATTTGATCCTTCTAGAATAATGTTCCACATAGGTGACTTAAGAAAGTTCTTAGTCCAGTCAAATCTGCTAGGATCCAAAAGAGTGCAAGTAATGAACATTACCCATTCAACAGGCAAAAAATAGGTTGTGAGGCATCTGCAGCAATAGCAAAATGTTTTTTCCATCAACAATCCCAAGTTGTCTGTCCAATTCTGAAACTACAAAGTTTGAACTTCCATGTAGCTCTGAGGTGTCATTGCAAATGGTATGCTGAAGACATTTTCCTTTGACTATGAATCCTGGTGGTGGAGCTGAGCTTTTTGAATGTTGCTGACCTGAGCTGGCATCTTGTGGGTCAATAGGTAAAGCCATAGAATGTTATGCCACTGAGACCTCATTCTGGTTTGTTGCAGCAGTCAACAAATCTGATTGCTCAATGATCTCTATTTCCTCATCAATTGGTGAACTGTAACCTGATCCAGGGGAAACCATGCCAGCAACATTTACCAAAGGATCTGCAAGCTGAATAATGGGGCTCAATTCATCCTGAGCAGGCATAATCTCAACATTATCATTCAGTTTGAAATTGATGGTGATGGATGGAGGAACATAGTTGAGGTCAAGCATAGGCAGGTGCATTTCATGATCCACAATAGGTGGGGGTAAGTCTGCAGCAGGTGGGCCTAGTGGAAAAAGCTATAGATTATTGGGCTCCAGTGCCTGCAGGGGATCAGCCATATTGAGATCAAGAGCTAGCTATTGGAGTTCCTATGGTCCAAGAGGCAAGATGGGCTCTGGCAGCCCATTAAAGATGTTCTGGCCCAACTCATTCAAATGTCCATTTCCCTTCATAACTTGATCAGGCTGGTCATTATCAATGAATTCATTTGATCCCAAGGAGAGAGTTAGGCCACTATGGTCATCCATGTCTCACAGATCAGCTGGCACTTGGTCAGGAATGTCAAGGGGCTGCATCAGATCTGCCAGTTCCAGGAATTCACCATCTTCAAGCTCTTGGTCTACAGGCTCAGTTGGGAGATCCCAGTGGATATGCCAGTTCCAGGAATTCACCATCTTCAAGTTCTTGGTCTACAGGCTCAGTTGGAAGAGCCCAGTGGCCCCAACCAGGCATGTCCTCATCTTCTTCCAACGGTTCATCTTGCTGTTCCATGCCCTGGTTTGCATCTCCAGCTTGATGCTGTTGGATTGGGCCCAAGAAGTAGTTAAGTTGGTTGGGATGAAAATTTGGATTTGCAGGCTGAGGATGGGGATTGCCATCAACTGGCACTGGATCTTCATCAGGTGGACCACCTCCAAGGAGCTCTTGCTGAATGATGACCACTGGGACAGTCCAGGATTCTGCATTGTGCACATCACTCTCACCTACCATGATGCTAGCAGGTATGTCTCTGAGCTCATCAACCTTGATTTTAACTATTAACATGGACTTAGTACTTCTGGCTCTGTCCCAAAGAACAAACTTCCCAAAACTTCTAGCCGCATTAGCTAATTCATGGATTTTCCTTTTGTCAAAGGGGAAACCAATAAGCAAGGCCCAAATTTCTCTATTCAGATTCATATTTCTCAAGTTGAGCCCCTGATTATGCTTTTGAAAGATCACATGGATATCACCGAACACATGCGGACTTTGGTTAACCAGAGCATCTCTATCAAAGACATTATTCAGCTTAACATATGCTTGTGTAAAGGGGCAAGGGCAGATTTCAGAGCAACTGTAGCGACCCGACCCGAATGGATCGAAGTCTCTGTGCATAAGTGTCATCCCTGGATCGGTAATGCTGACACACACAGTACTCGAAGGATTTATAACAGAGTGCAATCACACACTTATTACATCGAATGTCTCAAAAGAGAACTTATTACAATAAATATGGCGTATGGCCATCTAAATAAGATACAGCGGAAGGCTTGGAAGATAAAGTGAGTCCATCAACACCAATGGCATAGCTGAGTGCACGACAACGACCTAGCGCACCTTCTCAGCATCCGTGCAACCTGCGGTGATCAGTTCCCTTCGAATCTTGCGGAGCCAATCATCAGCAACAATCGGCTCGGTGCTGCTAGAAAACACCGGCGGATTCAACCTTAGAAAACAGGCTAAGTTGTCAACTGGGGGTGGTGGCA
The DNA here is from genome assembly GCA_011799875.1 of Thinopyrum elongatum. Taxonomy (NCBI): domain Eukaryota; kingdom Viridiplantae; phylum Streptophyta; class Magnoliopsida; order Poales; family Poaceae; genus Thinopyrum; species Thinopyrum elongatum. The sequence goes on along the minus strand of CM022301.1, from coordinate 221,157,017 downwards.
GTGGATTGTTGTTGTTGTTGTTGCCTTGGTTCTGGACTAGTATCTGCATCAAGGCATTCTGCTGCTGGATCAACTGTGTGATCTCCGGTGGGAAGACAAATCCGGTGTCGCGTCTCGGAGGCATCTGATGGGTTTAGAGGGAAGAGATGAGAATAGAGTAAGGTCTAGTGAGGTAGCACTACCCATATGCACATGAGACAAACACATTCATATCACACTAAAATCAATTCAAGCAAGGGCATACAATCGATCTAACTCTCGTTACAGTGCTCGGACTACTACTATATACATGGGGAAAATACTAATGATAATATGGTGGTCATCTAAAAATTTTGATCGGTGGAAGACTCCATGATGTCCGCTCCAGCTTCGTCTTCATAATCATCATCACTACTGTCGGGGTCGGAGTCGGTGTCGTCGATGATGATGTAGTCTTCAGAATGAATTTCCTTGGGTTCGTCGTCTTCTCCTCCTGGCGCGGGGTCTCCCATGAATATTCCTAGCTTCCTTGTCAGGTCGTCATTCTTATCCACTAGTACTGCGATTTCCTCTTCGTATCCATCACGTGTAGACTTGAGTTCCTCTTCTAGCTCCATGTTCCTGGTCATCACCTTCTTCAGGTCTATCATGCTTGCACACATCTGGTTCTCCTGTCGACGAATATGCTGGTTTAACTCCTGGATGAAAGCTGCAATGGACCTGTCCCTCCTGGTGCTGATCATCTCCCATTGCTCATCTCGGCGTCCACATATCTGGTAGATGGTGTCCTTAAGATCCTTGTGATACATTTCGCCGATGCGTCCCATGGCGATGTGGGCTGCCATGCTCTTTCCTAGACTCCAGGTTGGTGCATCAAAGGAAAACTCTATGGGCTCAGTAACTGGCGTGAATGTCCTTCCTGGAACTTGAGCTCGAATCGTCCAACGCTCCTCTTCTGGTACAGTGGCGGTGTAGGTCCCGGTGAAGCTTGGTATTCTGATGTTCAGGTACCTAGTGACTTCCTTCAAGTGTCGTCCAAAAGGTGTGTCTTCATCTGGTTGTGCAAACTTGTTCCTTGAATTCGCCATCCTAGAGAGTAGAAGACGGAGAGAGTCAGAAATGAGTAGAGAAGAGTGACCTATGGCTTTTCTTAGTGGTCGTGTCCTACAGTCAGCGTGTGCTCTGATACCATCTTGTAGTGACCCGACCCGAATGGATCGAAGTCTCTGTGCATAAGTATCATCCCTAGATCGGTAATGCTGACACACACAGTACTCGAAGGATTTATAACAGAGTGCAATCACACACTTATTACATCGAATGTCTCAAAAGAGAACTTATTACAATAAATATGGCGTAAGGCCATCTAAATAAGATAACAGCGGAAGGCTTGGAAGATAAAGTGAGTCCACCAACACCAACGGCATAGCTGAGTGCATGACAACGACCTAGCGCACCTTACTCTTCGTCTGAAAAGTCTGCAACATGATATGTTGCAGCCCGAAACGGGTCAGCACATGGAATATGTTGGCAATATAACACAATAGAGCAATGAACAGATAAATGCTATCACTACATGCATATATGGCTGGTGGAAAAGCTCTAGGGTTATATTGTTTTGCGAAAAGCCAATTTTCCCCTACATCAAAGGAATATATTTTATTTAACTATCATGGTAGTTGAAACATTGAGAAGGTAAATCCCCCTCTCAATCCCAATTAAAAGTAATCATTAAACCCAACAAATTAATTTAGAGTGATGAGATCAAATCAATAATTCAAGTACCAGATACTCAAGATGTCCATAACCGGGGACACGGCTAATCATGATTAGTTTGTACACTCTGCAGAGGTTTGTGCACTTTTCCCCACAAGACTCGATCTCCTCCATTGGATTTCTCGCACTACATGGTGTTTGAGAAACGGATAACCGAGACACAGTCTTTCAGAAGCATTTACTCTTTACTCTGGGTAGACAGTTACACCTACTTTCCCCTACATCTGCTAGCCTACCACTGAAAGAGCTCATGCAATATACTCAACTATGCTAGAGCCCATAATAGCTTGTGGCTGCACACGGAAGTTTCTAGCATGAATAATTTTATGATCCCTTTGAGCCTGGGTGGCGAACCAAAAAGACAACACTGGTATATCCCCAGGTGCCTGCAACCAATCCACCCAGATGTGTATTTAAATAGCCACCTTAAGTTAACCATTAATTAACAATCTCACATCTGTCATGGATACTCTCAAACCCAATCCACGTCTACGAGCATAGCATGGCGATATAAGCATAGCGTAGAGGTAACTCCCAAGGGTTTGATATTAAAAAGGGCAATAGGTTCTACCTCATCATCTACTTCCCAATACCCACAAGTTAAATCAGATCCTACTCATGCAATGTTTGAGGGGTTGAACTAATGCATAAAAACTGGGTATAGAAAAGTATGATCAAAGTGTTACTTGCCTTGCTGATGATCTGCAAACCCTAGAGACTCGTAGTAGCACGCTTCGCACTCCGGGTACTCTATCGCAAACAAACAAGCATACAATAAGCACTCAACTAGAAGCACGGGTAAAACTCAAATAAGAGATCTAACCAGAAAGTTCAACTTAAGAACTCCGGTTTGCAAAAAGAATCAAATCAAACGAAGCAACGAAACTCAAACTGCGAAAGAAACAAGCTTCGATTACTAATCTGGACTAAAGCCAAATTTTACAGTAGCAAAAACTTGTTTAAGTTGATTAAACAGAAAGAGGGCTTCGAGACGAAACTCTAGGCGCTTGAATCGCCTGATTCCAATAAACGAGCGAAAAGATAAACTAAAATGAAAAATCGGATCAGAAATCACGATCGAAAATAATCGCGAAAAACCCTGGAAAAAGAAAAACTGACGAACAGGCTAACGAATGAACGTTCGCTGTCTGCGGCAAACTGACGAACAGCGTTCGTTAAAACGAACGTACGGACGAACGTCCACTGGATAAATAAACCGACGGAAAACCGAACGAACCGATAAAAAAACGCATCTAGGGTTTCTAAAAAAACCGAACGGTTTATACCGTTCAGCCGGAAAAGACCGGCGGCGGCGGATCCGGCGAGCGGCGGCTCCGGGGTGGCGCGCGCGGCGGCGGCGGGGCTGCGGCGGCGGCGGCGCTCGGGAGGCGGGGCGGCTCGGCGAGGGCAGGCGGCGACGGCGGCTTGGGGCTCCAGGGGGTCGGGGCGGCGGCTATTTAAGAGGGCCGTGGGCGTGGTTGGCCTGGGGGAGGGGCGTCGGCCTCGGAGGCGTGTCCGCCTCGGACACGGCCGGCGGCGCGGCGGACTCCCACGCGGGGGAAGCGCGGGCGGCCTTCGACCGACCGGGCCGAAGCCCAGCCGGCCCAGCAGCCGCCGCCGCCTTCCCCCTGGGAGTCCGCCCCGCCCCCGCCGGCCGTGTCCAAGGCGGACACGCCTCCTGAGGCCGATGCCCCCTCCCCCGCCACCCCGCCCCCGCCCTCTAAATGCCGTCCGCCCCGACCCCCTGGAGCCCCAAGCCGCCGCCGCCGCCTGCCCTCGCCGAGCCGCCCCACCTCCCGAGCGCCGCCGCCGCTGCAGCCCCGCCGCCGCGCGCGCCACCCCGGAGCCGCCGCTCGCCGGATCCGCCGCCGCCGGTCTTTTCCGGCTAAACGGTATAAACCGTTCGGCTTTTTTTAGAAACCCTAGATGCGCTTTTTTTATCGGTTCGTTCAGTTTTCCGTCGGTTTATTTATCCAGCGGACGTTCGTTCGTACGTTCGTTTTAACGAACGCTGTTCATCAGTTAGCCGCAGACAGCGAACGTTCGTTCGTTAGCCTGTTCGTCGGTTTTTCTTTTTCCAGGGTTTTTCGCGATTATTTTCGATCGTGATTTCTGATCCGATTTTTCGTTTTAGTTTATCTTTTCGCTCGTTTATCGGAATCAGGCGATTCAAGCGCCTAGAGTTTTGTCTCGAAGCCCTCTTTCTGTTTAATCAACTTAAACAAGTTTTTGCTACTGTAAAATTTGGCTTTAGTCCAGATTAGTAATCGAAGCTTGTTTCTTTCGTAGTTTGAGTTTCGTTGCTTCGTTTGATTTGATTCTTTTTGCAAACCGGAGTTCTTAAGTTGAACTTTCTGGTTAGATCTCTTATTTGAGTTTTACCCATGCTTCTAGTTGAGTGCTTATTGTATGCTTGTTTGTTTGCGATAGAGTACCCGGAGTGCGAAGCATGCTACTACGATTCTCTAGGGTTTGCAGATCGTCAGGAAGGCAAGTAACACTTTGATCATACTTTTCTATACCCAGTTTTTATGCATTAGTTCAACCCCTCAAACATTGCATGAGTAGGATCTGATTTAACATGTGGGTATTGGGAAGTAGATGATGAGGTAGAACCTATTGCCCTTTTTAATATCAAACTCTTGGGAGTTACCTCTACGCTATGCTTATATCGCCATGCTATGCTCGTAGACGTGGATTGGGTTTGAGAGTATCCATGACAGATGTGAGATTGTTAATTAATGGTTAACTTAAGGTGGCTACTTAAATACACATCTGGGTGGATTGGTTGCAGGCACCTGGGGATATACCAGTGTTGTCTTTTTGGTTCGCCACCCAGGCTCAAAGGGATCATAAAATTATTCATGCTAGAAACTTTCATGTGCAGCCACAAGCTATTATGGGCTCTAGCATAGTTGAGTATGTTGCATGACCTCTTTTAGTGGTAGGCTAGCAGATGTAGGGGAAAGTAGGTGTAACTGTCTACCCAGAGTAAAGAGTAAATGCTTCTAAAAGACTGTGTCTCGGTCATCCGTTTCTCAAACACCATGTAGTGCGAGAAATCCAACGGAGGAGATCGAGTCTTGTGGGGAAAAGTGCACAAACCTCTGCAGAGTGTACAAACTAATCATGATTAGCCGTGTCCCCGGTTATGGACATCTTGAGTATCTGGTACTTGAATTATTGATTTGATCTCATCACTCTAAATTAATTTGTTGGGTTTAATGATTATTTTTAATTGGGATTGAGAGGGGGATTTACCTTCTCAATGTTTCAACTACCATGATAGTTAAATAAAATATATTCCTTTGATGTAGGGGAAAATTGGCTTTTCGCAAAACAATATAACCCTAGAGCTTTTCCACCAGCCATATATGCATGTAGTGATAGCATTTATCTGTTCATTGCTCTATTGTGTTATATTGCCAGCATATTCCATGTGCTGACCCGTTTCGGGCTACAACATATCATGTTGCAGACTTTTCAAACGAAGAGTAAGGTGCGCTAGGTCGTTGTCGTGCACTCAGCTATGCCGTTGGTGTTGGTGGACTCACTTTATCTTCCAAGCCTTCCGCTGTTATCTTATTTAGATGGCCTTACGCCATATTTATTGTAATAAGTTCTCTTTTGAGACATTCGATGTAATAAGTGTGTGATTGCACTCTGTTATAAATCCTTCGAGTACTGTGTGTGTCAGCATTACCGATCCAGGGATGACACTTATGCACAGAGACTTCGATCCATTCGGGTCGGGTCGCTACAGCAACCTAAGTGCTTGACACCACGAATAAACTCCCCCAACAGCTGCCTGATGTTAGCGGAAGGTACCTAAAGTTCTAGCATTGGTACAAAGGTAACTATCGCCCATTCCTCATGAACAGGCGCTGATGGAGAAGAAATCACCCTCACCCGAGCGGGTCTGCCTACAACATTGATTGCTTATGATCTCTTGGCAAGAATGGGGTTGGGTCAAAGGGCAAATTGGCCATGTCTGATGAGTTGCCATTCTGCTAGCTCTGCCATTGGATGTAGGAGCTGGGGTTTGCTGGCCAGCACTCAAAGGGAAGAAGTGAAGGAGACGGAGGGGGGGGGGGTGATGCTGGTTCGTAAGTTCGTAATGGGCGTGATAGGATTTGCCCGCGTATCCATGGAAACACGAGCAAAAGGGGGGTTGATTGTAGTGGTGGGAGATACGGCAGGGGGGACAGAAATCATGGCAGGCTGAAGATTTGACTGGTCAGGGGCGGAGGAGACGGACCGACACCCACTGGCAATATGGCCCCACCTCTTGCATTTTCGGCATTTGATACGGTTTGGGCGGGCTAGCCTAAGGTGGACCAAAAGGAGCCATTGAACACAAAAGTCCCGAGAAGATGGGCTTGGCCCGGTCATAGTCAAATGGCCTTGGTTACGGACCTCCTTTCCTATTTGAAATTCCGCAGTTTGCACCCCTGAATCGTCGTCTTGACAGGGGAATTGAAGTATATTGAAAACGGATAAAACCGGGATCAATGCGTTGGATCTTGGTATTGGATCCTAATGATCAATCGCAGAGGATCTAGCAGGATTGCTATGAACTTGGTTGAAGATTCTTGGCGCCCGAATAGCATCATCGTAGGAATTGTTCTTGCGAGCTCGGGTGACCTCTGTCCAGCCCTCTTCCAATTCCGATGAGTAAGGATCACCGATCTTACGGGATTGAGGACCGCTGGGGCCCCAAATGAGAAAACCCATGTTGAAGAGCTGAGAAGAAATGTTACATCCATTGTAAATGGCAAAGCCCACATCTAAAGATGATATTGAGAATTTGAACATATTCCATTGGATGGCCTTAACTTTGAACATGGAGGCAATGCCTCCAAAGCAGGAGAGCAGGATTGTCCCAACTGATTCCTCCAAGAGCTTGATTTTAGAGCGAGTGAATTCTGCAACAAGGAAAAATTCTCAGAGACCTAGCCCTAAAGAGAAGTTAATCGGCTTTTGAAGCCGACCCCAGATCCGCTTCTCAAAGTCTTGCCCAATGGAAAAATTCAGATCGAAGAGCGACATAATGAAGGATGGTCACCATGATGGGAGCGAACCACGGTGGTGCGGGTGTCCGAAGTAGCCGGAGTGGCAGGCTGCAGGAGGGTTGTGGCCACCTCAGCCGGGGCTGCCGACAGCGTTAGGCGGGAGAGAGCGCTAGGCTAGGCCCGGCCTGTGGTCTTGCTCATTTCTTCAGCTACACCGTGCAGATTCCTATAGCATTCTCCACACATCGTGAGATATTTTAGGTGTAGCCTGCTATGGTGCTCATGAGGTTCTTACTTCCAATGTGGAACCTGTCTTTAGATGTTTCAGTCAAGCTCATATGCAATATAACTATCCTTCTTGCAACATCTGTTACTCCTTGATTGCCCAACACTTGTAATCTTTGTTGTATCATGTACTTGAGCTCGATTTGAAATGAATTTGGCGCCTTGAGCGCCCCCCCTTTGTTTAAAAAAAGAAGTGCAATCTTGTTAGAATTTTGTTTTGTTTTCGGAACCAGCAGTAGCATTGCCTTTTTTTTATTAAGAGAGGAAGAGATGTAAATATTCGCACGGGCACCCAGGTGAGAAAATCCCTCTACACGTTGATCTGCGTCGTGATACGAATAGATGTTCAAGCAAAAAATGTTTGAAAAATGGATGCAAATTCTTAACCGTCTCAATACGAGAAAATGTACATGTTTATTTTGTACAAATACTTTCGCGAACCATTATTGTAAGTCTTTTTCCCGTGCTTATGCTGCATCCCCCGTTCTATTAGATACAATCTCTATTTTTAACCATGTTCGAGCAGCTCACTTCACTGTTCAACCTTTTCTTCCTTGATTTCACTACTATTTCCACTTTGAGGTTCCATTACTCTTTCATATTGTTCTTTCTCTATTTATTTCCCTTTTGCGCAATTGCTTTCCTTTACCTGATGTGAACTCGTCAATTCGTCCTGTTTTGTCGTTTGGCAAGTTCATCTCATCATTTCTTGATTAGCCCCTTTAGTGATCTGGTAAAGGAGCAGGAATGATTGTCGCCTTTTCTCTAGAGGCGACCCTGAGTTATCGTACCCACGAGAGGATGGTACCCTTGAAGTTAGAGGTTTCTACCAAGCATTTGCAAGATAATTAATTCTAGCTTTTGACCGGATCAAAATCAAGTTGACACAAAAAACACTTATAATAAAAATAGGCATGGGTATGAGGACTTATTCTTACAACCATATATTTGTGAACGGGATCATTATGATATTAATTTGTGCCCTGGAAGTCATCCATCGAGATGTGCTTGCAATGTATCGAAGTGGTGGACGAGTCCAAATTACGTCTTGACTGGCACGGGCTATGCATCAAGAGTCGGTTGTCCAACTGAAAGGCCCTATACGTTGTGCGGGGTTGCCTCGGTAATTAAGATAGAAATAAGACAAAAGCATTGGCATTTAATGACTACATCTCTTGTATCCCCAAAGATAGGATATGTGTTACTGTACTAAATCTTTCTATCACTAGTGTTCAGAATAACACATCACGGTCTCCCTGCCCTTACCCTCTCCGTGGCTCGCTTTTCATGATCCTGGGTACCCCTAGGGATGAAGAACGCTAATGAGACAAGAGAAAACTACGAAGCAATTTTATGTTACACATATGGGACATTAATTCAAATTATTTCCATCGATCCCTCCAACAAATATGTTGGGTTGTAGGACTATGCCTCAACCCATAACCTGACAGAATGAAGATCAGATCACACAGACAAATCATTGAAGAATACATCATGAAGATTGATTGATTGATAATATGTCTTACAATGGATGCCGGCTGTGATATCTGATTATAAAGTATGGCTAGTTGGTTGAGTACTACGGTGCTGGGGATGGTGGCAGCTATGGAGATGTAGAGGGAAATGGCAGCGGCTAGGGTTGTTGTGGATGATGAATATGGAGGTTTCGGCGATGTTCTGTGTTGTTTCTGGCGTTGCCCCCTTACACGATATTTTTAGTGGTGGCTCAGAGGGTGCCCCTGGCAGGCCATACGAGCGTGCGTACGAGCGCGCACAGTCCTATGGAACGCCGTATTTTGCTCTGGCTCTTCATGTGCGCCTCCCACTTGATCTCCCCTATCTACTCTTTACTCCTTTTTTGTATCAACTTGATTTCATCCATAAATAGCCCATTTTACCTAGAAACAAAATAAAGATAGGATATTTGCAATCCTTTACATTCATTAGTCATTAGTAGCAATATCAAAGAGAATATCTCGGTTTCTATGAAATATCTCATTTTAAACTCAGGTTTGATGAGCGTAAAAACATCACTCATCCACTTCCCAAGCTTAAACTTGATCGTCCTCGAGCAACATAAAGAGAAATCCAAACCGTAAGGAACTTAGAGGTTTAAACCAAAATAATGAGAAGGTTTTGGTTCACTTACGATTGACACACCTAGATAGCCCTATGCTTCTTGACCTGAAAACTTAGTATAGTTGTAGTGGTGGCATGGTTATTATGCAAGTGTTGGTGAAGCAAAGATAATCAACACAAAGTCCTTGCTCAACTAGACAAAATTACTAAGTAGCTTTCAATTCTATTTCTTCTAGTTAACACTTCCTTCCCAGTAATGCACATAAGAGGTTTTCTTTCTTGATCAATGAAAACATATATTAGGGAGTGAAAGGTATGTATAGACAACATGATTCTAGTGAACTCGCTAACACACCTGATACATCTCCAACATATGTATAATTTTTTATTGTTTCATACTATTATATTATCAATCTTGTATGCTTTATATGCCATTTTACATTATTTTTGTGGATGAACCTATTAACTTAGTGCCCAATGTGAGTTCCTGTTTTGCCTATTTCTTTGTTTCGCAAAAAATCATACCAAACAAAGTCCAAACATGATTAAACTTTATGGTGATTTTTTGGGACCAGAAGAGACCCTAGAAGCTTCGGGGAGAGACCAGATGATTCCCGAGGGAGCCACAAGCTTAAGGGGCACCCCGGGGGGCGCCATTAGCACTTGCGGGGCCCACAGGGCTCCGCTTGACATAATTTCTAACCTATAAATTCCCCAAAATCTAGAAACCCCTAGAGCAAGAGCCGAAACAATTTTATCGCCGCTGCAAGCCTCTGTTGTTCCGCGATCCCATGTGGAGGCCTTTTCCGGTACTCTGCCAAAGGGGAAACCATTGGGGAGGCAATCTTCATCGACCTTGTTGCCTCCAAGATGATGTGTGAGTAGTTCCCACAGGACCTACGGGTCCATAATAGTAGCTAGATGGCTTTCTCTCTCTTTTTGATCTTCAATACAATGACCTCTTCGGAGATCTATTCGATGTAATTCTCACGGCGTGTTTGTTGGGATCCAATGAATTGTGGGCTTATGATTAGATTATTCATTGAAAGTATTTGAGTCTTTTCTAAGATTTATTTATGTGTGATTTTATAGCCTTGTATTTCTCTCCAATCTATCTATCTCTTTTGGCCAATTTGATCGATTTATCTTCAGTGGGAGAGGTGCTTGGTAGTAGGTTCAATCTTGCGGTGTCCTTCCTCTATGACAAGAGGAGTTGCAAGGCACGTATATGTATTGTTGCTACTAAGGGTAAAATGGCGGGGTTCAAACATATTATTTAATCATGCTTAAAGCATTACTCTATTTGTTATGAACTTAATACTTTGAGATGCATGCTGGATAGCGGTCTTGGGATGGAGTAATAGTAGTAGATGCAGATGGATTTTCGGCCTACTTGTCACAGACGTAATGCCTATATATTGATCATGCCATGAAGAGTCATCATAACTATGCGCTTTTCTATCAATTACCCAACAGTAATTTGTCTACCCACCGTTGCTATGCTCATGACAGAGATGCCTCTAGTGAACCTATGGCCCCGGGTCCATTCATCTTCCATATTTACTAAAACCCTAAAAATCCTCGCTTTCTTTATTTCCTTTTTATTTTATTTTATCTATCTACCACTATCAGATTTAATCCTGGCAATTGGCGAGAACAAGGGGATTCACAACCCTCTTGCCTTCATTGGGTGCAAGCATTTGCTTTGTGTGTGTGCAGGTACCGCTTACCTTGTTTGCGTGGTGTCTCCTACTGGTTCGATAAACCTTGGTTCTTAACTGAGGGAAATACTATCTGCTACTATACTATATCACCCTTCCTCTTCGGGGAAATCCCAACACTATCACCAAGTAACTAGATTTGGCTCATCGGTGGGAACCACTTTAAAATTACTAAAGGATAGAGAACCAATCAATGATAGAGTAGAATAAAATGCTACCACACTCGATCTTCTCTCAAAATCATCTCTTCATATCAATCTCTCTACAAATCCTAACATACGTGACCAGCTTTGTCTATCATCTACAAACAATTCCATTCAACACGATCAACAACAGTTGCGACATCATACGATAATGTTAAATTCGTACTCCAATGTCAACAAGAAACAGGAAAACCCCTAGACTATTCTGGTGATGCATGAACATCAGCTTCTCTTGAACTTTGAATTTGGTCTGCTTCAATACATGTCCCTAGCCATTAATGGTGATGTGATCATTGACAGAGAATTTGTATGTACATGTCAAGTCGATGGTGGGATGTAAAACAATACTAATGAAACCTGCTTCATCTATCAGGTTAGGCATGGCACGTTTCGACAATTGTTATTACAAGAAAAGTGGTATAAGACAAGCATGATTATATATAGTGTAAGACAAGTGTGTTGAAAAATGATATTGAATATAAATATTACCATATGTTTTTCTTAATGTTAGACCTTGTCAAAGTGTGTGCCAGTGAAGCATATGGATAATCAGGATCCTGAATTCGGTATTTATTTCAAAACCGCTGAATACGCTTAGTAAACTCAATTGCATGGCCAATGTCTTTCCAGGTTTCATTTGTGGCATATGTAGTATGAATGCTCCTCACAATTTGTTTGTGTTCTGTACAGTTGAAAATAAGTTATGACATGTATACAAGAAAGGTTAGTTAGACGGTAAGGTGGACCTTTAGTGAAAGGAGTAAAGAATGTTGTATCAATACAAGCAGTAACTAATGATAATACTATAAAAATGTGAAAGTGCAAGAGAAAATAATTTGGACAAAACTATGGTAGTAATACACATACATCGATGAATAGTTCGACAAGTGGGTAGTTGGACAGATATGGATGATCTGAGCTGACACATAAAATGAGGTGCATCTCCTTATCAAATCCCAGGTGCAGGTTGTACACATACAAGAACTCTCTCCAAGAGTTGCCAGTGAAATATAAATTTTTTCTTGACTTTTGGTGACATCGACAACAAAACTGAATCCTTCTTTTGTCTCAAGCAAGGTTGTAACTTGAGTTAAATCAGATCTTGTAATGATGATGTGTTTTAAGAAATCATTTCTTGCAAAGCAGGGGATGGCTTGAGATAAATGGAAGTAAATAAACAACTTTCTTATAGAGAATTACGAACAGAATATTCTTACGAAAAGAAGATTCTATTTGAGATAACAATGTGTAGGCTTAATATTGAAATGTAAGAAGTGTTATGTGGCAAAACATGAAAATTACAGATCGATAGACATGAATATGAAATTAGTATCCAAACAGAACTGATGTATCCTTAGGTACCGGTCCAACAGTAGGTAAAATGTTGGTACGAGTTCTAGGTGGAAATCTGTATGAAATCAGGATATATTAAAAGGACATGTGGGTTGGACTAAAAGGCGAAATTTTGGAAACATGATAAAATAATCAAAGGCAATTGAAAGAATGTTGGATCTACATCTTGTTTAGTTAAAAAGGGAGCGCATAGTTATGAAAAAACTATAATGAACTAACAAATAAATCAGACATCTGATGAACAAGATTGGAATAATTATTTGAAACTTACCGTTCTTTCTTTGTAGTCTGGTGCAAAAAAGAGGGAGAAGCAGTTGTTCTTCAGAACGTAGTCTTCGTCGCACAAGCCTCTGAGGTCGTGACAAATTGGGTGCTAAAAAAGTACCAACAACCAGTTTAATAGAAAGAAAGTAGTCGGACCTTTATTTGGAAGAGATTAAGCAGGATAAATGGTGATTTACCTCCATTTCATGAACTATATTGAGGTCCATCGGGGTTTTCTTCCATGGCGTGACTTCCGAGGGGAACATAGCCAACCATGGGGCAGCGATGTAGTACTCGTCGATGGTTTTCACCGTCGACATCGGGCAAGCGATGGCAGCAACATCCGGTAAGAGTCTGAGAGCAGATCTACAAGATGACATTAGTGGCGGTGCCAGGAATCCAATCATGTGTGGTACATTGAATGTTGTGTAGTCAGATGTATGCATTTATAATATTTTTTTGACATAATTTCTACTTGATGTATGTAGCTTTTGCCAAAAGTTGTGTAGTCAATTGACTACTCAACTTAATTGTGGCTTCGCCTTGACAATAGAAAGGAACAAGACAAGGGGCAAAGCAAGGCGAGAAAGAAGTTGAGATGTCTATGGAGTGCGCACAGCAAAAATTAATGTTAGGTAACAGAACGACATGACATGTTGGCTGCTCGCGGTAATAAATTATTAGAAATTTAAGCAGCTGAATGGGCACAAGTTCCTATGGACAAAACTGAAGCTACTAGGTAAGTTTAGTAATAAAATCCGTTGTGTAGACTATAACTTGGTAGAAAAAGAACCAAAATCTTAGGACAGAAAATGAAATTAAATCATACAAAAAGCAGTGTACTTTGAAAAATGAAATGGAAATAGTATCTGGCACTGGAAAATTCATAAGGAAGTCATCGAAGTCTTTCGACAAATTAATATTTCACAGTACAAGGATGCAACTGTTGAAGAATAGAAGGATAGATATTTAAGGGAAGAGAAATTAAAAGTTGGCAAAAAAAAGTGTAGCAATTTTTCATGGGAAGAACACCGGCATGAATTTGGAAGGGGCTGGACAGGACGAGCTGACGAGTTGACATCACGTAAAGGAAAGTAATTGCAGAGAACAAAAATAAATATTGAAAGAAAAGCAGGAAATAGTATTGGAACCTAAGAGCAGAAGACGACAAGAACGAAGGAAGTGTAAGACGAATAGAGATGGATTGGCGGAATTGTTGTTGTATTACTTAGCCTCATGGACATATATATAGGAGTACATAATTTTTTTGGAGTACAAGACAAGCTAGAATAATTTCTAGTCTCTCCTATATTTCCTAACTAATCACGATACTCAACGTCCTCCCACAGTCACAACAGTAGCGACGCAGACGGTTAGACTGGAGAAGAATCTGAACGTAAGCCGGGGGACATCCACCCTCCGCCCCCCCCCCCCCCCTGCGTTCGTCGTAACGGTCGAGGCATCGTGGAAGTTATGGCTGAAGTGAAAACCGAAGAAATTGCTCAAGAAGGAAGAAAATATGAACAGTGTAGCGAACTCGTCGAGCAGAGTATGTAACAGAAAGGAAGATGTAGCATATGCACAGGTAAAATGCGTGTAAGAATGGCCCGCACAAGTATTTGTACAGAATAAATATGTCAACCGTCTCGTATTCATAGGGTTAAGAATTTTCATCAAATTTTCAACGAATTTTGATGAAAACGTGTGCTTGCAGGTGCGTGCCCCTATTAATTTTCGGGATAACAGTGTCACTAGATATTTTAGTTTTCGTTAATTTTATCGCGTGGGGCGGGGGTGCGTGTGTTGGGGGTGGGGGTTCATGCATGTATGGCGCCAAATTAAGGAGAACACGGCATGCTCCCAGTCGCATGGCAGAACCCCCACCCCCAAAAGGGCGCGCGCGTTCTCCCTTTTGTGCACACACATGCTCCCAGTCGCATGGCAGATATATGCTTGACACGTACAAGGGCACGCACGCACGCCTTGTCAACATTGTTCTTTTCCTTGCCCATTCCCTCTTTAGCTTCACATACACCCTCCTGCATCTGCATGCATGGCCGGCCCGTATGTATGGGCACACAGGGTCAAAGCATACATCCGTGCCTTCAAAATGCCAAAAGAGCCGGGGCACTGCTGCAGGGTGTATAGTAATGTGTAGTCGACGTTTGCATTATAGTAGTAGTATTCTTTCCCCGGTCCTGCTGCTTGATCAAAAGAAGCCATGCCATGGCATGCGCCGTTGCCCGGCAAAGCCTCTACACACAACAAACAATAAAGACACTGTGTACGTACGCATGCACGTACGTACGTACGTACGTGCAGGTGTCCCTCCATCTCCATGTATGCAGAGATAAAAAAATATGTTACTCCTACGAGACAGGCCGGCCGGAGGGATGGAGCCTATAGCTAGCTAGACAGCATGCCATTCAATTCGATGGGACGTTGGATCACTGTAAAGATTCTCTTGGCATCGAAATAGTACTACGTGTAGGGGGGTGCGTGTGTGTGCGCGCGCGCGCGTTGTTATTTGATCTGTAAGAGATGCAAACGAACAAGAAAGAATTACTCATATAACTAAAATGTAACAGAAGATTTTTCTTTTGGCGGGGTGAACAGAAGATAGTTGAATAACTGTTGATTTGTGCAGCGGTGCAAGCAAAAGGAATTCCACATGCATGCATATGCATGTTTGGTCTGAAATTCACGGAATGTCTTGCCAATCAGTACCCATCCATTGCACAATGTTTTGCATATTGTTTTTTTGACGTTGAATTTGCAAATTATGACCAATTGATAATATCTACATCCAGAATGATAAATACATATGTTTTTCTTTTGCAGATAAAATACATATCATTAGATACATCAGGAATCTTATTTTGATATTATGTTTCGTATTGTATATGCACGAATGATTTTCTCTATAATCTTTATTAGAGTTTGTAAAGTTTCAATTAAAAAAGAAATATACTATTGCATTGTGAAATGGAGGGAGCAGTAACAAACAAAATCATGTATCAATTTACAAATGGAGCCTTTTTCTAGTTTGTCTGAAAAATCTTATTTTGAATCTATTAACAGTTCCCAAGATTAATTATTATCCAAAAGAGAATTTGATAGTTGTGCACTCTAAAATATTTTCTTTTGCAGGAACACTCTAAAATAATTTACCATCCAGATTTAGAAATCTTCAACAAACAGTACCGCTGCATACCTTTTGATATAACTTTGCTAAGACTGATGATGGTCAGTTTGATTGACTTACAAACAATAATTTTGACCTAGAAACAATAAGTCCGTTAATGAATCTAGCTAGCTGGTGGTGGATCCGACGCATGGAAACGGATGGAGAGAGACAAAAGAAGAAGAAGAAGCTAATATGATTCATACTATATCGTTGGGACCGATTTTGTCATGTGACGCCAAGTACTACTATCTGGAAAAACGACGTACATAGTACTGTGCATGAAATGAAGATACTATAGGTTGTTGATGCATCACACAGCCTAGCTTAGCCCACCTCATGGTGTCATCGCCTTATTAGAGAGAGAGAGAGAGGGGGGTGATGCAAACAGTAGAAATCCAAGCCGGAACAGTTGGAGAGGGGAGAGAGGGGGGAACCACGGTGGGAGACCACGCTTTTATTGTGTGAGCTCGAGATGTTTTTTTTTTCCTTTCCCTGTTACCAGCGGCGCGGCGGAGCAGCACAGTACCGTGGGGCTCCGGCGTGTACGTCGCCACAGCCCGCGCCATCGTGCAATCCACGCCCATCCATCCATGGCCATGGGGGTTATGGTTATAGCTGTAGCTGCATGCATGCATGTGTATCTGCTGGCTAAAATTAACCTCGTCTGGACGCTGGCCACTGACTGCATGCATGCCGCGATCGATCGACCTGGAATCTACTGCGTGCACATGTACGCACGTAATTCAGTGCAGTAACAAGCAAACGGCCAGCGGGGATATGGACAAGGAACACCCAATTAACTTTGGTACATGCACATTCTCAAAGAAAACTTTGTTACATGCAACTAATTAATTATGATTAGAGCATTTACGATGAACGGTGTTTTTCTTGCCATTTTATAAATTTAAAATATGTATATGTTGTACATCTTGTATGATAGATGACCGATTGTTACATCCATGTCGACGTGACGCCTCGCAGTACTCAAGGACAGTGATTCCCTCAGGTGCTCCTATATACTATTGAAACTTACTAACATCTGATATGATGAGCATGCAGCGGCACAAACACATAGAGTACGTAGAGTATTTAGCAAGGACATGCGAGTAGGTATTATTACATGTGTTTCGAATAGGGAGAGGGGACATATGTGAAGCAGAGATAAAAGGTTTCCATGTGCATGCGACACTGGTACAGCCACTGTTCACTGACATAATTGTATTGAGTACTTGTACAGCATACGTACCTTGTCATCTACAGAATCATGTGGCGTTCATGTCTTCTACAGAAATGAGATAGACGAGTTGCAACCATAAAAAAATATTTGTGAATGTGCTTTCATACTATCCCGTTCCATTTCAAATAATAAGTAAAACCAATTTTAAAATAGTCACGGATCATGAGATACTGTTTCTACAGTTTAAATATCTGTTTTGATGGAAATCTCAACTGTTTCAGTTTACTTCAAACAGTGCCGAGCAATAGAGAATCTCTGAATGACTCGGGTATAGTACATCTCTCGTTCATTTTTAAAGACGAAGAAAACATCCAAATCGATCATCACCTCAAGTTGCTCATATTTTTAATAATTTCCATCCCAAAAATCAGTGACGGAGGACCCGGTAGGGCGAGGTCTGGCGGCCGCTCTACCTTGATTTTGTGCGATTCAATTTGTACAGGTACGCATCACTGGATTTTGTGCGAGGTCTGGCTGCTTCTTCGTTGCCTCGCTAGGGAAAAGAAAGAAGAAAGGAGAATGGCCGGGCCATCGATCGAACGCAGGCCGCGTTGTTTGGGCCCTCAGCCCGTGAACTCCCATCGTCCGTGCGACTAGGGCCAGCAGCGCCCCGATTTTGCCTAAAAAAAAAACAGCGCCCCGATTGCTCCCCCAAAAGCAGTTTCTTGATTCCCTCCCCTCCCATGGCCCTGATTTCTCTCTTCACCTTCCTCTCTATCAGAGAACTGTAGGCTCTCTGAACCCTAATCCATTGACATGCGTGGAGGCAGCTGGTGCTCGGAACGAGCGGGGCCGTGGCCGGATGTGTGGTGATATTGCTGGTGTTGTGTGCACGCCTTGGTGCGAGGCGGGCGGCTATGTGCTGTTGTTGTGGTGAGAGATTGAGAGAGAGATTGGGAGGTGGCAGGTTGTGAGAGATCGAGGGATGAAATAGGCTTACGCTGGGATTGGGATTTCTACTGATTAGCTATTTCTTTTTACGAGAGAAAGGGGTGCTTATATTACTGTAATTTGTGATTTGTATTGTAAAATAGCTTGACAATGTACAATTCAGTGATCTTATTGGTATTTTCATATTAAGAATATGGTTTGGCATCATAATTTAATTTATGCTTTAGTGCCCGCCCCACCTCAAATTTTTTTCGTCCTCCGCCACTGCCAAAAATGCTACACCTAAGGATTCCAACTTACGGACGGATTGCCCCCTTAATCAGACGCATGAATCAGTCCATAGATGTAGCATCTCTCTTACATAATTAAGAGTGTAGATCATAGGCTGCTTTAGCATAACTTTTTTTTGCAGGGAGCTTTAGATTATCTTGAATGTATTTTTTTGCGAAATATCTCTAATTTATATTTGGTCTAAATATCCATATATAACACATAGCTGAAAAGGTCGACTTAGTCATATGTGTTAATTTCATATCTTGTAGTGGGTCTATCGTAATTGCCTATGTTTTATAGTACTCCCCTTGTTGATGACTTTCGCTTCGTTGCCTTGCATCAACTTTAAAAAAAAAGCCGTGTACATCACATTGATGTAGAGGCCAGGGGCTTCATCCTCGTTTCTGAAAGAAAAAGGAAAAGGTAAAAGAAATGTAACAATGACCTATCCATATATAACATGGTCTCCACCATACGGTTTTGACCTGTTTATTTTATACTCCCTCCGTCCCAAAGTAAATGTCTTGATCTTAGTACAACTTTGTATTAAAGTTAGTACAAAGTTGAGAGAGTTATTTTGGGACGGAGGGAGTACACGTATATGTCAGTACACTAATTAAACTTGAAAGTATTTTTTCGAGGAATCTAAAAAATATTATGACGTTACCGTTGTGTTTTTTAATACTCTACAATAGCCAAAGTTACACAAGTTTGCCTGCAAGCTTTTGAAGGAGTTATGTATTTACATACGGCCGTTGTAATTCGTCAATAAAAAATCATGCAAACTAATGTCTTGCTTGAGCGTGAGTTTAAGATCAGCAAATTCATTTCCTTCACAAAGAATAATTAGTTCGTACTCAGAAGATGCATAAATATATGTTTTTTTTGCAGAACCTGTAAGCCAAACATCTATAATATTTGATTGCTGGCATATGCCATAATTTTTAAAAAAGCAAGTTTTTACCAAGTTAATGTCATAGAGAATGAGTGAAGTTCGCCTTAAGCTTGCACACAAGTAGTCAACGTCTCTTATTTTGACCCCCGAACTTCAAAAGGTGCAGATTTAAGTATCTAAAAAACAATTTTGTTTGTGAAGCAGCCATTTAAAATCATTGGCTAATTTATATGTTCGTGGGCATGAAAAAGGTTTCTGCATATGTTTACTGGATTACTTCTACAATCGTTCTGGTTGATCTTATTTAGAAATCTTATGATCAAATGTTAGCTGGGGCTGCACCAGGGTTTTGGTTACCGCTTGAAATTTCAAGATTTACCATGGTTACCACATATTTCGGTCCCCCTCGGTAAATGGTCATTTCGAGCAAAAAAAATGATTTTTTTGAATTTGTTGAATTCAAATGCTCAATGTATAGTAAAGTATGGCAGCACCTCACAGCAGTCGCGTCACTGAGCTAGTAGCTCTTATGGTAAATATAAGTTCAAGTGCTATTCATATCTATCTTGAAAGAATTTGAATACAAAATTGAATTATAAATTTCATTCAAAATTTGCTCGAATTTTCGTTGTAACCATGGTAACCACGTTTACCGTCTCCCCTCGGTAAAAATGCCCTATTCGGTAACCAAAACCTTCGGCTGCACCACCCTAAGGGCGCCACTCGCGACTCACGCCGCCGCTGCCAGCTACGGCAGCCGATCCCAGCCGATTCAGGCGGCCGGCCGCAACGCCCAGCACACCCTAGTGATCCCCTCGCTCCCGTGTCATCCCCCAGGGCGACACCGGGGTGGAAACCCTAGCGCCGTCAAGGACACACCCCGGCGGCTCCCCTGCCGCCGCTGCCGCCGGCGTGGCCATGGTGGCGGTGGGCCCCGGTGCCAAAGGTGTTGGGGATCGGAAGGTTGCACGGCGATTCCCTAGGGTAGCTGGGGCGGCGTCAGCAGGGTTAGCCGGGCGCAGTGGCCAGGGCGGCATCCCTGGTCATGGGGCGCCTGCGGACTCCACCCTGGTCATCTTCCCGTGAGGGGGTTGATCGTGGCGGGTGGAGAAGACGGGTTGGCGGATTCCGAGGCGACGGTCTGCTCGTCCGCATGACGACAGGTCGGGTATGGCTGACCTTGGGGCGGCGTGCAAGGGATTCAGGACCTAGTGACGGGATCTGACAGACGCGACGGCTGTTGCCGGTGTATGGGCAACGACATCGGCTGGCGCGGCAGTTGGTGCTCCATGTAGCACCAGGAATTGAGGAGGCGGCCCTTCTTCTTCGAGGCCGGCGGACTCCAGGGTCGTGAGGGCGACTCAGAGTCTGGATATCGAGGTGGCGATGGCCTTTCTGAGGAGCGGATGCGCCGCTGGCGGATGCTACGCACGACGTCTTATGCAGAGACGTCAAGTCATTTCTGCTACAGCCAGGATCTGCACGGTGGCTCTGGCGGAGGGGTCATGTTTAACCTGTTGCTGATGGGTCGAAGGTGGTGCGGTAGTAGTGGGAGGCAGGCGGAATGGGACACCGTTGTCTTCTGTTGTCTTCTCCAGAGGTATCTAGCTATCGAGGCATCGGTAGCAGGATAAGGACGGATGGTACAAACGCCTTCTGTGAGGAGTTTATGCACTCCGGTGGAAACACAAGATCTTTGATCGGGCTATGTTGACGCGTGCATGTGTCATGTCCTTGCTGAAAGTCGTGGATTGAAGCTTAGCTTTGAGGATGAGAATCTCGATTTCAACCTTTGAGGATTGAAGCTTAGCTTAGCTTTGATTCATCATCGTAATACACATCGTAATAC
The DNA here is from genome assembly GCA_011799875.1 of Thinopyrum elongatum. Classification (NCBI taxonomy): domain Eukaryota; kingdom Viridiplantae; phylum Streptophyta; class Magnoliopsida; order Poales; family Poaceae; genus Thinopyrum; species Thinopyrum elongatum. The sequence goes on along the minus strand of CM022301.1, from coordinate 221,136,013 downwards.
ACATGTATATTCTTGTTCTCAAAATCCATCCGTCCATATTGTAATTTTTGTAAATGTCATAATATCCTTGACTATACACAATGAAAGTTTGAAGTCAATTAACTAAAGTCTATTTCACACTACAGCTTGTTTTAAAGCGACTTCAACTTAAGGAAATTTTAAAATATCCATGGCACTTGTCTCAAACTTGCTTGAAATCGTGCCGGCAGTTATCTCCCTTTTGTTAAGTATAATGAAGAACACTTCCCATCATCTCTACACCCAGAGGGTAAACACAACAAATTAATTAAAAGTTTAACAAGGCACTAACTAAAAGGAAAAATAAGATTAAATCTTCTGAGCACCCATGTATAATAGTCCATCGATTACAGATCGATATCATACATACAAATACAACTGACCTCTCACCTGCAGTCAAGAGCAAACAAAACCTAATGTTTTTATTAACCGCGTTGTCCCCTTATATTGGACAGAGACGACATACTATTTACTTTTATTTTGAGCGAAACACATACTATTTACTACACAGGAGTATCAGCTATGCTATCAAAGATATTAGTCTGATGTAATCAACAAAATGCCTTACAGTATCCAAAAGTGCCAAGGAAAAATCATCTATACTATTTGCACTGTATACCTGCTACTCTACCGCCATGGGTGCCACGCGTTAAACTATGTAGACAATTTCTGTTTTCTTTCTTTTATTATTGATGGAAGACGGTATTAATTAGACTGTTGGGTCTATATTTAGGTTAAATTATTTGTATTGTTCCCGCAAAAAAAAACTACTTGTATTGTAATTTTCGCAAAAAATTAAACTTCTGCGTTACCATTTGACAATTATTCCTAGCTAGATCGTTTTGGGGAAGTTTTCTTTATTTATTTCCTATTATTAAAGAAAATTTGATGGACAGAAAAATTGTCACAGTAATAATAGGAGAAATGCAAGCGCAATCCCTGTGGCCATTCATTCGATTCCACGCTTAGATTCGCCTTGTCGAAGGCCATGCGCTATCCTGCCTATCGTCCAAAGCCCTACTACAGTAACCAAAAGCTGCATAAAGGGGACATGCATGTAAAACCACGGGCAACTGCTGAATCCCCATGCTGCGCATAGCGTTCAACACTGCATCATAGTATGCATCCAGGACCAATGAATCTATCTCGCAACATGCATTGACAATTAAGATGAACATTGACTACTTTATGAGAAACCTTGACCACTGGTTTGAACAAATTAGCAACAGTTGCTGGACTTGCCAATCATGCGAAAAGATCGAAGAAGAATCCACATCAAATACCATCAAGTTCTTGGCCATGCATGCATTGCACACTCGATCATCTTTCAATCCCTAGCGATACAGTTGCACCATCGTATGGATCGATCCATGTCCAACGATGATGCAACAGAATTAATCATCACCATAGATCGATCGATCGATAGCCAGAGGAGGAGGACGGAGATATGCATGTGTGATAGGAGCGACGAGCAGCCAGAACACTGAGGCGGCCGGCCGGAGTTGTTGACGACCATCATGGGAAGCCATTGGGGAAGTACAAGTTGGAGGGGCTCGCGCGGCCGTTGTTGGTCGCTTTGTTCCTCGCCTCGCCGGCCACCGGCGGCGCCGCCATCTCCTGGTCCTGGTACATGAGGGTGGAATTCATGGTCAGGCTCACCAGGCTGTCGTCCGCGTCGCCCCGACCGAAATTTCCGCCGTCGCTTCCCCCAGCGCCGCCGCCATCGCCTCCCCCGCCGTCATCACGCGTGGTCACCATGACCGCCGACTGCACGAGTTCGAGGCACAGCCGCAGCTTGTTGGGCTCGATGTGGGTGAGCCCTGGCACGGCGCCCTTGAAGAGGAACTCCGAGGTGAGGCCCCGGAGGACGTCCAGCGGAGTGACGCCGTCCAGTGTCCTGGCGTTGGGGTCGGCGTGGTGGTCGAGGAGCACGGACACCATATCCGGCGACACCATCTCCGCGGCCAGGTGCAGCGGGGTCTTCCCCGTCGGGCCGGCGCGGGAGTTGACGTCGGCAGCTCCGAGCTCCAGGAGCGCCTTGACGACGTCGCGGTTGCAGTGCTGCACTGCGTAGTGCACCGCGAGCGCGTCATCGAGGTCCAGGCCTTCGCCCATGACCATGAGCTTGACGAGCTCGATGTCGGCCGCGTCGAGGGCACGACGCATACGCCGGATCTTGTGGTCACGGTCGGCGGCGGAAGACGGCCCGTTGTTGATGGGCAGATAGTGGTGGGTGAGGAACGGCGAGCGCGGCGCGGAGGCGCCGCCTCCGGCGAGTGGCGACTTTGCGCGAATCTCCTCGATCTTGGCGACGACGTCGATGGGGAGGTGCTTGGCGAGGAGGTCGGCGGAGAGGCCGGAGCGTGCGACGAGGTGGGAGCAGGTGGCCCAGAGCTCCTGCATCTCGAACTTGCGCGACGCCATGAGCACCTTCATCACGTCATCCACGGACGCCTCCTTCACCATGCTCTCCAATTGCTTCTGCATCGACAAATTCTCCCAAATGATTATCTAAGAAATTAGCCAGTATGATATATTAACCAGATCACAACCAATAACAAATCATCTGCATGAAATGCACTGTTTAATTCCAATTACCGCACAGCAACGCATGTGTACTTGCACAACAATACCATGACATGCTGCACACCAGCAATTTTGTTGGAAATGATGCTGTTGGGGACTGGATCAGTGTCCAAGAAGAAACCCTAGCGCAACGCAATTGCAAGCAGTGGGTGGAGGTGGAGATGGATGTGATGTGAGGGAAGCGACAGACACAAACGAGGGCGTGAAAAGACCCTTCCTAGTAAAGATGAGTCAGAGGACGAGCTCCATGACAAGTGATGCATGACAGTGGCTGCAGCAACAGCAGCAGCAGGAGCGAGGAAAAAGCAAAGGAGACTGTGAGAGACTAGAGACGACTCAGTCCTATCACTCGTTCAGTACACACAGCACCAAGAGGAGAAATTCATAGAAAATGGACTGACGAGGGAAGTGAGTGCACTGGAATCGGCAGCAGCTGCGGATGCAGTGAGTGAATCGATCGATCAGAAAGGCAAAGGGGGGCAACCTAGTAGGGATCTAGTCAGTATGAGCACTGGCGCAGACGTCCATGGATTTGATTCTTCTGACCTGCTAGCTTGCATGCTGCCATGTTAATGTCACAAAGGGAGCCTCCAATCATGGCAGGCCTAACTACCATCATCCTTAATGGCGTCGACGACTGGAGATCGAGTTAGCATATGCTTGCAGATCCCAAGAAAAGGGGAATATGAGTGCAGTGCTCGCAGCATGGATGGATGGAAGACATGGAAATTGGAATGATAGTGTTTGTTCCCCACCTGGACCAGCAAGGCGAGCTGCTCGACGCCAAAGGAGCGGGCGGCGGCGAGGGTGTCGAGGGCTAGGTCGACGGCGGCGCCGCAGCGGGTGTGCCAGCATCCCCTGGCGCCGCAGCCGGGTAGCGGCCCGCTCTTGGGCGCCGCCACCGACGCCTGGCCGCTGTAGAGGAACTGCAACACCAGCACCAGTACCTCGTACCGGATCGAGCTCACGGGAATGACCAGCTCGGGCGTGGCAGGGGCACCCCCGCTGCCCCCACGTGAGCCGCCACCGCCACCGCCACCGCTGCCGCCTCCCGCGTTTGGCCAGTTGAGAGGCGGTGGCGGAGGCTGGTGGCTCGGGTCGAGGCCGCAGAAGAGCTTCCTGAAGAAGAGGCTCCGCGCGGCGAGCACGCAGCGGTGCGCGTGCACGAGGCGGCCCTCCACGCTGAAGGCCACGTCGCTGAACGCCTGGCCGTTGATGAGCAGGTTGAGGTAGTCGAGCGACAGCGACTTGAGCGAGTCCTCGGAGCTCATGATCTCATGTAGCACTAGTACCCTCCTTGGGCTAATTAAAAAGATCCCAGCTTTTGCACGGGATTTGGAGGAGGGGAGGGGAAAGCAGACGGAGGGAGGAGAGCTTGTTGGGACCGTGGGGAGAGGGAGAGGAGAGGAGAGGAGGAAGACGGAAAGGTTAGGGGAGGGGAGGCATCGCGCGGCTAGCTAGCTATCAATCCCCTTTGCTCTACAGCGACACTGCAGCTTGGCTCTTTTGTGGCTCCCCTCACCTCTCTCTCTCCCCCTCCGTCGAGAGGGAGCTGAGCTGAGAGCGACCAATACTGTTGGCGCTACAGTGTCGTGGGTGGTGGTGTACAGTCGAGCGCACTGTGTTGTTTGCTGTGCGCGCATCGCTGATGGGTGGGGCCGTCGCCGGGTGACCCCACCTGCCAATGACGCCACAGGCTATAGCTCTAGTGTTGTGTGTATGTGTATGCGTACGTGTATCTGTATGTGTGTAGTGGTACTGCCGGTACCGGGTGACTGTGGCGCACGTTAGGTTTTCGTGTGTGGTAAAAGTGGGAGGGTGAAAAAAGTGGAGTTTGCCATTGGTTGATTCGATAGATCTCGATCAACTCAGACTTTGAGGTGGGCTTGGGCTTCGCATACATGGGCCAGGGCGTCCTGGGCAAAGATGTAAAACTATGGGACCCTTTTTCACATGTATTTACAACTTGTCTGTTTCTTTTGACAAACTAAAAAATCTTTAGGGGAAAAGGTGGTCATCTGACTAGCCATCACATTGTGAAAAGGTTTATACAGAGTAGAACATTTCTATGCAAATCTATGGATGTTTTGAAACTCAACTTGTTTTTCCGCGAGCCATTTTGCAATATGCAACTTGAAAAAGTACAACCTTTCAAAATTTTGAATTTACATGCTAAAATAATCCAGTGTATGTCTTTGTTTTCATTTTGGAAACATCTGAATATTGACAACAAAAAGGCAAGGACCAAACAACTATGGGCAATTGTCTTTGTTTAGAATGATTTTTAGCATAATACAGCAGGGAAGGCCCCTACCATGTCTCATTTTCTATTGAAAATGGGTATGTACAGGGTAGATAGTTACACGGCAGGGATTACAAAGGGTCTATCCGTTCCTGCATGCCATCCTTGAGACCGGGCTTGGCTCTGATCATCACCATTTGAAAGCCTTCTTTCAAGACAAATACGCACTGGCTCATGCTTAGCTGTTTATTATAAAATAATAATACCATTTCTATGGTCCATAAGCTCCAACATCCAGTGATGGGAACTTCCTTAAAGCATGATATAATTATTATGTTTTTCCTACTAATCAGCAATTGGACGACATCAAAGTCAGTATTCCATTCTTTACCAAGGTTTAACCAAAAGTTTTGGTTGAAATCACATCTAAAGAAAAGATACATATAATCATCAACACAATGATCCTCACATAGCACACAATTATAATCATCAATGTGGACATTCTTTCTCAACGGTAGGTCTCTAGTGCTCAATCTGTCTTGTATAAGGAGCTAGAAAAAGTTTTTTTTGTTGCTTAGCCGGGATAGGGGATTTCCAAATCCATTGCAATGGGTCAGGTGCTTTATTAGGATTACCAATTAAAATTTTCCAAACTTTCCTGGTTGAGTATCTGATTCCTTGACCTTGAATTTTCCAAACATCCAAGTCATCATTTTCAATATTTGATGTAATAGTATGGACCAGTTCACATGGCATTGTTGCAATGCAATGGTGGATAAAGGTAGATGAAACATGTCACATATGTTCTCCTAAATGATTTCATGAGCTTTCTTGGCAGAGATGTCTTTATCCTTAGCAAATGAGTATAGTTGTGGGAATTTATACTCTAATTTTAAATCTTGCCATTGGTCAGACCATAAGTATGTAGTATCACCACATTTGATATTGCGTATGGCCATGTCTTTAAAATTTGGGATGAGTTTACAACAATCCTTTGATCAAAAAGAACCTGATCTGGTTGTTTGATTAGGAATGGTAGGATCAGAATAGTAGGCCTTCCATATTAGCTACACTTAGGGAGTATCATGGTGGTCGAAGATTTTTTTTTTGCATCTAAAGCTCTATTATGTTGTCTCAAGTCAAACACACCTACCCCCGCCCCTAGCATATTTGGGAGACAGATCTTTCCCCATTTCACTAAACATCTACCATGCTTGTTGATGTCCTTGCCATATCATGCGAACCTTTTCCACATGATCAATGATTGTGAACTGGACTTTAATAGACCACATACAAAATATTGGCATGGAAGAAATGATAGATTTTAGATGAATAAGTCTACCAACATAAGTGAGCACAGAGGCAGTGCTAGAGAGTCTATTATCCATCCCGCTGACAATAGGCATAAGATCATCTATCCTTGGTCTAGTAGTCCTCATTGGTAGTCCCAAGTATGTGAAAGACATAGTGTTTTTTTTTACAACTCGGAAGGTTGGCTAGACCAGTAGCTCTGTTATCATAAATATTAGTGGGGACAAGAGACGATTTGTTATAGTTGACCAGGAGCTTAGTGGATTTAGAGATTCTGTAGAAAATATCTTTGAGAGTGGTTAATTGTGTCGGATCAGCACACATGATAATAAGAGTGTTATAAACATATTGTATGATAGGTTAGCCAAGGCTAAATGAGATATTAATGGATAGAAAGATTTCCCATTATGCTAGACCTCACTGATAGTTATTTGGAGGAGTTCAGCTGCTACAATAAATAAAAGAGGTGAAAGTGGGTCACCCTGTTTCACACCTCCTTTATATATGATTTTCTTCCCTGGAACACCATTAAGAATCACTCAAGTAGATGTAGATTTGAGGATTTTCTTGATCCGTCTAATCCACTTTTCCCCAAACGCAAGGTGTTTGGGTATGAGATGATTGCATCATGTTCCACTTTGTCAAATGCCTTTTCAAAATCAATTTTGAAATGATGATTTCCTTTTTTGATTTGTATCAAATGTACAAATACTCATATGCCCAAGATAAACAACCCTGCATATTCCAGTTTTTAATGAAACCATAATGGTTTCTACTCAAAATAGGTATGATGTCCTTCTGTAGCCTGTTAGCTAGCAGCTTACTAATAATTTTGATAGGCATACTAACCAGGGAAATATGTCCATAATCAGCAGGTGTCTCGAGGGAATTGATCTTGGGTATCAGTGTGATGAAAGTAGAATTGATGGGTTGCAGGTCAATACTTTCTTCAACGAAATCCTGGCAATGTTTGTAGAATTATTCCTTGATAGTGTTCTAGCATTTTTTCATGAATAATCCATTAAAACCATCAGGCGATTATGTTTTGTCATTTGCCATATGGTTCATAACCTCACCAATTTCTTCATTTTTGAATGGATCTTGCAAATGATTGTGGTTTGATTTGCTGCAAGGTGATCAATATTGAACAGTATGGTAGGGTTAAGAGAGATGCCCAATCCATCTTTAAATGATTGCCGCAATATAGTCGCTTTTTTCTCATGATCATGTATGATTCTTCCATCCTCACACTTAATGAATGCAATAAGATTATTCATGTAACTTTGTGTAGAGATAGCATATGAATTTTTTGTGTTCACATCTCCTAAATTGGCCCTTCTGATATTTGCCTTTTCCTCCAATAGATCTTTTTGGCATCAAGAAATTTCTTGATATGAGATATGACTGATTTCCTGAAATTTCTATATTATATACAAATCTCACTCTCTGGTCCTCAAGTCCATTAAAATAGCCAATACATAAGTACATTGCTCTATGACTTTGTTTAGTTGTGATAGATTTTTGCTCCATTTTCAGTCATATGGATTTGACCTGCTATTAATGTCTTTTGCAGAATTTGGAAAGTATTCACAATTGCTCCAGTACATCTCCATTGTCTCATAAAAGCCATCAAATTTTGGCCAGATTTGTCAAATCTAGAAACCATACCTTTACACGTTGATTTGATACGGGATTTATACCAAACCATTTTCCACTAATAAAGTTAGGATATTAACCACCTAAAACTATGTTTGGTTGGTCCAACAAATGACTATTTGGAAAAATGACTAATGGTCATTTTTTCTGCAAACCATTTTAGTTTATCTTTACCACTTGGAATAAGCGGGTACCTATCTCAAAAAACAATTGACAATTCAAACGAAGTTTAGTTTATTGTTCGTTTCGATCACAAAGGAGTCTAGCTTCCATGAGACCTACGTTGGTGGGTAGTGTCTAAGTTGTCTATTACGGAAAGGTTAGTTGTTCCAGGTGTCGTGGTTGCTACTCCTCGGCAAGGACGATGGTAGCGTTTCTCCTGTGATCGTGGCCGTGCTCGGCGCCATTGCAACCGTCATGTATGTGATGAGATGTAGACGTCTTTCTAGGAAACGGCGGCCCACAACTTCCAGCATAAGAAGTAGTGGCTACTCAAGCTCTTTCATGTGCCCACGCCATTTAACCTCGACAGCACCTACCTCGTTGTAGCCGGCCATGCTCTTTTGCGTCCCCGTAGATCAGTGAATGAAATGATCGGCATGTCACACACATCATATATGGAATCACATAATAGGCCAATGAAGTGCAGCATGGTGGGGTTGATGGCGGTGGTGGCGTCGTTGAAGACAAGGTTGTGGCTGCAGACGAACCCGGCGTCCTAGCCTGGTCGGGCGCGAGGAACAACATGGCCTCCGCCACGTCAACTCGCGTAGCACCTTCCCATGCAGCACATTGTGCATCTTCGGCAGGGCCTCATATCCTCGAAGCTCACAACCACCACAACGCAACTCAGTGGTGTGGCGCCCAAGCTCCCTAGCGGTCACGCACACCAGGCCCAACAGTGGTCGGCAATTTGGTGGACATGACATGGTCGAACGTGCCCAGGTCCATATCCGTGATGGGCCCATCCAGAGCAACACAAACTATGTCGTGGTCGACCAGCTGGGCACAGTGCCTCCCCTCTTGCCCATCACGTGAAGGGGATTGGTATATTTCTCAAGATTGAGGATGAACAACTTAAAACTAGTTTTTGTAAAAATACTCTTAAAACTACTTTTGCTAAAACTCGTTCCAAAAACTAGTTATCCAAACAACCATGTAGGGATATGTGTATCAATTTGTATCATAATAATAGGTAAGTGATTAGAAGTAGCTCTATAAAGGAGGAACAAGAGTATTAGGAATGAGGTGGTACATTCAGCATTGGTAAAAATCCAGTCTAGTTTTTCTAGAAGGAGTTTTTGTTGCATGTTAATCCATGTATATGCTCTGCCTTTTATTTGTATTTAAACCAAATCATGTTGTTGGATGATGCTATTGAATAACATCATAATGTCTGGTTACCTCCTGGCCTATTTCTATCTTCTGAACCCCTAATATAGTTGAAATCCCGCAAGATCGTCCAGTAAACCATATTAGAGATGTCAAGATTACTAAACCAGTTTGTGGATACAACTTTTCCTCATTAGAGTTGGGGCCATATACATTAGTGATATACCAGATCCTACTACTCAAATTGCATGTAAATTCCATAGTAATTTGAAAAAGACTTTGTGAAATGATTATGTTAGTTAAGATATATCCATTTGAAATAGCCATCATACCATCAGAATTACCAATAGATGGCCGGTAAAAGAATTGGTTAATCTTCTCGGGAAGAAATTTCTCAAAGATGAGTAGTCAAAAGTTTCTTTTTTTGGTTTCCTGAAAACACATGACATTGCATGCACTATCCTCAATTTTCATCTTGATGGCATCTCATCTGCCCCAAGAATTTATACCCCTCACATTCGAGTTAAATATATTCCAATTTCTATTCATTAGAAATGTGATGGATGTTTATGTTTATTTGAGCAAAACCATTGCTCAAAATATCCTTAATTGATTAAAAATGCCAAATATATATGCTCTCATAGAAGCACATCAAGGGATATCAACAAATAGTTAGAATTATAAGTGCACTAGGGAAAATAGTCTCATAGGATAACAAAATAAGTATTGACATATTTAATATCCTTATAACATAACCAAGTTTGATCATACGAAATAGTCTCGTAGGCAGTTCAGTTACGCCTGACTACAACTTCCATCATGGCTGCTTCACACACTGTCATAGGAACTATCATAGTTCAGTACAGTACCATTGACCTCATTCGGTGCTATCCAACAAGGTCATATGCCAAGAGCCTGCAATGTAGTGTTTGGGAGATGTGGTGGTGGAGGGGCATGTTTGTCAATAGTCATAGCATCAAACTGTGTCCCAAGGTTGCCAACTATGGATTTCTTAATACATTTGGTGCTTTGCTTTGTTGTGTTGGATGCCTTTTATTTGGTGGATGATTTTTCTTATGCAAATTTAGCACTAGCCACATCCTTGAAACCGTCCTTGCTCAAAGCAATTCTAAGGCTTCTGCATGTCATAGATTCATCAATAATAGTAGCTTTATTACTTTTTTTCGTAGGACCTTTAGGGGCGAGAGGAACATGGCATACTTCCTCACTATTCAATTCCACACTTTTAGTGTTGCTCCGACTGGGTGTGGGATGAGTATCATTGGTGTTTATGGTCATGTTGCAATTCCTGATGGCATCATCACTATTGGTAACATCCACCACCTTACATCTGGCATTGGTGATCTTGGAGTTTGCAAGTTTAGGTAGAATATCATTAATAATTGCAACAATAGATGCAACAAAATCTTGTAGTGCAACAATCAGTTCTTCGTGATTATCCACTACAACATGCTGCTGATTTGGTGTAACATGTGGTGTAGGAGGAGGTGAAATATGCTCCATGTCATCATTCTATATATGTTCTTGAACATTGTGTGGCTCTTCTTCGACATTGACATTGGGTGTGTTACCTAGTGCAACAAACTATGGGAAATGTGCTCATCAGGTATGTTACCCACAACAACATCATGCCAAAGCCCTTCAAATATGATAGGGAGTGAGTGTGGGGTAGCACCATCAGGTGGGAGGGGGTCTTGATCTCCTTCTTTTTATCTAATCAGTGTACTTGACATAATATATGTAGGGCAGCTCCATGAATAACCATAACCAACATCATCCAGGTTTCTCAAAACTATAATGCTCAAGGGAAGAGTGTCAACATCATAAGCTCTAATTTTCACCAAGATTCTGGTTTGGTCTATATGATCTTTGTTCCACACCAAAAACCTGCCATATGGTGATACAATTTTCCCGATGACATCAACTTCCCATCATTCTAGTGGATAGTTCATCAGTAAAATCCAAACATCATGAGTGAATATAGCGTTCATATGATCAATTGTTCTATCATATCTAGCTAATCTCAGCACAGTTTCTCCAATGTAAAAAGGACTAGCTCCAATTGCAGCATCTCGACCAATAGCAGAAAGAAACTAAATGATCAATTATCGATAGAATTAAGCCCATTATACATATCGGCCTATTAATGGCCCGTTATGGTCGGCCCATAAACAGACGATTCCCACTCTAACCCGTTTACGGCCCATATTGCGGTCCATTATTGGTCCACGAATAGTACGACCCATGTTTGGCTAATCGATCATACGGCCTGTAGAAGGCCCATTGATTCTACGGCCCGTAGAAGGCCCATGGATCCTAAGGCCCGTAGGAGGCCCATGGTCACTGTTGGGGATATAACCCCATGATATGACCCGCCTAATTGGGCCGGGTTATTTCAGTGGCGACTTAATGAGCAGGACTCAAGATGGGCTGTGACGTTCAAGACCTCAAGGCCTGCAGGGCGGCTTGTAAAATGGGCCGACTCATGGTCCAGTACTTGAAAACGTCGGCTCGTAGCCCAGAAGTACAAGATGCCACCTGAAGCTTCCTTGCTTAAGGAGCAAGACGAATAGGAAACATATTAGGTCACGGATCGTAATACGACCCGGACTCTGTTGTAAGCCCAGGGCCTCCACCTATATATAAAGGGGTGGTCCTGAGGTAGAAAGGGCAAAGTTACAATCTCTCGAGTACTAGGCTAGCTAATACGCACCCTTGTAATCGACATCATCATCATCAATACCAATCAAGCAGGAGTAGGCTTTTATCTCCATCGTGAGGGGCCGAACCTGGGTAAACCCTTGTCTCTCGATTTCGATCAACCACGTTCAATCAATAACCTAGCGGCGATGGCCTCACGACTAAGTCCTTTCATGAGGACATCTGCCGTGACAAAACCACGACAGTTGACACCCACCGTGGGACTATCGTTCGGTGGTCTTGAGTTCTTGGAGGGAGCTCTTCCAGGGATTGAGGGATACGCGGTCGTCCGCATGACCAAGAGTCTCTGTGGCAAGCTCTACATCGACGACTCAGGCTGGGGCCCCGAGGCCGACTCAATCGAGTATAGGTACCGGGTCCCCTTTGGCAAGATCCACATCTTCATCGGCAATATCGATGAATCAGGACCCGAGCCGGACATCTGCCCCGAGATCGTCGAGCTGGCTTGGCGCACGCAACCTGCCCGGGCTCAAGCCAGTCGGAACCACATCTTAGTTGGCTTCACCCGGGGGTCGACCTCGCAGACAACTCAGCGTCAGGCGGCGACACCCTGTTTTACTCCAACGGCGAGTCATCGGTTGGGGAAACGGAGTCAATCCACCCCTTGTACGATGGCAGGCTGGGAGGCTGTTCCGATGATGAGTTAGTCCCGATTGACCATGAGTCGCCCCATTGGACCGCCATCTACATGGCAGGCACCGCCCCGGCCCCCAACTCAACTACAGCAGGCACTATGGGAGGAGCTGGTGCATCGGCGACTGATCCGAACGCAGCAGGCCCTGTCAAGCCGCCGACTCCAGTTCTTTCGGAGCTGGTCGCATCATTGGCAACTCTCCTCAGTCGCCCTTGATCGCAGAAAATCAGGAAGAGCGCAATGCGGTGGTTGCTAAAATCCATGAGCAGATGACTAAAGCTCAGGAGGACATCAATGCCGAGAATACTCGCATGGTGCAGCTACAAACCCAGATCCATAATGAAGCAGAGTGCCTAAGGACGGAGGCGTGGCGATTGAGCCTCCACCAGAACGCATCTGAGGAGGTACACAGGAGATGTCATGAGACTCGCCTGCCACCTGGCTTTGAGGGGTGACGTCTGTTCAATACGCCTGCACCAGGCACTGGTACGAGCACCCCCGTAGAACTAGTCATACCCCGATTGAGCCGGGTCGTACCTTAAGACCGCAACGGCGAGCCACCTCCGGCTCAGCCTCATCAGCCAGCACCACGCCCGCCGCCCGTTCGGACGACTCCGGATCGCTTCATGACACCGACGAGTCACTTCTCCAACCCTGTTGACAACCTGGTGGCGGCGGCTGCCAATCTCGCTGCACTTCCAATCGCAGGGAATACCCCTGTGGAGAGAGAGGCTTTGCATGCCATCGAGTTGTTGAAAACTGCGGTCGCTCAGCAGGCGAATTACTCTTACAGTCGGGAACGCCTCCACTCCACCCCACATCCAAGCCGTGGCAGAAGCCGCCATGCTGAGTCGCCTACGATCTCTAGCAATGCCCAGAGGAGACAAGTTCAGCAGCGTGACCCGCCACGGCAAGGAGCTTTTGATGCTTCGGAGATCGTCGATGCGGCTCGGACGAGACGGGAGGCAGAAGCAGCCCACGCGGTGGCTCATGAGTCACCTCGCATGAACCCCTTGGTCTCACAAGGTGTTGGGTCGAGCACCCAAAGCATCGGGGTTCCATGTTTAGTGCCGGCTCTACGCAACGAGCGTATGCCTACGAATTTCAAGGGCCCTCGGAAGGTTTCCAACTACATGCCTGACCTTGAGCCGGCAACTTGGATTGAGAGTTACGAAATTGCTATGGACATGTTGGATGTCAGCGACGTGGTCTGCGCCAAGTATTTGACGGTGATGCTGGAAGGGCCGACTTGTACATGGCTGAAGAACTTGCCCCCAATTCCATCAATACTTGGGCAGAGTTAAAGGCGCGCTTCATCAAACACTTCCAGGGAACCTGCAAGTGTCCTATGACCATTGTTGATTTGCAACACTGTGTCCAACGGTGTTAAGGGATTGCAAAAGGAATGAACACAAGTTCTCGGGAGAAGATCGGAGAGTATCGTCGAAGTCTTCTGGTGAAGCAGGCAACCATCCTGAATGAAGAGGCTCTTCGGGGAAAGCCTTTACGAGAACCTAATGTAGTTAGTAAATTCATTTAACCCGAATAGAAGAGAGATCAGAGTCCCAGAGTATAGACGAGGAATAAAAGATCCTAATACCTCCCAATTGGCGACGTGGGCCCGTAAGCCACGCAGCCAAGTTAGTAAAACAATTTTGACAACTAGACTCAACTTCGGCCAAGGAGTTGGAAAGGGAGTTCCTACAGGCAGTCAGCTCTGATACCAACCTGTGACGCCCCCGGCTTAATCGTGCACTAATCATACACGCAAATGCACACGATCAAGCCTAAGGACTCACTTGAAGGAATCACAACACAACTCTAAAACATAAATAAAGGCATACAAGCATTATATTACAAGCCAGGGCCTCGAGGGCTCGAATACATAAGCTTGATGTCAACAAGCATCAGCAGAAGTGTTAGATATCTGAGTATAGATATAAAAGAGAAACAGATAAGCCCTTAAGAAGGCGGTGCAAAACAAAAGCTACGATCGAAAAGGCGCAGGCCTCCTGCCTGGGACCCTCCGAACCTACTCCTGGTCGTTGGTCAACTCGAAGTAGTAACCACCCTCGGGGTGGTAGTAGTAGTCGTCGGTGGGGGCAGCTGTCTCAGGGGCTCCGTCATCTGGTTGCATCAAACGGATATGGTGAAAAAGAGGAAGCAAAGCAACCGTGAGTACTCATCCGAAGTACTCAGCAAGCAAGGATCTACACTACATATGCAACATTATCAAAGAAAGGTTGTATATGTGGACTGGGCTTCAGGAATGCCAGAATAGAGAGAAGGCCTAGTCCTATCGAAGACTAGCATCTTCAGCGGTCTTGCAGCATTAGACGAGTGTAGATTAGTACAGTATAAAGTAGTAGTAGTATTAAGTATCAATCTCGCCCAGAGATCCTTCCTCGACTCCCTGCGAGAAAGCAATCCCAGAGCCCTAATATCCATTTCTCATCTCATCATAAAGTTCTAGTTGTATCGATTGGGATACAACTCCGAGCGTCTGTTACTGAGGATCCAGCTATGCATAGATGTTTTCTTCCCTGCAGGGGTGCACCAACTTACCCACCATGCTCGATTAACTCCGGCCGGACACACTTTACTGGGTCATGCCCGGCCTTGGCTAAACGATACGCCGCAACCCGACCTAGGCTTAACAGAGAGGTCAGCACGCCGGACTAACCTATGCCCCCAGGGGTCTTGGGCTATCGCCCCAGACGCTCCTGCACGTTGCGAACACGGCCGGTGAGCAGACCTAGCCCCCCTTATACAAGTGCAGGGCGTTACCAGTCCAGTCCAACCCAGCGCGCGCCGCTCAGTCGCTGACGTCTATTAAGCTTCGGCTGATGCATACGACGCAGAGTGCCCATAACTTATCCCACGTGATGGTTAGTGCTATCGGGCCAGAGGCCCACTCGGATCAAATATCCAAATCATTAGTGTATTGGGGGTTTGTGGTAACGAGCAGAGACTCACAATCGATGTGACCCCGTCGCCCCGTCTCGAGGACTTGCGGCAAGGGCTAAGAATGCCCGGCCATGCCTCGTAATTATTTCACGGGCACCCTTAAGGTCAACCCGTCTCCACATCACTCGCATTTTATGCTCGCTCGGGTACCCCTCAGGGTCAACCCGACTTTCCAAGTAACAGTTGTAAAGTCCAAGTATCCGTGTGTCCATAACATCAGGGGAATCCGAGGTATCACCCTCGTTGGATTCCTACTCGATGTATCCGTCAAGGTGAACTCGTAGGAATCACCCTCGATGGGTTCACACTTGAGGTGTTGCACGACAGCGTCGTTATCGGGAGTGGTGAAGGAGGAATCACCCTCGATGACCACGACCAAATAGCTACTCTACAAAGTTAACATTAGAAGTGCTATACGAGGTATCACCCTCGGCACTCGATAGTAACGCTGCAGTGTCGTACAACTAAGGGGGTGATGTGCGGTGCCGGGGCCTGGTTGTCGATCATGTTGATCGAGATATCTGATAATCCAGTGGGGCAATTGGGACAAAGTGGGGTCTCTGGTGGAGCACTAACCAGCCTATTCTAAGCAGTTTAGGATAAGCAGGTAGGTATCAACAATAGTTACAAAAATAGGCTATGCATCAGAAATAGGATAAACAGCAGCAGCAGCAATTTCTAATGCAAGCATACACTAGTAGAAAACAGGGCTTTGGTTCGGGCCAGCCCAGCCCATTAGTCCCGGTTCAGTCACGAACCGGGACCCATGGGGGGCATACGTCCCGGTTCATGCGCCCAGAGGGCTGGCCGGGGCCTCGTGGGCATTGGTCCCGGTTCGTCTGGACCCATTTGTCCTGGTTCCTGGCACGAACTGGGACCAATGGGACTCGCTCCTGGCCCACATCCATTGGTCCCGGTTCGTGGCTTGAACCGGGACAGAAGGGGGGCCTTTAGTCCCGGTTCCACGCATGAACCGGGACCAATGAGGTGGCTATATATACCCCATCGCCGGCGAGCAGAGCACTCCACACTGCTCTGTTTTTTCTGGCCGGCGAGGGGAGAGCTTTGTGGTGCTCTAACTCACCTCCTATGCACATGAGGTGTTTGATGAAATGCCCGAGCCACACTAGTTAAGCTTTCTCCTCTCGAAGCTTGACCTTCAAGCTCCATTTTCCTCAAGATTTGTCTAGGTTTAGCGGTCCGTCACGTCCCATCCCCGTCTTCACCACCGTCGATCGCCCGCGCCGATCTCGTCGCCGGCATAACCGTGGTGAGCCTCTTGTTCTTATCTTCTTTCTAAAAGAAAAAAATTCTCGTCGCCGGTTTTTTACACACTTAATTATATATAATGCACGCAGATGAACCGGCAATGGATGTATGGTGACAGACGCACCTCCGAGTACATTAAGGGCGTGCATAATTTTCTTGAAGTGGCTGAGGCAAACAAGCAGAATGGTTTTATGTGTTGTCCATGCCCTATATGTGGGAATACGAAGTCTTACTCTGACCGGAAAATCCTTCACACCCACCTGCTTGAGAAGGGTTTCATGCCACACTATAATGTTTGGACCAGGCACGGAGAAATAGGGGTTATGATGGAAGACAACGAAGAAGAAGAGGACGATGACAACTATGTGCCCCCTGAATACGGTGATGCTGCAACGGGGGAAGCTGAAGATCAAGAGGAACCAGACGATGTGCCCGATGATGATCTCCGCCGGGTCATTGTTGATGCAAGGAGACAGTGCGAAAGTGAAAAGGAGAAGCTGAAATTCGATCGCATGTTAGAGGATCACCAAAAAGGGTTGTACCCCAATTGCAAAGATGGCAACACAAAGCTCGGTACCGTACTGGAATTGCTGTAGTGGAAGGCAGAGAATGCTGTGCCTGACAAAGGATTTGAGAAGCTACTGAAAATATTGAAGAAGAAGCTTCCAAAGGATAACGAATTGCCCGACAGTACGTATGCAGCAAAGAAGGTCGTATGCCCTCTAGGATTGGAGGTGCAGAAGATACATGCATGCCCTAATGACTGCATCCTGTACCGCGGTGCGTACGAGGATTTGAACGCATGCCCGGTATGCGGTGCATTGCGGTATAAGATCAGATGAGATGACCCTGGTGATGTTGACGGCGAGCCCCCCAGGAAGAGGGTTCCTGCAAAGGTGATGTGGTATGCTCCTATAATACCACGGTTGAAACATCTGTTCAGAAACAAAGAGCATGCCAAGTTGATGCGATGGCACAGAGAGGACCGTAAGAAAGACCGGAAGTTGAGAGCACCCGCTGACGGGTCGCAGTGGAGAAAAATCGAGAGAAAATACCGGGAGGAGTTTGCAGGTGACGCAAGGAACGTATGGTTTGGTTTAAGCGCGGATGGCATTAATCCTTTAGGGGAGCAGAGCAGCAATCACAGCACCTGGCCCGTGACTCTATGTATCTATAACCTTCCTCCTTGGCTGTGCATGAAGCGGAAGTTCATTATGATGCCAGTACTCATCCAAGGCCCTAAGCAACCCGGCAACAACATTGATGTGTACCTAAGGCCATTAGTTGAAGAACTTTTACAGCTGTGGAATGGAAACGGTGTACATGTGTGGGATGAGCACAGACAGGAGGAATTTGACCTGCATGCATTGCTGTTTGTAACCATCAATGATTGGCCTGCTCTCAGTAACCTTTCAGGACAGACAAACAAGGGATACCACGCATGCACGCACTGTTTAGATGACACCGAAAGTATATACCTGGACAAATGCAGGAAGAATGTGTACCTGGGGCATCGTTGATTTCTTCCGACCAACCATCAATGTCGAAAGAAAGGCAAGCATTTCAAAGGCGAGGCAGATCACCGGAAGAAGCCCGCCATGCGTACCGGTGATCACGTACTAGCTATGGTCAATGATTTACACGTAATCTTTGGAAAGGGTCCCGGCGGACTATCTATTCCGAATGACGCTGAGGGACGCGCTCCCATGTGGAAGAAGAAATCTATATTTTGGGACCTACCCTACTGGAAAGACCTAGAGGTCCGCTCTTCAATTGACGTGATGCACGTGACAAAGAACCTTTGCGTGAACCTGCTAGGCTTCTTGGGCGTGTATGGAAAGACAAAAGATACACCAGAGGCACGGGAGGACCTGCAACGTTGGCACGAAAAAGACGGCATGCCTCCAAAGCAGTATGAAGGTCCTGCCAGCTACGCTCTTACCAAAGAAGAGAAGGAAATGTTCTTTGAATGCCTACTCAGTATGAAGGTCCCGTATGGCTTCTCGTCGAATATAAAGGGAATAACAAATATCCCAGAGAAAAAGTTCCAGAACCTAAAGTCTCATGACAGCCACGTGATTATGACGCAACTGCTTCCGGTTGCATTGAGGGGGCTTCTACCGGAAAACGTTCGATTAGCCATTGTGAAGCTATGTGCATTCCTCAATGCAATCTCTCAGAAGGTGATCGATCCAGAAATCATACCAAGGCTAAGGAGTGATGTGGCGCAATGTCTTGTCAGTTTCGAGCTGGTGTTCCCACCATCCTTCTTCAATATCATGACGCACGTCCTAGTTCATCTAGTCGACGAGATTGTCGGTCTGGGCCCCGTATTTCTACACAATATGTTCCCCTTTGAGAGGTTCATGGGAGTCCTAAAGAAATATGTCCGTAACCGCGCTAGGCCAGAAGGAAGCATCTCCATGGGCCATCAAACAGAGGATGTCATTGGGTTTTGTGTTGACTTCATTCCTGACCTTAAGAAGATTGGTCTCCCTCAATCGCGGTATGAGGGGAGACTGACTGGAAAAGGCATGCTAGGAGGGGACTCAATAATATGCAGGGACGGGCATTCTTGGTCTCAAGCACACTACACAGTTCTACAGAACTCTACCTTGGTGACCCCGTATGTCGATGAACACAAGAACATTCTGCGCTCCAAACACCCGGAGCAGTGTGACGACTGGATTACATGTGAACACATCAGGACTTTCGGCAGTTGGTTGGAAACACGTCTCAGAGGTGACAACACTATTTCTGATGAGCTGTACTCGTTGTCCAGGGGACCATCTTCGACTATATTGACTTACAAAGGATACGAGATAAATGGGAATACATTTTACACGATCGCCCAAGATCAAAAGAGCACCAACCAAAACAGCGATGTCCGCTTTGATGCAGCAACCAAGAGGGGAAAGGACACATATTATGGTTACATAGTGGACATATGGGAACTTGACTACGGACATGATTTTAAGGTCACTTTGTTTAAGTGCAAATGAGTAAATCTGTCAGGAGGCGGGGTACAGGTAGAGCCACATTACGGAATGACAACAGTGGATCTAAACAATCTTGGGTACACAGATGAACCATTTGTCCTAGCCAATGATGTGGCGCAGGTTTTCTATGTGAAGGACATGTCTACCAAACCGAGAAAAAGAAAAGATAAGGAAGCGAATACATCATACGATGAGCCAAAGCGCCACATAGTTCTTTCAGGGAAAAGAGACATCGTGGGAGTGGAGGGTAAGACAGACATGTCTGAAGATTATGAAAAGTTCCATGAAATTCCTCCCTTCAAAGTCAAGGCTGACCCAAGCACCCTGTTAAGCGATGAAGAATATCCATGGTTACGGCGCAATAATCAAAGGACACAAGCAAAGAAAAAGTGAAGACAGATGAAGTCAGAAAGGGTTGAAAATTGATGATATGGCTTTGAATGGTTCATTTTGAGCACACAAAAAGTCTGGAGTTCAAATAAGTTCAAAAAAATGAAATCCCTTTGTAACAGATGAGTTTTTGTCCGAAACCCTGATACTTCGAAAGAGATTGTCCATTTTGTACACGAAGTGCATCCAGTTTTTGCCGTAACCCTCTCAACTTTTTAGCACATGCTATGTGGGTGAAATGATGATATCATGCCAATTTTCAAACTCTTCAGAGTTCATGTGAAGTGCTTTTCAATTTCAGGGTCATTTAGCTCAAAAAATCAGTAAATGCATGAAAAATAATAGATGAAGTCAGAAAGGGTTGAAAATTGATGATGTGGCTTTGAATGGTTCATTTTGAACACACAAAAAGTCTGGAGTTCAAATAAGTTTAAAAAAATGAAATCCCTTTGTAACAGATGAGTTTTTGTCCGAAACCCTGATACTTCGAAAGAGATTGTCCATTTTGTACACGAAGGGAATCCAGTTTTGCCGTAACCCTCTCAACTTTTAGCACATGCTATGTGGGTGAAATGATGATATCATGCCAATTTTAACCTCTTCAGAGTTCATGTGAAGTGCTTTTCAATTCAGGGTCATTTAGCTCAAAAAAATCAGTAAATGCATGAAAAATAACAGATGAAGTCAGAAAGGGTTGAAAATTGATGATGTGGCTTTGAATGGTTCATTTTGAACACCCCAAAAAGTCTAGGTTCAAATAAGTTTAAAAAAATGAAATCCCTTTGTAATAGATGAGTTTTTGTTGAAACCCTGATACTTCGAAAGAGATTGTCCATTTTGTACACGAAGTGGCATCCAGTTTTTGCCGTAACCCTTCAACTTTTTAGCACATGCTAGTGGGTGAAATGATGATATAATGCCAATTTTCAACCTCTTTAGAGTTATGTGAAGTGCTTTTCAATTCAGGGTCATTTAGCTCAAAAAAATCAGTAAATGCATGAAAAATAACAGATGAAGTCAGAAAGGGGTGAAAATTGATGATGCGCTTTGAAGGTTCATTTGAAACACACAAAAAGTCTGGAGAGTTCAATAAGTTTAAAAAAAATGAAATCCCTTTGTAACAGATGAGGTTTCGTCCGAAACCCTGATCTTCGAAGAGATTGTCCATTTTGTACATGAAGTGGCATCCAGATTTTGCCGGAACCCTCTCAAATTTTTAGCACATGCTATGTGGGTGAAATGATGATACCATGCCAATTTTCAACCGTTCAGAGTTCATGTGAAGTGCTTTTCAATTCAGGGTCATTAGCTCAAAAAAAGTCAGTAAATGCATGAAAAAATACAGATGAAGTAGAAAGGGTTGAAAATTGATGATGTGGCTTGAATGGTTCATTTTGAACACACAAAAAGTCTGGAGTTCAAATAAGTTCAAAAAAATGAAATCCCTTTGTAACAGATGAGTTTTCGTCCGAAAACCTGATACTTCGAAAGAGATTGTCCATTTTGTACACGAAGTGCATCCAGTTTTTGCCGTAACCCTCTCAACTTTTATGAAACTCTAATAGCAAAAATAATAAACTAAAAGAATGAACTAGAAAACTTTAATGAAACTCTAATAGAAAAAAGAATGAACTAGAAAACTTAATGAAACTCTAATAGCAAAAGGAATCAACTAAAATTTATGCAACTAAAATTATCAAAGTATTTTCTGTTCAAAACATTAAAAGCAAAAAGAATTTTCATAAAGAACCTTTTTTGTTAGAAACTTTTATAGCAAAAGGAATTATCATAAAGATTTTTTTTTGTTAGAAACTAAAGTAACAAAAACTGTTTTTGAATATAATGATAAAACAAAGTAATATTAAATAGCAGGAAAAAGAATCACTCCAAAATCTATTTTTATAGTAAAGTTAATCACAAACTAGTGATTCACACAAATTTCAAAGAATTCAAATTTAAACTATTCAAATTGGAAAACTAATGGCACTAACAGCAAGTTTATAATTTTTATTACCTAAAAGCAAAAAGAATCACTGAAAATCAGTTTATATTTTTTTGTAAGTAGAAACAAAATAAAATAAATAAAGCAAAAAAGAAAACAAAAAAACTAGAAAAAAAATAAAAAAATGCCACCTACTGGGCCACCACGGCCTGAATACGACTAGAAACCCATCCATGGACCAGGATTCAGGCCCGCAGAGGCCCAGCAGACCCACGGCAAAGAGTAGCAGAGAAGGCCCGAAAGCCTGCAGTTGAGAGGAGCTCGAGAGGGTCGGCGCAACAGCGCTTATAAACCACTCTCGAGCTCTCTCAACTAGCGAGGTGGGACTAAACATCCCACCGCACCGCGCCAGCGCAAGGCCTTTGGTCTCGGTTGGTAGCAGCAATCTGGACGAAAGGGGGGGCATTGGTCCCGGTTGGTGGAACAAACCGGGACCAATGCCCCCCCTTTGGTCCCGGTTCGTGCCTCCAACCGGGACCAAAGGTCTCTGTTTCCCGCCCATTGGGCTGCTGAAAAGAGACCTTTGGTCCCGGTTGGTGGCATGAACCGGGACCAAAGGGTGGCATTCGTCCCGGTTTGTGCCACGAACCGGGACCAATGCTCTGTGTATATAAGCAGGACTTACGAATTTTTCAGTTTTCATCGACCATTTGCCCCCCGACGACGCCGAGCTCATCGACGCTGCCAGGCTGCCCGTGCTCGCCGTCGCCGCCCCGAGGTCGCCGTCGCCGCCCGCTCCTCGTCGCTATCGCCCCGCGCCCCTGCCCTGCCCCGACGCCGATGCCGTGCGCCCCTGCCTCGACCTCTACGCCAACGCTGCCGCGCCCCTGCCCTGCCCCGACGCCCCGCCCCGCCACGCCCCTACCCTACCGTCAACGCCGCCGCACCAGTGCCTGCCAGCCAGGCCGGTACTCCCTCCTCCCTCCCACCCCTCTCCTCTGTCCTTCCTCCATGTATGTGATGATGGTCAAGTTGGTTCAGTGCAAAAATTCAGCCATGTCCACAAGGTGTTTGATGAAATGCTAGGGCTTGCTAGGGAACTTTGTTTTATGTGAAACTTGGCAGGATGATGTCTCCTTGGATGTTAGTGAAGATGGTTAAGTTGGTTTGATAAAAGGAAAAACTTCTTAGTGCAAGTTTTATTAAAATTTAGTGCTGGACAGAAACTATATGAATTTTTTTGGTGGACTTGCTAGATGAAATTGGGGCTGCCCTTCTGGACTTAAGGGTTTAGTTGGAAGGACTACAAGATGTAAAAAATTCAGAATTTTTTTAGCAAGGAAAAATTGGGTTGTAGTTCAATGCCAAGATTGGACCAAAATTGATGTTTTTGTTCATAGCATTTTTTTGTCCATGTATGTATGTATGTATGGATGGATGGATATGGATGTATATACAAAATGTTCATATATGATGTTTTTTTTTGTTCATAGCAATTTTTTTTCCATGTATGTATAATTTATGTATGTATGTTCATATATGCAAAAGTTACATTTAAGAAAAAATAAGAAAATGTATGTATGTTCATATGCAAAGAATATGCAAAAGTTAGAATTTTTATGTTCATAGAATTTTTATGATTTTTTTTTGTTCATAGAATTTTCTTTGTCAATTTATGTATATGTTCATATTGTGTATGTATAGGAAAATTGTGCATGATCAAAGTCATTTATGTCAAAGTTTGCGATATACCCCCTCCCCGATAACATTTTTTTTATATGATGAATTTTTTTAATAGCCATATATATGTATGTGGCTATATGTATGTATGGATGTTCATAGAATTTTTTTATATGTATGTGGCTATATGTATGTCGTTGTCGATATAGCCCCTCCCCGATAACTTCGACATGAGGGGGGGGGGGTCGATATACCCCCTCCCCGATAACATTTTTTTTCTAAGTTACTAAGGTAAAATGTTCACCCCCCTCTCGATATACCGGGCGACCAACTCTCGAGGCCACCCAAACCCTAGAAAAAAAGCGTTGTCGATCTCCTACCCCCTCCCGCCCCTACCCGACAAACTCTCGAGGCCACCCAAACCACTAGAAGATAACTCCGGTAACTTCGACATGAGGGGGGACGTCGATCAACCCCCTCTCGCCCAAACAAGTCTATGTATTATTTTATATCGCGGTGGACATATATCAAAGTTTGATCATATGTCAAAGTTTGAATTTTGACATATGCAACATTTGATCATATATCAAAGTTTGATCATATGTCAAAGTTTGAATTTTGACATATGCAACATTTGATCATATGTCAAAGTTTGAATTTTGACATATATAGATTTATCAAGAATGCCCCCATTATGGATGTGCACAAGTTGATCCAATTTTTTTCTGATCTCATCTATATATATATTCTTCTATATGTCACGTTGTCTGTCAAAGTATTGAAGAAATCCATGGCTTCATCATTAGTCAGAAGTAACAGGCGTATGATGCTACGAAGCTCTTCAAAGTTGTTTTGGAACGGAGTTCCGGATAGAATAATTCTCCTTTTGGTACGAATTTCAGCAAAGGCCTTTCAAATAGCGATATTCGGAAGGCTCTTGCTGAACTTTGTACCAAAAAGCAAATTATTCTATCGGGAACTCCGTTCCAAAACAACTTTGAAGAGCTTCGTACCATTATACGCCTGTCATTTCCGGCTAATGATGAAGTCATGGTTTTCTTGAATTCTTTGACACTAGACAACATGACATATAGAAGGGTAGATGAGATCAGGAAAAATATGGACCATTTTCTGCACATCCAGAATGGCATCATTTTGTTAAATCCCTTGTCGGTCCGGACGTCGGACATTCATGAGAGAGGCGGTCCGGCCCAAACCCTAGAAGCGTTGTCGAGGCCACCCCAAACCCTAGAAGCGTTGCCTAGGCCACCCCAAACCCTAGAAGCGTTGTCGAGGCCACCCCAAACCGTAGAAGCGTCGAGCTAGCTAGGTCTACGTTTGCACTAATATATCCATCTGTCATGTTTGTATATTAATTGCCATGTTGTAATATTTGCAGAAACTATGGAGCACCGAGACATCAAAGCAGAACAGTTGTTGGGGGACATAATCCTCGGCGGAGGTGATGTCTTGTCGTATCTCAACGACACCGATGGTCTGGAAGGAGAGGGTGAAGCAGGCTCCGGTGATCGAACAATGGAGGTGGAAGGACATGATTATGATGGCTCCGGTGACGGAATGCCGGTGGAAGGAGACCATGATGACTGCTCCGGTGAGCGAACGGAGGAAGGAGCTGTTGCAAAGTCCGGCGAGGTATATATATTAATTAAGCCTGTGCTGACTAGCTAATTCATGCATTAATTGTTTTGGTATGTACACATATTAACTCTCTTCTTTCTTCTTTTCTAGCCCTCCGGATCGAGCCAAACTTCGGTAACGAGACAAGGCCCGAAGAAAAGGTTGCGCCAGGATGAAAGGTTCACGATCACAGCAATCAAGGGCGATGGCCAACCGATTGAACCCAGCCGGACCAAGGAAGCATTTTCTGCTCAGTGCGGGTTCTTGTTAGGGACATGATCCCGATCAGCATCCACCAATGGAATAAGCCTAAGAGCGAAGACCCTCAAGTGTCTTTTGTCAATGATAGACAGAAAGATGATCTTTGGACCGCGCTGAAGGCAAATTTCACCCTACCGCCAGAGGAGGATCCGGATAAGCCAGTTATAGAGCCATTGGTCAAGGCTCATGCTCTTAAGAAGATGGCAGATCTATTCAGAAGGTGGAAGAATGAGTTGAAATCAACGTTTGTCGACAAAGGGAAGACTCCAGAATTCACCGGCCGATTTGAGAAGATAAGAGATCACTAGCCCGCATTTGTGGCCCACAAGACATCGCAGAAGAGTAAGAAGATGTCAGCGACAAACAAGAAAAATGCTGCAAAGAAGGAGTATGACCATCACACGGGGTCAGGTGGCTACCTCAAAGCACGGCCGTTGTGGGACAAGGCTGAGAAGGACCTGCTTGATAAAGGGGTCGAACCAGAGACATTGAACTGGCCAGACCGTTCAAGGACTTGGTTCTTCGGGGTTGGGGGAACCTTGGACCCTGAAACAGGGAAGTGCCGTTAGACGAAGGAGCAACTTGAAATACCCGTCAAGAAGCTTCAGAAGTATATCGTTGCAGCGCAGCAAGGGACGTTCGTTCCCGACAGAGAGAATGACGAGCTCACACAGGCCCTCGGGAATCCTGAGCACCCAGGACGAACACGAGGCACGACAGGCTCCGTTGCGTGGAAGGAAGGGTTTCCCAGCGCAGGCGGTTACAAAACCCGGGAGAGGAGGAGGAAAGTGGAGCAGACCAAACTGCAGAAGCTGAATGCAAGGGTACGAGCGCTAGAGGAACAAGCACTAGTTCAGAGGCAGCGACCTGCCGAAGCTACCCCTGAAGCTACCCCGCCATCTCAACGGAGAAGCAGCGTGGCTTCCACCGAGCTCCTTCAGCAGCCTCACTTCACAGCTCCCAGCTACCCCGTGGATGCTATCACGGAGGCTCAAGATTGCCACCTTATGACGCAATGGCAGCACCTCAAAGTCAAGGCGGCTGTCGGCTCTGTTGCACCTTCTGGACCCGGTGCAACTTTTCACTGCCTTCCGATTCCAGAAGGCTATGCTGTTGTGATGGTCAATGAAATAACGGAGGGATTTGAGGAGCTCGAGCTTGACCACCCTACCGGTGAAGGGGAGACTCAGCTGGGTCTTGCTCTAAAGACTCCATGTCTATGGCGGAAGGAGCTCATCAACCTTCCGAACTAGACGCCTCCGCCTCCTCCTTCGGCGAGTCAGGGCACTCCGCCTCCTCCTCTGGCGAGTGATCAGGGCACTCCGCCTCCTTCTCCGGTTGCCCGGCGCGTGGCGGCACTCCGCCTCCTTCTCCGCCTGCGCCGGCGCATCCGAGCAGCCCGCCTCCTCTCCGCCTCGTCAATAACAGCGGAAGACAGCCGCCGCCGCTCCGGTTGCTCCGGCGCGTCGTAGCACTCCGCCTCCTTCTCCGCCTCGTAAGCAACGAAGGAAGACAGCCGCAGCCGCTCCGGCTGCTCGGCCGGCATCTAGCAGTACAGCCAGAGGCGGGAGGCAATACAAATTCGGTCCATCTATCAAGCCTCTAGATAGATTACCATACGAGATGACCGAGGAGGAAAACGAGGAGATCTGTCAAGCCCAAGTGAAGGACTTTTTTGCAAAGAAAAATCCACCTCCGGAGGAGAAGATGGATCCGATGAAATTGAAGCGCACTTTGAAGAACCTGAAGCGACCACCACCGCCTCCGCCAGATGACAACCATGTCCGCGCTCTGAAAAAGGCAGTGGAAGGAGCGCGCCGGTCGGGAACTACTTCAAGTGACAAAAGGTTACAACAATGAAGAAGAGGGAAAAAAATTGAACAGCTCGTTGAACAGGCAAACCAATCGTGCCCCCCGCTCAAGGTGTCTAGCGATATCGTCGCAAATCTGCCGGGGATGCTGCCCGGTACCAATCCTGGTGATTACCTACCCGACGATGCACATTTTGATACAATGGAGGTGGACGAACACAAATACCAGTACGGGAAGCCTCTCGTCAGACCTGGTGATCCTCCTCTAACAACGATGATGCGAATATTCCATAAGTGGTACATGGACACCTGCAAGTCCGGGAAGGATATTTTGACGCTGAGAGTTAAAGAGGAGCACGACCTCATTGGAATTGATCTGTTGTCTATTCCATTTGAGGAGTTCTTCCAGTTTTTCAATCAAAAGGACCTCGATAAAATAATCATCACTTGCTACTGTCTGTAAGTACTATACTTCTGTAATTAAGTCTCTATATATAGCTCAGCTCTTTCATTGCATGTATATATAATTATCCTCACTATATTATGCAGATTGAAGATCATCGAATGCAGAAATGCACAAATCTATGATATTGGGTTCATTAACACAAATCTCATAGATGAATGGACGGTTACATATCATGCGAAAGAAACCAAGGCCAACTTGCTACAATCGTTGATTAAAAATCAAAACAAAGATAAAATACTCTTTCCTTACAACTTCAAGTGAGTGTTACTGTCTTCTGCATATTCGGTTTCCCTTATTACTCGAGGTTATAGTAATGTAATTGATGAGTTATGCATGTGTGCGCAGCTTCCACTTTATTCTCCTAGAGATTAAGCTTGAGCAGGTACTAGTAACCGTCTTAGACTCAAGATGAAAAGATCCCAAGGAGTATGCGGCCATGACTGAAATGCTCCAGAAGTAAGTTCAATCGATCATTATCGCACCATATCGGCAACTTTGTTCATTTCCTGATACCAAGTAATTATTTTCTTTGTCTCGCAGGGTTTGGAAAGTGTTCACCGCAGAAGCTCCGGGACTGCCGGGGGAGCTGCGATTTACACACCCGAAAGTAAGTACTACTAGCTAGTTCCACGCATCTCCCATTGATTCTAGCTAGTTTCATCAATAGCATTTATAATGCTTGATTATCAGTTTGATTGACCTTTATTTCTTGTAAAGTGGTTGTGGCAGGAAGGCGGGAATAATTTTTGTGGATACTACATTTGCGAGTACATCTACAACGCGACGACCTCTAAGCGGGGCTACTCCGAAAAAAAATATGAAGTGCGTAAGCAATAATATTCACAATTTTATTTTATTACCATCATTTGTGTTGAGTTTCATTCATATATATGTATTGACCCCCTTCTTCAAATTAGATTTGGCAGATGCGGGATGAACTCCTACCACAAGATCGCATAAAAGCAATTCAAGAGGAATTGGCGGGATTCTTTCTTGACCACGTCATCAATCCAGCCGGAGAATACTATGTGGAACTTGACATCAAATGTTAGGGATTGTAAGAGATCTTATATTGTATATATGTAGCTAGTAGTGTCGGATAGATATACGAAAACTTGTTGTTCGACCAATCTCTCGGAGAAGGAGGAGGTCAATCACTTCTCTCTGTATATGTTCATGACGATCTTGTGTACTTAATGGTTTCCTTCATTTGCTTACTAGCTAGCGTGTCGAGGTCCTCTCTATACGTATAGTACGTAGCATCGACCAAGCACGAGATAAGAGAGGACACTTCTCTCTAGCTATTAGCTAGCTAACACAATATATGAAACCCCTAAATTAACCCTACAAAACCCCAAACCCCCCCCCCCTTTCAAAAAAAAATCAAAAACCCTAGCTCCTGAGCTGCTGACACATGGATGATCTTTGGTCCCGGTTGGTGTTACCAACCGGGACTAAAGGCCCTCCTCTCTGGGCTCGCCGCAGCGGCCATGTGGAGCCCCATCTGTCCCGGTTCGTATAAGAACCGGGACTAAAGGTGTTGGGCTTTAGTCCCGACCCTTTAGTCCCGGTTCCCGAACCGGGACAAATGGGCCTTATGAACTGGGACAAATGGGCCTTTTTCTACTAGTGATAAGAGAGAAAGAATAGGCGATATCGGTATGTTCAAAGGGGGGGTGCTTTCCTGGAAGCTCTGCTGCAAAAGTCTGGTCATCAGGGGTGTAGTCGATCTCCGGAGCTGTGTCGGTCTTGGGGACTGCGTCGGTACCGGGGTCTATCGAGAGAAAAGAGGGGGACGAAACAGATAAATACACAGCAAACATATGCAACACAGAGCGTATCATGCTAACGTGCAGTGCAGGGTTGCCTAAAGACATGTCTAAATCATTTTAGTTATTTTAGGATTAAAGTTGGATTTATTAACCGGTATATATGCACTATTCATCTACTGGAAATGGGTAAAAAGTTGTGGGTTCACCTACTTAGAGGGTCCCGACACGTAAACCGATGGCACGGTTGGATTCGTGGGATTTTTCTGAGCAACTTTCATGTATAAAGTTTTTCCATCCGAGTTACGGATTATTTTCTATGATTTTTCAAAGATTTTAGCATTTTCTGGAAATTCTGGAATTATTTAATTCGAATTATCCAAAACAGTGTAAGGTGACGTCAGCAGTTCAAACCCGGCTGACCAGAGTCAAATCTGACTAGTGGGGCCACTGGGACTCACTTGTCAGCCTCTGTTAGTATTAAACAGAGTTTATTTAAACTAAACTGAGGTTAATTAGTAGCAGGGCCCCACATGTCAGTGACTGATTAGTATTTACTAATTACTTTTATTTATAAAATGTTTTAATTAACTTAACTATGCGGTGGGGCCTGCATGTCAGTGGCACTGGGGTGCCTAGTCAGCAGTTGACTGGGTCAACCCAGTCAACTGGGCCCGTGGGGCCACTGGCAGTGACCCTGGGGTAGCCCCAGACCAGCCACGTCGGTGGTGGCCAGCGGCTTAATGCCGGCGAGGCTGATACACGGCGGCACGGCTCTGCCCTCGTCAGAAAATGCATACAGGGCTCGGGGAGGAGCGGGCTAGGCTCATTCGAACGACCTGTCAGTGCCGCGTCCAGTGGTGGCCGTGGCATCGCCGGACTTGGCCGAAATCAGCGCCGGCGAGCGGCGGAGGCGGTGGCGTGCACGGGTGCTCGACGGAAACGGAGCTACGGCGTGAAGCAACTCGAACGGAAGGGCTAGGCGTGCTCTATGCGACGCGGTGAAGCTAACGGAAGCGAGCCCGTGTCCATTTGGTCACCGGAGCCTCGCCGGCGACGAGCTCCGTGGCGACGGGCTCGGGCTTACATGGAACGGCGGCTACGGGCACGCCGGGGCGAGGAGAAGAGAGCGGGGAGGAGCTGCGTCTCACCTTGCGGCTAAGGAAAGCCCTCGACTGGTTAGTAGCTGCAGGGTTCGCTGGAGACGACGGGGATCACCGGCGGCAGAAGCGAAAGGGGGTGGCCCGATTCGCTCACTGCGGTGGCTCCGGTCTCGTGCTCGTGGACGAGGACGAGGTGGTCGACGATGGTGAAGACGCGGGGCATGGTGGCGAGGTGAGGCGATGTCGTTGGCCGCGAGATCGACGGCAAGCAGCGACAGATCCGCTCGGGGAAGCTCGCGAGCGAGCGAGAGAGAGCGAGGGAGAGGGGAAGAAGTGGATGAGGATGGAGGGGAGACTGAGGGGTTCGGCCTTATACCCTTGCCTGGCCGCGGGCGTCGCCGTGTCAGTGTCCGGCCGGTGCATGCGCTCGCGCCCACGGCGGTGACGACACGCGGGGAGAGAGAGAGGAGAGAGGCGGGCGCTGTGGGCTGGGCCGCACTGTGGACTTAGGCCCCGTCCACAGTAGCGTTTCCCTTTTTCCCGTTTTATTCTTCTGTTTTCTTTTTCCTGCAGTCTTTTGCGTTTAAAATAGCCATCAAATGACTTAGCAACAAATGTGTGGCTGGCAAAAACAAATGCTAAGGAATAATGTGCACTGCCACAAAAGGTTTGGGCAATTTTGGAATTCATTTGGATTTTTTTTTTCAAAAATGAATATGGCATGTAAAGTGCTATTTTGGCACTGTTTCAAATGCTTCTGCTCAAATATCATTTAGGTGATGTTGTTTTCCTTAACAACAATTTGTTTTGGAATATTTGCTAGATGGTGAACATTTTCCCAGCAACTTTTGAGCAACTTCAAATTGCACTTTGAATTTGAATTGGATTCAGAGAAGAATTTGAAATGAGATATTTATCCAACATGATTAAGCTTTGTAAATCAAGATGACTTGGCACTGATCATAAGGGATTACTGTAGTGTGATGCTGGGGATGTTACAAAATCGAAGCCATCGTCATCACCAACGATCCTCTCATCGAGAGGGGGTCAATATCCATCAACATATTCACCAGCACCATCTCCTCTCAAACCCTAGTTCATCTCTTGTATCTGATCTTTGTCTCAAAACCTTAGATTGGTACCTGTGGGTTGCTAGTAGTGTTGATTACTCCTTGTAGTGGATGCTAGTTGGTTTATTCGGTGGAAGATCATATGTTCAGATCGTTAATGCTATTCAATACCCCTCTGATTATGAACATGAATATGCTTTGTGAGTAGTTACGTTTGTTCCTGAGGACATGGGAGAAGTCTTGTTATAAGTAATCATGTGAATTTGGTATTCATTCGATATTTTGATGAGATGTATGTTGTCTTTCCTCTAGTGGTGTTATGTGAACATCGACTACATGACACTTCACCATTGTTTGGGCCTAGGGGAAGGCATTGGGAAGTAATAAGTAGATGATGGGTTGCTAGAGTGACAGAAGCTTAAACCCTAGTTTATGCGTTGCTTCGTAAGGGGCTGATTTGGATCCATATGTTTCATGCTATGGTTAGATTTATCTTAATTCTTCTTTTGTAGTTGCGGATGCTTGCGAGAGAGGTTAATCATAACTGGGAGGCTTGTCCAAGTAAGGACAGCACCCAAGCACCGGTCCACCCACATATCAAATTATCAAAGTAACGAACGCGAATCATATGAGCATGATGAAAATTAACTTGACAATAATTCCCGTGTGTCCTCGGGAGCGCTTCGCTTTATATAAGAGTTCATCTAGGCTTGTCCTTTGCTACAAAAAGGATTGGGCCACCATGCTGCACCTTAGTTACACTTGTTACTTGTTACCCGTTACGAATTATCTTATCACAAAACTATCCGTTACCGATAATGTCAGTGCTTGCAGAGAATACCTTGCTGAAAACCGCTTGTCATTTCCTTCTGCTCCTCGTTGGGTTCGACACTCTTACTTATCAAAAGGACTACGATAGATCCCCTATACTTGTGGGTCATCAAGACTCTTTTCTGGCGCCGTTGCCGTGGAGTGAAGCGCCTTTGGTAAGGAAACATTTATATATTGTGCTGAAATTTACTGTCACCTGTTGCTATGGAAAATAATCCTTTGAGGGGTTTGTTCAGGGTATCTTCACTCCGACCGGAACAGCAAAGAGTTGCCCCTCAACCTACTGAACCTACTGAAAATATTTATTATGAAATTCCTTCTGGTATGATAGAGAAACTTCTAGCTAATCCTTATGCAGGAGATGGAACATTACATCCTGATATGCATCTAATCTATGTGGATGAAGTTTGTGGATTATTTAAGCTTGTAGGTTTGCCCGAGGATGAAGTCAAGAAGAAGGTATTCCCTTTATCTTTGAAGGAGAAGGCATTGACATGGTATAGGCTATGCGATGATATTGGAACTTGGAACTGCAACCGATTGAAATTGGAATTTCATCAGAAGTTTTATCCTATGCATCTAGTTCATCGTGATTGGAATTATATTTTTAATTTTTGGCCTCGTGAAGGAGAAAGTATCGCTGAAGCTTGGGGGAGGCTTAAGTCAATGTTATATTCATGCCCCAATCATGATCTCTCAAGAGAAATTATTATTAAGGATTTTTATGCTCGGCTTTCTCGTAATGATCAATCCATTCTCGATACTTCTTATACTGGTTCTTTTATGAAGAAGACTATTGAATTCAAATGGGATTTATTGGAAAGAATTAAATGCAACTCTGAAGATTGGGAACTCGACGAAGGTAAGGAGTCAGGTATAAACCTCAAGTTTGATTGTGTTAAATCTTTTATGGATACCAATGCTTTCCGTGAATTTAGCACTAAATATGGACTCGACTCTGAGATAGTAGCTTCTTTCTGTGACTCATTTGCTACTCATGTTGATCTCCCTAAAGAGAAGTGGTTTAAATATCATCCTCCCATTGAAGTGAAGTAGTAGAACCAATTAAAGCTGAAGAAGAAACAATTAATTATAATGTTGATCCTATTGTTCCTATTGCTTATATTGAGAAACCACCTTTCCCTGTGAGAATAAAGGAACATGCTAAAGCTTCAGCTGTGGTTCGTAAGAGTTATACTAGAACACCTACACCCCCTGAACAAACTAAAGTTGAACCTAGTATTGCTATGGTTAAAAATCTCTTGGTCGATAATATTGATGGGCACGTTATTTATTTCTGTGAATTGCCAAACCTGATACTAAAGATAAACATAGACCTGTTGTTGGCATGCCTGTTGTTTCTGTTGAAATAGGAGATCATTGTTATCATGGCTTATGTGATGTGGGTGCTAGTGTGAGTGCAATTCCCTTTACTTTATATCAAGAAATTATGAATGATATTGCACCTGCTGAAATAGAAGATATTGATGTTACTATTAAGCTTGCTAATAGAGATACTATATCGCCAATTGGGATTATTAGAGATGTTGAAGTATTGTGTGGGAAAATAAAATACCCTACTGATTTTCTAGTTCTTGGTTCCCAACAAGATGATTTTTGTCCCATTATATTTGGTAGACCTTTCTTGAACACTGTTAATGCCAAAATATATTGTGAGAAAGAAATTGTTACTGTAAGTTTTGGGGATGTGTCTCATGATTTTAATTTCTCTAAATTTCATAGACAACCCCATGATAAAGAATTGCCTAATAAAGATAAAATTATTGGTCTTGCTTCTATTGCTGTGCCTCCTACTGATCCTTTAGAACAATATTTGCTAGACCATGAAAATGATATGTTCATGAATGAAAGGAAGGAATTAGATGAAATATTCTTTAACCAAATGCCTGTTTTGAAACACAACTTGCCTGTTGAGATTCTTGGGGATCTTCCTCCACCCAAGGGTGATCCCGTGTTTGAGCTTAAACAATTACCTAATATTCTGAAATATGCTTATCTTGATGAAAAGAAGATATATCCTGTTATTATTAATACTAACCTTTCAGAGCATGAGGAAAAGAAATTATTGAAAACTCTAAAGAAGCACCGAGCCGCTATTGGATATACTCTTGATGATCTTAAAGACATTAGTCCCACTCTATGTCAGCACAAAATTAATATGGAGCCTGATGCTAAACCCACTACTAGGAGAAAGCCTACTAGTAGCGCTTGAAATACCTATAGTAGTAGCGCTGGAGGCAGCGCTACTGCTAACGCGCTAAAGCTAAGTTTTAGCAGTAGCGCTGCCTAGACCAGCGCTACTACTAACAATCTGTAGCGCTGCGCCAAAGCAAGCGCTGCCGCTAGATGCCTACCAGCACTACTGCTAATATTCCTGCTTTCACAGATTTATTTCCCCTCTACGTATTTGTGATGTATTTGTACATGCTCTATACAGTAGTTTCATCAGATCATAATAAACATGCACTATTCTCATCATATCATACATATACAGTAGTCTCATCATACCATCATCATCATCATCATCATCATTCAACACAAATATCATCACATCTCGAAAATAGCGATACACAAGTCATGTCATGTCTTGAATAAATGCAACTGCATGGTCATGGCACACACACAAGTTTCATCATCTCTATCTAAACCATGATGTAGAAGAGAAGAGCGATCAACATGAGCAAGAGCGCAACTATGTAGTACTTCTTGAGGCACCGACGGTTTCTCTCCCGCTCTTGCCGGAGCGTCCACCTCAAGTAACTATTTTCCGCTTCGGCTCTGCTGTCGAACCCTCTGTGGCTAGCACCCAGGTACTTGTCCACCTGGGCCTTAGCGTTTGGCTAGTGGTCGTACACTCCTGGAACCCTCACAACGAACACGGCATAGCAGTCCTTCACCATCTCTGATCTATGTACCTGCATCGTCAGTTGATGAATTCAATGATAATATGCAACATAATGTACTTAAGAAAACAAAGAGGCATAATTAGCAAAATACAAGCAACTTATAGTAAACATAAATAACGAAGTTCCTCATACCCAAACTAATTAACTAGAGCGATCTACGCTACACTGGTATGCGTCGGTGCTATACAAACGGTTTTAACCCCTTTCCGCGACGGCATTTGGAACCGTCGCCAAGTGAGTGTGGGCGATAGGGGGGTCCTTCCCACATGACCCAGAAACCGTCAGGGATAGGCCCTCCTGGCACACAGGCTGGGGCAAAATAAGCTCGTGTGCGATCGGGCAAGGCATCAAACCCAATCGTTTCCGTTCGTATGTACATCCCACACGGTGAATCCCAGAAAAACATTTCCGTTCGTATGTATATCACACACAGTCAATCCAAGGAGTACGTTTCCGTTCTTATGTACATCCCACACAGTCAATCCAGGGAAAACGTTTCCATTCGTGTGTACATCCCACACAGTCAATCTAGGGAAAACATTTCCGTTCGTATGTACATCCCACACAGTCAATCCAGGGAAAACGTTTCCGTTCGTATGTACATCCCACATAGGTTTATGTATAGGCTCGTGTGTGATTGGTGTAACTATCACACACGCTCTGCCTTGGTTAACCATTTGCTTTTATCAACTACATCACACACGATTTGATGAAGAAAACTGTGTGGCATTGGGCTATCCATCACAAGCGCTTTTACTGCTAGAACCGTTTGCAAAGTTCCATGACACATTTAGCAGGTTTATTAGTTTACAATTAATAATTCCAGTATTACGCAAATTCACATTTCATATCGAACAGTTGTTTGCCAATTTCATATCAGGCACATAAATATACATCACAGTACGATAGCTACCTGAAAACAGCACAGTACAGCATATAGCTAGTTCAACTTCATAAGAACAATATTAGAACAATATATTCATTTTCCTAATCGAGATCATCCAAGCTCGTCTTATCCACCTCTGCTTTCAGTTCAGTAAGAACCTGTTTTGCACTGGCCAACTGGGAAAGTGCCTCCTCCTTCGCCAACACCATCTTAGCAAAGTCTGATTAAAAAAATCTGAGCTCATTCTCCACCTTCCTCTTTTTGTCCTGCATCTTCAAATATTCTTCAGCGTTGACAACACTTTCTCTAAGCCTACCTTTGTTCTCTTCCTCATACATGCTCCAGAGCTTTGCTAGGCACATCTTCAAAGACTATGGCCACTCTTGATCAACCCACTCCAAGTAAGAACACTTCCGTTCATCCTATAATATTTAAAACTAGATCAGTAACAATTGTAGGGGAAATGGGTTTATAGCAACATAGAAAATCACCAATACTTATTTTGAAAAACTGAAGAAACAGGTTAATTATGACATATCTTCTCAAAAAGATCAATGTGCAAATGAATTAATTGCTACTGAGACAACAACCAAATTCTGAAACATCAGAAGCTATAATTAACTACAACAATGCTACAAGTTCTTACTCATGTACTATAAAAAACAAATTGAACATTTTATGAGGAAGGTAAATATAACTGCAATAGCATAGCGACAGTGTTTGGATGACAGCAAATTGATACTAACAGGTGTGTACATGCATAAATTTAGTAACATAGAACTAATAGCACTAAGGCCGTCCACTATGTATGCCAAAACCGGTGTAAAGACAACTGTTGCTACAGCTCACACCGGTGCCCTGCACTGGCGAGCCGATGCAGCGGAAAAAAATCAGGGACCCGGACTCCGGAGCACCTAGTTGCTCGGATGCCCAGTTCCTTCGTGCCATAAAGATTTAGTATTTTACTGCTTGGCTGCTCGGATGTGTGGACCAAAGTTGGCTGCACAAACTGCTGAAGCGGTGCCAAATAATTTTCTAATGGCACCGCTGATGAGATGGCAACATTTTTAGATACTAGGTACAAATTGTGACACTGTCTTAGGATGCGTTTGGTTGAAGGTGTGGTATGAATTGGTTGGGACCATGACAGTGTCTGAATCACATCTAACAAATGATTTGTAACAATGAAAGAGGGTCTAACCTTCTCTGCACATGCCAGAAACTTCC
Organism: Thinopyrum elongatum; assembly: GCA_011799875.1. Classification (NCBI taxonomy): domain Eukaryota; kingdom Viridiplantae; phylum Streptophyta; class Magnoliopsida; order Poales; family Poaceae; genus Thinopyrum; species Thinopyrum elongatum. The sequence goes on along the minus strand of CM022301.1, from coordinate 221,098,256 downwards.
TCCCACTATCCATAGATTCAAACGCAACTAGCTTCACGCATGGAGATTGATGGTGACAACAAGCAGACAGATCTTCAGCCATCCCGCTCCATTCATTGCAACTGATGGTCCTAGGGAGCTACAAGAGGAAGAAATGACTCAAATCGACCGTCGGGTAAAAATCCTTCATTCCAAGTCATAGCCCAAGAGAGAGAAGAGAGGCATACCCGGCTGGTGAATGAGTCGTCATCGGAGGAGGAACCGCAGGAGAGGTCATTGAAGAATACCATGGTGACCCCGGCGATAGGATGTGAGATGGCGAGAGCGAGGAAGCAATCGAGGAAGCGGCTATAGCTTAGGAAGGAAGGAAGGAGGAAACCGGGGAAATGTGACTTGTCGTCGGGGAGAAAAGAGGGTGGGGAAGGGGGGGTAGATATTTTGGCGGTAGGCCAAAAATTTCAAAATGTGGAGGGAAACTTTGCGCGCGGTGCCGCCGGACACCATTCACTTTGAACGATTGTGTGCATCGCAAACGATTCTTCTGCTTTACGCGCATGGGATGAGTTTGATAATTCAAATTTTGGTGGAAATTTCCCTGGGTACGTCATTGCATAATTTAACATCGCTTGCTAATTTGGGCACACAAAAGAGCGTACAGCACACAGATCACACTTACTGAATCGAGCAATTTTAGTAATTAAACAGAGCCAGTTGACCTAAACATTGCTCTAACAAAAGACCAGCATTAAAAACAAAGCCCAAGTATGCATAATTTTTAACAATCCGCGGCCGCGCCGGCCTATGCATCGCCGGTGTGAGATGAGACGTCGATGACTTGTCCTGGCCATGCCGCCGTTGGTGGACTCCGCGTCCCCCCTGCTGAAGTCGACCGCGTCCTCGTCCTCGTCCTTGGCGCCGCCCTAAAGGTTGTAGTACTCATAGTAGTGGCTGCGCCAGAGCTTGCGTTGGTACTCCACCACTGATTCCTCGATGGACAGACTCTTCTCTACCTCGACCTTGGCCACGCGTAACTCCTCCTCCCAGCGCTCCTCGATCTTCGCCGCCTCCTGCATCTCCAGCTCCCGCTCGGTGATCTCATGAGGAAGCAGGTGCTCCATGGCCATCGCCGCCTTTTCGGACGTGGGTTGCATGCTAGATTCCGAGGTGGCCTGGAATATCTTGGCGTGTGCGTCCTCGATCTTGGCGTGGATGGCCTCGACCCGGGCCAGGGCGACATCGGCGACACGGACGGCAGCTCAAGCGCTCTCGACGTTTGCAGCCGCCATCGCAGCAGCAGCTGCAGCTGTCTCAGCTGCTGCAGCTGCCTTGTCGGCTGCCGCAGATGCCCTCTCGACGGATGCGGCCGCGCTCAATGCGGATGTGGCGGCACTCTCGGCGTAGGTGGCCGCGCTCTCAGCGCAGGTGGCGGCGCTCGGGGAGGACGCGACCATCGTACGGGCCTTCACAAAGCATTTCCACAGCGTCCTCTTTGCAAGAAGGGGGTGCAGGAATGGGGATCGGGATTCGTGGAATTCGGGGGTTGCTGGCACTGGAGCAGACGAGCCGGTGAAGCTTAAGGAGGAAGACTTAAATAGACCCAAAAATTTTCATCGCAAACGGTTCCTACAAAAAAAAGTGTCTGATGTTGTGGATATTTTTTATTAACTGTGAAAGACGAATTTGGAGTAAAGTGGCAACGGATGGGGTTTTAAATGTACGAGAAAATTTGTAGTACTAATACAACTGTCATGTCAAATTTTGGAAAATTTCAGGGGTCATTTGACCTTTTAAGACATTTAAGTGATTTTCTAGCCATTTAATGACCGTAATTCAAATTTGAACTACATGTACATGCAACAGCTAACCATAACGGTTTGAAAAGTCATATTTTGTGTACTTGTGTGCGATTTAATTCCATGTGCAGTAAATTGGAAGGAATTTTCAAACATATTGGTCTAACGGCTATGACAAAATTAAGCATGGAGTGCCATGGCATTTAATTTCCAAAAAAATAAAAAAAGATCAGAAACACATGAAACCTTGCTTGATGTAATGTCATGCCAGCAAGATGATGTGGTAAAAAATTTGGCATGTTTGACGAAAGTTTGGACACACACCCCTCACAAACCGAAGCAACTCACTAGAAGGCTCGTGGTTCCGAGAGGGAACAATGCATGTTTGATGACGAACAGGAGATAGCTTCCCCTTACGGCCTTCAAATTTTTTCTACGTTTAACGTGCACTAATACAACTGTCATGTGAAAATTTGGAAAATTTTAGGGGTCATTTGACCCTTTAAAGACATTTAAGTGATTTTCTAGCCATTTAATGACCGTAATTCAAATTTGAACTACATGTACATGCAACAGCTAACCATAACGGTTTGAAAAATCATATTTGTGTACTTGTGTGCCAGTTAATTCCATGTGCAGTAAATTAGAAGGAATTTTCAAACATATTGGTCTCACGGCATGGACACATGCATGGAGTGCCATGGCATTTTAATTCCAAAAAATTAAAAAATGATCAGAAAAACATGAAACCTTGCTTGATGTAATGCCATGCCACCAAGATGATGTGGTAAAAAAATTGGCCTGTTTGACGAAAGTTTGGACACACACCCCTCACAAACCGGAGCAACTCACTAGAAGGCTCGTGGTTCTGAGAGGGAACAATGCATGTTTGATGATGAACGAGAGATAGCTTCCTCTTACGGCCTTCAAAATTTTTTCTAGGTTTAACGTGCACTAATACAACTGTCATGTGAAAATTTGGAAAATTTCAGGGGTCATTTGACCTTTTAAAGACATTTAAGTGATTTTCTAGCCATTTAATGACCGTAATTCAAATTTGAACTACATGTACATGCAATGGCTAACCATAATGGTTTGAAAATTCATATTTGTGTACTTGTGTGCGAGTTAATTCCATGTGCAGTAAATTAGAAGGAATTTTCAAACATATTGGTCTCACGGCATGGACACATGCATGGAGTGCCATGGCATTTTAATTCCAAAAAATTAAAAAATGATCAGAAAAACATGAAACCTTGCTTGATGTAATGTCATGCCACCAAGATGATGTGGTAAAAAAATTGGCCTGTTTGACGAAAGTTTGGACACACACCCCTCACAAAGCGGAGCAACTCACTAGAAGGCTCGTGGTTCCGAGAGAGAACAATGCATGTTTGATGACGAACGACAGATAGCTTCCTCTTACGGCCTTCAATTTTTTTTATGATTAACGTGCACTAATACAACTCTCATGTGAAAATTTGGAAAATTTCAGGGGTCATTTGACCTTTTAAAGACATTTAAGTGATTTTCTATCCATTTAATGACCGTAATTCAAATTTGAACTACATCTACATGCAACTGCTAACCATAACGGTTTGAAAAATCATATTTGTGTACTTGTGTGCCAGTTAATTCCATGTGCAGTAAATTAGAAGGAATTTTCAAACATATTGGTCTCACGGCATGGACACATGCATGGAGTGCCATGGCATTTTAAGTCCAAAAAATTAAAAAATGATCAGAAAAACATGAAACCTAGCTTGATGTAATGTCATGCCACCAAGATGATGTGGTAAAAAAATTGGCCTGTTTGACGTAAGTTTGGACACACACCCCTCACAAACCGGAGCAACTCACTAGAAGGCTTGTGGTTCCGAGAGGGAACAGTGCATGTTTGATGACGAACGGGAGATAGCTTCCTCTTACGGCCTTCAATTTTTTTTCTACATTTAACGTGCACTAATACAACTGTCATGTGAAAAATTGGAAAATTTCAGGGGTCATTTGACCTTTTAAAGACATTTAAGTGATTTTCTAGCCATTTAATGATCGTAATTCATATTTGAACTACATCTACATGCAACGACTAACCATAACGGTTTGAAAAATCATATTTGTGTACTTGTGTGCGAGTTAATTCCATGTGCCGTAAATTAGAAGGAATTTTCAAACATATTGGTCTCACGGCATGGACACATGCATGGAGTGCCATGGCATTTTAATTCCAAAAAATTAAAAAATGATCAGAAAAACATGAAACCTTGCTTGATGTAATGTCATGCCACCAAGATGATGTGGTAAAAAAATTGGCCTGTTTGACAAAAGTTTGGACACACACCCCTCACAAACCGGAGCAACTCACTAGAAGGCTTGTGGTTCCGTGAGGGAACAATGCATGTTTGATGACGAACGGGAGATAGCTTCCTCTTACGGGCTTCAACTTTTTTCTACCTTTAACGTGCACTAATACAACTGTCATGTGAAAAATTGGAAAATTTCAGGGGTCATTTGACCTTTTAAAGACATTTAAGTGATTTTCTAGCCATTTAATGATTGTAATTCAAATTTGAACTACATCTACATGCAACGACTAACCATAATGGTTTGAAAAATCATATTTGTGTACTTGTGTGCGAGTTAATTCCATGTGCAGTAAATTAGAAGGGATTTTCAAACATATTGGTCTCACGGCATGGACACATGCATGGAGTGCCATGGCATTTTAATTTCAAAAAATTAAAAAATGGTCAGAAAAACATGAAACCTTGCTTGATGTAATGTCATGCCACCAAGATGATGTGGTAAAAAAATTGGCCTGTTTGACGAAAGTTTGGACACACACCCCTCACAAACCGGAGCAACTCACTAGAAGGCTCGTGGTTCCGAGAGGGAACAATGCATGTTTGATGACGAACGGGAGATAGCTTCCTCTTACGGCCTTCAATTTTTTTTCTATGTTTAACATGCTCTAATACAACTGTCATGTGAAAATTTAGAAAATTTCCAGGGTCATTTGACCTTTTAAAGACATTTAAGTGATTTTCTAGCCATTTAATGACCGTAATTCAAATTTGAACTACATCTACATGCAATGGCTAACCATAATGGTTTGAAAAATCATATTTTTGTGTACTTGTGTGAGAGTTAAAAAATCATCAAACGATGTAAATATCTGGTGTTCAGAAAAGAAAATGTAAAGATCTGGCAAGACAACCCCCCCCCCCCCCACACGATTGGCACTCTATTTCACGCCTTGAGGTTTGGAAGGTGAGTGGCGGGGGTTATTAATCAGACACGGTTCTGTATTGGAAACCGTCAGCTATTATGTTCACACACGGATTTTGCTGCAGGAATCGTGTGTAATTCAAACTATAGTACTCGTAAATTCCGGCGACCGGCGTGTGTACTGTTCCCGTCGATCTAGATTCCGGCTGCCAATAAATACTACCTTGCTCAAGTCGTCCCGCCTGCATTCTCATCTACATCCTGCCCTCGCTCGCCCTCTCTCTCTCTCAAATCTCTGCCATGGCGCCCCCGGTCTACCCACGCGCCGACGAAGAGTCGCCGCCCCCCGAGGACGCTCACTCGAAGAGCAGCGACGAGGACCCCTACGCGCCACCGGACGAGGTTGCGTCGAACCCACCAACTTTGGAAAGGTTTTGGGGCCAGTACAATCTTTGTTTGTGGAAGTCGCTGCCGCCGGCTGAGAAAGCCAGGCAAGTGGCGTTCAAGAAGGAGATGGTGGAGGAGGAAGCCAGGTACCAGGCGGCCTATGAAGCCCGTGATGCCGCCTGGAAAAAGGAGGTGGTGGAGCTTTGGGGGCGGGTGCGTCATCGTGCGGAGGAGGTGTACGAAGACGGGTACTTCATGAGGAAGGTCAAAGGCACTAGGCGCCTCATCGCTGTGTGGAGGTGGGCCGATAAGCTCCAGCATGCCACCGATGAGGAGCTCTGGTGGGGGCCCAACGAAATGGCAAGATCGTTCGCGCTCGTCCGCCAGCAAGAGGCAGATTGGTACGTCAAGCGCTGCGAGGCGGAGGAGGTGGAGTACTGCCTCCTCGCTGGGAAGACGCCACGCACCAGGGAGCTGCTGGCGAGGGGCTGCCGGAATACTGCCCAGGAGGGATTATTAGTTTTAGTATTATTCATTTTCAATTTTATGCATTGTACCTAGTAGTTAAGTATCATCACATATATGTGATGATATTATATATATTCTGTGATGAACTAATGAACAATTTATATATATATATATATATATATTATGAATTCCATTTTCTATCTATTTTTGTATAATAATTTGAATCTAGTTGTTATCATCCACATATACAGAATGAAAGCGTATATACACACATTGAAACAGAACATATAAGAACAGAAAACAGAGTACACACATTGAAACAGAGCAATACTATGATTGCTGTGAATACATAGCTATCCACGTCGAAACGACTCAACAAAATAAAACGCGTCCATGAGACCATGACCAGCAGCCCTTGCCTATGGTAGCTCTTGGCTCTGCCTGAACTCGTGCAGGCGTTCGTCTAAGCGGTCGACACGCTCGCGGTACATCTGGAGCGCGATCTCGAGCTCCAAGTTGGCTATTTCATCGGAGATCACCAGCTCGAGGATGCGACGACCATGTTCCTCTACTGTGCCTAGGTGGACACCTGGGCCAAGGAGGCGGTCGAGCCTACCGACCAGCGCATTGGCATCGAGTGGGCCGCGGACAAGGCGAACGGCGCGACGCATGTGAACGGCGCGGCGGGCGTCCGGTGTAAGTACGGCGCGGCCGGCCTCTGGTGCAAGTACGGCACAAAGGGCCTCTGCCCACTCCTGGCGAGGAATGGGGGTACTGACAGGACGTGTACCCAGCTGCGATGCCCTATCGACAGCAGGCAAGCGCCGATGGATCCGCTCTTGCTGTGCGGCACGCCGCGCCTCTCGCTCTGTGGCGCTCCAACAGTCTCGCCGTGCGGCGAGCCGCAGCCTATCGGCGCGGACGCGCCTATCTTGCTCTACGGCACTCCATTGATCATGTTGTGCGGCGAGCTACAGCCTCTCGGCGCTGACATGCCTATCTTGATCCGCGGCGCTGAAGCGCCATGCGCCAAGGGTCTGCTCAACCCTGGTGATGACGCGCATCACGGCGTCGTCCATCGCATTGCCGGGGAGCGCCTCGGCCTCGACGGGCCATGGCGCCTTCTCGTTTTCCTCGTCGATGAGGTTGATGGCAGAGGTCACGCTTTGGTGGGTTGGCATGCTTGGAAAAGGTGGATGTGCTACAGGTTGCGCTTGTTGCCTCCGTGCGTCGCGTGCCGCCTAGGTTTATGCGCAATATCGCTGGGTGACGGGAAACAGGTGAGGAAATGGCGGGAAACGATGGCGTGTTCATAAAACACCATCAATTAATGTAAACTTAGCATATAAGGAACATCGAGCTAGCACAAGAAGTACATGATGATCAGATGAACACGGACCACACTAGGGAACCCGTCGGTGATGAATTCATCAATCGCAAACGGTTGTATACTAGCAAGTGTTTGCCCACAAAACACACAGATTATTCCATCACAAACAGGTCGGATGGATCAACTGTATGCCACGTATCGCACATTGTCAAAAAGTAATGCGGTAGACCTTCTTTAACATGTGTTAAAAAAATAAAAATAAACAAGGACCTCAAGGTTAATTTAACTGATGGGATGGATCATAGAGGTCATTTAATTTGACCCTTATGACCCATCCCATCAGTTAATTTAACATCAAGACAACTTCCCATCCAGTCACCCATCTAATGGCTGCTCCAGCCTGAGCACACTTAACTTGAGAGTTCTCTTAGATGAGCTATTGGTGGAACATCTAGTCCTTGCTGATATAGGATGCCTCTTCGCATCCTTATGGCGTACCCGGATGACTGCCCGTCGCCTAATGGCCAATAGATGTTGTGTAGACAGAGCATATCACATACGTCTTATTAGAAGCAATCGTCTGTGTTATTATCGGTCTTCGCACACATTTCTGATTACAGACCTGTTTGTCACGTATCACACACATCTTGTTATATTGAACCATTTCTGTTATCTTGGCTTATCGCAAACAGTTCATCCGAGTGAACTGTATGCCCTGTATCGCACACACCTTCATCTGGCTGACCGTTTCTTTTGTTCCGCCTAATCACAAACAGTTCATCCGAGTGAACCATATGCCGTATATCGCACACGCCTTCATCTGCCTGCCCGTTTCTTTTGTTCTGCCTCATCGTAAATAGTTAATTGAACTGAACCGTATGCCCAGCATCGCACATAGAACTAAAATCTGGACCGTGTTCGATGTATCCTTCATCGTAAACATTTTGCATCTTTTTTGACGGTTATTTTCCATCACCGTTTGCGTTTAATGCATCGCACACAGTTTCGTCGAAGGGTCTCTGATCGTAGTGTCGCGTTAGCAGCATCCTGTAGTAGTGCTAGTTCAGGAGGATGGTTTAATTACATCACAGAGTTTCGCCGTGCTTAAATTCAAAGTTTTGCCATAGAAAGATAGTAGTGACGCATTGTCATTGACAATCAGTCCTCCATGTCGGCGGTCCAATCTTCATAGTCAGGGAGGAAACACCCGAGCTTCTTGAAAGGCTTCAGGTCCAGACGCTGAGCGAGTAGCAGTGCTCGGACATCATCCTGCGTGATTGGCCCATGGTAGAACATCCCTGTTGGTTCGAGGACCTCCTTCATGATCACTTGGGCAAGTTTACACTGTACGTGATAAAACTCAGCTCGGATTCGATGATCCGGTGTCTTTCCTATGCTTGCGGCCCAGTTGACAATCTCGGCATCATTGGTAGTAGCTGACATGCGAAGGCGTTGATTATCCCTTCTGTACTCGATCAGGTGATGCATGAGGTAGAATCCATCAGCCTTACTGGTGTACGGTTGCTGGATGCGGCAGAAGTCGGTCTTATGGCTGAAACCCAGCCCATTCTTCCTGTACTTTTTCACCTTGATATATCCACCAGACAGACTGAAGGTTAACAGGGCACTATCGAGAACACTCGTTATGTGCGTGTAATCCTTTTTCTTGATGTTCTTCGATGAGTCCAAGTACATAGCATGGGAGTATTCTGTGTACAGAATGATGAGGCGGCGGCCACCCCCCCCCCCCCCCCCGCTGCGCAAAATAAATACACCTCAAATTAGCCTCCATGCTTGCAAAGCAATGACTAAAACTTACGAAAGGATATCCGCAGATGACTTACGTGGGATGATAAAGCAGGAGAATCGCTTCCTTGTCCTTGTTAGCGATCATGAAATCGCCGATGTACTTGCTCGCATAGTCACGGTGCTCTTTGCAGACTGCCAAGAAGCTCTCGTGCATATAGTACGGGTCCGTGACGCAGATATATTTTATGTTCTCGAGCCTGATGAAGTAGTTGAGATACAGCGCATACATGCAGATAAACTAGAAATCTAGCTTGGTCATGTGGAACATGTCGTAGATGTAGTCAAATCGTAGGATGAACTTATCCGCGGGCCATCTCTCGATGTACAACTTCCCGCCCGGCACCTGAGCCACGTAAAGCGGGTATCCTGGTTTTTCTGAGATGAGAAGGCTTTTCTCTCTGGCCAGCACATCTTCATGAAGTCTCCTTAGATCATTGTTCAGTATGTGTTCTAGCGCTTTCGGAGGTAGGATCGGGTGGCCGGTGACATGGAAACGCTCCGCACCTTTGACAGGTATTCTGTCTACCTCCCGGGGCTTCAGAGACGGCTAGCTGCTTGAAGCAGCTCTGGCGCCTTTAGGGCCTTTCTTATCCGGTCTCCTCCTTTGCTTCTTGGCGGGTGGCGGTAGACGGCCCTCAGGTTGTTGCTGGGTAGAGGCGGCATCTGGAGGCGTCTCCTGCGAGGATCGCATGAAGAGAGACTTTTTGCATTCCGCCTTAGGATGTTCCGGCTCCGGCAAATCAGGCAGCATCAAGTCATCATCTCCACGCTCATAGCCTGAGTCATAGTCCCGAGCCATCAATCCTCCATCGTCATAGGCGGTATTGATATAGTTGAGAGGGTCATCATCATCCTCCTCCATGAAATCATCAGCATTTGCATCTTCGACGAGGGCGACGTCATCTGGCACTAATGGCGGCTCTCCCTCATGTCATCCGCTATCACCCACCACGACAGGTGTAGGTAATTTGGTAGGTGGGGTGGTGTTCCTACCTTCTTGAGAAGCTCTCGTTGGTGTGATACTGGGTGCCTCAACACGAAGAAGAGTCTTCGGCCAAGGCAAGAACCATCTCTTGCATGCACCAATCCGTTTAGGGGTCTCCTCGCCATCGACTGGTACCGGAGGAGGCAAATCCTCGAAGCCCGCTATGACACTGGCCACGTTAACCTTGAAGACGCCATGGGGCATCTCTCGGTTGTGGAACATGCGGTCCTTCGGCTTCACGATCATTGCCTTTCCCACAGCCACCTTCTGGCCATTGATGTCGTACAGTAGGGTGGACAGGGTATCGTCGGCCTACGAAGACATGTCTGCGACGTCAAACATCCGAAAGGCAACTGAAACGGAAGACTATAGACATGCTGGTGAAAAGGGTATGACGCGTAATTACCATGAGGGCGTCGAGCTCAGCCATAGACGAAGCCCCACCGAGCATGCCAGAGATAGAGGTCGGGCTGCTATGAACAGGAGCGGGACCTTTTGTGGTTGCTTGAGCAGGTGCTGGTGGTGTGATGTTCACCGAATTGATGGATTGTCAGCATGAATCTTGGACCATGGTTCATTCTTCGCAATCGCTTTTTTCACCCGAACTTTCCAGGTGGACAAGTCGTTGGTGAATGTCACCATCGCCTTGCTGTTTATCTTTGTCATGGCAGCGTCGTCCCACAGATCTTTGCTTTCATTCCGGCCGGGGAACAGGAACCTATTGTGCAACTTCTTTAGGAGCATGTGCTCCATATGTGGTATCTTCTTCAACTTCTCATCGTTGATGTTGGCGATTTCCTAAGGATGCATCCTAGTTGATTGCCCCACCACGAGCACGCTTCCTCCGGCGCCGTTGGCTCTAATTTCTTGGGGTGCATCTCCGTGACCACAATTTGTCCGATGCCGAGCTCGTTTGGTCTTCGTGTCCTCTTCTGCTTTGGTGCTTTATCGGCTATGACAGCATCGTTGCCGGTCTCCGTGGTGGTGTCGGTGCCGGTGCCGGTGTCGGCGTCGGTGTTGGGGTTGGTGCCACTGCTGCCACCCTGCACCCGCAACTGGTGTTCGTCCAGGTAATCAAAATAATGATTTGCTGCCTCGACGGGGTCTTCTTCGAGGTGACCAGAACACCCGGCTTCGGCGTGGCTAGACATGTTTCCTATTCAACAATTGTAAATAAAAGATATAATGAAGAGAAAAAAGGGGCCTATATTTGGTCGGAATGATGATTCGTTCCCCTTCGGCAAATCCCGGGCACTCCATATGTCCTAGTTTCTAGCACAAATCACGAAAAATTTCGGCATGACCTTTGCTAAAAAGTGGACATATGGAGCGCCTGAAATTTGCCGGAACGGAAATGAATCAACATTCTGGCAAAACATAGGCCACTCGGATATTCTTCGACATTCAACCAACATTGCTAAATCATATAACATAAATGACATATATCATTTGCAAAATATATCATTCAAGCAAGTACATAGAGTGAAATGACCTCACTAAACATTGCAAAATAGTGGTCTTTTCAAAAACCAAAAACCTTTGCAAAATGACCTCACTAAACATTTGCTACTGTTTTTTATTTATAGCTATTATATATACCTACAAAAATTGCTAAATGCTCTCTCTCTGCTACTGCCCTAACCAACTAAATTGCCCTAAACTAATTTGCTACTGTTTTTTTTCCTAAATGATCTCTCTCTCTCTGCTACTGCCCTAAACAAAAATTTTCTACTGTTTTTTATTAATAGGTATTTTATATACCCTAAACTAAATTACCCTAAACTAATTTGCTACTGTTTTTTTCCTAAATGATCTCTCTCTCTCTCTCTCTCTCTGCTACTGCCCTAAACAAAAATTTGCTACTGCTTTTTACTTATAGGTATTTTATATACCCTAAACTAAATTGCCCTAAACAAATTTGCTAAATTGGCCTAAACTAAATTGCCCTAAATTGCCCTAAACTAAATTGCTCTCTCTCTCTCTCTGCTACATCTCCTAGGGTTCATACATCCAACTCCTGGCTAGGCTAGGGTTCATATTAGAGAGAGAGAGAGAGAGAGCAGAGAGCAGAGAGAGAGAGAGAGGAGGGCAGGGGAGAGGAGAGGGAGAGGCTTACGGGGCGGCGGCGAGGTCGAGGGCGGGGGAGAGGGTGGCGGCTGTGAGGTCGAGGGCAGGGGAGAGGGCGGCGGCGGCAAGGTCGAGGGCGGGCCTGCGCGGCGACGGTGAGGTCGAGGGAGGGCTCGGGCGACAACCGGCGTCGAGGTCGATGGCGGGCAGGGGCGACGGCCGACGACAGAGTGGAGGGAGAGGTGGAGGAGAGGGGGGGGGAATGACTTGGTGTAATTTTGAGCCCGCGCGGCGGGGGTTAACTCAAAATAGCAGTAGCGCTGGACTGGGATCTAGCGCTATATATAACTTAGCTATAGCACTGGGTCCTAATGAAGCGCTACTGCTAACTATTCCAATTTTTATTTTTTTAATTCTAAAATACACATAGCAGTAGCGCTGGATTAGGATCCAGCGCTATAGCTAACTTTGTTATAGCGCTGGTTCCCAATCCAGCGCTACCGCTATTTTTCTTTTCTTTTTATTATTTTCCTTTTCCTTTTCTAGTTTTTAGTTTTCTTTTCTTTTTATTATTTTCCTTTTCTTTTCTGTTTACTTTTCTTTTTCTTTTGTATTGCTTTCTCCCTTTTTTTGTTTTTTTTGTTTTTCTCCCGACGACGGCGTCTCCCTCCCACACTACGCGAATATCACCGGAACCATGCATGTCGTGGTAATTGAAGGGGATACGATGTATACATCATTTGATCGATAACGGTTGCTTAAGTGCGCACACAAAATAGATACATATATATAAATGATGGTTTCTCAGCTGCGTAGACGACATTTCACATTGAGCTTCTTCCCTTTCTTGTTCGTTGTCGAATAATTGAGCCCCTCCTTGTGACTTTTCCGGCACCATGGAGTACGATCATTCTTAGGTAATGTAGTATTGATTCTTCTTTTCACGTACGCTTCATCGTCATCGTCATATTCCCTCATCGGGTTGCCGTATTAGTCATAGTCTTCCTCGTTGGTGACTCCATCCATTCCGACGATGCTCCTTTTGCCTCTCCTCATGACAACACGGCTGGGATTGGTCGGGTCGGTTATGAAGAAGCATTGTGTCACGTGCTTAGCGTGTACCCATGGCTCAGTTTTGGCGATGATGTTAACGTTCACGGTAGCGCTCTTCGCGTCGGGTATAGACATGGTAGTGAAATACTTGTTTTCTCTTACAAAGTCCTAAGCCCATCTGACACAGAACATCGTCGCATCATGCATTCCAGCGTAGTCAAGCTCCTAGATCTCTTCGACCCTTCCGTAGAATCTTTCAGTTGTGCCGTTGGCGTCGGTCACGCATTCAATCGTCACCCCTGAGTTTTGGTAATCACTGTCCATGTCTTTGGTCTCTGTGTAGAACGTGTACCCGTTGATATCGTATGCCTAATAGGTCGCGAGTTTGGGCGCGGGGCCATGTGCTAAGGCGTGTATGAGCAATCCGTCCGAACTGCCCTCTTCCAGGGGATTAGCAAGAACCTGCTCTTTGAACCAACGCAAGAAAGTGGCGTTGTGCTCTACAGTAACTTCATCGTCCGTCTTGAGCATCCCCTTATCACGGTACTTCTTTGCGATGGTTCTTTGTGCCATGTCACATAATCATCTACCACATCTAGGTGTTGTAGCACTACTAAGTTAGCCCTGTCAAAGTCGTTCCATCGATCCAAGTAGTCCACGTGCAATTCCCTCCGACCATTGTTGTGACCTTCTCCTCCGAGCCTCCCATCATGCTTCTTGACTGGCAAACCAACAATAGGGTCTCCGATGCCTATATAATTCTCGCAAAAGGAGATGCACTCATGCGTCAGATACCGCTGGACGATGCTCCCATCGGGATGAGACATGTTACGAACGAATCCTTTGATGACCCCATTCATCCTCTCGAATGGCATCATGTTGTGAAGGAATGTCGGCCCGAGGTCGATGATGTCGCCCACGATGTGGACACACAGATGCACCATGACGTCAAAGAACGTGGGTGGGAAGTACATCTCAAGCTCACATAGTATGACAATGATCTCTTCCTGTAGCCTTCGGAGCTGCTTCACACTGATAGACTTTTGAGAGATAAAGTCGAAGAAGTTGCAGAGACCAGTAAGCGTGTCACGGACGTGCTTGTCCATTATCCCTCTAATGGCAACTGGGAGTATCTACGTCATCATCACGTGACAGTCATGAGACTTCATCCCGCTGAACCTTTTCTTCTTGGTGTCTAGAAATCTGCTTATCTTCCCACAGTAACCGGAACTGACTTTGATTCCCGTAAGGCACTTGATGAATTGATCGATCTCCTTCACACTTAAGGTGAAGCAAGAAGGGGGGCAATAATTCTCCTCCTTCTTGTTGACTTTTCTGCCCCTTTCCCCCTCCTCCGTCTTCGTCTCCTCCATCGACTTTTTACGGGGCGACATGTGGAGATCTTTCCTTATCTTCAAATCTTCCAAGTCTTTCCTTGCCTTCGGCCCATCCTTGGTCTTCTCCGGCATGTTCATCAGTGTGCCAAGCAAGCTCTCGAGGACATTCTTCGTGATATGCATTTGATCAAGGCAATGAGGCGTGTCGTGATTGAGCCAATACTCCAAGTCCCAGAAAACAGACCTCGTTTTCCATACCTTCAGAAGCGGCTCCAGTGCCTTTTTCATCTTTCCCGGTGCGGGGCACTGTTCCCAGTTTTTCAACAGCTCGTTGATTTCTGCGCTGCTCCTCTTACGTGGAGGTCCTCGATGCTCAGCCAACCCATTGAATAGATCTCCATGCTTTCTCCACAGGTCATCCTTCTCGAGCCATCTACGATGCCCCATGTACAAGATTTTCCCAGACGCGCCATCTTTCGTTGACGTAAGCTGCTGAGACGTTGTATCATCCATGCACCTCGTGCATCCGCAGTATCCGTGGTACACCTGGCCTGAGGTGTACCCGTAACCGAGATAGTCGTGCACCGTCATCATCAGCGTGGCTCTCATATAGAAATACTCTCCTTTACTGGCGTCCCATGTCCATGCCGGTGTTTTCAATAACGTGTCTAGCTCCTCTTTCAGAAGCCCCATATACAGGTTAATATTATTTCCCGGTTGTTTTGGCCCTTGAATCAGCATGCTCATGTGTATGCACTTTGTCTTCATGCACTTCCATGGGGGGAGGTTGTGCATCCATACAAAGACGGGCCATGTGCTATGGTTGGTGTTCTGGTTTCCAAACGGATTCATGCCATCGGTACTCGCACCAAGCATGATGTTCCTTGGATCTTCTGCGGCAAATCCATATACGGCGTTGAATGCTCTCCACTGGCTAGCATCTGCGTGGTGTCTCAGCTTCGGATCATCTCCATCGTCGGGCTTCTTCCTCTCCGCGTGCCAGCGCATGAGCTTTGCTTCCTTAGGATCTACGAAATACCGCTGCAGACGGGGAGTGATCGGAAAGTACCATACAACTTTCTGAGGAGCTTTCTTTCCTGCCTTCTTGTATCGAGAAGCATTGCACACTGGACAGCTGGTTTTTTCCGCGTGCTTCCCCCACGATAAATGATGCAATCGTTGATGCATGCGTGGTATCTAATGTGCGGCAAATCAAAAGGGCAAACAATTTTCTTGACCTCCTCGACACTAGTAGGACATAGGTTCCCCGCGGGAAGAACTTTATTATGTAGATACTTCAAATGCTCATCGAGGCTTTTGTCTGTCCATTTGTTTTTGGCCTTCGTCTTTAGAAGTTCGAGCGTGAAACTCAAGCGGGTCACCTCGGGATCGCAACCGTCATACAATGGAGTCTTCGAGTCTACTTCAAGTTGCGTCAGCTTGGCCTCCCTCTAGAAGCAGCTCTCTCGCTAGTCGTACTCTTGCGAAGGAGGACTCAAACATGAGGGTCCTGCATGACTGCACTTAGTAGCGTCGAAGACTGTGGCGTGTCCGCCGCCTCTTCTCCACCATGTCCGGACTCTTCTTCGCCGTGTCCGGAATCTTCTCCGCCGCTGCCATGTCCGAACTCTTCCCCGCTGCCATGTCTGGTGCCATCGTCTTCGTGATGATCAGTCATCTCTTCATCTAGCCCCATGTCATTATTCCATGCCATGTGGACGTCCTCATCATCATCTTCACTTATCCATCGAGTATAGCCATCCATGAAACCATTCATCAGCAGGTGCGCCTTCAAACTGCCACGATCAAAAGGGTCAGAAAGGACTCCTTCTTTGCATCTTGTACATGGACATCTAATCCTAGTCTGATTATTTGCATACATGTCCATCACCGCAGATTGCAAGTATTGCGCCACCTTCCATCCACTCACCTTCATGACCGACTACACGATATAACAGGCAAAAGGGTTATAAACAAAATGCATGCATGCATCAAAGTCATATAAAAATTTGGCATGACCTTGCCTAAAAATAGGACATATCGAGTTTGCTCGAAATTCACCGAAACAGAAATAAATCGACATTTCGGCAAAACATAAGCAACTCGGGGGCATGTCACTCGCACAAATCTCTCCATATCTCAAACACACGTATTCCCATTCTTGAAATGCACAAGTTTTTACTCACCTATCTCCCGAGAGAGACCGAGCACGGTTAGATGAGGCCTTTCGCTACCTATAGGGATCGAAAGTGTGGATGGCTAAATAGCTAGCTAGATTTAGTTGTTGGGGAGGAGAGATGACTCTAGCTAACTAATGGAGAGGGAGAGAGATGAGCTAGCTAGATCTATATCTATGGAATGGAGGGAGAGGCAAATAAATGAGGTAGCTAGATAGAGATGAGAAGGCCATTTATGGAGGAGAATTATGGTGGATGGGGCATTAATGGGGAGAGAAGAGAGGTAGGAGGAAGAGAGAAGAAGGGCAACAATGGTGGAGAACTAACTTAGAGAGGGGAGAGGGGAAAGGAGGGGGAGAGAGGGCAAGGAGGGGGAGAGGGGGGGGTGAAAAGGTGGCACCAGCCGCAATCAGCAGTAGCACTATTTTCTAGAAAGCGCTGCTGCTATGGTACTTAGTAGTAGCACTTTCCAGGAAAAGCGCTACTATTAAGTGGGGCCCATTAGCAGTAGCGGTGCTGTCAAATAAAGCGCTACTGCTACTGCTATTGTAGTAGCGCTGTATTCCGGACAGCGCTGCTACTACAGCTAGCGTCGGTGGGCTCATTGGGTCCCACTTAGTAGTAGCGCTTTTTCCTTTTCCGGCGCTACTGCTAAAGCGTTACTTGTAGCGCTGCCCCAGAACAGCGCCACTGCTAATTAGCAGCAGCGCTTGCTTTTTTCCAGCGCTACTACTGATGTCCTACCTATAAGCATTTCACTAGTAGTGACCAATTGTTGATCACCAACGACGATTAAATCCTAAGATGAAAGAAGTGGTAAGAAATGAAATACTAAAGCTTCTGCAGGCAGGTATAATTTATCCTATTGCTGATAGTAGACGGGTAAGTCCTGTTCATTGTGCCCCTAAGAAGGGACGTATTACTGTTGTTCCTAATGATAAGAATGAATTGATTCCACAAAGGATTCTTATAGGTTATAGAATGGTTATTGATTTTAGGAAGTTGAATAAAGCTACTAGGAAAGATCATTATCCTCTACCTTTTATTGATCAAATGCTAGAAAGACTATCAAAACATACACACTTTTGCTTTCTAGATGGTTTTTCTGGTTTTTCTCAAATACCTGTGTTAAAAGAGGATCAAGAAAAAACTACTTTTACTTGCCCTTTCGGTAACTTTGCTTATAGATGTATGCCTTTTGGTTTGTGCAATGCTCCTGCTACCTTTCAAAGATGTATGACTGCTATATTCTCTCACTTTTGTGAAAAGATTGTTGAGGTTTTCATGGATGATTTCTCCGTTTATGGAACTTCTTTTGATGATTGCTTAAGCAACCTTGATCGAGTTTTGCAGGGATGTGAAGAAACTAAACTTGTCTTGAATTGGGAGAAGTGTCACTTTATGGTTAATGAAGGTATTGTCTTGGGGCATAAAATTTCTGAAAGAGGTATTGAAGTTGATAAAGCTAAAGTTGATGCTATTGAAAAGATGCCGTGTCCTAAAGATATCAAAGGTATAAGAAGTTTCCTTGGTCATGCTAGTTTCTACAGGAGGTTTATTAAAGACTTCTCTAAAATATCTAGGCCTCTCACTAATCTCTTGCAAAAAGATGTTCCATTTGTTTTTTATGATGATTGTGTAGAAGCATTTGAAATCCTTAAGAAAGCCTTGATCTCTGCACCTATTGTTCAACCACCTGATTGGAACCTACCCTTTGAAATTATGTGTGATGCTAGTGATTATGTTGTAGGTGCTGTTCTAGGACAAAGAGTTGATAAGAAATTAAATGTTATCCATTATGCTAGTAAAACTCTAGACAGTGCTCAAAGAAATTATGCTACTACAGAAAAAGAATTTTTAGCAGTTGTTTTTGCTTGTGATAAGTTTAGATCTTATATTGTTGATTCCAAAGTAACTGTTCACACCGATCATGCTGCTATTAAATACCTTATGGAAAAGAAAGATGCTAAACCTAGACTTATTAGATGGGTTCTCTTGTTGCAAGAATTTGATTTGCATATTATTGATAGAAAGGGAGCTGAGAACCCAGTAGTAGACAACTTGTCTAGGTTAGAAAATATTCTTGATGACCCACTACCTATTGATGATAGCTTTCCTGATGAACAATTAGCTGTCATAAATGCTTCTCGTAGTGCTCCTTGGTATGCTGATTATGCTAATTACATTGTTGCTAATTTTATACCACCTAGCTTCACATACCAACAAAAGAAAAGGTTTTTCTATGATTTAAGTCATTACTTTTGGGATGACCCACACCTTTATAAAGAAGGAGTAGATGGTGTTATTAGACGTTGTGTACCTGAGTATGAACAGGAACATATCCTACGCAAGTGTCACTCTGAGGCCTACGGAGGACACCATGCTGGAGATAGAACTGCACACAAGGTATTACAATTTGGTTTTTATTGGCCTACTCTTTTCAAGGATGCTCGTAAGTTTGTCTTGTCTTGTGATGAATGTCAAAGAATTGGTAATATTAGTAGACGTCTGGAAATGCCTATGAATTATTCACTTGTTACTGAGCCATTAGATGTTTGGGGGTTTGATTATATGGGACCTTTTCCTTCATCTAATGGGTATACACATATTTTGGTTGCTGTTGATTATGTTACTAAGTGGGTAGAAGCTATTCCAACTAGTAGTGCTGATTATAAAACCTCCATTAAAATGCTTAAAGAAGTTATTTTCCCGAGGTTTGGAGTCCCTAGATATTTAATGACTGATGGTGGTTCACACTTTATTCGTGGTGCTTTCCGTAAATTGCTTGCTAAATATGATGTCAACCATATAATTGCATCTCCTTATTATCCTCAGTCTACTGGTCAAGTAGAATTGAGTAACCAAGAAATAAAGTTGATCTTGCAAAAGACTATTAATAGATCTAGAAAGAATTGGTCTAAGAAACTTGATGATGCATTATGGGCTTATAGAACTGCTTATAAAAATTCTATGGGTATGTCTCCATATAAAATGGTTTATGGAAAAGCATGTCACTTACTTCTTGAACTAGAACATAAAGCTTATTGGGCAATTAAACTGCTCAACTACGATTTCAAACTTGCCGGTGAAAAGAGGTTATTTAACATTAGATCACTTGATGAATGGAGAACCCAAGCCTATGAGAATGCCAAGTTGTTTAAAGAAAAGGTTAAAAGATGGCATGACAAAAGGATACAAAAGTGTGAATTTAATGTAGGTGACCTTGTCTTGCTATACAACTCTCGTTTAAGATTTTTTTGCAGGAAAGCTTCTCTCTAAATGGGAAGGTCCTTATATTATCGAGGAGGTCTACCGTTCCGGTGCCATCAAAATCAACAACGCCGAAGGCACCAACCCGAAGGTGGTAAACGGGCAAAGAATGAAACATTACATCTCAGGTACTCCCATAAATGTTGAGACAAATATTATTAATACCATAACACCGGAGGAGTACATAAGGGAAACTTTTCAGAACGTTTCAGACTCCGAAAAGGAATAGGTATGTGGTACGATAAGTAAACCGACTCCAAAACTTTTCCAATGGCAATTTTACTCCGTTTTGGAATATTTAAAAAATTAGGAAAATTAAAAGTAGTCCGAAAAGTACACAAGGAGGTGACAAGCCCTGGGGCGCGCCCTACCCCCTGGGCGCGCCTACCTGGCTTGTGGCCACCTCGTGTGCCCTCTGGACTCTGTTTTCTTGTGGAATACTCCTTATGGTCGGTAAAAATTCATTATATAATCTCCCGAAGGTTTTGACCACCGTACCACGACAAAATCATCTGCTCTTGTTTCGTGCTGTTTTCCTAGCAGATATGAAAATATGGCGTCTCAAGAATCGGAGGGAGAGAGCTATGTCGCTGATTTCATTGCCAACCCAAAGGTTTATGGGGAGGTGCAGCATTATGGTTGGACTACGGAGGAGGAGGAAGACTCCGACATGGAGAGAACAAGGGATGATAGTTCTGACGAAGATGAAGATCCACTAACTCAACCCGGTGATATCCATGTGGAATTCAAGAAGTCAAGCCTTCCTAAAGTCCAATCTATCCCACCATGTTTTTTGCAGGACAGCAAGGTGGCCTTATGCAAAAAGATAATGAGACTCGAGCTCGAGAATGAGGATCTGAGGGAGGAAAATTTTAGGCTCAGACGCAAGCTGGAGAAGAAGAATGCAACAACTCCATCATCACCACCTCCGAAGAAAGAGACCTAAATACATGGGTATGGGCACTCCCCTTGGCAACTGCCAAGCTTGGGGGAGGTGCCCCGGTATCGTATCACCATCACAACTTCACCTTTATCATTTTTCTTAGTTCGATCCTTTTGGTAATATCTCGGTTTAGTAGAATAAAGTTTTAGTGTCACTACTGGAATCAGGGAATTTGCCATCAGCCAGTTCTTTGCCGTCTGCTAGCGGACGACAAAGAAGGTCTTTGCCGTCCGCTATCGGAAAGCAGATGACAAAGAACTAGCTGATGGCAAATATACACTTTGCCATGCGCCAGTTCTTTACCGTCTACAAGCGGAGAGCAAAGGTCCCCAAGGCGGATGGCAAAGAGTCCAATTGGGCCCCACTGGACCCTGGGGCTGGTTAGGTCAGACGGACGGGCTGGATGCCGTCCACCTGCTCTTTGCCGTGTGCCTTTGGGACCTTTGCCGTCCGCTGGCAGACGGCAAAGAGAAGAACCTAACTAACGACCGTCCCCCCCGGCCCCACCACTCGTTGCCGTCTGCTTGCAGACCTCTTTGTCGTCTGCTAGAAGACAACAAAGAGGCTGCCTAAGTAATGGTCGACCGTGCCCCCCTCCCACCTCTGTCTCTCTCCCCACCTCTCACCCGCGCACCACCCCCGGAGCCAGAGTAGCCGCCGCCCCGCCCCCCGGAGCCCTCCCCGCCACCGGCCAGCCTGCCCGCCCCGCCCCCCGGACCCAGGCCGCGGCGGCCGCCCCGCCCCCGCCCCATCGCCGGAGCAAGGCCGCGGGGCCCCTACGCCGGCCCCTGCATCGCCCCGTCCCCGCCCCTCGAAGCCCTCCCTGCCGCCAGCCAGCCCGCCCGCCCCGCCCTCGGACCCAGGCCAATGCGGCCGCCATGCCCCCGCCCCATCGCCGGAGCAAGGCCGTGGGGCCCCTGCGCAACCCCGCCCCCGCCGCCGGAGCCGCGCCGCCCCGTCGCCGGAGCCAAGCCGCCCCGCCGCTGGAGCCACGCCGTGCCGCCCTTCCCCGGCCTACCTCCACCGGCACCCTCCCCACGGCCATCCTCCACCGACCGACCTCGCCGGAGCCAAGGTGAGGTTTTGTTCTTTTTTTCTGTTTTGGGTTTAGGTTTAGTTCTAGGTGTAGGTTTAGGTTTAGGTTTATTGCTAGGTGTAGATTTTAGTTAGTGCTAGGTTTAGGTTTAGATAATCAGAAGAGGAAGAAGAAAAGATGAAAAAGAAAGAATAAGTAGAAGAAGAAAAGGAAAAAGGAAAAGAAGAAGAAGAAGAAGAAGAAGAAGAAGAAGAATAAGAAGAAGAAGAAGAGGAGGAGGAGGAGGAGGAGGAGGAGGAGGAGAAAATAAGAAGAAGAGGAGGAGGAGAAGAAAAAAAAGAAGAAGAAGAAGCAGAAAGAGGAGAAGAAGAGGAGGAAAAAGGAAAAGAAGGAAGAAGAAGAATGTCGGTGTACTAAATATTGGGCCTTTAGTACCCCATACTTGTGCACGGGCAGTTGTAGCCATACCTGCGGCAAGGCTTGTCAGGGGAACAGCTGAAGATTAATCCAAGGTTATCGAAGAGACATTCAAGCCAAGGGTCAGAAGATAAGGAGAACTGGAGACCAGAGGCTCGGCTCCCGGCAAGATCTTGCCGGGGTAGCCTGCGGAGCCCGACAAGATTCGCACCCGGCAAGGTTCCGCCACTGTGCCACCGCTCCAGCGCAGCGACCAGCCTGACATTCTGATCCCATCTCTGGATGCGTGGCAAGGCGCTAGTGGAGGCGAGCTTAAGCGGTGCTGATGGGATGGCCCCTTTTTCCATCCCCAAGAAAGTAAGGACACCTAAACGGACACCTCACGATGCATTAAATGCATTTGTCCTAAACCGTCAGTGGTTAGGTATGCTAACCCTGTAGCTACTTTACACCTCAAATATGAACAGTTTGCCACTGTGGTGATCCCCTTTGAGCATATAAAAGGAGGCCCAAGGATACTTCTACAGGGGGGAGGACGCTGGAGAGAGCGCTCTCGGCCCATTCTGCATGCGTAGCTGCTGCACGAACACACTATTCATTGCAAGCGCTCCAAGAACTGGGACGAAAACACTGATAATAAACTAAAGCAAGAGTAGGGTTTTACGCTGATCAGCGGCCCGAACCTGGGTAAAAATCCCCTCGCATTGATCATCGGTTCTGCACTTTATGCATACCTCTCTCCCTGCCGAACCGTAAAGGGGTCCTTCGGATCCCATAGGTGTTGTACGCCGACATATTTGGTGTGCCAGGTAGGGGTCGAACCTACGGCCTTCCGCTTAGGAAATGGGCGTGCTCAAGAAGCTGCAAAAATCCTGATGAAGATCTCGAGGAAACAGGCATGTTTCAAGGGATCAATCCAGGAAGGACCCAACCAAAAGGCAAGATTACGCTACCGGTAACATTTGGTAGCGAGCTCAACTACAGGACAGAGAAGGTAGTGTTCGATGTCGCCAAGATCCCTATGTCGTACAATGGGATCCTTGGCCGCCCAGCGCTGGCTAAGTTCATGGCGGCATCACACTATGCATATAATGTGTTGAAGATGCCCGGACCGATAAGTGTCATCACTATTCACTCCGACAAGAAGGATGCACTAATCTGTACCGACCAACTCTACCGGGAGGCAGCCGCAGCACTTGCCGTCAAGGCATCTGCTCCTGCTGCTGGAACTCCCAGGGGGAAGAAGAAGAAGACCGGCAAGATCTCTGGCGCAAACCCCGGCAAGGGCACCTCCTCGGAGTGCTGCGCTTCCGTTGAGGACGCACCAGAGAGTTCCACCGGCAAGAACAAGAAGTCCAAGGCTGCTCCACCAGAGACCAAGAAGGTGCCCGTCAAGGAGGATGGGATGGGAGGAACTTTCACCATAAGTTCCACCCTAGATGACAAATAGGAAAGCGCGCTCGTTGCCTTCCTGCGGGCGAATGTCGACATGTTTGCATGGCAACCATCTAACATCCCCGGTGTTCCCAGGGAGGTAATTGAGCACCACCTTGCTGTCTGTCCTCACGCGCGGCCCATCAAGCAGAGGGTGAGGAAGCAAGCCTTGGAGCGGCAAGAATTCATTGTCGAAGAAATCAGGAAGTTAGAAGTGGCAGGTTTGGTCAGAGGAGTGCTTCACCCAACGTGGTTGGCCAATCCGGTTGTAGTGCGCAAGGTGAATGGGAAATGGAGGTTGTGTATTGATTATATAGACATCAATAAAGCCTGTCCAAAAGATTCTTTCCCCTTGCTGCGCATCAACCAGATTGTGGACTCCACTGCTGGTTGTGACCTACTGTCGTTCCTTGATGGCTACTCGGGATATCATCAGATCTTCATGGCAAAACAAGATGAAGAAAAGACCGCATTTATCACCCCATGTGGTACGTATTGTTTTATACGAATGCCTTTCGGGTTGAAAAGTGCTGGTTCTACATTTGCGAGAGCGGTCCAAATTGGTTTTGAGCCTCAGCTACATAGAAATATGGAAGCATACATGGATAACATAGTGGTCAAAACCAAGGATAAAGCGACGCTCATACAAGATCTAGAAGAAACATTTACAAATCTATGCAAGATCAATTTAAAGCTCAATCCTGAGAAGTGTGTGTTTGGTGTCCCTTCCGGCAAGCTTCTCGGGTTCTTTGTATCTCAGCGAGGGATCGAAGCGAACCCCGACAAGATCAAAGCTATTGAGCAGATTGAAGCGCCAAGATGCGTCAAGGATGTACGTCGTCTTGCCGGCTGCGTTGCTGCCTTAAGTAGGTTCATCTCCAAATCCGCTGAGCGCGCCCTGCCCTTTTTCAAAATTTTGAAGAAGGCAGGTCCAATGAGATGGACTCCAGAAGCGGAGGCAGCGCTGCAAGATTTGAAGAGGTACCTCTCCTCTCCGCCGACGCTAGTCGCACCTAAGCCACAAGAGCCGTTGCTGTTGTATCTAGCGGCAACAAATCAAGTGGTTAGTACTATGTTAGTGGCGTAGAGAGAAGTCGACGAGGAGGCAACGGCAGTGGCAGGACCGTCAAGTGATGCGTCGGGATCATCCTCGGCAAGGTCTGGTGCCGGCAAGACAGGATCTGCGCAGTCAGAGGAATCAGTGCAAAAGAGGAAGATGGTGCAGCGTCCAGTTTATTTTGTCTGCTCCCTTTTACAGGGAGCTAGGTCAAGATACTCTGGTGTGCAGAAGTTGCTCTTCGGCCTTGTCATGGCCTCGAGGAAGCTGCGCCATTATTTTCAAGCACATGAGATTACCGTCGTCACTAGCTTCCCGTTGCAGCGGATTTTGCGAAATCCAGAGGCAACCGGCAGGATTGTGGAGTGGGCGTTGGAACTGTCAAGCTTTGGTCTCAAGTTTGAAAGTACTTCAGCAATTCAGAGTAGAGCCTTGGCGGAGTTCATTGTGGAATGGACCCCAACGCCAGACGAAGAGATTCAAGAAACGACTCTTCCCGGCAAGGAAACAGATCGAGAATGGATTATGTACTTTGACGGGGCTTTCTCGCTACAAGGCGCCGGTGCTGGTGTGCTGCTTGTCGCACCCACCGGAGAGCACCTCAAGTATGTAATTCAGATGCATTTTCCCCGGGAGAGCACGACAAACAACACTGCGGAGTACGAAGGCTTGCTTGCCGTTCTCAGGATCGCGGCAGACCTTAGTATCAAGAAGCTCGTCATCAGAGGTGATTCGCAGCTTGTTGTCAGGCAAGTCAACAAAAATTATCAGAGTCCATTGATGCAAGCCTATGTGGATGAAGCGAGAAAAATGGAAGAGCGCTTTGACGGTCTGCAAACAAAGCACATTCCTCGTGCCGAAAACAGCATTGCTGAAGACCTGTCAAAGCGCGCTGCCCTCAAGTTACCTGTGGAACCAGGAACTTTTGTGCTCCATTTAACTCAGCCATCTGTAGCGCCATCAATGAGGCAAGAAAAGAGAAGGAAGTTGAATTTTGGTCAGTACTTTCCGGCAGAGCTCCCGGGAGCCACCGGCAAGGAAGTCGCCGGGATCAGCGGCAAGCCTGCCGGGGAACGATAGGCTCCAGCAGGGGCTCAGGCCCTTGCCGTCGAGACAAATGTTCGCCTGGCAGAAGACATGCCTTTAGTCCTAGTTGTCGAGCCCCAGGCTCCAGCTTGGGCACAACCCATTGTCCATTTTCTTCAGACAGGAGAACTCCCTGAGGAGCAGGAAGAAGCAGAAAAAGTAGCCCGTCAGTCTAGCATGTACCAGTTCGTCGATGGCGTTCTGTACGGGAAGAGACTGAACGGTGTGAAATTGAAGTGTATTCCTCTGGTGGATGGACTGGAGCTATTGGCAGAGATACATGGAGGCATATGTGGCTCTCACATAGGATCAAGAGCGCTTGTCGGAAAGGCATTTCGACAAGGTTTCTTTTGGCCCACTGCTCTCCAGGATGCAGCTGCACTAGTAACCAAGTGTGAAGCGTGCCAGTTTCATTCAAAGAAATCGCATCAGCCGGCTCAAGCTCTTTAGACAATCCCTCTCTCCTGGCCATTTTCGGTCTGGGGGCTCGACATACTGGGCCCTTTTCCCCGGGCTACCGGGGGCTTTGAGTACTTGTACATTGCAATCGACAATTTCACAAAGTGGCCAGAGGTGGAGGCAGTGAGGAAGGTGACAGCACAATCAGCCGTCAAGTTCTTTAAAGGAATAGTTTGCTATTTTGGTGTACCCAACAGGATCATCACCGACAACGGCACACAGTTCACAAGTCGCACCTTCATGCAATACGTCCAAGACCTTGGCGGCAAAATTTGTTTTGCCTCTGTTGCCCACCCGAGAAGCAACGGCCAGGCGGAGAGGGCTAATGCTGAAGTGTTGCGCGGTCTCAGGACCAGAACTTTTGACAAGCTGAAAAAGTGCGGAAGGCGCTGGATTGATGAGTTGTCGGCGGTTCTTTGGTCAATCAGAACGACACCAAATCGAGCCACTAGCCAGACACCCTTCGCTCTGGTTTACGAAGCGGAAGCAGTTCTCCCCACGGAACTCATATATGGGTCACCTCGAGTGCTCGCTTATGATGAGCTTGAGCAAGAGCAACTGCGGCAAGATGACGCTGTGCTCCTTGAGGAGGATCGTCTTCAGGCTGCTGTGCGAGCTGCACGCTACTAGCAAGCTTTGTGCCACTACCATAGCCGCATAGTTCATGCCCGAAGTCTTTAGGAAGGCGACCTTGTTCTTCGACGGATTCAGTCCGCCAAGAATTCAAACAAGTTGACGCCGAAGTGGGAAGGCCCTTATCGGGTAGTACGAGTCACCAGGCCCGGCGCTATCCGCTTGGAGACCGAGGATGGCGTTCCAGTGAGCAACTCTTGGAATGTCGAACATATTCGCAAGTTCTACCCATAAGGCGCGGTTGTCGGGGGCCCCCGACAACCTCCTTTTGTTCGAGTCTTGCCGGCAAGGCATATAATCCTTTGTACAAAGCCAGGCGTAGACCCTATGCGTAGTTGAATAAGCTTAAGTGTTGTACATTTCTTGTTGATCTCCATGTTTATATATACGCATGCTTGTCTGAGATATTGTATGACACTTGCTCCCGGTAAGCATTAACGAACCACCAAGGTTCCATATCTCTGTTTTCTCTTCTTTCTTCTTCTCAAGGGATAGAAGGTTCCCTCACGCGCAGGTTTGTCGGGGAGGAAAGGAAGGTATGGATACCAATGGGCGATGTTCAGAATTGATGTCTTGCCGGAAGGAGTACAGCGACGGAAAGCTAAGTTGCGAAACTTTGAGCAAGTTTTCCGATTTTTACTATCAGGCTATTTTCTTTAAACGAGTTCGGCCCTTGTATGGAAAACCTGCACACGAAGGAACCTTTGTCGTAATTGGTTGCGCCCTTATTTTGTTTCGTGTCCGCTCAACAGTCTAAGTGGCTGCACCAAGAACGCCAAGGTGTCTTGTCGGCTGCTGCACCTCTAGCAGGCTGCTAAAGTCCCGCACCCAGCGCTCGCGGCAGGTTGCGCGCCAGCAAGTTTCCAGTAAGCGTAGGGCGTATACCATACAGAAAGAAATTGGACAGGGGAAATAGCATGCATGTACTCAATCATAGCAAGTTATATTACATCAATAGTTTTCGCAGTTCTAACTTAAGACTAAATTGTCCTTGGCATGGAATGGTGGCGGCAAGGAAAAGTGAGACGGCTAGTCCCTGCGCAGGCCTTCAACCCTCTTGATTGAATCTACCTTCTCAAGGATGGGCGCGGCAAGCTCCTCAAGTGCCTTGAGATCTGCATCCTTCGGCAAGCGGTGGAGCACGTTGGTGAGGTCAACACCAGGGTTCTTATGCACCACCTTGATGAGTACCTTGCAGAGGACGGCCCGGCAAAGCTTGCAGGATTCATTGGCTAGTTGGGTCGCTCGGTTGGACTGGAGCAGCTTCAAAGCATCAATGATGCTTCTGAAGAACATGGTCAGCCTGGCGCTCGGAGATATCCTTTCTTCAGAGGAATACCTGAAGTTTTGCAGGCCATCCCGGCCCATGGTTGATAGTTGTGCTGTGAGCTTCTCCGCGGTGTCGACAAGGCGATCAGTCCAGATTTTCACACCCTTCTCATAGTCAATTTGGGCGGCGGCAGCGCTCTTAAGCAAGTTCCTCTCATCCTGGAGATGTTTGCTCAGGGCCTTCTCGCGGGCCCTGCCGTCCTCAAGAGACTTTTCCAGCGTGGTCAGCTTCAGCCTCAGATCGGTAATGGCATCGTTGGCTGAAGAGAGCTGTTTGGTCTTGTTGGATATAGCAATTTGCATCTCCGCTAGGCTGTGGAGAGTTTTCTCCCTGTCACCTTTGAGCGTCGAGAGCTCCTTGCTATGTTCCTCAAGATCCGCCTCCAGCTTCTTCACTTTGTTGCTCAGCTCGTTCTTAGCGGCCTCTGTGGCCTCGGCGGCATCGATGGTTTCCTTGAGCTTGCTGGCGTGATCTACAGTTAAAGTTTCGAGCACCTCCTTGTGCTTCTGCTCCAGCTCCTGGGTCCGCTGCGCGACAAGCTTTTCAATTTCTTCGTCCTTGCCGTGGAGTTTGGCAGCAAGTGCATGCTTGTGCGCAGCAAGATCTTCTTCGTGAGCGTCAAGCCCAATGCGGCGCTCCGTCAAGAGAGCATCCTCAGCGGCAACCCTTTGCGCAGCTTCCTCTTGTGCCTTCTCTATGTCAGATTGCCTCAGGAGGAGCTCCGTCCAGCTTTGGCTCACTTGTTCCCGGCTGGCAGTCAACTCCTGAAGGGCCTCGGCGTACCAGATCTGCATTTGCTCAACGCGCTTCTGGAAATCCGCCTCGGCTGCTTCAACAACTGCAGCTCTAGAGTCTGCCTTCTCCTTTCGAGCAAGGTGGAGTGCTTGGAGCTTGCAGAAATTATTGCCCATGGCCTGGAGGAGCTAATCTTCTTCAGATTGGCCACTGCTGGCGCTTGGTTCATCGACAATCTCGAGCCTGGCAGTGGTGATGATTTCTTCATCAAAAGTTTCCCCTTCAGTCGGCGCTCCAATACTTGCCGTCCCCGGCAAGTTGATGAATAGGTTGTCGCCAACCTTGAGATATTTGCTCGATGAGGGAGCCTCAGATGTCGATGGTTGATCCTCGACAATCGTCTCGCCGGTGGCTGGGGGCTCTGTGGCCGGTGTAGCGCCTGGCGCTCCTGCGGTAGGAATGCCGTCAGTATGGTCATCAGTCTCCTCGCCGGCCCTCTCGGCAGATTCCTTGGCGGCTTCCTCGGCAGCAGCTTCGCTGACCTCGACAGTGGCGTCTTTGGCGGCCTCGCTAGCAGCGATCTTGTCAGCTTCGGCGGCAGCATCTCTGGCGGTCTCCTCGATGACAACGTCGACCTCCATGTGTTCCATCACAGGGAATTCTGGAGGACGAAGGAGGGAAACAAAATAAGGTCAAGATTAAAGTTCAAGAAGACAAAGAGAGAGAAAGATAAAGGAAAGAATAACAAGTGCTCTAAGGCAAGCAGTCACCTGCGTCGAGCTGTTGAGGGGTAGCTTCACCCCTCCTGGCAACATTGGTTGCCGGGAAAAGGTTGCCGGTGCCCATGTTTGCCGGCTCCTCCTCTTTCAAGGTAGGCTCGTCGGTAGGAGCTCTTGCCAGAGATGCACTTGCGGGCGGCGTGGTTGACGGAGGCGGCACGACGGGGGCATCCTCCAATGACTCTCCCTGTTGTTGTTCTTCTCCTGCAAGCCCAAATATATAAGCGGCGAAGGTAGAAACCTCAGCACCCGCCAGCGGAAAATGAGTAGTGGACTCACGCTGGGGGTTGCGTCGAGGGCTAAGCTTCGGGCTGATGATGATAGTTTCTGGCACGCTTGCAGAGCTTGTCGGGGGCTCGTCGCCCGTGGAAGTCTTCGCTCTCTTCGCCATCCTTTCCGCCAAAGTTTCTGCATCACTGCAGAGACAAGACAAAGCAAGGCAATGAGATCAATCGAATTCAGAATTTGGGAGATAAAGGCTGTGACAGGATACTTACTCTTCCTCTTCTCGTTCTGGGCTGAGACCGGAGATGTCGAAATCGACCTCCGTTGCGGTGTTCATATGGTTAGGCGGAGGAGGGCTCCTGGGTCGCTTGGCTGCAGCAGGTGCAGGGGGTTGGCGTGACTCTGCCGCCTCAGCCTCCAGTGCTGTTGTGTGAGACGCCCCTGCCGCCCCAGTGGTTGCCGCAGGTGTGTGTCTCGTGCGCCGCACGGGTTGCTGTCGAACTCCTTGCCGCAGTGCAGCCTTGCCAGCCGCCTTCTTGCTGGGAGCCTCGCTACTCGAAGAAGTTTGGTTTGCTGGGACGCCAGAGGCGGCTTTCCGAAGGACACGCTTTACCTTCTTTGGAGCTGGGGGCTCCTCCTGCGGCTGTTCTTTGGCTTCGTCCTCGTCAGATGAGCTCTCGGCGGCTGCGCCGCTCTGTTCCCTGGCAGCCTTATCCTCCCTGGCAGGATCCTCTTCCAATATGACTTCTGCGTCGCTGGTTTCCCATTCCGGGAAGCCGACGCTGTCGGCCTCCGCGGCAAGATCCGCCTCTTCCACCCTAGTGGCAATATACGCCACTTCTTCATCAGTGGTGGCACGGACGAGGTTTGTTTCTTCCCGTATGGCCCTCTCCGACAAGTCATCGAAGAACTTTTGTGCCTGCTCCGCAGATGGCTCGACCCAAGTCGCGTCATGGCCATGGGCGTTGAACATTGGCATTGTGGCGATGATTGACCCCAGGGCGGAGTTGTTGCACAAAGGGATAATTCCCGCCGGCAACTTATGCTTGTCCTCACGCTGAAATAGCCTGTGGCAGGGAGCGCCAAGCTGCATAATTCTCAAGTTATTGTTCAGTCCGGGGCGCAGCCTCATGATGTTTGCTGCATTCCGGAACTCCCAAGCTGGTCTCCCCTTATTTTGCAGAGGGGCAATGCGGCGGCGAAGGAAGTCAGAGCCAATCATCTCTATTGTGAGCCCGGCAGCTTTCAAACGGAGGATCCTGGTGGTGGCGATCGTGAGCTTGTCATCTTGAGCATCGAGATCACTCCAGTCCTCGCCATGGACCGCCTTCTGCCATCGGGGCGAACAGAATGGATGGGGATCTGCTTCCTTGATCCAGCACCACTCGGACCACCATTCTTCCCACTTCTCGTGGTAAAACCCATCTGGATATATCTCCTTGTTCCATGCCCTTGGGATCCAGGCGATAGATCCGGAAAGGGCTTCCCCTTTTTGGATGCGAGGAATAAAGTAATGGCGGAAGAGGGCAGTGTTGGGAACTACTCCGGCAAAGTTTTCGCAAAGATGAGCAAAGATAGACATGCATGTTACGGCATTCGGCGTGAAATCCAGGAGATGGAAGCCGTATGTGTACATGATGTCAATAAGCAAATCGGAGAATGGAGGACAGAGCCCGCAATAAAAGAAAGCGGCGAAGAAGGGATATCTATCTGGTCCTCCTTTGGAAGAAGAACCTGGGGCCACACGAGTCGCGGGGTGAGCCTTCGTCTCCCTCGCCCACATGCACTAGTACCGGTTCTTCAAGGCCTTCGCGTCGAGCGTCGGAGAGAAGATGATGTACTTCTTCCGCATCTTCGCCAACTCGCTCTCCGGAACATCATCTTTCATCTCCTTGCTCTTGCCTTTGCCCTTGCTAGCCTTGGTCGGCATGGCGGTTGCGAAGGCAGAAGCCGAGGATAGAGCGGGTGCGGAGGCGGTGAGCGGATGAGGAGAAGTTCTGCTCTGGGCTCGGGAGAGAGAAGGTAATGGCGGGTTCCAGATTGGAAAGAAGAGGGGGTAAATGGGCAGCGCCTCTGTGGATTCCTTTTTATGGGGAAGGAGCGAGGCTGCCTCTTTTACTGCCCAATGTGAATACGCCTATACGAGCGCGCTGCGGCCGCGGCCGTTCAGCGCATGCTTCCCACGTCGCGCATTCAACGCGCGTAGTAGGGAAGCGCAGTAAGCGGAATAATTACAAGTAGTTAACCCCTGCCACGCGTGCCCGCGCACTGTTTGGGCCTAGCCCAACAACGCCTCGCACTCGTGTGTGGCCTAGGCCCGGGGGCTCCTGTCGGTGTATTAAATATTGGGCCTTTAGTACCCTATACTTGTGCATGGGCAGTTGTAGCCATACCTGCGGCAAGGCTTATCAGGGGAACAGCTGAAGATTAATCCAAGGTTATCAAAGAGACATTCAAGCCAAGGGTCAGAAGATAAGGAGAACTGGAGACCAGAGGCTCGGCTCCCGGCAAGATCTTGCCGGGGTAGCCTACGGAGCCCGACAAGATTCACACCCGGCAAGGTTCCGCCACTATGCCACCGCTCCAGTGCAGCGACCAGCCTGGCATTCTGATCCCATCTCTGGATGCGCGGCAAGGCGCTAGTGGAGGCGAGCTTAAGTGGTGCTGATGGGATGGCCCCTTTGTCCATCCCCAAGAAAGTAAGGACACCTAAACGGACACCTCATGGTGCATTAAATGCATGTGTCCTAAACCGTTAGTGGTTAGGTATGATAACCCTGTAGCTACTTTACACCTCGCATATGAACAGTTTGCCACTGTGGTGATCCCCTTTGAGCATATAAAAGAAGGCCCAAGGCAACTGCTACAGAGGGAGGACGCTGGAGAGAGCGCTCTTGGCCCATTCTGCATGCGTAGCTGCTGCACGAACACACTGTTCATTTCAAGTGCTCCAAGAACTGGGACGAAAACACTGATAATAAACTAAAGCAGGAGTAGGGTTTTACGCTGATTAGCGGCCCGAACCTGGGTAAAAATCCCCTCGCGTTGATCATCGGTTCTGCTCTTTGTGCATACCTCTCTCCCTGCCGAACCGTAAAGGGGTCCTTCGGATCCCATAGGTGTCGTACGCCGACAACGAAGAAGAAGAAGAAGAAGAAGAAGAAGAAGAAGAAGAAGAAGAAGAAGGGGAAGAGGAGGAGAAGAAGAGGACTAGATGTCATTAGCAAATATGATTTTTTTTCCATACTTTGAAGTGTCAATGCTTTATGTGATGTGATGTCATAATTTTTTTTGACTTGGTACAATTTACAGGCTTTGTCATCGTGGTCGAAGTTTTTGGTCCGTAATCCCGCCGTTGTTCAACTACTTCCTCTATAGCCAAGGGTGAGCTACGAATCCACCTTAACCTCCTATGCTCTTTTAATCATGTCAGTAGATTTCATTTTCATGCTAAGTCGAGTAACCAGTATGCGTCTCCCGTCCGAAAGGGTTGCATCGATAAATATGCATTCAATTGCATATTTATCACCGTAACTCATTCGGATTGTCCAGCAATTTCCGCGGACAGCCCGAGGATGTGTAGATT
Organism: Thinopyrum elongatum; assembly: GCA_011799875.1. Taxonomy (NCBI): domain Eukaryota; kingdom Viridiplantae; phylum Streptophyta; class Magnoliopsida; order Poales; family Poaceae; genus Thinopyrum; species Thinopyrum elongatum. The sequence goes on along the minus strand of CM022301.1, from coordinate 221,064,653 downwards.
GGGTACGTTCTCCATGCTCTACCCCATTCCGAGACAAAATTTCGTCAGTGCCTACCTGTTGTTCTCCGGATGCACATTCTCTCGGCTTTTTGCCGAGACGTGTATCAGGAGAACAATGGGGAGGTGCTGCCAAAATTTCGTCTCGGAATGGGGTAGAGCATGGAGAACGTACTCAATATACACATACTTGGGTGGGATTAGGACCTATCTTTACCTATTAGAGTGTAGGTTGCATGGACGTAATAAAATTGACAAACTAGATTAACTGATGAATATACATGCTGAATTATATATATTTCTTATCTATCCAGTAGCTAGGCAAGATGAGTGATCGTGCGTGGATGTACACCGGTCACACTAGTCAAAAAGAGATGACCAATGGATGGTTAACAAAAACCAAGGGGTTTGTGAAAGCCGCATTTGCAAATGGCCAGAGGAAAACCTGGTGCCCCTGTGTCCGGTGCGACAATTGGGAAAAGAGTACAGAGGATAAAATGGGCAAGCACCTGCAAAAGAGTGGTTTTACGCCCGGTTATACGGTGTGGACATTTCATGGTGAGTCTGCCCAACATGCCAGAGCTGAGGTGGTTCGTTGTCGCACCGACGAGCATGGTACCGGGATGAAAGACATGGTACAAAACTTTAATGATGCTCGGGATTCGGACGATGAGATGGAGGAATCTGCAAAGGCCTTCAATGAAATGTTGGAGTCTTCAAAACGTCCTCTCCACGAGCACACCGAGCTTTGTCAGCTGGATGCCATCTCACAAATAATGGCTCTAAAGGCTCAATTCAACTTGGGAAGAGAATGCTACGACGCGATGATGACAATATTTGGACACTTTCTACCCAAAGGCCATGTAATGCCTGCAAACCTGTACCAGTCAGACAAAATCCTCCGTGCTCTTAAGATGCCCTATGAGAAGATACATGCCTATGAGAAAGGATGTGCCTTATTTAGGCTTGAGTATGCGGACTTGAACTATTGTCCCATTTGCAAGTCTTCCAGGTATGTTGTGGTAGACAACGGTATGGGTGAGAAGATGCAGACCAAAATCCCTGTTAATGTTCTTTGGTATATGCCAGTCGTACCAAGACTTCAACGTCTTTTCATGGTCGAAGAGACGGCCAGACAGATGACATGGCAGAAAACGGGCAAAAGAACCAAACTAGATGCAGATGGGAATCTGATGATGGTACACACATCGGATGGTTCTGCGTGGAAGTGCTCGAGTCGCCATCAGCACGGATGTGTTCAGTGTGTTTGGTCTAACGGCAACCCAATACAGTTGTTGGCCCGTATTTGTCATTACACTGAATCTCCCCCCCCCCCCCCCCCCGGACAGATTATGCAAAGAAAGAACTTTTTCCTGACGTTGATAATTCCAGGGCCCAACTATCCGGGGAAGAATATGAATGTGTACATGCATCCGCTTAAGGACGAATTGCAAGAAGCTTGGGATAATGAGTTCAAGACATACGACACCTTTAGCAAATAGAACTTCATAATGCGTGTCTGGTACATGTACTCGATGCATGACTTGCTGGCGTATGCGCTATTCATTGGCTGGTGTGTGCATGGAAGGTTCCCGTGCCCCACATGCAAGGCAGCTCTTGAGTTTTGTTGGCTGCAGGCGGGTCGCAAGTTTTCTTGCTTCGACTTGCATAGACAGTTCCTGGATCCTCGCCATAAGTTTAGGAAAGACAAGAAGAACTTAATCAAAGGTAGAGTTGTCAAAAACTCTGCACCACCTGCGTTGACAGGCCAAGAGACCCTGGATTAGTTAAATGCTCTCGAGCCAGATCCAGAGCATCCAGGGTATTTCAAGGGGTATAATTCGGAACACGCCTGGACTCATAAGACATGCTTGTGGGATCTGCCTTACTTCAAAGACCTCCTTTGCCCACACAACATCAACGTGATGCACACTGAAAATAATATCGCCGAGGTACTTTTTGGTACATTGTTCGGCATAGAGGGGAAGTCAAAGGATAATACAGATGATCAAGATTATTCACCGAGAGCACGTCATTCATGATAGTGATGATGATGATGCATTTATTGATCCAGGAGCATATACAGATGATCAAGATTATTATTAGTTCATGTCAGGTATTCAATTTGTATTATATACATATATATATTGTTAGTTCATGTTAGGTATTCAATTTTTTTATGTTGTACTTGATTTATATAGTTACTTGTATGATTGTATAATTTATATAGTTACTTGTATAATTTTTTTACTTGTAGTGCCATGGTCTTGATATCCGTCCCGTCGGCCCTCGTCCGGTTTATGATTCGGATGTGGTATATTCTCTTTTATAACTATTTGTTGCATTTCGTATTTATGACAACTATGCCCATCAAGTTGACATAGAGATATTTTTATCTAGGAGGTATGTGAACCGGAAATTGCAACCGACCCTCTTGTCGAGAAGTTAAATTTAGTTGAAAAAGAAAACGATTATTTGAAAGAAAAAATGAAAAGAATTGAATAAGAGAAGATGAAATTGGAGTTGTATGTTGCCGATGTCGTCGATGATCACAAGATCAAGATGGATGCAATGCGCTTGAAGATGGATGCAATGCGCTTGAAGATGGATGCAATGCGCTTGAAGATTAGTAAGATTAGAAAATATGCCATTGATAATGAGGCTTGGTATCATTATGCCGTTGGATCAATTGTTACCTTAGTTGCGATCTTGATCGCATTTGTTGTGATGACGGTAAGTTTTCTCTAGTGTTTTGCTTAACAAAAGCATACTTAGCTTCGTTCTCTCATAAATAGCTTATTCATTTCAAAAATGGCATAATAACCTTGGTTCTCTCATAAATGTTATATATTTAGCTTATATTCCTCCAAAATGGCATAATTAACTAAGTTAGATAAAAAATGAGCTATACTTACCTAAGTTGGCTAAAAAATGGCATCATCACCTACGTTAGCACAAAAATGACCTATACTTACCTTATTTCCTCCAAATTGACATAATAAGATTAGTTAGCTCAAAAATGGCATAATTACCTAAGTTTGCTCTAACATGACACAAATAAGGAATAAGAAGAAGAAAAACAAGGAAGAGGAGAAAAAGAAAGAATAGAAGAAGAAAGAGAAGAAAAAGAAAGAATAAAAGAAGAATGAGAATGAGAAGGAAAAGGATAAAAAGATAGAAGAGAAGAGAAGATAGAAAAATACGACAGAAAGAAAATATCTTCTTATTCTTCCTTTTTCTCTTCTTTCTTTTTCTCCATCTTCTACTCCTTATTCTTCTTCTTCTTCTTCTAGTCTTCTTCTTCTTCTAGTCTTCTTCTTCTTCTAACTTTCTTACTCCCATTTTTGCAGGTTTGATTCACTTCATGGAAGCAGCATTGATGGACTGCTAGTGTTTAGTTTTTGTTTTCATTTGTATTGATGAACAATGTGAAACTATGTATGTATATATGGATGAACTCCGTGAAACTATGTATGTATTGGATCTTTTAATACCCTATGTGTTCTGTTGCATTGATGGACTGCTAGATGTTGGATACATGGGCTATGTTTGAGGTTGAAACTATATATATCATATATGTCTTTTGAAAATGGAGGAATATAACAGAAAAGAGAAAAAACAGTAACAATGCAGGCACTTTGCCGTCTGCCACCGACGGTAAAGAGGCCTTTGCCGTCCGCCACAGATGGCAAAGAGGCCACGTGGCAGCAACCTGTGCAACCTAGGAGCTGACCCATTTGGCCACTTTGCCGTCAATGGCAGACGACAAAGGCTGGAGAGGTTTGCCGTCTATGGCAGACAGCAAAGAGCTGGGTAGAGTGACGCGTCTGCTGATGTCAAAAGGAAGACGGAAAAGGGGAGGGCATGTTTGCCGTCCGCTGGTTGACGGCAAAGCCTCCCGTTAGCCACCTAACGTGGCTAACGCTTGTTATTTGCCGTCCATGTACTTTGCCGTCTGCCACCGACGGCAAAGGGTCTTTGCTGTCCGCTTTGGGAAAGCAGACAGCAAAGAACCTGTTTACCGTAGCTTTCTTTGCCGGGCACCTTTGCCGTCAATGGCAGACGGTAAAGAGGTTTGCCGTCCGCTTTCCGCTCCTTTGCCGTCTGCCATCTGCCATGGCAGACAGCAAAGAAGCTGATTCCTGTAGTGTATGATCTAGCTTTAAGTTTTGCTTTGTGTTCCCTCTATGTAATCGAGTCTGAGAGTTATATAATAAAGATTAGTTTTGAATTGAGGGCTTTGCTTTCTTGCTATGATCATGAGAAAAAGAATGAAAGAATGAAAGAAATAAAAAGATTATATAATGATCTTATGGGAAGTGACGACTCCACATATAAGAAGTATGTTGCATGAAATTTGTTGTGAGTTGACAAACATAGTTTTGGTCATTGTTGCAATTAATAGGAAGTAATAAAGAAAGAGAGGTCTCACATATAAATATACTATCTTGTACATCTTTTGTGATTGTGAGCACTCATTAAAATATTATATGCTAAAAGGTTGATGTTGGACAAGGAAGACAACGTAATGGGTTTAGTTTCTTTATCTCCGAATAGAAGTTATGTTGTTATGGATCCTCCAACATGTTGAGCTTGCTTCTCATCCCATGCTAGCCAAACCTTTTGCACCAAGTAGAGATACTACTTGTGCTTCCAAAATCCCTCAACCCAGTTTTGCCTTGAGAGTCCACCATACCTACCTATGGATTGAGTAAGATCCTCAAGTAAGTTGTCATCGGTGCAAGCAATAAAAATTGCTCTCTAAATATGTATGATCTATTAGTGTGAGGAAAATAAGCTTTATATGAACTTGTGATATAGAAGAAGTAAAAGCGACAGACTGCATAATAAAGTTTTTTATCACAAGCGGCAATATAAAGTGACGTTCTTTCACATTAAGATTTTGTGCATTCAACCATAAAAGCGCATGACAACCTCTGCTTCCCTCTGTGAAGGGCCTATCTTTATTTACCCTCTACCTTAATGCAAGAGTCATGGTGATCATCACCTATTCTTTTTACACTTTTTCTTTTTGGCAAGCACTATATGTTGGGGGGAGATCCAAATATATATATATATCCACTCGGATGTAGATATTCATAAACTATTATTGTTGACAATACCCTTGAGGTAAAAGGTTCGGAGGCGAAACCATAAGCCCCTATCTTTCTCTGTGTCCGATTGAAACTTTGATCTCATAAGTATCGCGTGAGTGGTAGCAATTATGAAAGACTAAATGATAGTTGAGTATGTGAACTTGCTGAAAAGCTCTTATATTGACTCTTTCCTACGTTATGATAAATTGCAATTGCTCAATTGACTGAGATAATAGTTTGTTAGTTTTCAATAAAGTTCTTGTTCCATACTTTACCTTGTGAATGAATTGTTACTTTAGCATAAGAAATTATATGACAATATATGTTGTTGTTCTAAAGATGATCATGATGCCTTCATGTCCGTATTTTATTTTATCGACACCTCTATCTCTAAATATGTGGACATGATTATCGATATTTATTGCATTATGGGCTATTATTACACATTAAGGTACAATACTTATGCCTTTTCTCTCTTATTTTACAAGGTTTACATGAAGAGGGAGAATGCCGGCAACTGGAATTCTGGACTAGAAAGGAGCAAATCTGAGAGACCTATTCTGCACAACTCCAAAAGTCCTAAAAATTAACAGAGAATTATTTTGGAAAATATAAAAAATATTGGGCGAAGAAAATACCAGAGGGGACCCACTAGGAGGCGACAAGCCTGGGGGTGCGCCCTACCCCCTAGGCGCGCCCCTAGGGCTTGTGGGCCCCCTGTTAGGTCTCCGGTGCCCATCTTCTACTATATTGAGGGTTTTGACCTGAAAAAAATCAGAAGAGAGCTTTCGGGATGAAGCGCCGCCGTCTCGAGGTGGAACTTGGGCAGAACCAATCTAGGGCTCCAGCGGAGCTGTTCTGCCGGGGAAACTTCCCTCCCGGAGGGGGAAATTGAAGCCATCGTCATCACCAACGATCCTCTCATCGAGAGGGGTTCAATCTCCATCAACATTTTTCACCAGCACCATCTCCTCTCAAACCCTAGTTCATCTCTTGTATTCGATCTTTGTCTCAAAACCTTAGATTGGTACCTGTGGGTTGCTAGTAGTGTTGATTACTCCTTGTAGTTGATGCTAGTTGATTTATTCGGTGGAAGATCATATGTTCAGATCCTTAATGCTATTCAATACCCCTCTGATTATGAACATGAATATGCTTTGTGAGTAGTTACGTTTGTTCCTGAGGACATTGGAGAAGTCTTGTTATAAGTAATCATGTGAATTTGGTATTCGTTCGATATTTTGATGAGATGTATGTTATCTTTCCTCTAGTGGTGTTATGTGAACATCGACTACATGACACTTCACCATTGTTTGGGCCTAGGGGAAGGCATTGGGAAGTAATAAGTAGATGATGGGTTGCTAGAGTGTCAGAAGCTTAAACCCTAGTTTATGCGTTGCTTCGTAAGGGGCTGATTTGGATCCATATGTTTCATGCTATGGTTAGATTTATCTTAATTCTTCTTTCGTAGTTGCGGATGCTTGCGAGAGGGGTTAATCATAAGTGGGAGGCTTGTCCAAGTAAGGACAGCACCCAAGCACCGGTCCACCCACATATCAAATTATCAAAGTAACGAACGCGAATCATACGAGCATGATGAAAACTAACTTGACAATAATTCCCATGTGTCCTCTGGAGCGCTTTGCTTTATATAAGAGTTCGTCCAGGCTTGTCCTTTGCTACAGAAAGGATTGGGCCACCTTGCTGCACCTTAGTTACACTTGTTACTTGTTACCCGTTACGAATTATCTTATCACAAAACTATCTATTACCGATAATTTCAGTGCTTGCAGAGAATACCTTGCTGAAAACCGCTTATAATTTCCTTTTGCTCCTCGTTGGGTTCGACACTCTTACTTATCAAAAGGAATACGATAGATCCCCTATACTTGTGGGTCATCAGAAGGTTCTGGTGATCCCGTCTGTACTCCGGTATGTGGTGGAGGACATTGAATCCATCACTGAGAGTACCTCTCAGTTGCTGGATGCAGCAGAAGTCGGTCTTATGGCCGAAGCAGGGCGCGCGGTTCCTTGTCTTCTTGTCTGTGATCTCTCCACCCCGTAGGCCGTAGCTTAAGATAGCACTGTCGAGAACATACTTGATGTGGGTGTAATCCTTTTTCTTCATGTTCTTCGACGAGTCCAAGTAAAGAGCGTGGGAGAATCGTGGGTAAAGGATGATGAGGATGGCGCACCCGTTGCTGCGCAAAATAAGTACACCTCAAATTAGCCACCATGCGTGCAAATGAATGATTGAAATCGAAGGAAGGATATTCGTGGATGACTTACATGGGATGATAAGGCAGGAGAATCGTCTCCTTGTCCTTATTGCCGACCATGAAATCGGCGATGTAGTTCCTCGCGTATTCACGGTGCTCATGGCAGACTGCCAAGAAGCCCTCGTGCATGAAGTACTGGTCAGCGACACAGATATAAGGTATTTGCTCAATCCTGATGATGTAGTTCATGTACAAGGCAAAAAGGCGGACAAATATAAAGTCCAGCTTTTTCAATTGAAACATGTCGAAGATGTAATCGAATCGAAGGAAGACCTTTTCCGCGGGGAATGTGTCGACATACAACCTTTGTTGTGGCACTTTAACCACGTAGAGCGGGTATCCTGGATTTTTTGAGGCGATCAGGCTTTTTCTCACTCTGTAGCACATCGTCATGAAGTCTCCTTAGATTGCCGTATATGGCCTCTACCGTTGCCTTAGGTAGGATCGGATCACCGGGGATATGGTATTTTGTCGCACCTATGATAGGTATACGGTCTTCAACCCGAGGCTGCGGAGGCGGCTGGCTCATAGAAGCAGCTTTGCCTTTCTTCGGTCTCTTCCTGTGCTTCTTTGCTACTGGAAGTGAGCCTATCATACGTTCATCCTCCGGCAATTCAAGCACCAACTCATCACGCTCAAACCCTGAGTACTCATACTGCTGAGCCATCAACCCTCCGTCGTCATAGGCGCCGGTATTGATATACTGTAGAGGGTCATCATCCTCGTCGATGGCATCATGCATTGCTTCTTCGACAGCGGCGATGTCATTAGCCACTAATGGAGCCTCTTGCTCAAGCCATCTGCTATCACCCGGCACGACAGGTGACGATAATTGGGTAGGTGGGGTGTTGGTGTTCATACCTTGCTGAGGCTGCTTGGTCGTGGGTGTGCTCCCGGCCGCCTCCAGACGAAGCAGACTCTTCGGCCACACAGGACCCAACTCTTGCAATCGCCAAGCCGCCGCGGGGTCTCATCGTCATCTCCCCCTAGTGCTACCGGAGGAGCAAAATTCTCGTGGCCCGGTTTGACACTGGCCACGGAAACCTTGAAGATGTCAAGGGGGATCGGCCGGTTGTGGAACAATTCTTCCTTCGGCTTCACTATCGTCGCCTTTCCCATATCCACCTTCTGGCCGCTGATGGTGTACAGTATGGTGCACGGGGTTACGTCGGCCTGTAAAGACATGTCTGCGATGTGAGACATCTGAAAGGCAATGGAAATGGGAGATTATACATATATTGAAGAGGGCCAGTGTGACAAGTACCATGAGGGCGTCGAGCTCAGCCAAAGACGAACCCCACTGAGCACGCCAGAGATGGAGGACGGGCTGCTATGAGCAGGTGCAGGAGCAGGTGCGGTTGCAGGTGCGGGAGCAGGTGTGGTTGCGTGAGCAGGTGCTGGTGCAACGCTAAACAAGCTGCTCCCGAAGAAGTTGGAAATGGGAAAGTCCGCTGCCTCTTTATCTGGATTTTGCTTGCTCCAATTGATGATAGCCAGAATCAAGACACTATACGAAGCTGCCATTTCCTCTCTTGCGGCAGCTACCGCTGCTTTGACTGTCTCAGCTAATTTCTTATCAACCGCAATCTCAACTTTCTTGTCGATGTTTTCTTCATTTAACCTCCGTCTTTCCTTTCTCTCCTTGGCGGTCTCATGGTAGTACTTCTTCCATGTGGCGTCATCTCCGACGCCGTGCACGCGTCCATACGATGGCCGAGTGTCCACCGGGAGTCCTTTCAATATGTTCAAGGCCCGGTTGAATGGGGTGTCCCACTTGGGCCTCGCCAACGCCTCAGACGGTGAGTTGCTTTCGGCCGCAATCCTGTGCTGCTCTTTCTGCAAAAGGAACGTGGATCGTTTACAAATGTGACTAAACGTGCAGTCGAATTGATCAGAAGCTAAAATTAGGGGGTAAATTAATAATTACCAGCAGTCTCATGAACTCCTTCGTGACTGCGTCTGTATCGAAAACCTTCTTGACTCGGTCCCAACGGTACCGAGCCCTAATGACGTCACGCTCCTGCGGACGGTGAACTCCGCCAAGGGGTCTGGGATCCCCAGACTTTCGCGTTTCGCGTCCTCCTTCGCCCATATGGGCCTCTTCCCCGCGTAACCAAGGCTTCCGAGGTGGTGGTACCCCATGTTCCTCTCTTGAAGCCCCTTCATGTACTCCAACTTTTCTTTGGCAGCTTCGGCAACGCAAGCCTTCTTGAATATTTTGAACTGCTCTTCCGTAATTGTCGGATTATCCTTTACAATCTCGGAGTAGGGTTCCTCTTTGACGATGATCCGATGTTTCACCCTTACTTTCCAGGCAAACAATGCATCACTAAACTTGCCCTTGGCGTGTCTGTTTATCTTCTTCATTGCCAGATCTTGCCACGTTTGAGTATATTTGATTTCATCCTGGCCCAGGAACAAGATTCCCTAGTGCAGCTTCGTTAGGAGGGAGTGCTCCATATTTGGTATCTCCTTTAATTTCTCATTGTTGATGGTGGTGGTTCCCCGTAGGATGCAGCCTATTTGATTGCCGTGGCACATGCGTGCTTCCGCATGCTCTTTTGGCTCGAAATTGCAGAGGTCCACCTCCGTGACCACCAGTCTAGTAGTGTTGAGCTCATTTGGGCGCCGTATCCTCTTCGGTTTCGGTTCTATACCGGTCTCGGTGTCGGTCTCGGTCTCAGCGCCGGTCTCGGCTCCGGTCTCGATGTCGGTATCAGTCTCGGATGTGACAGGTGGGCACTGCAACAACTGTTGGTGCTCGAGATAGTTCAAATAGGCGTCTGTCGCCTCGTAGACGTTGCAATCACCAGAACCCTGCCATTCATCGTTGCTAGCCATGTTTCCTATGATTAAATATAGTCAATTAATTCTAGACCTAAAAAAATGAATAATGACGTAAAAAAGGCCTATGTTTTGCAGGAATGTTGATTCATTCCCATTGTAGCAAATCCCGGGCACTCGATATGTCCTAGTTTGTACGACAAGTCGGGGCTCGGGTGCACGGCGAGGGCGGGCACCAGACGGCCACCGAGGGCAGCATACGGCGTGCGAAGGGCGACGGGAGGGCGCGCGGAGGCCAACGGCGATGTAGGGTGACGGGGGCGGCGACAACAGAGGCGCGAGTGGGGATTTGGGGGAAGTGGCCGGGGGGAATAAAAACCGCACGGGGGTTAAATCAAACATAGCGGTAGCACCGTTCCGGAAAAGCGCTATAGCTAACTTAGCTATAGCGCTGGCTATCAAAACGTGCTACTGCTATAGGCAGTAGCAATTATTTTCCTTTTTCTTTTCTTTTTGCCTTTTACTTTTCCTTTTCTTATTTACTTTCCTTTTTCCTTTCTCCTTTACTTAAGGAACTTATCTATAGTGGGGGTATACATAACGCGCTACTGCTATATTAGCTATAGCACTTGTTCTGGACGCACGCTACTGATATGCCTTTCTCCTTTATTTTCTTTTTCTTTTATTTTCCTTTACATTTTCTTTTTTCCTTTCTCCTTTTTCTATTTCTTTCATTTTCATTTACTTTTCTATTTGTTTTTCATTTTATTTTCTTCTCATTAGCAGTAGCGCTTTCCCCAGAGAACGTGCTGCTACAACCAACTTAGCGGCAGCGTGTTTTCACTAAGATCGCTACTACTATTCCTAGCCTGCCGAGAACAGTGTGGGAATTTTAGTAGTAGCGCCTTTTCTTCTAGAGGCGCTACTGCTACCACCATAGCTGTAGCGTGTTTGTTTACCAAGCGCTACGGGTAAATAGCAGTAGCGACTTTTTTTAACCCGCGCTACTAATAAGCTTCTGTGTATAAGGTTTTCCCTAGTAGTGGCATGACGGGTCAAATCGCTGCCATAAGCAGGTTCATAAGCCGCCTTGGCGAGAAGGCCATTCCGTTGTACCAGATGTTGAAGAAAACAGATAACTTCTTCTGGAGCGATGCTACCAATGACGCTTTCGAAGCTCTCACGAAATAGCTGGCTGAGCCGCCTGTCTTGGCCGCACCTATCGACAAAGAGCCTATGCTCCTGTACATTGCTGCTAATACCAAAGCGGTAAGTGTTGCAGTTGTCGTGGAGCGCAAGGAGGCTGGGAAAGAATATCCTGTCCAATGGCCAGTTTACTATGTCAGTGAAGTCTTGACAGAGTCCAAGTAGAGATATCCATGTTGGCAGAAACTGGTGTTCGGGGTTTTCATGGTGAGTCGCAAGCTGAAGCATTATTTTCTGGAACATCCCATAACTGTAGTTAGCTCTGCCCCATTGGGAGACATATACCAAAACAGGGAAGCCACTGGAAGGATTGCTAAGTGGGAAATTGAGCTTGGGCCACATAATTTGAAATATGTGCCTCGAACAGCCATCAAGTCCCAAGCACTCATGGATTTCATCAACGATTACTTAAAGTTCCCTAAGAGAAGCCAGACAAAACTTATTGAACAATTCAATTTGATGGTTCCAGATAGTTGGAGGGCTCGGGGGCTAGAGTTATCTTATCTTCCCCGGGAGGTGATAAATTTTGTTACGTCCTGAGGATAATGTTTCCCTGTACTAACAATGCAGCTGAGTATGAAGCTCTCCTCCATGGTCTCCGGATGGCTAAGGAGATGAATCTTAGCTGGGTCAGATGCTTGGGTGACTCAGATTTGGTTGCTCAGCAAGTTTCTGGAAAGTGGGACTCCAAGGATCCCCTCATGGCGGCTTATCGGCAGGCGATGACTAACATTGCAGGTCATTTTAAGGGTTATCATGTGGATCATATTAACAGGAGGTTGATGCTCTGTCATGACTCGGCTCTCAACGTAAGCCGGTGCCTCCCAATGTCTTCCTTGATGTCCTTCACAATCCTTCGGTCAAGTTGCCCTCTGAGGAAGATCTGGCTATACCTGACCCGGAGGCATAGTTGGTGGCGGCTCCTCGTGCCATCCCAGACTGGATAGTTCCTTATCTAGCTTATCTGACTCGAGGCAAGCTCCCTGAGGATGAACTTATCACTCGTCAGATCGTTCACCGTTCCAAATCAATGACTATTGTCCATGGCAATTTACACAGAAGAAGCATCACTCGTGTTTTTCAATGTTGCATTTCCCCTAACGAGGGCCGTGAGATCCTCAATGAGATTCACTCTGGTGATTGTGGTCATCATGCTGGCTCAAGATCCTTGGTTGCAAAGGCGTTTCGACACGGTTTTTATTGGCTCATGGCTCATGAAGATGCTGAGGATATCGTGCGTTGATGTGATGGATGTTAGAAGTTTGCACGTCAAGCTCATGTTCCGGCTCAGGAACTTCATATGATTCCCATCACTTGGCCTTTTGCAGTGTGGGGGCTTGATATGGTTGGTCTGTTCAAATGGTCCAAGGACAAGAAAACTCATCTTCTTGCGGCTATTGATAAGTTCACCAAGTGGGTTGAAGCAGAGCCTACCAGTAATTGCGATGCAGAAACAACAGTCAAGTTCATCAAGAAGTTGATTTTTTGCTTTGGATATCCACACAACATCATCATTGATAATGGGACTAATCTATCCAAAGGAGCCATGAAGAAGTTTAATCAACAAGAGCACATCCTGCTTGATGTAGCCTCTGTGGCACACCCGCAATCCAATGGCCAGGCAGAACATGCTAACTAGGAGATTTTATGAGGTATCAAGCCCAGACTTATGGTTCCTCTTGAGCGTACTCTGGGTTGTTGGGTTGAGGAGGTTCCTTCTATCCTTTGGAGCATAAGGTCCACCCCCAACAGATCAACTGGTTATACACCTTTCTTCATGGTTTATGGTGCCGAAGTAGTGCTCCCGAGCGATATTCATCATGATTCCCCCAGGGTGGCAGCTTATGTTGAAGCAGATAATGAGAAGGCTTGACAGGATTCCCTCGATGCTCTAGAGGAGGAACGTGACTTTGCAGCATCACGATCAGCAATCTATCAACAAGACCTACATAGCTATCATAGCCGTAGAGTTCTTGGCCTTACTTTCCAAGAGGGAGACTTAGTGCTCCGATTGATTCAAGATCAAACCGGTATGCATAAGCTTTCACCTCCTTGGGAAGCGCCTTTCATCATCAGCAAGAACCTTAACAATGGGTCATATTATCTGATTGACATACGTGAACACAAGAAGTCACGTACATCTGAGGAGGAGACAAACAGACCTTGGAACATTGCTCATCTCCGTCCTTACTACACTTAGAGCCACTGGCTCCAGCTTTTGTACATATGATGTAGGGTGGAAACCCTAAGGCCGATCTTTCACGAAATGGAGGGGATCCTACGAAGAACATGAAGAACACAAGGGGAAACACTCAAATCAATGGGAACGATCACACATATGCTAGATCCATGAACATAAAGAGTGATACAAGATTCAAACGCAACAAAGGACGATACAAACGGTAACTAGTTCATCTCCATGAGGAGGTCTTGAGGGAGGGTCCTCCTGTGAGGGGGTCTTGAATCCAAGGATGGATCTTCTCCGAAGAGGCCGCGGTCTCTCCGAGGAGTAGAACCAAGTGGATGAGCAAAGCTCTATCTCTATAATGAGCGAAACCAATGCTAACCCTAAAATGTGAGGGAGAGGGAATATATATAGTCTAGGGGGGCGAAGGGATACATGGGCTTCGGCCCTTTACACTGTGCCTAGACAGGGGGAGCCGGATGTCCGGGCGTCTGGCCGGATGTCCGGGCTTTCCCGAGGTGCTAGATGTCCGGGCACGAAGGCCAGATGTCCGGGCTGGCGGGGGCCAGCTTTGGTGAGGTTCTGTGAAGGGCGCCGGATTTCCGGGCTGGGGCCGGATGTCCGGGCTGGAGTTGGGCCGGATGTCCGGGGCTGTGCCAGATGTCCGGGCCCTGTAGCTCGATGGTTGGGCGGCTGCTGGTGACACTTCCAGGGGTCGGATGTCCGCAGTCACGACCGGATGTTCGGGTCCTGGGAGCTGTTGTCAATCCCTTTTGTTGGTTCTCTTCATCCGTGAACTTGGGGACTTGTCCGTCTTCACGTGCATCTTCGAGAGGGTCTTCTTGATACCTGATCATGCACAACATTCCAGACTTAGGTAGTAGCCATGCCTCGAGTGGGTCATATGGAATATCACTAAGGAGATATGTCACCTCGGTCTCGAGAGCTCTATCTCGTGCTCATGTCATCGGTCCTTTTGGCACTTGGTGAGACGATGGTAGGTCCATGGGGATGACCATAGGATGCTCCGCATCATCTCCCCCCCCCCCTTGGGAAAGATCCGACCTCGGATCAAAAGCCTCATCACCATGGTAGGGAGAGAGATCCTTGATGTTGAATATGTCGCTCGCGGAGTACTTGCCGCGTGGGATGTCGATCTTGTAGGCGTTGTTGTTGTAGCGTTCGAGCACCTTGAAGGGTCCGTCAGCTCGTGGTAGAAGCTTGGACTTGTGTTCATTGGGGAAGCTTTCCTTGCGAAGGTGTAGCCACACAAGATCTCCAGTGTTGAATATCATGGGATTCTTGTTAATGTTGATCTTGGTCACGAGTCGTTGTACTTGGCGCTCGATGGTGTGCCTTGTATCTTCATGCACCTTCTTGAGATAGCTTGCTCGGGCACTCGTGTCCATGTTGATTCGCTCTTGTAGTGGTAGCGGTAGAATGTCCAATGGGGACAATGGGTTGAAACCGTAGACGACCTCGAAGGGGGACTTGCCGGTAGTTGAATGTCTTGCATGGTTGGAGGCGTACTCGGCGATGGGTAAGCACTCTTACCACTCCTTGATATTCCTCTTGATCAACACGTGTAGGAGAGTGGATAGCGTCCGGTTCGTGACCTCCGTTTGGCCGTCAATTTGTGGATGGTATGCCAACGAGAACAAGAGCTTGATTCCGAGCTTGGCACATAGCGTCTTCCAAAAGTACCTTAGGAACTTGACGTCGCGGTCCGACACGATAGTCTTGGGTACTCCATGTAGGCGCAAGATTTCCCTACAAAATAGATTTGCAACATGTGAAGCACCGTCTATCTTGTTGCATGGGATAAAATGTGCCATCTTAGAGAATCAGTCGACAACAACAAACACAGAATCCTTTCCATTTTGAGTTCTAGGCAAACCAAGCACAAAGTCTATACTAATATCTTCCCATGGGTGATATGGAATTGGAAGTGGCATATATAGACCATGGGATTGAGCTTTTGACTTAGCTTTGCGACATGTAGAGCATCGGTTGGTGAAGCGTGAGACATCGCGGAACATCTTGGGCCAAAAGTAGTTTTTGGAGAGCGTAGCGAATGTCTTGTCGCATCCAAAGTGTCCCATAAGTCCTCCTCCATGAGATTCTTGCAAAAGTAACAAATGAAGAGAAGACTCGGGGATACATAGCTTGTTAGCTCTCATAAGATAATCATCTTTGCTGTAATAGCGTTCCCAAGATGTATGCGTCAAACATTTGGCACAAGGAAAATAGCAAAAGTAGGATCATGCGCATACAAGTCTTTTATGTTCTCAAATCCAATAACATTCAATTCAAGTTTAGTAACAAGCATGCATTTGCGGGAAAGCGCATCCGCCACAACATTCTCTTTGCCTTTGATTTACTTGATGACATAAGGAAATGACTCAATGAATTTACTCCACTTAGCATGATGCTTGTTCAACTTAGTTTGACCCTTAAGGTACTTAAGCGTTTCATGATCCGTATGGATGACAAATTCATGAGGGCGAAGATAGTGTTCCCATTCACGCAAAACTCGCACTAAAGCATATAATTCCTTGTCATAGATGGGATAGTTGAGTTGCGCTCCGGAAAGTTTCTCACTAAAGTAAGCTATGGGGCGCTTCTCTTGCATTAACACACCTCCTATACCATTTCCACTAGCATCGCAATGAACTTCAAAAGTTTGGTCAAAATTGGGCAAAGCAAGCAAAGGAGCATGTGTAAGAAAATTCTTAAGTTCATTAAATGCGGTATCTTGGGATGGTCCCCAAATTAATGGTACATTCTTCTTACTCAAGGCATGCAAAGGGGTTGCAATAGTGCTAAAGTCCTTAACGAATCTACGATAGAAACCGGCTAGGCCAAGGAAACTTCGCACTTGTTGCAAGTTGGTTGGTTGTGGCATGTTCTAATAGCATCGATTTTAGCTTCATCTACATGCACACCCTTAGAAGACACAACAAAACCCAAGAAAACAAGCTTATCAACACCAAATTTGCATTTCTCCATGTTAGCATAAGGACGCTCTTTTCGAAGAGTTTGCAAAACGGTTCTAAGCTGGGTGACATGATCTTTGAGATATTTGCTAAAGACAAGAATATCGTCAAAATAGACCACAACAAATACGCCAATGTAGGGGTGAAGAACAAAATGCATCACACGCATAAAGGTGTCGGGTGCTTTGGATAAACCCATTGGCATGACCAACCATTCATACAAGCCAAACTTGGTTTTCAAAGCGGCTTTCCATTCATCACCTTCTTCAATGCAGATTTGGTAATAGCCACTTTTAAGATCAATTTTAGAGAAAATGGTGGCGCCGCTAAGCTCATCTAGCATATCATCAAGGCAAGGAATAGGATATCTATAACGAACGGTGATAGCATTGATAGGACGGCAATCAGAGCACATGCGAAAACTACCATCTTTCTTAGGCACAAAAATAACCGGTACGGCACAAGGGCTCAAGCTTTCACGTACATGTCCGTTGTCGATGAGTTGTTGGACTTGCCGTTGTATTTCCTTGGTTTCTTTGGGGTTGACGCGGTAGGGTGCCTTGTTTGGTAATGGTGCGCCGGGGATGAGGTCGATTCGATGTTCGATGCCTCATAGTGGAGGTAGTCCTGGAGGTAGCTCATCGGGGAAGACGTCCTTGAATTCCTGCAAGATATTAGACAACACTAAAGGTAGAGAGTGAGAGGTGTTAGTTGTTGTTTCGTCGTCCTTGCACAATAGGACATAGTGCATGACACTTGATGGGTTCTCACACACTTCTCTCATCTCACTTTTGGTAGCGAATAACACTAAGTTTTTCTTGTCGCTCATCGTGGAGGCACTCATTTTGGGCTTGTGGCTCTCACTCCCTTTTGGGTGGCTCACTCTCTCACTATTCTCTCCATGATGGGTGGTTGCTTGCTTGTCGGTGATCACTTGGCTTGGTGACATAGGTCGTAGCACATACTCCTTTCCCTTCATCTTGAAGCTATAGCGATTGGTTCGCCCATTGTGGATGACGCCGCGGTCAAATTGCCAAGATCGTCCAAGTAGGAGATGGCAAACGGACATGGGAACCACATCACATTCCAAGGTGTCTTCGTATGCGCCAATCTTGAAGGAGACTTGAACGGTGTGCTTCAATTGAATGGTGCCGGAGTCGCTAAGCATTGGACCTTGTAGGGATGAGGATACTTCATCTTGACCAATTGGAGCTTGGAGCATAGCTCTTCACTTGCCAAGTTGTGGCAACTTCCTCCGTCGGTGATGACCTTCATGGAACGACCGTTGATGCCTGCTATGGTGTGGAAGATGTGGCAACATTGGTCTTCCTCTTATTGGTGTTGGAGCGTCAAGACCTTGGAGACAACGAGAGCGCGGCTCGGATCATTGTCACAAAATACTTGGTCGTCTTCATCTTCATTCATGCGCTGGTGCATGGCCACGTGCTCAAGGGCTTCCATTTCCTCTTCACTCATGGAGTCATAGGTGCTGTCGTCGTTGGGGAACATGGTGCGCCGATTGGTACACTCGAAGGACTTGTGGCCTCGGCCGCCGCATGTGAAGCACTTGATGGAACTTGTCTTGATGGTCTCATCCGGTGGAGTTGTAGATGATGAAGCTCTCGGCTTGAAGTTGCTTGTAGTAGGAGGACGACTTGAGGTTGTCGAAGTTTTCTTGTAACTTGACTTGTCGCCGTTGCTTGGAGAAGGTTTGGTTGAGGTAGAAGGCAGTGGAGTCGTTGAAGCTTGGTTGTTGGATCCGTAGCTCTTGGAAGAGTACTTGGCATACTTGAAGTCATCTTTCACTTGTCGCTCTGCTTTGGTAGCTTGATACACTAGCTCGATGAGGTTGGAGTAAGGTTGGAAGTCGACGATCTTCTTGATAGGGTGATTGAGTCCATTCAAGAAACGTGCCATAGTTTGCTCATCATCTTCCGTGACATTGGCTCGTATCATGGCGATCTCTATTTCTTTGTGCCTTGCTTGAGGAGTTGTAGTCGCTTGAAGAGGTCACCGTTATAGTATGTTGGCACAAAGTGCGCTCTCATGACATCCTTGATTTGATCCCAAGTTGTGATTGGTGGTTCACCTCTTGCTTCTCGGCGCTCAGTGACTTGCTCCCACCAAATGAGGACATAGTCTTGGAACTCAAGGGATGCCATGGCGATCTTCTTCTCTTCCTCATATTTGTGCAAACGAAAGATCTTGTCAACCTTCAATGCCCATGAAAGATACTCTTCGGGATCATTGCTTCCGGAGAACTTGGGCATGGTGAACTTGAGCTTGCCATAGCATTGCTCTTCATTGTGTTGGGGTTGAGGGTGATGATGCCCTTGGCGTGGAGGATTGTCAGCCTCAAGTTGCTCTTGGCATGGAGGATTCCCATTGTCTTGTTGCTCTTGGCGAACTTGTGGTTCTTGACGAGCTTGTTATTCATGTCTAGGTTGTGGAGGAGCTTGTGGAGCTTGTCGGTGCAATCGTGCTTGATGTCGTCGTTCTTGTACTTCTTCACGAAGTGCTTCTTCTTCTTCTTCACGAACACGTTGGTTGTGGGCGGCGACGGCATGATTGGTGTCGCGGGGGGCACGTTGCGCCTCAAGGGCTTTAATGTATACTACGCAACTTTATTCTTGTAGACATGTGTTGGGCCTCCAAGCGCAGAGTTTTGTAGGACAGTAGCAATTTTCCCTCAAGTGGATGACCTAAGGTTTATCAATCCATGGGAGGTGTAGGATGAAGATGGTCTCTCTCAAACGACCCTGCAACCAAATACAAGAAATCTCTTGTGTCCCCAACACACCTAATACAATGGCAAATTGTATAGGTGCACTAGTTCGGCGAAGAGATGATGATAAAAGTGTAATATTGATGGTAGAAATATATTTTTATAATCTGAATAAATAAAAACAGAAAGGTAGCAAATAGTAAACGGGCACAAAAATAGTATTGCAATGCTTGAAAATGAGGCCTAGGGTCCATACTTTCGCTAGTGCAATCTCTCAACAATGCTAATATAATTGGATGATATAACCAACCCTCAACGTGCGATGAAGAATCACTCCAAAGTTCCTATCTAGCGGAGAACATAAGAAGAAATTATTTGTAGGGTACGAAACCACCTTGAAGCTATTCTTTCCGATCGATCTATCCAAGAGTTCATACTAAAATAACACCAAATAATTTTAGATTCATAATACTCAATCCAACACAAAGAACCTCAAAGAGTGCCCCAAGATTTCTACCGGAGAAACAAAGACGAGAACGTGCATCAACCCCTATGCAAAGATTACCCCAATGTCACCGCGGGAATCCGCGAGTTGAATGCCAAAACACATATCAACTGAATCAATATGATACCCCATTGTCACCACGAGTATTCATATGCAAGACATATATCAAGTGCTCTCAAATCCATAAAAATATTCAATCCGATAACAACGAAATCTCAAAGGGAAAAACTCAATTCATCACAACAAGATAGAGAGGGAAAACACCATATGATCCGACTATATTAACAAAGCCCACGATACATCAAGATCATGACATCTCAAGAACACGAGAGAGAGATTAAACACATAGCTACTGGTACAAACCCTCAGGCCCGAGGGTGGACTACTCCCTCCTCATCGTGGTGGCCGCCGGGATGATGAAGATGGCCACCGGAGATGATTCCTCCCTCCGGCAAGGTACTGGAACGGGGTCTAGATTGGTTTTTGGTGGCTACAGAGCCTTGCGGCGGCCGAACTTCTGATCTAGGTTAACCCCGAGGGTTTTCGGAATATTTGAGAATTTATAGGGTAAAGAGGGGGTGCGGGAGGCCACCGAGGTGGGCACAACCCACCTGCGCGTGCCTGGGCCCCCAGGCGTGCCCTGGTGGGTTGTGCCCCCCTCGGGGCACCCCCCAGGTGCTGCTCTGGCCCATTGGATGTCTTCTGGTCCATAAAAAATCCACAAAAAGTTTCGCGGTGTTTGGACTCCGTTTGATATTGATTTCCTGCGATGTAAAAAACAAGCAAAAAACAACAACTGGCACTGGGCATTGGGTCAATAGGTTAGTCCCAAAAAATGATATAAAGTTGCTATAAAATGATTGTAAAACATCCAAGAATGATAATATAACAGCATGAATACTTCATAAATTATAGATACATTGGAGACGTATCAGCATCCCCAAGCTTAATTCCTACTCGTCCTCGAGTAGGTAAATGATAAAACAAATAATTTATGAATTGTGAATGCTAGCAAAGTGCACAAGTTTGATCAATGACAATTTCAATCACTTTTCCTAGCATTATAACAGCAATTCTTTCTCATAAAATTTCTCATGTTAAAGTAGCAACCAATTCACATGTTAAGGTTCAAACACTTAATTCTCTTGAAACTCAACAACCTATGTTCTCAGTCACCAAGCAATTGCAATTCAACTTATTCAACAGAGTTTAAGTAAGAGCTCCACATACTCAACCATCATATAGTCTTCTATGATTGCTAACACTCACCGCATACACATGAGCAAAACGTTTCAACCAGACACATAGAAAGATAGGGGTTTATAGTTTTGCCTCCCAACGTATTCACCTCAAGGGTGATGTCAACAATAATAACTCATGCTACCCATATCCAACTGGATATATGTGCCTAGATCTTTCTTCACCTCATGATGCTTGCCAAAAGAGAAAAATAAAAAGGAATAGAGAGAAAAACTTTGACTCTTGCATAAAAGTAAAAGATAGGCCCTTCGCAGAGGGAAGCAGAGGTTGCCATGCGCTTATTTGTTTGTATGCTCAACCCCTTAGTGCAAAAGAACATCATGTTATATTGCCCCTTGTGATGGCAACCTTTATTATGCAGTCTGTCGCTTTTATTTCTTTACCATCACAAGTTCGTACAACGCTCAATTTTCTCTTACACTAAATGATCTTACACTTTTAGAAGCAATTTTTATTGCCTTATTGCACCGATGACAACTTACTTGAAGGATCTTACTCAATCCATAGGTAGGTATGGTGGACTCTTGAAAATATGATTTGGGTTTAAGGGTTTTTGGATGCACAAGTAGTATCTCTACTTAGTGCGGAATTTTTGGCTAGCAAAGATGGGGGGCAAGCACCACATGTTGAAGGATCTATGACAATATAACTTCTATGTGAATATGAACAAACATAAATCATTATGTTGTCTTCCTTGTCCAGCGTCAACAATTTTGGCATATAATATTTTTATGGGGGCTCACAATCACAAAAGATTTCCAAGATAGTGTATTTGCATGTGAAAGCTCTCTTCCTTCTACTAATCATTCATGAATTGCTTGTATGACCAATATTGTGATTGTCAAGCCTCAAAAGATTTCACTTTCTAAACCCAATGTGAAGCTACCACTAGGCATGATATGAACATATAATTTCAGCTTCATGATATTCAATTCATTCAACAATTTACTCATAGGATATAAGTGAAGCACAAGAGTAAATGACAAGCTACTGCAAAAAGATATAAGTGGAGATCAAGCGAGTAGTTAAGTAAATACGTAGCAAATTGTGGACTCTCTTTTATTTAAAAACTTTCAGATCTAAGTATTTTATTAAAACAGCAAGAAAAACAAAACAAAATGACATTCCAAGAATAGCACAACTCATGTGAAGAAGCAAAAACTTAGGCTCAACCGATACTAACCGATAATTGTTGATGAAGAAAGGTGGGATGCCTACCGGGGCATCCCCAAGTTTAGATGCTTGAGACTTCTTGAAATATTATCTTGGGATGCCTTGGGCATCCCCAAGCTTGAGCTTTTGTGTCTACTTAATTCCTTTTATATCATGGTTTCCCTAAATCTTAAAAACTTAATCCACACAAAACTCAACAAGAACTCGTGAGATAAGTTAGTATAAACCAATGCAAAAACCTTATCATTCTCTACTGTAGCAAATCACAAAAATTATTATTAAACATTGCATACTAAATGCCTCTGCATATTTAATACTCCTATCCTCAAATAGAATCATTAAACAAGCAAACATATGCAAACAATGCAAACATAACAGCAATCTGCCAAAACAGCACAGTCTGTAAAGAATGCAAGAGTATAAATACTTATTTAACTCCAAAAATTATGAAAATTTACCAAACTGTAGAAAATTTATCATATCTTATTTTTCAAAAAGTTTCAACATTTTATCACATTCTGATTTTTCTAGAGAATTTTTGCAACATTGATAAACTTTCTGTTTTGAAACAGCAACTCATATACTTGCAAAATGAGCATGGTAAAGGCTATCCTTGACATTTTTATTGGTAATAAAGATGCAAAACATTATTCTAAATAACATCAAGCAAATCCTAACAAGAAAATGATGCTCCAAGCAAAACACATATCATGTGACGAAAAAATGTAGCTCCAAGTGAGGTTACCGATAATGTTGGAGACGAAAGAGGGGATGCCTTCCGGGGCATCCCCAAGCTTAGTTGCTTGGATCTTCCTTGAATATTACATTGGGGTGCCTTGGGCATCCCCAAGCTTAGGGTCTTGTCACTCCTTATTCTCCTCATATCGACATCTGACCCAAAACTTGAAAACTTCAATCACACAAAACTTAACGGAACTTCATGAGATAGGTTAGTTTGATAAAGAGCAAACCATTTCACTTTGGTACTGTCAAAGACAAGATTCATAATTGTTTCCACACAATGACTACTGTAGAATATCATTTCCACAATTTATATTGAGCAATATAAGCCATAGAAACTAGAAAACAAGCAAACTATGCATTGAAAACAGAATCTGTCAGAAACAGAACTGTACATAAAATCTGAATTAAGGTCATACTTCTGTAACTCCATAAATTCTGAAAAATTAGGAAAACGTATAAAATTTGTTTAAACATCAACTGTAAAACATTCAGAATTTTTCCACGTTCCAGTAAAAGGCAGGAATATCTGCACTGGATGCAAAAGTTTCTGTTTTTGCACAGAATCAAGTCAACTATCATCCACACTATCCTAAAGGCTTTACTTGGCACTTTATTGAAACAAAAGCTATAAAACAAGATCACTACAGTATCCTAACCATGTTAACACACAAAAACAGTAGGTAAAAGTGTTGGGTTGTCTCCCAACAAGCGCTTTTCTTTAATGCCTTTTAGCTAGGCATAATGATTTCAGTGATGCTTGCATAAAAGATAAGAATTGAAACATAAAGAGAGCATCATGAAGCATATAACTAGCACATTTAAGTCTAACCGACTTCCTATGCATAGGGATTTTGTGAGCAAACAATTTATATGAACAAGAATCAACTAGCATAGGAAGGCAAAACAAGCAAAACTTCATGATTTTCAACACATAAAGAGGAAACTTGATATTATTGCAATATGTATAAGCACATGTTCCTCTCTCATAATAATTTTCAGTAGCATCATGAATGAAATCAACAATATAACTATCACATAAAGCATTCTTTTCATGATCCACAAACATATGTGAATAGGACGACGAGGTAGAAGAGCGGTTGACCATCATGGCTCGTATGTCCTCCTTGAGAGATTCCATTGATGTGTCAAAGTAGTCCCTTGTACGTTGCTCGGATTGTCGCAAGTCAACAGCGAGTAGGTCGATGCGGTCGCCCAATGCTTCATTCTCTTGATGTAAAGCTCTTTGCACGCTGAAAAGGTGGTTCTTGGTGACGTATTTGTTCGGGTCCTCATCTTGCTCGATGAAGAGTGGGTTGGTAGAAGTACTTGGCCTATCCATCATTCCAGGTAAATGTGTGAGTGGGAGAAAGAGGAGAACTATACCAAATGTACCTTGACCGAAGTTGAGAAAGGATCAATGATCATTCAATGATGTAACAAGGAAATAGCACAATTGGTATCGGTTCCCGTCAATTTCTCACACCTACACAAATAAAGCTTTTTGTGGAGCTTGGTTAGGATGGTGGCACAAAATTTATGCAATTGTTAGTGAGACTCAATAATGTTGGAAAATATTCACAAATTTGCAAATGCAACAAGTAGACCAATAACAAATAGTGGCACACGGAAACACACACACAGAAAGATAGATGGGGTCGTGCAACCAAAAATGGGCTAAAAATGTGGAATCCACGGAAAATGCTCTTGTTGCACAACTCTAGAGAGACGCTAGCACGATTGCACAATAGGCGGATACGAGACTTGTGCACGACCTACAAAGCAAAAAATACAACGACTTCTATCCCAAGTATTCTATATGTATGGTGTTCCGGTGAGATGATCCAAGATGATCGAGTATGACAATCTTAATGTAGTATGATGCTATGGTTCTTGCTTAAAAGCTCTTTTCTTATCCCTCTTTTGCTTAAAAGCTTGTTTGGCTCTTTCTCTTTTGAGCTCTTTCTCATGCAAAACTTGACGAACCAAGGTAGCTATTGTGTATTTGCGATGACAACCTTGTCACACAAGAGATGATGCCAAGATATTTATACCAATATGATGTGATATATGCAATGACCACTAATGTGCACAAGTAACATTGCCGGCAATACTCAAAGGCTAGTATCGATAGGTAAGTGACGCGAAAATGGTCTCAAGAGGTTAACAATGCAAGGGCAAGGTAGTACACAAAAGGTGTCGTCGATGTTACCGTCCTTGCTTACGGTGGATGGTGTAAAAATGATGAAGTGGTCGAGGTCGATGACGAAGATGAGCATCGGTGATGTCGATCTCCAACCGTCCCTAAGTAGCCAAAACACGTTAGGAAATGGAAACCGCAACTCAAATTCTCAATGACCAAATGTGGCAAAATTGTCGGAGTTGTTAGCGGGTAAGCGATGGTGGTTGCGGAGAGCGATGGTGGTATGCAGAAGTTTTGGTGTAGGCCCGGTCAAGATTTGTAGAAATTAGGCGGAAAAAATAAGTGGTGGAGGAGGTGTTACTGCCAGGGCTGGATGTCCGGGCTTGTGGGCCGGTTGTCCGGGGGTCACGGGCCGGATGTCTGGGTCCTGGATCCGTGGACGAACTCGGTGGATCTCGTGGGAAAAGAAAATTTCGAGGCAAAATTCGAGAGATTTCGTGGATGGATTTGGGAGAAAATTTAGGGGAAGCTAGATCTATGACTAACACATCAAATCCATGGATCAAATTCAACAAAACATCATCATACCAACAAATCACAAAAAAATTTGGGGCTACTTTTGGTGGGGAATTTTCGAAATTAGGACGAAATCAACAAAATAAGGCTAGAAAACAAGGGGTAGGGGCTCCAAATTCGTGATCAACCTTGGCTCATGATACCAAGATGATGTAGGGTGGAAACCCTAAGGCCGATCTTTCACGAAATGGAGGGGATCCTACGAAGAACATGAGGGGAAACACGAGGGGAAACACTCAAATCAACGGGAACGATCACACATATGCTAGATCCATGAACATAAAGAGTGATACAAGATTCAAACACAACAAAGTACAATACAAATGGTAACTAGTTCATCTCCATGAGGAGGTCTTGAGGGGGGGTCCTCCCGTGAGGGGGTCTTGAATCCAAGGATGGATCTTCTTCGAAGAGGTCGCGGTCTCTCCGAGGAGTAGAACCAAGTGGATGAGCAAAGCTCTATCTCTATAATGAGCTAAACCAATGCTAACCCAAAAAGTGAGGGAGAGGGAGTATATATAGTCTAGGGGGGTGAAGGGATACATGGGCTTCGGCCCTTTACACTGTGTGCTGACAGGGGGAGCCGGATGTCCGGGCGTCGGGCCGGATGTCCGGGCTTTTCTGAGGTGCCGGATGTCCGGGCACGAAGGCCGGATATCCGGGCTGGAGGGGGCCGGCTTCGGTGAGGTTCTATGAAGGGCACCGGATTTCCGGGCTGGGGCCAGATTTTTGGGCTAGAGTTGGGCTGGATGTCCAGGCCCTGTAGCTCGATGGCTGGGTGACTGCTGGTGACACTTCTAGGGCCCAGATGTCCAGGGTCACGGCCGGATGTCCAAGTCGTGGGAGCTGTTGTCGGTCCCTTTCGTTGGTTCTCTTCATCTGTGAACTTGGGGACTTGTCCGTCTTCACATGCATCTTCGAGAGGGTCTTCTTGATACCTGATCATGCACAACATTCCGGACTTAGGTAGTAGCCATGCCTCGAGTGGGTCATATGGAATATCACTAAGGAGAGATGTCACCTTGGTCTCGAGAGCTCTAGCTCGTGCTCGTGTCATCGGTCCTTTTGGCACTTGGTGAGACGATGGTAGGTCCATGGGGATGACCATAGGATGCTCTGCATCAACATACCTCTGTATATATCTTTTATGATCAATGATAATAAAGCCGACATCCCCTAAACTCAGGGCCTCTGTCGTTTCATCCAATATATTGTGTATGAGTCTTTATTCCTTGATCATAGGTCACTTGGGGGCTTCCAACTCATCGAGTTTAGCTATTAACATCCCTCTTGACCTGGCATATGCCATTATATCACATGGTTAAACCTGCCTGTTTGCTTGATGCTCATCCGCCAAGATGACCCGACGTACTCTTGACAGTCAATCTATTATGACCCTGAACTTGTCAAAGTTAAAACGCCAGCTTAAGTCATGTGATAGCCGGCCTACAGAAAGCTAGGACAAACCATAGGCTATCAAGCCAGCTTCATTGAAGCAAGACTCGAGCCTCGAAAGCCGGTCTTTTGTCGAACCTCGAAAGCCGACTTAATATTTATACTTATGTGTTTATCTACCTTATTCATTTTTCCCAACTATTTGTTTTACAGGATTATCTCCTTTGATCACTAATTGGCCATGAGTCACTGGGTCATTAATACACTGGCTTATTTTGATCATAAAGTTTCATTATGACCATGAGTCGTCGGGTCAATAACACACCGGGTTATGATGATTTTCACTTATGAATCAATCAAGACAAGGAACAACAATTGGCGCCTCATACAACTGAGCCTAGCCATACTTTAAAAAGAAGTTGATATTTCATAACATACTGGGCGGGTCAAGAGAAGAACCACACTAGTCATAATATTTCTACTTCCAAAGTATCAAAAGTGCACAAAGGCACCACAGATGCCAAAGTTTGCACTATCCTATTACAAAAGCCACAACAGGGCTTAAATAAGTCATCAAAGTTTTGTTAGAGTCATTACTCCTGCAAGGCAACTCCTGTACCCTCCGGGTAAACCTGCTCCGGGTTGACGCCTTGATGATCTGTAGCAGTTGATGTCTCCAGGTTATCCTGTGCCGGCTCGTCTTCATTCTGAAGGTTGTCTAGATCCCAGTCAATGGTTGTTAATTCTTGAAAGATAGCATCATCTTGCATGATAATTGATGGGTCAACATTAGGAAAAAGATGTTCTTACGCCGGGCTGGAGTCAAGTTGAAAAGCTCGAAAGTGGGTGGGTCAACTCACGTGTTCTCTTCATTATAAGCCGCCTAATATTTCTTCAGGTCGAGGCCTTCAACCAATTGACTCGCCAACACACGAGTTTCCTTCACACAACGGGTATAGTCCTTTGCAGTAAATTGAGTACCATCCATCTTGAGCTCCGAAAACCCGCCGGCCATCTCAGAAGGATCCATGTCTGGTACATAAGCCT
Source organism: Thinopyrum elongatum (assembly GCA_011799875.1). NCBI lineage: Eukaryota > Viridiplantae > Streptophyta > Magnoliopsida > Poales > Poaceae > Thinopyrum > Thinopyrum elongatum. Next base: position 221,036,545 of record CM022301.1, on the reverse strand, counting down.
TGGCCCGGCTTAGAGACTTCACTGCGGCTACTCGAGCGGCTGATTTCTTCCACTCCTCTTTTGGTTTAGGGAGGGTTAAGAGTCTTTTCAGCACATCTCTTATGAAACATGGCGGGTCTTCTTTGCCCATCACAACTGTGATGGTGAACAAACTTCCAGCATACAACTGCTCAAGGAAAGTACAGACTGCCTTTAATTTCACAAGAGGCTCTTGCCGGAGGTTGTGACTTCTGCTACCTGCAAAACTCGGACAAGTCTGAATACAACATTTCTATATTACTATATGAGTCGCCAGGCGACTTAATCATACTTGTTTTAAGAGCCACTTACTAAAAATAGCCTGAGTCATTTGTGTGATGTGGCGTTTCAACCCGTCTAGTTCTTCAGCAACTTGTTTAAGCTGGCCCTCAGCGTCCTCTGCACGCTTGATCAAGGCGGCCTTTTTAGTTTCAAAGGCGGCTTGTTCAGTTTCAAAAGCCGCCTTGATATTCTCCAATTCTTCTAAGGAGGAGTGCAGACTCGATTCCGCCTTGTTTCGCAGCATCTGCTCATTATCCAAATCTTTCTTTAAGTCAGTCACATTTGACTCGGCCATGGTCAAAGCTTGATGCAAGATAGAGAGATAACTCATTTACAGGCCATTTTTTTAGTCCCGAGGTGGGAAAAATGCACAATCCGGCACTTGGGGGCTATGATAAGCAAATTGTTTCTATTATTAAGTCCCAAGCAGTTGCAAGCAATATACTTGGCACTTGGGGGCTAATGCATGTCATTTTTTCTTCAAAGAAATATCAGAAGACCGGACTCAGTTCACAAAAATTAGTCGGCCCTTGGGGGCTACAGGATACTTTTCAAAGTAAATTGATTTGAAAGATCAGACTCATCTCATGCAGATGAGCTGGCCCTTGGGGGGTTACATTTCATAGTTTTCAAGATTCTACATACAAGTCTTACACATACTTATAATTGCCTATGTCTAAGACTTGGGGGCTATGCATATATGTATACAGAATGGAAAGGGCGAGTTATTTCATACCTCATGTTTTTTCCTCAGCAGGTTGACTATATTCATTTCAATATCTCGGCTTTCAGATAGCTAAGTTAGAAACTCATGATGTAGCTCTTCGGCACTCATCTTCTCAAAGCCAGGCAGCTCCAACTTGCTCTTCCCCTTGTCCTGCAAGACAGGTTCATCTTTGGTTGGGATTTTGACAAAGGTGTTTGAAGCATCAGGACCAGTTTGGCCTTCTCCAGTAATGGCCACTTTAGCATCAACCATCATCTGGTTAACATTTTTAGCCTCTTGATGAGGGTCATGAGCATCAGTCGGGCTTGGCGGCTGAAGATGGTCAGTCGGCTCATCTGGTTTGGCTTGCTCATCAATAAGGTTTTCTCCTTCATCCGTTGGCAGCTTGTCAGTTATAACCGGCTCATGAGTCTGCTCTGGGTTATCCAAGTTTGTTTGAGTAACCAGAATTTCCGTGTTACCTTGTTATAGATCTCGAGTTTTGGTGGCAGTTGGGTCGGCAGATGACTCACTAGTTTTCCTCTTCTTGGCTTGGGCACAATCACAAGGAGCATATTCAAATATGCAAAGTAATGGTTATAAGTGAAGCATGACTCATTTAAAGCACTTACCCTTGGTTGATGCATGGTGAAGGGCGGCAGTTGAGTACTAGTTGAACCTTCAGAGGATGGTGGCGACTCCTGATAATTTGATTCAGAAGGGTTAAGAGGTCGCCTAAAAAGGTCGGCTTGAGGAAGGGGTAAGGTTGTACTATGAGGCACCTCTGTACGTCGCTTGCGGGCGGCTGGTGTATTAGACAAGCTGGCAACCAATTCCCCAGAGCCACTCTGGGTCTGGCGTCTTGAGGTACCCTCATGTTGTGTTTTCTTCAAAAGAAATTTTGGATCCAAATAAGCGTCAGGATGAGAAAACTTTACTTTCTGGACGACTCGTCTTATTTTCTTTGGAGGTAAGTGTTCCGGGCTGGATGAGATTGAAATTACCTCAACATCGTTGGCTCGACTCGCTTCAGTGTTATCCTGGGAATAAGAGGCATTAGCAAGTTCAATAAAAAGATGGCTAAGGGAGTCAAGTTCTACCTCCGACTCATCATCAGCCGCCGGCGACTCGTCTCCAGCTGACGGCTCATTTGCAATGGCCAGTTTATTTCTTCTTCACTTTGGGGCGCGTTTCGGTTTGTGTACTTATTTCCTTCTCCAGAAAACATCAGTTGCCTGCAATTGTGATAAGAGGAAATCGGTATTATGACGAGCGAGTAAAAATGAAAAATAAATGAGAACAATGCAAAGACACTTACTGAGGCGCGGGGTTCTTCAGACAAAAAGGAGCAAGTCCGGTTTGGCTACATTTTTCCTGAGGCTCGCTCAGTAGTTTCTTCACAGCTTTGTTGACTTCAGTTTTGGTCATGTCAACATCACTGACGTGTTGAATGTCATTTGACTCACCAGTATAATTGTACATCAAGGCGGTCCGGTGAGTTAATGGTTGAACCCGCCAGCTAATCTAGCACCGGAACAAGTCAATTCCGGTGAGGCCATTTGCTTTCAAAGCCCTTATCTTGGAATAGAGGGGGGCAATTTCTTGGCGTTCTTCATCAGTGCCCCAACCCGGATAGCACATGGGTTGCGTTGAATAACATATCACTTGAATCGATCAATTATCTTGCTCAAAATACCAAAGTTCTTCCAATTCCCATTTTGGGCCACCGAAACCCCAAACATGAAAGAAGCATTCAAATGCATGATGAGAGAAGGATCTTTTTCTCTGGATCATATAGCTCACAACCTTTGAAAAAAGATAGAATTGAAAAACCTAGCATTGAAGATGTTCGACATATAAAGCATTGTGGTCTGCCCGCTCTACAAGTTGATGATGCAAGGCAAACATTCAAATTATCCAGAAGGAAGGAGGCACGTGGCTGAAAGATATGACCAAAAGGAAATGTCTAGATGGGGATATGGGTTGAACTGGAGCGGAGTAGAGCTTGCAAACCTTGGCATGGATGTTGGATCCTGGAGAGAAATCTTGATCGTGGGCAATAGAATGGGGATCCAGAGATTGATGGATCCATTAGATCCTTCGGTTGGGATCTAGGTTAGGTTTGGTTATTGTCATGGGAGTTGTCAGAGAGGTTGGGGTGTAGGCGGGGAGCCATTCCCATCTTCTAAAAAAACAACAACTTCTATATTATATTGCTTATTTATGTAATGGGTGAACTTTATTTATGATGATACCAATTTATGTTAATGATGAATTGATGAACCAACTTTTTGAGAATGATGAGCCCCATAGAATTACATAAGAAGATAATTATAGACAAATATCAACATCTCCCTCAGATTATTGTGCATCTAGTTACTAACCAAGCTCAGGCTGAGAAGAAAAGAGCTGATGAGGAGAAATACCAATAGGCACTACAAAAAAACACTTCCGTGATGATACATGTTTGTCACAGTAGGTCATGTTTTTTGTCATGCACATACATCCATGACAATTTTATGACAGAATCAAGATAGTCATACCTGTGCCGTCGTAGAAGTGTTCCATGACAATACTCAAATTATCATCACGAAAGTGTCCACTTCCATGACGATAAATGGTGCGTCATGGAAGTGTTTTCATCAAGGGTAACCGACACATGGCATCCATCGTAACGGGTCGCCGTTAAGTTATCAGGTCTGGTTTGGATCCCATAAGCCGTTAACAGCAATGACCAATGGCGATTTTCCACGTGTAAAATTCTCATTGGCCAAAAGAACCACGTGTCAACTCCGGATTGGGACAGATGTCATCCAGCGAATGGACGGGACGCACCTATGATACATCGACATGTGGCTCTGCCCAACAGTGGCCCATTCAGGTCAAAAGGCTGGCCCGTTTGACTTGGTCAAAAGGTAGCGGGTCGGCCCACGGAAAGCCTGTTCACGGCATGTTCGCATATAGCCCATTTACAGCCCGCTAACTCACAGCCCGTTATGGCCTATCTGAATTAGGCCAAGTAGTGTCATCTGGGCCGTCTAATATGGTTCCAGCCGGTTGTAACTTCTGGCCCATGTATGGCCCATGACGTCTTTCGGCCCATATGAGGCACTTTGTAACTTTGGGCCCATTAATGGCCTACGGTGAAGCTGGCCCACAATGAACAGTATATTGCTTTATACCCATTAACGGCCCATTATGCCCTTGGGCCATTTCCAGCCCGTGTTATCTTTCGGCCTTATAAGGGCCCATTTATTCTTGGGCTCATTACCAGCATTCGAATACTTACTATCCGTTATTGGCCTGTTCCGCTTGTGGGCCAAATTCAGCACGTGGTTACAGTCGGCCCGTTTGTGGCCCGTTAATCCGTTGGGCCATTTTCATAACATCATCAAATACGGCCCATTAACGACAGATTTGATGGGGAGGTGGGATATCATGGTTACCAACATCTCGTCGGGAGGTTGCTAATGAAGTCCTTGTTCGCCAGAGGCTCTTGCGGTTCTGGCTCGACCCGCCCCCGCTTGTTGGCCGGCTCATCCTCCATCTCGCAGCAGGCGGCGATCCTCGGCGGCAGTGCTTGTAGATGAGAACGGAGGACTGTTCTACGTAACTTCCCAAGGCGGCCGAAACAAAAGTCCAAAATAAGCAATAAATTGTAGCACTCAGGGCTCACTTCCCGGTACGATGAGCATGTTGCCTGTGTAAAATAAATCAAGGCGGGAAGAGACAACGTATGTCGTTTCACACACAGATCAGGTGACCAAGTTCCCTCTCGAAACCATGAGGCTTCTTGATAGAAGCTCCGGTTTGTATGAAAGAAAATATGGGTCAAAGCCGAGTTGAAAAGGGTAGCAATATCTAACTCCAGCTTACAAAAGGTACAAAAGCACGATGATTAATTGTGTTGGCGTGGAAGCACGATCACCTATGGGGCAGGGGTGCCCCTTTGTGGTTCGGCAAGGGGACGATCACATCGCACAAAGAGCAGAAATAGCAGGGGCAGCGCGGCGGTGGACAACTCTCTTTTACCCAGGTTCAGGCCGCTTTGCAGTGTAAAACCCTACTCCTGCTGTGGTGGATTGATCTGGAGGAACACGAAGACACGACGTGCTCTAGCCCGGCAAGGGTGCCTCAGGGGGAGCAGCGTGTGTGTACAAGTGTGGGGGATCTAAAATTCCAACCCTTTGCTAGGTTGCCTCGGGCCTCCTTTTATAGCTAATGGGGCGACCATAGTGGCAAAACAGTCATTTTAGTGTGATTAGATAGCTAACAATGCTATCATACCTAACTTTGGCAGTTAGGACAAAGTGCATTAAATGCACTACTAGGTGTCATGCTGAGGTTGAAGCCCGGCAAGCCTGCCGCGCCGCTTATCCATCTTTTCCTCATTAGCATGACACGCCTCCTGGACGGGTGTCAATAAAGCTAATCTCTTCCTTACCATGCTGCCACGTGCTCAATGGAATCCACCTGGTTGTTTGAGAGCTTGACACCGCACTGATTAATGACTTGGGTGCGATGAGGTGGGGCGGCGGCATTTTGACGAAGGTCTGCCGGCAGGGAGCCTGGCGGGATCTGATTTTGGCGGCCCCGACAAGCCTTGCAGGGGCGAATTAGTCTTCAGGGGCAGCCTCGACCAGGGCGGGCTCTCCTGCCCGTCAAGGGAGACCTCCTTAAGGTGATCTCCTTGCTCACTTGCTCTTCTTAATGTTCTCCTTGATCTCACGAAGAGTGGTTTCTCTGGCTTATCTTTGTGTCACGCACTGGTACTGGATGTATGATCGTCAGCACGCCTATGCATGAGTTCAGGTAGCAAACATGAGTGTTTGCTGCACCGATGGGAGCTCCCGGGCCTAGTCCATATGTGCTGACGGGCATCATTGGGGTAGGCCCAAACAATGCACAGGCTTGCAACCTGACCTTGCCGCGGTGGAGTCCATGTTCCTTGAGATCTTCTTTGCTTCTTCATTAACCTAGGATTGAGTTAACCTCCTGGCTCCCCGCGAGACGTGCGACGTCCAAACGACGTGGGTCACATTCATGGGGGTTAAATAGGGCGCCCGCGCGTGAACCGGGGGTAACTGCCATTTCACCTCACCCACTACACCTGTCGTTTCCACCACACGCGCTGCATGCATTACGCGGGGTTGGTTGCGGATGCACAAGGTGCGGGAACGTGTGCCTTCGCAGAAGGTGTAGTGCCCTGGATTGGTGCAGAGGGGCGGCCGGCGAATCTGGATGCTGTTAGTGGCGCAGACAGGCCAGATTGGAGGAGTGGGGCGGTTGCTCCAGGGTAGTGGAGAACCAGTCTCCCGCCCCGCTCCGCTATAAAAGGGAGTCCGAGGGGGATGGAGATGTTCATCCATGCATCTTCTCCTCTTTCTCCTTGTTTTCTTCTCCACCATGACGAGGGGAAGGGGCCGTGCTCGGGCTCCGACTGCGGCGTCGAGGGATTCCTCTCGGCACCGTGCTCTTGCCCCCATTGCGGATGTAGGGGCAGGATCTAGTGTGCAAGGTGAAGTCACAGGGCTCGGTCGGGGTCGGCGAGGCACTCAGGGCCGAGGTGGACGCGGTGGTGCACCGGTCGCACCTCCCCCAGCCGCTCCAGCTCCAATGGAGGGCCATATGGGGGATACGGCACTGGAGTTTATTATCAGGCTGCGCGAGCCCCCGCGCAGCTGCCTGCGGCTTCCTCGCCCCTTTGCAAGGGTAATGGAAGTCGATCAACCGCTCGGGTTGAGGCTGCATATGAGGGGTTGCTGCAACGGCACCATGCGGGTAGACGTTGAGTTCCCTGCACTTCATGTCATGCTTGTCCGATGTGGCTGGAAGACTTTTGCTCGCGCTCACAGCCTTGCAGAAGGGCACGTCCTCCATTTTAAACTAATGGAGGCCGATCTGCTCTCCATCAAGGTCTTCGGGCGCTCGGGGTGCTCGCTTAGGGTGCCACGCAGAGAGCTCGAGTGATGGCGAAAGCTCCTCCTCGAGCGACAGCGATGAGGAGGACACCGATGGTGAAGACGGCGATGAGGAGCCCCCGGTTGTCGAGCATGAAGACGATGACTTGGACTCTAGCTGAGCGTCGGGTGCACCATCACCGTCAGCTAGGCGCCGACAGCACCACCAGCTGCAGCTGGACCCCGGTAGAGCGATTTGCCGGGGGTGCTTGGCTTGGTCAACACCGCTTCCTCCAGCTGGACCCCGGACTTCCTCGTGGACTCCGGCTTCGTCTTCCCTACCGGTGTTCCTCCTGCCGCGTTCCTCTAGTCCTGGCAGGGGTGACCAGGGCATCGCCTAGCTGCTCTCCCCGTCCCCATCCTCTTCTTCCTTGTCGGGGAGGCGCCCTCCTGATCTTGTCAGGCTGCGTCCCGCTGGTCCTGACGGGGTCGGGCTGGGCTTCTGCCCAGGCGCTCCTAGGATGTGAGGGACAAGAAAGGCATTACGGGGCACTTATCTTTTTTCAAATCAAAAGATGTAGGCACTTGCCAAGTTTTAGTTAAAATAATGTAATCCCTCATCCATGCTCGTACTCCGCACGATTTGTACTTGTTTATCTAGGTATTAATAGAAAAAAATGTTTGCCCGGTTTTTGTGCGTGCACCAAAACACGCTGAAGTATGAACCTTAAATACTTCCAAGTAAACAAAAGTTCTCCGGCAAGGCATCTTGCCGGCCTTCATTACAGCTGCCACTAAACCTCGTTTGATGAACTCAACAGAAAACGAGTTAGGAGCATGTATGAAGGCTAGCCTCTTGTTAACCTCTCCGATCGTGGCTACAACCAACCTTGTAGAGTAGACTCAAACCAAGGATGGGAGTACGAAAGATAGAAGCAACAAGGTTTCCTTACATACAAGTTCCCCACACGTGGATACAGCATGGAATGTTGGAAAGGACTTATCTTTGTTTGCTGCCCTTCTTATCGCTTCTGATAAGGAGTTGTCGAGGACCTATGCGTGGGCTCGTTCTCATCCTTCTTCCCGGGGAGTTCACCCATGGAGGAATCCTTCGGTTACCACCAAAATGAAGGATGTGAGAGAAATAACTGCATATGGCCCTTCATAATGAATTAGTCACCATATCTTAGGATTATTGTAATCACAATAAAGCAATACTTAAGAAAAACATGCATGCAAGTTTTATGATAGCGCTTCGTTTTATTATCTGCGCACAGGGTCTGCGCCTGGCTTTGTACAAAGGTTTACAAGTCCTGGGGACTAGGCTTGTACAAAACAGGTTGCCAGGGCAAGGCCCGGCAACCGTTCCTTATGGGTAGAACTTACGAAGATGCTCAATGTTCCATGAGTTTTGCATTGGGGTGCCATCTTCAGTCTCCAGACAGACTGTGCCAGGTCTGGTGACACGTACTACCCGGTAAGGGCCTTCCCACTTCGGTGTCAACTTGTTTGAACCCTTGGCAGACTGAACACACCTAAGGAAAAGGTCACGTTCCTCAAGGCTCCGGGCATGAACCCTGCGGCTGTGATAGCGGCGCAGGGCTTGCTAGTATCGTGCAGCATGTACAGCTGCCCGGAGACGATCTTCCTCGAGGAGGGTGGCATCGTCATGACGTAGCTTCTCTTGCGCTACTTCATCATTGGCAAGCACTCGAGGCGACCCGTATATGAGTTCCGTGGGGAGCATTGCTTCTGCACCATATATCAGGGAGAAGGGAGTCTGGCCGGTGACTCGATTTGGTGTCATCCTGAGTGACCAAAGAACCACCGATAACTCATCAATCCAGCGCTTGCCGCATTTTTGCAGTCTATCAAAAGTTCTTGTCTTCAGTCCCCGCAGCACTTCAGCATTCATCCTTTCAGCCTGTTCGTTGCTCCTTGGGTGCGCAACAGAGGCGAAAGATACCTTACTTCCAAGGCTCTGGATGTACTGCATGAAGGCGCGGGTCGTGAATTTGTTGCTGTTGTCGGTAATTACCCTGTTGGGTACTCCAAAACAACACACCAGGCCTTTGAAGAACTTGATAGCTGACTGCGCTGTCACCTTTCTCACTGGTTCCACTTCGGGCCACTTTGTAAACTTGTCGATCGCCATGTACAAGAATTCAAAGCCCCCGGTAGCACGGGGGAAGGGGCCCAGAATGTCGAGCCCCCAGACTGCGAAGGGCCAAGATAAAGGGATGGTCTGCAAGGCCTGAGCTGGCTGATGAATATTCTTGGAGTGGAACTAGCATGCTTCACACTTGGTGACGAGCTCAGTTGAATCATGGAGGGCGGTGGGCCAATAGAATCCCTGCCGGAAAGCTTTCTCGACAAGTGCTCTTGATCCTAAATGCAAGCCACACATGCCTCCATGTATCTCCGCCAACAGCATTAGTCCGTATTCTTGACTGATACACTTCAGCTTCACGCCATTCGGCCTCTTTCTATATAGAATGTTGTCCACAAACTGGTACATACTTGACTATCAGGCCACTTTCTCAGATTCCTCCAGTTTGCAAGAATTGGACTATGTGCTGCGCCCATGCCGGAGCTTGAGGCTCGACGACAAGGACTAAAGGCATCTCTTCCGCTGAGGGAGCACTTGCCTCGACAGCGAGAACCTGGGGTCCTGCTGGAGAGCGCAGCTCACCAGTCAGTATAGAGTCTCCTCCGACAAGCTTCTCACCAGCGGCTTCAGGGAGCTCTGCCGGGAAATGTTTGCCGGTGTTGAGCTTCCTTCTTTTTCTGGCCAACGCTGATGGAGGAACTAATGGTTGGGTCAAGTGGAGTACAAAAGTTCCTGGTTCCACTGGAAGCTTTTGCGTGGCACACTTTGACAAGTGATCAGAGATGTTGTTTTCCGCACGAGGTATGTGCTCCATCTGCAGTCCATCAAAGCGTTCCTCCAGCCTCCTCACCACCTCCACGTATGCCTCCATTAATGGGCTCTTGTCGGCGTTCTGGGACCGGGGGTGTCCAAACCCGTCTGCCTGTGGCCCAGCACGTGGTCCATCAAAGGCCCAGTATGGCCCAACTCCCAAGCTTCACGAGCAAGACCCTCGCGAGGGCCCCCGCCTCCCGAGGCGAACGACATCAAGACCCCTGAGGGAGCGGCCTCCCGAGGAGCAGACATCTCTAGGCTTGCACCCACCTCGCGAGGCACGCGGTGACATGAGCCATGACAACCAAGGCCAGGAGGGCGCCAGCGGGCACAGGAGAGGACAGTTTCCTCTTTGGTGCTAAGGAGGCAAGGACATACGCTGGTTCCCAAGGAATCCCCCAAAGGTTTCCATTCCAGTGCTACATGACTAGGACCACTGGCTCGGCAGGACGGAGGTCATCACCGAGCCCACCACTGTGTCACGACCAGCAGCTTTGCAAGCGAAGACCATCTTTAGTCACGACAGAACTGGAGGAGGTGTATCTGGGCACTCATGAGCCTGCGCGGGACTCACGAGGCCCTACCTCAAGGCGGGTTGCGCCTGATTCTTGCGGCGCGGGGCGCGCTTATGACACCTGTGGGTCGAGGGGGGGGGGGTCCTGCGCCGAATGCTCCTCTAGAGGTTATCGCATGAGAAGGCCGAACACCAATGACCCCAGGAGGTGACGTGAATGGGGCCGACCCGCCAGACAGAGCTTAGCCATTGGTTTTATCGATGCTGCAGGGACGGACCCGAGCACACATGTCGTGCCAAGTCTTCTCATGCAACGATCCGACGGAAAAACACCCGATGCGTGGCTCCCACTACGGCGAAGCGCCGAACTGCGGTCGTACGAACCAGGCCGCGCGCCCTTACTCGCCCACACGCGATTAGCTAATGCGAGAACAAGGCACCAAGTACCCCGGGAGGTGACGCACATGGGAGCTGGCCCGCGGGACAGAGCTCGGTCACTTGGATTTGGCAAGGCTGCAGGGACGGGCCCGAGCACAGACGCCATGCCAGTCCTTAATCATGAGGCGATCGCGGGCGGGTTTGCGAGGGCGCAGCGACATCATGGTGACAAAGCACCGGACATGCAAGTTGAAATATTTGGGAAACCCATAAAGGCAAAGCCAGTTCTGATACATGCGCAAAATGATACAGCTGCGGGGGCGGGCCCTAGCAGCCTGAGGATAATGCAGCCCGAGGGGCGCCCTCAGTTGAACAAATCGAAAAGTCACCTGGCACCATCATCCTAGGAGAGTCGAGGTAGCTGAAGATGCTTGCTACAGAAGTTGCTCCTCATGAGCTGGGCGGCTTCGGAGGCCCACCGGGCTCGCGAGGGTCCGAAACCTCCTCCGACATGACCGCCTGGCGCCTGGCCCCGTGAGCTGCCAGAGTGTGCTGCACGACACGCTGGTACGTGGCGCCCATGTTCAGCAAGCCAAATGGCATGCGGACGTAGCTGCAGGGCTAGCCCCCGCTCCGGCCGACATGGGACGGCCAAAAGAGGTCCTGCGAAGCGACCCTGTTGAGGTCTGGGATGTTAACGCAGACGCGCAGCTCGCTGCCCACATCAGGGGCCGCAGCTGCACTGGGAGGCCGTGCGGGGTGGCGCTCGCCGTGCATGGCCCTTGCCTCCTGAAGCTCTTCGATCGCCTTGATGATGAACTCTCACGCACCTGGCACCTCGCATCGTGCGCCTTGCTCGCGGGGGCGCGCATCGAAGCATGCCTCCAAGTGGTGCTCGAGCACCTCCCTCATCGCCCTGGTCAGGTCAGAGGCTCTCCAGATAGGAGCCCCCAAGCCCGTCCTAAGGGACGCGCCGGGCGTGCCTTCCTATGCGGGAGGAAGAGGTGCCCCAGCAGCAGGTGCGGGGCCTGAAGTACCGTCGGCAGGTGCGCCAGCCCCCTGACGACTCTTGAGAAGGAGCTGCTTCTTCTTCTTGGGTGTGGTCTCAGGAGGTAGGACGGCGCCTTCATCGTCTGGGTTGTCAGCCGCCGCGGCTTGGTAGGCGCGCTCGAGGGAGCACACCGCATCCTTCTCATCGCAGGCGACCGTGATGATGCCGCCATTCCCTGGCATCTTGAGGACATTGTAGCCGTGTCGAGTTGCCGCCATGAACTTGGCGAGGGCCGGATACCCAAGGATGGCGTTGTATGGGAGGCCGATGTGAGCGATGTCGAAGTCGATGAGCTCGGTGCGGTAGTTGTTGCGGTTGCCGAAGGTGACTGGGAGGCGTATCTGTCCCAGGGGGTGGTGGAGCCGTCGGTCACTCCTGAGAAAGGCTTGGTTGGAAGAAGCTGATCATAGGGAACTTGGAGTTTCTCGAACGTCTCGACAGAGAGAACATTGAGCCCCGCGCCACCGTCAATGAGGGTCTTGGTGACGAGGATGTTGCTGATGGTGGGCATGCAGAGCATGGGAAGCGCGCCTCCAGCAGACGAGCACTTGAGGTGATCCTTGGAGTCGAAAGTGATGGTGTACTGCGACCACTTGAGTGGACATGCGGCCTCGAGCTTGGGGAAGGCCGTGTTCACTTCACGAGTGAACTGCTTGAAGATACGTTATGAGGCTGGGGCCTGCGCACCACCCAGGATGCAGGCGATAGCACGAGGCTCTTGGAAGCCCCCAGCCCCGTCGTCCTGCCGGTTGTCGTCGTTCCTCCTTGGCGGCAGCGGAAGCGGAGGGAGGCCAACATTGCCCTGAGGACGTGCCTCCCGAGGCTGATCATGTCAGAACCCGTTGTGAGGCTCGTCGCGCCAGCGGTCCTCACGAGGCTGATCGTTCCAGTCCTGACGGGGGTCGCGGTTGTCCCAGCGGCCTCCGTCGCGACCTCCTCTGCGACCGTAGCCCCGGTCACCATGCTCAGGGCAGTGACCAAGGTACCCATCACGGAGGGCCCTGAGCTCTTGGCGGTCGTTGGTGTTGTGGCTGTGTACGTTGTGGAAGATGCAGAACGGGCGGTTGCCCTTGGGGGGTTCGTCGTGGTCACGACAACGCTTCATCTCAGGTTCAGCCGCAAGTACGATGGGACCCTTGCGCTTTGCCTCCTTAGCCTTAGCCTTCTTGTCCTTGGGGTCTGCCTCAGGAAGCTCCAGGAGGGAGAGGCGGCCCTCCTTGGCCCTTGCACATTTGTTCGCCAGGTTGAACATCTCCAGGGCTGAGCACAGGTCTTCGTTGATGGTGAGCTCCTCCTTCATCTTGACGTCCCAGACGCCTTCAAAGAATGTTGAGATGATGGCTTCGTTGGACGCCTTTGGGATCCTGAGACGGACGTTCGTGAAGCGTTGTATGTACTTGTGCAAGGTGTCACCCGGCTGCTGCTTCACGCGCCGCAGGTCGCCCACTGCAGGAGCGCGGTCGCAAGTACCCTTAAAGTTGGCGATGAAACGCTCGCGAAGCTCGTCCCAGGAGGAGATCGACCCCACCGGGAGGCTTAGGAGCCAAGAGTGCGCCGTCCTTGAGGGCCATGGGGAACCAGTTTGCCATGACATTGTCGTCGCCGTTTGCCGCTTCGATGCTCAGCGCATAGAGCTGAAGAAATTCCGCGGGGTCAGGGGTGCCGTCGTAACGTGGAGGCAGATCCGTCTTGAACTCGCCAAGCCAGACGACGTGGCACAGCTCCGAGGTGAAAGCACGGTAGCCCGCCGCACTCACAGGTGCGGGCCGCATGGGTGGAGCTCGGTCTTGACGCCCGCGCGCCACGACCTCTGACGGCGCACTGTCCTGGAGCTGGTGCTGTGGCGCCGGGAGCGCGTGCACATCGGTTTGCGGGCGCTGGATCACCTGGCAGCTTGCTTCATCGCACGTTGGCGGCACTGATGAGCTCCACCGTGAGCCGACGGCACTGGGGCGCGTCACGCCTAGGCTCGGGGTTGGCGCCACGCAAAGGAGGAGGAGGAGGCGCGCCGTGAGCCACATCACCCGCCTGGGATGGCGGGGGAAGGAGCGAGCGGGACGGTGCAGGGGCCTCACCGGCGGCACTGACGAGCTCGGCGATGCGGCCAAGCCAATCGTCGTAGAGGTCGTTGGCGGGGTGATAACGCAGGAGCTCGTCCATGAGCAGTGCAGCCTATGCGTTTGCCGGCCCGTGGCGAGCGTGGGAAGACGATGCTGTGGCTGGAGTGGGTGATGGAGTTGCGGTGCGGCCATCACGCCGCACGGAAGGTGGCAGCAACGAATCCTACTGCTCACGAGCAGCAGGGCCAGTGGCAGCGTTAGCCACGGGGGAGGCGGAGCGGCGAGGAGTGCCGTTGCCCACGGGTGCCGTCTGGGCGACACGAGCGGCCCGGTGCTCGGCATGGACGCGGCGAGCGTCGGCCATGGGAGCGACAGAACGGAGGCGAAGCAAACGGTGGAAGAAGGACATCGGCACGCTCCTACCTGGCGTGCCAAATGTCGGATTCAGGGCTCCGCAGACCCAAGAAGGTTTGAACTCTAGGGCGTGTGCGAAGATCTCAACCTCTCAAGCTTAGAGCCCGTCGCCCCACAACGTAGCCTAGCCGGATTCGTGTGAACAAGGAAGAAGATGAACATGGCAGTTTACCCAGGTTTGGGCCACCTTGCGGTGTAAAACCCTACTCCTGCTTTGTGGTGGATTGGCCTCACGAGGGGCTGAGGATGAACTAGTACAGAGGATGAACAACCTCACGAGGGCTATTCTGGTGAGGGTGGAAAGGGTTGGATCGGATCCCGGTCCCTTTCTACGGTGGTGGCTAACCTATATTTATAGTGGCCTTGGTCCTCTTCCCTCGAAACTTAGGCGGGAAGGGATCCCACAAAGGCCAATTTGAAAGGGGACAAGTAGTACATCCTATCCTGACAAAAGGTGGTCTTCTCCTGCAAAGCTTCTGGTCGTGACGCAGCGGTGGGCTCGGTGATGACCTCCGCCTTGCCGAGCCTGTGGTCTTGGTCTTGTAGCACCGGAATGGAAACCTTTGGGGGATTCCTCGGGAACCCACGTCTGTCCTTGCCTCCTTAGCACCAAAGAGGAAACTTCCTCCTCTGCGCCCGCTGGCGCCCGCCTGGCCTTGGTCGTCATGGCTCACATCATCGCAGCCTCATGAGGTGGGGTACCTGCATAGAAATCTCCGTTCCTTGGGAGGTCGCCTGGGGAGGCCGCTCCCTCGGGAGGTCTTGGTGTCGTCCGCCTCGCGAGGCGAGGCCCCTCGCGAGGGTCTTGTCTTGGTGGTCTTAGAGATGGGCCGTACCAGGCCATCGTGGGAGCCACGCCGTGGGCCGCAGGCAGGCAAGTCTGGGTACCCTGGTTCCCAGAACACCGACAGACCAGCCTTCTTCAATACCTTGAAGAACGGCAGGGCATGCTCTGCGGATTTTGAAATGAACCTACTTCGTGTGGCAACATAGCCAGCCAGGCGCCTCACATCTTTGACAGTCTTCGGCGCTTGGATCTATTCTATTGCCTTGATCTTGTCGGGGTTGCCTTCTATCCCTCGTTGGGATACGAAGAACCCAAGGAGCTTGCCGGATGGGACACCGAACACACACTTATCTGGATTGAGCTTCAAGTTGATCTTTCGCAAGTTTGCCAAAGTTTCTTCCAAATCTTGGATGAGGGTAGATTTGTCTCTGGTCTTGACCACTATGTCATCCATATATGCTTCAATGTTTCTGTGCAGCTGATATTCAAAACTGATCTGCACGGCCCTTGCAAACGTGGAACCTTCGTTTTTTAGCCCGAAAGGCATGCGTACGTAGCAGTATGTGTCACATGGGGTCATAAATGCGGTCTTCTCTTCATCTTATTTGTCCATGAAGATCTGGTGATAACCAGAGTATGCATCCAGGAAGGAGAGCAAATCACATCCTGAGGTGGAGTTAACGATTTGATTAATGCGCGGTAAGGGGAAGGGATCCTTTGGACAAGCCTTGTTCAAATCAGTGAAGTCAATGCAAAGTCTCCACTTCCCATTCGCTTTGTGCACCACTGCTGGATTTGCTAACCAAGTTGGGGGTAGTACTCCTCTGACTAAGCCTGCTGCCTCAAGTTTCTTGATTTCTTCGGCAATGAACTGCTATCGCTCCAAGGCCTGCTTCCTGACCTTCTGCTTGACGGGACGGGCATGTGGACAGACAGCAAGGTGGTGCTCGATTACCTCTCTGGGAACACTGGGGATGTTAGATGGTTGCCAGGCAAACACATCGACATTCGCCCACAGGAAGGCAATGAGCGCGCTTACCTATTTGTCATCAAGAGTGGCGCTATTGGTGAAAGTACCATCAGCACCATCCTGCCTTGCCGGAACCTTTTTTGTCGTAGGGGGAACAGCCATGGATCTTTTGCTAGTTGATCTTTCCAGCAAGTCACTGCCGGACGCAGCGCACTCCAAGGAGGCGCGCTTCCCGGGGTCCTTGTCGGTACCTTTGCCAATTCTCTTAACTTTCTTTCCCTCCTTGGCAGGAGCGGAGGCCTTGACGGCCTCTGCTGCTACCGCATCTCGATACATCTTGTCGACGCATATAACCGCATCTCTCTTATCTCATGGGATGGAGATGACTCCCATTGGGCCTTGCATCTTCAAAGTGTTGTATGCCATGAACTTGGCCAGAGCCGGATGACCAAGGATCCCGTTGAATGGCAGGGGAAGCTCAACGACATCGAACACAATCTTCTCAGTCCTGAAATTTATTTCCCCTCCAAATGTCACCGGCAAGGTGATCTTTGCCTTCGGCTCGCTCCTCCCTTGGTTGATCCCCTGGAAAGTGCCAGTCTTCTTTAGATCCTCATCAGGAATTTGGAGCTTCTTAAGCACGTCGGGGAAATCAAATTCAACCCTGCCCCGCCATCAACCAACACCTTAGTGACCTTGAGGTTGTGGATTGTTGGTGAGACCAACAATGGCAGGCATCCAACCGCAGTAGTGCGATGTGGATGATCCTCAATGTCAAAGACGATGGGCGTGCGGGACCACTTAAGTGGCTCACGAGCGCTCGCTACTGGTTCTGCCGCATTAACCTCACGCACCCACTGCTTGAGTTGGCAGTGAGAGGAGTGCAAAGATGCGCCCCCGTCAATGCACATTGCCTCCGTAGCTTTCTGAAACTCCTGCTCACTGGTCTCGTCATCCTCTTCTTCACAGTCATCTTCATTTTCCTTTTTCTCACGGCCAATGGCGGGTTTTTCCTTCTATTGATCAACTTTGCCACGATGACCACTACGGCCACCGCGCCCTTTCCCGCCAGTGCTATTCTGGCCTCTCTCTTTATCTCGCCTCTCGTATTCAGCCTTCTGCTTCTCCACCAACTGCTGGACTTGCTTGTAGTCCTGGAGATCGTGACCCTTGGTGTCATGGTTTTGTCATGGCAGATGTCCTAGTGTGAGGACTTAGTCGTGAGCCAACGCATCTACGTGGTAGCTTGATAGGGGTTGAGCGGGACGAGAGACGCGAGATTTTACCCAGGTTCGGCCCCTCACGGTGGAGGTAAAAGCCTACATCCTGCTTGATTGATATTGATGATGACCGCGATCTCGGTTACAAGGGTGGTGTTTTTATCCCTCTATCACGAGAGCATCTACTTTTATCTTGTCTAAGACTTGTCTGTCTAAGACTTGTCTGTCTAAGACCTGTCTATTGAGACGTCTAGAAAACCTGACCCTCTTGGGGTGCCCCGCCCCTCCTTATATAAGTTGAAGGGGCGGGTTACATGTAGAGTCATAGTCGGATTAGGACTTAACCTATTCTGACAAGTCACCGTGGGCTTCTTAACGCCTTGGGCTTCTCAACGCCTTGGGCTTCTTAACTCCAGGCGACTCATCTCTGAGACTCATCTCCGTGACTCCATGCATCTGCCGGGTCATAATCTGTTTGCCAGGTTATAACAGTCTGCCGGGTCATAAGTGTCTGCTGGGTCATAACTGTCTGCCGGGTCTCACCTGCCGGGCCTCACCAGCCGGGTCTCACCAGCCGGGTCTCACCAGTCGGGTCTCACCTACCGGGTCTCACCAGCCGGGTCTCACCTGCCGGGTTAGGATCTGAGACGGCTTAATATGGCTGCTTAAGTCTAGAGATGACTTAATGACAGGGCGACTTAAACCCAGAAATGGCTTAAATCTTAAGGCGGCTTATCCTTATGAGCCAGGTCTTGGTCGTGGGGAATATCCCCAACACTTGGTCCTATGGATCTTGCACTACGGCCCGTCAGAGTTGCCGGTTTTCTCAGCAGCTGCTGTCGCCCGGCAGTCAGCGCAAGTAGCAGCCTCCTTGCTGGGCGTCTCAGATTTTACTTTCTTGCCGGTACTAAGATCTCCAGAGCTCTCAACGGCCATTACTGCCTTATCCTTATGCTTCTTGTTGCACTTTCTGTTCTTCTTCCCGGGGGCGGTAGTGTCGTCATCGTCCTCTAAATTGACTTCGACACCAACCTCTTCCCCTGGAAGCCTTCTTCCTTCTTCAGCACGAGCGCACTTGTCCGCCAACGTGTAGAGTTCGCTGAAGGTCTTGGGCAACCAAACATTCATCTTGGCCTGCATCCTGCGGTTGTGCACATTCGTGTGGAATGCGGCAATCATAGCTGCCGGGTGTATCTTTGGGATGTTGCGGTGCACTCGGCTGAACATCTGCAAATACTTGCGCAAACTTTCTCCTTCTTTCTGTAGAAGGGTTTGCAAGTCACTAGGTTGCCCCGGTTCTTGATGGCCACCTGTGAAGGCGCCCACGAACTCGTTGCACAAGTCTACCTAGGAGGAAATGGAGTCCTCCGGCAAATGCATCAGCCAAGACCTCACATTAGGCTTAAGAGCCAAGAGGTAGTAGTTGGCGAGCACTTTCTCATCTCTTCCCCCGGCAGCTTGAACGGCGATTGTATAGATGCCCAAAAACTCTACCGGGTTCAGTTTTCCATCATACTTCTCCGGCAGGTCAGGTTTGAAAGTGTGAGAGGATGGCCAATGGACTTGCCGCAGCTCACGGGTGAAGGCGGGGCACCCTACCTCGTAAGGTAAATACCCGCCAGTACCGTGTCGTGAACCCTCGCTCTGTGTGGGGACTTTCCGGTTCCAAAAGCACGGTGCCACATCAAAGTTGTTCATTGGGTATATTCAAACACCACATAACACTTCATACATATGTTTGGGCCACATGCACATATTGGTTGTCTTCACGCACTCCCTCGCGTGGTTATCGGTGACAAGCTAGCCTATCTGTGGGGCCACGTGTGGACGTCCATGACTTTGACCCAACAACAAGATAGGTTATACGACCAAGGTGGTGATTCATCATGGTCAGTGTTACAATACGCCTTTGTGAGATGCCCCCTCCCACCGACTCAAAGTGTGTGGGGGGGGGGGCATAGTACAACTTCGCACTAGATGAACCTCTGTGGGGTCGGCATAGTACGACTCGTAAGGTTAATTTGCGATGCACATGTGCCACATACAATTTGTGATTTGGTCATTTAAATATCACACCACACCGTTTTCACACACACACACGCACACACACACATATATAGGGAAAATCCATCCTACCACCTAGGGGTAGTTACCCCACATGTCTCATATACTACCATATTGATGTAGGGTAGAACCCTATTCGCCCGATCTTTCGCGAAAGGCGCGGATCCCGCGAGGAACACGAAGAACACAAAGGGGAAACACGAGGGGAACACGAGAGAAACACGGGAGAAATCACTCAAACCAACAAGATCCGGTCACACATATGCTAGATCCTCGAAACACAAAAGAGATACAAGATCCATGACCAACAAGGGATGATACAAAGGGTAACCGGTTCTTCTCCGTCAGGAGGTCTTGAGTTCTTCCCGTTAGGGGTCTTGAATCCACTTGGGGGGATCTTCTCCGTAGAGGTTGTGAACTCCTAAGGAGAAGGGATCAAGTGGAGAGCAAAGCTTCTCAAATGAGCTACTACTTTGCTAACCCTAGAACGGAGGTAGAAGAAGAGTATATATAGTCTCGGGGGCGAAAAGATACACGGGCCTCGGCCCAAGTAACTACGCACAAGTAGGGCCGGAAGTTCCGGGCAGGGCCGGAAGTTCCGGGCGCTAGAGGTTCCGGGCCAGGTTCCGGGCGAGGTCCGGCCTAACCAGAGAGTTGGCATGGTAGGAGCTGGGCTGGTGTCCAGGCCAGGTTCCGGGCTGGTTCCAGGCTAACCAGAGAGTTGGCGCGCCCGGGCTCGTCTGGGTTGTCGGGGGCCGAAAGTTCCGGGTCGGCCGGAGGTTCCGGGGGCCGGAAGTTCCAGGCTGAATAGAGAGTTGACGCCTGTTCCTTCTTCCTCAGCTCTCGGCTCCGTGGCTTGTGTGTTGTACCTGATCACACATAGTGTTTCTGACTTAGGCAGTAGCCATGTCTCGTTCGAAGGAAACGGAAACTCAAGTAGGAGTGATGTCACCTCGGATTGAATAGCACGAGCTCTTGCTCTTGTCATGGGTCCACTTGGAGCTTGGATAGTTGAGGTAGTGTCCATGGGGATGGCCGTGGGATGCTTCGCATCATCTCCCCCCCCCCCCCCCGGTAAAGATCCGACCTCGGATCGAAATCCTCATCACCATGGTACGGGGAGAGATCTTTGATGTTGAAGATGTCGCTCATGGAGTACTTGTCACGTGGGATGTCGATCTTGTAGGCGTTGTTGTTGTAGCGTGCGAGCACCTTGAATGGTCCATCGGCTCGTGGTAGAAGCTTGGACTTGCGTTCGTTGGGGAAGCAGTCTTTGCGAAGGTGTAGCCCCACAAGATCTCCAATGTTGAATATCATGGGTTGCTTGTTGACGTTGAGCTTGGTCGCGAGTCGTTGTACTTGGCACTCGATGGTGTGCCTTGTATCTTCATGTATCTTCTTGAGGTAGCTCACTCGGACACTCGCATCCATGTTGATGCGCTCTTGTAGTGGTAGAGGAAGAATGTCCAATGGGGACAACGGGTTGAAACCGTAGACGACCTCGAAGGGAGACTTGCCGGTAGTCAAATGTCTTGCGCGGTTGTAGGCATACTCGGCGATGGGTAGACACTCCTCCCACTCCTTGATGTTCTTCTTGATCAATACGCGAAGTAGAGTGGAGAGTGTTCGGTTCGTCACCTCCGTTTGGCCGTCGGTTTGTGGATGGTATGCCGAGGAGAACAAAAGCTTGATTCCTAGCTTGGCGCATAGAGCCTTCCAAAAGTAGCTCAAGAACTTGACATCGCGGTCAGAGACAATAGTGTTTGGGACTCCATGGAGTCGCAAGATTTCCCTACAAAAAGATTTGCAACATGTGAAGCATCGTCTATCTTGTTGCAAGGAATGAAATGAGCCATCTTGGAGAATCGGTCCACAACAACAAACACATAATCCTTTCCATTTCTAGTTCTAGGCAAACCAAGCACAAAATCCATGCTAGTATCTTCCCATGGTTGATACGGAATAGGAAGTGGCAAATAGAGACTATGGGATTGAGCTTTAGACTTAGCTTTGCGGCATGTAGAGCATCGGTTGGTGAAGCGTGAGACGTCACGGAACATCTTGGTCCAAAAATAGTTCTTGGAGAGCGTAGCAAATGTCTTGTCGTGTCCAAAGTGTCCCATTAGTCCTCCTCCATGAGATTCTTTCAAAAGTAACAAACAAAGAGAAGACTCGGGAATACATAGTTTGTTAGCTCTCATAAGATAATCATCTTTGATGTAATATCGTTCCCAAGATGTATGCGTCAAACATTTAGCATATGGAATAGCAAAAGTAGGATCATGCGCATACAAGTCTTTTATGTGCTCAAAGCCAATGACATTTAGTTCTAGTTGGGTAACGAGCATGCATATGCGGGAAAGAGCATCCGCCACAACATTTTCCTTACCTTTGATATACTTGATGACATAAGGAAATGACTCAATGATTCACTCCACTTAGCATGACGCTTGTTCAACTTAGTTTGACCCTTAAGGTACTTAAGTGTTTCATGATCGGTGTGAAGAATGAACTCATGAGGGCGGAGATAATGCTCCCAAACATGCAAGATTCTCACTAAAGCATATAACTCTTTGTCATAGATTGGATAATTGAGTTGCGCTCCGAAAAGTTTTTCACTAAAGTAGGCTATGGGGCGCCTCTCTTGCATTAACACACCTCCTATGCCATAATCGCTAGCATCACAATGTATCTCAAAAGGTTTATCAAAGTTGGGCAAAGCAAGCAAAGGAGCTTGTGTAAGCAAATTCTTAAGCTCATTGAATGCGGCATCTTGAGATGGACCCCAAACAAAGGGTGCATTCTTCTTGCTCAAAGCATGTAAAGGTAAAGCAATGGTGCTAAAATCTTTCACAAATCTACAGTAGAAACCGGCTAAACCAAGGAAACTTTGCACTTATTGCAAATTTGTTGGTTGGGGCCAAGTTTTAATAGCATTGATCTTAGATTCATCTACATGAACACCCTTAGAAGACACAACAAAACCCAAGAAAACAAGCTTATCAACACCAAAAAGGCATTTGTCCATATTAGCATAAAGGCGCTCTTTCCTAAGGGTTTGCAACACGGTTCTAAGATGGGTGACATGATCTTTGAGTGATTTGCTAAACACAAGAATATCATCAAAATAGACCACAACAAATACGCCAATATAGGGTCAAAGAACAACATGCATGAGTCGCATGAAAGTACCAGGTGCTTCGGATAAACCCATTGGCATAACAAGCCATTCATATAAGCCAAATTTGGTCTTAAATGCGGTTTTCCATTCATCACCTTCTTGTATTCATATTTGATAGTAGCTACTTTTAAGATCAATTTTAGAGAAAATAGTGCTCCGCTAAGCTCATCTAGCATATCATCTAGGCGTGGAATGGGGTAACGATAACGCACGGTGATAGCATTGATAGGACGACAATCGGAACACATGCGAAATGTACCATCTTTCTTGGGAACAAGGATTACCGGGACGGCACATGGGCTCAAGCTTTCACGTACATGGCCGTTGTCGATGAGTTGTTGTACTTGCCGTTGGATCTCCTTGGTTTCCTCGGGGTTGACGCGGTAGGGAGCCTTGTTAGGAAGAGGTGCTCCGGGGATGAGGTCGATGCGGTGTTCGACGCCTCGAAGAGGAGGTAGACCAGGAGGTAGCTCGTCGGGGAATACATCTTGAAATTCCTGCAATAGAGAAGATAACACTAAAGGGAGATTGCGAGAGGTGTTAGTTTTTGGTGCCTCGTCCTTGCACAAAAGGACATAGTGCATAACACTTGATGGGTTCTCATACACTTCTCTCATCTCACGTTTGGTGGCAAAGAGGAGTAGGTTTTTCTTGTCGCTCATTGTGGAGGCCTCGATTTGGGCTTGTGGCGCTCACTCTCTTTATGGTGGTTCGCTCTCTCACTATTCTCTCCATGATGGGTGGCTTGCTTGTCGACGATCACATGACTTGGAGACATAGGTCGTAGCACGTACTCCTTCCCTTTCATCTTGAAGCTATAGTGATTCGTTCGCCCATTGTGGATGACGCCTCGGTCAAATTGCCATGGTCGTCCAAGAAGGATGTGGCAAACGGACATCGAAACGACATCACACTCCAAAGTGTCTTCGTAAGCTCTGATCTTGAAGGAAACTTGTACCATATGCTCGACTTGGATAGTACCGGAGTCACTTAGCCATTGAACCTTGTAAGGATGCGGGTGCTTCATCTTGACTAATTGGAGCTTGGAGCATAGTTCTTCACTTGCCAAGTTATGACAACTTTCTCCATCGATGATGACCTTCACGGACCTTCCATTGATGTCGGCCTTGGTGTGGAAGATATGGCATCTTTGGTCTTCTTCTTGTTGATGTTGAAGAGTCAAGACCTTGGAGACAACAAGAGCGGGGCTCGGATCTTCGTCACAAAAGACTTGATCATCTTCATCATCATTCACTTGCCGGTGCATGGCCACTTGCTCAAGGGCTTCCATTTCGCCTTCACTCATTGAGTCGTATGTACCATCGTCATTGAAGATCATGGTGCGTTTGTTGATACATTCGAATGACTTGTGGCCTCGGCCGCTGCATGTGAAGAATTTGATGGAACTTGTCTTGACGGACTCATCCGGTGGAGTTGTAGATGATGAAGCTCTCGGCTTGAAGTTGCTGGGAGTAGGAGGAGGCTTGAGGTCGTCGAAGTTTTCTTGTAATTGGACTTGTCGCTGTTGCTTGTAGAAGGCTTGGTTGAGGTAGACGGTGTTGGAGCCGTTGAAGCTTGGGTGTTGGTGAAGCCATAGGACTTGGATGAGAACTTGGCATACTTGAAGTCATCTTGCACTTGACGTTCCGCCTTGGTAGCTTGATGCACTAGCTCAATGAGGTTTGAGTATGGTTGAAAGTCGGCGATCTTCTTGATAGCATGATTGAGTCCATTCAAGAAACGTGCCATAGTTTGCTCATCATCTTCCGTGACATTGGCTCGTATCATGGCAATCTCCATTTCCTTGTAGTACTCTTCAACGCTCTTGGTTCCTTGCTTGAGGAGTTGGAGTTTCTTGAAGAGGTCGCGGTTGTAGTTGGAGGGCACAAAACGTGCTCTCATGACATCCTTCATTTGCGCCCAAGTGGTGATTGGTGGTTCACCTCTTGCCTCACGATGCTCAATGACTTGTTCCCACCATA
This sequence comes from Thinopyrum elongatum, assembly GCA_011799875.1. Lineage (NCBI taxonomy): Eukaryota > Viridiplantae > Streptophyta > Magnoliopsida > Poales > Poaceae > Thinopyrum > Thinopyrum elongatum. The sequence continues at coordinate 221,012,095 of CM022301.1, read as the reverse complement.
TGAGGACATAGTCTTGGAACTCAAGGGATGCCATAGCGATCTTCTTCTCTTCCTCATAGTTGTGCAAACGAAAGATCTTGTCGACCTTCAATGCCCATGAGAGGTACTCTTCGGGATCGTTGCTTCCGTTGCACTTGGGCATGGTGAACTTTAGCTTGCTGTAGCATTGCTCTTCATAGTGTTGAGGTCGAGGGTGAGGACGTCCTTGACGAGGAGGATTGTCTCCCTCAACTTGCTCTTGTCGTGGAGGATTTCCATTGTCTTGTTGCTCTTGTTGAACTTGAGGTTCTTGTCGAGCTTGTGGAGGAGCTTGTCGAGCTTGAGGAGGAACTTGTGGAACTTGTCGGTGCAACCGTGCTTGATAAACCCTCTCTTGAACTTCTTCGTGAAGTGCTTTTTCTTGTTCGCGCCTATGGCGGTTGCGTGTGGCAACGACGCGACTTGTGTCGTGGAGGGCACGTTGCGCCTCAAGTGCTTGAGCTTCTCGCCGTATTTGTTCTTGACGTTGTGCCTCAGCATCTTGCTCGTCTTGGTGTAGGCGTGCTCGTTCTTCCTCTTGTTGGCATTGACGTTGCAGTTCTTGTGCTTGCGAAAGGTAGCTTGGTTTTGGCGATGTCGATGTTCTTGCGCAAGAAGTTGCTCTTGAGGCTCGGTTCCGTGTAGAGGATTGCGGTTTGCTTGACGGTCTTGGCGCGCGGCTTGGCGAAGAGTGTTTGACGTCGGTGTACTTGAGTTGTCGGAAGAGTGTTGACTTGAGTGGCTCCGTCTTGAGGAGGACGAAGTGGTAGAAGAGCGGTTGACCAACAAGGCACGAATCTCGTCCATTCTTGCATCATTCTCTTGTTTGTGTTCGTCGAGCTTGTGGTCGAAGTAGTCTCTTGTACGTTGCTCGGAGAGGCGTAAATCGGTGGCGAGATTGTCGATGCGGTCGCTCATTGCTTGTTGTTCTTGATGCAAAGCTCCTTGTGCACCGAAGAGGTGGCTCTTGGTGACGTAGGTGTTCGGGTCGTCGTCTTGCTCGATGAAGAGTGGGTTGGTAGAAGAACTTGGCCTATCCATCGTTCCAAGCAAATATGTGAGTGGGAGAAAGAGAAGAACTTATACCAAATGTACCTTGACCGATGTTGAAAATGGATCAATGATCACTCAAATGTGTAACAAGGAAATAGCACAATTGGTACCAATTCTTGTTGGTTTCTCACACCTATGCAAATAAAAGCTTATGGTGGAGCCCGGTTAGGATGGTGGCACAAAATTCGATGCAATTGTTAGTGAGCCTCAATAATGTTGGAAAAGATTCACAAATTTGCAAATGCAACAAGTAGACCAAGCATAGTGTTACACGGAAACACACACACAAATAGATAAATGGGGTCGTGCAACCAAAAATGAGCGGAAAATGTGGAATCCACGGAAAATGCTCTTGTTGCACAACTCTAGAGAGATGCTAGCACGATTGCACAATAGGCGGATACGAACTTGTGCACAACCTACTAAGAAAAAATGCAACGACTTCTATCCCAAGTATGATATATGTATGGTATTTCTATGATATGATCCAAGATGATCGAGTATGACAATCTTAATGTTGTATGATGCTATGGTTCTTGCTTAAAAGCTCTTTGTTTATCTTTTCTCTGTTGCTTAAAAGCTATTCTGGCTCTTTCTCTTGTGAGCTCTTTTCTCATGCAAAACTTTACGAACCAAGATAGCAATTGCGTATGCGATGACAACTTTGTGACACAATAGAGGATACCAAGATATGGACCTAGAAGATATGGTATGTATGCAATGGGAAGTATGATCACTAATGTGCACAAGTGACGTTGCCGGCAATACTCAAAGGCTAGTCTCGATGGGTAAGCAACGCAAAAGGAAGGCTATGGGGTAATCAATGGAATGGCAAGTACACGAAGTGTCGTCGAGGTTACCGTTCTTGCTTACAGTTGAGGTTGTCAAAACGTTGTGATTGTTGTCGATGTCGTAGTGCACGGTCTTCAGTACATTGGCGAAGATGACGCTGCACCGTAGTCGGAGATGTCAAAGTAGCGGAAGTTGTCGAAGATGCGCAGACTTTCTGTCTAGGCCGGAAGTTCCGGGAAAGACGAAAGGTCCGGGTTCCGGAAGTTCCGGGGGAGGCCGGAAGGTTCGGGCGGGGCCAGAAGTTCCGGGGGTCGCGTTTCTGCAAGAACAGGAAGTTGGGGATCATGGATTTGGGCGAAAAAACATTGGGAAAAACGCAAATCCGAGGGGAAAAGAAAATTTTAGGTGGATGGAAGGATGGGGAAGCTAAATCTACGTGCCACACACAAAATTCACGGATCAAATCCAACAAAACTTCATCACACCAACAAATCACAAAAATTTTGGGAGGGCTATTTTTGTGGGGATTTTCAAAATTGGGACGAATCACAACAAAATTAGGCTAGAAAACAAAGAGGGGGGCTCCGAAATCGTGATCAACGTGGCTCATGATACCAAGATGATCATGAGCAAGCTGGCTCTGATCCAAGATGATGTAGGGTAGAACCCTATTCGCCTGATCTTTCACGAAAGGAGCGGATCCCGTGAGGAACATGAAGAACACAAAGGGAAAACACGAGGGGAACATGAGAGAAACACGGGAGAAATCACTCAAACCAACAAGATCCGGTCACACATATGCTAGATCCTTGAAACACAAAAGAGATACAAGATCCATGATCAACAAGGGACGATACAAAGGGTAACCGGTTCTTCTCCGTGAGGAGGTCTTGAGTTCTTCCCGTTAGGGGTCTTGAATCCACTTGGGGGATCTTCTCCGTAGAGGTCGTGAACTCCTAAGGAGAAGGGATCAAGTGGAGAGAAAAGCTTCTCAAATGAGCTACTACTTTGCTAACCCTAAAATGGAGGTAGAAGAAGAGTATATATAGTCTCGGGGACGAAAGGGTACACGGGCCTCGGCCCAAGTCACTACGCACAGGCAGGGCCGGAAGTTCCGGGCGCCGGAGGTTCCGAGCCAGGTTCCGGGCAGGGTCCGGCCTAACTAGTGAGTTGGCACGGTGGGAGCTGGGCTGGCGTCCGGGGGTCGGAAGTTCCGGACAGGCCGGAAGGTCCGGGCCAGGTTCCGTGCTGGTTCCGGGCTAACCAGAGAGTTGGCGCGCCCGGGCTCGTCTGGGTCGTCGGGGGCCGGAAGTTCCGGGTCGGCCGGAGGTTCCGGGGGCCGGAAGTTCCGGGCTCTGGCCGGAAGTTCTGGGCTGAACAGAGAGTTGACGCCTGTTCCTTCTTCCTCAGCTCTCGGCTCCGTGGCTTGTGTGTTGTACCTGATCACACATAGTGTTTCTGACTTAGGCAGTAGCCATGTCTCGTTCAAAGGAAAGGGAAACTCAAGTAGGAGTGATGTCACCTCGGATTGAATAGCACGAGCTCTTGCTCTTGTCATAGGTCCACTTGGAGCTTGGATAGTTGAGGTAGTGTCCATGGGGATGACCGTGGGATGCTCCGCATCACATATGGTACTCTATATACTCCCTCCTTCCATCTATATAGGGCCTAATGCGTTTTTTAAGACCGCCTTTGACTATTGACAAGATTAATAGTACATGACATGCACAATGTGAAAATTATATCATTGAAAGCTCCTTTCACACACGAATTTAACGGTGTGCTTTGTGTAAGTTGCATGTCATATATTATTGCTCTAATATTTGGTCAAAGTTAGCCTCGAAAAACGCATTATGCCCTATATAGATGGAAGGAGGGAGTACTACTTTATCATTATAAGTATGTTCATATATTATATATAAGATAATCCACAGTGGGTAACACGAAAAAATTGCAAGTTGGACCATGGTTTTTATTATATTTGTGAAATACGTATATATTTATACTAAAATGGAGCATACTGAAAATACAATGCATACTACCTAAAAAGTACTACATATACTACCTAAACATTCTTATATACTAGATACTACGCGTACATATTCTCCGATGTGGTGGATACTACATACAATATACAAATCTCAAGTGGTGGTAACTACTATATATATATATATAGTAGCAAAAATACCCGTGCGTTGCATCGGGAGAAAAAATATCCTCTCATATCTCTATCTGGGTTAGTTGGACAAACTGTGCGTGACCGATTGGCAGGTTATGAGATCGAACCCTCCCATCGGCAATTTTATCTTTTCCAGTTCTCCGGACCTGGGCCACAGTGCGCCGCCAGGTGGGCTTCCTCCGGTGGGCCAAAACGGGTGGCAAGTAACGAAACCAAATAGTGTACATGAAATTAATTGAAGCGGGACCAAACGAAGAAGGACGAAATCAAAAATATCACCTCCCTTTAATAGTAGGTGTGTGTGTCTATATATATATATATATATAGCACTATTCTGATCCCAGAATCAGAATAGCTATGATAACTCGCAACCTATAAGGGCCCAACCGAGGCTGTTCCTGAGATTCCGAATAGAGAAAAAACAGAGCTACCTACTGGCCTGTTGTCCACGCCCCGAACACCCCACTACCATACTCACGACCTTCTCCTCCCCGTGACGACGCCTCCAGCATCCCCCGATCCCGGCCGACCAAACCACCACGCGCGCCTCTCTCCTGCCCGCCTGACCGCGCCGCCCCTCCCCGCCGGCGTCGCGCCACCTGGATCGTGTCGCCACCGGACGCCCACACCGCCCTCCTCCGCCACGGCCGTGCGCCCAGACCACTTCCTCCGCCACCGCCCTCCGTACCGCAGAGCACCGTCGGGAATCCCGCACCCCCACCACCGTCGGGGTCCTCGCTCCCCTGCTCCACCACCGCCAGACCCCCTCACCCACGCGCGCCGCCGGACACCCCGCATCCCCCCTTCCCGCGCGGCCAGACCCCCGCATCCCCGCGCGCCGCCAGGACCCGGCGTCTCCGCCTGTCGCCGCCAAACATCCGCGCGCCGCCGGACCCCCGCAACCCTGCACCCGGCGAAGCTCCCCAGCCACGGCACCAACCCGGTGGGGATCTGCAAAATCGCGGTGCCTCCTCCTATTGGGACTTCACAGCCGCAACACCAGGGGCAGTCCCACTTCGCCTAGGCCACCAGTCCACCTCGAATTGGATAAGAGGTCGTCGGATCCCCTGATTCAGTCGAGGTAATCTTCATCCCCATATTCCTATTCCCTTCTCTCTTCACAGGATTTTCTGCAACCTTTTTGGAGTTTATGTTCTTCCTGACACTGACACTGCTCTTCTAATTTGTTATGTAACTACAAAACGGCTTTAGCTACGACAGGATGCAAAAAAGATACACGTGCTATGAGCTGATTCGTTTAGAATTTTCTTAGATTGACCGGGAGTCATTTTTCCTGCAATCTAGAAATGTACAGAATGAATTTTGAGAGAGTTCAATGTGGTTGCTTGCGGCCTATAAAATTTATGCATTGTTTCATAGAGTACTTGGGGCGTACACCAATGACTTCATATGCTCATTCAATTTTGGTAAAATTTGAATATGGCCATGCCCGAACGAACAGCAAACTTGCTGAGAAATATCATCTCTAAAAAGGTGTATTGTTGTGAAAATTACATTATACATAGAACGCAAAAAAAGGTTCGGAAATACCAATGATAGAAGTTTATGTATATGAAGGTTGATGCTTCGCGTGTTGCGTGTATACTCGGGAGCACACAAGAAATCATGTTGTGCCATCATCGTGTATACACGGGAGCACACAAGAAATCATGTCGTGCCATTCTTCGGTAGCAGTTCAACAAGAAAACCTACAGCAGTTCTATTAGTATAATACCATCAGAAAAAATCAAGTTATGCTACTTGATGTTGACAACAACAAAAAACGCCATTTTTTGCGGCAAAATTATGCAAAAAAATACAGTGGAATATTGTGCTCTCAAAAAGTGTTAGTGGTGTCCGTAAGAACACAACGTTTTTTCTATTTCCCTTTCCTTTTTGTTTGTATATATAAGAATGCATAAAACTTGAGCCAGTCGGGGACATATCGTCGAGAAGTTCATGTATAAATGGACTTGTCTTAACTCTGAAAGTTCAAAATTAATAAAATGGAGAGGTCAATGAAAATGACAAAACAAAAAGGTTCGAACAATTCCCATGGATTTTGATGGATTTTTCTAATTTATAAAAAAAGAAGTTCAACTTAAAATAGATGAGCGGTTCGATGTTTATTACAAATCTAGAATTTTTTCCATTAATAAAAGAAATAAAACCAAGAAGTTCAAATTTAAAAATCGAGCAGTTTGATATTATATTTGAAAACTCGGATTGTTCCGGTTACTAAAGAATAAAACCAATAAGCTCAATTCAAAATAACGAAGTTCAATTGGAAAAAGCATAGCAGTTTGATATTTTATTTAAAAACTCAGATTTTTTCGGTTACTAAAGAGTAAAAACAATAAGTTCAATTCAAAATAATGATGAAATTCGATGTTTCTAACAAAACTCCAATTTTCACATTTCTAAAAAATACACAGAAGTTCAAATAAAAAAGTTAGAGAGGTTCGATGTCTATAAAACACTCAGACTTTTTCCGTTACTAAAGCAAAATAGAGAGAAGTTCAAATTGATAATAGCGAGAAGTTCATGTACTGCATGGTGTGCGTTTCGTATGAGAAAAAAGAATAAAAAGTCAAAGTCCAAAAAATTTGTTACTAGAAGTTCAAGTGCTCGGCCCGAGAAAGTTCAAAAATTCTTGTGAGAGAGGTTGAACAAAAATACGTGACAGAAGTTCAAGGTGAAAACAGCGGGAGTTCAACTACTACACGGAATGCGTTTCAGATAAGAATATAAGAATAGAAAACTAAAAGCTTCAAAGGTTTGTTCCAAAGAGTTCACGTGCTCCTCCTAGCATAGTTGAATAATCATGTGCGAGACGTCCGTCGTTTATTTACAAGTTGAAAAAAAGGCAAAAACAACGGTTTTTGCCATTTTAAAAACTGCTCTCAAACGACAACGAATTTGTAACACCTATCTACATGAAAAACTTGCTGCTATTCATAAGCTTTCCAACGGTATATTGTGTGCTACATTCGATGAAAAGTTTAAAATTTTCATGTATACCATTTAAAACATGTTTTTATGCATTCAAAAGTTCTTTTGAACCATCGCAAGTATGAAAAACTGATCAACACGGAAAAGTTGCGTGTTTTCAACAGCTTTCCATCGGTATATCATTTGCTCAATTCCGGTAAGTGGTTTGGGAGTTACGGACAAAAAACAACGCGTGAAAAACAGAGTGAAGTTCAAACAGACATGCCCCAGAAGTTCAACTACTTCACGCTGTGCATTCCATTCGCGATGAAGGCAGAAATCATGATCTCGCCATTTTCTAACTTACTTGAAAACGGCTAGGAATTAGAGAAAACTTTATATACGAAAAAGTTTCGCATTTTCGATAGGTATCCAATGATATATTATTTGTCACATTCCGAAAAAGTTTCCAAAAATGACGAGCAAAAAACATTTTTAACCATTTTCAAAATTGACTTAAAACCATAAGGAATTGGGAGAAACATTATATACCAAAAAGTTTCGCATTTCTTCAAGCTTTCCAACACCATATCATTTGATGCATTCTGACGTACGGTTAAAAAATTAACTTGAAAATACAAACTCGATGGAACTTGGACCATTTTCTAAATTACTCTTAAGCCGTTCAAAATTAGAAAAAAAACTTTGTACATGAAAAAGAAGCGCATTTTCATAAGCTTTTCAACGCCATATCATTTGCCTCAATCAAATTAGCCGTTTAGAAATGGCATTGAAAATACAAAGTCAGCTGTTCGATTTCCAAAATTATACAATTTTCCAAATTACTCTTTAACCACAGGGAATTAGAGAAAACTTTCTACATGTGGAAGGAGCGCATTTGCAGCAGCTTTTCAACGCCATATTATTTGCCTCATTCCGATAAACGGTTTAGAAATGGGATCAAAAATACGATTCACGTTTTTTGTATGAAGAAAAAATGGTTTTCAAAACTGTTCTTAAACTATTTACATTTTGCCAAAAATTTAACTTAGGTCATGATACTCGTGTCCACAGCTTTCCAACGGTATATTGCAAGCCTCATTTGGATAATGTTCGTGGAAGTTCAACCTAGCACTGGGGGAAGTTCAACTACTACCGCTGGGACAGATCAGGTAGTTATCAGAATATTATTCTAATCATGTGATCAGAATAGTGTTTATATATATATATATATGATACCAACAATATAGGGAAATTAAATTTTTCTTAATAAGTATTAGATTATATTTTGATTAGATTAATATGTGATTAGGTGGAAGTGATATACAGGTATGCTTTTTATCTTGAATAGTATTTACTGTTCACTAGGTAGGGCACTATTCACAGTAGTGCTCTACTATTCAATACACTATTTGGAAAAGTATTTTACTATTCACTGCAATATTTAATTCAATTCAATTATTTGCACGTTCTAACTTTTTATTTCTTTGATTCAGGATCTATTATGGGCTGGCGAGGCCAACAATTCGACCGACGGTGTGCGCAGAGGTGTAAAATCCTACTCAGTACTCATCATATTTTTCATTATGTTGTATCAGATGTAGCTAGTTACGTTCACTTAGTAGTTTTAATTGCAAATTTATGGGGTAAATTTCTATCGTCTTCCCAGGCAGTTCCACCCGAAGGGAACACTTCTCTACGGCCACAAGGTTATCATTCCAACGCCACTCTGGGCTACACAGAGAACTACACACGCAGAGGTTTCTCCTATAGGATCCCTAGCATAAGAACTCATCCCATAAATTCATAAATAAAAATACCAAGTGAAACCAAGAAACTACATCATTTCCACAACATAATTTACATATGGCTTTCCCTTTCGGGAGGCCCCGAAGGGATTACACAAACTAAAGAAAATTACCTTTTAACTACCTTCTTGAGCCTTACAATGCTCTGGATATGGTGGCTCTTATTGCAGGATGAAAACTACTACTACTACTGAGCAACGAGCTTGCTAGCTGGGTCGCAGCTCTTTGCTCTATCGGTGGCTGGTGGCTCTTCTCCGTCTGGTGTTGTTGTGTCCTTCTTCGCAGCAAATGTCTCCTTTTATAGACGAGAGAGCAGCTCTCTGGATGGCTTCCGGGAGAATGCACCTCTTATTTTATTTGTAGTAGGGATGCATGCGTGTCCCTCTAGGCGATGGATAAGAGCGAGAGATAGTGCCCCGACAAACTTCAATCTTCGGGAATCTATCAAATCTTTGCTTTGTTCACGTGGGCATTGTCTCTCCGCGGATAATTGGCTGGCCTCTGTGTATCAGTCTTTGCTCTTCGGCCATACAGGTCTTCATGCGATTAGCCTTCAGGGCACCTTCTGCCTTCAAGAATCCTTGTGCCAGTGTATGCGTACATACATGCCAAGGCTGCTTAATTTTTCAACATTGCTTATTCATTTATTTTTAATTTAATTTAACTTGCTTAATTATTCAACATTGCTTATTCATTTTTTATTTATTTATTTAATCTTTTTTAACAGGGGGTCTTCCCTGCCCATATGATTGATAACACCTTATCAATTTTTAAAATATCTAATTTTGGAATTTCTATCAATATTCGGGTAATAGGTCCTCCGCGCCCGAATAATTGATAGCAATATCAATATAGGCAATTTGGGCTTTATTCTGGTCGCTGCCCATGCCCTGCTATGTCCATTTGATCATCATCGTTTAACAGATTGAAATCATATTTTTGATCGTATTCTTTCTTTATTTCTTCAAATTTTTCGTCCATTTCATGCCTTAATTCTTTTAATATTTCTTCTTTTAATTCTTTCTTTATTATTTTTGAAAATTCTTCAAATCTTTTATCCATTTCTTGATCTATGTATTCACTGTCTAAAGGGTCAAGCCCCTTTAGAAGGCATTCTTGATATGTCTTATATTTTGGAGACTCTTCCTTCTTTATATTTTTTGAGCTTGATGCCTCCCCCTTTGTGGGAGTTGGTGAAGCAGGTATGCCTCTTTTCATTTGGATATAGTCTTTAGCATTTGGGTCAATATAATAATCTGGTCCTAATACCTTTCTTGCCCAAAATAAGGCATCATCTATACTATAATATCTTTTGAATGTTAAATCCTGTGCTTTTCTTTTTGCATCTAATTTTTCAATCATAATATTTTCCCATTCCGAATATATACCAGGTTTATTTCCATCAAATATAAGATATAGTGTTTCTCCTTTTGGTATTTCAATCTTTTCTGGCTTTGGCACATTTTTGTTTAATTCATTAAAATATTCTGCCAAACTATTGAGAATTGATAAAAAATACCCTTTTTCCTCTCTCTTGAGAGTATATTGGAACCAAAAATTATCCAATATGCATCTTTGAGCTTCATCAAGCTTGATATGAGTTTTTGGCTTGAAATTGAATGTATTTGGCTGAAACATTTTCAGCCTATTTTCTTCTCCAAAGAAGAGATACTCATCCCTGGTGGCGAATATTCCTTTCCTCATTTCTGCAAATTTGATGCACGAGAAAATATGTCAGGTAAGGTATTATCCTTCCCCTTAATATGCTCAAAAATAACTTTATAACCATTCCCAGCTATGGTGTCTTCAAATAAGACCCATCTTCTGGTTGAGCTTTTCTTACTATTAATTTTATTGTAATATCGACATATAGCTTCACAGTCTGTTCGCACTGTAAATTCTTTAAATCCTAGATATAGCCTAAATGCATTTATTGCATTTACAACTGCAAGGATTTCCCTATCAATATTATTTACCGTCTTTAATTTGTAACTTCCTGAAGCATATCTGCATATTTTTTTATCTGCTTTTGGAGAGTATTTATTGGGCTTTTGCTTGAGTATCGCACCCCATCCTACCTTAGATGCATCTGTCTCAATTATAAAATAATTATCTTCTAGAGGCAATTCTAGGGGTTTTAAATTCTTGACCTTTTCCTTGATGGCCTTTACTAATTTTATATCTTCAGAATTGAAGTATTTTTGACCATTTTTTCTTAATTTAGCATATAAAGGTCCTGCTAGCTTTGCTAAGTTGTCTATATAGTTTCGTGCATAGTTTACAATTCCTAAGAACTGCTGTAAAGCCTTTTTATCACTCATATTATCAGGAAACTCTAATATTTTCTTTGCAATATGTTCTTGTAGATATATCTTTCCTTCTCCTATTTCATGACCAAGGAAATTTATTTTCTCTTTGCAAATTTCCATCTTCTTTTTGGATAGTATGAGCCCATTTTGTTCTACTTTTCGAAAGAACACTTCAAGATGGGCTATATGCTCTTTGTATGATTTTGAGAATACTAACAAATCATCTACGTACACCAATATAAATGCTTGATTCTCATTGAATATATTTTGCATGTTTCTTTGAAATAGTGCAGGTGCATTCTTTAAACCTAATGGCATTACTAGCCATTCATAGTGGCCTTGTGGACAAGTAAATGCTGTCCAAGGAATAGATTCTTCAGCCATTTTTACTTGCCAAAATCCTCCCTTTAAGTCAAATTTAGAGAAATATTTACTTCCTTGTATTCTGTTAATCCATTCCTGCTTATTAGGTATATTATATGCATCATCAAATGTATTATGATTAAGCCTTTTAAAATTAATTACCATTCTAGATTTACCTCTAACTTCTTCAGCATGATTTCTAACTATAAAAGCAGCAGATCGATGAGGACTTCTACTTTCTCTTATAGCTTTTAACTTTAATAGCTCTTCAATATGCATTTTGAACTCTTCAATATCTTTTGGAGTAGCTTCTATTGGTCCTGACTTAATTATATAATCTGGATTTATGATATTTATTTTGCAAACTATAGAATTCTTATCCCAATGTTTCATTGGTATTTCTCCAATAATTTGTATGCTTTCTAGTCTTTGCACAATCTTATCTATATCTTTTTTAGATTTTATATCTCTATACCAATTTGGCGAGAATGATTGTAACCCAATGCATTCTGTACATGTGTTTTCTATATGATATTCTTCTATGGTCTCACTAAGTTCTTCGTCTTTACAGAATTCAAGGGGATCTGGACTTGTGCTATATTTATCATCTAAATTAGATATTTCTACATTTTGCAAGGACTTTCTTTGTTTTCGCACTTCAGATATGTATGGAACATTATCTTGATAAGGGATAAATGTTACCCCTTCTTCATGTATGATTGTGGTTTGTAAAGATTGTTGTAAAAATCTTAACCCTATTATCATGTCATCATTTATTACTGACAAATCTCTTATTGTAATTTCATCTATTATATATTTTGTGCCATTTATATAAGCTTCAATATTATATGCTAGCTGATTATGGATCTTCTTTATTCCTGACATATCAGTAGATACTTCAGCTTTATAATTATCTATAGTTTCAACTATTTCGGGACACCTCGTAAAATATTTATCATGGATGATATTCTTAGTGCAACCAGTATCTAATAGTGCCAGTATTTTATATGAAATATTTGGCTTTAGAACAATCCTAACTGGGATCCTTATCCCTAACACTTCTTTGAATGGTAATCGAACAATATATTTGTTTCCAAAACTAGTAATTGCATCTTTCAATTGTATTAATTTGTCTCCTTTTTTATCCCTTACCGTTACCATTTGCTCTTTCATTTCCGTGATTTTAGCAACATTATTGTCTTGCTTATTACTATTTTCTAACTCATCTTTAAGTTTTCCTCGTTCTGCTTCTAGCTTATTTATTCTATTTTCTAAATTTCTAACCCTACTGGATAATATTCGTTCTTCTGGTTCTAATTCTATTTCTTGTCTCCACTTTTGATTATTGGCTCTTAGACATGAGGCACATGCTTGTTTTAAACACAAGCTACATGTGAACCTATTATCTTGACTTGGGTAATATATACAGAAAGCACATTTTATGTTATAATCACCTTTTCCTCTAATCCAATCATGTTCACAATCTACTTGGTTCATCATTTCAATTTTTAAACCGGCTAATTCATCTATTAGGTCTATCTCATCTTCACTTGATTCATATTCTGGAGCCTCATTTTCTACTTCATCTGTTTCTATAATTGAATATATTGACTCGTCGTCTTTTATTTCATCATCACATACTAATATATTTTCATTAACGCTATCTATAATTAACACTCTCTCTTGTTCTTCATATTTACTAGAGTATCTTTTCTGGTCTTTATTAGGGCAAGTTCTACTTAGATGATCAGGAGAGTTACATATGAAACACCTGCATGTTTTATCATAGGTTTTCTTAGGATTATATCTTCTTACATTTCTTTTATGCAAGAATGGGGCTCTATTGTCTGACCTTCTTAAGAAATATCTTTTCTTTGTTCTAAAATTTCTATTATCTCTCCTTTGTGGTTTATAATATTTGTTTTTCCTATGCCTTTCTTCTCCATATGTAAGTGGTATTTGGACTATGTTATTGCAAAAGTTATAATCTGATTTCTTCATAGATCTTTGGGCTTGAATGCTAGTACATACCTTTCTTAGCTGTTTGAAAACAAATGTTATGGCTTGGGATATATTTACCACATTTCCTCATGTTTCTTTTTTATACTCCTCAAATATTATGGAACCTAGAGGATCAGGCAATTTATTAAAATATCTTTCTACTACACCTACATTAAAACCTTGTTTAGCAGTAGTAGCATTGTACAAATAATGCTGGGAAAATTCTTTAATACCTTTCCAGCTAGTTAATGTTAATTTTTCTATTTCTCTTAACCTTTCATTTTGCAATGAGGTATGTCCTAATTCTGGATCTTCTGCTATGATCATATTTGAGATAACATTCGCAAAGTTATTAGGGTTACTTCCTGCCCTTTTTAATTCTTCATATTGACTAGGGTACGACTCTACCCATTGTTCCCATAGAACTTTTACAGATTCTCCTAAAAATGTTTCAAGATATGTTAACATATCTTCTACCTTAGTGCCTATATTATACTAATTTTGTATATATTTTTGCACTATTAAACCTTTCCATATGCTGATTATATTTGGCCAATCTATTGGATCATGAGCTGCTAGGTTTAATATAGCGCCATCATTCTTATAATTTTGGAATTGCACTGGTTTTTCAAAATCTCTTCTTTTAGTACCCATATATCTATATTGTCCAGGGATATACGTAGGTTGATAGTCATCTTTTTTTGGAGGCCATTGTCCAGCTGATCTGGTAGGTCTCTCTCTTTCTCCTTCTCTTTTTACAGACGATTCTCCATATCCTCTTCTCCTTTTACCACTATTTTCTACTTCCATAGCTTGCATTGCATTGTCTAAATTATGTAGCCCCACATCATCTAGTGAGTTATAGAAATCACTATTTTGTTCTGAATCATTCCATATCTTTCATCTTCTAACCACATTTCTTTTATTAATTCTTCCTCCTCCTCATAACTTTCTAATAATAACTTATTATTGATATCCCATTGCTCTTTCACTAATAACTTCTTCTTTTTGAACAATATTCTTATCTTTATTATTATTATTATTATATTTTATATTATTAATGATAGCATTTTATTAATAATAGCATTTGCTTTTCTTTCTGCGGATGCCATAATTTTATCTCATGGTTGAACTACTAGTGAAAAACTTTTTATCATTTTTTAGTTTCTTTAACCTTGCAATTTCTCTAGATAAATAATTCTCTTTCTCTAATTTAGGCCAAACCTTTGTCATAGAATGACTATATTCCCATTCAATATGCTTAGCTTCTTTTCCCAATGAATTATTTCATCATCTAAATCAGCCTTTCCATGCATTCAGATATACCTTTATCATTATTAATTTCTGATTCTGACATAAAAGATTCAGAGTCTTCTATTGATGCAGCTTTATAGTTCATAAATCGAATGCTGCTACTTCCTTCACAATTTTGATAGCTTATGTAGTTTTCAGGTTGCTTTAATTCTTTTTTCTCTATTAATTCACCTATCTTCCATTCTTCTCCAGCTCTTTCTTCAGAACCAATTTTAAGAGGATTCATAAACTTTATACCTTTTGATTGCATACTATCAATTACGTCATTCACATTTACTCTATATCTGGAGCTACTTCTATTAGTGAGCCTTCCTATAAATTCTATGCTTACTAGCAAATTTGTTCCTTTAAAATCTTCGTAACCTTTAGTTTGGAAACCAAAACTCATTTTTTCAATAAATTCTTTTACGGGCATCATTAGGTCTGGAGCTATATAGGTTATTAATCTATTTTCATTCATGTCTCCTTCCAAAAATCCTAATGCTGCTTTGTCTACTGATTCCCATCTTCTATCTAATAATGTTATTAAAACCTTTGCACCTAATTTCTTCCTTGTCATGCCTTTGACTCCTATGATATACATACCTTGATGAATATATTTATAACCACAATATTTTAGTTCATTTTCAATATTTTTGCTTACAATTCTTAAATCTACTGGATGTGTTAACACACTTAATTCTACTTCTCGAGATATTCTGTATAGACCACTCTTACTTTCAAACATACCCATATGATATACTTGTTGCGGCTTTATTTTTCTTAGGGTATCTTTCTGATATCTTTCTAGATCTCTTTGTATATCAATAACTTCTTCAATACTATCAATATCATCAGCTTTGCATGATAATCTATGCTTCATGGCTAGAGGTCTTGAGTCTTGCCTTACTAATTGGAGGGTTTTGTCTCTTCTAAGAATCCTTTAGATACATCCATTTTTCTGAATTAATATTTCTAGCAGAGGCAACTATTCCGGATGATGAAAGCACAATTTCTTTGTTGCTTTGCACAATATTTAGTTTATTTAAAATTTGGATTAATAGATGGAGGATGGTGTTATTTTGTCTTATTATAACTTTGGAATCTTCTTTTGGGGAGTCTTGATCGGAGAATCCGACATGAGGTGACAGGTATTTAGCTACTTCGTTTAATGCTTGAGTATATTCAGTCATATAATTATGAGATAATCAAAGTTTTAACCTCTTGCACCAACTTTTTTATTTCAAGTATATCTTGTCTTGTTTCAGTGCGTGGGAGCGACTCTTTGCCTTTACTTAAGTAACAGCCTATTGATAACACTTCTTCTTTAATATAATCGTTATTCTTAGAAACGGTATTCTGTCTTGCTTTTGCTTCCTCTAGCTTATGTAAAGCTAGATCAATTTTATTATTCAACCCTGAATACTTATCAGCAAGCTTTTGGTATTCTTTGAATAAACTTTCAAATTTTTGGTCTAAATTATCTTGTCTTTTCCCCCAAGATATGTAAAAATTATATATCAAATCGATGACTGTATTTAACTGGCTATGAGATGTATGCCAAATATGCTCTTCAGAGGGATTTACTCTGCACCTTATATTTAAATTTTCCTTAGTATTTATTACTTTACCTGCGCTAACTTCTAAGTTTAAATATTTTAACCTTTCAATGATTAAACGCTGGACCTGATACCAACAATATAGGGAAATTAAATTTTTCTTAATAAGTATTAGATTATATTTTGATTAGATTAATATGTGATTAGGTGGAAGTGATATACAGGTATGCTTTTTATCTTGAATAGTATTTACTGTTCACTAGGTAGGGCACTATTCACAGTAGTGCTCTACTATTCAATACACTATTTGGAAAAGTATTTTACTATTCACTATAATATTTAATTCAATTCAATTATTTGCACGTTCTAACTTGTTTATTTCTTTGATTCAGGATCTATTATGGGCTGGCGAGGCCAACAATTCGACCGACGGTGTGCGCAGAGGTGTAAAATCCTACTCAGTACTCACCATATTTTTCATTATGTTGTATCAGATGTAGCTAGTTACGTTCACTTAGTAGTTTTAATTGCAAATTTATGGGGTAAATACCTATCGTCTTCCCAGGCAGTTCCACCCGAAGGGAACACTTCTCTACGGCCACAAGGTTCTCATTCCAACGCCACTCTGGGCTACACAGAGAACTACACACGCAGAGGTTTCTCCTATAGGATCCCTAGCATAAGAACTCATCCCATAAATTCATAAATAAAAATACCAAGTGAAACCAAGAAACTACATCATTTCCACAACATAATTTACATATGGCTTTCCCTTTCGGGAGGCCCCGAAGGGATTACACAAACTAAAGAAAATTACCTTCTAACTACCTTCTTGAGCCTTACAATGCTCTGGATATGGTGGCTCTTATTGCAGGATGAAAACTACTACTACTACTGAGCAACGAGCTTGCTAGCTGGGTCGCAGCTCTTTGCTCTATCGGTGGCTGGTGGCTCTTCTCCGTCTGGTGTTGTTGTGTCCCTCTTCGCAGCAAATGTCTCCTTTTATAGACGAGAGAGCAGCTCTCTGGATGGCTTCCGGGAGAATGCACCTCTTATTTTATTTGTAGTAGGGATGCATGCGTGTCCCTCTAGGCGATGGATAAGAGCGAGAGATAGTGCCCCGACAAACTTCAATCTTCGGGAATCTATCAAATCTTTGCTTTGTTCACGTGGGCATTGTCTCTCCGTGGATAATTGGCTGGCCTCTGTGTACCAGTCTTTGCTCTTCGGCCATACAGGTCTTCATGCGATTAGCCTTCAGGGCACCTTCTGCCTTCAAGAATCCTTGTGCCAGTGTATGCGTACATACATGCCAAGGCTGCTTAATTTTTCAACATTGCTTATTCATTATTTATTTATTTATTTAATTTTATTTAATTTTATTTAGGATATAGATAGAGAGGTAGGGAGGGAGAGTGCAGGTAAAGGGATAGGAGAGGAGAGATAGTGTATATATAGATATATGAGATATATATATATATATATATATATATATATAATATCGGGCCTCCCGCAGGTGTGGTTCGTATGTGGTCTCACCCATCTCGCGCCACAAGCACACATCTGTGGGCCCGCACACGGTCCACATTTGACCAGAAGCAAAGGGGGGGCGGGTTGACCATGATGTACTCCTTTCGGTTTTGTGTTACGGTAGGGTGAGATGTCAGACCTAGCTATTTGGGGGCATGCGTTCATAGCTAGGATCCCCCTCCTGCCAACACGAAGTGCGTGTGCGTGTGTCTGTGGGGGGGGGGGGGGGGGGGCGGCTAGCAATAAATATAGTGCTTTGTGCGACAGGTGCCACATCAAAGTTGTTTATTGAATATTTCAACATCAAACCACCCTTTTCATACATATATTTGGTCCACATGCAAGTGTGTTCGTGTTCTGACCCTTTCCCGCGTTTTTTCGCCAAATTTATAAACAGCAGACGAGTCAGACGCAGCAACCGTCTGCGATCGGGTACGCAACAGACATGGTTCCCTAGGACTACCCGTGTGCCGCGCCCCTGCCCCTTTCACCGACATCATCACAGCAGATTGGGCTCCATGAGGCTTCCCTCCTGCTCTCAAAAATATATACTCCCTCGCAATCTCGAAAATATCTACCCGCCTAGAGGATTTTTTTGTTTGATAGCACACGATTAGTATGTGTGCACCTTGTGCGTTGTCTGTTACTCCCGCTCTGCTTCAATCAGTTGATCCAAATTTTCAGTAGCCCCGGCATTATACTCCCGCCCGCATCCCTCGCAATCTCAAAAATATCTGCTCGGCTCGAGTGTTTTTCTGTTTGATAGCACACGATTATTATGTTTTAACCGTGTGTGATGTTTGTTACTCCCGCCCCACTCTGCTTCAATCCCTTGATCCAAATTTTTGGTAGCCCTGCCATTTTACTCCCGCCTAGTAAAATTTTCAATACCCGCGACATTTCCAAAAACACCACCTTGGACCCCCTCCACACACCCACCCTAAATCCTTCGCTCACACACATACACACTACCCCTCCCTCGCTCGAAACCCTAGCTAGGTCGCCGCCGCGCCGCCTCCATCGTCAACCTCTGTCGGTCTGCCCGTGCAGGTTACCCACCGATATACATACCCTCGCCGCCCTGAGTTTCTTAGATGACGCCTGCGAAGCGCCATCTTTCCCATAGATCCC
Organism: Thinopyrum elongatum; assembly: GCA_011799875.1. Taxonomy (NCBI): domain Eukaryota; kingdom Viridiplantae; phylum Streptophyta; class Magnoliopsida; order Poales; family Poaceae; genus Thinopyrum; species Thinopyrum elongatum. Next base: position 220,993,128 of record CM022301.1, on the reverse strand, counting down.
CATCCCCACCCCCTCCCCCACTCCAGAGCATCGCAACCTAAGCCCGGCTATGCTTCCCGGGGAGCTCGAGGAGCCAATGGCCCAAAAGAGCTTGACGCCGGCTACGACATCGAAGTCGTCGACATCGACGGCTTGACGCGGGCTATGTCACAGGTTAAGTTGCCCACCCCCAACCCCTCGGGTTCGACAGCTGTCGATCTCATCCTTCATCGCCATGGAGCCCCTTTTATCATTTCTGAAGGACACGTTCTGCGACGCTGGCTTGGGATCCTCAGCTGCCAAGTCAGACCTCATCGACGGTGACCACGAGGAGGAGCCCATCTGTGACAAGTGAGGAAACCCATGATTTGTTTTGTCGTGCCTCTTCACCAGGGGAATCCCATGATTTGTTTTCTCGAACCCCTTTTGTAGTGAGAACCTGCCCAGTATTTATTGCTATATTTGGTTGTTTGCATTATGCCTTGTTTATTTCTACGATTTTTGGTTGTTCAGTTGTTTGTAGTTAGCATATGTCCAGTTTCAATTGCCATCTTTGGTTGTTCATAGTATGCCTTGTTTATTTGAGTTATTCACAATGTGATGTTCTATATGTGCTAGTATGAACTGTGCTGTTCAATTTCATCAATACCAGTTTTAACAATAGCTCTATGAATGATTATATTTGGTTGCTGTTAAGCATGTTGAACTCCCTCCAGTCCTTTTTAGTTCGCATATAAGATTTGTCTAAAGTCAAGCCTCGTAAAGTTTGACCAACTTTATAGAAAAAAATACCAACATTCACAATATGAAATCAATATCAGTAGATGTGTCATGACTTAAATTTTCATATTGTATAACTTTAGCATGGTAGATGTTAATATTTTTTCATATAAATATAGTCAAACTTTATGAAGTTTGACTTCAGACAATTCTTATATGGAGAGTAAAAAGGACCGAAGGGAGTATTTAACACGCCTTTCCATTTGATTTAACAATAACTAGTGTATTTAGACCTGCACAATACAAGTTTGAATGACTATGTTTGCTTGTTTTTAAATATTAGGCCTGTTGCAGTTAATAACACACCTTTCCACTTCTGGTTTTTCTTAACTAGCGTGCTTAAACCTTCGCCATGAAGCTATCATTTGGAGATTATGTTCTCTACCATGGATATATTTGGTTGATGTTTAGCCTGTTGTGCTTAACATGCTGAGGGAGTCATGGATTAAGGGGTCCTCGGGGTGACGACCCATTGTATGTGGGCCAGACTGGTGGATCCGTGTGGTGACCGGAGACCTGTGAAGCCGTGGTGTGCCCTCCAAGTCAAGGGTGGACGAGATCTCTTTCCCTCTTGTTGTAATCTATCTTTGGTAACCCTAACCCTATCGGTGTCTATATAAACCGAGGGTTGTAGTCATTAGGGGGAGAGCTATCTTCATCCCCCCGTAGCCTAGGGTTTAGCTCATACTGATCTCGAGGTAGATCTACTCTGTAAACCACGTTATACAATCAATACAATCAAGCAAGACGTAGGGTATTACATCTTCGAGAGGGCCTGAACCTAGGTAAACACTATGTTCATCGTCCCTTGTTACCCATCGATCCTAGATCCATAGCTCGGGACCCCCTACCCCGAGGTCTGCCGGTTTTGACACCGACATTGGTGCTTTCATTGAGAGTTCCGCTGTGCGGTCGCCGAGAGGATCGATGGTTCAACCGGTCGATGGAGACTGCACCCGTACCGAGGGCTTTACTGCCTCTGGTCACCTCCTCGTATTCGGCGGCATACTAGTGTGCGCCAACCCCGCCTGTCACCTCGACCAGATCGAAGGCCTCACCCCCATTGAAGGATCCGTCAGTCCAGGGGCATTGACCCCAGGACTAGCAAACTCACGAAAGTCCGGTATCTTTCAAGGTCCGGCCCCAAAGCCCAACTCCGATGAACCACCCACAGGGCCTCCCATCGAGTTACTGGAGCGTTCGGCACCCCTATGTGCCCAGCCGGCAGATCAGTTGGCAGATCTGTTCTGCGCAATAGGAATTTCTGTTATCAGGCCTACAGCCTACGACTGGATCGGGCTTAAACCCGATGACTGAGAAATAAACACCCCTCCGGTCATGCACCTCGTCGCCACAGTCGAAGAGGCACAGGAGGGGCCACAGCCATGTAAGCTAAATACGGTGTACACTCGAATCTCTAGCTCGGAGTCAGACACCAGCCCGGATGTACGTCCGGACATGACACCTGACACAAGTCCCAGCCTTGAGCCTATCCGACCACTCACCAGTTCAGATCCGAGTCCTTTGCGATCAGGACCGGACATGCCTCAAACTCCCATCAAGGATAGCCCGGATCCGCGGCAGGGGGAATTCTTGAAATTTTCCCACCCACCCACCACACGGAATACTCTCTGGATTTGGGAAGCCCAGACATATGGGACCTCATGTATGTCAAACAGCTGCCAAACGAGACAGTCCACCATTATTGGGCTAGATTTCTCCTGGTAAAAAACAAGATGGCACCTTGCTGTGACAAAGAAATAATTAAAGCCTTCCAGTTCAACTGCAGGGATGAGGGCCTCTTAAACGCCCTCGCGCGCCGCCGAATTCAAAGCTTCACTGAACTATCAGACATGGTGTGCAAATATTATGCCATGGAGGACACATGGAGGGTGCAATAGCTGAGCATGGGGCCACAGCCCACCGCGCACCACGGAAAGCCTCGCCTTAAACGAGCCTACACAAATCGGTCACTGGAGCGCGAGCCCAATGACAAGAAAGCCAGGCCCAGATCGGTGTTAGATGAGTTGATGGATAAACCATGTCCAATACATTCGGTCTTGATAGATGCAAACCCAACCCACAGACTTCGAGCTTGCTGGGTGGTAAGACACGTGGCCAAATATGGCGAACCAATCTTGGGCCTTACACCCCCCAGATAAACAGTTTTCAGCCTCACCACAGGACCACAATGTCCTTACGGTATACGAGACATTCACCTCAAACAGTAAAAGGAAAAAGGCTCTGTGGGAGCTCAGCCAGATATATCAAGTGGCGGCTGCACAGCCATGGGCGAATACTCCTATCACCTTGATGAGAAGGATGAGCCAAGCCCCCACGTCAGCCATGCACCGGCCGCACTGGTCCTCGACCCCATCATCGATGGCTTCTGGCTGCCTAAAGTACTAATGGACGGAGGCAGCAGCCTCAATCTCATTTACGAGGATACGCTCGAGAAGATGCAGGTCAACAGGTCTCGCATCAAACGCAGTAGCACTACATTCCGCGGTTTAATACCCGATAGGGAGGCACACTGCTCGGGACGCATAACCCTCGATGTTGTGTTCGGCACACCCGATAACTACAGATCCGAACCCTTGCTATTCCACATTGTGCCAATTCCACAGCGGATACCACGCCCTTCTAGGGCGAGAGGCATTCTCGAGATTTCAGGCCATACCACATTACGGGTATATGAAACTCAAAATGTCAGGGCCCAATGGGGTAATTTTAATTAAAAGCGACCCAAGCAGAGCCTTGAGAGCCGAAAACAAAATGCCATCTCTCGCCCTAGAGGCACTATCCTAAGCCCTCGCGGCCGAAGAATTAACAGCTTAACGCACTACTGTCGACAGGGACGACGTGGTTCTCAATAAAAGACAAAAATCCACGTCATTCAAGCCAGCAAATGAAATAGTAAAATTTCAAGTGCACCCAACAGATCCCAACAAAACGGCGTCCATAGGAGCACAGCTAGACCTGAACCTGGATAAACACTGTGTTCATCGTCCCTTGTTACCCATCGATCCTATATCCACAGCTTGGGACCCCCTACCCCGATGTCTGCTGGTTTTGACACCAACACATGCCTTTAGATGTACTTACACTACTGCAGGATGCTGCTAAAGCGACACTACAATCAGATACCCTTCGACGAAACTGTGTGCGATGCATTAATCACAAACGGTGATGTAAAAAGCCCATAAAAAAAGATGCAAAACGTTTGCGGTGGTGGATACATCAAACATGGTTCAGATTTTAGTTGCGTGTGCGATGCAGGGCATACGGTTCAGTTCAATGAACTATTTGCGATGAGGCAGAACAGCAGAAATGGGCAGCCAGATGAAGGTGTGTGCGATATACGGCATACACTTCACTCGGATGAACTGTTTGTGATTAGGCAACACAAAATAAACGGTCAGCCAGATCAAGGTGTGTGCGATATACGACATACGGTTCACTCGGATGAGCTGTTTTCGATTAGGCAACGCAACAGAAATGGTTCAGCCAGATCAAGGTGTGTGCAATGGAGGGCATACAGTTCATTCCGTTAAATTGTTTGTGTTGAGCCAAGAGAACAGAAATGTTTCGTGTAAACAAGATGTGTGTGATACGCGGCGAACATCCAATTACATCGGTGGCTAGTATACACATGACATTTCCACACACCAAAGTAAACTATTACATGCATAATTAACTAGGATAAACGATCATATGATCATCATCTACTTCTTGTGATGCTTGCCGCCACTGATCTACTAGGATAAATGGAACAGTATTCTTTACTGTGAATAGTATGCTCTGTTGGGCACACAGGTAAATGGATCATAGCCTTGGGTGAGCAATGTGCCCGCACGCATCATGCTAGCTCAATGTTCCTTCTATGCTAAGTTTTCATTAAATGATGGTGTTTTATGAACACGCCACCGTTTCCCGCCATTTCCTCACCAGTTTCCCACTGCCACCCAGCGATATAGCGCATAAACCTAGGCGGCGCGCGACGCACCGAGGCAACAAGCGCAGCCTGTAGCACATCCACCTTTTCCAAGCATGCCAACCCACCAAAGCGCTGCCTCTGCCATCAACCTCCTCGACGAGGAAAATGAGAAGGCGCCACGGCCACCGAGGCCGAGGCGCTCCTTGGCAATGCGATGGAAGACACCGTGATGTGCGTCTTTGCCAGGGTTGAGCAGACCCTTGGCGCATGGCGCTTGAGCGTTGCGGATCAAGATAGGCATGTCGGCGCCGAGAGGCTGCAACTCACCGCACAACATGATCGATGGTGCGCCGCAGAGCAAGCTAGGCGCGTCCGAGCTGATAGGCTGTGGCTCGCGGCACAGCAAGACCGTTGAAGCGCCGCAGAGTGAGAGGCGCGGGGCGCCGCATAGCAAGAGCGGATCCATCGGCGCTTGCCTATTGTCGATAGGGCCTCGTAGCTGGGTACATGTCCCGTCAGTACCCCCATTCCTCGCCAGGAGTGGGCAGAGGCCGTCTGCCGTACTTGCACCAGAGGCCGACCACGCCGTACTTGCACCAGACGCCCATCGCACCGTTCGCATGGGGCGCGCCATTCGCCTTGTCCGCGGCCCGCTCGATGCCAATGCGATGGTCGCTAGGCTCGACCGCCTCCTTGACCCAGGTGTCCACCTGGGCGCAGTAGAGGAACATGGCCATCGCATCCTCGAGCAGGTGATCTCCGATGAAATAGCCAACTTGAAGCTCAAGATCGCGCTCCAGATGTACCGTGAGCGTGTCGACCGCTTGGACGAACGCTTGCACGAGTTCAGGCAGAGCCAAGAGCTACCGTAGGCAAGGGCTGCTGGTCATGGACGCGTTTAATTGGTTGACTCATTTCGACGTCGAGCGCTATGTATTCACAACAATCTTAATATTGCTTTGTTTATTGCTCTGTTTTAATGTGTGTACTCTGTTTTCCATTCTTCTATGTTCTGTTTCAATGTGTGTGTATATATGCTTTCCATTCTATATATGTGGATGATAACAGCTAGATACAAATTAGTATAAGAAAACAGATAGAAAAATGGAATTCATAATATATATTTATTGTTCATTAGTTCACCATAGAATATATATAATATCATCACTTATACGTGATGATACTTAACTACCATGTACAATGCATAAAATTGAAAACGAACAATACTAAAACTAATAATCCCTCTTGGGGGCAGTATTCTGGCAGCCCCCCGCCAGTAGCTCCCTGGTGCGTGGCGTCTTCCCAGCGCGGAGGCAGTACTCCGCCTCCTCCGCCTCGCAGCGCTTGACATACCGATCTGCCTCTTGCTGGCGGATGAGCGCGAACGATCTTGCCATTTCGTTGGGCGCCCACCGGAGCTCCTCGTCGATGGCACGCCGGAGCTTATCGTCCCACCTCCACGCAGCGATGAGGCGCCTATCCCCTTTGACCTTCCTCGCAAAGTACTCGTCTTCGTACACCTCCTCCGCCCAACGACGCGCCCGTCCCCAAAGCTCCACCGCCTCCTTTTTCCAGCCGGCCTCACAGGCTTCACAGGCCGCCTGGTACCTGGCTTCCTCTTCCTCCATCTCCTTCTTGAACACCACTTGCCTGGTTTTCTCAGCCGGCTGCAACGATTTCCACAGAAAAAGATTGTACTGGCCCCAAAACCACTCCAAAGTTGGGGGGTCCGACGCAACCTTGTCCGTCGGCACGTAGGGGTCCTCCTCGTCGCTGCTCTTCGACTGAACGTCCTCGGGGGGCGGCGCCTCCTCGTTGGCACGTGGGCAGATCGGCGGTGCCATGGCAGAGATTTGTGAGAGAGAGAGAGGGGGGGGGGGCGAGGGAGGGGAGGATGTAGATGAGAATGCTGGTGGGACGACGTGAGCAAGGTAGTATTTATTGGTGGCCGAAATCTAGATTGAAGGGAACAGTACACACGCCGGTCGTCGGAATTTACGAGTACTGTAGTTTGAATTGCACACGATTCCCGCAGCAAAAGCCGTGTGTGAACTTAATAGCTGACAGTTTCCAATACATAACCGCGTCTGATTAATAACTCGCGCCACTCACCTTCGAAACCTTGAGGCACCAAATAGAGTGCCAGTCATGTGGGGCCCGGTTGTCTTGCCAGATATTTACATTTTATTTCCTCATATAAGGGACGAATGCTTATTTTGTGTTACCATGGCACTCCATGCATATGTCCAAGCCGTGACACCAATGTGTTTGAAAATTCCTTCCAATTTACTACACATGGAATTAACTCGCACACATCAAGTACACAAATATGATTTTTCAAACCGTTATGGTTAGTTGTTGCATGTACATGTAGTTCAAATTTGAATTACGAACATTAAATGGCTAGAAAATCACTTAAATGTCTTAAAAAGGTCAAATGACCCCTGAAATTTTCCAAATTTTGACATGAAAGTTGTATTAGTGCACGTTAACTGTACAAAAATTTTGAAGGCCATAAGAGGAAGCTATCGCCGGTTCGTCATCAAACATGCATTGTGCCCTCTCGGAACCACGCCCCTTCTAGTGAGTTGTTCCGGTTTGTGAGGGGTGTGTGTCCAAAATTTCGTCAAACAAGCCAATTTTTTTACCACACCATCGTGGTGCCATGCCATTACGTCAAGCAAGGTTTCATGTGTTTCTGATCATTTTTGAATGTTTTTGGAATTTAAATGCCATAGCATGCACTCGATGCTTTGTGTCCAAGCCGTGACACCAATATGTTTGAGAATCTTCCAATTTACTACACATGGAATTAACTCGCACACAAGTACACAAATATGATTTCTCAAAACCGTTATGGTTAGCTATTGCATGTACATGTAGTTCAAATTTGAATTACGACCATTAAATGGCTAGAAAATCACTTAAATGTGTTAAGAAGGTCAAACGACCCCTGGAATTTTCCAAATTTTGACATGATAGTTGTATAATTGCATGTTTACTATAGAAAACTTTTGAAGGCCTTAAGAGGAAGCTATCGTCGGTTCGTCATCAATGATGCATTGTGTCCTCTTGGAACCACGAGCCTTCTAGTGAGTAGCTTCGGTTTGTGAGGGGTGTGTGTCCAAAGTTTCGTCAAACAGGCAAATTTTTTTACCACACCATCCTGGTGGCATGCCATTACATCAAGTAACGTTTCATGTATTTCTGATCTTTTTTTTAATTCTTTGAAATTTAAATGCCATGGCACTCCATGCTTGTGTCCAAGCCGTGACACCAATATGTTTGAAAATTCCTTCCAATTTACTGCACATGGAATTAACTCGCATACAAGTACACAAATATGATTTTTGAAACCGTTATTGGTTAGCTGTTTCATGTACATGTAGTTCAAATTTGAATTACGGTCATTAAGTGGCTAGAAAATCACTTAAATGTCTTAAAAAGGTCAAATGACCCCTGAAACTTTCCAAATTTTTACATGATAGTTGTATTAGTGCACGTTAACTGTAGAAATTTTTTGAAGGCCATAAGAGGAAGCTATCGCCGGTTTGTCATCAAAGATGCATTGTGTCCTCTTGGAACCGCGAGCCTTCTAGTGAGTAGCTCTAGTTTATGAGGGGTGTGTGTCCAAAGTTTCGTCAAACAGGCCAATTTTTTTATCACAACATCCTGGTGGCATGCCATTACGTCAAGCAAGGTTTCATGTATTTCTAATCATTTTTTAATTTTTTGGAATTGAAATTCCATGGCACTCCATGCTTGTGTCCAAGCCGTGACACCAATATGTTTGAAAATTCCTTCCAATTTACTGCACATGGAATTAACTCGCACACAAGTACACAAATGTGATTTTTCAAACCATTATGGTTAGCTGTTGCATGTACATGTAGTTCAAATTTGAATTACGGTCATTAAATGGCTATAAAATCACTTAAATGTCTTAAAAAGGTCAAATGACCCCTGGAATTTTCCAAATTTTGACATGACAGTTGTATTAGTGCATGTTAACTGTAGTAAAATTTGGAAGGCCATAAGAGGAAGCTATCACCGGTTCATCATCAAACATGCATTGTACTCTCTCGGAACCACGAGCCTTCTAGTGAGTTTCTCCGGTTTGTGAGGGGTGTGTGTCCAAACTTTGGTTAAACAGGCCACTTTTTAACCACACCATCGTGATGCCATGCCATTACATCAATCAAGGTTGCATGTGTTTATGATCATTTGTGAATTTTTTGGAATTTCAATGCCATGGCACTCGATGCTTTGTGTCCATGCCGTGACACCAATATGTTTGAAAATTCCGTCCAATTTACTGCACATGGAATTAACTCGCACACATGAATTCAAATATGACTAAATGGCTAGAAAATCACTTAAATGTCTTTAAAAGGTCAAATGACCCCTGAAAGTTTCCAAATTTTGACATGACAGTTGTATTAGTATTCCAAATTTTCTCGTACATTTAAAACACCATCCGTTGCCACCGTACCCCAAATTCGTCTTTCACACCTAATACAAAATATCAACAACATCACACACATTTTGTTGTAGGGACCGTTTGCGATGAAAATTCATGGGTCTACTTAAGTCTTCCTCCATAAGCTTCGCCGGCTTTGTCTGCTCTAGTGCCGGTCACCCCCGAATCCATGAATCCCAGATCCCCATTCCCGCAACCCCTTCTTGCTAAGAATGACGCCGTGGAAACGCTTCGTGAGGGCTCGTACGGTGGCCGCGTCCTCCCCAAGCACCACCGCCTGCGCCTAGAGCGCGGCTGCCTACGCCGAGTGGGCGTCTGCGACAGCTGACAGGGCAGCTGCAGTAGCCGAGACGGCTACTTCAGCTGCTGCGATGGCGGCTGCAAACACCGAGAGCGCTCGAGCTGCTGTCCATGCCGTCGATGTTGCCCTATCCCGGGTCGAGGCCATCCACGCCAAGATCGAGGACGCACACACCAAGATATTCCAGGCCACCTCAGAATCCAGCATGCAACCCATGTCCGAAAAGGTGGCGGAGGCCATGGAGCACCTGCTTCCTCATGAGATCGCCGAGCGGGAGCTGGAGATGCAGGAGGCAGCGGAGATTGAGGAGCGCCGAGAGGAGGAGTTGCGCATGGCTTAGGATGAGGTTGAGAAGAGCATGTCCATCGAGGAATCGGGGGTGAAGTACCAGCGCGAGCTTTGGCGCAGCCACTACTATGAGTACTACAACCTTGATGGCGACGCCGAGGACGAGGACGACGACGCGGTCGACTTCAGCTGGGGGGACGCAGAGTCCACCAACGGCGGCATGTCGCCAGGACAAGTCATCGGCGGAGTCCGGTTCCCTGATTTTTTTCTCTGCATCGGCTCACCAGTGCAGGGCACCAGTGCAAAATCTAGCAACAGTTGTCTTGACACCAGTTTTGGCATACATAGTGGACGGCCTTAGTGCTATTAGTTCTATGTTACTAAATTTGTGCATGTACACACCTGTTAGTATCAATTTGATGTCATCCAAACACTGTCTCTATGCTGTTGCAGTTATATTTATCTTCCTCATAAAATGTTCAATTTGTTATTTATAGTACCTGACTAAGAACTTGTACCATTGTTGTAGTTAATTATAGCTTCTGATGTTTCAGAATTTGGTTGTTGTCTCAGTAGCAATTAATTCATTTGCACATCGATCTTTTTGAGAAGATATGTCTTAATTAACTTGTTTATTTAGTTTTTCAAAATATGTATTTGGTGATTTTCCATGTTGCTAGAAACCCATTTCCCCTACAATTGTTACTGATCTAGTTTTAAATATTATAGGATGAACGGAAGTGTTCTTACCTGGAGTGGGTTGATCAAGAGTGGCCACAGTCTTTGAAGATGTGCCTAGCAAAGCTCTGGAGCATGTATGAGGAAGAGAACAGAGATAGGCTTAGAGAAAGTGTTGTCAACGCTGAAGAATATTTCAAGATGCGGGAAAAAAAGGAGGAAGATGGAGAATGAGCTCAGATTTTTTAAATTAGACTTTGCTAAGATGGTGTTGGTGAAGGAGGAGGCACTTTCCCAGTTGGTGAGTGCAAAACAGGTTCTTACTGAACTAAAAGCAGAGATGGATAAGACGAGCCTGGCTGATCTCGATTAGGAAAATGAATATATTGTACTAATATTGTTCTTATGAAGGTGAACTAGCTATATGATGTACTGTGCTGTTTTCAGGTAGCTATCGTACTGTGATGTTAAAATATATTTATTTGCCTGATATGAAATTGGCAAACAGCTGTTCGATATGAAATGTGAATTTGCCTAATACTGGAATTATTAATTGTAAACTAATAAACCTGCTAAATGGGTCATGAAACTTCGCAAACGGTTCTAGCAGTAAAAGTGCTTGTGATGGATAGCCCAATGCCATACAATTTTCTTCATCAAATCGTGTGTCATGTAGATGAATAAAAGCAAACGGTTAACCGAGGCAGAGCGTGTGTGATCGTTACACCTATCACACACGAGGCCATACATAAAACTATGTGGGATGTATATACGAACGGAAGCGTTTTCCCTCGATTGACTATGTGGGATGTACATACGAATGGATACGTACTTCTTGGATTGACTGTGTGGGATTTACATAAGAACGGAAATGTATTCCTTGGATTGACTGTGTGGAATGTACATACAAACAGAAACGTTTGTCTGGGACTGACTGTGTGGGATGTACTTACGACCGAAAATGATTGGGCCTGTATAATTGTATTTTTTTAACGCACATGTACGTATAATCGTATTTGATCGCTCGCCCGTCGCACACGAGCTCATTTTGCCGAGCGTGTGTGACCGGAGGGCCTATCCCTGACGGTTTCTGGGTCGTGTGGGAAGGACCCCCCTATCGCCCACACTCACTAGGCGATGGTTCAGAATGCCATCGCGGAAAGGGGTTAAAAACCGTTTGTATAGCAGCTCACTGTACCAGTGTTACACAGGACAATATTGGGAACATCTGTTGTTTGCCATCGAGGTTAGTTTCATCCCATGGCTTATATATACTCACTGTTCAGGATATCGGTAGCTGGTACCATATAGGCCGGGGGCTGATAAGGGATTAATCGTTGAATCGGACATTTAACTGAATATATCTGTAACCCATTTATCGGTAGGTTAACTAGGGCCATATCTAACATATCTGAGGCTACATAGCAAGATGCATTGTACTGAATGACTAAATATGCAATCCTTGGCCACACAGCAACAAGGAAGGGCTGTTTGGTTCTAGGCCTAGGAGTGCCACACTTTGCCATACAATGTTCCCAAACTTGCCAATGGGCTAGTTCTTCAAAACGAGAGCCACAAGTTGGCACGCCTAAGAGTATCTTGCCACACTTTTTGAGTGTATGTGATGTGGGACCATAGTGTGGCTTGCCTAAGATGTGGCTTGAACCAAACACACACCTAACCTTAGGTGTGGCAACCTTTGGCAAATGTAGTCTCAAACCAAGAGTGTTACCTTAATGTTCTGATGATGTCTAGATATACATAGAAGAGCAACAAGAACACCAACAACATAGCAACAGTTAACTGCAGTTAATTGGCTGATAGTTGTAAAAATGTAATAAACTCCCTCCGCCCCATAATATAAGATCTTTGTTCATCCACGCCGTGAGTATATTGGATGCTATAAGATCTTATATAATGGGACGGAGGGAGTGTTGTACTACATCATTGTGCAATTGTTGTTTAGCTTCTAATGTTAACTTGGTGCTTTTAGGTACATGTCATTGGTAAAGATCCGTGCTTTGACCCTTTCTGCGTATGGGGCAATGAGATATTGCTGAACCAGCATCAAGTGAGTAAACTGATAAAGATTGTTAGTAAAATGGGTCAAACGATGGCAATTAAACTATTTGTTTACACTTTATCCAAGACAACAGTGAACTACAACATGGTAAGTAAGAACTCTGCAGCCTTCTTTTTACTACCCATAATGAGTTGTCTTAGATGACAATGTTTGAATCTTTTTCCTTTGTAGTGGTTCTCGAAGCAGTTTACTCAAGATTACCTCTCAAACTACATGATTGGTGGGCATGCAAAGGTTAAAGTATTTCTGCCAGAACACAATGAATATCTAGATGCCCTCATGAGTCATGAAGACAGTGAAGGATGGGAGGTCAGCCATCACAAGGGGTTGGACTGAGTCGTGCGTGCCTTCTGCATGGAGGAGAGCACAATACGGGCATTCCACTTCACCTTATTCAGCAACCAGAATGTCTTTTGCATCTTTCTTTACCGTGTTTAATAGTACAAGTATACAACCATGGTTCATCATTCTTTATTTGGTGCTTATGTAATTCTTGAACATGTGTATCAGTGAATCGAATAATGCATTGGTTGTTTAACCTGATGGAAATGAATAAAGTTATAGCCAACTTTCAAATTCAAATTCGGTACAATTTTAAATAGCAGTGATTTAATTAGGGTCGAAATATGCTCTGCAGGTCATTACGGCGCACACGGTCTATAAAGCACAAACGTGTGTGATATACATGTACTTCCGACACGGTTTACAGAGAGGAAACGTGTGCGACCATGCACATAGTTACCATTTGCGAAGCGTGTGTGATGTCAGACAATATCACAAACGGTGCGAGCAAACTAAATGTTTGTGATAGTTGCCTTATCATACGCGCTTTACAATCATGAACTGTTTCGGATGTCGTAGGCATCGTAAAAGTTGCACCACATAATAGTGTGTGCGATAGTTATCCTGTACAACACTGGTATGACGGTCCGACATTTCGTAATCCTATCCGACACTCATACGATGATTAGGTAATCTTCTTAATTACAGATTGCATACGGTTCGAGAGAAGTGTACAGATTGCATACAGTTCGAGAGAAGTGAATTTGTGTGATAGTCTCCTGATCACACACGCTTGGCAATCATGAACTATTTGTGATGGAGTGCGCATCGTAAACATTGCACCACATAATAGCGCGTGCAATGGTAATGCCAGCACACACACGAGTAGCAAAGATGGAGCGTTTGGGATATTCGATATATCACAAATAGTTGTGTGAAGAATCGCGTTTGGGATAGATGAGGGCATTGCATACGCTTTGTTGTAGAAAACGTATGCATTCCTACTCCATATCCCCGATGGTTTCTTGGTCGTGTGGGAGGGACCCCCTATCACCCACACTAGCAAGGAGATGGTTTAAAATGCCATCACGAAAAGGGGTTAAAAACTGTTCGTATAGCAGCTCGTTGTACCAGTGAGGATGCAACACAAACTGGAGAAGGCGCGACATGGGAGATATAGTTTTGAGTAGATTAGTTTTATTATGATTTATGTAATTTAAATTCTGCTGAACTTGGCCAATTTATGCTGAAGTTGTTTGTTCCAATGTTCTAAAAGTTTGTGGTATCGTACTATTAAGTCAATTACTGTACCTGCCAGCCCTTAAAAGTGGTACCTTCGCATACTACCTTGTCAAATATTTATCTTTTCCATTGACCGTCATGCCCCGAGGGAAACCTTAGCCGTCAAGGGGTAAAAGATGTCTGCGCACAAAGGCAAGGAGGGTCGCCAGGTTGCAGGATCGACAGGGGTGACAAGTAATCCTTGTCCCACCGCCGGTAGCACTGATAGCATCACGAGCGGCGTCAGCGGGGAAGGCGGAGGCGGCGACTTGTCTGGTGAATGGAAGATCACATCCGAGCTAATTTTTGAAAGGACAAAGCTAACACAGGTAAGTCAACCCGCACCCATGTCCCACATGAAATGCGTCGCGTTATTTGTTCACTGAACGATCTAGTATCTGTGAATAGGACGGTGAAATCCTCCCTGTGTTATACCATAGTATTCCAATGTCTGTGCAAAGTCCTCAGTTCAGCAGAATACAGAAGACAGAGAGATGAGGGTACCTGTGTACCCCAGTCCGTAGAGTCTGCACGGATGGATTTGATTTTGGGCGTAGATTTCTAGTCTGCCCAAAAGAGGTTTGAAATAAAACAAATTGTTTTCTATGTTATGTGTTCATCAACTACATCCACGATTTAACTCCATTTTTTTCTGTACCATAGGGATATGACACATGTGGATATTTGAGTGGATGGACGAAGAATGGAAGGGGAGAGCAAGGACTGTAATCCACAAGCTCGCTGAAGAAATTTGGTGCTACAGAAATCAAATATGGAGAAGGATAAGCAGATAGCTTGCATGAAAGAAGAGAGGAAGCTGGCAAACTTCTACCTGAAGCATGCCATTAAGAGAAGGGATTTAGCTGCACTGTCTATCATAGGTGGATGTGTACTTATGTATGCTCTCTTGCAGTTCTTTGTCACGTGAATTATATAAAATGATTTGATTACTTTCTGAACTTTTTGTAAACCCTTTTGGAAATAAAATGGATACATTTCAGAAATAGTTTCAATCACTTTCATAAATATATGATAACAAATTCAACAAACGTCTACGATATTCAACACGAGTCTCCCTAATACGACATTAAATCAGCATCTTAAATAGCCATGCAACATGCTAGTAACACAACTTTTAATCAAGATCACTGTCCATCTCATCTGGACCTATTTCCTCCTTGTCGACTAGTTCATCCTCGCTCATGTCCAAGTCTTCATTGCCTTGCTCAAATTTACACCAAATTTCTTCCACAACACTAGTAGGAACTGAAACCCCTAATGCTTCATCTCTTTCGCGGTGAACATTTGGTATAGCATCATCTTCCTCCTCTTCATCCTCCACATCTCCGGCAGCATCATGATCCTCCACTTCATCCTTAACATCCACAGCTAAACAATGTGGTGAAGAATGGGTGGCTTCTTGATAGGCTTGTACTGTCGCGTCCTACTCACCTTCAAAAACTTCTGGAACATCATATGTGTCTCTGGACCCAATAGGCACAACCACCTTCCAAGGGTGACCAAACTGTGTGTCCTCCAAGTAAATACATTTGGTAGCTTGGGACACCAGCATGAATGGAGCATCCTGGTACCAAAATGCGGAAGTATTCACGCTTTAAAAAAAACCATCAGACTTCGTCTTCAAGCTTTTCTTTTTCAGGGCATCAAGGTCAAACCAATCACATCTAAACAGGAATAGTCATCCGTCTTCGTAATTGACCTCAAGAACTTACTTCAGCACCCCGTATAGTTCCATCTCTTCTTCAGAGTTTTCAACACCTACCTTCATCATGACGCCTAAATTTTGAGTCATTCGGTCCTTTTTAGAATCCACAGTACGAAACCTAACACCACTGACAGTGCATGCATCCCACGGACGTACACGCATGTCTGGCCCTTTTGATAGTAGTTTTATATCTTCAGCCGCATTTCTTAACTTCCTTACATGATCTGCAAACCAGTCAACTAACTCCGCCTTGTGCTTCTGCTCCAAGTTTCGCACACCCCTTTTCTTTAATTCTTCCTTTTGAACCCTGTGGAAAAGAAGTAAACTAGTCATGAACTTAGTTAAGATATACTCATTCGCAACGTTGTAGTACGACTTAGTTAGGTGATTGAAACTTACTCCATGTACTTCTTTACATCTGGACAGTTGTCAAGTATATATCTATGCATTTTGCTCCATTCCTCAGAGCATGTTTTCTTATGGGCCGCCCCAATGCCAACAGGACCACCATCCAAAAATATACCTAGGCTTCCTCTCCTAGATTTCTGCTTTTTCTTCTTCTTATCATTCTTACTCATGTTCCTATCTGGCTTCTAAAAACTAGTCTTTATGTCTTCTTTCAAATATCTGGAGCAAACGATGAAGTTCTCATCATTGATATAGGACTCCGCAATTGAGCCTCCGGGCCTTGCTTTTTTACGCACGGTTGACTTGAGCTAGCCAAGCCTTCTCTCAAATGGAAACATCCAACCATACTAGACAGGTCACCTTAGTAGTCCCTCATCCAGAAGATGTATAGCTAGGTGCACCATTATGTCGAAGAAATCAGGTGGGAAGAGCATCTCAAGCTTGCAAAGAATTTGAGGAATGTCATCTCTCAATTGCTTCACGACATCGATTCTTAATGTCTTGCACACAACTCCTTAAAGAATCTTCCTAGTAAAGCGATAGCCTCATACATCTTCTTGGAGACAATGCCTCTAAGACCAGCTGGTAAGATAGTCTACAGGAGTATGTGGTAATCATGCGTCTTCAGACCATGTAATTTACCAATCTCAACATCTACACGAGTATGAGAGTTTATGATAGGTACTTGGTAGGCTTGATGTAGAACCTTCCCGGCAACGGCGCCAGAAATTCTTCCTGCTACTTCTTGAGCTTGCTTTGATTCTTCTCTTGAAGAGGAAAGGGTGATGCAGCAAAGTAGAGATAAGTATTTCCATCAGTTAAGAACCAAGGTATTAATCCAGTAGGAGGTACAAGCAAGTCCCCAATAGATGCACCTGCACAAACTAACAAACACTAGCACACAACGCGAAAAAGGGGTTATCAATCCCTTCATGGTCAATTGCAAGAGTGAGATCTAATAGAGATAGATATAAAAGATAGGTAAAAGGCAAAATAAAGTAAATATAAATAAATTGCAAAAAAGTATTTTTGCGTTTTTGGATTTATAGATCTGAAAATATTTGATGGAAAATAGACCTGGGGGTTTTTGGTTTTTGGGTTTATAGACACAATCATACGGTGGGTAAACAAATTACTGTTGAGCAATTGATAGAAAAGTGCAAAGTCATGACGATATCTAAGGCAATGATCATGAATATAGGCATCACGTCTGTGACAAGTAGACCGACTCCTGCCAGCATCTACTACTATTACTCCACACATTGACCGACTCCTGCCTGCATCTAGAGTATTATGTTCATAAGTACAGAGTAACGCCTTAAGCAAGATGACATGATGTAGAGGGATAGATCCAATCAATATGGTTAAAACCCCATCTTTTTATCTTTAATGGCAACGATACAATACGTGCCTCGCTACCCCTAGTGTCACTGGGTGAGGACACCGCAAGATTCAACCCATCAGAAAGCACCTCTCCCATTGCAAGAAAAACCAATCTAGTAGGCCAAACCAAATCGATAGATAGGAGAGAAATACAAAGCAATCTTAATCATGCATAAAAGTGTTCAGAGAAGACTCAAATAATATTCATAGATAATCTGATCATAAAACCACAATTCATCGGATCTCAACAAACGCACGGTAAAAGAAGATTACATCGAATAGATCTCCAAGAACATCGAATAGAACATTGTATTGAAGATCAAAGAGAGAGAAGAAGCCATCTAGCTACTAGCTAGGGACCTGTAGGTTTGTGGTAAACTACTCACACATCATCGGAAGGGCAGCAAGGTTGGTGTAGAGGCCATCCGTGATCAAATCCCCCTCTGTCGGAGTGCCGGAAAAGGCCCCAAGATGGGATCTCACGAGAACAGAAGCTTGTGGTGGCGGAATATTTTTGGTGTGCCCTCTGATGTAAGGGGAATATTTGGGTATTTATAGAGCAAAGATTAGGGTTAGGAGAGCCACAGGGGGCCCACAAACCAAGGGGGCGCGCCCCTAGGGCTTGTGGCCCCCTCATGGGTCTTCTGGCCTCTTCCCGAAGCTTCGTGGATGTCTTCTGGTCCAAGAAAAATCCTCAAAAAGTTTCGTTCCGTTTGGTATAGATTTTCTGTAAAAGACAAAAACAAGGAAAAAACTAGTAACTGGCACTGGGCACTAGGTTAATAGGTTAGTCCCAAAAAATGATATAAAGTAGCATATTAATGCATATAAAACATCCAAGATAGATAATATAATAGCATGGAACAATAAAAATTTATAGATACGTTGGAGACGTATCAAGCATCCCCAAGCTTAATTCATGCTCATCCTCAAGTAGGTAAATGATAAAAACATATTTTTATGAGGAATGCTACCTAACATATTATCAATGTAATTCTTCTTACTGTGGCATGAATATCCAGATCGATAAGATTCAAAACAAAAGTTTAATAGTGACATAGAAACCATAATACGTCAAGCATTCTAATAAAGCAATCGTGTCTTCTCGAAATATTATGGCTAAAGAAAGTTATCCCTACAAAATCATTTAATCTTGTCATGCTCTATCTTCATCACACAAAGTATTTACCATTCACAACCCCAATGACAAGCCAAGCAATTGTTTCATACTTTTAATGTTCTCAAGCTTTTTCAACTTTCACGCAATACATGATCGTGAGCCATAGATATAGCACTATAGGTGGAATAGAGTATAGTGGAGGTTGTGAGGAGAAGACAAAAAGGGAGAAAGTCTCACATCAACTAGGCAAATCAATGGGCCATGGAGATGCCCATCAATTGATATCGATGCAAGTGAGTAGGGATTGCCATGCAATGGATGCGCTAGAGCTATAAGTGTATGAACGCTCAAAAGAAAACTAAGTGGGTGTGCATCCAACTTGCTTGCTCATAAAGACCTAGGGCAATTTGAGGAAGCCCATCATTGGAATATACAAGCCAAGTTCTATAATGAAAAATTCCCACTAGTATATGAAAGTGACAAAATAGGAGACTCTCTATCATGAAGAACATGGTGCTATTATGAAGCACACGTGTGGCAAAAGGATAGTAACATTGTCCCTTCTCTCTTTTTCTCTCATTTTTTATTTTTTAATTATTTTTTCTTTATTTTTTCTTTTGGGCTCTTTGGCCTCTTTTTTTATTTTTTTTATTTGGGCTCTTTGGCCTCTTTATTATAAGTCCGGAGTCTCATCCCGGCTTGTGGGGGAATCATAGCCTCTCTCATCCTTTTCTCACATGGGACAATGCTCTAATAATGATTATCATCATACTTTTATTTACTTACAACTCAAGAATTACAACTCAATACAAGAACAAAGATATGAATCTATATGAATGCATCCGGCGGTGTACCGGGATGTGTAATGATCTAGCGTGACATGTATAAAAAATATGAATGGTGGCCAAGCCACAAATACTATGCCAACTACATGATCATGCAAAGCAATATGACAATGATGGTATGTGTCATAATAAACGAAACGGTGGAAGTTGCATGGCAATATATCTCGGAATGGCTATGCAAATGTCATAATAGGTAAGGTATGGTGGCTGTTTTGAGGAAGGGTATATGCTGGGTTTAATCTACCGGCGAAAGTTGCGCGGTACTAGAGAGGCTAGCAATGGTGGAAGGGTGAGAGTGCATATAATCCATGGACTCAACATTAGTCATAAAGAACTCACATACTTATTGCAAAAATTTATTAGCCATCGAAGCAAAGTACTAATACGCATGCTCCTAGGGGAGAGGTTGGTAGGAGTTAACCATCGCGCGCTCCAGACCTCCACATAAAGGATGACAATCAATAATAAATCATGCTCTAACTTCATCACATAACGATAGACCATATGTGTATGCTTCGGGAATCACAAACTTTAACACAAGTATTTCTACTAATCCACAATTACTCTCTAGCATGACTCTAATATCACCATCTTTATATCTCAAAACAAATGCAAGGAATCAAACTTCTCATATATTCAATGCTCTTTATGAAAGTTTTTATTATATCCCTCTTGGATGCCCATCGTATTAGGAACAAATTCATAACCTAAGCAAATTGCCATACTGTTCTCAAGACTCTCAAAATAATATATGTGAAGAATGAGATTTCATCAATTTCTACAAAATAAAACCACCGCCGTGCTCTAAAAAGATATAAGTGAAGCACTGGAGCAACTGCCTAGCTCAAAAGATATAAGTGAAGCACATAGAGTATTCTAATAAATTCATGATTAATGTCTGTCCCTCTCAAAAGGTGTCTATAGCAAGGATTATTGTGGCAAACTAGAAATAAAAGACTCATATAATACAAGACGCTCCAAGCAAAACACATATCATGTGGTGAATAAAAAGATAGCCTCAAGTAAATTTACCGATGGATTGTAGACAAAAGAAGGGATGCCATCCGGGGCATCCCCAAGCTTAGATGCCTGGTTGTCCTTGAATATTACCTTGGGGTGCCTTGGGCATCCACAAGCTTAGGCTCTTGCCACTCCTTATTCCGTGGTCCATCAAAACTTTACCCAAAACTTGAAAATTTCACAACACAAAACTCAACAGAAAACTCATAAGCTCCATTAGTATAATAAAGCAAATCACCACTTTGGTACTGTTGTGAACTTATTCTAAATTTATATTGGTGTTATATCTACTGTACTCCAACTTCTCTTTGGTTCATACCCCCCCCCCCCTATACGGCCCATAGATTCATCAAAATAAGCAAACAACACAATGAAAACAGAATCTGCCAAAAACAGAATAGTCTGTAGTAATCTGGAAATTTCGCATACTTATGTAACTCCAAAAATTCTGAACAATTTGGAAAATCTAGGAAATTTGTATATCAATCTTGTGTAAAAAATTCAGAATTTTATCACGCTCCAGTGAATTTTAACAATTCTGCTACTGGGCGCAAAAGTTTCTGTTTTTCAGCAAAATCAAATCAACTATCACCATAGACCGTCCCAAAGGTCTTACATGGCACAAACACTAATTTAAACATTAAAACACAATTAATACAGAAGTAATATTGAGTATTTATTCAATAATAGAAGCAAAAACAAAAACACAAAATAAAATTGGGTTGCCTCCCAACAAGCGCTATTTTTTAACGCCCCTAGCTAGGCATATTGCATATATCTAGGTATTGTCATTTTTGGTATTTAATACATAAGAGCCCTCATAATAGATTCATATGGTAACCTAATTTTCTTTCTTGGAAAGTGTTCCATGCCCTTCCTTAATGGAAATTGAAATCTAATATTTCCTTCTTGCATATCAATAATTGCACCAATCGTTCTAAGGAAAGGTCTACCAAGTATAATAAAGCATGAAGGATTGCAATCTATATCAAGCACAATAAAATCTACGGGCACATAATTCCTATTTGAAACAATAAGAATATCACTAATCCTTCCCATAGGTTTCTTAATAGTGGAATCCTCTAGATGCAAATTCAAAGAACAGTCATCAAATTTATGGAAACCTAGCACATCACATAGAGTTTTTGGAATAGTGGAAACGCTAGCACCCAAATCACACAAAGCATTACACTCATAATCTTTAATTTTAATCTTAATAGTAGGTCCCCATTCATCATAAAGCTTTCTAGGGATTGAAACTTCCAACTCAATTTTTTCTTCAAACGATTTCATCACAGCATCCATGATATGTTTAGTAAAAGCCTTATTTTGATTATAAGCATGAGGTGAATTTAGCATGGATTGCAACAAGGAAATACAATCTATTAAAGAACAATTATCATTATTAAAATCCTTGAAATCCAAAAGAGTGGGTTCATCGCTACTTAAAGTTTTGACCTCGCCAATCCCACTTTTATCAGATTTTTCATTAAGATCTGCACTCTCCAAATTATTGGGACGCCTTCTAGCTAAAGTTGACTCATCTCCAGTCCCATATTTATCAAGTTTTATATTAGCAAACAGAGATTCAATAGGAGTCACACCAATCACTTTAAGATCTTCATCATTATTAAAAGACTCCGGTTTAGCAGCCATCTTATTTATGAGCATAGTTTGCTTGTCGGAAATTTGGCCTACTAAATTTTCAATATGAGCAAATTGAGATTTAAGACCAAATATTTCCTTAGTAACATCATCAAGCTCTTTGTTGGTATATTCCATCATAGTTTTTTGTTCTTTAAGTTCGTTCCTAAAGAAACTATTATGCTCAAACTGTAAGGACATAAAGCTTTTTGTATTGTTTTCAACTTCTTCCAACTTTCTAAAGTAAAGATCAAGATTCTTGGGTTGAGACATGATGTCAACCAAGCAAACAAAAAGCAAACGAAAAGATGAACGATAGAAGGCGAATAAAAAGGCAAATATTTTTGTATTTTTCTGAAAACATTTTAGAAGTGGGGGAGAGGAAAACGAGAGGCAAATAGCAAATAATGTAAGTGCAAGAGATGAAAGTTTATGATAGGTTCTTGGTAGGCTTGATGTAGAACCTCCCCGGCAATGGCGCCAGAAATTCTTCTTGCTACTTCTTGAGCTTGCGTTGATTTTTCTCTTGTAGAGGAAAGGGTGATGCAGCAAAGTAGAGATAAGTATTTCCCTCAGTTAAGAACCAAGGTATCAATCCAGTAGGAGGTACAAGCAAGTACCCAATAGATGCACCTGCAAAAACTAACAAACACTTGCACACAACGCGAAAAAGGGGTTGTCAATCCCTTCACGGTCATTTGCAAGAGTGAGATCTAATAGAGATAGATATAAAAGATAAGTAAAAGGCAAAATAAACTAAATATAAATAAATTGCAGAAAGGTATTTTTGGGTTTATGGTTTTATAGGTCTGAAAATATATGATGGAAAATAAACCCGGGGGCCATAGGTTTCACTAGAGGCTTCTCTCTTGAAGAAAGCATACGGTGGGTAAACAAATTACTGTTGAGCAATTGATAGAAAAGTGCAAAGTTATGACGATGTCTAAGGCAATGATCATGAATATAGGCATCACGTCCGTGACAAGTAGACCGACTCCTGCCTGCATCTACTACTATTACTCCACACATCGACCAACTCCTGCCTGCATCTAGAGTATTAAGTTCATAAGAATAGAGTAACGCCTTAAGCAAGATGACATGATGTAGAGGGATAGATCCAGTCAATATGGTAAAAAACTCATCTTTTTATCCTTAATGGCAACAATACAATACGTGCCTCGCTACCCCTACTGTCACTGGGCGAGGAGACCGCAAGATTGAACCCATCACAAAGCACCTCTCCCATTGCAAGAAAAACCAATCTAGTAGGTCAAACCAAATCGATAGATGGGAGAGAAATACAAAGCTATCTTAATCATGCATAAAAGAGTTCAGAGAAGACTCAAATAATATTCATAGATAATCTGATCATAAAACCACAATTCATCGGATCTTAACAAACGCACGGCAAAAGAAGATTACATCGAATAGATCTCCAAGAACATCGAGGAGAACATTGTATTGAAGATCAAAGAGAGAGAGAGAAGAAGCCATCTAGCTAATAGGTATGGACCCGGAGGTCTGTGGTAAACTACTCACACATCATCGGAAGGGCAGTAAGGTTGGTGTAGAGGCCCTCCGTGATAGAATCCCCCTCTGGCGGAGTGCCGAAAAAGGCCCCAAGATGGGATCTCATGGGAACAGAAGCTTGCGGTGGCGGAAAAGTATTTTTGGTGTGCCCTCTGATGTAAGGGGAATATTTGGGTATTTATAGAGCTGAAGTTAGGGTTAGGAGAGCCACGGGGGCCCCACAAGCCCAGGGGGTGCCCTCCTGGGGCGCGCCCCTAGGGCTTGTGGCCCCCTCGTGGGTCTTTTGGCCTCTTCCCGAAGCTTCGTGGTTGTCTTCTGGTCCAAGAAAAATCCTCAAAAAGTTTTGTTCCGTTTAGACTTCGTTTGGTATTGATTTTCTGTAGAAAACAAAAATAAGGAAAAAAAACAACAACTGGCACTAGGCACTAGGTTAATAGGTTAGTCCAAAAAATGATATAAAATAGCATATTAATGCATATAAAACATCCAAGATAGATAATATAATAGCATGGAACAATCAAAGATTATAGATACGTTGGAGACGTATCAAGCATCCCCAAGCTTAATTCCTGCTCATCCTCGAGTAGGTAAATGATAAAAACAGAATTTTTGATGTGGAATGCTACCTAACATACTTATCAATGTAATTTTTCTTACTGTGGCTTGAATATTCAGATCCATAAGATTCAAAACAAAAGTTTAATATTGACATAGAAACAATAATACTTCGAGCATACTAATAAAGCAATCGCGTCTTCTCAAAATATCACGGCTAAAGAAAGTTATCCCTACAAAATCATATAATCTTATCATGCTCTCTCTTCACCACACAAAGTATTTATCATGCACAACCCCGATGACAAGCCAAGCAATTGTTTCATACTATTAATGTTCTCAAGCTTTTTCAACTTTCACGCAATACATGAGCGTGAGCCATGGATATAGCACTATAGGTGGAATAGAGTATGGTGGAGGTTGTGAGGAGAAGATAAAAAGGGAGAAAGTCTCACATCAACTAGGCAAATCAATGGGCTATGGAGATACACTACAAAAAAATACACTTCCGTGATGATACGTGTTTGTCACTGTAGATCACATTTTCCGTCATGCATGTACATCCATGACGATTTTATGACACAATCAAGATAGTCATACCTGTGATGTCGTAGAAGTGTTCCATGACAATACCAAAATGATCATCACAGAAGTGTCCACTTCCATGACGATAAATCGCTTGTCATGGAAGTGTTTTCGTCAAGGGTAACCGACACATGGCATCCACCGTAACGGGTCGCCGTTAAGCTATCGGGTTCCGGTTTGGATCCGATAACCCGTTAACAGCCCCGACCAATGGGGATTTTCCACGTGTAAAATTCTCATTCGCCGGAGTATCCACATGTCAGCTCAGTGCTAGGACAGATGTCATCCAGCGAATGGACGGGACGCGGTTATGATACATCGACATGCGGCTCGGACCAACAGTGGCCCATTCAGGTCAAAAGGCCAGCCTGTTTCACTTAGTCAAAGGTAGCGGCCTGGCCCACGGAAGGCCTGTTAACGGCCTGCTCGCATATAGCCCATTTACAGCCCGCTAACTCACGGCCCATTATAGCCTATCCGAATTAGGCCCAGTAGCGCCATGTGGGCTGTCCAATATGATTCCAGCCCGTTGTAACTTATGTCCCATGTATTGCCCATGACTTCATTCGGCCCATATGAGGCCCTTTGTAAATCTTGGCTCATAAACGGCCCATGGTGAAACTGGCCCATAATGAACAGTATATCGCTTTATACCCATTAACGGCCCATTATTCCATTGGGCCATTTCAGCCCATGTTATCTTTTGGCCTTTTAAAAGCCCATTTATTATTGGGCTCATTTCCGGCATTCAATTACTTACGGTCCGTTACTGGCCTGTTTCGCTTGTGGGCCATATTCAGCCCGTGGTTAAAGTCGGTCCGTCTGTGGCACTTTAATCCGTTGGGCCGTTTTCATAGCGTCATCAAATATGGCCCATTAACGACCCGTTATGCCTGCCGATAGAATTAAGCCCGTTGTACACATGGGCCTATTAACGGCCCGTTATGGTCGGCCCATAAACAGATGATTCCCATTATAGCCCGTTTACGGCCCATATTGCGGTCCGTTAATTGTCCACGAAAGTACGACCCATGTTTGGCCAATCAATTATCCGGCCCGTAGAAGTCCCATTGAATCTACAGCCCGTAGAAGGCCCATGGATCATACAGACCTTAGGAGGCCCACTACAGTAGGCAGCAGGACCATGGTTACAATGGTCCGTATGTTGCCCATGGTTATTGTGGCCTAGTTCTAAATAAAAAGGTTACCGCGGAAAAAGAACTGCAGTGACTACAAGCAAAAAAATAAACAAGACAATAAGGAAATAAATAAGCAAACAACTTACGCTTGGCTATTAAGGCTATTACAAATATTACATCCACTGGGCATCAAAGTTCGCCACCAGTGCAAATATAGTGAACAAAGCAGCATATTACATACAATGGGCGTCTAAATTGGCCACCAGTGAAAATAAACGCGGCAACAAAACAAGTCCAGAACTGAAACCACTTCAGAAGAGCTCAAGAAATGATATCCTGGATACCCACCATGCTGGCAAGAAGCTTAGCAAGCTTATTAGTTTTCTCTTGTTTGCGCTAAAATCGTCCATCGCTTGCTGTTGCACCAGAAAGTATGCATCTGAATTCTGCAGAGACTTCCTCAGTCCTTCGGCTTCTTGCTGCAGCACAACTCACTGATGCCTTTCAGCTTGTAGCTGAGACTGAAGAAGCCGAAGTGATTCAGGCAACGAGTTCGAAAAGCTTCTGCCAGCGGTAGTGACCAGTAACTCGAACACTACAGCAACGCAGGACTTTGGGGTTGTCTCACTGTCTACAAGATAGTTTTTATCACCTTTCTTGGAGACCAACAGGGTTGTCTCACTATCTTGAACCTTATCTGCATTACTTTCTCTACCATTGCATAATGGGGTGCTCTTCTCCAATATTCTATTCGCATTCTACAAGAGAAACAAGCAGACACATCACATGTTTAGCATGTAGTATATGAAACTCATTTTGGTAAACCGGTTCAGTAGTAAGGTGGACAGGATAAAAGCATGAAACAAACATATATCTATGTACTATGGTCACTGTATTGTCTATATCATTCTAGTTTATGTTGCCAAATCAAGATAGAGACACAGTTCAAATCATATCTTTTTATGACACAACAGCATAGACAGAATATAAGTGTGGGAAACTACACAGCAATGGCAACACTTGTAATGTGCATGATATGAGAACAACTGTTTATACAACTGAAATTGAAATCAACATAGAGCAAGAAGTTAGAACATCAATCCAGTTAAAGAAATAGGTTTAAAACATACCTGTTGCGCCATTGGAGCTTCAATTGGATCCTTCAAATTCGAAATTAGTTGGTATGAGTAAATACAGTGATGCAAGAGCAAAGGAGTATGGACCATAGCTACGGAATCTGACCTAAGAACAGTTGCTCTTCTGCTTTAAACGTGGAGTTTGGGTTCGCTGTGGTGGTCTTCGTGCTTTGGGCACTGTAGTTGCTTTACAAACTGCTCGTGTGGGGGTACTCTGTGGTGGACATGGTGTTGTGTCAACTAGAAGTGGGTTACTATCTGCTGGGGTTGGGGTTAGATGGGGTGTAGCTGGTTCTCTGTCCAACGGTGTAAGTGTACAATCTGGAAGAGTCTCGATTATGTGTGGTGGGGCTAGTTTGTGGGCCAGTACAACCATGGTTCAATCTGCATCGATGGGTAGCACTGTCTTTTGTGAAGAACGGGGTTTTACTCCCTTAGATACTGCCATCACCCCCTCCAATTCAAATGGCTGATAAACAAGAAAAGAAATTGAATGTACAGACATTATATGATAGACACATGTGGTAATTCACATATATGTTGTCTAACCAAACAGGACATCATGACACAATTTCACATATATGATGGCTAACTAAACAGGATAGAATGACACAGTTTCAGATATATGATGGATAAGTTAACAGGATATAATGGCTGATACACATGAAGAGTAGTTCAATATACACAGATTGTTGACAAATGGAATATGTAATAAAAAAATGGATGGCATGAGATAATTCACATATATGATGCCTGGCTACACAGGATGGCGGTGCATAATTCACATATATGATAACTGGCTAAAAAACATGGCATTGCATAATTCACATATCTGATATAGAAAGCAAACAGGAGGCATTCACACAAAGCATGTCTAATCTAAGAAGATGGCATGGCAATGCAAGACACCATATGCATGATATGAGCAATATAACCCTGCCAAGTTAGAGCATACACCTCGGGGGGGATACGACTGGTCATCTGTCTCTGAATCCTCCTATGAGGAGCTATCTGTAACCAGCAAGAAATTTGCATCAACAGGTAGCACTGACTGCTCAGAAGACCTTGTTTTCACTCCATATTTTCCCATCACCGACTCAAATGGCTGATGCATAGGAAGAGTAGATGAATGTACAAACATTGTTGACAAATGGAATACATTATGAAAAAATAGTATGGCACGATACAATTCACATATACGATGACTGGCTAAACAGGATGGCATTGCATGATTCACGTATATGATGCCTGGCTAAAGAAGATGGCATTGCATAATTCACATATACTCCATCCGTTCCTAAATATTTGTCTTTTTAGAGATTTCAAATGGACTACCACATACGGATGTATATAGACATATTTTAGAGTATAGATTCACTCATTTTGCTCCGTATGTAGTCACTTGTTGAAATCCCTAAAAAGACAAATATTTAGGAATGGAGGGAGTATGATATAGAAACCAAACAGATGGCATTCACACAAAGCAAATCTAAACTAAGCTGATGACATATAAGATGTATAAAGTAAGCAATGCGAGGCGCCATATGCATGATATGACCAACATCAGCATGCCAGGCTAGAGCAAACACCTCAGGGGGTAAATAGGAGTGGTCGGCTCCCTCTGAATCCCGCTCTGAACAGTTATCTTCCTCTGGAATACAATCTGGAATGGGGGGAGGGGGCCCCCACTTCGCTCACCATGGAGCGGCATCTGCATGACATTATATTCCCACGAAATGGTCTTCTCTTTTTCTCTACATGTTTAGTACGATTGTGTACAATAACTGACATACATAATAAAAAACATAGTTAGATTATGTAAGGCCTAAGGGGTGCATGCAGAAATCAAGACTGATGGTAGCAAACGAGTGGATAGATCCAAAACTAATGATAGCAGGCAGATGATTGCTTCAGTTTAAAATGATAGACGATGGCTCATCTACTGTTTGTTGCCCACCCAACAAGAACCACATAGAAGACCCCAGATGAACCAGATAGTAGACAGATACTATTCATTGCTGCCTCGATATGTGCCCCACAGGCATTTTAAAACTCAAGTTGGAACATTAGTTTGGACCTGACTCGGAGTCTAAGAGGTGAACAGTATGATAAATAGCAGGTAATAATAACCGACGTATAACGTAAGCAGACACGAAAGAGTGCGACCTGTCTTCCGAAACTGTGTAGTCCTCAGTAGGGATGAAAATGGAGTGGAAACTTTCCAACGGAGAGGAAATATGAAAATAGAAGCAAAAATTTGCAAAACATAAGTAGAAGTGGATTTTTTTATGCGGAAACGAAAACAAAAACGGAACAGTGTTTTCCGGTGGAACAGGCGTGGAAACGGAACTTTCCATTTCCGTGAATATGGAATTTCCGTTTTTACTATAGACCTATGGCTGCTTTGTAGTCCAACCACCAAACAACAGACAATTATACAATGAGTAGAATGGATCATTTGAGCCCAACTTCTACTACCACACATGTACTCAGCTTGACCCTATACGCAATTGTCTAGTACTACTATGATACTACGCTAAGTTGCTAACATAATGATATTATTTTGTAGCCATGTTAACAATTCATTAAATTTGTTTGTGTTTTGTGTGTATTTCTCTATGATTCAAGGGGTTTTTAGGTTCCGGTTAATGCCCACTTCTTTTTCCGTGTCCGCTTTGTATTCGCTCCGTGTCCGTTTCTGGTTGTATCTATTTCCGTATTCATTTCCGGGGGTTCTGTATTCATTTCCGCTTCTGCAAAAATATGTGAAAACAAATATGGTAGCACTCAGTTCCGTCCGTTTCCTCTGTTTTCATCCCTAGTCCTCAGGTTCATCTGCTCAGTCGATGATGGTAATGCAGTTGGCGTGGCTACCGACAATGGGGAAGATGATCTGAGGCGGCGAAAGAAGGTCTGCACGGGGAATCTCTGCTGCTGTGAACGCTTCCGTTGATGGTGCACCTCAGGTGGGGTGGATGACGGACGACAGGAGCAGGACAAAACACACAGAGTTTTCTTTGACACCTATGTGAAAATCAAGTAAATCTGTAAGGGCTCCTTAGAATTGGAGGATTCTAAAAACATAGGGACAGGAAAAACACAGGAATAGGATAGGAATGCACGTGCAAAACAAAGCATTTGCAAACATAGGATTTCTATCAACCTGGGTGTTTGGTTCACATGAATTGGAAGAACATAGGAATGGAGAAACATGGTCAAATTAAAGTCAAACCACATGAAAATGTAAAATAAGAATCTTTATGCCAATAATGCACTTAGTCCTGTTCTTCATGCATATTAATTTGAAAAGGACGTCCAAGTGGATATTAAAATTCCTACATTTTTTCTTTGAAAGAGACACCAAAGGAAAAAAAAATCCTCCAGTTTTGCTTTGCTCCATTCGTTCTAACCAAATGCATGAATAGTAGTACCATAATAAAGTTTCCAATTCCTATGTTTTCCTTCAATTTTCTTTGAACCAGTGGTGATTCTAGTAGGCAGTCTTCAACAGGCTGAAGCCTGCCCTCGAAATATTTTGTGAGCTTAGATTTGGTCCACATGAATATCATATAATGGCTATCTTGCTAAACCGATTCAAATTGTGGTTCAAAAGAGCATTTAGTTTTCTCCCTGTTAACTTTGTGACCACGATTCATTTCTTTCTAGATTTGCAACTGCTTTGAACCAAAGGATCCCTGAGGGATCGACATGAATGTAGAGTAACAAAGTGATGCGACGAGTGTACAACCTCTTTGGCATAGTCTTGTCGACCTCAGCATCATTGGGTTGGACGTGGAGGATGGTGATGCTGGTGTGACTGTCGGAGGCGGGGAAGAAGATCTGCGGCCTCTGGAGACGGCGTCGAGGGTATTGCTCCACTGTGATGGACGGTTCAATCGTTGGAGCAGCTCCGGTGAGGTGTACGACGGCGAGGCTGAAGCAGGACAAGACAGACAACATTAATCTGAAGTGGGAGTCTAATAGCATGTGCAATAGATGATGTAAAATACATCACCAAAAAGTGCTAGATGTAAAATGCATCAGCCGCGCCACGGTCGCTCCGACAGATTGCTGTAAATACTATTGACTCTGAACTTAACTAAAGAAACTGAACTTTACAGTCGAAACTGAATTTTACTGTCGAAACTGAATTTTACTGACGAAACTGATTGAACTAGTAGCAGAGCATTGCAATAGAAGTTTTGGGCATTCGAGCACTGGTAGCAGAGAAGCAGTGATCTAAATCAGCAGCGGCTCAAGCAGGGAATGCACTAGCAGAGAGAAGCTCGTGCAGCAGCACCGCGAGTGAGTGCTAAAGTAGCAACTCCTATAGCTGCCGCGGTTTATGCAGCAGCAGCAGCAGTGCGAGCGAGAGCAAGAGCAGAGCAGAGCAGCAGCACGAATGAGAGCAAGAGCAGAGCAGGAGCACAAATGAGAGCAAGAGCAGAGCAGCAGCGCGACCGACAGCAAGAGCAGAGCAGCAGCACGAACAAAAGCAAGAGCAGTGCAGCAGCGCGACCGACATCAAGAGTAGAGCCGCAGTGCGAGCAAGAGCCGGAGCAGCAGCAGCATCAGCAACGCAAGCAAGAGCCGGAGCAGCAGCAGCTAGTGCTGGTGTGGAAGTCGCCGCCGAGGAAGCAACGACATGGGGGAGAGACGCCGTGGAGGTAGTGGCCAGCGACGGCGTCGTTGATGGAGACTCGCCATGGCTGCTCGGTATCGAGCACCGGCAGCCCTGTGAGATTGAATAAAAGATAAAATGCAGCGGTGAGTGCAGAACCTCCTTGGTCGCGCCAAGTAGGCCTCGGCTTCATCGGAGGAATTAGTGAGGGTGCTGCGGTTCCGGTGGGGCAGGTCAAGATGGCGCCGTGGAGATGGAGGTGGCGCGATAGACGGGGCGAACATCGGGGCAGCTCCTTGGAGGTGGAGGACGGGGCGGCTGATCCGGTGGGACGACGAAATCGACGATGGATCCTCATCCGGTGCGGTGGACAAGGGACGTCGAGTTGTTGCTATGGACGACGTCGTCGGGGAAGAGGCTCCGGCTGGGCGGCGGTCGGGAGGCCGACGGAGGAACGTGGGATTTCGCGGGTTTTTGCGGCCTCGGTGTACGAATGGGGGTACGAAGGGGAAGGTAGGGGGAGCCATGGCTTAGGGACGCGCTTGTCCGAAATGTGTGGTAAGTTACGAAGGTACCCCCACTGGTTTTGACCACGCGACGTCGAGGCGACATTTCCGGCTGAGGGGTAGAAGGGGGATTTCGCGTGTCTGGGCTGCGGGGCCAATTTCGGATAAGGAGGGAGTTTTCGCGCACATCGAAATTTCGAAATAACAGGGCACAGCGTGGGTTGAAGAGGCGGGAGTTTCGCAGAAGGTGAGACAAAAGATACTCGAGCTTGAAAATTTCAGGATAACAAGGCGCGGATTCCATGTTCGGCAGAACAAAGTTAACATGTATAAAAAAAGAAAATTCATACAAGACACAAGAGAGTCATGTCCCCTTTTACTATATTGCTATAAATGCCATTGAAAAACTACAAGAAAAATGTAAAAAAATCGGGAGAACAAGATTAGCATGTATAGTACCAAATCAATTTGCACTTCCCTTAATAACAACAAAAACAAATCAATTCCCACCACAAGAAAGAGTCATGTCCCTTTTTATTTGATTACAAATGCCAGGATCTTGAATTTCAATTTTTGAATCCATGTTATGTTGAATTTGAATATATCGTTAGGTGATCTTGCAGTTTATAATGGATGTAGTCCTACATTTTGATCTTCCATCTTATATGAACATTTTACTCCACCCTATGAATATATATATTGTCGTCTACCATATGGACTAAATTTGAATCAATTTTCCTTATTTGAATACGATTGTTGTCAAGTTGTACCATCATTTAAATATTATCTTGATAACAGAAAACATGCATATAGTAGTAATCATATTTAAATATGAACTACATGTACCATACGATCTCCAATTCAAATATTTGTATCCATTTTATGTTGAATTCAAATCACAGTACATTGGTCTAGGTAGCGAGATGTTCAGGATAATCTAAACCCTGGTTTCATAGGTATAAAATTTGGCCCAATTGGGGCAAGTTTTGGTATAAGCTTCTTGCAAACCGGAGCTTCTCTCAAGAAGCCTCGTGGTTCCGAGAGGGAACGTGTCACCATTGTGTGCGAAACGATATACGCTGCCTCCTCCTGATTTTCTTTACATAGGCAACATAGAACTATATGAGTGTCGTGTTAAATTTTGGAATTATTCCGGGTTCGTTTGGCCTTTTTTATACATTAATTGAGTTTTTGGTCTTTAATGTGGATAATTCAAATCTCAACTGCAAGCACATGCTTGAGTGCACCAAAGTTGGTTAAAAAATCACATGTGTGTCCTTGGGTGAATTTCTAGGTCCCATGCAAGAAATGGGAATGAAATTCAAACATCTGGGCATCGTGGCTCGGCCGATAACATTGAGAAACTTGGTTTTTAAATTCCTGTAAATCCAAAACTCGCCTGAAAATCATGAAACTTGCCATGGTGTCATGTCATGGCACTAACATGTTGTGGTAAAAAATTTGGCCGAATTTATACAAGTTTTGGTATAAGCTTCTTGCAAACCGGAGCTTCTCTCAAGAAGCCTCATGGTTCCGAGAGGGAACATGTCACCTTTGTGTGTGAAACGATATACGCTGCCTCCACCCTGATTTTCTTTACAGAGGCAACATAGAACTATATGAGTGTCGTGTTAAATTTTGGAATTATTCTGAGTTCATTTGGCCTTTTTATACATTAATTGAGTTTCTGGTCATTTAATGTGCATAATTCAAATTTGAACTGCAAGCACATGCTCCAGTGCACCAAAGTTGGTTGAAAAATCACATGTGTGTCCTTGGGTGAATTTCTAGGTCCCTTGTAAGAGATGGGAATGAAATTCAAACATCTGGGCACCGTGGCTCGGCCGAGAACATTGCGAAACTTGGTTTTTAAATTCCTATAAATCCAAAACTCGCCTGAAAATCATGAAACTTGGCATGGTGTCATGTCATGGCACTAACATGCTATGGTAAATTTTTTGGCCAAATTGGAACAAGTTTTGGTATAAGCTTCTTGCAAACCGGAGCTTCTCCCAATAAGGCTCGTGGTTCTGAGAGGGAACGTGTCACCTTTGTGTGCAAAACGATATATGTTGCCCCCCCTAGATTTTCTTTACAGAGGCAACATAGAACTATAGGAGTGTCGTGTTAAATTTTGGAATTATCCGGGTTCATTTGGCCTTTTTTATACATTAATTGAGTTTCTAGTCATTTAATGTGCATAATTCAAATATGAACTACAAGCACATGCTCCAGTGCACCAAAGTTGGTTGAAAAATCACATGTGTGTCCTCGGGTGAATTTCTAGGTCCCATGCAACAAATGAGACTGAAATTCAAACATCTGGGTGTCGTGGCTCGGCCAGAAACATTGAGAAACTTGGTTTTCTAATTCCTGTAAATCCAAAACCCGCATGAAAATCATGAAACTTGGCTTGGTGTCATGACATGGCACCAACATGTTGTGGTAATTTTGGTGTCCGATTTGCGAAGGCGCAGACATTAACAATCAACAAAGTCATTTTGGAACAAGTGCCGGGTACAATGAGGTTACCGTAGATGTGAATCCCAGCCATAGAGAACGCGGGCCCACGTACGTGTCTGAGAAACGTATGTAATGAGGATTTCTAGTGACCGATCTCGTTAAGGAGGCAAAGCAAGTGTTACCCTTTACAAATTAAGTTAGGCGGTAAACTTACAGCCCATCGCGTTGGCGTCGCCCCAACACACGATCGGTTTGGCCCGCCGCTCACCGAAGGGACGCGCATCGGCTTGGTGCGTCACTGACACGTGGGACCGCATGTAAGAAGTAGCACCAATACACGGCCGGTCCGGCCCGCCGCTTAACATGAACAGACGGTATGTCCGGCCCGCCGCTCGACGTAGCGACGCGCATCGGCTTGGTACATCACTTATGTTTGACCGCATGTGAGTAGTAGCAAACTGTAGGCCAAGATCCCCTGTCTATCACGCGCCAAAAGCCCGGCCTTTTATTGTAGATCGCTTTAAAAAAATGAAGATCGCACATAGGAGCAGACCATGGCAGTTGCGAACGCTCGAGTGGCAGTTTGCAGAGGAGGGCCGTGGTGTAGCAGTTTTGTAATATGCCACGGCACTTATTTTTCTGCTGCTGTGTACGTGCAATAACTAGCACCGTTAGATACATATATTATGGTTATTGGGGTTTTCGCCAGGAATAGCCTCGTGGCAAGCTATAGACTAGTCTTTTTTCACATGCATTACATCGACACATATCATCTCTCTCCCTGTTTCCCACACACACACCTAGCCTCTCGGCACTTCTCGCACGCACCATCTCTAGCTCTCTACGTTGATGCCACCCACATACACTTGTACTCTGCGTTTAGTACGTTGTACACGAAGAGAAGAGGTGCACGCACGCACTCGTCCTCTCTCACACACGCATCTATAGCTACGAATTGTAGTGTTCTCAACCATCTGATTGGCTCTATCATAGGTTCACGTTGCTCCTTGGCCTTGAGATTGAGAAGTTTAAAACGCGGAGGCTCAGCTGGAGGCGCGATGTTTTGGTTAATGTGCGGGCCGCACATGGCACCAACACGACACGAGCTTCATCTGCCTGGTGCGCAGTCGAGTGAGTACTACTACTAGTAGTAATTCTTTGATGTGCCGCGTCAACTCGCAGAAGTATGCAACACTTCCTCAAGCGCAACTGGAACGCTCGTGTGGCGGTTTCATGTGTAGGGGAGGTAGTAGTAACTAGTCTACGATAGCGTGTACCATGCCTCTAAACTTAAGGCTGGCCATAGTGGGGGTAACATAACCGGTAGTATCATGCACTTGGGACTAGCAAACATGCTTATGTGGCAGATAATTAAAGAAGAGAGAGAGGGTAACATAGGTAGATACCGTATCATGTTTGGTAATAAATATGATCATCTATGATGCTCCCTCCGTCTAGGTGAATAAGTCATCTTAGGTTGTGCACCGTGACCAAGGAGGAGGGCAAAACGAGAGAACTTAATGTTTATTTGCTAATTAATAGCATTGCATGCAATGAACTAACCACTGCATGTCGTGTTTGGCAGTCTCAAGTCATTGAAAGCATGCACGCCCACATCTCTTATTGGTTGATATGTCAAGAAATAAGAAACGAGGTGGGAGTTAATGCACCGCGCCTAAGACTAGCCATAGTGGGGAGTAACTTAGACTAGTAACATGCGTATGTTAGACTAGTCTATGTTACTACCTCTATAGTGGGGAGTAACATATGTGTGGTGTCATGCAACACTTCATTTATTAGGTTATAGACTCATCTTGCCTTGATATGTGTGATGTTACTCATACTACTAGTAACTAGCTATGTTACCACATGCATCTCTTTCTTCATTAAATGCTTGCCACATCATCTATTTTATCTAGAGATGTGTGACGTTACCACCTATGTTACTCCCACTGGGATTATTTGGTTTTCGTAAGGTGACTTATACACCTAGATGGAGGGAGTACTACTCTATGATACTATGCACTATGGAGGTAGTATCATACACTAGTATCATACATATGCACGATACTAGTATATGATACTCTCCACATAATCGTTGGAGTCGGCTCCATGCTATGAGGCCGTCTCGAAGCAGTTTTTGATTAAAATAATCTTCTGGCCTACCTGTCATCCTGGTGATTGTAGTTTGCACGCTGATCTGGTCAAGATAGGAATATATATTTTAATTTGTGGTGGGGTAAATGTTAGAGGTTGCAGCAAATATATTGTACACTGCGGGTCTTTTAGCCAACTTTAGAGGCAAGCGTGTGGGGCCAGTGCTATGATGTGTCGTGTCAACTCATACAACGAGGAGAAGCTTGATTTTACTACTAGTACGCCCTCTCCCTCGTCCATGCGCGCGGTGGCTCGCACACGAGGAGAGGCTTTTGCTTACTACAACAAGCTATCCCTCCCGCACGTGGTGGACACACATGCAACAGTTGATTCGATACTGTAGAAGTAGTAACATCATTGTTCGACTTCTCGAAGAGGCGAAGAGCCAAGCGCAACCCGAACGTGGCAGTTGCGAACGCTCGCGTGGCAGTCTTTGTGTTGGGGTGGGGCGTGGTGCGGCAGTTTTGTGGCAATTCTTTTCTATTGCTATTTGCGTTCAATAGGTGCCACCGTCGGATGCAGATCTTACGGTTATTGTGGTGATTGCTAGTTATAGTCATCTTATGAAAATCAAATAATCCCAAAACAAACCCAACCACGTTTCTTGTTTCTAGACATGAATAGGAATCAACCAATGAGAGACGTGGGACGTAGTACCTAGCACGGCATGCAGCGGTCAGTTCACTGCATCCAATGGTATTACTAATTAGCAAATACTCCATCCTTTCCGATTTATAGGGCTTAATTTGAAAATCTCTTCAACCAAGGTAGATGATGAATGGTGGAATTAATTTCGTAGTTTGCAAAAGTACTTACTTAGTACTCTCATTTTTCTTAAAAAATTAAGTATACCGATGCATTAATTACACCACATGCATGCATGACCACTGAATGACCAAGAACTTCGACATGCATTGGTGAGTTTTTTCTTCATCCTTGCATGCGGTGATTTAATACACCTTGAAATCTGAACATATGATGGTAAGTAGTAGAATTGAGACTTATAAAACGGAGAAACAAATTTTTTGAGATGAGCCCTGTAAACCGGAAAGGAGGGAGTACTCCCTCTATTCCTAAATATTTGTCTTTCTAGAGATTTCAACAAGTGACTACACCGTAAATGAGTACATACGGAGCAAAATGAGTTAATCTACATCATAAATAAATATTAAGTTCTCTCGTTTTCCTCTCCGCCTTGGTCGCGGTGCACAATATTGAGTACGTACTAGTACTACTGACTAGTCTCTTTTTGACACACATTTACGTTGATACGGCTTGAATGCCAACGAGGGAGAGGGTAGCGGTTCCCGAAATGTTGAACGGTCAATGATGCCTCCTCATTCAATTAGCATGCAGAGGTAAGTAATTGGAGAAGTAGAATGGAGCCAGCACGATGTGAATGCAACGCAGTTTGGACTCTCATATAAAGGCGCCCCACCACTCCAATCCATCTACTCCTAGTCTTTGCGCAACACTGCTCACTCCAATCCAAGACCAAGACCAAGTGACCAGAAGCCACAAGCACCCATGGCGTCGATGGACGCGAGCGGCAGTCGGCTACGCCAGATCGTCCAAGAAGCCGGCCTGTGGCCCTGCACCACGCAGCGTTTCCAGACGGTGCTGGTGACCACCAGCGTCATAGCCCTCGTCGACGCCAACTTCGCCTATCGCATGGGTGAGATGATGGTCTGCTTCATCCTCAAGTTCACCGCCGTCAAGAAGCGTGTGGACGACCTTGCTGTACTCCTCCAGCCCTCGCGCCTAGTCTCCTTGTTGCCTGCCACCCTCATCGGCCTCCAAGGTGACGAACACTTTGAAGCACTAGTGGCCCTGCAGCTGTCGGAGGTCGCGACAAAGAATGTGCACCTCGAGGCTACACTCGCCGCGCAGCACGTCGCCATGCAAGAAACCGTCGACCTGCACATCCACGTCTATGAGGAAATCGTCTACATAGGCCACTACAAGGCCAGCGAGGACAGAAAGACTTTGGCCTTCTTCCACCGGCTGGAATCTTTGGATGCCATTGTTCGGAAGCACGCTGGCATGGCCACGAAAGCCGTTGGTACATAGACACCATTCGATGGGCCAGCGCCCTGAGTCGAGGAGGAGGAGGTCGTCGATGGATGCATCTTTCTTCTTGCCTCCTGTAACCAGCACTGCATCGCCTCGTGGCCTTAATGTGTTAGTGTATGGCATTTTTATTCCAGTCGTAAATGACTTGTGTGATCCCTTGCTCTTATTTGGCGTTAATTATATGTAGTATCACTATCTTCGTCTTGGTTTACTACCTACGTCCTAGTTTATTAGTCCCTTTTGTAATTGATGGTGGCTTGCATCTTTCCAATGCATTTTTTACTCCACTCCATAATTTGTCCTAAAAAAATTATATGTACACTTTTCACCGGATGGAGGGAGTAAGTACGAGACCCAACCTACATGGAGGGAGTATATATATTGGCACGGCAACGAAACTTATATACGGAGTATTCAAAATTGAGTGTTACTACAAGTCACAAGTTCAAAACGAGAAAGTGGAACAAGTACAGCACGCCTGTGCCGTTCGCATCGCACCCCACACTGTCGTTCCGGCCCGCCGCTCAACGCGCATTGGCTTGGCATTTTCTATCTACAAGTTAAAAAGGTAAAGACTGCCGCATTCGCGTCGCACCCCCACATGGTCTATTGGGCACGCCGCTCATGCTAGGGAACGCTTGTTTGCTTAGCATTTTCACTGTCATGTGGGGCCGCAGTTGAGCAAACCGACTATCAGCAAATCCCCACCCTGCCCACTGCGCGTCGGCTGAGTTAGAATTAGAAGAGAGAAATGAGGGAGAAGAGCTAGTTGTAGCACGGACGCTGTTGTCAGATGGAACTCGTGTTGATAGAATAGAAGTACTAAGTACTCGTACGTCTAGTACCACTAGTTGGGTGCGTGCGACCTATACCTGTCATCACTTTAGGTCTCTTGTTCGAACCGCAGCTACGCTTCATAGTACATATTTTTTCACGCATTTTCCTCCGATATGTACTCCTAGGCTATTTCCACGTGCTTCCTTTCACCGACATGTGGGACATAGAGCATCTGGGTCATAGTGCATGCACGACTCGGAGCATATGCAACCATGCCGGCGTACCTTACATTTCAGACCTGACGAATTACATGCAAACCCCCCGCATAAGAATAAATAAATAAATGAATTACTACATGCAAACCAGATTATTTTCATAGAAACCAGAGCATGTTCATTAAATTTTGGACGTAACACATTGAAAAAAAATGACCGGACCTAAACCAGTTGAAAGTGCAACTAATCCCCGGGTGGTTTTGGTAATTCATAACAACATAAAGCTCATTGAACTAGTATCCATTCAAGTTTAATATTTTAGAAAGTTCAATGAATGGCATGGCTTGGACTAGAGATGTGGACCCCTCAAAATGCTAAGGACACATATTGGCAAAAGCTCAAGACTCTTCATTTCTATTTTAGTGATCCAAGATCACATTGAGTCCATAGGAAAGCCAATACTATTAAAAGGGGATGAGGTGTTGCTTAATGGCTTGCTTGCTCAAAGTACTCAGTGATATTGCTCCAAAGCCCTCAACCACTTAATCATTCCAAATATGTCCAAAACCCAAAGTCAAACTCGGCCCCACCGAATCATCCTATCCAGAGCCACCGAGTTCATATGACATAGCCACTGCCAGAAACCCTAACAGTTCGGTCACACCGATACGGATCTCGGTCTCACCGAGATGGCCTTGCAAACTCTCTGTTGCCTGTTGCAATTGTTTCGGTCTCACCGAAATTGCGATCGGTCACACCGAGTTGGCTTGACATCTTCTCTGTTGCCTTGTTGCTTCACTTCGGTCTCACCGAGTTGATGCAATTGGTGCCACCGAGTTGATGTTTACCCGAAGCCCTAGCACATTGGTCCCACCAAATTGTTCCAGTCGGTCCCACGGAGATTCCTAACGTTCACATTTTGAACTAAATCGGTCTCACCGAGTTTTTCTATTCGGTCTGACCGAGTTGGGTCAAATGTGTGTAACGGTTGGATTTTGTGTGGAGGCTATATATACCCCTCCACCCCCTTCTCCATATGTGAGAAAGCCATCAGAACATTTCTACACTTCCACCATACATTTTCTGAGAGAGAACCACCTACTCATGTGTTGAAATCAAGATATACGAATCCTACCACAAGAATCTTGATTTCTAGCCTTCCCCAAGTTGCTTTCCACTCAAATTATCTTTCCACCATATCCAAATCTGTGAGAGAGAGTTGAGTGTTGGGGAGACTATCATTTGAAGCACAAGAGCAAGGAGTTCATCATCAACACACCATTTATTACCTTTTGGAGAGTGGTGTTGGTTAGGTGTCACTTGGGAGCCTCCGACAAGATTGTGAAGTTGAACCAAGAAGTTTGTAAGGGCAAGGAGATCGCCTACTTCTTGAAGATCTACCCGAGTGAGGCAAGTCCTTCGTGGGCGATGGCCATGGTGGGATAGACATGGTTGCTTCTTCGTGGACCCTTCGTGGGTGGAGCCCTCCGTGGACTCGTGCAACCGTTACCCTTCGTGGGTTGAAGTCTCCATCAACGTGGATGTATGATAGCACCACCTATCGGAACCACGCCAAAAATCTCCGTGTCATCATTGCGTTTGCACTCTCCAAACCCTTCCCTTTACCTTCATATGCAATGTTTTACTTTCCGCTGCTACACTCTTAGAATTGCATGTGTAGGTTGATTGCTTGACTTGTGCTAATTGCTAAA
The DNA here is from genome assembly GCA_011799875.1 of Thinopyrum elongatum. NCBI lineage: Eukaryota > Viridiplantae > Streptophyta > Magnoliopsida > Poales > Poaceae > Thinopyrum > Thinopyrum elongatum. The sequence continues at coordinate 220,951,424 of CM022301.1, read as the reverse complement.
ATCTCCCCACAACTAAAATTTGGAAAAGGTTAGATTTTGATTTGGTCAAGTAGTCTAATCACCCCCCCTCTAGACCTACTTTCGATCCTACAAGTGGCATCAGAGCTTTGGTCTCCATTTGCCTTGATTTTCATAGCTTTGGTGATTATAGCCTTGGTTTCACAACCTAGGAGAGTATGGCGTCTAGCGAGGGAAATTACGACTGTAGAGGTCCTTACTTTGATGGTACTAATTTTGCTAGTTGGAAGCATAAGATGAAAATGCATATTCTTGGTCATAACCCCGCCGTTTGGGCTATTGTGCGCATTGGCTTGTAGGGTGATTTCTTCGAGGATGGAAAAGAACCAGATCGTGAAGCGTCCGCAGAAGAAATGAAGATGTTGCAATGCAATGCTCAAGCTTGTGATATTCTCTTCAATGGACTGTGCCCCGAAGAATTCAACAAAATCAGCCACCTTGAGAATGCAAAGGAAATTTGGGATACTTTGGTTGATATGCATGAAGGTACCGAGTCCATCAAGGAATCCAAATTGGATGTGCTTCAATGTCAACTTGACAAGTTCAAGATGAAGGATGGTGAAGGAGTCGCTAAGATGTACTCTAGGCTTGCTCTCATCACAAATGAGATTGCCGGCTTAGGAAGCGAAGAGATGATCGACAAATTCATCATCAAGAAGATCCTAAGAGCCTTGGATGGAAAATATGATACAGTGTGCACCTTGATCCAAATGATGCCCAATTACAAAGATCTCAAGCCCACGGAAGTCATTGGTAGAATTGTTGCTCATGAGATGTCACTCAAGGATAAGGAAGAGCTCCACAACAAGTCAAGTTGTGCTTACAAAGCTTCAAGTGATGCTCCTACAACATCAAGTGAGAAGCAAGTCTCCAATGAAGAATTGAGCTTAATGGTGAAAACTTCAACAAATTCTACAAGAATAGAAGCAAAGAGAGAAGCTCCAAGTCAAGATCCTACAATAGATCTTCTAGTTGTGATCGTAATTGCTACAATTGTGGAAGACCCAGACACTACTCCAATGAGTGTACGGCTCCCTACAAGAAAAAAGAACATTCACCAAAAATGAGGAGTAGAAGAGATGAATCACCTCCAAGAGAGAGAAGGAGTAGAGATGATCGTTATGAATGAAGATCCTCTCGTAGAAGCAAGGATTCGGAAAGGAAGAACAAGTCATCAAAGAGCTATACAAGACGAAGACATAAAGCTCACATTGGTGAATGGGTATTCGGTTCCGACTCCGACAACTACTCCGAGAGAAGCTATCACTCCGACTCCAAAGGTACTCAAGATGAAGGTGTTGCCTGTCTTGCACTTGTGTCATCCAACTCCTACGACATATTTGACTCACCAAATGAAGGAATTGGAAGATGCTTCATGGCTAAAGGCCCTAAGGTATCACACCCCGAGTATGTTGATTTCAATAGTGATGAAGATGATTTGCTAGGAGATGATGATTTACTTGTTGACAACTCTAGTGATGAAAACTATGATGAACTTGCTAGTAATCATGCTAATTAAGATGAAACGAATGACAATGATAAGAAGGAGATTGAGCATCTAAATAAAGAACTAAACACTCTTAAGTTAGCTCATGAAACAACTATAGAGGATCATAGAGAGCTCCTAAGGACTCATGATAAGCTACGCTTCGAGAAGCTAAATTTAGAGCAAGAACATGAGTTCCTAAAAGCTATCAATGATGATCTTCGAAAGAAGAGTTCTTCTTACATTGCCAAACGTCTCCTCTTGTCTACTTACATGCCACAAGTAAAATCTAGCAATAAGAGCAAGAAAGATTCTTCTTCTAGTAGTAACAATACCCATGTTAAATCCAATATTGTTGCTTCTAGTAGTTCTCTTGATTCCACTAATGATTCTCTTAGCCAAGTTACACTTGAGCAAGAAAATAGCTTATTGAAGGGAATTATAGAGAAAGGTGTTTATAAGAGCCTTGCCGGGGGTAAACAATTTGAGGAAATTGTACGCAAGCAAGGAAGGCACCGGAAGAATCAAGGTGTTGGTTTTGAACGAAAGTTCAATGCGAATGGGGTTGAGTGGGAAGAAGATCAATACCCCAAGACGAAGTTTGTTCCTCAACAAGAGAGTATGATCCCACTTCTTTCAAAGGAACACAAGCTCAAGATGATCTTCCACCACAAGACCACAAGCTAAAGTGCAAGGACAGGCTTCAAGAAGAGATTGATTCATTTGAAGAAGCTCCTAAGGCCATGGTCAAGTGGGTCCCCAAGACTACGTCAAGTTCTACTTCATCAAGTACAACTACAACTCCAAGGATTTCCATCAAGTTGATGTGGATCCAAAAGAAGAAGAACTCAAGAGTTCTTGCGGGTGACTCCGCCAACTCACTTCACTCATATTCATTTTGGCAAGGACTTGTGCAATCAACTTCCATATCTTGCACTAGTTCATGGAGTCACAACCCCTCTTGATGGTAAGACAAGGGACAAGGTAACCTAATGCTTTCATGGACATCATCATATTTGTGTTTCACTCTATGTCTATGGATATCTGTCGTGGTATCACACGGCCACCTATGGGCCATCGGCCCCTTGTGGTTCGGCAAGGGGGAAGAGCGCATTGCACAAAGAGCAGAAAGCACAGAGCAGCACGACAACGGTGCCGCGGGCAGTTTTACCCAGGTTCGGGCCGCCGCAAGGCGTAAAACCCTACTCCTGCTTTGGTGGATTGATGGAAGGGCCATGGTGGAGATGCAGCGCTCTAGCCCGGCAAGGTCGCCTTGGGGCGGGAGCAGCTACGCGCGTACGAGTGTACAAGGGCCCGAATCCTTTCTAAGGTAGTCACGGCCCTCCTTTTATAGATCAAGGGTTTACTACAATGACAAAACAGTCATTTATCAAATGATTAGATAGCCACAGTGTTATCATACCTAACTCTGCAGACAGGTCAGGGTGCATTAAATGCACCGCTTAGTGTCACATCGTGGCATAGCCCGGCAAGCCTTGTCGTGCCATTCAGCCACCTTTTCGCCTGTCCGCGCGACACGTTGCCTGGACGGGTGTCATTTTAGGGATGATCTTCCTCAGAAATGGCCTGCCACGTACCAAATAACAGCCACTTAGTCATTTGGGGGCTCGACACCGCACCGATGGGTGACTTGTGTTACTGTGAGGTGGAATGGTGGAGCCTTGGCGGGGTAATCCGCCCTTGGCGCCCCCAGCAAGCTTACCGGGGGAGTCTTGAGGCTTGTCTTGGGGTAACCTCAACCCCGCCAGGCTCGCCTGCCCGGCAAGGGAGGTTTTTCCTTAGTGATATCTTGCTTGTTTGGTTGGTCTTGGTCTTCTTTATCCGCCCTTTGATTGCTCAAAGAGCCATTTCTTTTGCTTGGCCTTGTCTTGAGTGTCGTAACCTTGCCCTTGAGCCTGTGTACAGTCCGGGTAACACACCTGGGGGTTTGTTGCACCGATAAGAGCCCCCGGGCCTGGCCTGAACATGCTGCCGAGCGTCATCGGGGTAGGCCCTGTCTAGTACACAGGCGAGCGGGTAGCGGTAGCTCATCCTTTGAGATCTTCTTTGCTTCTTCATTAATCTGTGCTTGAGCCAGTTTCCGGTTTTTCTGCGCGTTGTGTAATGCCAATTGTAGTGGGGCCACCTTTGTAATGGCCCGTGAATGACTTTAATGCACGGGGGAGTAACTGCCAATTCACTCCTCCCACCACGTCCTTATCCTTTGCCACGTATGTTGCATGCATTGAGTGGGGTAGGTAACGGAGGCGTGTGATGCAGGAGGGTGAGTCTTGGCAGCGGCTCAGTCTTCTTTGGATTGGTGGAGAGGGGCGGTTATCTACCGAGGGATCGGCATCCCCTCCTGGCCATGTCTTCTGCCGCGCGGCATGAAGTCAGCCCCCTGCCATGTTCTTCTATAAAAGGGGAAGCGGGCGAGGGGCTAATTCCACGCATCTTTTCCCCCTTATTCCCAAGAAGGATGCGACTGCGCTTCTGTTGAGGTAGGGTCTTCTTCCCGTTCCCACACAAAGCTTTTGGCCTAGAGTGGCGGTCCTATGCTCGGTGTGGGTAAGAAAGGCTCTGGATGGGCGTGCGGGCGGCACGGTGGCAGCGCCGGAGGTAGCGGCTCCGTCGTGCTCGTCGCCGGGCCGCCCGCGGTCCCAACCTTGGTGAGGGGTCTTGTAGGCGACGCCGCGTCGGAGCTCATAGTGGGCACGAAGCGTGGTAGTCGCCCGTGGCCTATCCCTCCTTCGCCCATGATGATGAAGGAAAACTGCGGAAAAGATCGCTTGCCGCGCGCAGGAGAACTCGGGGGTGGTTCGTCATTGGTTATGGCAGATCTCCTCCCTCGGGGGACCGCTTGCTTCGCGCACGGGTGGGATTCTTGTGCTTGTGCATGCTTTTCAAGGGGACAGTATTCTTCTAGCCTCGGGTCGGCGGAGACGACCATGCTCTCTGTGGGATCCTCCAGAGCGCTTGGCGTCCGCTCTAGTCGCCGTATCGGTGGTTTGAGCAATGGCGGGCATGCCTCTTTGAGCGGCAGCGATGAGGAGGGTGGCGGCAACCCACGACGCATCAAGAGCAGGGATGACCGCTCCGACGTGGCGTGATTGCCAGCAGCATCATCATCACCGGCTGGACCCCGGCAGCACCAATATCTGCACCTGCCCTTCGGTTCCTTCCTCCCAGCCCAGGAACGGTGTCCTCCTGATCCTGGGGAGGCACGGAATCCCAGTCAGGTCTGCCCTCCATCTTCTTCGTCTCCCCCTGTGATTCTGAGGAGGAGGAGGACAGAGCAAAGGCATTACGGGACACTTATCTTTTTTCAGTCTAAAACATGTAGGCACTTGCCAAACTTTAGTCTAAATTATGTAATCTTCTTTATCCATGTTTGTGTTCTGTAAGATCTGTACTTGCTTATCAGCATATTAATGAAAAAGACAAGCCTTGCTGGGTACTTGTGCATGTATCATGTCCATGCAGAGGTGAGGTCCCTCTATACGTTCAAGTAAACAAGTTTCCACTGGCAAACTATCCTGCCGGTACCCTTAGTTTGCTGCCGTGGGGCAAGGCCTACCGGGCATAAAACTATAAAAAGGGACTGGCCCCTCATCGAACCCTCTCCATCAAAGGCAACTGTGACCACCTTGCCTGAAGCAACGTTCGGGACGAAGGATGGGAGCACCTATATTTTGAAGGTAGCGAGGTTTTCATATGCACAAGTTTTTACCTTACAGAACAGGTATGGATAAGAAGAAACCAATCTGTTTGGCTTGCCGGGGATCGCTGTGTAGGCTTGTCTTCATTTCTTCTCTTTGGGATCAAGTCCACGGCAAGAACCCTACAACTTAGTGCCGATGAAAACAGTGCTACATGCGACCTCATCTACATGATCATGCTATGCTCATGATATGCTTATGCATGCATGCAATCTTGTCGGGGGCCCCCAGCGCTTTGTCTATTCATCTGTTGCTCAGGGTCTCTGCCTGGCTTTGTATAAAGGGTTACATGCAACATTGGCAAGGCTTGTACAAAAGGGTGGCTATCGGGCAGGGTCCGATAGCCGTGCCTTACTGGTAGAACTTACGGAGATGCTCAATGTTCCATGAGTTTTGCAACTGAATGCCATCTCCGGTCTCAAGATGGACTGCGCCGGGTCTGGTGACTCATACAACCCGGTAAGGGCCTTCCCACTTCGGCGTCAACTTGTTTGCACCCTTGGCGGACTGAACACGCCAAAGGACAAGGTCGCCTTCCTCAAGGCTCCGGGCATGAACCCTGCGGCTGTGATAGTGACGCCGGGCTTGCTGGTAGCGTGCAGCACGCGTAGCAGCCCGGAGACGGTTCTCCTCAAGTAGAACAGCGTCGTCATGTCGGTGCTGTTCCTGCGCTACTTCATCGTAGGCAAGCACTCGAGGTGATCCGTATATGATTTCCGTGGGGATAACTGCTTCTGCCCATAGACTAGGGAGAAAGGAGTCTATCCGGTAGCTCGACTTGGTGTCGTATGAAGGGACCAAAGAACCACCGGCAGCTCATCGATCCATCGCCTGGCGCACTTCTGCAGCCTATCAAATGTTCTTGTCTTGAGTCCTCGTAGCACTTCAGCGTTTTCCCTCTTAGCTTGTCCGTTGTTTTGGGATGGGCAACAGAGGCAAATGAGACTTTGCTTCCAAGGGCATGTGTGACGCCCCCGGCTCAATCGTGCACTAATCATACATGCAAATGCACACGACCAAGCCTAAGGACTCACTTGAAGATATCACAACACAACTCTAGACACAAATTAAAATAATACAAGCTTTAGATTACAAGCCAGGGGCCTCGAGGGCTCGAATACATAACCTCACATACAAGCGTCAGCGGAAGCATCAGTTATCTGAGTACATATATAAAAGAAAAGGCAGATAGGCCTTTAAAAGGCGGGGCAAAATAAAACACTACGATCGAAAAGGCGCAGGCCTCCTGCCTGGGACCCTTTGAACCAACTCCTGGTCGTCAGTCAAGTCATAGTAGTAACCACCCTCGGGGTAGTAGTAGCAGTCGTCGACGGGGGTAGCTGTCTCAGGGGCTCCATCATTTGGTTGCATCAAACGGATTTGGGGAAAAAGAGGAAGCAAAGCAACCGTGAGTACTCATCCGAAGTACTCAGCAAGCAAGGATTAACACTACATATGCAACATTACCAATGAAAGGCTGTAAATGTGGACTGGGCTGCAGAAAAGCCAGAATAGAGAGAAGGCCTAGTCCTATCGAAGACTAGCATCTTCAACGGTCTTGCAGCATTAGAAGAGTGTAGATCAGCACCATATATAGTAGTAGTAGTGTTATCAACCTCCCCCAGAGATCCTTTCTCGACTCCCTGCGAGAAAGCAATCCCAGAGCCTTACTATCCATTTCTCATCATAAGTATCCAGTTCTAGTTGTATCGATCGGGATACAACTCCGAGCGTCCGTTACCGAGGATCCGGCTATGCATAGATTAGTTCTTCCCTGCAGGGGTGCACCAACTTACCCACCACACTCGCTTAACTCCGGCCGGGCACACTTTTCTGGGTCCTGCCCGACCTCGGCCAAACGATACGCCACAACCCGACCTAGGCTTAACAGAGAGGTCAGCACGCTGGACTAACCAATGCCCCCAGGGGTCTTGGGCCATCACCCCGGACGCTCCTGCACATTGCGAACGTGGCCGATGAGCAGACCTAGCCCCACTTATACAAGTGCAGGGCGTTACCAGTCCAACCCAGCGTGCGCCGCTCAGTCGCTGACGTCTATTAAGCTTCGGCTGATGCATACGACGCAGAGTGCCCATAACTGTTCCCACGTGATGGTTAGTGCTATCGGGCCAAAGGCCCACTCGGATCAAATATCCAAATCGCTAGTGTATTGGGGGTGTGCGGTAACGAGCAGAGACTCACGATCGATGTGACCCCGTCGCCCCGTCTCGAGGACTTGCGGCAAGGGCTAAGAATGCCCGGCCACGCCTCATAATTATCTCACGGGTACCTGTCTCCACATCACTCGCATCTTATGCTCGCTCGGGTACCTCTCAGGGTCGACCCGACTTTCCAAGTAATAGTTGTAAAGTCTAAGTATCCGTGTGTCCATAACATCAGGGGAATCCGAGGTATCACCCTCGTTGGATTCCTACTCGATGTAACCGTCAAGGTGAACTCGGAGGAATCACCCTCGATGGGTTCACACTTGAGGTGTTGCACGACAGCGTCGTTATCGGTAGTGGTGAAGGAGGAATCACCCTCGATGACCACGACCAAATAGCTACTCTACAGAGTTAACATCAGAAGTGCTATACGAGGTATCACCCTCGGCACTCGATAGTAATGTTGCAGTGTCGTACAGATAAAGGGGGTGTGATGTGTGGTGCCGGGGCCTGGTTGTCGAGTCTTCCGATAATCCAGCGGGGCAACTGGGACAAGTGGGGTCACTGGGGTACACTAACCAGCCTATTCTAATCAGTTTAGGATAAGCAGGTAATTATCAAAAGCAGGTTACAAAAACAGGCTATGCATCAGATATAGGAAAGCAGTAACAACAGCAATTTCTAATGCAAGCATAAGAGAGAAAGAATAGGCGATATCGGCATGTTCAAAAAGTGGGTGCTTGCCTGGAATCTCTGCGGCAAAGGTCTGGTCGTCAGGGGCGTAGTCGATCTCCGGAGCTGCGTCGGTCTCTAGGACTACGTCGGGACCGGGCTCTACCGAGAGAGAAGAGAGGGAAGAAACAGATAAATACACAGCCAACATATGCAACACAGAGCATGCTATGCTAACGTGCAGTGCAGGGTTGCCTAAAAACATGTCTAAAATCATTTTAGTTATTTCAGGATTAAAGTTGGAATTAATAATTGGTATATACGCAATATTCATCTACCGGAAATAGGCTAAAAGTTGCGGGTTCACCTTCGTAGAGGGTCCCGACACAGAAACAGATGGCACGGTTGGCTTTGTCTCGTCGTTCTGAGCAACTTTCATATACAAAGTTTTTCAATCTGAGCTACGGTTTATTTTCTATGAATTTCTTAAAGATTTAAACATTTTCTGAAATTACTTAATATTAACAGAAAAGGATTATTGCATCAACAGTGAGGTCAGCAAGACGTCAGCAGTCAACAGACCCGTTTGACTGGTCAAACTGACCAGTGGGTCCCACCTGTCATAGACAGAGGGACTAACAGGGGTTTATTTTAACTAAACATAGTTAAGTAGCTACTGGACCCCACCTGTCAGTGACTAACTAGTTTAGCTAATTAAGTTTTAATTAATAAAACGTCTGTCAGTGGCTCTGGGCTGCCCAGTCAGCATGTTGACTGGGCCAGTCAACAGGGCCTCCAGGGCCCACTGGCAGCGACCCAGAGGTGGGCCCCGGCCAGCCACGTCGGCGACCGGCGTCGGAGCAACGCTGGCGAGCCTCCCGCGGCGGCGCTCTCACCGGAGCGCATCAGAAATCGCCTATAGAGGGCCAAAACTTGTGCCGCGACTTGTGTTCGAACGGCCGTTCCACCCCGCGTCGATCTACGGCCTCAGAAAGGCCGGAAGTGGCCGGAAAACATGCCGGCGTCAAGGTTTGGCGGAAGCCGAAACCCGGCGAACTTGCGCGCGATGAAACGATGGCAGAAACAAGTGGCATTCTACTCCTACGGCACCTACATGACGTCACAAGCATGGTGGTGAGCTCAGTGGAACGAGACGGCCACTGCTGCGACGACTGCGAGCTCGACGGCGGAGCTCGGCTCGGGTGGCCATGGCGGCAGCCGCTGGAGCGCGGAAGAGAGCTCAGGAAAGGAGAGGGGCAAGGGTGGAGGCTCACCGAGCAGCTCAAGATGGCCCGTGGAAGGTTAGGAGCGCAGAGGAGCTTGGGGTCGCCGGAGTTCTCCGCGGGGCCAGAGATGGGAACGAAGACGAATCCGTCAGCAGCAGGGCTCCCCGGCTCCAGCCTTCGGTCGGGGAGGAAGAGGCGGAGGCCAGCGCTTCGCTTGGACATGGCAGAGGAGCAGAAGGCGAGGGTGACAATGGAGGACGGCCGCGATGAAGCTCGGCCAGTGGGGAAAAGAGGGGAAGCGAGCGATGGGGAAAGGGGGAAGAATGGCGAGGCGACCAGGGGAGATGGAGGAGGCCTCGGCCTTATCCTATCGCGTCGGTGGCATCGCGGTGTTGCCTCCTCGCTGGAGCGCGCGCGCGTGACCACGACGACAGCGACACGGGGAGGAGGGAGACGACGATGGGACTGTTGGGCTGGGCCTACACACTGTAGCCCATAGGCCTTAGTGCACAGTACGCCCGACCCTTTTCCCAATTTCTTATTTCTGTTCTCTGTTAAACCTTCTATTTTCTATTTCTTTTGCTTTCAAATGACTTTTGTAAAATGTGGCACTTGCCTCAATAATTGACATGCAATATTCCTTACTGCCACAAAAAGTTTGGTGAGTCTTGGAATTCATTTGGAATTTTCAAAAATGAATATGGCATTTAAAATGCTCCTTTTGGCCGTGTTTTAAATGCTTTGGCCCATTTGGGTTGATGGTGATGTTGTTTTCCTTATCAACAATTTGTTTTAGAATATTTGCCAGAAGGTGTACATTTTTCCAGCAAGTTTTAAGCAACTTCATTTGCACTGAAATTTGAATTTGAATCCAATGGCAGAATTTGATATGAGATATTTAACCACTGTGATCATGCATTGTAAATGGTGATGCTAGGCAGGATTATCAGAGGGCCACTGTGCTTATTACACAGGGGTGTTACAATTCTCCTCCACTACAAGAAATCTCGTCCCGAGATTTAAGTGGGGAAGTAAAGAGTAACTTCGGGAGAACTGACCCTTATAGGGTTAATTATCTGGTGAACAATTCAGGGAATGTGGCAGAAGTATCTCTCGAGTTGAAACTTAAGGAAACATAGAGAGCAAAGTATGAAGGTACAATAAGAAGTTTCAAGCAAATGGACAAACGACCGATACCTGAACAGAGTGTGAAAAGGGGGTTCAGAGTATCGGGAATAGATCATCTCTCGGAGGGTGGCTCGTAATAACACACAAAACCAAGGTCACAGGATACTTCGGAATCAACGATGTACAGGAGAGTCAGGTTCCGATCCTGTGGAACTGTCATGAGGGTCGATCGCGAGTAGGGAGAACGGTGTCATCTTAACGGTCACGACATCAAGGTATGTTAGAGGATAGTCTGTCAGTTATGTCGGTAACAATGTCGGTACCAAGGGCGAGGGATGAAGAGAACCATTTTCCTCCTCGTAAGAACGAGGCGGACCAATAGGCAAAGTTCTCGTCCATCGGGGGTTACCGGAATGTCATCAACAATATTAACAGGGTCTCACTGACAAGGTTGTTCATCGGGGTGTTTTATGAGCAGGGAATTATTTCTGCTTATATCATATATAGATCACAAGAAAGGTTAAACAAACCAATGAAAAGGAAAATGTGTTTATACACAAGATTTAGGAGTGTATCTTTTCCCAAGGAAAAGTAGAGCATGATATACATGTCAGAACAACAAGTACATCACCATTTAGATAAAGGGGCAAGAGAATTCATGATGTTATCCATACAACGGTGTCTGGATAATAGAGCAAGAAACATTTGGCAATGTGCCTCCAATGTTCTTGTTGATATTTGGAATACCACAGCCATGCTTCGAGGTAGCATTGGTATGGTGTTTCAAGTAAAAGGTTGGATCTGAAGAGCACAAGAGTTGCAAAGGAACAATTCACAGATACAAGATGAACTTATACCAAGGAAACAATTAATTTTAAGAGAAGCTTCCATGATAAGATCTACATCATGTCTATGGGCATGAACACAAAGTTCAAGGTCGAATCCCACTTCTCCAATGCATAATCTTCCATTCACTCCTCATTTTCTAAGAAATTGTAGTGCAGAAGATTTATCTGGTGAAGCACCAGAAGAGTATGACTCGCATAACTTTCGAGTTCACACGGATTAGGGAAAGCATAGGTTCAACCCATAGGGGTATCTTAGGAACATATACCACGAACTTCAGGAGTAATTAACACAAGCTCGACAGTAGAGCATGGTTGACAAAAGGAGAGGATACAATTTACCAAAGGCATTATGTATCAGGGAAATAACTCACAAGAATTTTGGATGTGAAGGACACTGTCGGATAACAACCCAACAATGGATCTGGCGATTCACGACAGAGTTGATGTGAGTATCGGTAATCAATCAGAGGGAGAAGGGATGCAAAGGCATCAGCTTATTAAAACATCTGAATAATTTGTTGCTTAAATACAGAGAAAATTTTGATTTCTAGATCGGTGTATCAGAATCAGATGCTCTGATCGAAGAAGGAAAGGTTGAATAGACTTATAGGCCCACCCGATCAAATCTTGATTGGGCAAGAACCAGCTCATATCCGGAATGATGTCTGAGCCAGAAAGAAAATTTCTAAGGATTAATTGATGATTACAAGTATTCGCACACACGTTGAATCCATAGGAACAGAATGAAAATCACAAAGGATTTTAATAAATATTGCTAGACATGTGGAATTAACCATAATGCAAGCAGGCAAGGAAAATCAAGAGCAGTAGGCTGCAGAGGATTTTTGGGAGATCAGACAGCATATCAAAGTATTCTGGAAAGCATAAGAACAACTGGGGATGAACGGAGCCCGGGTAAGTGAATTATCCGCAGTGCGAAAAGAATCTACAAAGCAGAAGGCACAAAGGATTCTCGAAACAACGAAGAGTATTAGGGGTAACTGGTAACAACAAGAGCCACTAGGGATGAAGGTACAAACGACAAGGATGTTATTCACGGGGATTATCGATGGTCAGGAACTGCGAAGCAGTGGCCACAGGGTCTCGGGAAACATCGAGGAGTATCTGCAGAATCTTCTGGCGAAGCAAGCGATCAACTGTAGTGAAGGGGCTCTCCAGGATGGAGTGGTTACGAGAACCTAATGTCAGCGTTAGTAAAATATTTAACCTGAGTAGAAGAGAGATAAGAGTCCTCGAGTATAGACGAGGAATAAAAGATCCTAATACCACCCAATGGCGACGTGGGCCCGTAAGCCACACAGCCAAGTTAGTAAAACCGTTTTGGACGACTAGACTCAACTTCGGCCAAGGAGTTGGAAAGGGGGATTCCTACAGGCAGTCGGCTCTGATACCAACCTATGACGCCCCCGGCTCAATCGTGCACTAATCATACACGCAAATGCACACGATCAAGACTAAGGACTCACTTGAAGATATCACAACACAACTCTAGACACAAATTAAAATGATACAAGCTTTAGATTACAAGCCAGGGGCCTCGAGGGCTCGAATACATAAGCTCGCATACAAGCGTCAGCGGAAGCATCAGTTATCTGAGTACAGATATAAAAGAAAAAGCAGATAGGCCTTTAAAAGGCGGGGCAAAAGAAAACACTACGATCGAAAAGGCGCAGGCCGCCTCCCTGGGACCCTCCGAACCTACTCCTGGTCGTCAATCAACTCGTAGTAGTAACCACCCTCGGGGTAGTAGTAGCAGACATCGACGGGGGCAGCAGTCTCAAGGGCTCCGTAATCTGGTTGCATCAAACGGATATGGGGAAAAAGAGGAAGCAAAGCAACCATGAGTACTCATCCGAAGTACTCAGCAAGCAAGGATCTACACTACATAGGCAACATTATCAATGAAAGGCTGTAAATGTGGACTGGGCTACAGAAAAGCTAGAATAGAGAGAAGGCCTAGTCCTATCGAAGACTAGCATCTTCAGCGGTCTTGCAGCATTAGAAGAGTGTAGATCAGCACCATATATAGTAGTAGTAGTGTTATCAACCTCGCCTAGAGATCCTTTCTCGTCTCCCTGTGAGAAAGCAATCCCAAAGCCCTAATATCCAAGTATCAACCTCGGCCCGAGATCCTTTCTCGACTCCCTTCGAGAAAGCAATCCCAGAGCCATACTATCCATTTCTCATCATAAGTATCCAGTTCTAGTTGTATCGATCGGGATACAACTCCGAGCGTCCGTTACCGAGGATCCGGCTATGCATAGATTAGTTCTTCCCTGCAGGGGTGCACCAACTTACCCACCACGCTCAATTAACTTCGGCCGGACACACTTTTCTGGGTCATGCCCAGCCTCGGCCAAATGATACGCCGCAACCTGACATAGGCTTAACAGAGAGGTCAGCATGCCGGACTAATTAACCTATGCCCCCAGGGGTCTTGGGCCATCGCCCCGGACACTCCTGCACGTTGCGAATGCGGCCAGTGAGTAGACCAAGCCCTCCTTATACAAGTGCAAGGCGTTACCAGTCCAACCCATTGTGCGCTGCTCAGTCGCTGACGTCTATTAAGCTTCGGCTGATGCATATGATGCAGACTGCCCATAACTGTTCCCACATGATGGTTAGTGCTATCTGGCCAAAGGCCCACTCGGATCAAATATCCAAATCGTTAGTGTATTGGGGGTGTGCGGTAACGAGCAGAGACTCACGATTGATGTGACCCTGTCGCCCTGTCTCAAGGACTTGTGGCAAGGGCTAAGAATGCCCGGCCACACCTCGTAATTTTCTCACGGGTACCCTCCAGGTCAACCCGTCTCCACATCACTCGCATCTTATGCTTGCTCGGGTACCCCTCAGGGTTGACCCGACTTTCCAAGTAACAGTTGTAAAGTCCAAGTATCCGTGTGTCCATAACATCAGGGGAATACGAGGTATCACCCTCGTTGGATTCCTACTCGATGTAACCGTCAAGGTGAACTCGGAGGAATCACCCTCGATGGGTTCACACTTGAGGTGTTGCACGACAGCGTCGTTATCGGGAGTGGTGAAGGAGGAATCACCCTCGATGACCATGACCAAATAGCTACTCTACAGAGTTAACATCAGAACTGCTATACGAGGTATCACCCTCGGCACTCGATAGTAACGCTGCAGTGTCGTACAGATGAAGGGGGTGTGATGTGCGGTGCCGGGGCCTGGTTGTCGAGTCTTCCGATAATCCAGCGGGGCAACTGGGACAAGTGGGGTCACTGGGGTACACTAACCAGCCTATTCTAATCAGTTTAGGATAAGCAGGTAATTATCAAAAGCAGGTTACAAAAATAGGCTATGCATCAGATATAGGAAAGCAGTAACAACAGCAATTTCTAATGCAAGCATAAGAGAGAAAGAATAGGCGATATCGGCATGTTCAAAAACGGGGTGCTTGCCTGGAAGCTCTACGGAAAAGGTCTGGTCGTTAGGGGCGTAGTCGATCTCCGGAGCTGCGTCGGTCTCTGGGACTACGTCGGGACCGGGCTCTACCGAGAGAGAAGAGGGGGAAGAAACAGATAAATACACAGCCAACATATGCAACACAGAGCATGCTATGCTAACGTGCAGTGCAGGGTTGCCTAAAAACATGTCTAAAATCATTTTAGTTATTTTAGGATTAAAGTTGGAATTAATAACCAGTATATACGCACTATTCATCTATCAGAAACAGGCTAAAAGTTGCGGGTTCACCTCCGTAGAGGGTCCCGACACGGAAATGGATATCACGATTGGCTTCGTCTCGTCCTTCTGAGCAACTTTCATATACAAAGTTTTTCAATCTGAGCTACGGTTTATTTTCTGTGAATTTCTTAAAGATTTAAACATTTTCTAAAATTATTTAATATTAGCAGAAAAGGATTATTGCGTCAACAGTGAGGTCAGCATGATGTCAGCAGTCCACAGACCCGTTTGACTGGTCAAACTGACCAGTGGGTCCCACCTGTCATAGACAGAGGGACTAACAGGGGTTTATTTTAACAAAACAGAGTTAATTAGCTACTGGACCCCACCTGTCAGTGACTAACTAGTTTAGCTAATTAAGTTTTAATTAATAAAACATTGATTAAGTGGTGGGGCCCGCCTGTCAGTGGCTCTGGGCTGCCTAGTCAGCATGTTGACTGGGTTAACCCACTCAACGGGGCCTCCAGGGCCCACTGGCAGCAACCCAGAGGTGGGCCCCGGCCAGCCACATCGGCGACCGGCGCCGGAGCAACGCTGGCGAGCCTCCCGCGGCGGCGCTCTTGCCGGAGCGCGTCAGAAATCGCCTACAGAGGGCCAAAACGCGTGCCGCGACTTGCGTTCGAACGACCGTTCCACCCCGCGTCGATCTACGGCATCAGAAAGGCCGGAAGTGGCCGGAAAACATGCCGGCGTCAAGGTTTGGCGGAAGCCGAAACCCAACGAACTTGCGCACGATGAAACGATGGCAGAAACAAGCGCCTTCTACTCCTACAGGACCTACACGATGTCACAAGCGCGGTGGCGAGCTCAGTGGAACGAGACGGCCACTGCTGCGACGGCCGCGAGCTCGACGGTGGAGCTCGGCTTGGGTGGTCATGGCGGCAGCCGCTGGAGCACAGAAGAGAGCTCGGGAAAGGAGAGGGGCAAGGGTGGAGGCTCACCGAGCGGCTCAAGATGGCCCATGGAAGGTTAGGAGCGCAGAGGAGCTCGGGGTCACCGGAGTTCGCCACGGGGCCGGAGATGGGAACTAAGACGAATCCGTCAGCAGCAGGGCTCCCCGACTCCAGCCTTCGGTCGGGGAGGAAGAGGCGGAGGCCGGCGCGTCGCTTGGACATGGCAGAGGAGCAGAAGGGCGCCGGTGGCCGCGGTGACAACGGAGGACGGCGGCGATTAAGCTCGGCCAGTGGGGAAAAGAGGGGAAGCGAGCGATGGGGAAAGGGGGAAGAATGGCGAGGCGACCAGGCGAGATGGAGGTGGCCTCGGCCTTACCCTCTCGCGTCGGTGGCGTAGCGGTATCTCCTCCTCACTGGAGCGCGCGCGTGTGACCACGGCGGCAGCGACACGGGGAGGAGGGAGACAACGATGGGACTGTTGTGCTGGGCCTGCACACTATAGCCCCTAGGCCTTAGTGCACAGTACACCCGGCCCTTTTCCCAATTTCTTATTTCTGTTCTTTGTTAAACCTTCTGTTTTCTATTTCTTTTGCTTTCAAATGACTTTTGTAAAATGTGGCACTTGCCTCAATAATTGACATGCAATATTCCTTACTGCCACAAAAAGTTTGGTGAGTCTTGGAATTAATTTGGAATTTTCAAAAATGAATATGGCATTTAAAATGCTCCTTTTGGCTCTGTTTTAAATGCTTTGGCCCATTTGGGTTGATGGTGATGTTGTTTTCCTTATCAACAATTTGTTTTAGAATATTTGCCACAAGGTGTACATTTTTCCAGCAAGTTTTGAGCAACTTCATTTTGCACTGAAATTTGAATTTGAATCCAATGGCAGAATTTGATATGGGATATTTAACCACTGTGATCATGCATTGTAAATGGTGATGCTAGGCAGGATTATCAGAGAGCCACTGTGCTTATTACACAGGGGTGTTATATCATGAACGTATTGCATGAAGGCGCGGCTTGTGAATTGGGTGCCATTGTCAGTTATGATCCTGGCGGGTACTCCAAAATGGCACACCAATCCTTTCAAGAACTTGATAGCTGACTGTGCAGTCACCTTCCTCACGGGCTCCTCCTCTGGCCACTTTGTGAACTTGTCGATAGCGACGAACAAGAACTCAAAGCCCCTGGTACCACGGGGAAGGGGCCCAAGTTGTCGAGCCCCCAGACCAAGAAGGGCCATGACAAAGGGATCGTTTGGAGAGCTTGAGCAGGCTGATGGATATTCTTGGAGTGGAACTGGCAGGCTTCACATTTGCTGACTAGCTCAATTGCATCTTGGAGGGCCGTGGGCCAGTAAAACCCTTGGCGGAAAGCTTTTCCAACCAGGGCCCTCGATCCAATGTGGGAGCCGCATAAACCCTTGTGTATTTCTGCCAACAGTTCCTTTCCTTCTTCCCGGCAAATGTATAGAGTGTCATCGATGAACTGATATATACTGGCCCTCCTAGCTACTCTTTCAGATTCTTCTTGCTCTTCGGGAAGTTCTCCTGTTTGGAGGAAATGGACTAGGTGCCACGCCCAAGTTGGAGCCTGAGGCTCGGCAACGAGGACCAGCGGCACATCCTCACTCATGGGAGCGCCCTCCTCGACCGCAGAGATTGGTAGTTTGGTGGGAGGGTGCAGCTCACCGATCGAAGGGGAGTTGTTCCCGCCAAGCTCTCTGCCGGGGACCTCAGAGGGCTCTGCCGGGAGAGGCCTTCCGGAGTCCAGTTTCCTCCTCTTCCTGGCCATTGTTGCCAGAGATACGGAGGGTTGAGTCAGATGGAGAACAAAAGTCCCTGGTTCCACAGGGAGTTTTTGCGCAGCGTATTTTGACAGATGATCAGCAATGCTGTTTTCCGCACGCGGTATGTGCTCTGTTTGCAATCCATCAAAGCGCTCCTCCAACTTCCTCACTTCCTCGACGTATGCCTCCATCAATGGGCTTTGATAATCCTTGTTCACTTGCCTCACCACAAGTTGCGAATCTCCATGAATGATCAACTTCTTGATTCCCAGTACTGTTGCGATTCTGATCCCAGCAAGGAGTCCTTCATATTCTGCTGTATTATTGGTAGCCTTCTCCCGGGGGAAATGCATTTGAGCCATGTACTTGAGGTGCTCCCCAGAGGGAGCAACAAGAAGCACGCCAGCTCCTGCACCTTGTAGGGAGAAGGCACCATCAAAGTACATGATCCATTCTTCGGGCGCTTCCTTGCCGGGGATAACTGTCTCCAAGACGTCTTCGTCAGGGTAGGCGTCCATTCCGCAATAAACTCTGCCAGTGCTCTGCTCTGAATGGTTGACGTGCTCTCGGACTTCAAACCAAAGCTGGATAACCCCAAAGCCCATTCCACTATCCTGCCAGTGGCCTCAGGGTTCCTCAGTATGCGTTGCAAGGGGAAGCGGGTGACAAATGTGATCTCGTGGGCTTGGAAGTAGTGGCGCAGTTTCCTTGAGGCCATGATGAGGCCAAAAAACAACTTTTACACGCCAGAGTACCTCAACCTAGCCCCCTGCAATAGGGAGCTGACGAAGTACACTGGCCACTGCACCACTTTCTTCCTTGCCGCGACTTTGGAGCTATCTCCATTACCCCGCTCCTCCTTGTTCTGATCTGCCTCTGACCTTGCCAGGGTGCGTTCACTTCCTTCTCCAGAGGGGACGACAGTTGCAGCTGCTTCTTCATCTACTTCCCGCTGCGCCACCAGCGTTGCGCTAACCACTTGATTTGTTGCCGCTAAGTATAGCAGCAACGGTTCTTGTGGTTTTGGAGCGACTAAGGTGGGGACAGAGGAAAGATAGGTCTTCAGATCCTGCAGCGCAGCGTCTACCTCCGGGGTCCACTCCATGGGCCCAGCCTTCTTCAAGATTTTGAAGAACGGCAGGGCGTATTCGGCGGACTTGGAAATGAACCTGCTTAGCGCGGCAACACATCCAGTCAAACGCCTCACGTCTTTAACCGTCTTGGGTGCTTGGCATGGACGACGAAGCAGATCACGACATCGCCCGACTTCTGATGGTGCCTGTAGTGGTGGCGCCATGTTCTCGCCACCGCGAGCCAGTCGCCAGGGCGGCATGACGACGAGGCGGATGCGCTTGGGGGTTGGTGCCCCCGTTCGGCGCATCGTCTCGGCTAGCTTGTCCTGGGGGTGGCGCAGGCCCTGTAGCCGCACCCGTGGCGAGGGCAGCTAGGTGATTACGATCCGCATCAGGGCGAGCGCCACCACTGCGTCTGTGTCCCTCTGTGAGGTGGGCAGGTGGAGACGAAACATTCTCCCCACCTGCACCTTGCGGAGCATGGCCTCCGGGTAGTTGTTGGTGTCGCCCTCCTCCGGTGCCTTCTGCTCCTATTTCGGCCGCAGGGGGAACGGTGATGGCGCCGCCAGCGCCAGTCACGTTCCCTGCGGCGTTGGCGCTCCCATGTTCCCCCGCAGCCCCCACGGCATTAGTGGCCGTATGCGAGGGAGCCTTTGAGGTGGACGGGTGAGCTGAAGCACCGGATTTTTTCCTAGGCGCCATGGATGATGAAGCTGTTCATGAAGAAAATAATGATGAAGATGACGCGCTGCTTACACTCGGGTTCACGCAAAGGCTTCCCCCTACCTGGCGCGCCAAAGATGTCGTGGTATCACACAGCTACCTATGGGGCCATCGACCCCTTGTGGTTCGGCAAGGGGGAAGAGCGCATTGCACAAAGAGCGGAAAGCACAGAGCAGTACGGCAAGAGTGACACGGGCAGTTTTACCCAGGTTCGGGCCACTGCAAGGCGTAAAACCCTACTCCTGCTTTGGTGGATTGATGGAAGGACCATGGTGGAGACGCAGCGCTCTAGCCCGGCAAGGTCGCCTCGGGGCGGGGGCAGATACGCACGTACGAGTGTACAAGGGTCCGAATCCTTTCTAAGGTAGCCACGGCCCTCCTTTTATAGATCAAGGGGTTACAACAATGGCAAAATAGTCATTTATCCAATGATTAGATAGCAACAGTGCTATCATACCTAACTCTGCAGACAGGTCAGGGCGCATTAAATGCACTGCTTAGTGTCACATCGTGGCGTAGCCCGGCAAGCCTTGCCGTGCCATTCAGCAACCTTTTCGCCTATCCGCGCGACGTGTCGCCTGGACGGGTGTCATTTAGGGATGATCTTCCTCAGAAATGGCTTGCCACGTACCAAATAACAGCCACTTACTCATTTGGGGGCTCGACACCGCACCGATGGGTGACTTGCTTTGCTGTGAGGTGGAGCGGTGGAGAATTGGTGGGGTAATCCGCCCTTGGCGCCCCTGACAAGCCTGCCGGGGGAGTCTTGAGGCTTGTCTTGGGTTAACCTCGACCCCGCCAGGCTCGCCTGCCTGGCAAGGGAGGTTTTTCCTTAGTGATATCTTTCTTGTTTGGTTAGTCTTGGTCTTCTTAATCCGCGCTTTGATTGCTCAAAGAGCCATTTCTTCTGCTTGGCCTTGTCTTGAGTGTCGTAACCTTGCCCTTGAGCCTGTGTACAGTCTGGGCAACACACCTAGGGGTTTGTTGCATCGATAATATCCTTGCATGTTCCTTGTGGGGCCAACCCATGTAGGTATTGAAAGTGCAACACATTCCAATGGATTGCTCCAAAAGATCTACATCAATATTGAGCATCCACATCTTCATTATCTACATGAAGTCATCATCAACAAAACCCAAGGTTAGTTCATCCCTCTTAGGGGGGATATCACATCTAGGGGGAGCTTTGCTCTAAAAATTTAGCTAAAGCAACTCTAATGGTGTGAACACATTAATGCTTTATGTAAAAGTGGTAACCCCACTAGTGCTTAAAGGATGAGTATGACATATGATCAAATGTTCTCATTTGACTCCTAAGTCAATATACTCATATATAGATGACCTAGTCATCGCCAATTTCTTGATAGATGCTAGAGTGTTTGTGCATGTTTTGTCACATGTTTTATTTGCTATCTTATTGTGTGAGCATGTTGGTTGCATAATTTTCTCCATTCGAGGACATCCATTTGTAGTTTTGATTGTTTGGTTTTTTATTGGCCAAATGGATGGACAAGAATGCCTAAGTACTCCCTCTAGCTATCTATGCTTTTTCTCTTCTCAAATTCTAATCATGCTACATCACAAAATTTGAACAAGTCTTTTTTCGGACCCTCCGGGTGAGGAGCACTCGGAGCCACCGATCCGTCAAGGGCTGACTTCCAAAACCTCTTAGTGAATTTCGGTCAAACCAACTCATTCATATTCGGTCCCACCGAAACCACTAGGTTGATCTCGGTTTTCATCTCGATGCCACTGATTAGAACAATTCGGTCTCACCGAGCTGCAGCAACTGCAAGCAGTTTTGCATCTCAGTGCCACCGAACCGTTCCACTCGGCACCACCGACAGCTAATGGGTATATATACCGCGGCCCAACGTTTTCAAAATTCCTTCAAACACTCGAGCCCGCGCCTCCGCATTGCTGCCGCTCTTGGTCTCCGGATCGTTGTCGTCTCCACCTATGCGTCATCGTTGCATGTCTTCGCCACCGTCAACGGGAATCACCTCCGCCGTTGCCGCTGTAGCAAACCACCACCAAGTTAGGGTATGGTTCGGCCCCTTTGTGCTATTTCCTTACTCCGATTCAATGCACAAAGCAAATGCCTGTATTCTTGCCATGATTGAAAGCTTCTTATCCACACAAAAACTGCTCTAGATTAGATTTGATGCAAAATATTAGGGTTAGGTTTTCGCCGAACTCATCTCGGACCGACCGAATTGAAGTTTTCGGTCACACCGATTGGCCTTGGCCATTGCAGTAAGTACAACTTGGTCTGACCGAAACGTACTGATCGGTGAGACCGAAAGCAATTTCTCAATGGAACCCTAGCATCTCGGAGTCACCGAACTACAACTCAGTCTAACCAAAACTGCATGTTTAGACTCTGTTAGCGCTTCGGTGTCACCGAGATTATCAAATCGGTAGCTCCGAAATGCTTTCTGCAGAAAACTAAAGTTAAGATTTTGAATCAATTTTTGCAAAAATCAGCTGTCTTTTGTGATGCTCATCCGACTCTACCTACATCCATCTATTCACAGGGTTAGTTGCAGAGATGTCAGAGGCCAGTGATAGCCAGAACAAGTCAGAAGAGCAAGTTAACCTCAGTGAGGGCACTAGTCCCAATAGCAGCTATGATGAGGGTAGCAGAAGCACCCCTAGCAACTTGCCAAAGGCTGCTACCAGACAAAGAAGAAAGAGGAATTCTGACAGTGAAGATGAGGACTTTGTGATTGAGGAGGAAGTGACCTCCAAGAAGAAAGTGGCAAAGAAGGAATATGTTGGTGCTGCTGCTGCCACCAACCCAGGCCTTCACAAGAAAGCTCCTGCCAAGAGAACTCCAATGTCTAAAGCCAGAGCTTCAACTCACGAAACTATGCAGCTCACACTTGAGCCCAGAGAGGAAAATGATGCTGCTGGTGGGAAGAAGAAAAGGAAAGAAAGGGTCATGAAAACTATGGCCAGAGTGTCGTGGGAAACCACGGCCACCTATGGGGCCAAGGGCCCCTTTTGGTTCGGCAGGGGGACTGAGCGCATTGAACAAAGAGCGGAGGTGCACAGCGTAGCACGACAGAGATCACATGGGCAGTTTTTACCCAGGTTCAGGCCGCCGCGAGGCATAAAACCCTACTCCTACTTTGGTGGATTGATGGTGGATGGTGGTGGAAACGCGACGCTCTTGCCCGACAGGGTTGCCTCGGGGCAAGAGCAGCTACGCGCGTATGGGTGTACAGGGGTCCGAATCCTTTCCATGGTTGCCATGGGCCTCCTTTTATAGATTAAGGGGTCACCACAGTGGCAAATCAATCATTGTGTACTGATTAGATAGTGAACAGTGCTATCATATCTCCTCTGCAGAAAGAGTAGTACGCATTAAATGCGCCGCTCAGTGTCACCTCAAGGCCTGCCCGGCATGCCTTGCCGGGCTGTTTGGCCACCTTCTCTCCTGTCTGCATGACACGTCGCAGGACGGGTGTCATCTGGAGGTGATTCCTGTAGGAAGTGGCTGCCATGTGGCAAAAGGCAGCCACTTAGTCATCTTGGGGCTTGACACCGCACCGTGGTGACTTGCGTCGTCGTGAGGTGGGATGGTGAAGCCTTGGCGAGGCGTTTTGCCTCCGTATGCCCCCGGCAGGCCTGCCGGGGCGGCCTTGAGGTTTGCTTCCGGGGCAACTTTGATCTTGCCAGGCTCTCCTGCCCAGCAAGGGAGCATTTTCCCTTAGCGGTGTCTTGCTTCTTGGCTTGACTTGGTCTTCTCAACTTGCCCTTTGATTCCTTAAAGAGCATATCTCTTTACCTTGGCCTTGTCCTGGATGTTGCAGTCTTGATCTTGGGCCTTTGCACGTTCTGGGCAACAGACCCAGGGTTTGTTGCACCGACAGGAGCCCCCGGGCCTGGCCCGAACGAGCTGCTGGGCGTCGTCGGGGTAGGCCCTAACTTTTGCACAGGCGAGGGGGAAATAGCCGCTCGCCCTTTGAGATCTTCTTTGCTTCTTTATTAACTCAAGCTCGGATTAGTTTCCAGTTCTTCCGCCCGTCGTGTAACGCCAACTGTAGTGGGGCCACTCTTTTAATGCCCCGTGAATGACTTTAACGCACGGGCGAGTAGCTGCCAATTCACTCTTCCCTCCACGCCCTTATCCCCGGCCAGTATGCTGCATGCATCGAGCGGGGTAGGTAATGGGGGCGTGTGGTGCGGGGGAGCATTAAGGCAGGGGCCTGGTCTTTATGGATTGGTGGAGGAGGATGGTGGTTACCCATCGATGAATCAGCCCCCAGCCCCAGCTTGCCTATAAAAAGGAGGTGGAGGGAGGAAGCGGGAGTGTTCATCCATGCCCTTCTTCTTTCTTCTCGCAATGCTGAGAGAGAGACCGGGGCCAAGCCCCGGACTCGAGCTTGAGGTTGGCAACGTTGGAAGCTTGTGAAGGGGCTCGGGGAGTGAGCTTGGTCCAGAGTAAAAAGGGGCGTGGCGGATATGCCACCCGCGGCGCGGTAGGCGCCGAGCCTTTCTCTCGGGGGGGCGTTGTTTGTTCCCTCCTCCTGGGTGCTGAAGTTCTTGGCGGCTCCGGTGTCCGTCAGGGGCGCAGCGCTCGGGTTCCTTGGTAATCCCGGTACGGCCCCCCTTGGTGAAGTCAGGGCAAATGTTGAAGACGGCGGCATCTTCCTGGCCGCCAAGGTGGGGAGCGATGCCCCTCGCGCGCCTCGGATGTCGCTATCGCCAGCAGCTTCTCCGGGGGAGGCAACTGCTCGCGGAGCTGGCGTCCCTCTGGAGCGGCGGTGATGGAGAAAGATCGAGGGAAGATGGAGAAGGCGGGTGGTAGGGCGTCAGGTCGGAGTACGATGGCACCGACGCCTTTGTCTCGTATTGCCGACCTGCTGCCTCGTCTATCCACTCTTCCCCTCCCTCCCCGGCACCATCATCATCGGCCTCTTGGTTGCCGGGGAGAGGGCCACTCTCTTGGTGCCTTCGCCTCCTCCAGCAGTCTTCCAGCTGGGCCTCGGTGGTTCTCCCCGCCGGTGCCTTTTGCTGGAACTTCTGGTTGGCCCTGGAGGTGGTGACCGAGGCACCGTCAAGCTGCTCCTTCCGTCTCCCTCCTTCGCAGCCTTGCCACTCTCGATCTTGTCAGGCTGTGCCCGGCAGGTCCTGGTGGGGTCGAGTGGGGCGTCTTGCCCAGGCACCCATTTTGCCCTCCTTCTCTTCCACCGCAGTGCCTAGGAGGAGGTGGACAAGAAAGGGATTACGGGGCACTTATCTTTTTTTAATCTAAAATATGTAGGCATTTGCCAAACTTTAGTTCAAATTATGTAATCTCTTTTATCCATGTTTGTGTTCTGTAAGGTCTGTACTTGTTGATCAGCATATTAATGAAAAAGATAAACCTTGTCGGGAACTTGTGCATGGAACATGTCCAGGCAGAGGGAGAATGCCTCTTTACACTCAAGTAAACAAGTTTTTCCCCGGTAGGCTATCCTGCTGATACCCTCTAGTTGCTGCCGCGGGGCTGGGCCTGCCGGGCACAAATCGGGAAGAGGGACTAGCCCCCCGCCAACTTCCTCACCAAAGGCCACTACAACCTCCCTGACCGAAGCAACGTTCGAGTCAAGGGACGGGAGCACCTAAGTCTTGAAAGCGATGAGGTTTTCCTATGCACAAGCTTTACTTACAGAACTCGTATGGATAAGAGAGAGAACTTATCGGTTTGGGCTTGTCGGGGATTGCGATGTAGGCTTGTCTTCTCTTCTCCTTTTTCGGGACCGAATCCACGACAGGAGCCTGCAGTATGATGCAGATGAAAATGATGCCTCATGCGATCTTATCTACATGAATACGCAATGCTCATGATATGCTTATGCATGCATGCAATCTGTCGGGGGCCCCCTAGCGCTTTATTTATTTCTCTGTTGCTCAGGGTCTGCGCCTGGCTTTGTACAAGGGGTTACATGCAATAGAGGCAAGGCATGTACAAAAGGGTGGCTGCCGGGCAGGGCCCGACAACCGCGCCTTACGGGTAGAACTTGCGAAGATGCTCAATGTTCCATGAGTTTTGCAACTGAATGCCATCTTCGGTCTCCAGACAGACTGCGCCAGGTCTGGTTACTCATACTACCCGGTAAGGGCCTTCCCACTTCGGCGTCAACTTTTTTGCACCCTTGGTGGACTGAACGCGCCTAAGGACAAGGTCGCCTTCCTCAAAACACCGAGCACGAACCCTGCGGCTATGATAGCGACATAGGGCCTGCTGATAGCGTGCAACACGTGTAGCAGCCCGGAGACGGTTCTCCTCGAGTAGCACAGCGTCGTCATGCCGGTGCTGATCTTGCGCTACTTCATCGTAGGCAAGCACTCGAGGTGACCCGTAAATGAGTTCTGTGGGGATAACTGCTTCTGCCCCATAGACTAGGGAGAAGGGAGTCTACCCGGTAGCTCGATTTGGTGTCGTTCTAAGGGACCAAAGAACCACCGGCAGCTCATCAATCCACCGCCTGCCGCACTTCTGCAGCCTATCGAAAGTTCTCGTCTTGAGTCCTTGCAACACTTCAGTGTTCGCCCTCTCAGCTTGCCCGTTGCTCCTAGGATGGGCCACAGAGGTGAACGAGATTTTTCTTCCGAGGGCATGAACGTATTGCATGAAGGCGAGACTCGTGAACTGGGTGCCGTTGTCAGTGATGATCCGGGCAGGAACTCCGAAGCGGCACACCAATCCTTTCAAGAACTTGATAGCTGACTGAGCAGTCACCTTTCTCACGGGCTCTACTTCCGGCCACTTTGTAAACTTGTCGATTGCAACGAACAAGAATTCAAAGCCCCCGGCAGCACGGGGGAAAGGGCCGAGGATATCGAGCACCCAGACCAAAAACGGCCATGACAAAGGGATTGTCTGAAGAGCTTGGGCAGGCAGGTGGAAGTTCTTGGAATTGAACTGGCAGGCTTCACACCTGGTGACAAGCTCGACCGTGTCTTGGAGGGCAGTGGGCCAGTAGAATCCTTACCGGAAAGCTTTCCCAACCAACGCCCTTGATCCAATGTAGGAGCCGCACATACCATTGTGTATCTCCGCCGGCAGTTCCTTTCCTCCTTCCCGACAAATGCACTTCAATTTCACACTGTTGGGCCTCCTTCTGTACAGCGTGTCATCAACGAACTGATACATGCTGGCCCTCCGGGCTACTCTTTCAGCTTCTTCTTGCTCTTCGGGAAGTTCTCCAGTTTGGAGGAAATGGACTATGTGCCGTGCCCAAGGCGGAGCCTGTGGCTCGACAATGAGGACTAATGGCACCTCCTTATTCGTGAGAGTGTAATCCTCGACTGCGGGGACTGGTGGCCTGGCGGGAGGATGCAACTCAGCGACTGAAGGGGAGTTGTGCCCGACAAGCTTTCTGCCGGGATCCTCGAGGGGTTCTACCGGGTGAGGCTTGCCGGAGTCCAGTTTCCTCCTCTTTCTAGCCATTGTTGCCGGGGATACGGAGGGCTGAGTCAGATGGAGAACAAAAGGTCTTGGTTCCACAGGGAGCTTCTGCGCAGCGCACTTTGACAGATGATTAGCGATGTTGTTTTCCGCATGGGGTACATGCTCTGTTTGCAACCCGTCAAAGCGCTCCTCCAACTTTCTCACTTCCTCAACGTATGCCTCCATCAATGGACTTTGGTAATCCTTGTTGACTTGTCTCACCACAAGTTGTGAATCTCCACGGATGATCAGCTTCTTGATCCCCAGTTCTATTGCAATCCTGAGCCAGGCAAGGAGCCCTTCATACTCCG
Organism: Thinopyrum elongatum; assembly: GCA_011799875.1. Classification (NCBI taxonomy): domain Eukaryota; kingdom Viridiplantae; phylum Streptophyta; class Magnoliopsida; order Poales; family Poaceae; genus Thinopyrum; species Thinopyrum elongatum. The sequence goes on along the minus strand of CM022301.1, from coordinate 220,924,191 downwards.
CTGTATTGTTCGTAGCTTCTTCCCAGGGAAAATGCATCTGGACGACGTAGGTGCTCTCCGGTGGGAGCAACGAGAAGCAGGCCAGCCCCTGCGCCTTGTAGGGGGAAGGCACCATTGAAATACATGATCCATTCTTGGGGTGCTTCCTTGCCGGGGATAACTATCTCCAATACCTCTTCATCAGGAGTTGGCGTCCATTCTGCAATAAACTCAGCCAATGCTTTGCTCTGAATGGTTGATGTGCTCTCAAACTTCAAACCAAAGCTGGATAACTCCAAAGCCTACTCCACTATCCTGCCGGTAGCCTCAGGGTTTTGGAGTATCCGTTGCAAAGGGAAACGGGTGAAAACTATGATATCATGGGCTTGGAAGTAGTGGCGCAGTTTCCTTGAGGCCATGATAAGGCCAAAGATCATTTTTTGCACGCCAGAGTACCTGGATCTAGCCCCCTGCAATAGGGAGCTGACAAACTATACTGAGCGCTGCACCACTTTCTTCTTTGCCGTGACCAGGGAACTGCTTCCGCTGTTCTCCTCTTCTCTACCTTGATCGGCACCTGACCTTGCCAGGGTGTGTTTGCTTTACTCCCCGGAAGGGACACCAGCTACGTCTGCTGCTTCATCCACTTCCCTCTGCGCCACCAGTGCTGCACTAACCACCTGATTAGTTGCCGCCAAATATAGCAGCAACGACTCTTGAGGTTTTGGAGCAACCAAAGTGGGCATAGAGGAAAGGTAGGACTTCAAATCTTGTAGTACAGTGTCTGCCTCGGGGGTCCACTCCATGGGCCCTGCCTTTTTCAAAACCTTGAAGAACGGCAAGGCACGCTCGGCAGACTTGGAAATGAACCTGCTGAGCATGGCAACACATCTAGTCAAACGCCTCACGTCCTTGACCATCTTGGGTGCTTGAATCTGCTCGATAGCCTCGATCTTGTTGGGGTTGGCCTCTTTCCCTCGGTGGGACACAAAGAAGCCAAGTAGCTTGCCGGAAGGAATGCCAAACACACACTTCTCCGGATTTAGCTTCAAGATGATCTTGCACAGATTAGCAAACGTCTCTTCCAAATCCTGGATGAGGGTTGATCTGTCCTTGGTCTTGACCACAATATCATCCATGTAGGCCTCAATGTTCCTGTGCAACTGTGACTCAAAACCAATCTGGACTGCTGTTCCGAAAGTAGACCTGGCGCTCTTCAACCCAAAAGGCATCCGCATGAAGCAGTATGTGCCACATGGGGTGATGAACGCGGTCTTCTCTTTGTCTTCCATGGACATGAAGATCTGATGATATCCAGAGAAGGCATCTAGGAAGGAAAGCAGGTCGCACCCGGAGGTGGAATCCACAATCTGGTCAATGCGCGGCAAGGGGAATGGGTCCTTTGGGCATGCCTTGTTCAGATTCGTAAAATCTATGCACAGCCCCCACTTCCCATTGGCCTTGCGTACCACCACTGGATTTGCTAACCATGTTGGATGTAACACTCCTCTAACCAGACCAGCTGCCTCAAGTTTCTTGATCTCCTCGGCAATAAACTGCTACCGCTCCAAAGCTTGCTTCCGGACCTTCTGCTTGACGGGTCGGGCATGTGGGCAGACAGGAAGGTGGTGCTCGATTACCCTACTGGGAACACTAGGGATGTCAGATGGTTGCCAGGCAAACACATCGACATTCGCTCGCAGGAAGGCAATGAGCGCGCTTTCCTATTTGTCATCGAGGGTGGCGCTGATGGTGAAAGTACCACCAGCGCCAGCCAGCCCTTCCGGGACCTGTTTCACAGCGGGTGCAGAGGCCTTGGATCTCTTGCTATTGGAACTCTCCGGCGAGTCATCAACAGGCGTAGCATACCCCGAAGAGGTACGCTTCCCGAATTCCTTGCCAGCGTTCCTGTTAGCCTCCTTCTTTCCATTACTTTCCTTGGCGGGGATTGCAGCTTTAGTGGCCTCTGTCGCGCCTGCATCTCGGTACATCTTGTCCACGCAAATAATTACGTCCTTCTCGTCTGATGGAATGGAAATGACGCCCACCGGCCCTGGCATCTTCAAGGTGTTGTAGGCATAGTGGGATGCCGCCATGAACTTGGCCAAAGCTGGGCGACCAAGGATTCCATTGTATGGTAGGGGGAGGTCAACCACATCAAACACGATCTTCTCAGTCCGGTAGTTCAACTTTCCCCCAAATGTTACTCGTAACGTGATTTTCCCCTTAGGACGACTCCTGCCGGGGTTGATCCCTTGAAACATACCAGTAACTTTGAGCTCTTCTTCTACTATCTGGAGTTTGCTGATAACCTTTGAAGAAATCAGATTCAACCCGGCCCCGCTGTCAACCAACATCTTTGTGACTCTGAGGTTGCGGATTGTAGGTGATACCAACAACGGCAAGTACCCTACCGCGGTGGTGCGGTCAGGGTGGTCCTCTTCGTCAAAGATGATGGGCGTGCGGGACCACTTGAGCGGCCTTCGAGAGTCTGCCGCTGGCTCCACGGCATTGACTTCACGCGCCCACCGTTTAAGTTGGCGGTGAGAGGAGTGCAAAGATGCACCCTCGACAATGCACAGGGCATCAGTGGCTTCCTAGAATTCCTGCTCGCTGGCCTCCTCCTCATCTTCTGCATCACTCTCATCATTGCAATCCCCCTTCTCACGGTCTCTGGCTGGTTTCCCTTGATTTTGAGGAGCCTTGCCGGGGCGGCTTGCTCCGCCACCCCGGCCCTTTCTGCCAGCGCCATTCTGACCTTTCTCTTTATCTCGCTTCTCATATTCAGCCCTCTGCTTCTTGACAAGCTGCTCAACCTGATGACACTCCTGGAGATCGTGGCCCTTGGTCCGATGGATCTTGCAATACGGCCCATCGCCTTTCCCAGCCTTCTCAGCAGCCGCGGCTTCCTGGCAGTCAGTGCACGCGGCAACCTCCTTGCCGGGTATCTCAGCCTTGGCTTTCTTGCCGGTACTAGGCAGGCCCAATCCCTCAACGGTCATCACTGCCTTATCCTTGCGCCTTTTGTTGTGCTTCTTGTTCTTCTTCTTTTGACTGGTGGCCTCGTCATCATCTTCTGAATCGATGTCGACGCCATCCTCCTCTCCGGGGAGCTTCCTCCCTTCTTCAATTCGAGCGCACTTATCCACCAGAGTGTAAAGCTCCTTCACAGTCTTGGGCAATCGAACATTCATCTTGGAACGTATCCAATGATTGCGCACGTTGGATTGGAACACAGCTATCACAGCTGCCGGGTGGATGTCCGGAATATTCCTGTGCACTCTGCTGAATCTCTGCATGTATTTCCGCAGGCTCTTGCCTTCCTTCTGCGGGAGGAGCTGCAAGTCGCTAGGCTGCCTTGGTTCTTGATGGCCGCCTGTGAAGGCGCCAACGAACTCATGGCACAGGTCAGCCCTGGTGGAAATGGAGTTCTCCGGTAGGTGCATCAGCCAAGCCCTCACATTTGGCTTGAGTGCCAAAGGGAAGTAGTTGGCGAATACCTTCTCATCTCTTCCCCCGGCAGCTTGAACAACGATGGTGTAGATGCTCAAGAACTCTACCGGGTTAAGTCTTCCGTCATACTTCTCTGGTATCTCGGACTTGAACATACGAGTGGACGACCAACGGACTTGCCGCAGCTCACAGGTGAAGGCAGGGCACCCAGCCTCGAAAGGCAGGTACCCGCCGTCAGCGAGTGCGGGCTCGTCGACGTTGGGGCCATCGCACCTGTCGGACTGGCGGTGGGCATCGCGGTGTCGCTCGACGTCGACACATGCGCCTTCTGTACGCCTGTCCTCTAGGACTCGCCGTGGGCCTTGACGCGCTCGAGGGTCGGACGAAGCCATCGAGACATCATCAGGTTCTTGGTCGCGCGGCTCCCGCGGCGGCTGCCGCGGAGGGGACTGCACCGTAGGAGTGGCCCCATCCGCACGGCCAGCAGCGTGGGCTGTTGCCACTGCCTGGGGAGGCCGTGGTGGGCGAGCCTGCTGCAATCCTCCCGCCTCGGCGAAGCCAATCAGACTCTAAATGGTGGCCCTCCACTCATCCATTTGATCGGCTGCCAGCGGAAATTTCAACAGTAGCTAGGCTCGCGCCATGGCCTCCGAGGCGGTGCTCTGCATGGATGTCGATGAAGATCGTAATGTCGCCTGGCTCCTGACGGTGCCGGTAGCGGTCGTGCCGTGCTCTCGTCGTCGTGAGCCAGCCTGCTGGACGGCGTGTGGACGAGGTGGAGGCGCTCGAGGGCCAGCGGCTCCGTTTGGCGTAGTGGCTGGGTCGGCTCGTTCCGGGGATGGCGCATGCTCTATAGCCGCTCCCGTGGCGGGAGCGGTTGGGGAGTTGCGATTCCCCCTAGAGCGAGTACCCCCGCTACAGCTGTGCCCTTCTGCCAGATGAGGGAGGAGGTGCAGATGGAATGATCTCTCCTCCCGTACCTCGTGGGACATGGCCGCTGGAATGCAGTTGGGGATGTCCTTCTCCGGTGCCTCCTACTCCTGCTTTGGCCGCAGGGGGTGGTAACGACGCCGCCCGCGCCGACCACATCCCCCGCAGCGTCCACACTTCCAGGCGTCCCCGTAGCCCCCGCGGCGTCGGCGGGCGCGTGTGGTAGGGCCTTCGAGGTGGATGGATGAGCTGCAGCGCCGGGCTTCTTCTTGGGCGCCATGGACGATGGAGCCGCTGACGAAGAAGATGGCGGTGAAGATGACGCGCTTCGTACACTTCTCGGGTTCGCGCAAGCGTAGCCCCCTACCTGGCGCACCAAAGATGTCGTGGGAAACCACGGCCACCTATGGGGCCAAGGGCCCCTTTTGGTTCGGCAGGGGGACTGAGCGCATTGCACAAAGAGCGGAGGAGCGTAGCGTAGCGCGGCAGAGATCACACGGGCAATTTTTACCCAGGTTCGGGCCACCGTGAGGCGTAAAACCCTACTCCTGTTTGGTGGATTGATGGTGGATGGTGGTGGAAACGCAGCGCTCTTGCCCGGCAGGGTTACCTCGGGGCGAGAGCAGCTACGCGCGTATGGGTGTACAGGGGTCCGAATCCTTTCTATGGTTGCCATGGGCCTCCTTTTGTAGATTAACGGGTCACCACAGTGGCAAATCAGCCATTGTGTACTGATTAGATAGCGAATAGTGCTATGATATCTCCTCTGTAGACAGAGCAGTACGCATTAAATGCACCGCTCAGTGTCACATCATGGCCTGCCCGGCACACCTTGCCGGGCTGTTTGGTCACCTTCTCCCTATCTGCATGACACGTCGCAGGACGGGTGTCATCTGGAGGTGATTCCTGTAGGAAGTGGCTGCCATGTGGCAAAAGGAAACCACTTAGTCATCTTGGGGCTTGACACCGCACCGATCGATGACTTGCGTCGTCGTGAGGTGGGACGGTGAAGCCTTGGCGGGGCGTTTTGCCTCCGTATGCCCCCGGCAGGCCTGCCGGGGCGGCTTGAGGTTTGCTTCCGGGGCAACTTTGATCTTGCCATGCTCTCCTGCCCGGCAATGGAGGATTTTCCCTTAGCGGTGTCTTGCTTCTTGGCTTGACTTGGTCTTCTCAACTTGCCCTTTGATTCCTCAAAGAGCCTATCTCTTTACCGTGGCCTTGTCCTGGATGTTGCAGTCTTGATCTTGGGCCTGTGCATGGTCTGGGCAACAGACCCAGGGTTTGTTGCACCAACGAAGAGTGATTGGAAGACCATCCATGATGAGGGATGAGGATGAAGATGAGGAGGAGGAAGAGTCTGTTGCACCACCTGCCAAGTCTCAAAAGTTGATGGCAGATGCTATCAAGACTGGTGCTCCTCCTTCCAAGCCCAAGTCTTCTCCCAAACCAGCTGCACCCAAGCCTTCTGTTCCAAAGAGATCCACTATGAACATCTCAGCTACAGAGAAGAACAAGGCCCCAGTGCCTGAGGTTCAAGAGGATGATGAGCCGCTAGTGCTTAGGAAATTGAAGCCCAAGATTCCAGACCATAATGATGATCATCATGTGGCTGAAAATATGAAGTTGAGAAAAGATGCAGGTTTGAGACAATGGAGGAAGACATATCCATATGCCACAAGGAGAAGGACTGCTGTGGACTACCATTTTCACACCATAGAACAACATGACTTCTATGAAACTGTGCTCCTGGACAAGAAGCCCATAGTTTGTGATATGAAATGGGTTGATAGGGAATACATTGATGATAATGAAGACTATTTTCCCCATGTTCATGACAGCTTCAGGCTGAATGGAGTTGATGCATTTGTTGGACAAGAACTAACAAAATGGAATGATGAGATGATTATGCAGTTCTACTCCACTGCCCACTTTTACCCAGATGGTAAGATTGTCTGGATGACTGAGGGAACCAGGTTCCAGTCATCAATCTCTGAATGGGCAGAGCTCATCAAAGCTCCCAAGGAAGAAGAAAATGATCTTGATGTGTATAGCAAACCCAGGAAGGATCACAACTCAATGGCTAACATGTACAAGCCTATTCCTGATGCAGCTCTGGAGACACACAAGTTTGGATCTATATACTATCTGCTTGCTAGATTGACCACCATGAACACCATCTTGAGGCATACTTTGTTGCCCAAATCTGGAGATCACAGGATGATACATGGTCACTCCATCAACTTGCTACATTTATTTGATGTTCCCCAGAAGTTCAAAGTCATGAGCTTGATAGTTGAGACAGTGAAGAGGACAGCAGCCGACCAAAAGAGGTCTTGTGGATATGCCCCACACATTCAGATGTTGATCAACTCCAAGGTTGGAACTGGGACATATCTGCTTGACAAAGAGCATTTACCTCTTAGGCCTGATTTTGAGGACAACGAGGTTGTCATGGATGCATCACATCTTACATGTGCTGAGGCCTAGGAGAAGATCGAGAAAGCAAAGGCTGCAAAAGCAGCAAAGGCAGCAAGTGCTCCAGATGCTTCAATAGTGAATCTCAAGACCAAGCAAGATCAGCTCACTTATCTGCTTGAGGCTACCGTGAGGATTGAGAAGAGCTTGTCCACCTTGACTCAGAATCAGGAGAGTCTTGAAAGGATTGTTGAGAGCAAGATATATGACCTAGATGTGAAGGTCACAGAGATTCAGACCATAGTGGAGAAGCTGAGGATGATGCTGAGGACAATGATGACAGACCCACTACTGACAGGTTCCAGACAATGCCAAGGTCACAGAGGTCTTCTGCTGAGCCAGTTGCAGACTTGAGACATGCTCATTCTGCTCCTGCCACCACAGCTACAGTTGCCCCTCCAGTATCTACTCCACCAACTCCACAGACTTCAGCAGAAGCATTTGTAGATACACTCCTCTCCACGCCGTCTATGCACACCGGAGCTACAAGCCAGAAGAGCCCTTCAGGAGCTCCCGGAGATCGTGCCTAGAGTGTCGCATAGCACTATACGTTTTCAAACTTTTTGGTAACTTGTTGCCAAAGGGGGAGAAAGTGTATAGATCATAGGCTTCGAGAGAGAGAGAGTCTTTTACTTTTGTTCGTTTTATTTGCCTTGCTACTTGCTACTTTGGTTGGTTGGTGCTACTTTTGCTACTACTTGTGTTATGCTCATGAGATACTTATGTGATCATGTGTTTGATCATATTATGTTGAATGTGTGCTTGAATGATTATCTCTATGAATGTTTGTGTATGATCAATCACTTGTATCCATGGTGATGAGTGCATGTTATCCTACTCTCATCATTTTTTGTGCTCCACCAAGATGTATGTGACATGGAAGAGTGACCCATGATCCTAATCGATTGTGCATTTGCATTCAAATGCAAATTTTAAATAATGCACAAATTTAGGGGGAGCTCTTGCTTATCACATACTTCTCAAAGCGACGATGTATTTCATTCATATTATCATTTGTCGAAGCTTTGATCTATATGTTGTCATCAATTACCAAAAGGGGGGAGATTGAAAGTGCAACTAATCCCCGGGTGGTTTTGGCAATTCATAACAACATATAGCTCACTGAACTAATATCCATTCAAGTTTAATATTTCAGAAAGTTAAATGAATGGCATGGCTTGGACTAGAGATGTGGACCCCTCAAAATGCTAAGGACACATATTGGCAAAAGCTCAAGACTCTTCATTTCTATTTTAGTGATCCAAGATCACATTGAGTGCATAGGAAAGCCAATACTATTAAAAGGAGATGAGGTGTTGCTTAATGTCTTACTTGCTCAAAGTGCTCAGTGATATTGCTCCAAAGCCCTCAACCACTTTCTCATTCCAAATATGTCCAAAACCCAAAGTCAAACTTGGCCCCACCGAATCATCCTATCCGGAGCCACCGAGTTCATATGACATAGCCACTGCCAGAAACCCTAACAGTTCGGTCACACCGATACAGATCTCGGTCTCACCGAGATGGCCTTGCAAACTCTCTGTTGCCTATTGCAATTGTTTTGGTCTCACCAAAATTGTGATCGGTCACACCGAGTTGGCTTGACATCTTCTCTGTTGCCTTGTTGCTTCACTTCGGTCTCACCGAGTTGATGCAATCAGTGCCGCCGAGTTGATATTTGCCCTAAGCCCTAGCACATCGGTCCCACCGAGTTGTTCCAGTAGGTCCCACAGAGATTCCTAACATTCACATTTTGAACTAAATCGGTCTCACCGAGTTCTTCTATTCGGTCTCATCGAGTTGGGTCAAATGTGTGTAACGGTTGGATTTTGGGTGGAGGCTATATATACCCCTCCACCCCTTCTCCATATGTGAGAAAGCCATTAGAACGTGCCTACACTTCCACCATACATTTTCTGAGAGAACCACCTACTCATGTGTTGAGATCAAGATATACCAATCCTACCACAAGAATCTTGATTTCTAGCCTTCCCCAAGTTGCTTTCCACTCAAATTATCTTTCCACCATATCCAAATCTGTGAGAGAGAGTTGAGTGTTGGGGAGACTATCATTTGAAACACAAGAGCAAGGAGTTCATCATCAACACACCATTTATTACCTTTTGGAGAGTGGTGTTGGTTAGGTGTCGCTTGGGAGCCTCCGACAAGATTGTGGAGTTGAACCAAGAAGTTTGTAAGGGCAAGGAGATCACCTACTTCGTGAAGATCTACCCAAGTGAGGCAAGTCCTTCGTGGGCGATGGCCATGGTGGGATAGACAAGGTTGCTTCTTCGTGGACCCTTCATGGGTGGAGCCCTCCGTGGACTCGCGCAACCATTACCCTTCATGGGTTGAAGTCTCCATCAACATGGATGTACGATAGCACCACCTATCGGAACCACACCAAAAATCTCCGTGTCATCATTGCGTTTGCACTCTCCAAACCCTTCACTTTACCTTCATATGCAATGTTTTACTTTTCGCTGCTACACTCTTAGAATTGCATGTGTAGGTTGATTGCTTGATTTGTGCTAATTGCTAAAATCTGCCCTCAACTAAAACTAGGAAAAGGTTAGATTTTTATTTGGTCAAGTAGTCTAATCACCCCCCCTCTAGACCTACTTTCGATCCTACACCAGTCTAAGGGCCTCTTTGATTCACAGGATACTGAAAACACAGGAATGGGGAAAGTATGATGGCGATGAACCGAGAGGAGGAGGAAGAGGAGTAGTACTGTACTACATGCTAGAGACTGGACTATAGTAGGAGTACATTGTTTTTATGGCCATATCACAACATCGTTTTTATGGTCACCTTTGTAGTTTGTGCCAAATTTTGACCAAAGATTTAGCTAACAAAATGTTAATGCATGTCAACAAAAATTATGTCACTGGATTCGTATTTGAACATAGTTTTGAATGATATAATTTTTGGTAACATGCATGAACATTTTGTTAGCTCAATCTATAGTCAAAATTTGACACGAAATACAATGGTAACCAATATACCGCATGATTCTTTGCTCCTTCTTACGTCGCCGACATGTGGGAGAGCCAGCACCTGGGTCGATGTGTCATGCACAAGATTAGAGTGGGGAACGAAAGGGGGGCATCACCCCAGTCGTAGCGCCGCAGTAATAATGACTATAATGAGCAGTCATATCACAAGACCCCATCTTTCCAGCAGTAACGAGCCGTCAAATCAAACAGCCTTGCCTTTCCAGCAGTAAGTTGAATGCGCTAGTCCCTTACTCTCCTCGCCTCTCTGTCAAACCGGCTACGCGAAATCTGCTGCGCGTACTGCCCGGGAAAAGCCCTGCCCTCAACTTTTAAATACTCCTAGTATAATTTTGTATCGATGAATTGCGCCATGGAGCAGAAAACCAAAAGAAAAAGGTGGTACATGTAAACAAATACAGTTCAAGATCGATTCGGAATGTAAACCGTGGATGTGTTTATACGTATAGGTTACTTCAAAGTACTGAGTCCATTGATGCAATGTGGTCAAACTGTACCATCGATATCTCAAAGCCAAAATAGTTTGAGCTTGTTTGTTCTATATAAATAGTACTAGTACTATATGTTGATTCACCCGTGGCGTTGCTCAATGAATGGACGGCCGGGGAGCAGAAGTGAACAATACTACTAGTAGTACTACTAGTAAGTAGGAGTAGTACAGTACATTACAAAGTGCGACGTGCAGTTAGTCACGTAATATAGAGTTTCTTTTCTTTAATGCCACGTACACAAATTGAAACGTTTGTTGTGGAGAGAAAAAGATAATCACTCCACTATATATATAGGCAAGAGCCTGAGCGCTTGCTTTACTAGAGTTGCTCTCTTCATTCTCTCATCCTCTCCAGATCTAAACAAGACAGCAGTAGCGACTCTCTCTCTCTCTGCTCACTATTGGTCATAGATCTGGCCGGATCCCTTCGGCCGGGGTGTGTAGGGGACTAGGTACATCGTTCACGTGGTCATCGGCAGTGAGGGAGGAAACCCACAGCTGCCGGCGGGTCCCGATCCTCTGCCCGTGATGTTCTATCCGATACAGCACCGGCTCGGGAGGTCCTCGGACCCCTTCTTCCTCCTTGCCGTATTGTGGGCAGATCCGACCTCCCGCCACCCTCCTAGCCACATCCCGACGACCCTCAGGTATAAGTTCCTTCGAAAGCGGCCTTGCTCTACTGCCCTAGCACCCCACGAGGCTGCATGTGGATCTTTTTCTACTTCCATCAGCTCTTCCAAAGCCACCTAATTTTTTATTAATATTAGAGGTAAAGCTACTTCATGCAGTCGAATCTAGGACTTGGTTCAAACAGCGAAGGGGGAAAGTTGTATCATGAAACTAGGACTTGATTCAAAGAGGAAATAACAGGGGGAAAGTAGTAGAGACTGGATACCCAACCGGTCTCTTGGTTGAAAAGGGAAATAAAGGGAAAAGGCAGTACAAACTGGATAAGGAACAGATCTATTATTGGTTGAAAAAAGGATAGAAAGTGGCGGCTGGTGGACAAGTCAATAGAGTAGGTCCAGGATTAGATTTGCTACCCTCACATAGTAAAAGGTCTCCAGGATTAGATTTGCTGCCCTCAAAGAGTATGAACAAACTCGGCATCACCACTTTTATGCCTCCTTGTAGGTACATTGTGCTGATGCGTCCACTGTCGCATATCCTTATACAACTTTTTGCAGTTGTTAATGTAAGGGCGTATGTAAAATGAAGCAATGGCACTGTTACCATAAGGACATGTCTAACCAATGTTATTGTTAATCTAATGCCTCCAGTAATACGATGCAATTAAACTGTATTACAAATGGTACTCTTGCTATTTTTCCCAGTATGATAAGTTGCTTCTTTACGCTGCTGAGTGTCCTGGTGTCCCCACTGTCCCATGCCCTTAAACCAACTCTTTAGCTGCTGTTGATCTACTGTATCTGGTAGACAAGCAATGCCACCATTAAAGTAATCCCATATTTGACGAATGTCATTGTTGATCGTAATGCTTCCGGTAACATGAAGCAATGCTACCGTTTTAAAATTTCTACTGTCCTTGCGTGATTGCCATGAACATAATCAAGATGCTTCTTTTTGTTTTGTGTATGTTTTGTATCTTGTTATTGACCAGTAACTGTTTTCTTTCTATCTTTTTGTGCGGATAGTAATATCCATTTCACCTCGTTGCTATTGTGACCTTTTGGTGAACTGCACAAAACACTTTTTTTTTGGAATGAGTGTCTTGTGCAGTTCAACTAAAATGTCACGTGGGCAACGTCTCTCAATTTTGGTGGAACTACACAAAATGGTGATCGGAGTTTCCAATATCTCTGTCAAGCTCTGCCGGTAATCTCGTGCAACATTTTATTAACCTTTGCATGATGAGCCTTCACTGTCACCACAATGGCACTTTACTTTAGTGGAACTGCACAAAAGGATAAGCAAATTATAGTTGCACCTTGCATGAGCAGGACAACCAACCTTAATGTTGCTCAATTTTAGTGCAACTACTAAAGAAGAACGTGCCAGCTCATGAGAGCAAGTACTTCTTGCTATCTGCATGATGCAATATTTGCTTCATTTCAGGTGAACTGCAGAAAAAGTCGCATGAATTGAATCATCCGAGTGGAACTGCAGGTTGACCACATCAAGTCATGGCGGCATAGGGCCCCTCTCTCAGTTATGGTTCCCATGACCGGGTATGTTTCTTTTTGGTTGATTTTGACTCTGCATCCAGCTAGTGATCTTATGCTATTGTTTTGGCACTGCTATGAGAAAGCAATAATGATATTGTTTTTGCATCTTAATTTAATGCCACTAATAATTTGAGGCAATCTTTTGGTACCGCTACTGCCACTGATAAAATAAAGTAATAATACATTTAAAATAGAGCTACTGTCTTACCTACCATTTCATTTCCAATGTAGATAACTTGGAGAAGACGTATCCGGCAGAATCAAGTCCATGTGCACTGCATCAATCACATAGCTGCACTGAACTAGTTGAGTCCATCATGCCTACCGTTCAAGTGGCGCGGGCCACCTCTCTAACTGGCAGGTGCCATAATTTTAGTTGAACTGCACAAGAAAAGTGATTGAAATGAGTCGACGCTCCTCCTTCTACTGCCACACTAAGGTGTTAATGGATGTCAATGAATCGCCTTCATGGAAAGATACGGGGACATGAAGAATAACTTGATCTCCCAAAGTCATCTCACATAGGTCAGTACTGTCCTTTTTTAACATTATTGTGCTTTGTCATACTGTGCTAACGTTGTACTATTTAAATAAAGCTATCTTTTCTCATTTTGGAAATAAGGTTTGCTTCAACTAGTGCCACTATTATAGTAATCATGCTCTTTCTTATCTGTCCAAACAAGAATACTCAACTACAGATGTTGTGATGGTCAAGAGCGTTCGCCAAGTTCTTGGATTGTATGACACAGCTAGCCAAGATGCATTTAATCCCGAGATTCACTTTATCCAAAGGCTCTAACAGGCTGGTTCGGAATCTTGCAAGCTGGGAATCATTGAGATGTGTAGGCATCTTTGTTGTACTTATTATTTGAATCTTATTGGTTGGTTCTGAATCTTGCAAGCTAGGAAACATAGCATGATGATGCAGAGGACATCAACCATAACAAGTTGTTCAAACTTGGTAGTATTGTCTGAGTGAAAATGCAGCAAATGAGTTGATCGTGTGCGTCCTGAGAATAATAATTCTAATTGTGGTGCATGTTGATCCTGTGGCACTGATAGAACGAGCCAATGCTTTGCTTGTTTTAAGAATAAATTTTAATTAAAGCTAATAAAATTTAAGTAAAGTGATCACTAACACTTGCTATTACAGTACCAATACAGACCCGCTCGTTAACCGACATGTGGCCGGAATAGGTTTCTCGGCTTCCACACTGGTTTAATGGAGGCATTTGAATGCGCCGAGGGTGCATGTTCTGCCGGGCGTGTAGTGGGCGAGGGAGGGGTAGTAACTGCCGTCGCCTATACACACTCAGTTTATTGTTAAATGCAGTTCCCCAAGAGCTAAAAAACGAACTGCTGTCGCCGCCTACCCACTCGTTCACTTGAAAAGACTCCAATGGCGATCTGAGGGGTGAGCCTGTTGGATATGGACTTCAACAAGGAGTTCACATTTGGGTTTGCTGTTCAGACCCATAATAGCACCAAGTTGAATGTGATGTACACCAACGATCCGGACTCGGTGAAGCTCTGCCTCACCAAGTTCAAGCAGTACCTACAGGAGGAGAAAGCACAAGGTCATGGGACTAGGCCATGTGCCCATCCATTCATCTCCTCACAGGGACCAGTGGATCGCCGTCACCCAGGTATGCGTGCGGGATGAGGTTCTCATCTACCACTGTTGTAGGGCCATCAGAGGTTCTGGAGCATTCGCCCGTCTCATTGGCACTGCCGACTGCACCTTCGCTATAGTGGAGAGCAGGAAGAACGCGACTGTCCTTTACGATTCGGCCATCTGGTCCAACAAGCTTGTCGACATCCAGAAGCAATACAAGATCATCGGCAACGGGCAGGAGAAGGACTCCGTGGTTGACCTTGCCGCGACCATCATCGCCCCCTGCTATGCCAACATGAAAGAAGACGTCAATACCAAGAACCTGAACACGTGGGAGGTACCTCTGAATCTAGCCTACATAACCTACGCGGCCAAGGACGCATACGCATGCTACGACATGCACAGGCCGATCTTGGACATGAGGGCGTGTCTGCTTCCCGTAACCGACGAGTACACGGACAGCCGCAGCATCATCATCAAGCGTGCCAGGAAGGTCTAGATGATGTACTTTATCTGTTTAAGCACCTTTATCATTTGGGTGTTTCATGCATTAGCCTATGTGTCGTAATTATCTATTTTATCCGAAATATTTCGTCTAAAAACCCATTAACCTATTTGCTTTTTTTGAGTAGCTATTTGCTTATGTATGTAACTAGTTCACTCGGCTGCCGTGCTTTGAATCTCCTTCCTCCCAACACATTCCCCTTCTCAGGTGGACCCAGTAGGTCTCGTACACAGACATCTGGGACCAACCACCTATCCATTTGTATTTCTTTATTTTGTTCAATCTTTCGTCCTCTTCCTATAGCAGCTGGCGGCGCTGCCGCGCATGCCTCGGTGACCCATCCTAACCAATGGCGCTGGCCAGGCCATCCCTCTACTCCCACACATTCTCCGGTGGCAGCAGCTCCACCGGCCCACCCTGCACCCGAACAAGTCAACCCTCGTACTCCCCTCCGCCTGCGTTTTCTCCAGCTCCGGTTCGTTCCGGTCCGAGGTCTCGATGTCGTCCTCCGCCTTGATGCTCTCGCCACGGCGCCGCCGTCTGTCGTTCCCAACATGGTCAACAAAATGAGAGGAATTGGGAGACGACTGTTCACTGAGAGGCTGACAGTCTGGGCCCACCAGGTCCATGGCCTAGGTTTTGTTGTTTAACACGCGCAGCCCGCGACATGAAGACATAGTTGATCCAGCAGGTTTCAACTTTTTTTGGGGTCCAGCAGGTATCAAATAGCCTCTGGGCCTCCCAGCCTAGCTTGTCTATAACATCAGCAGCCCAAGCTATGTTTGTTTTTTCAAGACAACACACAGCTCAGTTCTATTTTTCTATAAGAATGCAAAACTGAACCTATGTTTTCCCTTCTATAATAGTATATATATACTTATATTTATATTTATATCTTATTTTATTACATATATATAATAGAAACAACATAAGGTTCCGTTAAACCTGTCATTCGTCCAACCATTGTATAGGCCTTCCCACTTCCTTTATTTTTCGTTTTTATTAATCCTATATCTGAATTTTCTCCCACTTTCTTTTTCGATGTAATCTGAGTTTTCTCCCAGTAGTTTTCCCTAGAACCAACTCAACGGTTCCACGTCTAGCCTAAAAATTAATAATACCCCACGTCCTATTAACTCATCAAATTAAAATTATATTTTATTTCGTAAATCGAAAGTTCTTACAAAATAATAATAATAATAATTGTTTATATATAACTTGGCAAGTTAACAAGTGGTGATTGCGTACGTAAGCTTGCAAAGATTTTACTGACCAATCAGTAATAGACGTGCAATCATATGTTTATGTTTTCATAACATTTCTCTGTCCAACCCAACATGATATTTTCACCCAGCCCAGCAAGTTCGTGGATTTCGAAAAAAATGCAAATGGGCTTTAAATTCTAACTTAATATATAAACGGGCTGCATAGACTCTACATCATTGTTTCACCTAGCCCACCAAATGGACTAAAAAAACCAAATGGACTGGCTGACATGTGGGCTAGTAGGTAGAAGCCTAAGCACTTTCGCAAAAAAAATACAAAGGTCGAAGCCTAAGCAAGGCGTTCAATTTACATCCAACGGCCGGCATTCTTCTTCAATCTCTCGTCTTCTTCCTCCAGCACTGCCGGGACCGCCTGCTCCAGCCTCTGGCGTCCAGCGGCGCTGTTTCGCATGCCTCGCAGTGAAACGCTACACCACCGACGGCCAGGCCATCCCTCCACTCCTTCGCACCTCCTGTTATTCTCTGCCGAGTGTAGGCCCACCCCGCACCCGAACCAGTCAAGTTTCCCACTCCTCTCCGTCTGTGACTCCACTGCCGCGTCTTCCCCATCTCCGGATCATTCCAGTCTGGGGCCTCGCCGTCGTCCACCGGCCTTGGTGCGCTCGGCATGGTGTGGTCAACGTGGTCAACAAACGAGAGTCATCGAAAGATGACTGTACGTGGAGAGGCTGACAGTGGGGACGCACCACGCGCATGGACGCATGCATGCAACTACATCGTTTTTACCCTGAAAATTAATGTTTTCTCCCCCTGACAGCTGGGCCCACTAGCTACATCTTCGCACGCAAGGAAGTGCGTCCTTATTACGTGCAAAAAAAATGATTCCTCCCCTTGACAGCTGGGACCCATCAGCTATATCTTCGCACGCAAGGAAGTGCCTCCTTATCCTCCCTGACAGCTGGGACCCACCTAGTAGAACCGTATGTAGGGTTGTCTCTCTGATCGCGAACGTGTACATACATACTGGTCGATCGGTCTCTCTGCAAGGATGAACCGTGGCCGAGCAAGGAGCAGCACGTGTGACGTAGCAGTTGAGGCAGTCCTGTATAAATCATGTACACGTACGTACAGCCACGCTGCAAGAAAGTAAATACGGCTACGTACGTACATACGGGCGGGGTCTCAAACGCGTGCAGTGACGGTGTCCTGTTCATCGGCAGCCAAACGGCTGGGTCGGAATGGAGGAAACCGCGTCGTGTTCATCGGGAGGCAAGCGACTGGGTCGGAATGCGTCATGTTCATCGGGAGCCAACTGACTTGGACGGAACAACCCAAAACGGGTCATGTTCATCGACTCGGGGTCTCGCATCCCACAAAACGGAGGAAATGGAGCTCTCTTCGACCACCTACGGTCGAAACGGGGTCCTATTCATCGGGAGGGGTCTTGCGTACCGCAAAACAGAAGAAACATACTTCTCTCCAACCGCGTATGGTCGAAACAAAGTCCTGTTCATCGGGAGGGTCTGGCGTACCGCAAAACGGAAGAAACAGACTTCTCTCAACCGCCTACGATCAAAACGGGGTCTTGTTCATCGGAGGGGTGTGTGGTGTACCGCAAAGCGGGACTCCGCGGGCTACTGTTCATCCAGCCTCCACGGGGTCATGCTCATCCACCCCAACCGGTTGGGTGTGTGGCGGCCTCCTCGGGGTCCTGTTCATCCAGCGGCAACGACATACTACCACGGGGTCCTGTTCATCCAGCGGCAACCGCGTACTACCACGGGGTCCTGTTCATCCAGCGGCAAACGCCTACACACGGCCATTGTACTGTTCATCCAACCCCCACCATGAACTATTCATCCACAGCCAACCCAACCGCCTCGACTCACCACGTCTCGACTCATTCTACGTATAGCGCGCGCGGCAGCAACGGGCACTATTCATCCAGAGGCAACCCAACCGGCTAGCTACGTCTCGCACGGGGGTTCGATCGGCTTCAGTAAGCAGCAGCTGTGATCGATCGGGTTCAGTTAGCAGCGAAGGAGTCGGTCAGGTTCAGTTAGCAGCAAAGGGATTGATCGATCGGCTTCAGTATGTAGCAGCACGCGATCGCTCGGGCTCAATAAAGTGAACGCCTCTCGCTCGGGTTCAGTTATAGCGACACGGCTCGCACCACGCGCGCGTACGAGAGAAAAGCGCAAACCACAGTGCATCGCTCGGCCCCGACCAACCCACCGTAACCGGGAACTCCGCGAAAATTTCCTCGCCCTCACTTCTACCATGATTTTTTATGTCATGGACGGCCCAAGGAATGTCATGCAGGTGCGTCCCCGGCCCGCCCAGGACGAAAAGCCAATTTTCTGTCATGATTTTTTGTCATAGAAGTAGGAGCCCACCACATCTATGATGATACGTGGTTTTGTCACAATTATCGTCATAGAAGTGTCATAAGCATGACAAAAAACACTACTAGGGAAATGCTTATAGGTAGGACATCAGTAGTAGCGCTGGAAAGTAGCAAGCGCTGCTGCTAATTAGCAGTAGTGCTGTTCTAGGGTAGCGCTACTAGTAACTCTTTAGCAGCAGCGCTGGAAAATAAAAAAGCGCTACTACTAAGTGGGACCAGACGAGGCCACCGATGCTAGCTGTAGTAGCAGCGCTGTCCAGAACACAGCGCTACTACTAAGATTTTAGCAGTAGCGCGTTATTTGACAGCAGCGCTACTGATAATGGGCCCCACTTAATAGTAGCGCTTTTCCTGGAAAGCGCTACTACTAAGTACCATAGCAGCAACGCTTTCTGTGAAACAGCGCTACTGCTAGTTGCGGCTGGTGCCACCATTTTACCCCCCCCCTCCTCCCCCCTTTGACCTCTCTCCCCCTCCTTTCCCCTCTCCCCTCTCCACCATTGTTGCCGTTCTTCTCTCTTCCTCCTACCTCTCTTCTCTCCCCATTAATGCCCCCTCCACCATAACTCTCCTCCATAAATGGCCTTCTCATATCTCTCTCTTCCTCCTACCTCTCTTCTCTCCCCATTAATGCCCCCCTCCACCATAACTCCCTCTCCATTAGTTAGCTAGAGTCATCTCTCCTCCCCAACAACTAGATCTAGCTAGCTATTTAGCCATCCACACTTTTGATCCCTATAGGTAGCGGAAGGCCTCATCTAACCGTGCTCGGTCTCGGTCTCTCGGGAGATAGGTAAGTAAAAAGTTGTGCATTTCAAGAATGGGGAATATGTGTGTTTGGGATATGGAGAGATTTGTGCGAGTGACATGCCCCCGAGTTGCTTATGTTTTGCCAAAATGTCGATTTATTTCCGTTTTGGTGAATTTCGAGCAAACTCGATATGTCCTATTTTTAGGCAAGGTCATGCCAAATTTTTATATGACTTTGATGCATGCATGCATTTTGTTTATAACCCTTTTGCTTGTTATATCGTGCAGTCGGTCATGAAGGTGAGTGAATGGAAGGTGGAACAATACATGCAATCCACGGTGATGGACATGTATGCAAATAAACGGACTAGGATTAGATGTCCATGTACAAGATGCAAAGAAGGAGTCCTTTTGTACCCTTTTGATCGTGGCAGTTTGAAGGCGCACCTGCTGATGAAAGGTTTCATGGATGGCTATACTCGGTGGATAAGTGAAGATGATGATGATGATGAGGACGCCCACATGGCAGGGAATAACGACATGGGGCTAGACGAAGAGATGACCGATCGACACGAAGACGATGGCACCGGACATGGAGGCGGGGAAGAGTACGGAAATGACGGCGGCGAAGAAGATTCCGGACACGGCGAAGAAGATTCCGGACATGGCGGAGAAGAGGCGGCGGTCATGCCGCAGTCTTCGACGCTACTAAGTGCAGTCGTGCAGGACCCTCATGTTCGAGACCTCCTTCGCAAGAGTACGACTAGTGAGAGAGCTGCTTCTAGAGAGGAGGCCAAGCTGGCGCAACTTGAAGTAGACTTGAAGACTCCATTGTATGATGATTGCGATCTCGAGGTGACCCGCTTGAGTTTCACGCTCGAACTTCTAAAGACGAAGGCCAAAAACAAATGGACAGACAAAAGCCTCGATGAGCATTTGAAGTATCTACATAATGAAGTTCTTCCCGCGGGGAACCTGTGTCCTACTAGTGTCGAGGAGGCCAAGAAAATCGTTTGCCCTTTTGATTTGCCGCACATTAGGTACCACGCATGCAAAAAAGATTGCATCATTTATCGGGGTGAGCACGCGGAAAAAACCAGCTGTCCACTGTGCAATGCTTCTCGATACAAGAAGGCAGGAAAAAAGCTCCTCAGAAAGTTGTATGGTACTTTCCGATCACTCCCCATCTGCAGCAGTATTTCGTAGATCCTAAGGAAGCAAAGCTCATGCGCTGGCACGCGGAGAGGAAGAAGCCCGGCGATGGAGATGATCCGAAGCTGAGACACCTCGTAGATGGTAGCTAGTGGAGAGCATTCAACGCTGTATATGGATTTGCTGCAGAAGATCCAAGGAACATCATGCTTGGTGCGAGTACCGATGGCATGAATCCGTTTGGAAACCAGAACACCAACCACAGCACATGGCCCGTCTTTGTATGGATGTACAACCTCCCCCCATGGAAGTGCATGAAGACAAAGTACATACACATGAGCATGCTGATTCAAGGGCCGAAACAACCGGGAAATAATATTAACCTGTATATGGGGCTTCTGAAAGAGGAGCTAGACACATTATGGAAAACACCGGCATGGACATGGGACGCCAGCAAAGGAGAGTATTTCCATATGAGAGCCGCGCTGATGTCGACGGTGCACGACTATCTCGGTTACGGGTACACCTCAGGCCAAGTGTGCCATGGATACTGCGAATGCATGAGGTGCATGGGTGATACAACGTCTCATCAGCTTACGTCAATGAAAGATGGCGGGTCCGGAAAATCGTGTACATGGGGCATCGTAGATGGCTCGAGAAGGATGACCCATGGAGAAAGCGTGGAGATCTATTCAATGGGTTGGCTGAGCATCAAGGACCTCCACGTAAGAGGAGCGGCGCCGAAATCAACCAGCTGTTGAAAAACTGGGAACAGTGCCCCACGCCGGGAAAGATGAAAAAGGCACCGGAGCCGCTGCTGAAGGTATGGAAAACGAGGTCTATTTTTTGGGACTTGGAGTACTGACCCAATCACGACACGCCTCATTGCCTTGATCAAATGCATATCACGAAGAATGTCCTCGAGAGCTTGCTTGGCACACTGATGAACATGCTGGAGAAGACCAAGGATGGGCCGAAGGCAAGGAAAGACTTGGAAGATTTGAAGATCAGGAAAGATCTCCACCGTAAAAAGTCAACAGAGGAGACGGAGACAGAGACGGAGGAGGGGGAAAGGGGCAGAAAAGTCAACAAGAAGGAGGAGAATTATTGCCCCCCTTCTTGCTTCACCTTAAGTGTGAAGGAGATCAATCAATTCATCAAGTGCCTTATGGGAATCAAAGTCAGTTCCGGTTACTGTGGGAAGATAAGCAGATTTCTAGACACCAAGAAGAAAAGGTTCAGCGGGATGAAGTCTCATGACTGTCACATGATGATGATGCAGATACTCCCGATTGCTATTAAAGGGATAATGGACAAGCACGTCCGTGACACGCTTACTGGTCTCTACAACTTCTTCGACGTTATCTCTCGAATGTCCATAAGTGTGAAGCAGCTCCGAAGGCTATA
Source organism: Thinopyrum elongatum (assembly GCA_011799875.1). Lineage (NCBI taxonomy): Eukaryota > Viridiplantae > Streptophyta > Magnoliopsida > Poales > Poaceae > Thinopyrum > Thinopyrum elongatum. The sequence continues at coordinate 220,902,599 of CM022301.1, read as the reverse complement.
GGAAGAGATCGTTTTCATACTATGTGAGCTTGAGATGTACTTCCCGCCCGCGTTCTTTGACGTCATGGTGCATCTGTGTGTCCACATCGTGGACGACATCATCGACCTCGGGCTGACATTCCTTCACAGCATTGCCATTCGAGAGGATGAATGGGGTCATCAAAGGATTCGTTCGTAACATGCCCCATCCCGATGGGAGCATTGTCCAGGGGTATCTGACGCATGAGTGCATCTCCTTTTGCGAGAATTATATAGGCGTCGGGGACCCTATTGTTGGTTTGCCCATCAAGAAGCACGATGGGAGGCTCGGAGGAGAAGGTCACAACAACAGCCGGAGGGAATTGCACGTGGACTACTCGGACCGACGGAACGACTTTGACAGGGCTAACTTAGTAGTGCTACAACACCTAGATGTGGTAGATGATTATATGGCACGGCACAAAGAAACCATCGCAAAGAAGTACCGTGATAAGGGGATGCTCAAGACGGACGACGAAGTTACTGTTGAGCACAACACCACTTTCTTGCGTTGTTTCAAAGAGCAAGTTCTTGAAAATCCCCCGCAAGAGGGCAGTTCGGACGGATTGCTCATACACGCCTTAGCACATGGCCCCGCGCCCAAACTCGCGACCTATCAGTCATACGATATCAACAAGTACACGTTCTACACGGAGGCCAAAGACATGGACAGTGATTACCAGAACTCCGGGGTGACAATTGAATGCGTGACCGACGCCAACGGCACAACCGAAAGATTCTACGGAAGGGTCAAAGAGATCTGGGAGCTTGACTATGCTGGAATGCACGATGCGACGATGTTCCGTGTCAGATGGGCTAAGGACGTCGTAAGAGAAAACAAGTATTTTACTACCATGTCTATACCCGACGCGAAGAGCACTACCATTAATGTTAACGTCATCGCCAAAAATTAGCCATGGGTACACGCTAAGCACGTGACACAATGCTTCTTCATAACTGACCCGACCAATCCCAGCCGTGTTGTCGTGAGGAGAGGCAAAAGGAGCATCGTCGGAATGGATGGAGTCGCCAACGAGGAAGACTACGACCAGTACGGTAACCCGATGAAGGAAGATGACGATGACGATGAAGCATACATGAAAAATAGAATCAATACTACATTACCTAAGAAAGATCGTACTCCATGGTTCCGGAAAAGTCACAAGTAGGGGCTCAATTATTCGGCAACGAACAAGAAAGGGAAGAAGCTCAATGTGAAACGTCGTCGACGCAGCTGAGAAACCATCATTTATATATACGTATCTATTTTGTGTACGCACTTAAGTAACCATTATCGGTCAGTGTATGCATGATTCCGGTGATATTCTCGCAGTGTGGGAGAGAGACACCGTCGTCGGGAGAAACAAAAAAGAAAAACAAAAGGGAGAAACCAATACAAAAGAAAAAGAAAAGAAAACTAAAAAGAAAAGGAAAATAATAAAAAGAAAAGAAAACTAAAAACTAGAAAAGGAAAATAATAAAAAGAAAAGAAAACTAAAAACTAGAAAAGGAAAATAGCGGTAACGCTGGTTTGGGAACAAGCGCTATAGCTACTAATTTAGGATCCAACGCTATAGCTAAGTTAGCTATAGCGCTTGTTCCCAAACCAGCACTACTGCTATTTTGAGTTATCCCCCCCGCGCGGGCTCAAAATTTCACCAAGTCATTCCCCCCCTCTCCTCCAACCTCTCCCCCCACTCTGTCATCGCGCCGACCGTCGCCCCTGCCCGCCATCAACCTCGACGCCGGCCGTCGCCCGAGCCTTCCCTCGGCGTCACCGTCGCCGCGCGGGCCCGCCCTCGACCTCGACGCCGCCGCCCTCTCCCCTGCCCGCCCTTGACCTCATCGCCACCGCCGCCCTCGACCTCGCCGCTGCCGCCCTCTCCCCTGCCCGACCTCGCCGCCGACCGCCCGAGCCCGTAAGCCTCTCCCTCTCCTCTCCCCTGCCCTCCTCTCTCTTTGTCTGTGATGAACCCTAGCTACTGTTAGCAAAATTAGGACAGATGAACCCTAGCTACTGTTAACTAAAGATTGTTATGGAAATAGACATAACAAAACATTGATTCAAGTTCATAGGATTCTAGATAGTCAAAATCATCATGTGTATTTTAGGGCAGTACCAAATTTAGCAAATTTAGCTAAATTAGCAAAAAAAATAGCTATAAAAAACAGGAGCAAATTATTTGTAGCTAGGCAATTTATCAAAAACAGTAGCTCCCTAAAATTGCAAAATCAGTGGACTTTTTTAGCTATAAATAAAACAGTGAGCTTTTTTAACTATAAATAAAAAATAGTAGCAAATTGCCTAGCTGCAAAAATGCACTAAACTAAAAAACAGTATCAAATTGCACTAAAAACAGTAGCAAATTTTTAGGAGCATGATATAAAACCCTAGATGATGTTTTAGGAGCATGATATGCCCTATGGTAGGGCAGTAGTAGATTAGTTTAGGGCAGTACCAGAGAGAGAGAGAGAGAGAGAGAGAGAGAGAGAGATCATTTAGGAAAAAAACAGTAGCAAATTAGTTTATAGGGCAATTTAGTTGGTTAGGGCAGTAGTAGAGAGAGAGAGCATTTAGGAATTTTTGTAGGTATATATAATAGCAAATGTTTAGTGAGGTCATTTTGCAAGGGTTTTTGGTTTTTGAAAAGACCACTATTTTGCAATGTTTAGTGAGGTCATTTCACTCTATGTACTTGCTTGAATGATATATTTTGCAAATGATATATGTCATTGATGTTATACTATTTTGCAATGTTGGTTGAATGTCGAAGAATATTTGAGTGGCCTATGTTTTGCCAGAATGTTGATTCATTTCCATTCCGGCAAATTTCAGGCGCTCCATATGTCCACTTTTTCGCAAAGGTCATGCCAAAAAATTTCGTGATTTTCGGCATTACTTGTGCTAGAAACTAGGACATATGGAGTGCCCGGGATTTGCCGGAAGGGGAATGAATCAACATTCCGACCAAATATAGGCCCCTTTTTCTCTTCATTATATCTTTTATTTACAATTGTTGAATAGGAAACATGTCTAGCCACGCCGAAGCCGGGGGTTCTGCTCGCCTCGAAGAAGACCCCATTGAGGCAGCAAATCATTATTTCGATTACCTGGACGAACACCAGATGGGGGTGCATGGTGGCGGCAGTGGCACCAACCCCGGCACCGACACCGACACTGGCACCGACACCGCCCCCGAGACCGGCAACAATGCTGTCGTAGCTGGTAAAGCACCGAAGCAGAAGAGGTCACGAAGACCAAACGAGCTCGGCATCGGACAAATTGTGGTCACGGAGATGCACCCCAAGAAATTAGAACCAACGGCGCCGGAGGTAGCACGCTCGTGCTGGGGCAATCAACTAGGATGCATCCTCAGGGAAACCGCCAACATCAACGACGAGAAGTTGAAGAAGATACCACATATGAAGAACATGCTCCTAAAGAAGTTGCACAATAGGTTCCTGTTGCCCGGCCGGGATGAAAGCAAAGAATCATGGGACGACGATGCCATGACAAAGATAAATGACAAGGCGATGGTGACGTTCACGAATGACTTGTCCGCCTGGAAAGTTCGGGTGAAGAAAGCGATTGTGAAGAATGAACCGTGGTCCAAGATTCATGCTGACAATCCGTCAATAAAGGAAGAGGACTTAGAAAAAATTCAAGGAGACTTGCGCTACAGAAGAAGTCAAGGCAAGGTCAGAGAAAATGAAGGCGCTCCAGGCCAGGAACACGCCTCTCCATCGCCTCGGAAGCCGTGTTTACGAGGGGAAGAGGCCCATATGGGCCAAGGAGGACGCCGAACGTGAAAGTCATGGAATCCCAGACCCCTTGGCGGAGTTCACCGACCCACTGGAGCGTGACTGGATCAAGGCCCGGTACAAGTGGGGCCGCTTCAAAAAGATCTTTTACAAGGACCCGAACACGAGGGAGTTCATGAGACTTCTGGTAATTATTATATTACCACATTATCATATTAGCTTCCAATCAATTCGACTACAAGTTTTGTCACATTAGTAAACCATCCATGTTCCTTTTACAGAAAGAGCAGCACCAAAAGGCAGCCGAAAGCGATGAGTCGTCACAGTCGTCGGCGAGGCCCAAGTGGGACACCCCATTCAACCGGGCCTTGAACATACTGAAAAAGGTCCCGGAGGACAAACCGCCGTCCTATGGACATGTGCACGGCGTCGGAGATGGCGCCTCATGGAAGACGTGCTACCGCGAGGAGCCAGAGGAAAGAAGGAAGAGACGGTTGGTCACTCAGCAGACCATCGACGAGAAGGTCGCGATTTTGATCAATAAGACCAAAGAAGAGTTGCTCGGGGTAGTCAATGCAGCGGTCAGTGACGCGGTGGCCAGCTTGATTCCGGCAATTATCGATTGGTCGAAGAGCAATCCAAATAAAGGGCCCGAGGACTTTCCCCTTCCCAGCTACGTCAGGAGCAATTCGGTGAACATCACAGCACCAGCACCTGCTCAAGCAACCGCAAAAGGTCCTGCTCCTGTTCATAGCAGCCCGACCTTCGTCTCTGGCATGCTCGGTGGGCCTTCGTCTATGGCTGAGCTCGACGCCCTCACGGTAATTACGCGTCATACCCTTTTCACCAGCATGTCTATAGTCTTTCATTTCAGTTGCCTTTCGGATGTTTAACGTCGCAGACATGTCTTCTTCATAGGCCGATGATACCCCGTGCACCCTACTCTATGACATCAAGGGCCAGAAGGTGGCCGTGGGAAAGGCAATGGTCGTGAAGCCGAAGGACCGCATGTTCCACAACCGAGAGATGCCCGATGGCGTCTTCAAGGTTAACGTGGCCAGTGTCTTAGCGGGCTTCGAGGATTTGCCTCCTCCGGTACCAGTCGATGACGAGGACACCCCTAAGCGGATTGGCGCATGCAAGAGCTGGTTCTTGCCTTGGCCTAATACTCTTCTTTGTGTCGAGGCGCCCAGTATCACACCAACGACAGCTTCTCAAGAAGGTATGAACACCACCCCACCTACCAAATTGCCTACACCTGTCGTGGCGGGTGATAGCGGACGACGCAAGGGAGAGCCTCCATTAGTGCCAGATGACGTCGCCCCCGTTGTCGAAGAAGCAAATGCTGATGATGACATGGAGGAGGATGATGATGACCCAGACAAGTATTTCAATACACCTATGATGATGGAGGATTGATGGCTCAAGACAATGAAGACTCGGGCTATGAGCGTGGAGATGATGACTTGATGCTGCCTGATTTGCCGGAGCCGGAACGTCCTAAGGCGGAATGCAAAAAGTCTCTCTTCAAGCGATCCTCACAGGAGACGCCTCCAGATGCCGCCTCTACCAGCAACAACCCGAGGGCCGTCCACTAATTAGCCCGACGACACTGGGGGTGGTGGTTAGGGAAGGTATGGTGGGCTCACTACCGCCACCCGCCAAGAAGCAAAGGAGGAGACCAGACAGGAAAGGCCCTAAAGGCGCCTGAGCTGCTTCAAGCAGCCAGCTGCCTCTAAAGCCCCGGGTGGTAGACAGAATACCTGTCGAAGGTGCGAAGCGTTTCCATGTCGCCGGTGACCTGATCCTACCTGCGAAAGCGCTAGAGCACATACTGAACAATGATCTAAGGAGACTCCATGACGATGTGCTGGCCAGAGAGAAAAGCCTTCTCATCTCAGAAAAACCAGGATACCCGCTTTACGCGGCTCAGGTGCCGGGTGGGAGGTTGTACGTCGAGAGATGGCCTGCGGATAAGTTCATCCTACGATTTGACTACATCTACGACATGTTCCACATGACCAAGCTGGATTTCCAGTTCATCCGCATGTATGCACTGTATCTCAACTACTTCATCAGGATCGAGAACATAAAATATATCTGCATCGCGGACCCGTACTATATGCACGAGAGCTTCTTGGTAGTCTGCAAAGAGCACCGTGACAAGTATATCAGCGACTTCATGATCGCTAATAAGGACAAGGAAGCGATTCTCCTGCCTTATCATCCCTTGTAAGTCATCCACGCATATCCTTTAGTAAGTTTTAATCATTCCTTTGCAAGCATGGAGGCTAATTTGACGTGTACTTAATTTGAGCAGCGGGGGGGGGGGGGGGGGGGGTGGGCGCCGTACTCATGTTTGTACCCAGAATACTCCCATGCTATGTACTTGGACTCATCGAAGAGCATCAAGAAAAAGGATTACACGCACATAAAGAGTGTTCTCGATAGTGCCCTGTTCACCTTCAGCCTGTCTGGTGGATATATCAAGGTGAAAAAGCACAGGAAGAATGGGCTGGATTTCAGCCATAAGACCGAATTCTGCTGCATCCAGCAACCGTACACCAGTATGGCAGATAGATTCTACCTCATGCATCACCTGATCGAGTACAGAAGGGATAATCAACGCCTTCGCATGTCAGCTACTACCAGCGATGCCTAGATTGTCAACAGGGCCACAAGCATAGGAAAGACACCGGATCATCGAATCAAAGCTGAGTTTTATCACGTACAGTGTGAACTTTCCCAAGTGATCATGAAGCAGGTCCTCGAACCAACAGGGATGTTCTACCATGGGCCAATCATGCGGGATGATGTTCGAGCACTGCTACTCGCTCAGCGTCTGGACCTGAAGCCTTTCAAGAAGCTCGGGTGCTTCCTCCCTAACTATGAAGATTGGACCGCCGACATGGAGGACTGATTATCGATGACAATGTGTCACTACTGTCTTTCTATGGCAAAACTTTGAATTTATGCATGGTGAAACTATGTGATGTAATTAAACCGTGATCCTGAACTAGCGTAGATCACTCTAGTTAATTAGTTTGGGTATGAGGAACTTCGTTATTTATGTTTACTATAGGTTGCTTGTATTTTGCTAATTATGCCTCTTTGTTTTCTTAAGTACATTATGTTGCATATTATCGTTCAATTCATCAACTGACGATGCAGGTACATAGATCAGAGATGGCGAAGGTCTGCTACGCCGTGTTTGTTGGGAGGGTTCCGGGAGTGTACGACCACTGGCCAGACGCTCAGGACCAGGTGGACAAGTACCCGAGTGCTAGCCACAGAGGGTTCGACAGCAGAGCTGAAGCGAAAAGTAGTTACTTGAGGTGGACGCTCCGACAAGAGCGGGAGCGAAACCGCCGGTGCCTCAAGAAGCCGAGGAAGACGAGGCAGTGGATGCCCACGCGGAGGGTAGTACAAGGGTTCACTAGTTCTGCTGCGGTGTGAGGCTGCCGTCGCCGAAGAATAACACGGGGTGTGGGTGAGTAGAGGGAAGCCCTGGCCGGCAGTGGGATTAGGGTGGGGCGGTGAGGCCTGCACGGCAGCACTGCCGCCCACGGGAGGCAGGAGCAAGCGGTCCCGCCGGCGGTGGTTTGGGCGGCTGGAGCAAGAAGATCAGAGGTTGAAGAAGCAGCATGGCTGTTGGATTAACATCCAACGGTCCAGCTGCTAGAATCATTTGTTGACTAAGTTGACAAAGCCCTGCGTACGCGTCAGCTTAGTAGGCCCACAAGTCAGCCACCAAATCTGTCGGGTCCCAGCTGTAATCGGGAGGAATATTTTTTTTGCATAATAAGGAGGCACTTCCTTCCGTGCGAAGATTTTGCTAGTGGGTCCCAGCTGTCAGCAGGAGCAATCATTTTTTTCGCGTAATAAGGAGGCACTTGCTTGTGTGCGTCCCTACTTTCAGCCTCTCCACTTACATCCCTCTTCCGATGGCTGTCGTTTGTTGGCCACGCCGCGCTGAGAGCACCAACGCGGTGGACGACCCATGTCAAAAAAAAACACGGTGCACGACGGCGAGGCCCAGGAAGGGAATGACCCGGAGCCGGTGAAGCCCCCGCAGTGGATGCCCACGCTGAGGGGAGTACGAGGGCTGACTGGTCGGTTGCGGGGTGAGGCTGCCATCGCCAGAAAATAACAGGAGGTGCTGGTGGATAGAGGGATGGCCTGGCCAACGGTGGGAGTAGGGTGGGCCGGTGAGGCCTACGCGGCAGCACAGCCGGCCACGGAAGGAGGGAGCAGGCAGTCCCGCCAGCGCTGGTTTGGGCGGCTGGAGCAGGAAGATCAGAGATTGAAGAAGCATGACGGCGGTTGGATGGACATCCAACAGTCACTGCTCTGTGTTGACTAAGTTGACAAAGCCTTGCGTACGCATCAAAAAACAAAATTAGGACAGTGTCATCGTCAGCCTCCAAATCGGTGGAAAATAGCATACAACCCATTTGCCATTATTTTTAATAACTTACAGCCCATTTGCAAATTCTTAAGGATATTTTGAAGCATATATTATTTTTGCTAGCATTACAGACCATATTTCGAGTCACATTAAAAATAATTTTATTTCAAATTAAAATACAACGAAATTTTTCCCGCAAGAAAAAACAATGAAATTTAAAATCTTGAAATCCTGAAAAAATGATATTTGTATCTAGTTGCCGGTTTTCTGTGTTTTTTAAATTTACAGCCCATTTCTTACTACTTATAGCCCATTTTCTGGGGAAGCCGAATACATTTCCTCGTCTTTAAAGTTTTGTAGCCCAGCAGGGCTGAGAAAAGCAAGTAGGCCTGGGTTGGGTATTGTCCAAAAAAATAGAACTGGGCTAGCCATTTTCAGAAAGAAAAAAGATATCAACTAGCCTCGTCATGTGCTTAAATAAAAGCCTGGGATAATGGGTCATAGCCCCCGCACAGCGCAGCTGATAAAACTAAAAAACAACTGGGCGAGCTGCTGGGTCCCTATTGTTACAGTATTTCTCTCTTTAATAAAGGAAATGGCAAGCCATTTGCCTTGTTTCAATGAAAATATGACAGTCATAGGCGAGTTAAAAAGGGCAACAACATCTAACTCAAGCTTACAAATGGTACAAAACCCAAAGGATTAATTGTTCATCAAATTTAGACAAAACCCAGATTGAACATGGCAATAACATCTAACCCAACCACTGTTTTTGGCAGTCACAAACAAATGGATCGGTCTGATCCATAAAATCAACATCCTGTGTGAAAAAATTTACTAGAACATGACGACAAGTTGTTGTAAATAGAAGCCGAGCACGTTCAGAAGCCCATTTGTCCACCTGAAACTTCTTTTTTTGCTGTTCAACATATCCATCCGTGAGAAATTTCTTGTTGAAAAACTTAAGCCTCATGGATAATAGTAACCTCGCATTCAACAGGAAGAATGTGACAAAGCTTCTGTTTGCCTGGTTGGATGCATATCCTTCCATCGTTATTGTCCTCAAATGAATTTCATGATAACTGAGAAAATCCCGGTGCTTATTACGCTCCCGATTGGTTATATGTTTTCTCCATGTGTTGGTGCCTAAGTAGACATGAAGATTGAAAACAGTTAAGGTCTAAAAAAAGAGTATGTCGAAAGAGCGACAGCTGAACAGTTAATTCTAGTACAATATATATGGGCTTTCAATGTGCATGAAATCAGCACCTTTATATACAAATTCTCCAGACATGGAAAGCATTGCAGCAACCCAATAATTGTGTTCAGATCATAACTAAACATTCCAATATATAAGATCTTTACAGAATCCAGCACCATCGATAGGCTATCCATGGACGAACTCTTCATTGAGCATATAACATAATATTAGTACCCAAAGTGTACTCCAAGATGATATAAAACTTATGCGCACAAATGAAAAATGCAGCTTATGATTAGAAATGTGTAGATGATAATATATGGTACCTGAATAAGTGTGGAGCCAAACACCAACTTGTGATAATTAAACGGATCAGAAATTACACCCAAGGTCTCCAGTTTAGGCGCAGAGACGACAGTTATTTGCGAAGGTATATAACAATAATGAAGGAGCAACCTTTGAAGTGAAGGGGCATCTTCGATGATGAGCTGCTGTCCTTCAAAACAAATTCCAATGCTTTTAAGGTGAGGCGACTTTATTTGGCGACAACTGATAGGGATTTCTATTCCCAAAACAATCAGCAAGCGCTCCAGGGCAGGGCAACTGGAGTGGATGATGCTGTGCAGTGAGGCCTCTGACAGATAAACCATCACAAGCGAAAGTTTCTTTAGTAGTAGGAGTTGAAGCATTTGTACCAAATCGTGTGGTAGATGGCACCGGGCGAAGGTGGCGGTGTGGAGAGAGGAGGAAAACCACAGGATGGACGACGGTGGTGTGGGCACAAATTCTTGGCCTTCGGTTCATGGTATGTAATTTTTGTGGTAATGGTAGAACTCAAACTGCTGGAGTTTTTCGAATTCAGGGGATGTCAGCCAGGCGTCCACCATGCAGGGTATGGACAGCAGGTAGCGTGTCGGGATGCAGAGGCGTTGAACGGAGCCCTGGTGGGAGGAGATGATGGCTCTGAGGAGTTCAAAATCAGGAACGACAGATAGCTGATGACAGTCAAGATTAAGGGGCGTGGCGCGCCATAGAGGGCGCCACTGAGTTGAGAGGACTTGGGTGCGGCAGCAATCCTTGGTGGGGAGAAGCGAGATGATCTCCCCAAGGATGTCGTCCGGGAGATCGCTGATGCGGTCCACCCGAGATTCTACGGGTTCCTCAGATCCGTTGGGGGGGGGGGCTCGCCGCTTCTCCCCGCGCTGCCGGGTGCGTGATCCAAAACCGGCGTCGCAGCTCGTGGGAGCCTCATCTTCTTGGCGCTGGGTCCAGCCGACTCCATTTTCCTTGCGGGCGTCGCGCCGAGCTCATGGGTTTGAGCAGAGTAGCGAGAGACGAGCCTAGTGGCAGTGTGAGTGGGGAAGAAGGAGGGCTGGGGTTTTCTGTAGGAGCGAGGAAGAAGAGGAGCAGGCGTTTTCTGTACGAGTGAGGAAGAAAGGTGAACAGGGGTTTTCTGTATGAGTGAGGAAGATGGGAAGCGGGGGGAATTGGGGGGAGACGGAAGCGGGAGAGTCCAGCGAGCTACAGTATAAGTGGAAGCGAGGAGGAAGGAGGGTTTTTCTGGGATCGCCCCCTCTTCAAGAAAAATGGGCTTTTCCTTGCAAAAAACAAAAACAAATGGGCTTAAAGATGGATAGGCTTTTGTATCGGCCTAGTCGGCTGCCCGTGTGTTTTGTACTGGAGGGCCTTAACACTAGAGGTAGCCCATTAGAGACACTCTCCAGCTCTCCAGCTTATTGCCCATTCGAAAGAAAAAAAGAGACACCTCCAGCTTAATTATGGCTCCTCATCGGTAACATTTTTCAACTTGAAAAAAAAGATATAGCTCCTTCATGGGCCGGCTTGGAATCCACCAAATTAGAGGATGTTGTACTGCATGCAGACACTCACACTGGTCGTAGTGCAGCAAAATGAGGGGTCAAATAACATGCCCACAATATACATAGGTTGTAAAGGTTGACACGCTAGTCAACATTCACACTAAACTAAGCTTCACAAGATATGGTATGCATACTAGCTAACATTCACAAGCACTTAAGTTCAGCATGCTTACGCATCTAAATGATTCACAAGACTATAACCAAGACAAAGCTGTGAGAAGGTGTAGAAATAAAGAAAAAATGATCGATGCTTCTCTGAGCAAAGAGCCTCCCTACGCACGCATTAATTTCCTGGGCATGCTTCTTTCTGCTCAATGTTGCGTGCACTTTGAGCATGTTGGCAACTCCACAGCTAGCTTGATGGCTCATCTTGCAATTTACACTGACACATTGCAGCAAACAGAGGAGGCAATAGAGATCACTCAACATCATAACATTTTGTGCAGTTCCACTGAAATCATCTTCATTGTCCTGAATGTGAAAAGATAGGAAAGCGTTGTACATAAACGGTATCGCAAAACAGTAGCACATATCAATAGCTCAGCATGACAAAACACGATCATCTGGACGAAGGGGATACTGACCTGCATGAGGAAGATTATGCATAATTTTATAGGTGGTTAGTTGATTTCCACCTTGGGATCTCCTATGATGGCACAGAGGAAATTCTATGCAATCAATGAGCGCAATTCCTTTTGTGTGGCTTTAGAAAATTTGTCCGACTAACCCCAATATCTTTTTTGTGCAGTTCCACTAAAATAATGCACCGATGTTTGCACGACCCCTACTCGCCGGCCAGGCCACCAATGACTCGGTCTCTTTTATCTTGCGTTGACGGTGCGGCTGCAGTGCTTGTTTGCTCCTCCACACAAGACAGGCTCGTTCCATACTGCAAACAGCAAGTCAACGTATGAATAAGCTTATTTCATCTTGCGTTGGTCATTCTACCTAGTTACGAATGTAGGAATACCTGGAGCACTGTGATACGGAAAAACGATCGTTCTAACAAAGGGTCATACGGAAAGGAGAAACACATCGTCGTGTCAACCATTGTGCAATTAAATTTTGTGCAGTTCAATGGAGATGCAGCTATGTTACCGGTATCAGAGTTTAGTGTAATGGCCCAAAACACTCTTTATGAAAAATGAAGCAAGACAGAAGCATTTCATAAAATGGTGGTGGCATTGATTCATTTTACCAATGGAAATAGATTGACAGCATCATTACTTAACAGCGACATCACATTAACAGTGGCATTGTTTCATTTTACCTGTGATGTTAGATTAACAGCAGCAGTAAGGGCATAGGGACAGGGGAGGCACAAGCATGTTTTACATCCACCGAGGCATAAAGTGGTGAGGCAGAGGTGTTGCCGAGTGCGGCAGACATGCAAAGCATGTCTGGATTTGTGCATTTTTTGTTCTTGTCAGTGACCTTTCCTATGTGACCACAAGAAATCTAGACGTGCTCATTCTCGGTTGTATTGTCGACCCAACACCCCCCACTTTCTGTCCTTTTTCGACCAAGAGACCGGTCAGGCCAGCATCTTTATTTCCCTTTCCAACCAAGAGATTGTTTCGATAGCCAGTATCTGTAGTACCTTTTTTCCTCTAATAGTAAAAATTTAGGTGGTGTTCGAGTGTTCGACAAGCCGACGGAGCTAGCTACATGGGGAGCTTTGTAATACTAGAAGAATATCCACATGCAGGATGCTGCGACATGGGGAGCTGGGCCATTAGTACAAGGCCGGTTCTAAAATAAGTTATACCTCCGGTCGGCGGGATGTGGTGAGGCAGGTGGCGGGATCTGCCAACTCGACGGCGGGGAGCAAGGGTGAGGAGGACGGCACGCGTCGGTTTCCTCCCTCGCCACCGGCGACCACCAGTGGAAGGTATCCGGCTGGATTTGTGTCAACCGGAGAGAAGAGAGAGAGAGACAAAGAGAGTGGACACCGCGGTCTTGTTTAGATCTGGAGACGGTGAGAGAGTGAGAAGAAGAGAACAACCCCAGCAAGCAAGTCCCGAAGTGGACTAGTGGAGTAGTAATTGTTTTTCTCTCCGTAGCGATCGCTTTAAATTGAATACGCGCAGAGCCATCTTTTTTTCCTTTAACATACCAGTAAAAAGAAACTCGATCAATAACCACGCCACCACGTTCAGGTCGCACTTGGTATGGCTGACATTTGGTCCCAGACCCCACATTAAGTGACCGACTAGATGTCTCAAATTGTCACATTACCTGCCTTTTCGTGTGCAAATGCACTCTACCGTGAGTGTACCCGGGCGTGTGCATGAGGGGAGAGGGAAGTCCGATTTATAAACCTTGAGGTTGTAGAGCTAGTCGGAAACAAACCCTCACCTTTAAATCCTTAAAGTTTGTACCATGTCCTCTGTAATCCCGGTCATTTTTAACCTTAAGGGCATGTGCGGTTCAAGGGGTTTTAACGGGAATTAACAGGGATTGTGGGGGATTAAATCATGTACAAGCCAAATTCCCCTCCATTCCTCTCCAAACCCCTTGGGAGGAGGTAGAACCGAACAAGGCCTAAGACTAACCACAGTAGGAGTAACTTCAAGAGTAACATCGGGTCCAACTCAGCAAATTCGCCTATGTGGCAACTAGTTAATGAGGAGAGAGGTAAATTGAGTAACTTATAGCTAGTTACTCATTCTATGATGAGTAACATCACACATACAAAAAAAATGGGGATAATTAGATTTATGCCCCTAGTTGTGCCCCACTCGTCTATTTTACCCTAAGTTCCCAAAAGTCACCGGTTCTGTCGAGGTCACTTTGCTCCTCTTATGCTTTTGCCCTTTGACCGTTTGACCGTCAGTTTGAAAACTTCATAACTAATTCATATTAGATCAGAAAAATGCAAATAAGATACCAAAATGTTAGGAAAAACATCACCTATATGTGAGTGTCATTTGCATTCATGAAAAAAGTGTTGGAAAGTGCCCATCCGAGTTTTAGCTCTTATGCTACCACCATGAATAGTAAAATTTAAAAAAGTTCAAAAAATTCAAAAAAAAATTGGTGGCAAAGAATGACAAATGTTTTAAGTGTCTGCCAAGTTTCATCAAGGAATAACATTCATGGATGCCGCAGCAAAAAAAAACAATCAGCACTCCAAAATAGATTATTTTTATGCCACGACTTCCACGAATGTCGTTCCCTGATGAAACTTGGCAAGCACTTAGAACATTTGTCGTTCTTTTCCACCATATTTTTTTTTTGAATTTTTTTGAATTTTTTTAGATTTTACTATTCATGGTGGTATCAAAAGAGCTAAAACTCGGATGTGCACTTTCCAACACTTTTTTCATGAATGCAAATGACACTGACATATAGGTGATGTTTTTCTGAACATTTTGGTATCTTATTTGCATTTTTCTGATTTAGTATGAATTAGTTATGAAGTTTTCAAACTGACGGTCAAACGGTCAAAGGGCAAAAGCATAAGAGGAGCAAAGTGACTTGGACAGAACCGGTGACTTTTGGGAACTAGGGGTAAAACAGGCGAGTGGGACACAACTAGGGGCATAAATCTAATTATCCCAAAAAAATGACTCTATAACCTAATAAATGAAGCTTTGCATGACACTACACGTGTGATGACCACTGGAGCAATCCACTCAGGTTGTACGTAAACATGTTTATACTCTTCATTCAAGATTTTTAGTACAAATAGGATGCACATGGCGATGTCATCCTCATACCGGCCACTATTGATGGATGGCCACGCAGCGTCGCCGTGCTCACCTGTGATACGTCTCCAACGTATCTATAATTTTTTATTGTTCCATGCTATTATATTATCTGTTTTGGATGTTTTATATGCATTAATATGCTATTTTATACTATTTTTGGGACTAACCTATTAACCTAGAGCCCAGTGCCAGTTTCTGTTTTTTCCTTGTTTTTGAGTTTTACAGAAAAGGAATACCAAACGGAGTCCAAACGGAATAAAACTTTCGCGATGATCTTTCTTGGACCAGAAGGAAACCAGGAGACTTGGACATGAAGTCGAAGGAGCCACGAGGCGGCCACAAGGACGGAGGGCGCGCCCAGGGGGTAGGGCGTGCCCCCCGCCCTTGTGGGCCCCTCGTGCATCTCCTGACCTAATTCTTTCGCCTATATATACTCTTATATGCCCAAACCACCAGAGGCATCCACGAAAATACTTTTCCACCGCCGCAACCTTCTGTACCCGTGAGATCCCATCTAGGGGCCTTTTCCGGCGTCATGCCGGAGAGGGATTCGATCATGGAGGGCTTCTACATCAACACCATTGCCCTTCCGATGAAGCGTGAGTAGTTTACCTCAGACCTACGGGTCCATAGCTAGTAGCTAGATGGCTTCTTCTCTCTCTTTGATTCTCAATACCATGTTCTCCTTGATGTTCTTGGAGATCTATTCGATGTAATACTTTTTTGCGGTGTGTTTGCCGAGATCCGATGAATTGTGGATTTATGATCAGCTTATCTATGAATATTATTTGAATCTTCTCTGAATTCTTTTATGCATGATTTGATATCTTTGTAATTCTCTTCGAACTATCGGTTTGGTTTGGCCAACTAGATTGGTTTTTCTTGCAATGGGAGAAGTGCTTAGCTTTGGGTTCAATCTTGCGGTGTCCTTTCCCAGTGACAGTAGGGGCAGCAAGGCACGTATTGTATTATTGCCATCGAGGATAAAAAGATGGGGTTTTCATCATATTGCTTGAATTAATTCCTCTGCATCATGTCATCTTGCTTAATGCGTTACTCCGTTCTTTATGAACTTAATACTCTAGATGCATGCTGGATAGCGGTCGATGTGTGGAGTAATAGTAGTAGATGCAGAATCGTTTCAGTCTACTTGACACGGACGTGATGCCTATATTCATGATCATTGCCTTAGATATCGTCATAACTTTGCGCCTTTCTATCAATTGCTCGGCAGTAATTTGTTCACCCACCGTAATATTTTCTATCTTGAGAGAAGCCTCTAGTGAAACCTATGGCCCCCGGGTCTATTTTCCATCATATTACTTTCCGATCTACTATTTTGCAATCTTTTATTTTCAGATCTATAAACAAAAATACCAAAAATATTTACTTTATCGTTTATCTATCTCTATCAGATCTCACTTTTGCAAATAACCGTGAAGGGATTGACAACCCCTTTATCGTGTTGGGTGCAAGTTATTTGATTGTTTGTGCAGGTATTCGGTGATTTGTGTGTTGTCTCCTACTGGATTGATACCTTGGTTCTCAAACTAAGGGAAATACTTATCTCTACTTTGTTGCATCACCCTTTCCTCTTCAAGGGAAAAACCAACGCAAGCTCAAGAAGTAGCAGGAAGAATTTCTGGCGCCGTTGCTAGGGAGATCTATGCCAAGTCAAGCCATACCAAGTACCCATCATAAACTCTCATCTCTCGCATTACATTATTCGCCATTCGCCTCTCGTTTTCCTCTCCCCCACTTCTAAAATGATTTTTCGAAAAGATTTGCCTTTTTCTTCGCCCCTCTCTTTGCCTTTTCTTCGCCCCTCTTCCGTTCGTCTTCTTCATTTGCTTTTTGTGTGCTCGTGTGTTCGATTGTTTGCTTTATCACGATGACTCAAGAGAATACCAAATTGTGTGATTTTTCCAACACCAATAACAATGATTTTATTAGTACTCCGATTGATCCCGCTACTAATGCGAAATCTTGTGAAATTAATGCCGCTTTGCTGAATCTTGTTATGAAAGATCAATTTTCTGGCCTTCCTAGTGAAGATGTCGCATCCCATCTAAACAATTTTGTTGATTTGTGTGATATGCAAAAGAAAAAAGATGTGGATAATGATATTGTTAAATTGAAGCTATTTCCGTTCTCTCTTCGAGATCGTGCTAAAACTTGGTTTTCATCTTTACCTAAAAATAGTATTGATTCATGGAATAAGTGTAAAGTTGCTTTTATTTCCAAGTATTTTCCTCCCACTAATATCATCTCCCTTAGGAACGATATTATGAATTTTAAGCAACTTGATCATGGGCATGTTGCACAATCTTGGGAGAGAATGAAATTGATGATACGAAATTGCCCTACTCATGGTTTGAATTTGTGGATGATTATACAAAAAATTTATGCCGGATTGAATTTTGCTTCTAGAAATCTTTTAGATTCGGCCGCGGGAGGTACTTTTATGGAAATTACTCTAGGAGAAGCTACTAAACTTCTAGATAATATTATGGTTAATCATTCTCAATGGCATACCGAAAGATCTTCCACTAGTAAAAAAGTGCATGCAATTGAAGAGATTAATGTTTTGAGTGGAAAGATGGATGAACTTATGAAATTATTTGCTAGCAAGAGTGTTTCTTTGGATCCTAATGATATCCCTTTGTCTACCTTGATTGAAAATAATAATGAATCTTTGGATGTGAATTTTGTTGGTAGGAACAATTTTGGTAATAACGCGTATAGAGGTAATTTTAATCCTAGGCCATTTCCTAGTAATTCCTCTAATAATTATGGTAATTCCTACAACAATTCTTATGGAAATTATAATAAGATGCCCTCTGAATTTGAGAATAGTGTTAAAGAATTTATGAGTTCGCAAAAGAATTTCAATGCTTTGATTGAAGAAAAATTGCTTAAGATTGATGATTTGGCTAGGAACGTGGATAGTATTTCTCTTGATGTTGATTCTTTGAAACTTATATCTATTCCACCCAAGCATGATATCAATGAGTCTCTCAAAGCTATGAGAATTTCCATTGATGAGTGCAAAGAAAGAACCGCTAAGATGCGTGCTAAAAAAGATTGGTTTGTAAAAACATGTTCTTCTAGTTTTTGTGAAAATAATGATGAAGATCTTAAAGTAATTGATGTGACTCCTATTGAATCTTTGTTTTACAATATAAATCTTGATAAATATGGGACTAGAGATGAGTCAACTTTAGTTAAAAGGCGTCCCAATAAGTCGGAGTTTTTAGATCTTGATGCAAAAATTGATAAAAGTGGGATTGGAGAGGTCAAAACTTTAAGTAGCAATGAACCCACTCTTTTGGATTTCAAGGAATTTAATTATGATAATTATTCTTTAATAGATTGTATTTCCTTGTTGCAATCCGTGTTGAATTCTCCTCATGCTTATAATCAAAACAAAGCTTTTACTAAACATGTCGTTGATGCTATGATGCAATCTTTTGAAGAAAAGCTTGAATTGGAAGTTTCTATCCCTAGAAAAATTTATGATGAGTGGAAACCTACTATTAATATTAAGATTAAAGATTATGAGTGTTATGCTTTGTGTGATTTGGGTGCTAGTGTTTCCACGATTCCAAAAACTTTATGTGATGTGTTAGATTTCCGTGAATTTGATGATTGTTCTTTAAATTTGCATCTCGCGGATTCCACTATTAAGAAACCTATGGGAAGGATTAATGACGTTCTTATTGTTGCAAATAGGAATTATGTGCCCGTAGATTTCATTGTTCTTGATATAGATTGCAATCCTACATGTCCTATTATTCTTGGTAGACCTTTCCTTAGAACGATTGGTGCAATTATTGATATGAAAGAAGGAAACATTAGATTTCAATTTCCGTTAAGTAAGGGCATGGAACACTTTCCAAGAAAGAAAATTAAATTGCCTTATGAATCTATTATGAGAGCCACTTATGGATTGCATACCAAAGATGACAATACCTAGATCTATTTGTGTTTTTATGCCTAGCTAAGGGCGTTAAACAATAGCACTTGTTGGGAGGCAACCCAATTTTATTTTTGTCTTTGCTTTTTTTTGGTTCTGTTTTGCAATAAATAATTCATCTAGCCTCTGGTTAGATGTGGTTTTATGTTTTAATTAGTGTTTGTGCCAAGTAAAACCTTTGGGATGGCTTATGGTGATAGTTGATTTGATCTTGCTGAAAAACAGAAACTTTTGCGTCCAGTCTCAGAATTCTAATAATGCACTGGAGCGTTTCAAAACCCTGAATTTTTTATACTAGATTTATATACAAATTGGATATGTTTTCCTAGTTTTTCAGAATTTTGTAGTTAAATAAATATTATAACAATTCGGATCTTCACAGACTGTTCTGTTTTTGACAGATTCTGTTTTCTTTGTGTTGTTTGCTTATTTTGATGAATCTATGGGTAGTATCGGGGGGTATGAACCATGGAAAAGTTGGGAAACAGTAGATATTACACCAATATAAATAAATAATGAGTTCACAACAGTACCAAAGTGGTGATTTATTTTCTTATACTAACGGAGCTTATGAGATTTTCTGTTGAGTTTTGTGTTGTGAAGTTTTCAAGTTTTGGGTAAGGATTTGATGGACTATGGAATAAGGAGTGGCAAGAGCCTAAGCTTGGGGATTCCCAAGGCACCCCAAGGTAATATTCAAGGACAACCAAGAGCCTAAGCTTGGGGATGCCCCGGAAGGCATCCCCTCTTTCGTCTTCATCTATCGGTAACTTTACTTGAGGCTATATTTTTATTCACCACATGATATGTGTTTTGCTTGGAGCGTCTTGTATGATTTGAGTCTTTAATTTTTAGTTTGCCACAATCATCCTTGCTGTACACACCTTTTGAGAGGGACACGCATGAATCATGATTTATTAGAATACTCCATATGCTTCACTTATATCTTTTGAGCTAGCCAGTTTTGCTCTAGTGCTTCACTTATATCATTTTAGAGCACGGCGGTGGTTTTATTTTATAGAAATTGATGAACTCTCATGCTTCACTTATATTATTTTGAGAGTCTTTAAACATCATGGTAATTTGCTTTGGTTATAAATTTAGTCCTAATATGATAGGCATCCAAGAGGGATATAATAAAAACTTTTATATAAAGTGCATTGAATACTATGAGAAGTTTGATTCCTTATAATTTTTCTGAGATATAAAGATGGTGATATTAGAGTCATGCTAGTGAGTAATTGTGGATTTGAGAAATACTTGTGTTAAGGTTTGTGATTCCCGTAGCATGCACGTATGGTGAACCGTTATGTGATGAAGTCGGAGCATGATTTATTTATTGATTGTCTTCCTTATGAGTGGCGGTCGGGGACGAGCGATGGCCTTTTCCTACCAATCTATCCCCCCAGGAGGATGTGCGTAGTACTTTGTTTCGATAACTAATATATTTTTTCAATAAGTATGTGAGTTCTTTATGACTAATGTTGAGTCCATGGATTATACGCACTCTCACCCTTCCACCATTGCTAGCCTCTCTAGTGCCGCGCAACTTTCACCGGTACCATACGCCCACCATATACATTCCTCAAAACAGCCACCATACCTACCTATTATGGCATTTCCATAGCCATTCGGAGATATATTGTCATGCAACTTTCCACCGTTCCGTTTATTACGACACGTTCCATCATTGTCATATTGCTTTGCATGATCATGTAGTTGACATCATATTTGTGGCAAAGCCACCGTTCATAATTCTTTCATACATGTCACTCTTGATTCATTGCACATCCCGGTACACCGCCGGAGGCATTAATATAGAGTCATATTTTGTTCTAAGTATTGAGATGTAATTCTTGAGTTGTAAGTAAATACAAGTGTGATGATCTTCATTATTAGAGCATTGTCCCATGTGAGGAGAAGGATGATGGAGACTATGATTCCCCCACAAGTCAGGATGAGACTGCAGACAAAAAAAAGAGGCCAAAAAAAATTGAGAGAAGGCCCAAATAAAAAAATGAGAGAAAAGAGAGAAGGGGCAATGTTACTATCTTTTTACCACACTTGTGCTTCAAAGTAGCACCATGATCTTCATGATAGAGAGTCTCCTATGTTGTCACTTTCATATGCTAGTGGGAATTTTCATTATAGAACTTGTCTTGTATATTCCAATGATGGGCTTCCTCAAATTGCCCTAGGTCTTCGTGAGCAAGCGAGTTGGATGCACACCCACTTAGTTTCTTTTTGAGCTTTCATAAACTTATAGCTCTAGTGCATCCATTGCATGGCAATCCCTACTCACTCACATTGATATCTATTGATGGGCATCTCCATAGGCCGTTGATACGCCTAGTTGATGTGAGACTATTTCCCTGTTTTTGTCTTCTCCACAACCACCTTCTATTCCACCTATAGTGGTATGTCCATGGCTCACGCTCATGTATTGCGTGAAAATTGAAAAGGTTTGAGAACATCAAAAGTATGAAACAATTGCTTGGCTTGTCATCAGGGTTGTGCATGATTTAAATACTTTGTGTGATGAAGATGGAGCATAGCCAGACTATATGATTTTGTAGGGATAAGCTTTCTTTGGCCATGTTATTTTGAGAAGACATAATTATCTTGTTAGTATGCTTGAAGTATTATTGTTTTTATGTCAATATTAAACTTTTGTTTTGAATCATACGGATCTGAACATTCATGCCACAATAAAGAAATTACATGGATAAATATGTTAGGTAGCATTCCATATCAAAAATTCTGTTTTTATCATTTACCTACTCGAGGACGAGCAAGAATTAAGCTTGGGGATGCTTCATACGTCTCCAACGTATCTATAATTTTTTATTGTTCCATGCTATTATATTATCAGTTTTGGATGTTTTATATGCATTAATATGCTATTTTATATTATTTTTGGGACTACCCTATTAACCTAGAGCCCAGTGCCAGTTTCTGTTTTTTCCTTGTTTTTGAGTTTTGCAGAAAAGGGATACCAAACGGAGTCCAAATGGAATAAAACTTTCGCGATGATCTTTCTTGGACCAGAAGGAAACCAGGAGACTTGGAGATGAAGTCGGAGGAGCCACGAGGTGGTCATAAGGACGGAGGGTGCGCCCCCCACCCTTGTGGGCCCCTCGTGCATCTTCTGACCTAATTCTTTCGCCTATATATACTCTTATATGCCCAAACCACCAGAGGCATCCACGAAAATAATTTTCCACCGCCGCAACCTTCCGTACCCGTGAGATCCCATCTAGGGGCATTTTCCGGCGTCCTGTCGGAGGGGGATTCGATCACGGAGGGCTTCTACATTAACACCATTGCCCTTCCGACGAAGCGTGAGTAGTTTACCTCAGACCTACGGGTCCATAGCTAGTAGCTAGATGGCTTCTTCTCTCTCTTTGATTCTCAATACCATGTTCTCCTCGATGTTCTTGGAGATCTATTCGATGTAAAACTTTTTTGCGGTGTGTTTGCCGAGATCCGATGAATTGTGGATTTATGATCAGCTTATCTATGAATATTATTTGAATCTTCTCTGAATTCTTTAATGCATGATTTGATATCTTTGTAATTCTCTTCGAACTATCGGTTTGGTTTGGCCAACTAGATTGGTTTTTCTTGCAATGGGAGAAGTGCTTAGCTTTGGGTTCAATCTTGCGGTGTCCTTTCCCAGTGACAGTAGGGGCAGCAAGGCACGTATTGTATTATTGCCATCGAGGATAAAAAGATGGGGTTTTCATCATATTGCTTGAGTTAATTCCTCTACATCATGTCATCTTGCTTAATGCGTTACTCCGTTCTTTATGAACTTAATACTCTAGATGCATGCTGCATAGCGGTCGATGTGTGGAGTAATAGTAGTAGATGCCGAATCGTTTCGGTCTACTTGACACAGACGTGATGCCTATATTCATGATCATTGCCTTAGATATCGTCATAACTTTGCGCTTTTCTATCAATTGCTCGGCAGTAATTTGTTCACCCACCGTAATATTTTCTATCTTGAGAGAAGCCTCTAGTGAAACCTATGGCCCCCGGGTCTATTTTCCATCATATTACTTTCCGATCAACTATTTTGCAATATTTTATTTTCAGATCTATAAACAAAAATACCAAAAATATTTACTTTATAGTTTATCTATCTCTATCAGATCTCACTTTTGCAAATAACCGTGAAGGGATTGACAACCCCTTTATCGCGTTGGGTGCAAGTTGTTTGATTGTTTGTGTAGGTATTCGGTGATTTGTGCATTGTCTCCTACTGGATTGATACCTTGGTTCTCAAACTGAGGGAAATACTTATCTCTACTTTGCTGCATCATCCTTTCCTCTTCAAGGGAAAAACCAACGCAAGCTAAAGAAGCAGCAACCTGCAACTGCAACCCGAGTTGCGCATGTAGCAACAACGACTGCAATGGAGTACTAGACGCACAAGGCATGTTGTTGTTGCTGCTTCATGAGCTACCGAGCTGTCTAGAGGAGCGCGCGGTATGAAGGACGTCATTCTTTTGCCGCGTCCTAGCCATCACAAAGGTGGTGATGCACTTTGCGGGGTTGTCAGAGATGGAGTCCGTCGTCCCACTCTAGCGACGGACAGCGCTCGCCTGAGAGTGTGAACGTAGACGCAAATTCGTGCAAACACGGCCAGATTTCATATAAACATGACGGATTTCATTACATTTACATTAAATAAGCTGTGCTAGTCCGGAGCTAAAGGTAGAATTAATATACCTAATCTATTTTTTTTCCGACAAAGATATACCTAATCTAAATGGTCGTCGGCCAATCTCTTTGTCCTCCTCCAGCATCCGGCTGAAGAAGAATCGTGCAAGACACCGGCTGTTTTCGCCGGTGTCGCCTCAGTGGTGGCCTTCATGGGATACAATCGGCGGCGGCCTCCCGTGTTCTACTTCTCCTCGATGATGGCGGCGGGTGGGGACGTGCTGGCCGTCACCTTGTCGACATCCGCGTAGCCGCGTCACCGTGTCGACATCCGCGGCGGCTTCTTTCTCTACCTGCATGGCGCGGCTACGCGCGCGTCGATGGCGGATGGCGCTGTTGCAGGCACTGGAGGCGTTGTACGATGCGGCATCGTCGAGGGCAGCGACGATGCCCGTGCCGCCGTGCTCCCCGACAAGTCGGCGTGGAGCAAGTCGGCACTCTTCCTCGAGCTGTATTGGAGCGGCCAGCTGCGGAACCATGCGCTGGCTTAGTGCGGAAACTGCCTCCGACGGGCTAGGCGAGGTAGGTGGAGCAGCGAGCTGCCGAGCTCGGCAGGCCACCCAAACGGCTTTTATGCCGGAGAACTGCTCTTCCTGCTCGTCGGATGCCGCCGAAAGAGTGGAGAAAATGATGGAAGGAGGAGCTTGGCCGGCGTCCCTCTCCTGAACGGACGTGTGTGGCCGGAGTGGGTTTCTCGCATTCCACGCGGGTTTAAATGTAGGTGTTTGAATGCGGCGAGGAGGCAGGTACAGCTGGGAGTGCAGTGGGCGGCGCCATCAGCCGGCGCGCCGCATCAATGGCGGACACAGTGAGAGGTCGCGTCCGCCCTGACCCCCTTGACCGTGGACCTTTGTGACCCCCCCGGCTCAATCGTGCACTAATCATACACGCAAATGCACATGATCAAGCCTAAGGACTCACGGGAAGATATCACAACACAAATCTAAAACATAAATAAAGGCATACAAGCATTATATTACAAGCCAGGGCCTTGAGGGCTCGAATACATAAGCTTGATGCCAAACAAGCATCAGCGGAAGCGTTAGATATCTGAGTACAGACATAAGACATAGAGATAAGCCTTTAACAAGGCGGGACAAAACAAAAGCTACGATCGAAAGGCGCAGGCCTCCTGCCTGGGACCCTATGAACCTACTCCTGGTCGTCGGCCACTCGTAGTAGTATCCACCCTCGGGGTAGTAGTAGCGATCGTCGGCGGGGGCAGCTGTCTCAGGGGCTCTGTCATATGGTTGCATCAAATGAATATGGGGGAAAAAGAAAGCAAAGCAACCGTGAGTACTCGTCCGAAGTACTCAGCAAGCAAGGATCTACACTACATATGCAACATTATCAAAGGAAGGCTGTATATGTGGACTGGGCTACAGAAATGCCAGAATAGAGAGAAGGCCTAGTCCTATCGAAGACTAGCATCTTCAACGGTCTTGCAGCATTAGAAGAGTGTAGATCAGTACAGTATAGATTAATAGTATCATTAAGTCTCAACCTCACCCAGAGATCCTTTCTCGACTCCCTGCGAGAAAGCAATCCCAGAGCCATAATGCCCAAGTATCAACCTTGGCCAGAGATCCTTTCTCGACTCCCTGCGAGAAAGCAATCCCAGAGCCATACTGTCATCAACCTCGGCCAGAGATCCTTTCTCGACTCCCTGCGAGAAAGCAATCCCAGAGCCATACTTTTCATTCTCATCACAAGTATCCAGTTCTAGTTGTATTGATCGGGATACAACTCCGAGCGTCCGTTACCGTAGGACAGGCTATCGATAGATGTTTTCTTCCCTGCAGGGGTGCACCAACTTACCCACCACGCTCGCTTAACTCCGGCCGAACACACTTTCCTGGGTCATGCCCGGCCTCGGCCAAATGATACACCGCAACCCTACCTAGAGCTCAGCAGAGAGATCCCTGTCGGTCTACATCCTAAGCGCTAGGGGGTCTTGGGCCATCGCCCCTTGCCCTCCGGGTCATTGCGCACATGGCTCAGATCCAAGCAACACCTCTGTCTGGATGGCGCCAATCACTCCATGTCGCACTGCTGAACTGGACGTCTGACAGAGCTTTCGGCTGATGCTACGATGCAGAGTGCCCATAACTGATCCCACGTGATGGTTAGTGCTATCGGGTCAGAGGCCCACTCGAATCAAATATCCAAATCGTTAGTACATTGGGGGTGCGGTAACGAGCAGAGACTCACGATCGATGTGACCCCGTTGCCCCGTCTCGAGGACTTGCAGCAAGGGCCAAGAATGCCCGACCACGCCTCGTATTCATCACTCGGGCACCATCCAGGTCAACCCATCTTCACATCACACGCGGGTACCCCTCAGGGTCAACCCGCCTTTCCAAGTAACAATAGTACAGTCCAAGTATCCGTGTGCCCATAACATCAGGGGAATCCGAGGTATCACCCTCGTTGGATTCCTACTCAATGTATCCGTCAAGGTGAGCTCGGAGGAATCACCCTCGATGGATTCACACTTGAGGTGGTGCACGACAGCGTCGTTATCGGAAGCGGTGAAGGAGGAATCACCCTCGGTAACCACAACCGATGAACTAACCTACCAGATTAACATCAGAAGTGCTGACGAGGTATCACCCTCGTTACTCGATAGTAACCCAGTAGTGGCGTACAACTAAGGGGGTGATGTGCGGTGCCAGGGCCTGGTCTTCAATCCCGTTAATCGGGTCTTCTGATAATCCAGCGGGGCAGTCGGGACAAGTGGGGCCACTGATTGGTCTCTACCCAGCCTATACTAGAGAGTTTAGGATAACCAGGTAAGGTTTCAATAGCAGGTTACAATAAACAGGCTATGCATCAGAATAGGTAAAGCAGTAGCAGCAGCATTTCTAATGCAAGCATGAGAGAGAAAGAATAGGCGATATTGGTATGCTCAAGGGGGGTGCTTGCCTGGTTGATCAGTCGAGAGGAGGGGTCGTCAACACCATAGTCGATCGGGGCAGCAGTGGCGTCGGTCTCGTAGTCTACCGGAGAGAAGAGGGGGAAGAACCAGTAAATATGGAGCAAACAAAGCATCACAAAACATAATCATGACGATACGCGGTGCTAGGGGTGACCTATCACAGTGCTCGGTGGTACAGACGAAGAGAAATAACATCCGGGAATGTTTTCCTGAAGTTTGGCAATTTCGGGCAGATGAAACGGAGGTGGATTGTTGCATGTTCGTTATGCTAGGGACATGCGGCGGACGAACGGACTGCGTATTCTGATTTGTCTCGTCGTTCTGATCAACTTTCATGTACAAAGTTTC
Organism: Thinopyrum elongatum; assembly: GCA_011799875.1. Lineage (NCBI taxonomy): Eukaryota > Viridiplantae > Streptophyta > Magnoliopsida > Poales > Poaceae > Thinopyrum > Thinopyrum elongatum. Next base: position 220,875,627 of record CM022301.1, on the reverse strand, counting down.
TTCATCTGATAAACGGTTTAATTTATATTATTTATCAAAGTTTTAATTGAATTTTTATAATTAACAGTATTAAATTAATTATAAAATGTAATTATGATGTCAACGTGATGTCATCAGTCAACCGTCTGTTGACTGGGTCAACACACGTGTGGGTCCCATTCGTCATTGACTGTTAACTAATTAACCAAGTTAATTAGTTTGATTAACAGATTAATTAGGTTAAGTTAATTAATTTAGTTAATTAATTAATTAATTTATCTATTAATTATATATTTTTTTGTTCTGTTTCTTTTTTTAAAGGGGCTGGGCCCACGTGTCATTGGCCTAGGGGGAGCCTAGCGGGCGTGCGGGCTAACGGGCGAAGGGGTTGCGGGCGTGCGGGCACGCGCCTGAAGCCACCAGGGGAGGGGACACCGGTCAGGGGGCGCGGCTACGACGGCGAGAGAGGAAAGGGGGGCGAAGGGAGGCGCGGTGGCATGCGCGTGGGGCGCTGGAGGCCCAGGCGCTGGCGGGCGTGGCCGCGAGCTCGCACGGCAGGGGGAGGACAGCGGGGTGCAGGGGCACGGCAGGTGCGGCCAGAGGAGGGATGGCGCAGGGCGAAGCCAGCGGGGGCGCGGGTGGACGGGCGCAGGTGAGCGCGGGCGCGCGCGGGGCGGTACGAGCGGCAGCACAGCTGCAGCAGGTCGCATGGGCGACCGGGGGGGGAGGGGGCGCAGTGACCGCGGGCGTGGCCGGACACTGTCGGGGGCGCGGTGGCCGCGGTGATAGAGAGGAAAGGGGGAGACGGGGAAGTAGGGGAGGCGAAGGCCGGGGGCCTCACCAACGTTGCAGGGAAGGGGGCGGCGAGGCCTGGGGTAGACCGGCGAGGAGGAGATGAGGAGGTCCGGTGGGAAGGTCCGGCGACGACGAGGCCTTCGGGCGGCGATGGTGGCGCATGGCGACGACGAGCGGGTGCGGCCCAGTGACGAGGGGACGACGGAGAGGTGATGAGGATAGGGCGGTCCGGCGGGCGGCGCCGGCGAACGGCGAGGCGGCGGCGACGAGCCGGGGCATCGGGCGACCAGGGCGTCGGGTGCCCGATCCCGATCCAAAATGGGGAGGGAGAGAGAGATCGAGGGGAGTGGGGGAAATGGGAGGATCGGGCTAGGGTTCGGTGGGGGAGGGGGGTTAAGCATGGGGCGGGGCTGGGCCGGCTAGGTTAGTGGGCTAGCCGGCTGCCAACTGGGCCGGTTGGCCCAGTGGGGGGGGTTCCTTTTTTTATGTTTTCTGTTTTGTCCTTTTACCTTTTATCTATTTTTCCTTTCTAACTTAGTTTCTATTTATTTTAGTTTTAGTAAAATACAAAAGTTGTACCTAATTTAGTAGATGTAATTATGCCACTGCCACAAAGATTTTAACACATTTAATACAGTAGTTTGTATTTGTTTATCATTATTTTTAAGAACATTTAAATAATTTTGCCGCTGATTTACTTATTATAGTGCAATTGAATACTTTACAGAAGTGTGGTTTCTCCACCAATAATTAGTATGGATTATTTGCCACATTCCGAACATTTTTGTTTTATTGTCTGAAAACTTTTGTTGTTTGCCTTTAATTCAAATTTGAATTTAAATCATTTTGAACTAACGCGAGATTATCAATTGTACCCGAGGTGACGTGGCATCATTAGCAGGGAATTACTGTACTCTGATTATCCGGGCGACACAACCTTGACCGTGTACATCCGGCTTTGAGGACAACATTATCCTTAATGGACCTTGACGGTGTACGTCACCTTGTGTCCAGATCTGAGATGCCACGTGTACCAGATGAATGACTCCAAGTTCGACCCCCGTGATGCTAGGTGCGAGCCAAGGAACACTGTTGGAGAGACCCCCCCCCCCCTCATAATTTTCCTACATTGGTCGTTTGATTCATAGGATAGAATGCTATAGGATTTTTTTCCTATGAAATCATGTGTTAATTAGCAATCTAGCATCCACTCCAACTTTTTTTTTCACTTCCTTTGTTTTTCCTGTGTCAAACACTCTGGTTTTTTTAGGGGAACACTGTGTTAATGCTATGGCATTCAAGTGGACATGCCACTCCAATCCTTTATTTTTCCTATTCCCGTGTTTTAAGTTCCTACGAATGAAAGAAAAGAAACGGAGAAAGTACTTGCTCTAAATGATGTGCCGCTGCAAGAGCCGCCTATATTAATTAACCATGCTCTAGAAAGGTGGACCAGCTTTGGCTATAGTACTGTACTATAGGTTAGTAGGTGACCTTGCACTTGGCTCTTCGCCTCTTCCGAAAGTCGAACAATGATGATGGTACTACAGTAGTACTTCTGGCAATCTGACACCAAATGAACTATTGCACGTCCACCGCTTCTAAGCAAAAGTTTCTCCTCACGCTGCGAGCCACCGCGCGCGCGTGGGCGAGGGAGAAGGCGTAGTAAGCAAGCTTCTCATCGTTCTGCGAGTTGACGGGACACATCAAAGTCATTTAGTACTCTCTCCAAAAAGGGCCGACCATGTCCATGGCTACCATCCCATGCTCCGTCATTGTGTACATGCACTATTCACGTGCCATCGAGGAGAAAAAATATTGCGTAGTACGTTCCATCGAAGTGCACGACTCACTTACGCACTGCTTATCTCCATTTTCTTGCATGACACATGCACCTTGATGCTAGATATCTCGCGTGTTGGCAAAAGGATAAACAAACCTCACGTGAAAAAAAAAGAGTGGAAGAACATAGATTCCTGACGACCGAGAAGGAGCAAGGAACCTCGCGGTGGAGCGTCTGCACTCATAATATTTTATATTATTCAGAACCAAATCTCTCCACATTCCTAAACCATTCTATAGTGTGAGAATAACTTTGAATGTAAGCCATTGATTCACTCTATCCAATGGTCAATAGTACCGCGCTATCTGTGAACCATCTCGAACATTCATGCGAAGCCGTGGAGACTTGCAGGGCACATGCTCATACAACATGTGGGTTCACAACTTCACATGCTGTCGTAGTCAGCTTCCCCATTTCTTTTCTTTACTTTTCTCTAAGAAGTACTCCCTCCGTAAACTAATATAAGAGTGTTTAGATCACTAAAGTAGTAGTGATCTAAACATTCTTATAGGGAGTACAAGCCTGCCCTGTATACATGAATAAATCTTGCTTGCTGCACATACGTACGTGGCAGGACATGGTGTCCAATCATCATTTAGTTACTAATTTTGTGTTACCAAAGAAAACACATGGTTCATTTTTAAATTAAAGTAGTCAAAACCAGCATGGAGGTAATCAGTCACATTGAACATTCTTTTCTACCAGCAAAAAAAGAACATTTTGTTCTGATATATTTGCAAAAAGATATATTCATAATCTCACATGTTATTGTCGACTACCCAAATGTTAATTTGTTACTATTTAGAGCATGCACAGTGCTTGATAAGACAGTTTTATCTTAAGCCTGTCACGTAATCTACAGGAGACATCAAAATATGTTGCAGTGGGTTATTTTTAGTCTTATCTTTGATAACACGATCAATATTTGGTGAGACATATTGTTGCTAATAGATCATCTATTAATCAAGAGAAGACATGCATTTTCTTATTGTCTCTCTCATCCACCTCATCATTTATCCTAAATGGCAGTCCAATGATAATACCATTATAAACACGTAAAATCGGTTACCATTATTTTCGTAAGTTGGTTGTAATGTTACCTCTGTGGGACACCTAGTTATAGTATATCCAGCAGCCCGTATCGCTTCTCGCTCCTCGTCCTTATAGCCTGCCGACTGTACCTTATATACACTTGCTCTTTGATAAAATGCCTCCCTAAGCACGCATTAATTTCCTGGGCATGCTTCTTTCTACTCAATGTTGCATGCACTTTGAGCATGTTGGCAACTCCACTGCTAGCTTGCTGGCTCATCTTGCAATTGACGCTGACACATTGCAGCACTCCTGCAAGGCTCAGAGGTTAATTTGAGAACAAGTACCTCGAGGTTAATTTGACAGACATGCCTTATAGGTTGACAGAAGTCATATCACTTTTTTTGAAAAGATGTCGTGAAGTAACACGATAGACCTTCTTTCAAGCCAATTAACATGTGTTCAAAAAATATCAAAAAGTAACGCGATAGACCTTCGATTAACATGTGTTCAGAAGTCATATCACTTTTTTTGGAAAGATGTCGTGAAGTAACACGATAGACCTTCTTTCAAGCCAATTAACATGTGTTCAAAAAACAAAAATTATCAAAAAGTAACTCGATAGACCTTCGATTAACATGTGTTAAAAAAATGTCAAAAATTACAAAACAAAGACCTCAAGGTTGAACTAATAGGACGGAGCACTATATACATTTAAGCCAATTAAACGTTTACAGTGACCCATCCCATTAGTTTTAACATCGAATCCACTTCCCATTCGGTCACCCATCTGATGACTACTCCAGCCTCAGCACAGTTAACTTGGGAGTTCTATTGGATGAGCAATCGGTAGGGAAGCTGGTCCTTGCCGATATATGCAGCCTCTTCGCATCCTTTATTCCGTACCCGGATGACCGTGTGTTGCCGCCGAATGGCCAATGCCACGTCCCCCACAAATGTAGAAGCTTCCCTCCCTCGTCTAGCTGGTTCGCGTGTTTTCCCCTATTTTTTGCCGCCTGCCCACCTATAGAACTGCCTCACGCCAGCCAATTCCTCTCCAAACACCTAGGGAGGCGGTTGAATCGAACAAGTCTAGCTTGTTTCTAATGGGTACGTTGACGTGGCATCGAAAGGGTGTGATAGCTGACTCTGACAAAATAATTGACTACCACGTTGGCATACATGATCATGGGGCCCACTTGTCAGCGTGCTGGACGGAGGAAGGAACGCAAGAAAAAATGGAGCGCGGAAGGGTGCAATTCGATTGGCTCACGTGTGCTGACCACTGGAGCAATCCACTCAGATTGTACTAAGAAAATCAAGCAAACACGGCCGGTTATACCGTGAGTAGGTGACCGTGCGCTTGGCTCTTCGCCTCTGGCTCTTCGTCTCTTCCGGAAGTTGAACAATGATGATGGTACTACAGTATACTATATACTTCTGGCAATCTGACACCGAATGAACTGTTGCACGTCCACCGCCTGTATTAAGCGCACTATCGTAAAGCAAAAGCTTCTCCTCGTCCTGCGAGCCACCGCGCGCGCGCGTGAGCGACGAAGAGGTCGTACTATATTAGTAAGGAAAGCTTCTCCTCGTTTGCGAGTTGACGGGACACATCAAAAGTAGTGTATTAGTCTCCAAAAAGGGCTGACCATGTTCATGGCTACCATCCCGTGCTCCGTCATTCAGTGCATGCACGATTCACATTCCATTGAGAAAATAATGTTGCGTATACGTGCCATCGAATAGAATAACTTAATTTAAAAAAAATGCGCCACCGTGTCATGATCGAACTTTGATTTGTCCACGCGTGGTTCCCATGAACAACTACTACACTCACCAAATTATCATGTGAGCTGCCTCTTCGTACAGAAATGAGCTCATCGTGTACCCGCGCGTGAGTATTAGGGAAAGAGGCAAAGAGTACCTGCGTCGGTGCCTGCACCTCTTCTCTTCGTGCTCGTATTCCTTTTTTTCTGGGTGATTCGTGCATGTACTCCACCTATGTTCATGACCGTTGGTGAGTCTCTCCTACTATACTTAACTCCATTTTCTTGCATGACACGTGGACCTGGATGCTGGATGTCCCACGTGTCGGAAAAACTTAGAAGAACGCTTTCCGACGATCGAGAAGGAGCAAGAAACCTCGCGGTGGAGTGTCTGGACTCTTAATATTTTTATTCAGCGATATAAAATCTACCTAATCTTCTCCACAGTAGACCGAAAGATTCCGAAACACGGCAGCCCAGTGTAGTTACATCATACATGGCCCACCCATGTTATCACCATATTTATTGGCCTCCCTGCGACACCTAGCTCTAGTAATCCACCAGCCCGTATCGCTTCTCACTCCTCGTCTCTCTCAAAGTGCAGCGGGCTGGCGATTTTGCCGTCTATTGAGGTCGGTTAAATCATCACTCGCTCCCACATGTTAGCGACATGCCAAGAGCATTCTAAAAAAATAACTATACTCTATTGTTATGCCAAGAAGAGGAAGCGCTTTGACCGACGGACCAAACGAGACAGGCATACCGTGCCGTGAGTGGGTCCAGTTTCTCGTTTTCAACTTGTTTGGTGTAGTAGTTACACTTGGTTTTGCACCTTCATAGAATGATGAAAATCCCCGCTAAAAAGGCGCTTTGCTTTCTGCTAATCCCGTCAACTGTTCTTGTTTTGTGCATTAAATTGTTAAGTGCCATAACTAAGATATAATTAACCAATGCATGTAAAACATTCTTGTTAAGTACTGTAGTACTCCACACGCATGCATGCGTTGCGATTAGTACTATTCCCTTCATCCATACGTATATATAGGGCCTAATGTATTCTTTGAGGTTGCCTTTGACTATTGATAAGATTTTATATAATTTGAAAATTATATCATTGTAAGATCCTTTCACGTACGAAATTGACGGTATGCTTTGAGCAACTTGCATGTCCTATACTGCTCCTGTTTGGATACTCTAACTTAGCTAGAGGTTAGACTAACTCATGACTAACTCTAGCCAAAGAGGTGTTTGGATGACAGGGTTAGATTGACAATAAATGCACTTGATGGAGAGAGAAAAGTGATTTTTCAGTGGGCCCCACGAGAACTAGCTCCAATTAGCACCACTTGGCTGGCGGGATAGAGAGAGAAAGTAATTTTTCAGTGGGGCCAATGAGAACTAGCTCCAATTAGCACCTCTTGGGTGGGATAGTTTTTTTTGGTGGGTTAGGTGCAACTTGCTCCAATCTAATCCTCATGTTTGGATACTTTAGGGCTATTTGAGCCCCAACTAGCTCAAACTAACTCTAACCCATGGATCCAAACAGGGCCAAAGTTAGTCTCAGAAAATGCATTAAGCCCTATATACATGGATAGACGGAGTACATGATACTAGCAAATGCTCACCATTAGTAGTAGTTCATTGGTTGGTTTCGATTTTTGAATTGAGTAGTGCTAGTACACTTTGTTGTGCTGCTACCGTCCAATATTCGCGTGTGGTGGTTTCTAGAATAAAAAAAGGAGGTAGTACTTACTGTTGGAAAGGTGAAGTGATGGTTGCTTCGCCCGAGCAACTTATTACTCTGGGAATATTGGAGTACCAGCAGATTCAGCGAAGAGAGAAATGATGGTTGCTTTGTCCGAGCAACTTACTGTGGCGAAGGTGGGGCTCTGTGATTTGACTGCTCACTAGTCATTATTACTGCGGCGCAATGACCGGGGTGAATCTCCCCTGCAGTTGTGCACTCAATATTGCTGCATGGCAGGTGGAGCCGAATGAAGGATGTCCCACATGTCGGCGAAACGAAGTTGAATTGTTTCGGCATTGCTATCAATCTTTCAGGATTTGTTTATATGTACGCATAATTTTCCAGCATAATGAAATTGTACTGTAATGCTATGAAGGTTTCAACTTTGGTTCCCGCAGAAAAAAAAGGTTTCAACTTAGGATTCATGTGTCCTCTTGCCTCAAGATTGTCTCGTTACAACATTCCATCAAATACAAATGAAACTACCATGGCTGCTAATGCATCTCAATGGTTCACAGATCAGCGCCAATATTCACATCACAACTGAAGAAAAAGTTGTGAGAAGGTGTACAAATAAAGAAAAATATATAATTGATCAATGATGTTCGTACGCATGGCTCCATTTCCTGGGCACAATGTTCATTAGTTGGCAGCTAGTTCACGCAGCTCTGTAGCCAAGAAAGAGGTGTATGGAGGACATCACAATCCAATCATTTTGTGCAGTTCCACTAAAATCGAGCTGATCATCCCTGTTTGCAATGATATTCAGTCAGTGTGATTACAATAATAGTGGAACTAGATGATGAAACATAACACACACAAATAGAAGCTGATCACCTCTGCGATCTCTCTTTAGGACTAACTACTTGTTGGAGAAGATTAGGCACGGAGTTGGATGAGGAGGATAGCAAAACCAATCTCCCTTTCTGCAGTCCCACAGAAATGTAAAAACGTTGCCCGTGTGACATTTTGGCGGAACTACACAAAACACTCTTAAGAAAAAAGTGATTTGTGCAGTTCACCAAAAGGTCGCAATAGCAACGAGGTGAAATGGATAGCCCTGTTTGCAAAAAGAGGTAGAAAGGAAACAATTACTGTCCAATAACAGGAGTTGAAGACACATACGCCGACAAAAAAGAAGCATATTCCATGTCATAAGGGAAAGATAGCAGCATGGTGGTTATCAAAAACGGTTTGAGGACGAGATTGCAAGATGGAAAGTACGCCGGCCGAGATATGTTTTAAGCAAAGAACTAAAGAAGATCCACATGCAGGATTTTCCACATGCAGCAACATGGGAAGATGAGCAGTGGAGCAAGGCCGGAGGAAGCTATACCTGAGGGTCGTCGGGATGTAACTAGGAGGGCGCCGGCGGCCGGTATCTTCCCATACCGCAGCAGCGAGCAAGTGGCAAAGGCCCTACCGCGCCGGAGCTTGGTCAGAGAGAACGGCGGGTACCGCAGATCGGGACGTGCTGCCTCGACGCCGTCGAACGGAGAAACGATGCACATCCTCCCTTTCCGCCGGCGGACGGGATGCGGCCGGATCAGTGACCAACGGTGAGAGAGAGAGAGGCCACTGCCGCCTTGTGTGAGATAGTGTGACGAGAGACAAACCCCGGCAGGCAGGCTACATTGTATATAGTGGAGCGGATTTCTTTTTTCCTGATGACAATCGTTTTATATTCTGTACGTGCCATTGAGGAATATAACTTTATTTAATACTAACGCGTCAAGTCGAACTTTGTTCCGTGTACGTGTGGTACACGACCCTCCTTCGAATAAACAACTGCTACACACGTCAAATTATCACGTGGGCTGCCTTTTCGTACAGAAATGAACTCCACCGTGTACCCGCGCGGGTGTGGCTGGGAACAAGACGTGAGTGCATGCGTCGTGCGTGCACCTCTTCTTTACGTGCAGTTACGTATGTGGGTGGGTGTGAGAGAGATGGTTTGTGCGAAACAGAGGCAATGTGTCGATGATATCTCAAACAAAAAAAATGTAACATATGCAATGTGTGTGAAACAGAGTCATGGATATATCATATATAGAGGGAGCAATCCATGAGAAGAGAGTGGAGGGATCATCGGCATGAGATATCAATAGATTCGAAAACAGGGATGAAGTGTGTGGGTGCGCGATCGATAAAGAGTGCCATCGAATTTGTGTTTGCCCACGTCAAAGATACAGGGCGGCTGGCCTACTGGAATGTGAGAGGGCAAAGGTGCAGTTTATCTCTGTGGCATGGATACCTACCTACAACGTTTGACTATTGGTGTGGGGGGGGAGGGGATAGAGACCTAACTATAGAGAGGTAGATCGACTGGTATATGTGTGGAGAAGGAGAGAGACATAGCTATGTATTGAGGGAGATCGATCGGCATCCATGCATATGTGTGGTAGAGGAATAAGGTTGGGAGAGAGACAAAGGTAGAGTGTCGGAGGATTGGTGGTGGAGTTGCTTCTCACAAATGGTGGGAAAGGCCTGCTAGACGAACGGAGGGTACGAGTGCAATATCAATAAGAGAGGGGATGTCTGCCTGTCTATGCACGTGCGTGTGAGAGACTGGTCGGGTGGTATGCAAGGATGATGAGGGGGGACGATATGGTTGTGGTAAGCAGACGTAACTAAATAGGAAGTTCAATCATTGTGTGTCGGAGAAAGGGAGAGACATAACTAGTGAGGTACGTCAATCAGTGCGTGGGGAAAAAGACTTATAGTCGACCTAGCTATATGTAGGGAGATCGGTAGGTATACATGCATGCATGTGTTAGAAGCAAATAAGGTCCGGAGAGATGGATAGGGGGAGAGGGATGCGGCTATGAGGTGGTGCGAGAGGCCTACTATATCGAGGGGGAGGAGTGTGCGAGTATGAGATCGATGAAAAGAGGGGCGGGAGTGTGCACCTACGTGGAACCGTATTGGACATAGGGGGGCATGGACGGTGAGAAGAGAAGAGGGAAAATGTGTGTTTGTGGTAGGCACACTTGGCTAGAGAGGTATATCGACTGGTGTGTGTGCCAGAAACAAGGAGCCGGGGGGCCTACACACACCATGGGTGAACGACCTAAAGAGAAATAATGAATGTGCGCGATGGAGGGGACGCTGGGGGAGGGTGAGAGGGGGGCGGGCGTGTGCATGCACGAGAGAAAGTTAGAGCTAGATACAAAGAGAAGAGGATTGTGTGGGTGTAAAAGACGAACAGAGATCATAATTCATTATAAAAAAAAGTGGATTCGGATATTTGAAGAAGATATCATAGTGTTTTAAACCGAAGCATGCATGAATACATATAATGGTGATACGCATGGTGTGGTTATGAACATGTTATACTACATATAATATATAGAACATTTATTTGAATTTGTGATAATGTGTGGCTTTTGCAGCTCAGGGCTAAATACTTGTCATAATGTAGGGGGCGGGCACTATACTTTGTGTGATAAACAAAGTGTACGTATGAAACATGGTTTAGATTATGAAGATCTAGTTAGTACATCAAATGTACTATTATTTGGAATCAACATCAAGTGCATTCAAAGTTTTGAATTCGAGTTCATATAGTACACATAGGTCATATCTATCTCTATAGTAATCATGTGGTGTATTGTTAAGATAATATACGAATGATGGTTTAAGTTGGCAACAATCATGATTGTAGATTCTTATTCAAATAGAGAAACGAATTCAAATTTAGTTCGAATTGTAGCGGTAGTATAGAAATTTGGAATGCACTAAAATGTTCGTATGAGTAGGTTACATGCATTATACAGCCAGTGAAAAAATTTAATTGGACATAACATGGATTCATAGCTTTGAATAGCATTTGTACAGTAAAACGGGACAAGACTCTCTCTTTGTGTGGTGCGAATAGTTTTATTTTTTTATTTTTTTTGTTGAGGGAAGTGCGAATTGATTTGGTACGTACATAATTACATGTTAGGCTTGTCCCTAAAATTCAACCCGCGCCTTGTTATCCCGAAAATTCAGATATCGTGCTCCCAAAACTCGCGCCTTGCTATCCCGAAATTACAACGCGTGCGAAAACTCCCTCCAGCTGCCAAATCCCAACATGCGAAATCCCCCTTCTAACCCTGAGCCGAAAGGGCCGCTAGTTCAAATCGGTGGGGGTACTTTTGTAACACACCCTACATTTTGGACAAGCGCGTCCCTAAGTCATGGTTCCCCCCTCCCATCACCTCCTTTTCGCCATTCGAAATCCCAGGCTGCCATAACCTCTCTGCTCCAGCCGCGAAACCCCACCCTCCTTCGTCCACCCCCCCCCCCACTGCCTAGCCGGAGCCTCTTTCCCAACGACGTCGTCCATCGCAACAGCTCGACGTCCCTCATCCACCTCCCCGGATGAGGATCCGTCGTCGATCTCGTCGTCCCGCCGGTTCAGCTGCCCCATTCTCCACCTCCAAGGAGCTGCTTCGACGATCGCCTCATCTATCGCGGCTGATCCATCCCCACAGCGCCGCCTTAACCTGCTCCACCGGAACTGCAGCATCCTCACCGACTCCTCAAACGAAGCCGAGGCCTACTCGGCGCCACCAAAGAGGTTGTACACTCATCGCATCGCACCTTCTCCTTAACTCGACCTCCCGGCTTTGACGGTGCTCGATCCCGCACCCCCATGGCATGGCTACCTCGAAGCTGGCGCCGCGGGCGACATCTCCACGGCGGCTCTCCCCCAGTGTGAGGCTCCTTCGGCGGCGGCGTCCATACCAGCCGGATCTGCTGCTGCTGCTCCAGCTCTCGCTCGCACTGCTGCTGCTGCTCTGGCTCTCGCTCGCTCGTGCTGCTGCTGCTGCTCTGGCTCTCGCTCGGTCGTGCTACTGCTCTGCTCTTGCTCTCGCTCGCGCTGCTGATGCTGGTACACGGGCTGCTGCAGCTACACAAGTTGCTGCTCTGGCTCTAGTTCGCGCTGCTCCTCCAGGTGCTGCTGCTCCGACTACTATCTGCTATTGTGTTCCCCGTCGACCGCCTGCTGATTTAGATCATTGTTTCTCTACTACTAGTGCTTGAGAGGCCTAAACTACATGTGAAATGCCTCTCTGCTACCAGTGCGTTCAGTTTCGACAGTAACATTCAGATTCCACAGTAAATTTCAGTTTCGACAGTTAAGTTCAGAGTCAACAGTTTTTACCTCATCTGTTGTAGTCAGGTGTTTTTTGGTGATGTAAATTTTACATCTATCACTTTTTGGTAATGTATTTTACATCATCTATTGGAGATGCTATTAGAATCCCACTTGAGATTAACGATGTATGTCTTGTACTGCTTCAGCCTCGACGTCTTACGGCTCGCCGAAGTTGCTCCAACAACGGAACCATCCATCACAACAAAGCAGTGCCCTGGACGCCGTCTACAGACGCCTCAGATCTTCCTCCATACTTCCGACAGCCACCTCTGCCGCAACTTCTTCAGCGACCAACCCAATGATGCTGAGGTCGACACAGCTACGCCAAAGAGGTTGTACGCTTGTCGCATCACTTATTACTCTACATTCATGTCAATCCATTAGGGCTATTTTGGTTCAAAGGAAAACGTGAAGGAAAAACATAGCAATAGGACATTTTCCTATGGCACTCTACTATTCAATTATTCATGCATTTCGTTGAAAGGAATGGAGCAAAACATCCACCTGGACCTACTTTTCAAAATCCTATGCATGAAAACAAGACTAAGTGCATTAGTGGCAGAATAACATTCTAACTGTACACACTTTCATATGGATTCACTTTAATTTGGCCATGTTTCTTTGCATTCCTCTGCTCTTCCAATTCCTGTGAACCAAACACCCAAGTTGACAGAAATCCTGTGTTTAGAAATGCTCTGTTTCCCACATGCATTCTTATCCTATTCTGGTGTTTTTCCTATCCCTGCATTTTTAGAATCCTGCAAGCCAAAGGAGCCCTTACAGAATTACTTTAGTTACAGATAGGTGTCAAAGAAAACTTCGTGTGGTTTGTCCTGCTCCTGCCGCGATGTCGTCCACCTCACCTGAGCTGCTCCATCAACAGAAGCATCCACCATACTAGACATCATGACTCCTGACCGTCTTTCACCGTCTCAGATCTCCTTCCCTGCCGCCGGCACCCACCGCAACTGCATCACCATCATCAACTCAGCAGATGAACCTGAAGAGTACACGGGTCCACAAGAGAGGTTGCACTCTTTCATTTCTGCTTATGTAATGCATTGCTTAATATTACCTGCTACTTTATCATCCTGTTCACCTCTTAGACTCTAAGTCAGGTCCAAATTAATGTTCAAACTTGAGTTTTAAAATTACTTGTGGGGCACATATCGAGGCAGCAATGAATAATATCTCTGTCTATTATCTGGTTCACCTAGGGTATGCCTATGTTGTTCATCTTGGGTGGGAAACAAATAGTAAAGCAATCATCATCTGTCTTTTTATTAAATTAAAGCTATCATCAGTCTGCTATCATTATTTTTGGATCCATCCACTAGTTGTTACCATCACTCTAGATTTCTGCATGCTCTCCTTACATAATCTTACTATATTTTTTTCGTATGCATGTCAGATATTGTACACAGTCATGCTGAACATGTAGAGAAAAAGAGAAGAGTTTTGCGCGTCAATACAATGTCATGCAGACATCGCTCCATGGTGGGTTCAATGCCAAACTCTCCCCGCCCCCCTCCAGATTGTAATCCAGAGGAAGATATCTGTTCTGAGGCGGATTCAGACGCAGCTGACCACTCCTATTTACCCCCCGAGGTGTTTGCTCTAACTTGGCATGATGATGTTGGTCATATCATGCATATGTAGCCTTGCAGTGCCTACTTTCGACATCATATATGTCATCTGCTTAGTTTAGACATGTTCTGTAATGCCACTTGTTTAGTTTCTATATCATATATGAGAATTATGCAATCTCATCTCTTTTAGCCAGCCTTAATATATATGAAATATGCAATGCCATCCTGTTTAACCAGGCATCATATATTTGAATGATATCTTGCCAATCCTTTTCTTCATTACATTTCCATTTGTCGACAATGTTTGTACATTCAACTACTCTTCCTGTGAATCAGCCATTTGAGTTGGTGATGGAAAAATCTGGAGTGAAAACAAGGTCTTCAGAGCAGACAGATCTACCTGTCGAAGCAGATCTCTTGCTGGGTCCCGATAGCTCCTCAGAGATGGATTCAGAGACAGATGACCAGTCCTATTCCCCCACCGAGGTGTATGCTCTAACTTGGCACGGTTATACTGCTCATATCATGCATATGGTGTATTGCATTGCATAGTTTAGACATCATATACACAATAATCAACACCATGTTCTTAGTTCAGACATCATATATGTGAATGCCATCTGATTAGTATATAAATCACATATGTGAATTAAATCATGCGATCCTGATTACTTAGATAACATGTATGTGAATTATGTCATGCAAACCTGTTTACTGAAGACATCATATAATTATCTCATGCCATCCTGTTTAGTTAGTCATCATATCTTTGAATTTTGTCATGCTATGCTATCCAGTTTAGATAGACATCATATATGTGAAATTATATCATGCTATCCTTTTTAGTTAAACAATATACATGTGAACTATTTCATGCCCTCTTTTTTCCACACTATCTATTGCATCTATCTCTCATACAAGGTCTGTACATTCAACTATGTTTCCTGTTCATCAGCCATTTGAATTGGAGCGGGTGATGGCAGTATCTAGCAGAGTAAAAACACGGTCTTCAAATAAAACAGTGCTACCTCTTGGTGGAGATAGCACCCCGGTTGTACATGCACGAGAACCAGCCCTACCACACATAACCCAGACTCTCGCAGATTGTACCCCTACTGCGATGGATAGAGAACCAGCTTCACTCAATCTAACCCCAACCCTAGCAGATAGTAACCCAGTTCCTGTTGAGATAGCACCATCTCCACCACAGAGCTCCCAAACAAGAGCAGTTAGTAAGGCAGCTCCAGTGCTCAAAGCGCCAGTACTACCACGGCGAACCCCAACTCCACCAGTTAGTACACCTATTCCTGTGGAGGAAGCACAACCAGCCGTTCATAGTTTAGCATCTATCGCATTTGATGTTGTTAAATCCTATGTGCGTATCTTCCCATCATGGAAATATTATACTGAAGATGAAGGAAAATGCCAGTTGCAGGTGTTCGTCCAGGAGTTATGTGTAAGTAATGTTATTCATGGCAATTACTTTGCTTTGTCCCATACATTCTACCTCCATGATGGTTATAATACAGCAAATGTTCCCATTTTTCTCTATAAAGAAGGACCGATTTGGAAACTCAGGATGAGGTAACCTGTGCTAATACCTCTGCTATCTTCAAGAATGCTTGGTGGCAGTATCAGAATTACCTGAAGAAAACGTACTTCACTGGCAAAGAAACTCATCAAATTCCCTTATGTTCTCCTGAGACACATTTACGGGACGATGACTGGGAATGCCTTGTTCTGTACTGGTCCCGAACCAAGAATGTGGTAAGGTCTATGAGCTCATTTTTTATTTTTAAGTACTATATGCCTGCGTCTTACTGTACTCTGTTCGTGTAGAACAAGTGCTTAAACCTGAAGAACAACTGTTCTCATTTAAGATTCCATTGCTATCGTGCATACTGCTTTGCTCTTGTATCACTGTATTTACTCATACAAACTTATTTTTAAATTGAAGGATCCAATCGAAACTCCAATGGCACAACAGGTATGTTTAAGCATGTTTGTTTAACAGGTTTGCTCTTATAAATAGCTCTGTTGATTTCAATTTCAATTGTGTATACAGTTGACTTCTCATATCATGCTCATTACTAGCATCACAACAAAGCCAATAGTGTTGTTGTACATGTAGACCCATGGTACCCATCTGAAATCTTGTTGTGCCGTGTAGTTTCCCACGCTTTGTATTCTTTCAATGCTGCTTTGTCTTGAACTAATAAGATTTGAACTAAACTTGTTATGTGTCTGCTTGTTTCTTCTTTTAGAATGCTGACAGAATATTGGGGAAGAGTACCTTATTAAGCCATGGTAAAGGAAGTAATGCAGATAAGGTTCAGGATAGTGAGACATCCTTGTTGGTCTCCAACAAAGCTGATAAAACAGCTAAGGAAAACTATCTTAAAGATAGTGAGACAACCCCAAAGTCCTGTCTTGGTGTAGTGTTCGAGTTACTGGCCACTACTGCTGGCACAAGCTATTCGAACTCACTGTCTGAATCAATTCGGTTTCTTGAGTCTCAACTACAAGCTGAAAGACGTCGATCAGCTCTGCTGCGACAAGAAGCCGAAGGACTACGGAAGTCCCTGGAGAATTCAGATGCATACTTTCTGGTGCAACAGCAAGTGTTGGAGGATTTTAGCGCCAAACAGGATAAAGCTAATAAGCTTGCTAAGCTTATTGTCGGCATGGTGGATACCCAGGATAACGTTTCTTGAGCTCTTCTGAAGTTGTTCAGTTATGGACTTGTTTTGTTGCTGCATTTATTTGCACTGGTGGCCAATTTAGATGGCCAGTGTATGTAATATGCTGCTTTGTTCCCTATATTTGCACTGGTGGCGAACTTTGATGCCCAGTGGATGTAATATGTGTAATAGCCGTAATAGCCTAGTGTTAGTTGCTTGCTTATTTATTCCCTTATTGTCTTGTTTAGTTGTTTGCTTGTAGTCACATCAGTTCTTTTTCCGTGTTTTTCTAGTGGCCACAATAACCTATTTTTATAACTAGGCCACAATAACCATGGCAACATATGGACCATTGTAACCATGGTCCTGCTACCTGCTGTAGTGACCATGGGCCTCCTACGGGCCGTAGGATCCATGGGCCTTCTACGGGCCATAGGATCCATGGGCCTTCTACGGGCCGTAGGATCAATGGGCCTTCTACGGGTCGTATAATCGTTTGGCCAAACATGGGTCGTACTATTCGTGGACCAATAACGGTCCGCAAAGCCGTAAACGGGCTAAAGTGGAAATCGTCTGTTTATGGCCCGACCATAACGGGTCGTTAATAGGCCGTATTTGATGACGCTATGAAAACAGCCCAACAGGTTAACGGGCCACAAATGGGCCGACTGTAACCACGGGCTGAATTTGGCCCACAAGCGGAACAGGCTTGTAATGGACCGTAAGTAACCGAATTCTAGAAATGAGCCAAGAATAAATGGGCCCTTAGAAGGCCGAAAGTTTACATGGGCTGGAAACGGCCAATGATATTATGGGCCATTAATGGGTATAAAGGGATACACTGTTCATTATGGGCCAGTTTCACCTCAGGCCTTTAATGGGCCTAGAGTTCAAATGGCCTCGTATGGGCCGAAAGACGTCATGGGCCATACATGGGCCGGAAGTTACAATGGGCTGGAATCATATTGGACGGCCCAGATGACACTACTGGGCCTAATTCGGATAGGCCATAACGGGCCGTGAGTTAGCGGGCTGTAAATGGGCTATATGCGAACAGGCCGTTAACAGGATTTCTGTGGGCCGGCCCGCTACCTTTTGACCAAGTCAAATGGGCCGGCCTTTTCACCGAAATGGGCCTCTGTTTAGCCGTGCCATGTGTCGACGTATCATAGGCGCCTCCTGTCCAATGAGTGGATGACATATGTCCCAACGGTGAGCCGACACGTGGTTTCTCTGGCCATTGAGAATTTTACACGTGGAAAATCCCCATTGGTCCCGGCTGTTAACGGGTTATCGGATCCAAACCGGAACCCGATAGCTTAACGGCGACCCGTTATGGTGGATGCCACGTGTCGGTTACCCTTGACGAAAGCACTTCCATGACGCGCCATTTATCGTCATGGAAGTGGACACTTCTGTGATGATAATTTTGGTACTGTCATGGAACACTTCTACAACAGCACAGGTATGACTATCTTGATTCTGTCATAAAATCGTCATGGATGTACATGCATGACAGAAAACGTGACAAACACGTATCATCATGGAAGTGTATTTTTTTGTAGTGAAAGTTACCTGTGGAACTAGGATCTTTTGTACTCCATTTGAATCAACCATCAGTTACTCTGTCAACACGAGCCAGAAAGAGGAGGAAGTTGAATACTTGCAAATATTTTCCGGCAGAGCTTCCTAAAGCCGCCAGCGAGAATGCTGTCGGGGAGAACAATGCGTTTGACTGTGAGCCGCAGCCCTGCACAGAACCTCAGGTTCTCATTGTTGAGGATGGCGCTCCCGCAGATGCAGAAATGCCATTAGTCCTTGTCGTCGAGCCACAAGCTCCGGCATGGGCGCAACACATAGTTCAGTTTCTCCAAACATGAGAACTTCCCAATGAGCAAGAGCAACCTGAGAAAGTAGCCCATCTATCAAGTATGTACCAGATTGTGGACAACACTCTGTACAGAAAGAGACCAAACAGAGTGAAATTAAAGTGCATTTGCCGAGAAGATGGACTCAAGTTGTTGGCAGAGATACATGGGGGCATATGTGGCTCTCACATAGGATCAAGAGCCCTTGTCGAGAAAGCTTTCCGGCAAGGTTTTTATTGACCCACTGCCCTCCGGGATGCAACTGAGCTAGTAATAAGTGTTGGAAATATTCCCTAGAGGCAATAATAAATTGGTTATTATCATATTTCCCGTTCATGATAAATTTCTATTATTCATGCTAGAATTGTATTAACCGGAAACTTAAATACATGTGTGAATACATAAACTACACCGTGTCCCTAGTAGGCCTCTACCAGACTAGCTCATTGATCAAAGATGGTTATGGTTTCCTAACCATGGACATGAGTTGTCATTTGATAACGGGATCACATCATTAGGAGAATGATGTGATGGACAGACCCAACCGTAAGCTTAGCATCAGATCGTTTAGTTATTTGCTATAGCTTTCTTCATGTCAAGTATTTGTTCCTTCGACCATGAGATCATGCCACTCCTGGATACCGGAGTAATGCCTTGTGTGCTATCAAACGTCACTTCATAACTAGATGATCATAAAGGTACTCTACAGGTATCTCCGAAGGTGTCTGTTGGGTTGCATGGATTGAGACTGGGATTTGTCACTCCATGTGACGGAGAGATATCTCTGGGCCCTCTCGGTAATACAACATCATAAGAAGCTTCATGTGACTAATGAGTTTTTTCATGGGATCTTGTATTATGGAACGAGATTGACCTAGGTATGGGGATACCGAGGATCGAATCTCGGACAAGTAACATACCGTCGGATAAAGGGAATTGCATACGGGATTGACTGAATCCTTGACAACGTGGTTCAACTGATAAAGATCTTCGTGGAATATGTAGGAACCAATATGGTCATCCAGGTCCCACTATTGGTTATTGACTAGAGAGGTGTCTCAGTCATGTCTACATGATTCTCGAACCCATAGGGTCCGCACGCTTAACATTCGATGACGCTAGAGTAGTATTGGGATATGTGCATTGGTAACCGAATGTTGTTTGGAGTCCCCAATGAGATCTGTATATCACAAGGAGCTCCGGAATGGTCCGGAGGTAAAGATTCATATATAGGAAGTCCTGTTTTGGTCACCGAAAAAGTTTCGGGCATTATCGGTATTGTACCGGGAGTTGCGAAAGGGGTCTGGGGGTCCACCAAGGGGGTCCACCTGCCCCGGGGGCCCACATGGGCTGTAGGGGGTGCACCCTAGCCTACATGTGCCAGGGGAACCGGTCCCAAGAGGCCCATGCGCCTAGAACATGGAGAGGGGGAAGAGTCCTAAGGGGGGAAGGCACCCCCCTAGGTGCCTTCTGGAAGGGGGGCTCCTCCCTAGGCCGGCGCCCCCTCCCTTGGAGGAGGGGCCAAGGTTGTGCCCAAGCCCTTCCCCTTGCCTCCTATAAATAGTGGGGGAGAGGGAGGGTCTGGACACACCAAATCCCACGCCTCGGCGGCAGCCCTGCGTCTCTCAACACTTCGTTTTCTCCTCTGATTGGTTCCGGCAACGTTTGGCGAAGCCCTGCCGGGATTGCACCACCACCATCTCCACCACGTCGTCGTGCTGGTTGAGATCCCATCAACTTCTCCTCTCTTGCTTGCTGGATCAAGAAGGAGGAGACGTCATCGAGCCGCATGTGTGCTGAACGTGGAGGTGCCGTCCGTTCGGCGCTAGATCAGATTGGATCGTGATTGGATCGCGAAGAGTACGACTACATCAACCGCGTTATATACGCTTCCACTTTAGGTCTACAAGGGTATGTAGACACACTCCCCTCTCGTTGCTTTGCATCTCCTAGATTAGATCTTGGGTGTTTCATAGGAATTTTTTTGATTTTCATGCTTCGTTCCCCATCAATAAGATGTGAAGCATGCCAGGTTCATTCGAAGAATATACACCAGCCAGCACAAGTTCTTCAAACAATCCCTCTCTCCTGGCCTTTTTCGGTCTGGGGGCTCGACATCTTGGGCCCCTTCCCCCGTGCTATCGGGGGCTTTGAGTCCTTGTACGTTGCTATCACCAATTTCACAAAGTGGCCTGAAGTAGAACCGGTGAGAAAGGTGACACCATAGTCAGCCGTCAAGTTCCTTAAAGGACTAGTTTGCCATTTTGGAGTCCCAAATAGAGTCATTACCGACAACAGCACATAGTTCACGATCCGCACCTTCATGCAGTACATCCAGGACCTTGGGAGCAAGGTTTGCTTCGCTTCTGTTGCTCATCCGAGAAGCAATGGACAAGCAGAGATGGTAAATGCAGAAGTCCTGCACTGTCTAAAGAAAAGAACATTTGACAGGCTGTACAAGTGCGGGAGACGCTGGATTGATGAGTTGCCGGTGGTTCTTTGGTCACTCAGAACGACACCAAATTGAGCTACTAGCTAAACACCCTTCTCCCTAGTTTATGGTGCAGAAGCGGTGCTCCCCACGGAACTCATAAACGGGTCACCTCGAGTGCTTGCCTATGATGAGGTAGAGCAAGAGAAATTCTGACAAGACGATGTTGTGCTCCTTGAGGAAGATCGTATTAGGGCAGCCATGCAAGCTGCACGCTACCAGCAAGCCTTGCGGCGCTATCATAGCAACAAGGTTCATGCTCGAAGCCTTGAGGAAGGCGACCTTGTCCTTCGGCGCGTTCAGTCCACCAAGGGATCAAGCAAGTTGACGCTAAAGTGGGAAGGGCCTTATCGGGTAGCATGAGTCACCAGACCTAGCACAGACCGTCTGGAGATCGAAGATGGCATTCAAGTGCAAAACTCGTGGAACATCGAGCATCTTCGCAAGTTCTATCCATGAGGCGCGGTTGCCGGGCCTTGTCCCGGCAACCCCTTTTGTACAAGCTTTGTCTCAAAGACTTGTAACCCTTTGTACAAAGCCAGACGCAGACCCTATGCATATGTGAATAAAGCTAAGTGTTTCACAACCTCTTTATGCATATTTACTCATGTATCAATACGCATATCTTTGTGATAACACTTTGTTTGGATGAAATGGCTAACATGTCGCCAAGGTCTCCACACCATTCCTTTCTCTTCTTTCTTTTTCTCAAAGACAAAAGGATTCCTCGCGTACATGTTTCCCGGGGGGATGGTGGAGTACCACTTCAGATGGGGTTGACACGCATTTCATACGACAAGAAGTACAGCAAAGAAAGCTAAGTTGTTAGAAAATTTTCAACTTGAAATTTCTTTGTTACGTATTGGAATTTTCCCTTGATTCGGATTTATGCATGTATGAAAAACCTGCACGCGGGGGAATCTTGTCGTGTTTTATTCGCGCTCTTATTTTCGCCTTGAGTCCACTCAGCAAGATTCTTTGTAGCTGCGTTAAGACCGGCAAGTTACCTTGCCGGATATCTTACTTCCAGCAGGCTGCTAAGGACCAGTCCTTCAAAGCGCTCGCGGCAAGTATGCGTTCCGGCAAGTTTCCGAACTGCATAGGGTGTCGGATTCAAATCATGCCAGGATAAACACGGACAAGGGAAATAGTACATATTAATTTGAGCACGGCAAATGTTACATATTTGTTGAAAAAGAAAAGTGCTCATTAACGTTTTCTCTAGCCCTTTCTTTCCGGGGTTTACATCAAGTGCAACCCAGGGAAAAAGAAGCGCCTAGACAAAGCGCTCCCGGTAGGCCATTCTGTCGGTGTCCAGATGCAGATGATGGTGCTGCCGGTGCTCAGCTGGAGATGATGGTGCTGCCGGTGTTCAGCTGGAGTCCGAGTTGCGATCTTCAGATTTGACACTTGAGGACTCGTCGTCATCGTCTTCACCATCGTCCTCCTCGTCGTTGTCGCTCGAGGAGGAGCTTTCGCTGTTGCTCGAGCTCCCCGCGCAGCACTCCATGCGAGCTCCTGAAGCCCCAAAGAACTTCACAGAGAGCATATCAGACTCCACCAACTTGAAGTGGAGGAGGTGCCCCTCCACCAGATAGCGGGCACGAGCGAAGGATTTCCACCCGCGCGTAAGGTACATGACGCCGTTGGTGGGGAACTCGACGTTCACCCAAACGGTGTCATTGCAGCAGCCGTTCCCACGTAGCCACAGGCCGAGCGGCTGGTCAATCTCCATTACCCTGGCGAAGGGACGAGGGAGCCGCAGCTGACTTCGCGGTGGGTCGCACAGCTCGACGACAAACTCGAGCACCGTGTCATCCGTATGGCCTTCTGCAGGGGCGAAGCAGCTGGAGGTGGAACGACGAGCGCACTGCTCCGGCCTCCTCGGCCGCGAGCGCCACGCCATTCACGACCTCGACCTACGGTCCCGCACTGCGCACTGGAGCCGGCCTCTGCAGCCGCGGCCGAGGCAAAGGTACGTTGCCGAGGAGAAGCTCTCGCTGCAACGGCGGAAGCACGGGCTCGACTTCTCCCTCTCACCATGGTGGGAGCAAATGCTGGAAGAATGGAGGGGGGAAGATGGATGAGCATCGCCTCCCGCGCCCCCCTTTTTTTATAGGGAGAGGCGCTGGTCTGGCTCTCCACTATCCTAAGGCAACCGCCCCTCTCCACCAATCCCATGCCCTGCATTGCTGGCAAGCGCATTAATCCATCAACCGCCCAGTTTCCCCAATCCGGCGTCCTGGCTCCCCTGATCGAAGCACTATATTCACGACCACCCTTCTGCACCAATCCCACGTCTCGCACCCAATCCGCATCGTGGGGGCTGCACTAAAAGGAGGGAGTGATGACAGAGATGGTAGTTACCTCAAGCCACGCGTGATCGTGGGCCTGCCCAGGCTGAGCCTGGTGGCAACCCGCGTACGTACACGCCCCTGGTTTCTGACACAAGCGCTGAAGGCCGCCTAGATGACAAGGATACCAGAGGAAGGCTGGGGGCTAGCTCGAATTCAGATTAATGAAGAAGCAAAGAAGATTTCAAGACACAAACATCATTCCGACAAAATCAACACTGCTTGTCTATGCATTATTTGGGCCTCGCCCAACAATGCCCGGCAGCACGTGTGACCTAGGCCCGGGGGCTCCTGTCGGTGTATTAAACATGGGTGTATAATACCCTGGCCTATGCACAGACAAGTAGCAGCTCCCCTGCCAAACGAAGTCTCAAAGAATATTTCCGAATCAAAGGAGCAGCTCTTTGAGAGATCAAGGAGCGCATCAAGAAGACCAAGGAGTAGAACAAGACAAACATCAAGACAGAACACTGGAAGCAGCCTTTGCCGGCAAGGCAAAGGCCCGGCAAGCCCCGTGGCTAGCAAACCCTCGCCAACTACCAGCGCTCCACCTCACCAGCTAGCTGGTCGCTGATCGGTGAGGTGTTGAGCCCGCAGGCAGCGAGGTGGAGTTTGCCGGCACATGTCAGCACGCTGGAGAGGAGATTACCTTTATTGACACCCGTCCAAATGGCGTGTCAAGCTAATAGGAGTTAGCTGGGTGGTGTTATATCCTTGCCAGGGCTTCTCCTCCTCACGACACCTAGCGATACATTTAATGTTTTTTGTCCTAACTAGCAGAGTTAGGTATGATAGCAGTGTATGCTATCTAATCATTGTGTAATTACCCTTTTGCCTCTGTGATAACCCCTTGAGCTATAAAAGGAGGGCCAAGGCAACCTTTACAAGGGTTCGAACCCATTCAAACCCCTAGCACGTTTGCACGTGTAGCTGCCTTCTCCCAGCACCTTGCCGGGGGAGAGCGCTTTGTGTACTTGTGCTCCACACACTTCAATACAGCAAAAGCAGGAGTAGGGTGTTACACCTCAAATGTGACCCTAACCTGGGTAAAGATCCTTGCGCTTTCTGCTGGACCTGCTCTTTGCGTTTTATTCAATCCCCTCGCTGAACCACAAAGGGGCTAAATCACCCCATAGATAGTTGTTCCACACCGACATAAAACTTGCAGAATAACAGAAAAAGATCATAAGTTGGGAAAGATCATTCTAATTTATGTCATGGAAAAATTGGTACCTTACAAGCCACTAGTTACTTGCTTATAAAAAAAGATTTAGTTAGATAGACTATTCACGAAAATGTGGGGAAATGAATGTTCAACTAGATAAGACAGACTGGTAGCTCATTTCTATGAAAAATATTACCCATTTAGGTGTAAGAAGACTGCATGTCTAGAAATTACCTAAACTCATGCATTCATGAAGTACAAATTGATAGCCTTGAAAGGATCACTTGAATATTCGCAAACCCTGGTGAAGAAACACAATTTTTTTGAGAAAAGCGAATATTTGTTGTGACACAAACATTTTCAAAATTTTAAAAACCTGACATTGTTTTATTGAAAATATGAACACTTTTGGAAATATCAATTATTTTTGAATCTTTAACCATTTTTGAAAATGGGGACATTTTTCTAAATTTTGAACAGAGTTTAATATGCTACCATTTTCAGAAAACATGTACATTTTTTGAAACTCCAATTTTTTTGGAAAAAGTGAATACATTTTGGATCGATGAACAATTTTGAAACTTTGAACAAAAATTGATAAAGGCGAACAGTTTTTCAAACTTGAGAACATTTTTTTGCAAACCATGGTTTTTTATAATTTGTGAACTAAATTTGAAAATCAGATCATTTTTTAAATTCTAAAAAAATCTGAATAGCGCCAACTTTCTTAAAATTCCTAAAGTTATTTTTAAAGATTGATTTTTTTTAATTTGTGATTTGTTTTAGAAAATAGCAACATGTTTTGAAGTTTTGAATAATTTTGGGGAACGCAATTTTTTTGGAAATTTACAAAAACATTTTCAAAAAACCCGAACAAGTTTTGAAAAAATAAATAAAAAAGATTCGAAAAAGAAAAGGAAACAGAAAGAAGAAAAGGGCGAGAAAAAATGAAAAATGAAGAATGACACCTCCTTAAAGGTTCCTAAAACTGCAAAAGAACAGCTGGAACTACAAGGTTACCAAAACCTGGATCGGTGAAATACTTTAACAGGCCGGCCCACCCCGAACGCTCGCTCGATCTCCACTGTTTGTAGCCCCTATATTGGATTTCACTGAGTGGAAGCTCACCTCTCTTTCTCTCTATTTAAAAAATGTTAAACATGTATAAAAATGTTGATCATGTGTTGGACATTTTGTTCATGTCCATAAACATTTTTTCATACACAATGTACATATTTCATATACATTAGAAATAGTGTTATATATACGCCTAAAATTTTCAAATACAAAACCAACCTTAATGGACATTGTTCATTTTTTGTATACAACATGAATATTTTTTATACATGTTTAACATATTTTTAAAATATGATCAACATTTTTTCATATAAACAAAAGAAAACAAAAACCAACAAAGAAACAAATGAAATCAAAGGAAAAAACAAAGAAAACCACCGCAAAAAATGGAAAGCAGCAAAAACAGAGAAAGAAAGAAAAAACAAAGAAAACCCATAAAAAAAGAAAGATATCAAAGGAAACCCGAAGAGAAAGAATAACAAAAGAAAGAATAGAAAAAAGAACAAAACCAGTGAGGAAAAAAGGAAAACCGAAGTATAATTCAGAAAAAAATCCAAAGAAAACCGGTGTTAAAACAGAGAAAAATAAAGTACAACGAAGAAAAAAAACAAATAAATCATTGAAGAAACAAAGAAAATAAAAGTATAACACATGAAATAGGAAAAGCCGAAGAAAACAGATGAAAAAACAAAGAAATCCGAAGAAACAACAGAAACAAGCCGAAAACAAGCAAAAAAATCATAGCGAACTGAAGACAACGAGCAAAGGATCAATGCACAAAAAATGGGTCGGTCTATTACTGTGGCGCACAAGGAAAACTTCAGGCGAGAGAACCTTCTATCCCTCGTGAAGCGAGATATAGCTCCCGTGCTCGGGTGGTCATATGTATCGCCTCTTGTGGGAACTATATCCGAATTACTCGCTGACGGGGTTGAATGGGTCAGCCCAATAAAAAATAGTGAACCAGTGCTAGCCATCCGCAGATCCTACTACCCTTCGCATAGATCACTAATTAAGGGGTACCCCTTACAAAGGTCACACCCACATTCTTAGAGGTTGACATGTGCGTCACTTATTGCAACCTGAAAGTTTTTCCATTTTTTCGTAGATACGTTTATTCCAAACTTTTATCTCTTAAATCATGCGTCCAAATCCTGGAACGTTTTCACTGTTCGATTTCTCCTGTCAAGATCTTCGAAACTAGATCCCATGTTAATAGGTTTCGACGAACTTTTTTCACAAAATAAATCGAGAAAAAACGAAAGTAGAAAAAATGAGCCAGAAACACGGTGTGTTTCAATATTTTTCTCTTTCTGAGAGTCACAGTTGTGCCTCTCGCGGAAGCATATCTCTGTTTCCATGAGAAGCAAATTTGTGCTTCTTGCGGAAGAAAGAAAAACGCGTTTTCCCTTTTCGAGAGGCACATCTGTGCCTCCCGTGAAAGCAACGAAAAAAAGAAAAGATATTTTTTTTCTAGAGGCATAGCTCTTGTGGAAGCAAATTTATGACTCCGCGAGAAGGAAATCGGTGCTTCCTGTGGAAGCAAAAAAACATGTTTTTTTATAGGCACTCGTGGAAGCAAATTTGTGACTCCCCTGATAGCAAAAAAACATGTTTTCTTTTTCTTTTTCGAGAGGCACAGCTGCGAAAGCAAATCTGTGCCTCCACGAGAAGTAAATTTGTGCCTCACATGGAAGCAAAAAATGTGTTTTTTGTGCGCAAAAAAAATTTCTTCAAAAAAATTTCACCAAAAACTAGGGAAAACCAAAGAACTAAGAAAAAACATCTAAAAGCTCAAAACGCATACAGAAAAATAAAAAACAATATCCAGAGGGAATGCACAACATGCGAGACGTGGCGGTGGCGTGCTCTCCGGCCACCAAAGTGACCCTTGCGGTTATAGGATATTTCGCCAACCGGCATACACCCCCTCCGCCCTGGTCCAGTCCATTTACACTTTTTATTTCTTTCCTACAAACCTTTAAAAATTGTGCGCCCGACAAGATTCGAACTCCACACCCCTTGACTTAGTATAAACCGCGATAACCAACGAGGATACAATCCTGTTGTGACTAGTTTTCTTACTTTTTTTTCTTCTTCAAATATAACGCTAAAAACGCAGCATTTTTCTCTTTGGTTTTCTTTTTTTGGTTTTGTTTCGCCGGTTTTAATTCTATTTTTCATTTTTATCTTTCTTTTTATTTTATTTTTCATTTTTTTATTTTATAAAATTCATGCAATTTTCTTAAATTCGTGAATACTTTCTTAAATCTGTGAATTTTTTTTGAGTCCTTGATTCTTTTTCAAATGCATGGATGTTTTTCAAATCCACTAACTTTGTTCAACTTTTACAAATTTTCTCACAAAACACACGAATTTTTTCAAATTCATGATTTTTTTCTCAAAATAGAAGAACTTATTTCAAATCCGTAAACTTATTCCCAAAACCCATGATTTGTTTTCAAATTCATGATTTTTTTTCAAAATTGATGAACTTTTTTCAAAATCATGAACTTTCTATTGAAAAACATCTTAAATCGGCAATGCATTTTAACCTCCGTAGATATTGATTTCCTGCAAAACCAAAAACAAGCAGAAAACAGGAAATAACATTGGGCACTAAATTAATAGGCGAGCCCATAAAAATAACATAAATTGCTACAAATATATATATATATATATATATATATATATATATATATATATATATATATATAAGTGATAATATAATGGCATGAAACAATCAAAAATTATAGATACGTTTGAGACGTATCAACGGACAAGGAGGCAAAAGGGCTCATCTTTGAGGAGCCGACACAATAGGCTCTAAGCGGCAATGAAGTGGTCCATGATCGACAAGGTGTACTAGTCACACCCCATGAACATCACTGAATTAGAGAGGACAATGCAAAGGGTGTGGGGATTGCATTGGGAAGCAAGTTTCAGGGATATAGGAGGAAATATTTTTCTTGTCCGGTTTGGAAATGAAGGAGAGTGGAAGCATGTACTTAAAAATGCATTGTGGCAATTTGATCTAAATGTTATTATGCTGAAAGATTACGAAGTGAGCACTCGATCCTCTCAGATGATTTTTCATACGGCTGTAAGCATGGGTTCGTGTGACGCATCTCCAGTTGGACAAGCATTCTGATGTGTTTGGTACAACCCTCGGGGACTGGCTCAGCGAAGTGGTGAGAGTGGATGTGGAGAAGGATGGATTTGCAAGGGGTAAACATCTATGGGTCACAGGTAAAATATCTGTCTTCGAGCCACTATTGTGTGGTTTCTTTCTCAAAAACTCGAAGGAGGATCTGGAGGGTACATGGTTTGAGTTCAATTGTGAGAAAATCCCACATTTCTGCTTTGAGTGTGGTAGGCTTGTGCATGAGCAAGGGGTGTGTGTACCTCCTGTTGATTCATCTCTGCAGTGGGGCAGCAGCTTCGTGCCTCGCAGATTTGCTCCCCTTCGGCCAAGGACGGTGTACATCGGGCAGCAACAAGTAGTAATAACAGCTGGAGCAGCACACGCTCGAGTGATGGTGATCAGGACAAAAGAGTGCATGGACATGTTCACAATGCGCCTACTAAACACAATATGTACAAGAAATTCACTCCTTCGGCAGACCCCCGCACTGGTGATGGAGGTAGAGCCGACCGCGAAGAAGTGTGCAGCCCAAGCAAGCAGCGGCACAGGCTGTCTGACAGACAAGAGAAGGATTTGTGTGATGGTATTGAGAAAATGATGGAAAGGGACTTGCAGAATGAGACGAATCGAAATTTTAACCGGCTGTATGACCCTAGTGAGAAGGCTCCGGTGTACAGAAACGTTGAAGGCCTACGGGGGTTTGGCCAGTACAGAGAAAGAGAAAGGAGGAAAGGTACCTATGTGAGGCGGTCGCGTGAGGGACATGAGAAGAACCAGCATTATCGTTCCTTTGATCAGTCATATAAGAAGGGAAGGAAGAGGAGACCAAAATAACTATGGGTGGCAAAAGGAGACCTTGACAGGTAGATGATGAAGGAAATATGCCCTAGAGGCAGTAATAAAGTTGTTATTTTATATTTCCTTATTCATGATAAAGATTTATTATTCATGCTAGAATTGTATTGATCGGAAACTTAAATACATGTGTGAATACATAAACAAATACCGTGTCCCTAGTAAGCCTCTACTAGACTAGCTCGTTGATCAAAGATGGTTAAGGTTTCCTAACCATAGACATGTGTTGTCATTTGATAACGGGATCACATCATTAGGAGAATGATGTGATGGACAAGACCCATCTGTTAGCTTAGCATATTGATCGTTCAGTTTATTGCTATTTCTTTCTTAATGTCAAATACATATTCCTTCGACTATGAGATTATGCAACTCCCGGATACCGGAGGAATACCTTGTGTGCTATCAAACATCACAACGTAACTGGGTGATCATAAAGATGCTCTACAGCTATCTCCGAAGGTGTTCGTTGAGTTGGCATAGATCGAGATTAGGATTTATCACTCCGAGTATCGGAGAGGTATCTCTGGGCCCTCTCGGTAATACACATCATAAGAAGCCTTGCAAGCAAAGTGACTAAGGAGTTAGTTGCAAGATGATGTATTACGGAACGAGTAAAGAGACTTGCCGGTAATGATATTGAACTAGGTATGAAGATACCGACGATCGAATCTCGGGCAAGTAACATACCGATGGACAAAGGGAATTACTTATGTTGTCATAAGGTTCGACCGATAAAGATCTTCATAGAATATGTAGGAGTCAATATGGGCATCCAGGTTCCGCTATTGGTCATTGACCGGGGAGGTGTCTCGGTCATGTCTACATAGTTCTCGAACCCGTAGGGTCCGCACGCTTAACGTTTGTTGGCGATATAGTGTTATATGAGTTATATGATTTGGTGACCGAATGTTGTTCAGAGTCCCGGATGAGATCACGGACATGATGAGGAGCTCCGAAATGGTCCAGAGGTAAAGATTGATATATAGGACAATGATATTCGAACACCGGAAGAGTTTCGGAGTGCACCGGGTAGTCATCGGGTCGCCGGAAGGGGTTCCGGACACCCCCCGTAGGTGTATGGGCCTAATGGGCCAAGGGGGGGACAGACTAGCCCACAAGGGGGCTGGCATGCCCCTCTCCCTGGCCGCCGGCCCTAGGGAAGGAAAGGGGGGGAGGACTAGCCCCTCCTGCCTTGCCCTGCACATGGGAGAAAGGAAAGGGGGGGCACCCTCCCCTGCCTTTCCCCGGTCACCTAGAAAGAAAAGGGGGGGCGCGGCTTGGGGAGGACCCCAAGTAGGATTCGGCCTACTTGGGGCGCCTCCTTGGCTGCTCCTCCCTTCCCCCCACCTATATATATGTGGGAGGGGGGCGCCACACATAACCACGACAATTGCTTAGCCGTGTGCAGCGCCCCCCTCCACCGTTTACACCCTCTGTCATATTTTCGTAGTGCTTAGGCGAAGCCCTGCGGAGATAACTTCACCATCACCGTCACCACACCGTCATGCTGCCGGAACTCATCCACTACTTCGCCGTCTTGCTGGATCAAGAAGGCGAGGACTTCACCGAGCTGAATGTGTGCTGAACGCGGAGGTGCCGTAAGTTCGGTACTCGATCGGTTGGAGCGCGAAGAAGTTCGACTACATCAACCGCGTTAACAAACACTTCCGCTTACGGTCTACGAGGGTACGTAGACACACTCTCCCCTATCATTGCTATGCATCTCCTTGATAGATCTTGCGTGTGCGTAGAATTTTGTTGGTTTTCCATGCAACGTTTCCCAATAGTGGCATCCGAGACAGGTCTATGCGTAGATGATATGCACAAGTAGAACACAAATTGTTGTGGGCAATGATAGTCATAATTCTTACCACCAACATCTTATTTTGATTCGGCTCTTGCTAGAAGCCCGTAGCAGCCACATAAAACTTGCAACAACAAAGTAGAGGACGTCTAACTTGTTTTTGCAGGGCATGTTGTGATGTGATATGGTCAAGATATGATGTGATATATGTTGATGTATGAGATGATCATGTTTTGTAATATCGACAACCGGCAGGAGCCTTAGGGTTGTCTCTTTATTGTATGAAGTGCAAGCGCCATGTAATTGCTTTACTTTATCGCTATGCGTTAGCAATAGTTGTAGAAGCAATAGTTGGTGAGACGACCCCGACGCAACATTGGAGATCAAGATGTCGAACCGGTGACGATGGAGATCATGACGATGCTTTGGAGATGGAGAACAAAAGCACAAGATGATGATGGTCATATCATGTCACATATTTTGATTGCATGTGATGTTTATCCTTTATGCATCTTATTTTGCTTAGAACGGTGGTAGCATTATAAGACGATCCCTTCACTAAATTTCAAGATAAAAGTGTTCTCCCCGAGTATGCACCATTGCCATAGTTCGTCGTTTCAAACCACCTCGTGATGATCGGGTGTGATAGACTCTATGTTCACATACAACGGGTGTAAGACAGTTTTGCACATGCAGAATACTTGGGTTAAACTTGACGAGCCTAGCATGTATAGACATGGTCTCGGAACACTAGAGACCGAAAGGTCAAACGTGAGTCATATAGTAGATATGATCAACATAGAGATGTTCACCATTGATGACTACCCCATCTCATGTGATGATCGGACATGGGTTAGTTGATTTGGATCACGTATCACTTAGATAACTTGAGGGATGTTTATTTAAGTGGGAGTTCTTTAGTAATTTGATTAACTGAACTTAATTTATCATGAACTTAGTCTTATAGTTTTGCATATCTATGTTGTAGATCAATGGCCCGAGCTACCATTCCCCTGAATTTTAATGCGTTCCTAGAGAAAGCTAAGTTGAAAGATGATGGTAGCAACTACACGGACTGGGTCCGTAACTTGAGGATTATCCTCATTGCTGCACAGAAGAATTATGTCCTTAATGCACCGCTGGGTGACAGGCCTGCTGCAGGAGCTGAAGCAGATGTTATGAACGTCTGGCAAGCTCGAACTGATAACTACTCGATAGTTCAGTGTGCCATGCTTTACGGCTTAGAACCGGGACTTCAAAGACGTTTTGAACGTCATGGAGCATATGAGATTTTCCAAGAGTTGAAGTTAATATTTCAAGCAAATGCCCGGGTTGAGAGATATGAAGTCTCCAACAAGTTCTATAGCTGCAAGATGGAGGAGAACAGTTCTGTTAGTGAACACATACTCAAAATGTCTGGGTATCATAATCACTTGACTCAGCTGGGAGTTGATCTTCCAGTTGATAGTGTTATTGATAGAGTTCTTCAATAACTGCCACCAAGCTACAAAGGCTTTGTGATGAACTATAATATGCAAGGGATGAATAAAATGATTCCTGAGCTCTTTGCAATGATTAAGGCCGCGGAGGTAGAAATCAAGAAGGAGCATCAAGTGTTGATGGTTAACAAGACCACTAGTTTCAAGAAAAAGGGCAAGGGAAGGAAAGGGAACTTCAAAAAGAATGGCAAGCAAGTTGCCACTCCCGGGAAGAAGCCCAAAGCTGGACCCAAGCCTGAAACTGAGTGCTTCTACTGCAAAGGGAATGGTCCCTGGAAGCGGAACTACCCCAAATACTTGGTGGATAAGAAGGATGGCAAAGTGAACAAAGGTATATTTGATATACATGTTATTGATGTGTACCTTACTAATGCTCGTAGCAGCGCCTGGGTATTTGGTACTGGTTCGGTTGCTCATATTTGTAACTCGAAACAGGAGCTGCGGAATAAACGAAGATTGGCTAAGGACGAGGTGACGATGCACGTCGGAAATGGTTCCAAAGTCGATGTGATCGCCGTCGGCACGCTACCTCTACATCTACCTCCGGGATTAGTTTTAGACCTCAATAATTGTTATTTGGTGCCCGCGTTGAGCATGAACATTATATCTGGATCTTGTTTATTGCGAGACGGTTATTCATTTAAATCAGAGAATAATGGTTGTTCTATTTATATGAGTAATATCTTTTATAGTCATGCACCCTTGATGAATGGTCTATTCTTGTTGAATCTCGATCGTAGTGATACACATATTCATAATATTGATGCCAAAAGATGCAAAGTTGATAATGATAGTGCAACATACTTGTGGCACTGCCGTTTAGGTCATATTGGTGTAAAGCGCATGAAGAAACTCCATGCAGATGGACTTTTGGAATCACTTGATTATGAATCATTTGATACTTGCGAACCATGCCTCATGGGCAAGATGACTAAAACTCCGTTCTCTGGAACAATGGAGCGGGCTAATGACTTATTGGAAATAATACATACTGATGTATGCGGTCCGATGAGTGTTGAGGCACGCGGCGGGTATTGTTATTTTCTGACCTTCACAGATGATTTGAGTATGTATGGGTATATCTACTTGATGAAACACAAGTCTGAAACATTTGAAAAGTTTAAAGAATTTTAGAGTGAAGTGGAGAATCATCGTAACAAGAAAATAAAGTTTCTACGATCTGATCGCGGAGGCGAATATTTGAGTTACGAGTTTGGCCTTCATTTAAAACAATGTGGAATTGTTTCACATCTCACGCCACCTGGAACACCACAGCGTAATGGTGTGTCCGAACGTCGTAATCGTACTTTATTGGATATGGTGCGTTCTATGATGTCTCTTACTGATTTACCACTATCGTTTTGGGGTTATGCATTAGAGACAGCCGCATTCATGTTAAATAGGGCACCGTCTAAATCCGTTGAGACGACACCGTATGAACTATGGTTTGGCAAGAAACCTAAGCTGTCGTTTCTTAAAGTTTGGGGATGCAACGCTTATGTCAAAAGGCTTCAGCCTGATAAGCTCGAACCCAAATCGAAGAAGTGCGTCTTCATAGGATACCCTAAGGAAACAATTGGGTACACCTTCTACCACAGATCCGAAGGCAAGATCTTTGTTGCCAAGAATGGATCCTTTCTAGAGAAGGAGTTTCTCTCGAAAGAAGTGAGTGGGAGGAAAGTAGAACTTGATGAGGTGATTGTACCTTCTCTCGAATTGGAAAGTAGCACATCAGAGAAATCTGTTCCCGTGATGCCTACACCAACTAGAGAGTAAGCTAATGATGATGATCATGAAACTTTAGATCAAGTTACTACTGGACCTCATAGGTCGAACAGAGCACGATCCACACCAGAGTGATACGGTAATCCTGTCCTGGAAGTCATGTTATTAGACCAAGGCAAACCTACGAACTATGAAGAAGCTATGATGAGCCCAGATTCTGACAGATGGCTTGAGGCCATGAAATCTGAGATAGGATCCATGTATGAGAACAAAGTATGGACTTTGGTGGACTTGCCCGATGATTGGCTAGCCATAGAAAATAAATGGATCTTCAAGAAGAAGACTGACGCTGATGGTAATGTTACTGCCTACAAAGCTCGACTTATTGCGAAAGGTTTTCGACAAGTTCAAGGAGTTGACTACGATGAGGCTTTCTCACTCGTAGCGATGCATAAGTCTGTCCGAATCATGTTAGCAATTGCCGCATTTTATGATTATGAAATCTGGCAAATGGACGTCAAACTGCAGTCCTTAATGGATTTCTTAAAGAAGAGTTGTATATGATGCAACCAGAAGGTTTTGTCGATCCTAAAGGTGCTAACAAAGTGTGCAGGCTCCAGCGATCCATCTATGGACTGGTGCAAGCATCTCGGAGTTGGAATATACGCTTTGATGAGGTGATCAAAGCATATGGTTTTATACAGACTTACGGTGAAGCCTGTATTTACAAGAAAGTGAGTGGGAGCTCTGTAGCATTTCTGATATTATATGTGGATGACATATTATTGATTGGAAATGATATTGAATTTCTGGATAGCATAAAAGGATACTTGAATAAGAATTTTTCAATGAAAGACCTCGGTGAAGCTGCTTATATATTGGGCATCAAGATCTATAGAGATAGATCAAGACGCTTGATAGGACTTTCACAAAGCACATACCTTGATAAAGTTTTGAAGAAGTTCAAAATGGATCAGTCAAAGAAAGGGTTCTTACCTGTGTTACAAGGTGTGAAGTTGAGTCAGACTCAAAGCCCGACCACTGCAGAAGATAGAGAGAAAATGAAAGTCATTCCCTATGCCTCAGCCATAGGTTCTATCATGTATGCTATGCTGTGTACCAGACCTGATGTGTGTCTTGCCATAAGTCTGGCAGGGAGGTACCAAAGTAATTCAGGAGTGGACCACTGACAGCGGTCAAGAACATACTGAAGTACCTGAAAAGGACAAAGGATATGTTTCTCGTTTATGGAGGTGACGAAGAGCTCGTCATAAATGGTTAGGTCGATGCTAGCTTCGACACTGATCTGGATGGCTCTAAGTCACAAACCGGATACATATTTATATTGAATGGTGGAGCTGTCAGTTGGTGCAGTTCCAAGCAAAGCGTCGTGGCGGGATCTACGTGTGAAGCGGAGTACATAGCTGCTTCGGAAGCAGCACATGAAGGAGTCTGGATGAAGGAGTTCCTATCCGATCTGGGTGTAATACCCAGTGCATCGGGTCCAATGAAAATCTTTTGTGACAACACTGGAGTAATTGCCTTGGCGAAGGAATCCAAGTTTCACAAGAGAACCAAACACATCAAGAGACGCTTCAACTCCATTCGTGAAAAGGTCAAGGATGGAGACATAGAGATTTACAAAATACATACGGATCTGAATGTGGCAGACCCGTTGACTAAGCCTCTTCCGCGAGCAAAACATGATCAACACCAAGACTCCATGGGTGTTAGATTCATTACAATGTAATCTAGATTATTGACTCTAGTACAAGTGGGAGACTGAAGGAAATATGCCCTAGAGGCTATAATAAAGTTGTTATTTTATATTTCCTTATTCATGATAAAGATTTATTATTCATGCTAGAATTGTATTGATCGGAAACTTAAATACATGTGTGAATACATAAACAAATACCGTGTCCCTAGTAAGCCTCTACTAGACTAGCTCGTTGATCAAAGATGGTTAAGGTTTCCTAACCATAGACATGTGTTGTCATTTGATAACGGGATCACATCATTAAGAGAATGATGTGATGAACAAGACTCATCCGTTAGCTTAGCATATTGATCGTTCAGTTTATTGCTATTGCTTTCTTAATGTCAAATACATATTCCTTCGACTATGAGATTATGAAACTCCCGGATACCAGAGGAATACCTTGTGTGCTATCAAATGTCACAACGTAACTGGGTGATCATAAAGATGCTCTACATGTATCTCTGAAGGTGTTTGTTGAGTTGGCATAGATCAAGATTAGGATTTGTCACTCCGAGTATCGGAGAGGTATCTCTAGGCCCTCTCGGTAATACACATCATAAGAAGCCTTGCAAGCAAAGTGACTAAGGAGTTAGTTGCAAGATGATGTATTACGGAACGAGTAAAGAGACTTGCCGGTAACGAGATTGAACTAGGTATGAAGATACCGACGATCGAATCTCGGGCAAGTAACATACCGATGGACAAAAGGAATTACGTATGTTGTCATAAGGTTCGACCGATAAAGATCTTCGTAGAATATGTAGGAGTCAATATGGGCATCCAGGTTCCGCTATTGGTTATTGACCGGAGAGGTGTCTCGGTCATGTCTACATAGTTCTCGAACCCGTAGGGTCCGCACGCTTAACGTTCGTTGACGATATAGTGTTATATGAGTTATATGATTTGGTGACCGAATGTTGTTCGGAGTCCCGGATGAGATCATGGACATGACGAGGAGCTCCAGAATGGTCCGGAGGTAAAGATTGATATATAGGACGATGATATTCGGACACCGACAGAGTTTCGGAGTGCATCGGGTAGTCATCGGGTCGCCGGAAGGGGTTCCGGACACCCCCGGTAGGTGTATGGGCCTAATGGGCCAAGGGGAGGACAGACCAGCCCACAAGGGGGCTGGCGCGCCCCTCTCCCTAGCCGCCGGCCCTAGGGAAGGAAAGGGGGGAGGACTAGCCCCTCCTGCCTTCCCCTCCACATGGGAGAAAGGAAAGGGGGGCGCCACCCTCCCCCGCCTTTCCCCGCTCACCTAAAAAGGAAAGGAGGTGGGGGGGGCGGCTTGGGGAGGACCCCAAGTAGGATTCGGCCTACTTGGGGTGCCTCCTTGTCTGCTCCTCCCTCCGCCACCTATATATATGTGGGAGGGGGGAGGGGCGCCACACATAACCACGACAATTGCTTAGCCGTGTGCGGCGCCCCCCTCCACCGTTTACACCCTCGGTCATATTTTCGTAGTGCTTAGGCGAAGCCCTGCGGAGATAACTTCACCATCACCGTCACCACGCCGTCGTGCTGCCGGAACTCATCCACTACTTCGCCGTCTTGCTGGATCAAGAAGATGAGGATGTCACCGAGCTGAACGTATGCTGAACGCGGATGTGCCGTAAGTTCGGTACTCGATCGGTTGGAGAGCGAAGAAGTTTGACTACATCAACCGCGTTAACAAATGCTTCCGCTTACGGTCTACGAGGGTACGTAGACACACTCTCCCCTCTCGTTGCTATGCATCTCCTTGATAGATCTTGCGTGTGTGTAGAATTTTTTTTGTTTTCCGTGCAACGTTTCCCAACAGATGACACACGATACATTCATTCGCGACATGAGACAGAAGACATCTACAGTGTTTGACCGCATCAAGGAACATGAGAATTTGTCAGCGGACCCTGCGGCGCTGGGATGCCGAGAGCAATGAATTGTCTGGCATGGAACAATCGAGAATTGGGGTTGGACTCGAGAGCGGTGAATTGAGAGACCCGGTACGGTCGTACGATGGTGTTCTTCAATGAGGCGAAGAAAACATCTAGAGCGATGGAAAAGGTGATGTGGAGCCTTGGTTTTAAGAGTGGGGAGGTGATGGGTTATGTGGGACAAAGTTGAAGGTTGGCACTATGATGGAGAGAACACGTGTAGGTCATAGTACGGCCTTGGTGCTAGTAATA
The DNA here is from genome assembly GCA_011799875.1 of Thinopyrum elongatum. NCBI lineage: Eukaryota > Viridiplantae > Streptophyta > Magnoliopsida > Poales > Poaceae > Thinopyrum > Thinopyrum elongatum. Next base: position 220,837,127 of record CM022301.1, on the reverse strand, counting down.
TATTGATATAGAGATGGTGATGGATAAAAAAACTTGTAGATTCACCGGATTCTACGGGGAACCACGAACAGAGCTTAGGAAAAGATCACAGGATGCGGTTAGGTACCTAAGAGCTCAGGAAAATTTACCGTGGCTTTTATGCAGGTGACTATAATGAAGAGATGTTTCAAGCAGATCAGCTTGGAGGAAATGCGAGGAGTTTCACTCAAATGGAGGATTTTAGAGATTAACTGGCCGACTACGGCCTTGCGGTTTCTCAAGATATCCATTTACGTGGGACAACAAAAGGGAAGGAGATGAAAATGTGCAGGCACGGCTTGACCGGGCCATGTGTAATGATTGCTTCATGTAACTGTTTCCAGAGACGGCGGTCGAGCATATTATCGGTGAGGAGTCCGACCATACTAGGCTGCTAATCCGTGTGCTGAAGACAGCTCCTAGCACCGTGTGGACAGGGAGTAGGCCAGTTGACCATTTCACTATGAAGAAGCATGGACACGCCATGAAAAATATGACGAGATGGTCTCGGGTGCATGAGCTACAGCGAGCATAGGAGACCAAGGGATCACGAGTACACGTGAAAAACTCACAAGGGTGTCGGGACAGATGCAAGCGTGGTCCCGTCAGGTCTTTGGTTCAATTCAGAAGCAAATAGACAATTTAAAGCAACAACTGGGGGATTCTAAGGAGAGATCTATTGGCCTTGGGCACACGCCTGAAATAAAAGAAATTGAGCAACACTAGGAAATTTATGAAAGGGAAGAAATCCTAAACTAACCGTGGTTTAGGGTCGATTGGTTAAAGGCGGGCGATCGAAATACACAATATTTTCATAGGCGAGCCTGCATAGAAGAAGGAAAAATAATGTTAAAGCTTTGCTTAGGATGATGGGACAAAATGTATGGTAGATGAGGAAATGAGAGAGATGGCGGCGCACTTTTATGAAGAAAAAAAACTATTCACATCCGAAGGGTCTACAGGGGCGGGGCAACTACTTCAGAATGTTCATTCGGTTATGTCCATTGAGATGAATGACAGATTGGTAGCACCTATTTTAGACGCAGAAATCGAACAAGCCCTTTTTGAGACGGGACCGAAAAAGGCGCCAAGGCTAGATGGACTGACATCTTTGTTTTATCAGCGACACTGGTCCTTGGTTTGTGATGACATGTGCGGAGTTGTTCGAGATTTTCTGGAGGGGGTTGGATTATTTTAATTCCACGGTAATTGTTATTTACTAAAGTTTAATTTAGGTTCCTCGATTGCAAAGCAAAAGGTTGCATCCAATTTGAGTTTATGGTTTAAAAGTCATAGCTAGTTTAAGTTTGAACTGAATTTAAATAATATTTGAGTTTCCTAAACTTAAATATAAATCAAAAAATATTTAAAAAAGTTTATTTTGAGTTACTGAACTGAATTGCAAAAGGAATCATTCCATTTAGGTCTTTTATTTAAAAGTCAACCTAAATAGTTTTAAATTTGAATTTCAGCTTCCACTGAATTTTATTTAAATTCACAATTTCAATTATTCAAATTTTCAATTCAATGAGCTAAGTTGAAACTACATTTCACAAGGTTTATTCTGCAAAAATAACTATTTAAATTACGTTTATAAATTACAAATTAGACCCTATATGAATTTGAATTTATTTTGTTTGAATTTGAATTTTAAACTCTTCAAAAGACAATTTTTATTTTTCTAGGTGAAAGGGTATTTCCAAATGATCATTTTGCAAAAAAGTTTCACCAAATTGGACTCTCTCATAAAAAGTTATGAGGTTTCTAAGTTAGGGGGTTCTGTAAGCTACCATTTTTAATTTCAGTGATTTAAATTACACGCAAACGGTTCTGGATAAGGGCTGGTCACATGGCGACGTGTGGTTGGCCCGTACCGATTCGAGGTGAGGGGCTCTGTGAGCCATTGGATCAAGTGAGATCCCACGCTGGTTGTTTTATCGCGCTAGGGTATCAGAGGAGGGGAATTCCTCACCGGAGTTCATGTGGAGTTGGGGACGACGGCGGTTCGGTAGCAATGGTGCCGACAGCTCCAGCGCGTTCTAGGCGTCGGGAAAAGCTTGGTTGGGTGCGGCGTTGCACGGCGGGTCCGCGGGTGACATCGACGGTGGAGCTTCGGGCATCATCGAAAACGACCTTTAGGGGGTCCCTGTGGTCACGCGATAGGTTAAAGAGATGCGCGCGAGCTAGGCGAGCACAATGGACATGGCAGTGTGGCCAACGGGGATCTCACCTCGACGGCAGCTTCGTCACGATGGCGACACGGCTCGGATGAACGCCGCACGGACTGTGTCAAAGCGATGTGAGGGAGCGCGTGCCATGGTTTGGTGGAGGCGGTGCATGCTGAGGAGGATGGCTCTTGCCAAATCAAGCGGCGAAGGCGGCTGTAGTGGCGGTAATGGCGTCGACGATTCACAGCAGCCTCACGGCGATAGCGAGCGAAGGCACATTGGTTTGACAGAGGGAGGCGAGGGCTCTTTATAGGGAGTGGCCACGAGCGCTGGCGTCCCATGAGTCATGGGAACATGGGGGAAGGGGTGACGATCGCATTGTGCGGTTTGTCGACGCGCGTGGGGTGCGAGAGTTAGGGGTGACCCTGTCAAGCGGGGCTCGCTTGGCAGTGGGAGGGAGAGAGAGGGTGCTTCGGTGGCCAGGCTTCGCGCTATCTAGTTGGGCCGCAGGTTTAGGTGGGCCGCTGTAGGTTAGGTCTAGTTTAGGTTTTTCTCTTTTCCTTTTTTTTCCTTCTGCTATTTTTCTAAATTCTATCTGATTTGAGTTTTGAATTTTCTTCCAACACTGAACTTGTTCTAAAATCTAGTTTGAACATTCCTGTGTTGGTGAACATTTTCTTTGGCCTTTTGGTGACATAATTTTTGCCACTTTATCTCTAGGTTTTGTTTAAATATTCTCTTGAGTATATTTCTTTTCCCAATTTCATTTTCTTTTGAATTTTCCTGGTTTAGTTTTCTCTTAACTCATCTTGCAATTTTTTTTGAATATTTGTTGGTCAAATCTTTTCGAAATTCTATTTTCTATTTTCCCTTTTAGGGTTTTGTTTTGCTTTCTAATTTCCGTGGTCTTAGGTAGTTAGGTTTCAACCAAAGCTTAAATAGGTTTGTACTGGTTATTATAGGGCCTTTAACCCTCTAGTTGATCAATCTAGCCAACAAGGTCAACAACAAGAAAATCCTAGGAATTTTTGCTAAATAGCAAGCAAGCAAAGGTTTTTCTAGAAAAAAAAAATCCCAATGAAATTTTAAACATTCTATATTTGGGAAAAATCTGGGATGTGACAAATAGCCCCAACTGCTCAGCCTTGATGATCATGACATTGAGCACATCGATAACCAGAAGAAAAAGCATTGGCGATATGGTGTCCCCTTAGCAGAGGCCCCTGACATGATCGACCGCCTCCGGTGGAATGTTGTTGATAAGAACATGAGAGCTCGCAGCACAAAGAATATAGTTGCAATCATCTCTCGTCATCAACTACCAAAGCTATGGTGTTGCAACACTTCCAACAATAATGGCCAAGCGAGAGAGTCAAATGCCTTTGAGAAATCGAGCTTCATGAATAGGGAGGGCACTTTTTACTAGTGGATGCTCTTCACCGTCTACTGAACAAAGAAAAAGTTATCTTGGATACAATGACGCTTCTCAAAAGCACTTTGGTTATCGGAGACGAGATCCAGCAAACGCAGTGTCAGGCGATTAGCCAGCATCGTCTCAAAGACCTTTACAAAGCTATGCAGCAGGTTGATTGGGCAGAAGTAACTCAGGTCCGTAGTTGAATCCTTCTTAGGGAGGATGGTGATGTATGCGTGATTGAGAAGGTGCAACGAGCTACCATCTGGATGGTAAATCTGGCGAACCACAATCAACACATTCTCCTTGATCGTAGCCCATCACACTTGGTGAAACATGGCGGAGAATCCATCGGGGTCGGGCGCTCGATTGAGGGGGGATATTTAATGGCCGACCATGCCTCTTCTTCATTGAACGGGAGGTCCAGGGCAGAGAGGTCCACAGATGACAGGGCAAGCTCCTCGAGGTCGAGAGAATGATGGTGCTAGGCAAGCGTGCCCAAGACAAGGGCGAAGTAATCCGCAATGATTCCATGTGCGACTGGGAGGAAGCAACGTGATCCCGTCGATGCAGTCTTAGGATGAAATTCTATTTTTTGCGCTTACTCGCGTACACATGAAAAAACGAATTGGCGTCCCCGCCTCCTTGAGCAACCGCAACCGTGATCTTTGTCTGACGATAGTGCGTTCTAGAAAAATGCGTGTACGAAAATGTGCATCTGAAGAGAGGGCCGAAAGCAAATTGTCTATGTGAAGTTCCTCCTAGTCTACCGAGTTGAACCAACATGAATCCTATGTGTTGCTCATTGCGGGACATTGTCACCGAATCGCAGGGGACGACCGAGCGAATGATGAAGTGGGCCAGCCCACTTGATTTTTTTCTACACGCGAGCATCCCGGTTTTGAGAACCTCCTAGAAGGTTTTGGACTGTCTTTTATTTTGTTTTTTAGTTTTTTCGGTGTTTCTTCTTCTCCTTTTTTCCTGTCTCTTCTTTATTTTATTTATTTATAAACTTCAAAAAATGTTTGGACTTTAAAAATTGTTCGTGATTCCAAAAAATGTTCAATTCTTTTTCATAAAAATCATAATTCCAAATGATGTTCAAGTTTTTAAAAATTGTTTGTATTTTAAAAAATGTTCGAGAGAAAAAACTGACCAGAAAACCAATTGGTACAGTACATCGTTTTTTTAGGGGTTAAACCAACCTTTATGGATCCAATTCCACATGTTGTAGGATACAGTTTCTGTACAGTACACCATTTGCTACAGTAGACATGCTCGATAAAGTGCGCCGCTCCCTACATTGCGTTCGGTCTCTCCGGCCTGGCTGCTGCTCGTGCATGGGCCGGTCTACCCACCCAGACGAACCCCTGTGCGGCAGCCTCGTATTTGACGCAAAGAGCGTCAAATAGAATTCCTCGAAAAAAGTCAAAACCACTAAAAAAAAGTCAAATAGGAGGTTCCCTGAACCAGCGATCAAGTTTGACCACGGTTGGAACCACGGTCGGTGCTCAAGTGAAGCGCCGCCCGACGAGATTAGAAACACCGGAGGCGACGAGCTCGAGATTAACACCGGAGGTCACTTTTCCTAATTCCTCAGAGACAAAAGGATACCGGAGCTCAGATCAAAAAAAGAAAAGAAAAAGGACACCGGAGCTCACCTTGTGGTCGCGGAGAGGCAACCCTAGATCCCAAATCCGAACGGCGCCCACGTCTTGTGCTGCCTGGCATGGAGACCTCCTCGCTGCCCCTCTCAGCCGGCGACGCCGCCGCCACCACTGTTCCCTCGTATCCTGCATGGGTTCTCCTAGAAAAGCAAGGCTACTCCGCCGATCGCGACGACGCCACCAGCGCTTAAGTGTAAGACAATCACCGGCCGCGACGCCAAGGTGAACTTCTGCTTTTTGCCCCCGCCGGCCATCTCCTACTTCTGCGTCTACCTCTCCAAATCCGAGGACGACGACGATATCGACATGGAGCCCTTCCTCGTACTCTTCCGTTTTTACGTCGGTGGCCCGACAAGCACCGATGACGATGACGATCGTGTCCACTACTTCGTCTACAAGGCCGGCCGCGGCAGCCCGTCCCTCGAACCTATCCTGTCTACCCCTCCAGTTAATACGTACTCCCTCCGGTCCAAAATAAATGTCCACATTTGTACTAACTTTAGTACAAAGTTGTACTAAAGTTGAGACACTTTTTTTTTAACATGCATACATTATTATTTTAGCAACATTTTACATAGAGCAGCACGCACTCAGGCACGCTGAACACTGATGTTACATCCGAGTTTAGACAAACTCCAGTAGCAGAGCTTAGACATCTGAAATATGACGATCTACCCTGAAGCTTAAGAGCAAGCCTAGCCTGATGGTGAGCTTTGAAATTGAGGCTTCTGGATATGTGAAAGATCCTTGTTGCGTTGAAGGACGAGCTGGCTGCTATATCTGCAAGTTGAGGCCTGATTGTCCAGTGACCTGGGACATTGAGAAGATCCTGCGAGGCTGCCGCTGTTGCCAAAGCAGCATTGTCCGTCAGAAAGGTAGCGCGCTGGATTCGAAGTACTTCTGCTGCCTTTGTTGCAAGCAGCAGGCCAAAGGCTTCAGCTTGAATTGCTGAAGAGACCGGTGGAGAGACAGCCGATACATAAACCTGTGAGCAGGGCCCATCATCACCCAACTGTATGAATAGACCTAGTCCAGCCAACACCGGTTGGCCATCACGCCCTGGCAACCATGCCGCATCTGTGAAGACGATCGGTCCTGGAATGTTGAATGTGTCCTTGATTGTAGTTCCTGGAAAAGGAGCCATCTGCTGCTGAGAAATAGGCTGTACCTGCAAATATGCTTTTGGACCTGCAGGCAAAGGAGGAACAGGAGATGCGGTAATAGCTTCATGCATATTCTTATGAGCAGCTAGGTGGGGAGCTTCTTGGGACATAGCCTGATCTTCTATTTCAAATGAAAGAAGGCCAGCAGCTGCATGATGAACCTGCAATACTGACCAGACTTTCCTGTTGAACAGATAATCATTGCGTGCTTTCCAAATGCACCAGAGCATGGTAAAGATTTTCTCAATAGATATTTCAGATTGAGCTGTCTGTAACATAGATTGGATAATATTTGAAGGATAAAGTGTAGCGTCAAAAGCATCAGTTTTAAATCCTATAGAAGCAGAAAACCAAACGGCTTTGGCAAAGGTGCAATGAAAAAATAAGTGAGACTATTTCCAGCATACCACACCTTGAAGATTCCTTTGCAATGTGTTTTGAGAATTTTGAGGCTCTGGCTCCCGTTGCAAGCGCCCTTCGAATAAATCTCCAAGTAAAGGTTTTGACCCTAGGAGCTAGCTTTTTGTTTCTCCACACATCCCACCAGATTTTCTTCTCCTCGCCAGAAATTGATTCCCTGGAGTTGCTTCCAGCAGCCTGCAAAAAACACTTATATGCACTCTTTGTTGTGCACTGAGCACTAGGTGTGTGTATCCAGCAAATTTCATCATCAAAGTCGGCCTTTATAATAGGAATGTGTAAAACTTTGTTTTTGAAGTCATCATCAAAATGAGAAGCAATCTTTTGTTCATCCCATTGTTTTGTGTCAGAATGCCAAAGATCTTTAACAATATCAGGACAAATGGAACCCGGTTGGGTTAAAAGATGATCATAAATATTCTCCCAATCTGGGCACCAAGGCGAGGACCAAATACTTGAATTACCTTTGGCAAGTTGAAGAAGAATAGAGCTTTGCATAAGAGGAAGAACTTTCAAAACAGAGGACCAAAAGGCAGATTTCGGCAAATTGGTATTTGTCCTCCAAATAGAAGTGTGTGGGAAATATTTAGCTTTCAACACTGCAGCTAGAGGAGAATTGGGTTCTTTGATAACACGCCAAGCCGAAGAAGCAACAAGAGCCAAATTCATGGTGTAAAGATTCCTAACACCCAACCCTCCCTGCTTAATGGGTTTGCATATCTCATCCCAGGAGCGAAGACAAAGGGGTTTAGAATTTTGATCACTCTAAATTCCAGTCCACCAAATTTTTTGAACAATAGAAGTAAGCTTGGTTATCAACTTTTTGTTAAGCAAAATAGAGGACATGTAATAAACAGGTATGGAGGCAAAAACTGATTTAATCAATGCTAACCTCGCAGCATGAGATAACCCGTTTGCCTTGTATTCAGTCAACTTCGATTTAAACCTGTCCACAATAAAGGCATAGGCAGCAGATCTATTTTTTCCAGGTAGAATCAGAGGATGCCCTAAATGGGTAGTGTGAAGATCCATATCAGGCGCAGGAAATAAGTTTCGAACCAAAGCTTTAGCCGCATTATCGGTGTTCTTACTAAATAAGATTGCAGATTTATTCCAGTTAGGAGTTTGACCCGAAAGGTCACATAATTGATTAATTACCTGGGCAATTGTAGAAGCATCATTGTTGGAGGCCGATCCACAAACGATTAAATCATCTGCAAACATCAAGGAGTGGATCGAAGGACAAGCAGGCCCCAACTGTATTCCCCTTAAATTATTAGCCGACAAAGCGTCTTGAAGAGAAAGCGACAATTCGTTAACAGCAAGGACAAATAGGTATGGTGATAAAGGACAACCATGTCGGATACCTCGACTACCACGAAAGCGACCAAACGGTTGGCCATTAATGTTAACAGAAAAGATGGCAGTGGAGATACATTCGTAAATCAAATTTATAAAATGGTTGTGCAGTCCTCTACGCGCAAGAGCCCTAACTATGAAATTCCATTCAATTCTGTCAAAAGCCTTAGCAAGATCAACTTTTAACATGAAGGCCTGCTCTTTCCAAGAGGACAACTGAAAGGAATGAGTAATTTCTTGAGCAGTGGGACACTTATTTTGGTAGGCAAGGAGTATTCGTTATGCGTGAGCATCATGCCCTGTGATGACGAGGAGGAGAACTATGTCCTCGCCGATCTCTCCGTGGGAAGTGAACCTGGACACTACAACCTCCATGTTTACTCGTCCAAGACAGGCAAGTGGGATACCACACTGTTGCCGTTGCCGACATCTCCTGCGATCAGGGGAAAGCAGGACATGCCCAATGAATTTCACAAAGTGATCGGGCTTGGAGGAGATGAGGTGGGCTGGGTAGACCTCTGGCGCGGCATTGTCACCTGCAAGGTGTTTGATAATGACCGTGTTCTTCGACTCACCCCTCTTCCCAAACCTGAAGTTGGCATGCCCCTGGACGGAGAACCGGGGTTCATCCGGGATGTCACCTACCGCAATGGACTCTTCAAGTTCATTGAGATGGATCATTTTTGCAGACCAATTATTGTCCTTAATGATAAAATCCATGATTCGGAGCTCATCCGTGGTGATACAATGCACAAGGAACCTATTGTTGGAAGATCTGGACATGTTATAGGTTTAGTTCATGGGAATTTTGGCTCAAGGCGCACATTGTTCATGTTGATGACATCTCAGTGGATGGCCCAATCCAGTAAATGTTTCCTCAGATGTTGGATGCTTGTGCTCAGGAATTTATATTGAGGAACCTGTCAACATTTTGCCCGACCACTACTAGGGAAAACCTTATACACAGAATCTTAGCAGCAGCGCGGGACAGGAAGGGGCGCTACTGCTAATTAGCAGTAGCGCGGGCCATAAACAGGCGCTTCTGCTACCAACTTAGCAGTAGCGCGGCTCGGTAGAACCACGCTGCTACTAAAATTGACCGACCGTTCCCGCCACGCTAGGTTTAGCAGTAGCGCGCCCACGTTAACCGCGCTACTGCTAAAGTGATAGTAGTAGCGCGCTTTTTTTGCAGGTCGCTACTGCTAATTTTGAACCTGACCATATGGCGGGCCCCGCTTAGCAGTAGCGCGTATGCCAGAAGCGCGCTACTGCTATCTTGTTAGCAGCAGCGTGTTTTACGCCCAGCGCTACTGCTAAGCCGCAGTCATACCACCTTTTTCCTCCCTCCTCCCCCTCCCTCATCCTCTCTTCCTCACTTTCCCCTAGCTCCCACCTCCTCTCTCCCTCACTTTGCTTCTTCCTTACTACTTCCCCCCCATTACTCTCCTTCTTCTACCTATCTTTCTCTCTCTTTATTACTCCAAGCTAACTACACCACCTCCATGAATGCATCTCCTTTCTTTTTTTCCTTCCCCCTCCACTAGTTGAACTTGTCTCCTCCCAAACTAGCTAGCTAGGTAGATCTAGCATTTAGAGAAGTGACCTATGTACCTCCCTAACTAGATCTAGCCTTGTCAAGAAGAGCTTTGTCCACTTTTGATCATTCCATAGGTGTGTGTGGCGACACCTATCGACATCATCATCACCGTGCTCGATCTCGAGATAGGTGATTAAAAATTTATGCTTTTGCAAGAATGGAAATATGTGTATGTGTGCGATATGACATAATCGGGCGATATGATGGAAATTGTGTGTGTGGCATGAGTTGCCGCCGAATTGTGCTTGTGAGTTGCCTATGTTTTGCCGAAATGTCGATTTATTTCCGTTTCGGCGAATTCCGGGCAAACTCTATATGTCCTATTTTTAGGGAAGGTCATGCCGAATTTTTGTATGACTTTGATGCATGCATGCATTTTTATAATCAATTTGTTTATTATTACCGTGCAGGCATTCATGATGGTCAGTGGAACGATGGTGGACAGGTGGTTGCGGTCGGCGGTGCAGGACATGAAAGAAAATAACCTGACAGAGGTTTTATGTCCGTGTCGAAGATGCAAAGGACGAGTTTGGCTCGACCCCTATGACGATGGTCGTGTGATGGCGCACTTGCTCATGACTGGTTTCATGGATGGCTATACTCGGTGGATAATTAAAGATGAGGATGATGATGTTGAGGACGCCGACGGGGCAGGCAATGACGACATGGGGCAAGACGAAGAGATGATCGATAATGGCGGCTGAGAAGGGGCCGGACATGGCGACGGGGAAGAGGCCGGACATGGCAGCGGAGAAGGGGCCGGACATGGCGGCGGAGAAGGGGCCGGACATGGCGGCGGAGAAAACATGGACTCCACGCCGCAGAATTCGTCGGTACTAAGTTCAATCGTGCATGACCCTCATCTTCAAGCACTGCTTCGCAAGGAGACGAGTACTGACAGAGCTGCTTCTAGAGAGGAGGCCATGCTGCAACAACTGGTGGTAGACTCGAACACTCCATTGTATCATGGTTGAAATCCCGAGGTGACCCGCTTGAGTTTCACGCTCGAACTCCTGAAGACGAAGGCTAAAAACAAATGGACCGACACTAGCCTCGATGAGCTTCTGAAGTACCTAAAGGATGTTCTTCCCGCGGAGAATCTATGTCCTACTAGTGTGGATGAGGCCAAGAAGATCGTGTGCCCTCTTGATCTGCCGCACGTTAGATACCATGCATGCATCAACGATTGCATAATTTATCGGAAGGAGCACGCAAAAAAAACCAGCTGTCCGGTGTGCAATGCTTCTCGATACAAGAAGGCCGGGAAGAAATCTCCCCAGAAAGTTGTATGGTACTTACCGATCATTCCCCGTCTGCAACGTTATTTTGTAGATCCCAAGGAAGCAAAGCTCATGCGTTGGCACACGGAGAGGACAAAGCCCGACGATGGAGATGATCCGAAGCTGAGACACCTCGTGGATGGAAGCCAGTGAAGAGCGTTCAAGGGCGAATGTCGGTATTTCGCATGTGATGCAAGGAACATCGTGCTCGGCGCATGTACCGATGGCATGAATCCGTTTGGCAACCAGAACACCAACCATAGCACATGGCCCGTGTTTGTATGGATGTACAACCTCCCCCCTGGTTGTGCATGAAGTCGAAGTACATACACATGAGCATGCTGATTCAAGGGCCGAAACAACCGGGAAATAATATTAATCTGTATCTGGGGCTACTTCAAGAGGAGTTAGACACGTTATGGAAAACACCGGCCAAGACATGGGATGCCAGCAAAGGCGAGTATTTCTATATGAGAGCCGCGCTGATCACGACCGTGCACGACTATCTCAGTTACGGATATGTCGCAGGCTAGGTGTGCCATGGATATTGCGGATGCACGTGGTGCATGGATGATACGACGTCTCAGCAGCTAACGTCAAGGAAAGATGGCGGGTCTGGGAAAATCGTGTACATGGGGCATCGAAGATGGCTCGAGAAGGACGACCCATGGAGAAACCATGGAGATCTATTCAATGGTGAGGCTGAGCATCGAGGACCTCCATGTAAGCGGAGCGGTGCCGAAATCGATGAGCTGTTGAAAAACTGGGAACAGTGCCCCGCGCCGGGAAAGACGATGAAAAAGGCGCCGGAGCCGCTGCTGAAGGTATGGAAGATGAGGTCTGTTTTCTAGGACTTGGAGTACTGGCACAAACTCGACACGCCTCATTGCCTTGATCAAATGCATATCTGTAAGAATGTCCTTGAGAGCTTGCTTGCGACACTGATGAACATGCCAGATAAGACCAAGGATGGGCCGAAGGCAAGAAAAGACTTGCAAGATTTGAAAATCAGGGAAGATCTGCACATGCCGCCCCGTAAAAAGTCAGAGGAGACAGAGACGGAGACAGAGGCGCGGGAGAAGAAGGGCAAAAAAGTAAAGGAAGAGGGTTATTGCCCCCCTTCTTGCTTCACCTTAAGTCCGGCTGAGATCGATCAATTCTTCAAGTGCCTTACCGGAATCAAAGCTAGTTCCGGTTACTGTCGGAAGATAAGCAGATTTCTAGACACGAAGAAGAAAAGGTTCAGCGGGATGAAGTCACATGACTGTCATGTGATGATGATGCAGATACTACCTGTTGCCCTTAGAGGGATAACGGACAAGCATGTCCGTGACACGCTTATTGGTCTCTGCAACTTTTTCGACGTCATCTCTCGAAAGTCGATCAGTGTGAAGTAGCTCCGAAGGCTACAGGAAGAGATCGTTGTGATACTAAATGAGCTTGAGATGTACTTCCCGCTCGCGTTCTTTGACGTCATGGTGCATCTGTGTGTCCATATTGTGGACGACATAATAGACCTGGGGCCGTCATTCCTGCACAACATGATGCCGTTTGAGAGGATGAATGGGATCATCAAAGGATTCGTTCGTAACATCTCCCGTCCGGATGGAAGCATCGTCCAGGGCTATCTGACACAAGAGTGCATCTCTTTCTGCGAGAATTTTCTATATGGCGCAAAACGGCCGCCTGGTGTTGGTTTGCCCTTAATAAGCACGATGGGAGGCTCAAAGGAGAAGGTCACTCCAATGGTCGCAGGGAACTGCATGTGGCCTACTCAGATCGACGCAACGACTTTGACAGAGCAAACTTGGTAGTGCTACAACACCTAGACTAGGTAGATCCTTTCGTGGCACTGCACAAAGAAACTATCGCAAAGAAGTATCGTGACCGGGGGGTATGCAGGACGGACGCCGAAGTTACTAGAGAGCACAACTCCACTTTCCTGCATTGGTTCAAAGAGCATATTCTTGCTAATCCCCCGGAAGAGGGCTCTAAGGACGGATTGCTCATATACGCCTTAGCACATGGCCCCTCGCCCAACCTCATCACCTATCAGGCATACGATATCAACGGATACGCGTTCTACACGGAGGCCAAAGATATGGACAGTGATGATCAGAACTCAGGGGTGACGATGGAATGCATGACTGGCAGCGAAAACGACGCAACTGAGAGATTTTACGGAAGGGTCGAGGAAATCTGGGAGCTTGACTACTCTGGACTGCACAACGCGACGATGTTCCGTGTCAGATGAGCTAAGAATGTCGAAAGAGAAAACCGGTATTTCACTACCATGACTATACCCGACGCCAAGAGCGCTACCGTGAACGCCATCACAAAAAACGAGCCATGGGTACACGCTAAGCACGTGACACAATGCTTCTTCATAACCGACCCGTGCAATCCCAGCCGTGTTGTCGTGAGGAGAGGCAAAAGGAACATCATTGGAATGGATGGAGTCGCCAACGAGGAAGACTACGACCAGTACGGAAACCCGATGAGGGAAGTTGACGATGACGATGAAGTATACATCAAAAGAAGAATCAATACTACATTACCTAAGAAAGATCGTACTCCATGGAAAAGGAAAAGTCACAATGAGGGGCTCAATTATTCGTCAACGAACAAGAAGGGAAAGAAGCTCACTCAAAAATGAAAACGTCGACGCTGAGAAACCGTTGTCGGTCAAATGATGTAATATATATGTTCCTATTTTTTATGCACACTTAACCGTTATGGATCAAATGATGTAATATATATGTTCCTATTTTGTATAGCACACTTAACCGTTATGGGTCAAATGATGCAATATATATCGCCTTAGTTATATACATTGTATCACCTTCCCTTCGTTCCGGCTCTCGGGAAAAGTGGGAAAAGAAAAGAAAAGGAAAATAAGAAAAGAAAAGGAAAAGAAGAAAAGATTACCTTAAAGAAAAGAAAAGGAAAAGAAGAAAAGAAAAGAAAAGTAAAAGAAAAGAAGAAAAAGAAGAAAAAAGGAAAAGAAAATAGAAGAAACAAACAGGAAAAGAAAAGGAAAATAAAAAATGAAAACAATAGCAGGAGCGCTGGTTGAGTAAAAGCGCTATAGCTACGTTATGTAGCAGAAGCGCTGTTCCAGAAAAACGCTATAGCTACTTCATATAGCAGTAGCGCTTTTCTTGAAGTTAGCTACAACGCGTTTTCAAGAAAAGCGCTACTGCTATTTTCACATAACCCCCCGCGCGGGCTTCCCTCCTCTCCTTCCTCCCCCAATTCCCCCACTCTCTTCTCCCCCTTGTCGCCCCTGCCCTCGCCCTCGCTGGAGCCCGAGCGCCGACCCTGACGTCGCACGCCTCCCTCGCCCTCGCCGGAGCCCGAGCGCAGACCCCAACGCCGCGCGCCTCCTCCCTCGGCCCCGGCCCCGACCACGACGTCGCGCGCCTCCTCCCTCGGTCCCGGCCCAGACCACGACGCCGCACGCCTCCGTCGCCGTCGCCCGGCCCCGGCCCCGACCCCAACGCGCCACACCTCCCTCCTCTGCTTCCTCCCCTCCCAACCTCAGCCCTCCTCGCCCTGCACCCTCTGTAAGCCCCCCACCGCTCCTCCTCTCTCTGCCATTAGAGTTCTAGCTAGGGCTCTTTGGTTAATTTACTTAGGTTTTAGTTAGGGCAGTAGGTTAATTAGGTTATTTATTTAGTTAGGGCAGTAGGTTAATTAGGTTATCTATTTAGTTAGGGTAGTAGGTAGTTATTTTTTTTGCGGTGATGAATTTAGCTAGGTATCAAACTAGTAGGTTAATTTGGCTATATTATGAACCCCTAGGATTAACCCTAGTTAGGATTAACCCTAGTTAGTATGAACCCTAGGTTTCAAATATTATGAAGAAAAATGACTTCTTGCATTTTTCTTCAAGTTCTATATTTTTCTTCCTTTTATATGCAAATTTGAAGTGGACATGTGATATGTGGACATGTGATTTGGACATGTTATATTTGGAATTTGGACATGTCATATTTGGAAAATGATGATTATGTGCAGGGTAAATGATCCGAGTGGCCTATGTTTCGCCAAAATGTTGATTCATTTCCGTTCCGGTGAATTTCAGGCGCTCGATATGTCCACTTTTTAGCAAAGGTCATGCCAAAATTTCCCGTGAATTTTGGCATGACTTGTGCTAGAAAGTAGGCATATCGAGTGCCGGGAAACGGCATTCCGGCAAACCATAGACTTTTTTATGTCATTTCTCATTTTATTATAGTTTTAGAATTAAACGAGGAGACTTAATCATAGGAAACATGTCGAACAACGAAGAAACCAGGCCTTTTGACCAAGATGCAGACGAGATGGATTATGAGGGTGAACAATAGTACCTCGACTTTTTGTCTGCTAAGCACAGTCAAGGTTTGCAGGGTGGCCTCGATGATGGTCCTGACGCCGACATCGACACCGACGGCGCCGGCACCGATGGCGGCGCTGAGACCGGCGGGGAAGATACCGGCGGGGAAGGTACCGGCGCCGAAGCCGCTACCGAAAAGAAGAAGCAGAGGATACGAAAACCTAAGAAACTCGGCATCGGACGACTAGTGATCACAAACATGGCCCCTGGAAAGTTTGAGCCATTAGAGCCAGAAGAACCTCGCAAGTGCTATGGGAACCAAGTAGGATGCATCCTACAGGAATGCGCGAGCATCAACGACGATGACTTAAGGAGTAAAGAACATTTGAGGCAGTTGCTCCGGAGGAAGTTGCACAAGAGATTCAAGTTCCCCGACCAGGATGATAGCATAGAACAACCATGGGATGATCCGAAGATGAAAAAGATTAACAATCACGCAATGGGCATGTTCAGCAATGATTTGGCCTCCTGGAAAGGGAGGGTGAAACGGGCTATTGAGGCTGAGGAACCCCTGTCCAAGATTCTGGAGGAAAATCCTACACTTACGGAAGAGGAGTTCCAAAAGTTCAAGGACACTTGCGCTACCGAGGCAGCCAAGGATAAGGCTGCGAAATTCAAGAGCCTTCAGCAAAGGAACACGGGGAAGCATCGCCTCGGAAGCTGTGGCTACCTTGGCAAAAGGCCCATATGGGATAAGGAGGACGCGGAAAGTGAAGCCACGGGTCTCCCAGACCCCTTCGCGAAGTTCACCAACCCCTTGGAGCGTGACTTCATCAGGGCCCGCTACAAGTGGGACAAGGAAAAGAAGGTTTTTTACATGGACCAGATCACGAGGAAATTGATGAGAATACTGGTAATTATTCTTTTACCACCTTACATTTAGCTTCTGATCACGTCGACTACACATTCGTAAACGGTTCACGTTCCTTCTGCAGGAGAAGCAACACCAGCTTGCAGCCGAAAGCCCTACTTCGTTAATGAGGCCCAAGTGGGACACCCCTCTCAACCGGACCTTGAACGAACTTAAGGGACTCCCTTTGGGCCAGTGGCCGCAATATGGACGTGTGCACGGCGCCGGAGACGACGCCACGTGGAAGGTGTTTTACAACGAGGGCCTGGAGGCCAAGAAGCAGAAAAAGAAGTTTAGTCAGGCGGACGTCGACGAGAAGGTGAAGCTTGCGTTCGAGAAAAAAGCAGCTGAGGACGCGAAAAAAGCAGCCGAGGAGAAAAATGAGTTGCTACAGCAGGCAGTCAATGCAGCTGTACATGCCTGCAGAAATGATTTCGCTACTAACTTGATCCCGGCTACCATCAACTGGACGAAGGAAAATCCAGACAAGACGGTAGATGATTTCCCCATGCCCAGTTTCGTCGGGAGCAACTCAGTGAACAACACCACCACACCATCACCTGCTCACGCAACCGCGCCTACTCCCGCACCCGCACCCGCACCCACTCATAGCAGCCCGTCCTCAGTCTCTGGCACGCTAGGCGGGCCTTCGTCTTTGGCTGAGCTCGACGCCCTCACGGTAACTACATGTCGCACCAACATATATCTAGAATATTCCATTTTCGTTGCCTCTCGGATGTTTTACGCCGTAGACATGTGTTTGCAGGCCAACGAAACCCCGTGCACCGTACTCTACTTGATCAAAGGCCAGAAGGTG
The DNA here is from genome assembly GCA_011799875.1 of Thinopyrum elongatum. Taxonomy (NCBI): domain Eukaryota; kingdom Viridiplantae; phylum Streptophyta; class Magnoliopsida; order Poales; family Poaceae; genus Thinopyrum; species Thinopyrum elongatum. The sequence goes on along the minus strand of CM022301.1, from coordinate 220,819,996 downwards.
GACGTGGGAAAGGCGGTGATAATGAAGCACTTGGAACTCACGTTCCACGGCCAGCCGATGCCCGTTGGGCACTTCAGGGTTACCTTGTCGAGTGTGAAATCAGGGCACGAGGATTTGCCTCCTCCAGTATGGCTAGGGGGAGAGGACGACGAGACCCCGCCGCGGATTGGAAACTGCAAGGGTTGGGTGCTGCTATGGCTTAAGAATCTTCTTCGTCTAGAGCCGGCCGAGAGCACACCAATAACCACACATCAACAAGCAGGTATGGACACCACCACCCCGCCTATGCAATTACCAACGCCTGTAGTGCCGGGTGAGAGCAGCGGACAACGTGATGAAGGGGGTCCAATAGTGGCTGATGTAATCTGTAACGCTCGGATAATAAAGCTACAGTAAACTCCTGCTAATGACTGCCAAGTCATCACAATTATTTTGCTAATCATTATTTTCTTCCAAATCAAACTCAAGTTCAAATTCAAATTGCATGTCAAATTATTTTCTTCAAAAATATAAAGACAAAAATGTTCGTTGGGTTGCCAATATTCACTAGCTAATTATCATGTAGAAACCAACATCATTCGACTCACCATTTAACCCCTAGGAAAACATAAAGTGGTCCAACAGCATATTAATTGGCTTATTCAATTTCTAAAAATGATTGAACGATTCCTTCGGCTCTGAAACTTTTTATGCAACACTTCAATGTTGTGCCTGAATTATGTGTTAAGTTTCACATTCGACTAAATTCATTTAGTCACTCAATCAAAATGAAAAGTAGTAAAGAAATTAAGAAAAACAGAAAAGACTAGCTCAAGTAAAAGAGAAAAGAGGTGGACCTAAAGCTACTGGGCACTTTGGCCCATCTAACAGCTAAACCGACCCAGCCCACTCACAGTCTTCTTCCTTCCCCTCGTGTCAGCACCAGACACCATCGCCGGCGCCAGGGCCGCGCGATGGACGACAGCCGTCGCTACAGGAGCTTCGGGAGGGAGTATATGGTCTCCCTCAATCCCCTTGCCGAACCCTAATCCCCATTCCCTTCTCCCTCTCCCTCTCCATCGATCTGGAGAGGAGGCCGACACGGTCGCCGCCGTGCCCGCTTCGATACCGCGCCCAGCAACCACCCCTCGCTGCGCCTTCGTGTCCAGGAGCTCCGGCGGGCTCCTCTTCGTCGACCACGCCACAAGCTCGAAGACGGGGAGCATCCTCAACGCCGCCCGCGTCCGTTCCCCCTTGCCGGAATCCGCCACGGCCGCTGCCTCGTCTTGCTCGTCTCCGGCAAGCCCCGGCGTCCCCAAGCTCACCACCGAGTCCTCTGTGAGCCCCTCCTCCGTCTCCCCCTCGCCCCGTAGTCGATTCATTGTCGTAGCCGCCACTACATGAGCTCGCGCTCACCGTAGTCGCCTCTGCTCCCGGCTACTCCGCTCGCGCTCACGGGCGTCTCTGACTGCCCGTCGCTGCGCTCCCGCACAGCCCGCTAACCACCGCGCCTATGTGTGGCCTCGCTGCTCGCCTGCCCGCGTGCCCGCAGCCGTAGGCTGCTGCTCCCGTCGCCTCGGATCACCGGCGCCGCCCGCGGCCATGCGTGTGCGTGTGCGTGTGTTGTGCGTGCGTGCGTGCAGTGTGTGTGTGTGCGTTGAGTCTAGCCGAGCCCGCCTCTGCCCGACCGCGCCCACCTTCAACCTCGCCCGCCTTCGACCGGCCTCGTCGTGCCCACCGCTGCATTCTGCTGCTGCTTGCTCTTCCGTTGCTGCTCTGCCACAGTAACGTTCAGTTACTGTAGCAGTAGCTAGCTTTGCCGCTGCTGCATTGCTTAGCCGTCTAGACAGCCCCTAAACAGCGTCTAAACGACTGATAAGATGAGTAAAAATAATATGCGTAGAAAATATACTTGACAAACTCCATTTTACTCCATTGGAACAAATCCATTTGAGGCACGGATTAAATCCTATGAAAATGACAAAAGGGCTATGTTCTGTTAATTGAAAAGCTAGAAAATAGAAATACTGCAGTAGCACTTTTAGACAAAGATTTGAATAAACAAATGGACACTAACGAAGATGGACTTGATACTGTCATGTAGATCACAGCAAGTGCTTAGATTTGATATAAGGCACTAATTCATAGGGTGTACAGAACACTAGTTATAGCCTCTGGAAAACAGCTAAGTGATGATTTAAAAAACTGATGCAATTCTCAGACTTAGCCAAATTCCAGTAAATTCTGAAAATAGCTTAAACTTTGGAAATTCATAGGAAAATAATCCGTAGCTCGGATGGAAAAACTTTGTACATGAAAGTTGATCAGAACGACGAGACGAAGCTGACCGAGCCGTCTGTTATCTTGTCGGGTCCCTCCACGAAGGTGAACCCGCAACTTTTAGCCTGTTTCCGGTAGATGAATAGTGCCCAACTACCGTTTATTAATTCCAACTTAAATCCTAAAATAACTAATATGCCCTAGACATGTTTTTAGGCAACCCTGCACTGCACGTTAGCATAGCAAGCTCTGTGTTACTTTGTCTACCTTGTATTTATCTGTTTCCTCCCACTCTTCTCTCTCGATAGAGCCCGGTACCGACGCAGCTTCGGAGATAGATGACCCCTGACGACCCTACCTTTGCCGCCGAGCAACCAGGCAAGCCCCCCCTTTGATCATCCCGATATCGCCCATTCTATTTTCTCATGCTTGCATTAGATTTTGCTACTGTAATTGTTTGCTCCTATTCTGTTGCATAGCCTGTTTTTGTAACTACTGTTGATATCTGCCTGATATCCAAACTGCTTAGTATAGGCTGGTTAGTGACCCATCAGAGACCCCACTTTGACCCAACTGCCCCGCTGGATTATCAGAAGACCCGATCAACGGGATCGAAGACCAGGCCCCGGCACCGCACTTCACCCCCTTAGTTGTACGACACTACTGGGTTACTATCGAGTGCCGAGGGTGATACCTCGTCAGCACTTCTGATGTTAACCTTGTAGGTTAGTTCATCGGTTATGGTCATCGAGGGTGATTCCTCCTTCTCCACTCCCGATAACGACACTGTCGTGCAACTCCTCATGAGTGGACCTCGAGGGTGATTCCTCCTTCGTTCACCTTGACGATAACATCAGGTGGAATTCCATCGAGAGTGATTCCTCAGGGTTCCCCTTGGTGTTAGACACACGGTTACTATGGTTACTATGACTTTACAACTGATACTTGGAAAGGCGGGTCGACCCTGAGGGGTACCAGCGAATGATGGGATGTCGGGTTGACCTGGAGATTACCCGTGAGACGAATACGAGGCGTGGCCGGGCATTCTTAGCCCTTGCCACAAGTCCTCGAGATGGGGCGACGGGGTCACATCGATCGTGAGTCTCTGCTTGTTACCGCAAGCCCCTAATCCACTAACGATTTGGATATTTGATCCGAGCAGGCCTCTGGCCTGATAGCACTAACCATCACGTGGGAATAGTTATGGGCACTCTGCATCGTAGCATCAGCCGAAAGCTCTGTCAGACGTCCAGTTCTGCATTGCGGCACGGCTGGGCCGGCGCCATCCATGTATAGAGGTGGTACCGAGATTCGCCCTGCTCGCAACGACCCGGAGTGCACAGGGCGATGGCTCAAGACCCCTGAGTGCTTAGGATGTAGACCGGCGGGGACCTCTCTACTGAGCTGTAGGTAGGGTTGCGGTGTATCATTTGGCCGAGGCCGGGCATGACCAGGGAAAGTGTGTCCGGCCGGAGTTAAGCAAGCGTGGTGGGTAAGTTGGTGCACCCCTGCAGGGAAGAAAACATCTATCGATAGCCGGTCCTACGGTAAAGGACACTCGGAGTTATATCCCGATCGATACAACTAGAACTTGAGATGATACCTGGATATGTGGCTCCGAGATCGTTTTCTCGCAGGGAGTCGAGGAAGGATCTCTGGGCGAGACTGTTACTTGACACAACCACTACTACATTATACTGTGCTGATCTACTCTCTTCTATTGCTGCAAGACCGCTGAAGATGCTAGTCTTCGATAGGACTAGGCTTTCCTCTCTATTCTGGCATTTCTGCAGCCCAGTCCACATATACAGCCTTCCTTTGATAATGTTGCATATGTAGTGTAGATCCTTGCTTGCTGAGTACTTCGGAGTACTCACGGTTGCTTTGCTTTCTTTTTCTCCCCATATCAGTTTGTCGTGACCAAATGACGGAGCCCCTGAGACAGCTGCCCCGCCGACGACTACTACTACCACCTCGAGCATGGTTACTTCTACGAGCTGGCCAACGACTAGGAGTAGGATCGGAGGGTCCCAGGCAGGAGGCCTGCGCCTTTTGATCGTAGCTTTTGTTTTGTCCCGCCTTGTTAAAGGCTTATCTCTCTGTCTTATGTCTGTACTCAGATATCTAACGCTTCCGCTGATGCTTGTTGGGCATCAAGCTAATGTATTCGAGCCCTCGAGGCCCTGGCTTGTAATATAAAGCTTGTATGACTTTATTTATGTTTTAGAGTTGTGTTGTGATATCTTCAAGTGAGTCCTTAGGCTTGATCCTGTGCATTTGCGTGTATGTTTAGTGCACGATTAAGCCGGGGCGTCACAGGTTGGTATCAGAGCTAACTGACTGTAGGAACCCCCCTTTCCAACTCCTTGGCCGAAGTTGAGTCTAGAAAACCAAAACTGTTTTACTAACATGGCTGTGTGGCTTACGGGCCCACGTCGCCAATTGGGTGGTATTAGGATCTTTTATTCCTCGTCTATACTCTGGGACTCTGATCTCTCTTCTATTCGGGTTAAAATTTTACTAACTCCAACCTTAGGTTCTCGTGATCACATCCACCCGGAGTTCTGAAATTATCCCCCTTGCTTCAAGATTGTCGGCCAGGTTCTGCTTACAGGATCCTTTTATCGAGGGCACCCTGTGTTGTCACTTGTAGATTCCTTGCTCCAACAGTTTTCTCCGACGTTGATGTAGCCTTTGCTATGTCTCGTTGTGTACTTCCTTACCGCATGCCTGCGCGCCGCCTAGCTTGTCTAGCTGTGTGCATTTCCGAACTCCTACCGCCGTTTGTGTCCAACTCTGTGCATCGTTCTGTATGTCTTTAAGAACTACTAATATGCACCTAATGCCTTCTTGTTCATCTCCCATGTTACATCATGAATAACTCTATACACGTGCAGTTTTTCTTGCTTAACTGCCCCTGTTGATTTGGCAGGATGGCTGACGATTCTCCACCTCCACCCTATATTGCCGAAATGATGCAGCAGTTTGAACTGAACCGTCAGGTTATGACCGGGATATTGGCTCAGTTCCCAAACTAGAATGCTCACCAACAGCCTACCCCAATAACACTGCCAGAATTTGTGCGCCTCAATTCGTCTGTTTTCCGCAACTCCACCAATCCTATGGATGCTGATGATTGGCTCCGTGACATCCTGTTTGAGATGGAGTCAGCTAATGTGGCCCCTGATAGTTACGTCACCTTTGCGACATTTCACTTGAAGGGTCCCGCTGCTCAATGGTGGGAAAGCCACAAGAGTATGTTGCCTGCTGAATCTGTAACCACGTGGCAGGAATTTCAGTCAGCTTTTCGTGCACGGTACATTCCTCAAGGTCTGATTGACCAGAAGAATCAGGAGTTTCATAAACTCTCACAGGGCACAATGACTGTGGATGAATACCAGAGGAAATTTCTCGAATTATCCCGCTATGCTAAAGATGATGTCGACACTGACGCTCGCAAGCAGGAGAAATTCCGTGAAGGACTGCGTTCCGATATACAGCTCGCACTTCTTGTCCTTGATTGTGAGGACTTTGCGATGCTTGTCAGCCAAGCCTACCGAGTTGAAACTGGTCTGACTAAATACCAGGAGTCGCTCAAACGCACTCGTGATGTTGGCTCATCCTCGGGTCAGCCTGTTCAGAAACATCGAGTGTGGATTCCGCACAACGTTCATCACCGACCTGCTCCAACACCAAGGCCATCTTATGTTTTACCTCGTCTGCCTTCACCGCCGAGACAGCTAAAGGTTCAGGGTGGACAGCTCAATACTATGGCTCCTCCCCATAATGATGGTTTATGCCGCAAGTGTGGGCAGTCAGGGCACCGTACTATCAACTGTCGCCCGGATCAGTGGCAGAATGCATCACGTCCTACGATTGGCCATAAAAAGGGCCGTCGAAACCATCGCCACAGAAGCTTTGGTGTCAGGCCGCCTGCTATGAATTGTGGTCAAGTCACTCATATCAAAATGGAAGAAGCTCGTGAAGCCCCAAAGATTGTGATGGGTACCCTTCTCGTTAATTCAGTGCCAGCAACTGTCCTCTTTGATTCAGGAGCATCTCATGCCTTTGTGTTTCAACAGTTTGCACAGTTGCATGGGCTAGGCATGGAAGAATTACCCACTCCTCTAGCGGTTCAATCCCCGGGGTCCAAGTGGCAGACCTCAATGGTAAGCCCTCTCAACCAAATCGAGATTGGGGGTCTACTTTTTCCGGCTTCTCTCATCGTACTCGGACCTTCCAACATTGACATCATTCTTGATATGGATTGGTTGACAGCCCATAAAGCTTTGATTGACTGTGCTACTAAGATAGTCCAGCTCACACACCCTTCCGGTCAGAGAATCAACTACTCCGCCCGGATAGTCCAGAACGCTGAGAGCCAGATTTATGCTCTGAATGCATTGAATGCCTCACCTCTTGAAGGCATCGAGAACGTTCCAGTTGTTCATGATTTTCAAGATGTCTTTCCAGAAGAACTTCCAGGAATACCCCCTGCTAGAGCTATCGAGTTTGTCATCGACTTGAAACCAGGCACAACTCCTATTGCGAAGCGTCAATATAAGATGCCTCCACACCACCTTCTCGAGCTTAAGGAAGAAATCGATAAGTCACTTAAGAAGGGTTTCATCCGCCCCAATTCATCTGCTTGGGGAGCACCTTCCCTCTTTGTCAAGAAGAAGGATGGTACGAATCGGTTGGTTCAAGATTACCGACCTATCAACCAAGCAACAATTCAGAATAAGTATCCGCTTCCCAGAATCAACGATCTGTATGATCAACTTGCTGGTTCCTCAGTATTCTCTAAGCTTGATTTGAGATTGGGATATCATCAGATCAGAGTTCGTGAAGAGGATATTCCGAAGACAGCCTTCGTTACTCGCTATGGTTCTTACGAGTACACTATCATGTCTTTAGGCTTGACTAATGCTCCAGCTACCTTCTCCCAGTTAATGAATTACATCTTCATGGATTATCTCGACAAATTCGTCGTGGTATATCTAGATGATATTCTGGTTTATTCGAAGAATGAAGAAGAACATGCCGAACATCTTCGGCTTGTACTCAAAAAGCTGCGTGAACATCAACTGTATGCCAAGTATTCAAAATGCTAGTTCTGGTTATCTGAAGTGACATATCTTGGCCATGTGATTTCGAAAGATGGCATTGCCGTTAACCCAGAATGAGTTCAAGCTATTCTTGACTGGACTCCTCCGAAGAACGTCAAGCAAGTCAGAAGTTTTCTCGGCCTTGCAAGCTATTGTCGTTGCTTTGTCGAGAATTTCTCAAAGATTGCTAAGCCTTTGACGGATCTGCTTCACAAAGGCGTTAAGTTTGAATGGACAGAAAAATGTCAGGAAAGTTTTCAAACACTCAAAGACAAGCTGACATCTGCGCCAGTACTTGCTCCTCCAGATTCTCGCAAAGATTTTGTGATCTATTGTGACGCATCTCGTGAAGGATTAGGTTGTGTCCTAATGCAAGAGCGTAAAGTGATTGCCTATGGCTCTCGTCAGTTGCGCCCGCATGAAGAGAATTATCCGGTACATGATCTAGAACTAGCTGTTGTCATCTATGCACTGCAGTTGTGGCGACATTACCTCCTCGGTAATCGTTGCGAGATCTACACAGACCATAAAAGTCTGAAGTACTTGTTCACTCAGCCATCTCTGAACCTCCGTCAGCAAAGATGGATGGAGACCATTGTGGACTATGATTTGGGTATTTCTTATACCCCTGGCAAGGCTAATGTAATGGCTGATGCGTTGAGCCGTAAATCCTATTGCTGTGAACTTGAAGTCCAGCTAGAGTAACCACTTATGTATGAAGAGCTTCGAAAGCTAAATATCGAGATAGTTCCTCAAGGATACCTAAAAACCTTGGTTGTTGAACCAGACCTTGAGAAGGTTGTTAAGAGTGCACAAGCTAAAGATGCTGAAGTTGATCTGATGAAGAAAGATCTTCACCTGGAAAAGTACAGGGATTTCTCGCTGTCTGAAGATGGAACCTTGTACTTCAGAGACCGCATTGTCGTACCTCGCTTCGAGCTAATGACTGACAAGGTCATGAAGGAGGCACATGATACACCGCTGTCTATTCATCCGGGTAGCACCAAGATGTATCGTGATCTCCGTCAAAGGTACTGGTGGTCTAGAATGAAGCAGGACATTGCTTGATATGTTGCTGAATGTGATGTTTGTCGTCGCGTTAAAGCAGAACATCAGAAGCCTGCTGGAATTCTGCAACCACTTCCTATTCCTTTTTGGAAATGGGATGAGGTTCAGATGGATTTCATTACTGGCCTTCCCAAGTCACAGAAGGGTCACAATGCTATTCTTGTCGTCATCGACCAACTTTCAAAAGTTGCACACTTTCTGCCTGTCAAGGAGACGATCACTGCTAGTCAGTTAGCAGAATTATATATCTCCAGAATCGTGTCACTTCACGGTATTCCGAAGGAGATCAGTTCGGACCGTGGCGGTCTTTTCACCTCAAAGTTCTGGGAAAATTTCCAAGAAGCTATGGGAACTCATATTACCTAGAGTTCAACTTATCATCCCCAATCCCAAGGCCAAGTCGAGCGAGTCAATCAAGTGCTTGAGGATATGCTTCGGGCTTGTGTTATATCGTTTAGTAAGAAGTGGGAAGAATCTCTCCCGTATGCCGAGTTCTCTTATAACAACAGCTATCAAGCCAGCTTGAAAATGGCCCCCTTCGAAATACTTTATGGACGTAAGTGTCGAACCCCTCTGAATTGGTCGGAAACTGGGGAACGACCACTCATGGGTCCGGATTATCCAACACGCCGAAGAGCAAGTCTGTATCGTTCGAGAAAATCTCAAGGCAGCTCAGGACCACCAGAAGAGCAACTATGATCGCAAACGATGGGGTTTGATCTATCAACCTGGTGATCAAGCTAATCTGCGAGTCACTCCTATGAAAGGCACTCACCGTTTCGGAATCAAGGGCAAGCTAGCTCCACGCTACATTGGTCATTTCCGCATTGTTGCTAGACGTGGTCAGGTGGCATATAAATTGGAGTTGCCGCCGCAATTCTCTCATATCCACGACGTCTTCCATGTTTCGCAACTTCGTAAATGCTTCAAGGAATCTCCGCACCGCGCAGTGGATCACGAGATGCTCGAATTGCAAGATGATCTTTCTTATAAAGAGCATCCGATCCGCATTCTCGATGAAGCTGAACGTCGGACCCGTCAGAAGGTTACCAAGTTCCTGAAAGTGCAATGGTCTAACCATACTGAAGATGAAGCCACTTGGGAACGCGAGGATAATCTTCGAGCGGAATACCCCGACCTCTTTCCTCCTACCTCCTGAATTCTCGGGACGAGAATTTCTTGTAGTGGAGGAGAATTGTAACGCCTGGATAATTAAGCTACAGTAAACTCCTGCTAATGACTGCCAAGTCATCACAATTATTTTGCTAATCATCATTTTGTTCCAAATCAAACTCAAGTTCAAATTCAAATTGCATGTCAAATTGTTTTCTTCAAAAATATAAAGGCAAAAATGTTCGTTGGGTTGCCAATATTCACTAGCTAATTATCATGTAGAAACCAACATCATTTGACTCACCATTTAATCCCTAGGAAAACATAAAGTGGTCCAACAGCATATTAATTGGCTTATTCAATTTCTAAAAATGCTTGAACGATTCCTTCGGCTCTAAAACTTTTTATGCAACACTTCAATGTTGTGCTTGAATTATGTGTTAAGTTTCACATTCGACTAAATTCATTTAGTCACTCAATCAAAATGAAAAGTAGTAAAGAAATTAAGAAAAACAGAAAAGACTAGCTAAAGTAAAAGAGAAAAGAGGTGGACCTAAAGCTACTGGGCACTTTGGCCCATCTAACAGCTAAACCGACCCAGCCCACTCATAGTCTTCTTCCTTCCCCTCGTGTCAGCACCAGACACCATCGCCGGCGCCAGGGCCGCGCGATGGACGACAGCCGTCGCTACAGGAGCTTCGGGAGGGAGTATATGGTCTCCCTCAATCCCCTTGCCGAACCCTAATCCCCATTCCCTTCTCCCTCTCCCTCTCCATCGATCTGGAGAGGAGGCCGACGCGGTCGCCGCCGTGCCTGCTTCGATACCGCACCCAGCAGCCACCCCTCGATGCGCCTTCGTGTCCAGGAGCTCCGGCGGGCTCCTCTTCGTCGACCACGCCACAAGCTCGAAGACGGGGAGCATCCTCAACGCCGCCCGTGTCCGTTCCCCCTTGCCGGAATCCGCCACGGCCGCCGACTCGTCTTGCTCGTCTCCGGCAAGCCCCGGTGTCCCCAAGCTCACCACCGAGTCCTCTGTGAGCCCCTCCTCCGTCTCCCCCTCGCCCCGTAGTTGATTCATTGCCGTAGCCGCCACTACATGAGCTCGCGCTCACCGCAGTCGCCTCTGCTCCTGGCTACTCTGCTCGCGCTCACAGGCGTCTCTGACTGCCCGTGGCTGCGCTCCCGCACAGCCCACTAACCACCGCGCCTACGCGTGGCCTCGCCGCTCGCCTGCCCGCGTGCCCGCAGCCGTAGGCTGCTGCTCCCGTAGCCTCGGATCACTGGCGCCGCCCGCGGCCGTGCGTGTGCGTGTGCGTGTGTTGTGCGTGCGTGCAGTGTGTGTGTGTGTGCGTTGAGTCTGGCCGAGCCCGCCTCTGCCCGACCGCGCCCACCTCCGGCCTCGCCCGCCTTCGGCCGGCCTCGCCGTGCCCACCGCTGCATTCTGCTGCTGCTTGCTCTTCTGTTGCTGCTCTGCTACAGTAACGTTCAGTTACTGTAGCAGTAGCCAGCTTTGCCGCTGCTGCATTGCTTAGCCGTCTAGACAGCCCCTAAACAGCGTCTAAACGATTGATAACATGAGTAAAAATAATATGCGTAGAAAATATACTTGACAAACTCCATTTTACTCCATTGGAACAAATCTATTTGAGACACGGATTAAATCCTATGAAAATGACAAAAGGGCTATGTTCTGTTAATTGAAAAGCTAGAAAACAGAAATACAGCAGTAGCACTTTTAGACAAAGATTTGAATAAACAAATGGACACTAACGAAGATGGACTTGATACTGTCATGTAGATCACAGCAAGTGCTTAGATTTGATATAAGGCACTAATTCATAGGGTGTACAGAACACTAGTTATAGCCTCTGGAAAACAGCTAAGTGATGATTTAAAAAACTGATGCAATTCTTAGACAGCCAAATTCCAGTAAATTCTGAAAATAGCTTAAACTTTGGAAATTCATAGGAAAATAATCCGTAGCCCAGATGGAAAAACTTTGTACATGAAAGTTGATCAGAACGACGAGACGAAGCTGACCGTGCCGTCTGTTACCATGTCGGGTCCCTCCACGAAGGTGAACCCACAAATTTTAGCCTGTTTCCGGTAGATGAATAGTGCCCAACTACCGTTTATTAATTCCAACTTAAATCCTAAAATAACTAATATGCCCTAGACATGTTTTTAGGCAACCCTGCACTGCACGTTAGCATAGCAAGCTCTGTGTTACTTTGTCTGCCTTGTATTTATCTGTTTCCTCCCCCTCTTCTCTCTCGATAGAGCCCGGTACCGACGCAGCTCCGGAGATCGACGACCCCTGACGACCCTGCCTTTGCCACCGAGCAACCAGGCAAGCCCCCCCTTTGATCATTCCGATATCGCCCATTCTATTTTCTCATGCTTGCATTAGATTTTGCTACTGTAATTGTTTTCTCCTATTCTGTTGCATAGCCTATTTTTGTGACTACTGTTGATACCTGCCTGATATGCAAACTGCTTAGTATAGGCTGGTTAGTGACCCGTCAGAGACCCCACTTTGACCCAACTGCCCCGTTGGATTATCAGAAGACCCGATCAACGGGATCGAAGACCAGGCCCCGGCACCGCACTTCACCCCCTTAGTTGTACGACACTACTGGGTTACTATCGAGTGCCGAGGGTGATACCTCGTCAGCACTTCTGATGTTAACCTTGTAGGTTAGTTCATCGGTTATGGTCATCGAGGGTGATTCCTCCTTCTCCACTCCCGATAACGACACTGTCGTGCAACTCCTCATGAGTGGACCTCGAGGGTGATTCCTCCTTCGTTCACCTTGACGATAACATCAGGTGGAATTCCATCGAGAGTGATTCCTCAGGGTTCCCCTTGGTGTTAGACACACGGTTACTATGGTTACTATGACTTTACAACTGATACTTGGAAAGGCGGGTCGACCCTGAGGGGTACCAGCGAATGATGGGATGTCGGGTTGACCTGGAGATTACCCGTGAGACGAATACGAGGCGTGGCCGGGCATTCTTAGCCCTTGCCACAAGTCCTCGAGATGGGGCGACGGGGTCACATCGATCGTGAGTCTCTGCTTGTTACCGCAAGCCCCTAATCCACTAACGATTTGGATATTTGATCCGAGCAGGCCTCTGGCCTGATAGCACTAACCATCACGTGGGAATAGTTATGGGCACTCTGCATCGTAGCATCAGCCGAAAGCTCTGTCAGACGTCCAGTTCTGCATTGCGGCACGGCTGGGCCGGCGCCATCCATGTATAGAGGTGGTACCGAGATTCGCCCTGCTCGCAACGACCCGGAGTGCACAGGGCGATGGCTCAAGACCCCTGAGTGCTTAGGATGTAGACCGGCGGGGACCTCTCTACTGAGCTGTAGGTAGGGTTGCGGTGTATCATTTGGCCGAGGCCGGGCATGACCAGGGAAAGTGTGTCCGGCCGGAGTTAAGCAAGCGTGGTGGGTAAGTTGGTGCACCCCTGCAGGGAAGAAAACATCTATCGATAGCCGGTCCTACGGTAAAGGACACTCGGAGTTATATCCCGATTGATACAACTAGAACTTGAGATGATACCTGGATATGTGGCTCCGAGATCGTTTTCTCGCAGGGAGTCGAGGAAGGATCTCTGGGCGAGACTGTTACTTGACACAACCACTACTACATTATACTGTGCTGATCTACTCTCTTCTATTGCTGCAAGACCGCTGAAGATGCTAGTCTTCGATAGGACTGGGCTTTCCTCTCTATTCTGGCATTTCTGCAGCCCAGTCCACATATACAGCCTTCCTTTGATAATGTTGCATATGTAGTGTAGATCCTTGCTTGCTGAGTACTTCGGAGTACTCACGGTTGCTTTGCTTTCTTTTTCTCCCCATATCAGTTTGTCGTGACCAAATGACGGAGCCCCTGAGACAGCTGCCCCGCCGACGACTACTACTACCACCTCGAGAGTGGTTACTTCTACGAGCTGGCCGACGACCAGGCAGGAGGCCTACGCGTTTCGATCGTAGCTTTTGTTTTGTCCCGCCTTGTTAAAGGCTTATCTCTCTGTCTTATGTCTGTACTCAGATATCTAACGCTTCCGCTGATGCTTGTTTGGCATCAAGCTTATGTATTCAAGCCCTCGAGGCCCTGGCTTGTAATATAAAGCTTGTATGACTTTATTTATGTTTTAGAGTTGTGTTGTGATATCTTCAAGTGAGTCCTTAGGCTTGATCGTGTGCATTTGCGTGTATGTTTAGTGCACGATTAAGCCAGGGCAGGAACGTCCTAACAGGGATTGCAAGAAGTCTCTCTTCATGCAATCCTCACAGGACACGCCTGAAGATGCCGCCTCAACACAGGCTCAACTAGCCGAGGGTCATACAGTGCTTAGCCCGACAATACTGGGGCAGGGGCTAAGGAAGGGTCTGGAAGGTCAGCCCAAGAAAAAGGAGAGGAAGAGACCGGGGAAGAGAGGCTCTGCTTCCTACAAACAAGCCAGAGCACATAGCAGTCAGATGGTGGATTTTGAAGAGCGTGTACCGGTCAAAGGTGCGGCCATGTTCCATGTCACGGGCGAGCCGATGCTACCGCCGAAACCGCTCGAGGCAATATCAGGGGATCTCAGGAGACTGCACGACCATGTGCTGTCGACTGAGAAAAGCCTACTAGCCTCAAAGGATCTAGGATATCCGACATACGCGGCTCATGTGCCTAAGGGGAAGTGCTACGTCGATACACGGCCCACGGAGGTGTTCTTCCTACGGTTTGAGCATATCTTCGAGATTTTTCTGACAAGTCGGCTCGATTGTACAATCGTCCGCCTTTTTGCGCTACATATGAGCTCCGTCATGAAGAGAGAAGAAGTCTCGCAAATCTGTGTGGCGGATCCATACTACATGCACGAGTCCTTCTTGAGTCTCGACGACTTTGAGCATAAAACTTCATGGTACAGAATAAGGACCAGGAAATTGTCCTCCCGCCTTATCATCCAAAGTAAGTCAGTGCCGGACAACCCTTTCGTACATTTCAATCATTCCTTCTCGCTCATATGGAGAATAATTTGAGGTGTTTTTTTTTCCCGCAGCAACGGGCGCGCCGTCCTTATCGTTTTTTACCCACGAGTCTCCCACGCCGTGTATTTCGACCCTACCAGAAACTACGAGAAGAAGGACTACACCCACGTAATGAATATTCTAGATGATGCTCTCCAAGGCTTCAGCTTGAGGGGTGGCTACCTGCAGATCAGGAAACAAAGGAACAAGAAGACGGGTTTCTCGCATAAAACTAACTTCTGCTGCATCCATGTCCCAAAACCAAGCAGGAACGATGGATTCTACCTCCTCCATCTCATGATGGAGTTCAGAAGGGATCACCAAAAGCTTCGCATGACAAGCAGAAACGATGATCATATCCGCAAGTGGGTAGAATCTCATGGAGAAGCGGATTATAAACTTAGAGATGACTTCTTTTGCATCCAGAGGGACATTGCGACGATCATCATGAAAGAAGTCGTCGAAGAGAAGGGGATGTTCCATCACGACCCTATATCGCGAGCTGACGTCCGAACTCGCATAGGCATGCAACGTCAGGACCTCACGCCGTTCAAGAAGCTAGGGTCCATCCTCGATGATATGGAAGGATGGAACTTCTAGTGATTTATGATGCCGATAATGATGATATGTGTCGGTTGAACTTGTATAGTTTCTGTAGCGATGAAACTTTGTGATGTCCACGGTCCCTGCCGAACTTGCGTAACGCTACTTTGTTAGTTTGGGTACGATGACCTGCGTACCTCTAGTTAATTAGTTTGTGTACGATGAAACTGCGTTGATTATTTGTATGTTTACTATATGTTGCATCTAGTTGCTAACCCTTTCTTTTTCGTGTTGCTCAAGTATATTTTGTTGCATATGATTGTACATTCTCTTGATGAAGATGCATCTCTAACAGGTACCTAGATTCTTGATGGTGAAGAAGCAGTGCTATGTCGTGTACAAAGGGAAGGTTCCGGGAGTGTACGACGAGTGGCCTGAGTGTCAGGCGCAAGTGGAGGGGGTCTCGGGCGCCAGCCATAAAGGCTTCAAAAGCAGACAAGAAGCAGAAGCTATTTACTTGAGGTTCACGCTAGCGCGAGAGAGGACTCATAACCGCCGCCTCATGTACTCCATAGTTCCGCTCTCGCTCACAGTGATAGCTCTTCTCGCGTATATCATTGTTTAGATGGATGACGATGTAGTTGCAAGTATTCGAGACTTGTATCGCTATTTTCGAGATGATGACGAGAGACCACTTTGTGTTGGATGATGATTATGATGATGACATAATTTGATGAGACTATTTGTATGTATATGCTATGATTATATTTGTATGTGTATGATGATGACATTTGTATGTGCTAAAGATTATTGTATAAAGCCTGTTCAAATACAAAACAAATAGGCAGAAAAAAATAGAAACTAATAAAACTAGCAGTAGCGAGGGGAGAAAAGTTAGCAGCAGCGCGCCCTTACCAGTAGCGCGCCTTAATTCAAAGCGCTGCAGCTATTAGCAGTAGCGCGTGGCTGTAAAGATCGCTACTGCTACTCATGTATAGCAGTAGCGCGGGCCAACACGCGCTATTGCTACAGGTTAGCTGTAGCGCCGTATCAGTAGCGCGGGAGCCCGCGCTACTGATACAGCTAATACCCACGCTACTGCTAGGTTTTTCCCTAGTAGTGGACCTTTGGCATGCATGGTGACAACGTTGTGTACCTAACATCCAAGGTGAAATTTGATGATGACAACACATGGATTGTTGGTGTTGACCTTGGAGAGAAGATGGTGAAACTAATTCAACCATATTCTGCCTTGGGATATGGCTATATCCGACCAGCCTTACTTCCCTCTACATTCTCCTGTTATCTGAATACAAATCCAGGTACTTATTGAGCAGCTGACATTAGGATGTGCTTTTGTGCATCTCACATGAATAACTCTTCTTGCCACTAGGTTTGCCTATCTATTTGGTTCTGTATCCAATTGTGATTATGCCGTTTCCATCTATTCTTTTTAGATCGTTTGCTTATACACTGTGTCATGAAAAACTGAATGAACCATGTAAGTTAAAGTAGTAGCGAACAAGGAAAGAGTGAGCTAGTTCTCTTTTGCGTAAAAAAAGCGCTCTAGGGACTAACTTATAATACTCCCTCGGTCCCAAAATAAGTGTCTCAATCTTAGTACAACTTTGTACTAGAGTTAGTACAAAGTTGAGACACTTATTTTGGGACGGAGGGAGTAGTTCAAAAAGACCCTGTAAAGAAAAAGTGTGAATTAAGTGGAACTCTTTTCCTAGTATGAAGTATGACTTTACGAGAGGATGCACCTCTGATAAACCCGCTATCTGGTAAATGCTCAGTAGCCATGTGCGAAGAGCAAGCTGTTACATTGCTATATATAGAAGGTCTAGAAATATATATTTTTTTCCAAAAAGCACATTTAGGGGAATAACACAGTTTATTAGACTACATTATTTTTTGTGTCCAAACTCGTCGAAGTATTTAAAATTGTCCCTTTTTTAAGAAATCTAGGTTTTCGAAGAGAACTGCAAATATACTCGGCATCCAACTGCACTTTTGAAATAATGTGCTAAATTAGCTGTGCAGCTGCTGCTGAAATCCTTTATGACAACTGCATTGACCTTTTGAGTTTTGTTGATGTTGGTTTTTTCCAGCCACATAGACAAGCCACTCTGAGAATGCCACCAAGAATTCAACAGTAAGGTACCTTCTTTCTTCCGTGTTTTGAAGGATTTGTACCACCTAACTTCTTATATTTATTTTCCTTGATCCATGGCGATTTCACTGTATGTGAACCTAATATACGTTATACCCATATTAAGTTCGATTGTGTTGTGCAACTTCTAAGAATCAATGATAGAGATTTGTCAATTTAATTGCATATCTTAGTAGTTCTCCTCTACTTATTATGCCAGATAACATTTGTTGTCTTCCTTTTCTTGTCATTTCCTTAAGGTCATCTGCTGGGGAAGACACATCTACACCAAGTGGAGATTGGAATTTTGGGGAGAACAGTCTGGTATGGTCTATTGACCTTTCCGTTTTACATGTATCCAATCTCCATTCACTAATATTTGACTATTCTTTTGTAGCCACCAAGTCATGAATATGCTAATGAACAACAACTGACCAGTTTACGGCAGTCCCTGCATTCCATTTTGATGTCACCAGGATCAGGTAAACATTGGCTATGTTTATTGTACGGTGCTCTCTCTTTTACCTTTTTTTTAGAAAAGAGGCGCTTGCCCGGCCTTAAACTGAGGCCCTTACAGGTTCAACAAGTGTCGCGGTACGATGGAATAAAACAGAGTACAAGCGATACAAGCCCGTAGGCGATAACTAGTGACGCAGGCTGCGCTAAAGGAAAAGACAATGCTCTCGAGGTAGCTCGCCAAGCCCAGTCGTCATGTCGGTGGTGCCCCTTGCGTTGCTCGACGCAGCTCAGTACACTTTGCCCGCACCTTTGAGGCGAGACCCTCCACGTGCCTTCTGTCTTGCGCCCTTGCCAATGGTTTCCAGAGCTGCAAGAAAGACACCAGTTTGTATAACAAATCAGCCGGATGCTTGATGTATATTCCCTCTATCAACGCCTTGTTTCTTGTGGTCCATAGAGACCAAGCCAAAGCACCAAATCCTAACCAGGCCATCCATCTATCTCACCCGGTAGTGGACGTTGCTAGTCTATAAAAATGCGAAAACCCACTCGGATTCCATGTTGAACCCGTTACCGCCCTCAGTGAACTCCACACAAATCTAGCCATGATACATCGGAAGATGATATGGTCGCGATCTTCATCGTCCCCACACCAAATGCATTTGCCATCGCCCGGGCCTCTTCTTTTTTGCACTTGGTCCCCACTAGCAATTCGGTTACGCGCCACTTGCCAAAGGAATATCTTAATTTTTGCCGCGAGACGGGCCTTCCATATCCCTGACATGTCACACGGTGTCATAGATTTGAAAATCTCCCTATATAAAGATCCGGTGGAGAAGCGCCCAGACGGCTCCAATCGCCATATAACCTCATCATTTCCTTGGCCCAACCTATGTCCTTGCAATCTATCGCGCATGTCGTCCCATTCCGCGCTTTCCACCTCCCCTAATGGGCGACGAAACTGGGGCGCCCACTGCCCTTGCCTCCAGACTTCCGCCACCTTAGCGAGTTGGTTAGTAGCGATGGCAAATAGGGTTGGGAATGCCAGAGATAACCGTTCTTCCCCACATCAAATATCCGTCCAAAAGCACGCAGCTTTACCGTTGTGAACTGTAAATTTAGTCCCCAAGCGCAGTAACGACTGCACTTTCCTAATATCCCTCGCAAACTGTGACAATTTAGTGTTTCTTCTAAACTCCACCCCTTCGTGGACCAAATATTTGGTAGTGAATATATCTAGCCACAGGCCTCCCTGCCCCGTCAGAATTTTCCATGCCCATTTTGTCATGAGACACCAATTCATTACTTTGGTATTGATCACCCCCAAGCCGCCAACCTCTTTAGGTTGGCAAATCTTATCCCAGCTCACCAGATGATACCTCTGCTTCCCGTTCTCCTTCGCCCAGAAGAAATGGGACCGAATCTTATTAAGTTTGTCATGAATCCCATCCTGAAGAAGGTAAAAGCCCATCACGAACATCGGTATATTTGTAAGGTAGTCGTTTATGAGTACCAGCCGTCCCCCCGAGGCCAATAGTTTACCCTGCCATGGCTCGACTCTTGCCGCAGTTTTCTCCACCACAGGCTGGAACTCACACATGGTTATCGCCCTTGATGATACGGGCATCCCCAAGTATTTGATTGGGATGGACCCCAATTCGCAGTTCATCATGTGTGTCGCCCTAAGTTGAGACTCAAGGTCACCTCCCGTGACTATCGCCTCACTCTTTGCGAAGTTAATTTTTAGACCCGACATCTCCTCGAAGCACATCAGTAGAAATTTAAGGTTCATAATTTCCCTCTCAGATTTTTTTATAAAGATGAGCGTGTCATCTGCGTATTGAAGGTGCGATATTCCTCCGGGAATAATGCCCTGGGCCACCCCAGATATATGCCCCGCCACCTTGGCACGGTCGAGAATTGATGCAAGTGCATCTGCCAAGATGTTAAACAAAAGCGGGGATATAGGATCCCCTTGTCTGACTCCTCTCTTATTTCTGAAGAACGCCCCTACCTCGCCATTAATATTAACTGCCGTTTGTCCCCCCTGTACAAGTTGCTGCATCCAGCTAATCCAGAGTGGGTCAAAGCCTTTTGCCTTAAGAACCTCCTCCAGAAATTCCCACCGCACTCAGTCATACGCCTTCTCGAAGTCGATTTTAAGGATGAACACCTCTTATTTAGTGGTATTGATTTCGTGTAGGACCTCATGTAACACCGCAACCCCATCTAATATACTTCTCCCTCGAATAAAAGCCGTCTGGTTCGGGTCAATGATCTTATTTGCCACTGGCGACAGGCGTGTCGCAGGTCCCTTGGCCAGGAGCCGGAAGCTGACATTGATTAGGGTTATTGGACGGAATTGTCGAATGTTATCCGCCCCGGGAACCTTAGGAATTAGTGCCAGCACCCCATAGTTAAGCCGCTTGACGTCAATTCTACCAAGGGAGAATTCGTGCACCAAATTAAGAAACTAAGGTCCCACCATCTCCCATAATCTTTTGTAGAAGATTACCGGGAACCCGTCGGGCCCCGGTGCCGTATTCACCCTCATGTTATTTAAGTTGTTGGTCACCTCGACTAGAGTAAAGGGGCGCACTAAAGCATAATTGTCCTCCCTCGACACCTTCCATTGAGGTTCCCACATATCCGGTCCGAGGAAGGCAGCCCCTCTTGATGTGGTCCCCAACAATTGCCTATAGAACCAATCGATATGTGCTCGAAGCTCTGCTTCCCCAGAGTACATGATACCCCCTTCGGTGAGGGACCTAATCGTGCATCTTCGCCGGCGGCCATTTGCCACTGCATGAAAAATTCCGTGCTAGCGTCCCCTTTTAGTACCCATCTCTGTTGCTAGTACATCTCCTCACATGTCAGTACGAAAATCATCTCCTCCTCCACTGCATATCGACGAGCCCACTCGTCATGTGATAAGCCTACGTTATTGGCTTGATGGTCCAATTTCTTAATTTCTTGTAATAAGGCCGCATTTCGTCGCATTAGATCACTCCCAATATTCGCTCCCCACCCACGCAGGTGATGTCAGGCTCGACGGATACAGTGTTGCCCCTCATCCAAGGCATCACATAGCGGACCGTACCGATGAGGTCTATTTGTCCTGGCCGCACCCCAAATACGTTTGATCATCTCGACAAAACCCGGTAGGTAGATCCACTGTTTCTCAAAAAAGAATCGTTTACGAATTCTACGGTAGTTCTCCCCTGATTGAAGGATGACAGGGCAATGATCCGATCCCAGCCGGGTCTCAGCAATGAGAGAGCTTGCTGGGAACTTTGACTCCCAATCCATGGAGACAAAAACTCGATCTAAAACACAATGAACCGGATTGTCCTGGTTGTTGGTCCATGTATAGCGGGCCCCCACCCGGTGAAGCTCGATAAGAGCTAACTCTGCCACCCATTCGTTAAACGAGTCAACCAACCCTCTATCACTAATTATCTGATTGCTTTTGTCCTCCGCGGACCGGATTACATTAAAGTCCCCCCCCCCCCCGATGACAACTGGGCCTATTGCATTCGAAATCTTGATGAACATTTCTCTCAAGAAATCTCGAGACCTAGCATGATCTGCTGGCCCATACACCACCACTAATTCCCATCTAAAGTTATTATTGTGCTGGAGCAGATCTACTGCCAAAAAGAACTCCCCCCTGGAGAACGAGAGCACATCAAATGTGTCTTTATTGACCCCAACAAGAATCCCTCCCGATCTACCGTTTGCTGGAACCCACTCCCAATGGAACAGGAGAGCTCCCTCCAAGGAGTCAAGCTCATTCTGCGAGAAGGATGCGCGAATGGTTTCCTGGAGCCCCACGAAGTCGAGACGTTGGTCGCGGATGTACTGAATCAGCTGTCTTCTTCGGTCCCGTTGACCGAACCCTCTTAGATTCCATATGATGCCCCTCATTGCTCACCGATGGGGGACTGGGCCCCGGCCCCTTCAATTATTTGGAGAATCTGGCCGGTGGTGCCCCTACCTCTCCCCCGGCCGCGACCACGTCCACGACCCCTCCCGCCGCCGCGACCCATGACTGCACGACCCGACGACAGTGCCTTCTCCCTGGCAGTGTAGTCGGGGCCCTGTGCGCTAGCCTCGGCCAACCTCGTTCGCTCCAAGTCCCGGCGCGGGATGGCCTCCGCGATCTTGGCCTGAGCATCCTCCTGTGCCCGAAAGCACTCCAGCACCTCTAATGGAGACCGTTCCTCGGATCCTAAGATCACATTGCATTCCTTGGCCACCCGGAGAAGGTGTGCATCCGACGCAAGGGCTAAAACTTTAAAGGACGACATGGATCGAGTAATTGGTTTGGAGGCTATACCTTGCATAGATTTATTGGCCTTGAGTGTCATGGCCTTGTCCATCATCTTGGAGGCCTTGGAAGCCGCCGCCCTCTTGCTTGTACGTGAGGCTCGAACCGGTGATGCCGCGGACGCCACCGTGGCCGTCCCCGCCGCCGTGCCCACTTGCGCCCGGGGGTCACGGCCTTGTCCCGCGCCGGGGTTTGCTCAAGGTCGTCGCGGATGCGCTCAAAGGCCGCCACGCTCTCTCTTTTACTGGCTGTTGACCGTTCATATATTGCAAAACCTTTGCTCTGTGAAGCTGGATATTTGGTAGAATTCGTGTGCAAATATTATGCGTAATGTAAAGGGGTCATTTTTCAACTTGCGACTTTGGTAGCTCGCTTTGCTGACAGGGATTTAAATCTTCTTTTTAGCATCTTCATTGACAGGGATATAATTGAAGTAACAAAAAAACATGTAAAACCATATCCTGTAGTTGATGTGCTAAATAAATAAGAGGAGCAGTTGTATGAGCAAAAAATTCTTTAGGACTGACAAAAATCATTTAAATTATACAAAAGCTCAGCTAAAGGTTCACTGCAGCATGTGTCTGAAAATAGGAAAACATAAATTTAAGGAGACGATGCAACTAGGGCAATAAAGTCAATTGTAATAAGTTGTGTTAGCCCCTCTGTGAAAGCTGTGACAAAGGAGGTGCATTAACAGGTTTCACCGGCTGATGGTTTGCAAAATTGAACTTCCAAAACATCACTAACCTTGCTTTTGCTGAAGGGTATGTTCATCCGACGAAACCAGTGCTGAACACCGATGCTGATGGCAAACTATGGCTCTCTTTGCCGCTAGATGACCTCTTCTCATAGCTTCCAGGGCTCCCATCCTTGACAAAAATGTTGTATCGTATCTGAGGATGGAGGCCGGAGCCCCTGGTCTTCGCCAGATCACTGTTGCCTGTAACTGTTCTCAGCTTCAACTCAGGCCTACTACCTGGTGAACCATAATCCTGCCCATTATTTTTATCAGACGGTGATAATTCAGATGACAAATGAGAAAGGAAGGAGTTTGGCAAGACGACTTCGGTTCACACGTGAAAGTTAGGAGCGCAAATCAAAGTAAAGATGAACTTATTTTTGCTCAAGTGTTGAGTGTGAAGAAGAAAATAAGGGACTACGGTTGCTGGTGGAGTCACGTGGAGCCTCAGAGTAGCTGTGGCACTCATGGTATAATCTCAAGTCCAATGTACATGGAAGTTCGACTCATGGACGAATTTAAGGTGGCGGAAAATATTCGCCAAGATAGAGTTTGTTGGAGTTGTATCAAATGTTGTGCAAGGTAGGTTACAGTTGAAATTGGAGTCGTACTTTGGCAGGCAGTATGGTGTCATGTCCTAATAGGAAACTTGTATTCTAGGTCTCATGCATATATAATGTGAGGCTAGACAAACGATGTAACATATGTAACATAATAGCACATGCACACAACGCCCAAGTGATCGGTGTGGTATTGCAGTGTCATGAGAGGAGCGCCGGTAGCCATGCCCCGGGGATTAGCATATGATCGCCGAACCTTGTTGGCATTGCTTGTTTCTCGGTGGATTGATCGTGTACCTTGAATTATTTTAACAAGATGGGAACCAGCTCCGATCCATATGAATACGCAGGGCGGACGATGATTGTTGATTCTCGAACTGATGACATCTTTTTAGCCCGGGTGTTTGATGCTTTCAGCAAGGCAATGGCAACAGCAGTGTGAGACAAGGGGTTTATGGTGAGACTAGTGGTAATCTGTTTGGATTCTGCCATAGCCAGCCCTGCCAATCACGGGCGTGCCAAAAATTTGGCGGAGCAAAAGGCCGCCAGCTTCTCGCCAAATAGTTGGCGTGGAATTGAACAGGGGCTGTTGGGATTCCAGCCAACAACCGCCAAGCCAAAAAATTGGAAGTTGACCAGCTGTTTGGTGCTCGTTTGGATGGTGACCAAATATTGGGCACGGCCGGGCTGCACGGGCTTCTCTAGTTCATTTTGGTGCCAACTCATGGTCAAGGCACGGGCGGCTGGATGCTGCGCCAAATTTTTGGCTCGCCCACGGTTTGGTAGGGCTGGTCAGGGCAGCATCCAAACACACCCTTCTGGGCACGCCAAAGAATCGGCATCCATCCAAACACATAGCTACCGCACGGCGGCTCGGCGATCTAAACCAAACAGGCCCACTTGACTTGCTTCAGGCCTACCAGTGGTAATTCGGTGGAGTAGAGCGACCGTCCAATGGTGGAGATGAAGTTTAAAGGGACTACCCTGAAGCTGCCACCGGAGAACGTGTTCCATGGACTGTCGTAGTGAACTGAAAGTTTGCTTGGCATTTAAGCCGGATGTTGCTGGTGTGAGAAATGTTCAGATTCTGGGGAACAAAGCAACAAGATCATTTAAAGTCGTGTATCATCTCCAGGCCATGTATTTTGGCTTTCAACCTGGTGCATGCTGATGGGAGCGACTGGTCTATATCCCATACAAGCAAGGTATTGCTATCCTAGTACTCTACTGGTAACACTAATAGATGAAACTACTCTTTGGTGCTAATTTCAATAACTATCCCTTTTAGAGTTGTGTGTTTCTCCAATTTGGACGCCTGATGTTTGATAAACTAACATGGATGTCTGAAAATATTATGTTCATCGGCTCAAAAAAAATTTTATGTTCTTAATACCTTATCTACAATATTTTTACTTGAAGAGTATGTAACATAGAGCTCATTTAAAAAAACATAGAGCTCATATTCCTATTTGTAAATCACTTAATCAGACTTTTATTCTGCTGATGCACTAAATATATGTAGTGTGCACCAAATATGTTCCAAAATACTTGAGTCAAACGTCTTTAAGTTTGACAATGTATATAAAAAATATATTATATACAATATAACCATATACTTTGTGGTTAATCTAATGAAACTAATTTGGTGTTGTAGATGTTGGTATTTTTTCAATATATTCGGTCAAACTTAAAGATGTTTGACTTATAAAAAATCTAAAACTTCAAGTACTTTGAAACTGAGGGAGTATATTTTTGTTTTCTTATATATACATAACAGCCCCAACGAGCTATTTATTTCTGAAGATACTTACATCGTTAGCTTGTGCTTGAAAACTACCAATAATGCATAATTAGGATTATTACGAAATGCAACCGATGATCATAGATGATGTACTGAATACGTCTCTCTTTGCCTGTCGCCGAGTTGCACCCGACAGATTGCATGTCCTGTTAAAATACCCCTATAGTCAATTTTCAGTAACAACAAAAGGACCTTGTAATCTTCTCCCATGTCCATTCCTGTCTGGAGAAACAAAAGTCAGCATTGTTGGGTACAAAAGAACAAATGGCAAAAGGTAAAATCCAAATTGCAATATCATATCTTTTGCAAATTCAGAGAAATCTCAAGTATCTGAAAGTGACGTTGTTTGTGCTGTGAAGTGTGAAGTGGTAGAAAAATGGAATAAGAGGGCAGTCAAAGCATATACAGAGTTTCCACATGCCATAAAATTACTGGTTTGTTCGAAAGAAAACTAATTTACTGATTACACATGACATTTTCAATGATTGCGCTTATCTATTTCTGGATATAATCTTATTTAAATGCATTTACAATGTGAGAACTTATGTCTATCTTTATTCAAGTATTTATTGCCCCCTTTTTTACTGTACTTGTTGCCCTCTTTGTCCAATAGGCTACTGGAAACCCGGTAAACATTTTCATGCTATGTGGTGGCGGTGAGTGTTTGACAAAAAACTACCATTTTAGGGGATTTTGTCCCACAGAACTACCACTTTTTTAAAACTGACCGAAAACTACCAAAAATTGCTAATTTTGTGTCTAAAAACTACCACTTTCGGAAAATGGTCGGTTTAGACGATTTAAACACGTTTATGACATGCGGGACCCATCCATCAGGGCTGACATGGCGGCAAAGTCAACTTCATTTATTTTGACCGTTAAGTTGATCGTTATTACAGATGGGGCCCGCATGTCAGCACCAATCTTCTTCTTCCTCATTCCCTCTCTCTCTATTTGGCATTTCAACAAACACCTCACGAGCACCACCACGCCGCCGCCGGTGATGAGGTCTCCGCGCCGCCGAGAACACTGAGGAGTTGGGCCTGCTGGCCACGGCCGATGATACGTCTCCAACGTATCTATAATTTTTTATTGTTCCATGCTATTATATTATCTGTTTTGGATGTTTTATATGCATTAATATACTATTTTATAATATTTTTGGGACTAACCTATTAACCTAGAGCCCAGTGCCAGTTTTGGTTTTTTTCTTGTATTTTAACTTCGTGGGAAAGGAATACCAAACGGAGTCCAAACGCAATAAAACCTTCGCGATGATTTTTCTTGGACCAGAAGACACCCAGGAGACTAGGAGATGAAGTCGGAGGAGCCACGAGGCGGCCACAAGGGTGGAGGGCGCGCCTAGGGGGGTAGGGCGCACCCCCTGCCTTGTGGGCCCCCGTGACTCCCCTGACCTAATTCTTTCGCCTATATATTCACATATGTTCCCAAAACACCAGAAGCATCCACGAAAAGACTTTTCCACCACCGCAACCTTCTGTACCCGTGAGATCCCATCTAGGGACCTTTTCCGACACCCTGCCGGAGGGGGATTCGATCACGGAGGGCTTCTACATCAACTCTATTGCCCTTCCGATGAAGCGTGAGTAGTTTACTTCAGACCTACGGGTCCATAGCTAGTAGCTAGATGGCTTCTTCTCTCTCTTTGATTCTCAATACCATGTTCTTCTCGTTGTTCTTGGAGATCTATCCGATGTAATATTCTTTTGCGGTGTGTTTGTGGAGATCCGATGAATTGTGGATTTATGATCAGCTTAGCTATGAATATTATTTGAATCTTCTCTGAATTCTTATATGCATGATTTGATATCTTTGTAATTCTCTTCGAATTATCAGTTTGGTTTGGCCAACTAGATTGGTTTTTCTTGCAATGGGAGAAGTGTTTAGCTTTGGGTTCAATCTTGCGGTGTCCTTTTCCAGTGACAGTAGGGGCAGCAAGGCATGTATTGTATTGTTGCCAT
This sequence comes from Thinopyrum elongatum, assembly GCA_011799875.1. NCBI lineage: Eukaryota > Viridiplantae > Streptophyta > Magnoliopsida > Poales > Poaceae > Thinopyrum > Thinopyrum elongatum. The sequence goes on along the minus strand of CM022301.1, from coordinate 220,792,841 downwards.
CGAAGATAAAAAGATGGGGTTTACATCATATTGCTTGAGTTTATTCCTCTACATCATGTCATCTTACTTAATGCGTTACTTTGTTCTTCATGAACTTAATACTCTAGATGCAGGCAGAAGTCGGTCGATGTGTGGAGTAATAGTAGTAGATGCAGAATCGTTTCGGTCTACTTGACACGGACGTGATGCCTATATTTCATAATCATTGCCTTGCATATCGTCATAACTTTACGCTTTTCTATCAATTGCTCGACAGTAATTTGTTCACCCACCGTATTATTTGCTATCTTCAGAGAAGCCTCTAGTGAAACCTATGGCCCCCGGGTCTATTTTCCATCATATTACTTTCCGATCTATTATTTTGCAATCTTTTATTTTCAGATCTATAAACCAAAAAACCCAAAAATATTTACTTTATCTTTTGTTTAGTTTTACGTATCTCTATCAGATCTCACTTTTGCAAGTAACCGTGAAGGGATTGACAACCCCTTTATCACGTTGGGTGCAAGTTGTTTGATTGTTTGCGTAGGTGCTAGGTGATTTGTGCGTTGTCTCCTACTGGATTGATACCATGGTTCTCTAACTGAGGGAAATACTTATCTCTACTTTGCTGCATCACCCTTTTCTCTTCAAGGAAAAAACCAACGCAAGCTCAAGAAGTAGCAGGAAGAATTTCTGGCGCCGTTGCCGGGGATATCTACGCCAAGTCAAGACATACCAAGTACCCATCATAAAACTCTCATCTCTTGCATTACATTATTCGCCATTTTCCTCTCGTTTTCCTCTCCCCCACTTCTAAAACGATTTTCGAAAAGATTTGCCTTTTTATTCGCCCTTCTTCCGTTCGTCTTTTTGTTTGCTTTTTGTGTGCTCGTGGGTTGGATTGCTTGCCATGTCTCTACCGTCTTTCAATGTGACTAGCACTTTTACCCCTCCTTTGTCTCCTGACTTTGAAGTTCTTCACTTCAAACAAAGACAATGAGAAAATTTAAAGGATGCTTGGTATAGAATGATAGAGTCTTATCGTAACTGCACTATAGAGGGGGATTTTAAGATTTTCCTTCGTAATTTTTATGTTGGACTAACCAGGTCCCATAGGCAACTTTTGGATTTCGCTGCTAAAGGGAATTTTATTGAAATTGATCCCAATATTGCTTATGAGATAATAGAAGGAATGGTGGGAATTTCACCTTCACAGAAGGGATTACATCACACCCAAGAGGGAACACAAGTTTTTGAGAAACTATGTGAAGTACAGAAAAATTTGCAAAAATCCCTTGAACCCCTCAAAAATGTTAGTGGAAACCTCCACCGCATGAATATGTTGATCACTCTTTGCAATAAGCGGTTGGATGCTCTAGATCTAAAGATTTCCGAATATGAGGAGAAACGCAAAGAACCTCCCGGATTTGAGCATAATTCCATTAAAAAGATAAAAATCAAAGATGACAATACCTAGATCTATTTGTGTTTTTATGCCTAGCTAAGGGCGTTAAACAATAGCGCTTGTTGGGAGGCAACCCAATTTTATTTTTGTTTTTGCTTTTTGTTCCTGTTTTTCTTTGAATAATTCATCTAGCCTCTGGTTAGATGTGGTTTTGTGTTTTAATTAGTGTTTGTGCCAAGTAAAACCATGGCTTACGGTGATAGTTGATTTGATCTTACTGAAAAACAGAAACCTTTGCGTCCAGTCACAGAATTTTAATAATTCACTGGAGCATTGAAAAACCATGAATTTTTTACACGAGATTTATATACAAATTTCCTCTATTGTCCAAAGTTTTCAGAATTTTTGTAGTTACATAAGTATTAGAAAAATTCGGATCTTCGCAGACTATTCTGTTTTTGACAGATTCTGTTTTCTTTGTGTTGTTTGCTTATTTTGATGAATCTATGGGTAGTATCGGGGGGTATGAACCATGGAGAAGTTGGAATACAGTAGATATTACACCAATATAAATAAAGAATGAGTTCACAACAGTACCAAAAGTGGTGATTTAATTTCTTATACTAACGGAGCTTATGAGATTTTCTGTTGAGTTTTGTGTTGTGAAGTTTTCAAGTTTTGGGTAAGGATTTGATGGACTATGGAATAAGGAGTGGCAAGAGCCTAAGCTTGGGGATGTCCAAGGCACCCCAAGGTAATATTCAAGGACAACCAAGAGCCTAAGCTTGGGGATGCCCCGGAAGGCATCCCCTCTTTCGTCTTCGTCTATCGGTAACTTTACTTGAGGCTATATTTTTATTCACCACATGATATGTGTTTTGCTTGGAGCGTCTTGTATGATTTGAGTCTTTGATTTTTAGTTTGCCACAATCATCCTTGCTGTACACATCTTTTGAGAGGTACACGCATGAATCGTGATTTATTAGAATACTCTATGTGTTTCACTTATATCTTTTGAGCTAGGCAATTTTGCTCTAGTGCTTCACTTATATCTTTTTAGAGCACGGCGGTGGCTTTATTTTATAGAAATTATTGAACTCTCATGCTTCACTTATATTATTTTGAGAGTCTCTAAAAAGCATGGTAATTTGCTTTGATTATGAATTTAGTCCTAATATGATAGACATCCAAGAGGGATATAATAAAAACTTTCATATAAAGTGCATTGAATACTATGAGAAGTTTGATTCCTTATGATTGTTTTGAGATATAAAGATGATGATATTAGAGTCATGCTAGTGAGTAATTGTGAATTGGAGAAATACTTGTGTTAAGGTTTGTGAGTCCCGTAGCATGCACGTATGGTGAACCGTTATGTAACGAAGTTGGAGCATGAGATATTTTTTGATTGTCTTCCTTAGAGTGGCGGTCGGGGACGAACGATGGTCTTTTCCTACCAATCTATCCCCCTAGGAGCATGCGCGTAGTACTTTGTTTTGATGACTAATAGATTTTTGCAATAAGTATGTGAGTTCTTTATGACTAATGTTGAGTCCATGATTATACGCACTCTCACCCTTCCACCTTTGCTAGCCTCTCTAGTGCCGCGCAACTTTTGCCGGTACCATACACCCACCATATACCTTCCTCAAAACAGCCACCATACCTACCTATTATGGCATTTCCATAGCCATTCCGAGATATATTGCCATGCAACTTTCCGCCGTTCCATTTTATTATGACACACTTCATCATTGTCATACTGCTTTGCATGATCATGTAGTTGATATCGTATTTGTGGCAAAGCCACCTTTCATAATTCTTTCGTACATGTCACTCTTGATTCATTGCACATCCCGGTACACCGCCGGAGGCATTCATACAGAGTCATATTTTGTTCTAAGTATCGAGTTTTAATTCTTGAGTTGTAAGTAAATAAAAGTGTGATGATCTTCATTATTAGAGCATTGTCCCATGTGAGGAAATAAAAAAAAGAGGCCAAAGAAGCCAAGCCAAAAAAAAGAAGAAAAAAAATAAAATAAAAAGAGAAAAGAAAAAAAATGAGAGAAAAAGAGAGAAGGGGCAATGCTACTATCCTTTTTCCACACTTGTGCTTCAAAGTAGCACCATGATCTTCATGATAGAGAGTCTCCTATTTTGTCACTTTCATATACTAGTGGGAAATTTTCATTATAGAACTTGGCTTGTATATTCCAACGATGGGCTTCCTCAAATTGCCCTAGGTCTTCATGAGCAAGCAAGTTGGATGCAGACCCACTTAGTTTTCTTTTGAGCTTTCATACACTTATAGCTCTAGTGCATCCATTGCATGACAATCCCTACTCACTCACATTGATATCTATTGATGGGCATCTCCATAGCCCGTTAATACGCCTAGTTGATATGAGACTATCTCCTTCTTTTTTGTCTTCTCCACAACCACCATATTCTATTCCACCTATAGTGTTATGTCCATGGCTCACGCTCATGTATTGCGTGAAAATTGAAAAAGTTTGAGAACACTAAAAGTATGAAAGAATTGCTTGGCTTGTCATCGGGGTTGTGCATAATTAGAATATTTTGTGTGATGAAGATGGAGCATAGTTAGACTATATGATTTTGTAGGGATAAGCTTTCTTTGGCCATGTTATTTTGAGAAGACATAATTGCCTTGTTAGTATGCTTGAAGTATTATTGTTTTTATGTCAATATTAAACTTTTGTTTTGAATCTTATGGATCTGAACATTCATGCCACAATAAAGATAATTACATGGATAAATATGTTAGGTAGCATTCCACATCAAAAATTATGTTTTTATCATTTACCTACTCGAGGACGAACAGGAATTAAGCTTGGGGATGCTTGATACGTCTCCAACGTATCTATAATTTTTGATTGTTCCATGCTATTATATTATCTGTTTTGGATGCTTTATATGCATTAATATGCTATTTTATATTATTTTTGGGACTAACCTATTAACCTAGAGCCCAGTGCCAGTTTCTGTTTTTCCTTGTTTTTTAGCTTCGTGGGAAAGGAATACCAAACGGAGTCCAAACGGAATAAAACCTTCGCGATGATTTTTCTTGGACCAGAAGACACCCAGGAGACTTGGTGATGAAGTTGGAGGAGCCACGAGGCGGCCACAAGGGTGGAGGGCGCGCCCCCTGCCTTGTGGGCCCCCGTGACTCGCCTGACCTAATTCTTTCGCCTATATATTCACATATGTTCCCAAAACACCAGAAGCATCCACGAAAAGACTTTTCCACCGCCGCAACCTTCTGTACCCGTGAGATCCCATCTAGGGACCTTTTCCGACACCCTGCCGGAGGGGGATTCGATCACGGAGGGCTTCTACATCAACTCAATTGCCCTTCTGATGAAGCGTGAGTAGTTTACTTCAGACCTACGGGTCCATAGCTAGTAGCTAGATGGCTTCTTCTCTCTCTTTGATTCTCAATACCATGTTCTCCTCGTTGTTCTTGGAGATCTATCCGATGTAATATTCTTTTGCGGTGTGTTTGTGGAGATCCGATGAATTGTGGATTTATGATCAGCTTATCTATGAATATTATTTGAATCTTCTATGAATTCTTATATGCATGATTTGATATCTTTGTAATTCTCTTCGAATTATCAGTTTGGTTTGGCCAACTAGATTGGTTTTTCTTGCAATGGGAGAAGTGTTTAGCTTTAGGTTCAATCTTGCGGTGTCCTTTTCCAGTGACAGTAGGGGCAGCAAGGCACGTATTGTATTGTTGCCATCGAGGATAAAAAGATGGGGTTTACATCATATTGCTTGAGTTTATTCCTCTACATCATGTCATCTTACTTAATGCGTTACTTTGTTCTTCATGAACTTAATACTCTAGATGCAGGCAGGAGTCGGTCGATGTGTGGAGTAATAGTAGTAGATGCAGAATCGTTTCGGTCTACTTGACACGGACGTGATGCCTATATTTCATAATCATTGCCTTGGATATCGTCATAACTTTGCGCTTTTCTATCAATTGCTCGACAGTAATTTGTTCACCCACCGTATTATTTGCTATCTTGAGAGAAGCCTCTAGTGAAACCTATGGCCCTCGGGTCTATTTTCCATCGTATTAATTTCCGATCTATTATTTTGCAATCTTTTATTTTCAGATCTATAAACCAAAAAACCCAAAAATATTTACTTTATCTTTTGTTTAGTTTTATCTATCTCTATCAGATCTCACTTTTGCAAGTAACCGTGAAGGGATTGACAACCCCTTTATCGCGTTGGGTGCAAGTTGTTTGATTGTTTGCGCAGGTGCTAGGTGATTTGTGCGTTGTCTCCTACTGGATTGATACCTTGGTTCTCTAACTGAGGGAAATACTTATATCTAATTTGTTGCATCACCCTTTCCTCTTCAAGGGAAAAACCAACTCAAGCTCAAGAAGTAGCAGCCGACAAGGAGCACTTTAGCGTCGGCGCGAGCATTGGGAAGGAGGAGCGTCGCGGCCGCATTGGCAGGAACCAGCAGCAGCCGAGTCTCCTGGAACAGCGGCGCCGGCGGCCAGCGGCTTCCTCGCCGGGAGGGCGGGTGCGCTGGATCCCGCAGCGCCGATGGCTTCCTCACCGGGAGATGGAGGGGCGGGTGCTCGCCGGATCCCGCGGCGCCGGCGGTGTCCTCGCCGGGAGATGGAGGGGCGGGTGCTCACTGGATCCCGCGGCGCCGGCGGCTGCCTCGCTAGGAGTTGGAGGGCAGGTGCTGTCGGATCCCGCTGCGCCGGTGGCTGCCTCGCTGGCCAGATCGAGCGATGATGCGCGATCGGGAGGAGAGATGCGGGGTCGGGAGCAGAGGTGCAATGCGGGGTCAGGGCAGCAGTTGTATTTTTTTAACTGAGATTGGAGATTTAAAAAAAATAAGCATATTTTTTAGACTGACATGCGGGCCCCACCTGTAATAACGGTCAAAATAAACGGAGTTGACTTTGCCGCCACGTCACCTCTGACGGGTGGGTCCATGTGACGCCCCCGGCCCGATCGTGCACTAATCATACACGCAAATGCACACGATCAAGCCTAAGGACTCACGGGAAGATATCACAACACAACTCTAAAACATAAATAAAGTCATACAAGCTTTATATTACAAGCCAGGGGCCTCTAGGGCTCGAATCCATAAGCTTGCGAACAAGCGTCAGCGGAAGCATCAGATATCTGAGTACAGATATGAAACAGAAACAGAAAGGCCTTTAGAAAGGCGGGGCAAAATAAAACACTACGATCGAAAGGCGTAGGCCTCCTGCCTGGGACCCTCCGATCTTACTCCTGGTCGTCAGTCAACTCGTAGTAGTATCCATCCTCTGGGTAGTAGTAGTAGCGATCGTCGGGGCATCTGTCTCAGGGGGCTCCGTCATCTTGGTCACGTCAAACTGATATGGGGAGAAAAGGAAAACAAAGCAACCGTGAGTACTCAGCAAGCAAGGATCTACACTACATATGCAACATTTTCAATGAGAGGCTGTATATGTGGACTGGGCTGCAGAAATGCAAGAATAGAGAGAAGGCCTAGTCCTATCGAAGACTAGCATCTTCAGCGGTCTTGCAGCAGTAGAAGAGAGTAGAACAGTACAATATAATGTAGTAGTAACATTAAGTCTCAACCTCACCCAGAGATCCTTTCTCGACTCCCTGCGAGAAAGCAATCCCAGAGCCATACAGTCGTCAACCTCGTCCGGAGATCCCTTCTCGACTCCCTGCGAGAAGCAATCCCAGAGCCATAGTATCCAAGTATCCAGTTCTAAAATGTATCAATCAGGATACAACTCCGAGTGTCCTTTACCGTAGGACCGGCTATCGATAGAAGTGTTCTTCCCTGCAGGGGTGCACCAACTTACCCAACACGCTCGATTAACTCCGGCCAGACACACTTTCCTGGGTCATGCCCGGCCTCGGCCAAACGACACATCGCAACCCTACCTACAGCTCAGCAGAGAGGTCCCCGCCGGTCTACATCCTAAGCGCAAGGGGGTCTTGGCCATCGCCCCTCGCCCTCCGGGTCGTTGCGTGCCGGGCGAACCAGGCTCCACCCCTCAGGATGGTGCCGGCCCAGCCCGGCCGCAGTGCTGAACTGGACGTCTGACAGAGCTTTCGGCTGATGCATACGATGCAGAACGCCCATACTATGCCCACGTGATGGTTAGTGCTATCAGACCAGAGGTCTGCTCGGATCAAATATCCAAATCGTTAGGACTAGGGGCTTGCGGTAACGAGCAGAGACTCACGAAAGATGTGACCCCGTCGCCCCGTCTCGAGGACTTGCTGCAAGGGTTAAGAATGCCCGGCCGCGCCTCGTATTCACCACTCGGGCACCACATTGGCACCCGTCTTCACAACACTCGCCTCTCAGGCGCACGCGGGTACCCCTCAGGGCCGACCCGCCTTTCTAAGTAACAGTGTAAAGTCCAAGTATCCGTGTGTCCATAACATCAAGGGAATCTGAGGTATCACCCTCGTTGGATTCCTACTCGATGTATCCGTCAAGGTGAACTCGGAGGAATCACCGTCACTGGGTCCACACTTGAGGTGTTGTACGACAGCGTCGTTATCGGAAGCGGTGAAGGAGGAATCACCCTCGATGACCACGACCGAATAACTACTCTACAGAGTTAACATCCGAAGTGCTACAAGAGGTTTCACCCTCGGCACTCGATAGTAACGCTGCAGTGTCGTTACCACTAAGGGGGGTGATGTGCGGTGTCGGGGCCTGGTCTTCAATTCCCGTTGATCGGGTCTTCTGACGATCCAGCGCGGCAGTCGGGATAAGTAGGGTCACTGATAGGTCTCTACCCAGCCTATACTAAACAGTTTAGGATATGCAGGAAATTATCAACAGCAGGTTACAATGAACAGGCTATGCATCAGAATAGGTAAAGCAGCAGCAGCAATTCTAATGCAAGTATGGGAAATTAGAATGGGCGATATCGGGATGATCAAAAGGGGGGCTTGCCTGGTTGCTCGGCGGCAAGGGCAAGGTTGTCAGTGGTGTCTTCAGGCTCCGGAGCTGCGTCGGGATCTATCGAGAGAGAAGAGGGGGAGGAAACAGTATAAATATAGAGCAAACATGAGCAACGCAAAGTACGGCATGACAACGTGCAGTGCCGGGTGCGTTCTAACGTGTGGATGCACGTCACCGAGGAAGGAGAAATCCATCCGGGAATGTTTTCCCGGTTCCGCACATTTGTCAGACAGATGACCGGAGAAGAACGGTTGCATGTTCGGATAGTTAGGGACGTGTGACGGACGAACGGACCGCGTATCTGAATTCGTCTCGTCGTTCTGAGCAACTTTCATGTATAAAGTATTTTCATCGGAGTTACGGATTATTTAATATGATTTTCTAAAGTTTTTATTAATTTCTGGAATTTATTTAATTAATTAAAACAACATTATCCGAAACAGTGTCTTGCTGACGTCAGCATGACGTCAGGACCAGTGGGTCCCACCTGTCATAGGCTGTTTAGTTAATTAGGGATTAACTAATTAAATTACTGTTTAATTAACACTAACTACTTAATTAAATTAACCTAATCAGGATTAATTAAACTAATTAATTAATTAATTTAATTATTTTTATTTTATTTATTTTTTCCTAAAACGTTTTTGGGGGCTGGGCCCCGTTCATCAGTGGCACAGCCGGACATGTCCGAGCTGTGCCCGTTCGGCACTAGACACGTCCGGTGCCCAAATGCACGCGTGCGCGCGCGGGCACAGGCGACGGCGAGCGATCGAGGCGAGACCAGGGGGAGGGCTTGGCCAGGCGGGGCACGATCGGGGAGGTGAGGCGGCGCCGGCGGCGACGGAGGCGAGCGCGTGCGGGTGCGGTGGCGCGAGCGGCGGCGGCAACAGGCAGGGGCCGAGGCGGGCGAGCGGGAGGCGTGCGTGCGCGGGTGAGCACGGCAGGCGCGAGGCCGTGGCGAGCGGCGCGTGCTCGCGCGGCGAGGCAGCGCGGGGAGCGCGCGGTCGGGCGCGCTTGGGGACTAGGGAGAGAGGGGGGGCGGTGGCTCACAGTGGGCCAGACGAGGAGGGCAGCGTGCGTGGGGAGGCCGGCGAGGGAGAGGGCGAGGCGTGGCGAGGTCCGGCGCGACGAGGAGGAGGCGAGGAGGCAACGGCGACGGCGAAGGGCGTCGGGGATGGGCGCCGGCGTCGAGGCGCGTTGGGGCGATGATGAGGACGTCCGGCGTGGCGGCCGAGGCGGTGGAGGCCGGCGGTGCGGTGGTCCGGCGAGGTGGTGGTGGTCGGCGACGAGGCCGGGGCAGCACCGGGCGGCGAGCGGCGACGGGCCTCCTCTCACGATCTCAATCCAGTTCTGGATCGGATCGGGGGGGAGTGTGTGTGGCGTGCGTGTGTGTGTCGGTGGAGGGGGCCAGGGGGGAGTGGGGGGTTATGGGGATGGGGTGGGTCGGCCGGCTGGGCTTTGGCCCAGCTGGGCCGGGGGGGTTTTCTCCCTTTTTCCTTTTTTTCTGTTTTCTTCTGTCTTTTTCTTTTTTCTTAATTCATATATCTCTGTTTAGTAAATAGTTAGGCCCCAAACCGAATTTTGTAAAAAGGGAGACCTAGTCCATAAATACCAGTGCTTTATACCCTAACACCAAAAACTAGTTTGGAGGCAATTGGAGGTCACACAATTTTTATAATAATTAAAATGCATTAGTCCTAGCTGTTTTGGTAATGTTAGTGCCACCTATTTAATTTATTTATTGTTGGTTTCAATTTTAGAATAGTCTCTGTAATATTTGCCATTTATCGAACATTTTAGTTTTTATGCTGGACAACTTTTATATTTCACTTTCATTTAAATTTGAATTTGACTTAGGAGTTGAAATGCATTATGATGCAAATGATGATCATGCACTCTTAAACATGATGACTTGTCATTATCAAAAGGGTGATTACTGTAGTTAACCACCAGGGGTGTTACAAATCTCCTCTACTAACAAGAATTCTCGTCCCGAGAATTAAGAGGTAGAAGGAAAAAGTTCGGGGTATTCCGTACGAAGATTATCCTCGCGTTCCCAAGTGGCTTCATCTTCAGTATGATTTGACCACTGAACTTTGAGGAACTTGGTAACTTTCTGACGGGTCCGACGTTCAGCTTCATCGAGAATGCGGATCGGATGCTCCTTATAAGAAAGGTCATCTTGCAATTCGAGCACCTCGTGATCCACTGCTCGGTGCGGAGATTCTTTGAAGCATTTACGAAGTTGCGACACATGGAAGACGTCGTGGATATGGGAGAATTGCGGCGGCAACTCCAATTTATACGCCACCTGACCACGTCTAGCAATAATGTGGAAAGGACCAATGTAGCGTGGAGCTAGCTTGCCCTTGATTCCAAAACGGTGAGTGCCCTTCATAGGAGTGACTCGCAGATAAGCCTGATCACCAGGTTGATAAGTCAAACCCCATCGTTTGCGATCATAGCTGCTCTTCTGGCGGTCCTGAGCCGCCTTGAGATTTTCCCGGACAATACGAACTTGTTCTTCGGCGTGTTGAATAATATCCGGACCCACGAGCGGTCGTTCCCCAGTTTCTGACCAATTCAGAGGGGTTCGACACTTACGTCCATATAGAACTTCGAAGGGGGCCATTTTTAAGCTGGCTTGATAGCTGTTGTTATAAGAGAACTCGGCATACGGGAGAGATTCTTCCCACTTCTTGCCGAAAGAAATGACACAAGCTCGAAGCATGTCTTCAAGCACTTGATTAACTCGTTCAACTTGGCCTTGGGATTGGGGGTGATAAGCTGAACTCCAGGTAATATGAGTTCCCATAGTTGTTTGAAAACTTTCCTAGAATTTGGAAGTGAAAAGACCGCCACGGTCCGAACTGATCTCCTTCGGAATACCGTGGAGTGAAACAATTCTGGAGATATACAACTCTGCTAACTGACTAGCAGTGATCGTTTCTTTGACAGGCAGAAAGTGTGCAACTTTAGAGAGTTGGTCGACGACGACAAGAATAGCATCGTGGCCCTTCTGTGACCTGGGAAGTCCTGTAACGAAATCCATCTGAACCTTATCCCATTTCCATAGAGGAATAGGAAGTGGTTGCAGAATTCCAGCAGGCTTCTGATGTTCTGCTTTAACGCGACGACACACATCACATTCAGCAACATATCGAGCAATATCCTGCTTCATTTTAGACCACCAGTACCTTTGACGGAGATCACGATACATCTTGGTGCTACCCGGATGAATAGACAGCGGGGTATCATGTGCCTTCTTCATGACTTTGTCAGTCATAAGTTCGAAGCGAGGTACGACAATGCGGTTTCTAAAATACAAGGTTCCATCTTCAGACAGCGAGAAATCCCTGTACTTTACAAGGTGAAGGTCTTTCTTCATCAGATCAACTTCAGCATCTTTAGCTTGCGCATCCTTAACAGCTTTCTCAAGATCTGGTTGTATCACAAGGTTATTAAGAGAACCCTGTGGAACAATACGCAGATGTAGCTTGCACAGTTATTCAAAAAGACGAGGTTGAGCTCGCCTAACCATGAGGTTGTCGCAATAGGACTTGTGGCTTAAGGCATCAGCCATCACGTTAGCCTTGCCAGGGGTATAGGAAATACCCAAATCATAGTCCGCAATGGCCTCCATCCATCTTTGCTGACGGAGGTTTAGAGAAGGTTGAGTGAACAAGTACTTCAGACTTTTATGATCCGTGTAGATCTCGCAACGATTACCGAGAAGGTAATGTCGCCACAACTACAGTGCATAGATGACAGCAGCTAGTTCTAGATCATGTACCGGATAATTCTCTTCATGTGGGCGCAACTGACGAGAGCCATAAGCAATCACCTTACGCTCTTGCATTAGGACACAGCCTAATCCTTCACGGGATGCGTCACAATAAATCACAAAGTCTTTGCGGGTGTCTGGAGGAGATAGTACTGGGGTATTGTAACGGATTGACATCTGCCCCAGTGGATAAAGAATGTACTCTGGATGTATCCCTACTCGAACAGCTGGTAGCTGCGTCGCAGGGTGTGGTGGAAACAAACGATCCATCTGAAACAGAGGAAACTCATGATTGTCAAAAGACAAGGAGAAGTATAACCGATCTCGGAGAGAAAGGTTAAACAAAACAATGGAAAGGAAAATGATTATCAGACTAATCAGATCAATATCAGGGAAATCGCACAGATATCCAGCTCTTCGGGTGGACGAGAATTACGAGATCCTAAGTGTCGGCGTTAGTAAACTTTTAACCCGAATAGAAGAGAGGTCAGAGTCCCAGAGTAAAGGTCAAGGAGTAAAAGATCCTAATACCACCCAATTGGCGACGTGGGCCCGTAAGCCACACAGCCAAGTTAGTAAAACAGTTTTCGGTTACTAGACTCAACTTCGGCCAAGGAGTTGGAAAGGGGGATTCCTACAGTCAGTCGGCTCTGATACCAACTTGTGACGCCCCGGCCCGATCGTGCACTAATCATACACGCAAATGCACACGATCAAGCCTAAGGACTCACGGGAAGATATCACAACACAACTCTAAAACATAAATAAAGTCATACAAGCTTTATATTACAAGCCAGAGGGCTCGAATCCATAAGCTTGCGAACAAGCGTCAGCGGAAGCATCAGATATCTGAGTACAGATATGAAACAGAAACAGAAAGGCCTTTAGAAAGGCGGGGCAAAATAAAACACTACGATCGAAAGGCGTAGGCCTCCTGCCTTGGACCCTCCGATCTTACTCCTGGTCGTCAGTCAACTCGTAGTAGTATCCATCCTCTGGGTAGTAGTAGTAGCGATCGTCAGGGCATCTGTCTCAGGGGGCTCCGTCATCTTGGTCACGTCAAACTGATATGGGGAGAAAAGGAAAACAAAGCAACCGTGAGTACTCAGAAGTACTCAGCAAGCAAGGATCTACACTACATATGCAACATTTTCAATGAGAGGCTGTATATGTGGACTGTGCTGCGGAAATGCAAGAATAGAGAGAAGGCCTAGTCCTATCGAAGACTAGCATCTTCAGCGGTCTTGCAGCAGTAGAAGAGAGTAGAACAGTACAATATAATGTAGTAGTAACATTAAGTCTCAACCTCACCCAGAGATCCTTTCTCGACTCCCTGCGAGAAAGCAATCCCAGAGCCATACAGTCATCAACCTCGTCCGGAGATCCCTTCTCGACTCCCTGCGAGAAGCAATCCCAGAGCCATAGTATCCAAGTATCCAGTTCTAAAATGTATCAATCAGGATACAACTCCGAGTGTCCTTTACCGTAGGACCGGCTATCGATAGAAGTGTTCTTCCCTGCAGGGGTGCACCAACTTACCCAACACGCTCGATTAACTCCGGCCGGACACACTTTCCTGGGTCATGCCCGGCCTCGGCCAAACGACACATCGCAACCCTACCTACAGCTCAGCAGAGAGGTCCCCGCCGGTCTACATCCTAAGCGCAAGGGGGTCTTGGCCATCGCCCCTCGCCCTCCGGGTCGTTGCGTGCCGGGCGAACCAGGCTCCACCCCTCAGGATGGTGCCGGCCCAGCCCAGCCGCAGTGCTGAACTGGACGTCTGACAGAGCTTTCGGCTGATGCATACGATGCAGAACGCCCATACTATGCCCACGTGATGGTTAGTGCTATCAGACCAGAGGTCTGCTCGGATCAAATATCCAAATCGTTAGGACTAGGGGCTTGCGGTAACGAGCAGAGACTCACGAAAGATGTGACCCCGTCGCCCCGTCTCGAGGACTTGCTACAAGGGTTAAGAATGCCCGGCCGCGCCTCGTATTCACCACTCGGGCACCACACTGGCACCCGTCTTCACAACACTCGCCTCTCAGGCGCACGCGGGTACCCCTCAGGGCCGACCCGCCTTTCTAAGTAACAGTGTAAAGTCCAAGTATCCGTGTGTCCATAACATCAAGGGAATCCGAGGTATCACCCTCGTTGGATTCCTACTCGATGTATCCGTCAAGGTGAACTCGGAGGAATCACCGTCACTGGGTCCACACTTGAGGTGTTGTACGACAGCGTCGTTATCGGAAGCGGTGAAGGAGGAATCACCCTCGATGACCACGACCGAATAACTACTCTACAGAGTTAACATCCGAAGTGCTACAAGAGGTTTCACCCTCGGCACTCGATAGTAACGCTGCAGTGTCGTTACCACTAAGGGGGGTGATGTGCGGTGTCGGGGCCTGGTCTTCAATTCCCATTGATCGGGTCTTCTGACGATCCAGCGCGGCAGTCGGGATAAGTGGGGTCACTGATAGGTCTCTACCCAGCCTATACTAAACAGTTTAGGATATGCAGGAAATTATCAACAGCAGGTTACAATGAATAGGCTATGCATCAGAATAGGTAAAGCAGCAGCAGCAATTCTAATGCAAGTATGGGAAATTAGAATGGGCGATATCGGGATAATCAAAAGGGGGGCTTGCCTGGTTGCTCGGCGGCAAGGGCAAGGTTGTCAGTGGTGTCTTCAGGCTCCGGAGCTGCGTCGGGATCTATCGAGAGAGAAGAGGGGGAGGAAACAGTATAAATATAGAGCAAACATGAGCAACGCAAAGTACGGCATGACAACGTGCAGTGCCGGGTGCGTTCTAACGTGTGGTTGCACGTCACCGAGGAAGGAGAAATCCATCCGGGAATGTTTTCCCGGTTCCAGACATTTGTCAAACAGATGACCGGAGAGGAACGGTTGCATGTTCGGATAGTTAGGGACGTGTGACGGACGAACGGACCGCGTATCTGAATTCGTCTCGTCGTTCTGAGCAACTTTCATGTATAAAGTATTTTCGTCGGAGTTACGGATTATTTAATATGATTTTCTAAAGTTTTTATTAATTTCTGGAATTTATTTAATTAATTAAAACAACATTATCCGAAACAGTGTCTTGCTGACGTCAGCATGACGTCAGGACCAGTGGGTCCCACCTGTCATAGGCTGTTTAGTTAATTAGGGATTAACTAATTAAATTACTGTTTAATTAACACTAACTACTTAATTAAATTAACCTAATCAGGATTAATTAAACTAATTAATTAATTAATTAATTAATTTAATTATTTTTATTTTTATTTTTATTTTTATTTTTATTTTTATTTTTTTTCCTAAAACGTTTTTGGGGGCTGGGCCCCGTTCATCAGTGGCACAGCCGGACATGTCCGAGCTGTGCCCGTTCGGCACTGGACACGTCCGGTGCCCAAATGCACGCGTGCGCTAGCGGGCACAGGCGACGGCGAGCGATCGAGGCGAGGCCAGGGGGAGGGCGTGGCCAGGCGGGGCACGATCGGGGAGGTGAGGCGGCGCCGGCGGCGACGGAGGCGAGCGCGTGCGGGTGCGGTGGCGCGAGCGGCGGCGGCAACAGGCAGGGGCCGAGGCGGGCGAGCGGGAGGCGTGCGTGCGCGGGTGAGCACGGCAGGCGCGAGGCCGTGGCGAGCGGCGCGTGCTCGCGCGGCGAGGCAGCGCGGGGAGCGCGCGGTCGGGCGCGCGTGGGGACTAGGGAGAGAGGGGGGCGGTGGCTCACAGTGGGCCAGACGAGGAGGGCAACGTGCGTGGGGAGGCCGGCGAGGGAGAGGGCGAGGCGTGGCGAGGTCCGGCGCGACGAGGAGGAGGCGAGGAGGCAACGGCGACGGCGAAGGGCGTCGGGGATGGGCGCCGGCGTCGAGGCGCGTTGGGGCGATGATGAGGACGTCCGGCGTGGCGGCCGAGGCGGTGGAGGCCGGCGGTGCGGTGGTCCGGCGAGGTGGTGGTGGTCGGCGACGAGGCCGGGGCAGCACCGGGCGGCGAGCGGCGACGGGCCTCCTCTCACGATCTCGATCCAGTTCTGGATCGGATCGGGGGGGGAGTGTGTGTGGCGTGCGTGTGTGTGTCGGTGGAGGGGGCCAGGGGGGAGTGGGGGGTTATGGGGATGGGGTGGGCCGGCCGGCTGGGCTTTGGCCCAGCTGGGCCGGGGGGTTTTTCTCCCTTTTTCCTTTTTTTCTGTTTTCTTCTGTCTTTTTCTTTTTTCTTAATTCATATATCTCTATTTAGTAAATAGTTAGGCCCCAAACCGAATTTTGTAAAAAGGGAGACCTAGTCCATAAATACCAGTGCTTTATACCCTAACACCAAAAACTAGTTTGGAGGCAATTGGAGGTCACACAATTTTTATAATAATTAAAATGCATTAGTCCTAGCTGTTTTGGTAATGTTAGTGCCACCTATTTAATTTATTTATTGTTGGTTTCAATTTTAGAATAGTCTCTGTAATATTTGCCATTTATCGAACATTTTAGTTTTTACGCTGGACAACTTTTATATTTCACTTTCATTTAAATTTGAATTTGACTTAGGAGTTGAAATGCATTATGATGCAAATGATGATCATGCACTGTTAAACATGATGACTTGTCATTATCAAAAGGGTGATTACTGTAGTTAAGCACCGGGGGTGTTACAGTCCAGCATGTCATAAACGTGTTTAGATCGTCTAAATCGATCATTTTCCGAAAGTGGTAATTTTTAGTCACAAAATTAGAAAATTTTGGTAGTTTTTGGTCAGTTTTTAAAAAGTGGTAGTTCTATGGGACGGTAACCCCTTAAGTGGTAGATTTTTTCAAACACTCGGTGGTGGTTGGTATCACACCTCTCCCAAACCCCCACTAATTTTTCATCAATGAACTCTTAACTGGTTGATCAAGCTCATCTTCAACTCGATTGCAACAAATGTTACCTAAACAAGTGTCTATAAAAAACCCTCCATTTCTTTAGCAACCACCCCCTCCCCCCATAAAGGATCGAAGAGGTCTCGAATAGAGGGGGGGTGAATAGGAGACTATGGGTTTTTAAGATTCTCGTAACAAACTTTGGATAGCAGATAAAATAAGTTTTTTAGATATGCAATCTACGGTGATACAAGCAAGCTAACAACAAGGTAAGCAAGAGCAACAAGCTAAGAAGCAAGGACGGCACAAAGTAAACAGTATGGAAATAATGAACCACAAGTTGGAGAAGAGGATGTATCCCGAAGTTCACACTCTTTGAGAGTGTTAATCTCCATTGAAGGGGTGCGAGTGCCAAGGCCTCCCGAACACAACATATACCTCACCATATTCTCCTTTTGAGCCACCCCTGACGAATGAGCCTCAAATTGTTGGGAAACGTAGTATAAAACATAAACAAAAACAAGCTACCGATCAAGATCCCAGGGTCACCATGAAGATGCATACAAGGTTAGATCTGATCGTTACCAACTTCGAGTTGCAATGGAAGAAGAGTTGGTGTAGCTCGTTCTTCAAGTCCCTCAAACCGTCCCACGAACGCTTCCTCGAATGAAGATCAAAAACACAATCTCTATATGGATTGCACACGTACGAGATCGACGATACAGTAGCGCTTCGCCGTCTAGAGCTAGGCGTCACCGGAGAACTAGGGGAGGGAGGAGCAGCCTCGCGGCGTCTCACAATTTTCCTAGAGAACTAGAGAGAGAAGGGGCGCCCAAGATTGCGGGAGAACTTATGTCTCAATAGGGGTGTCCCCTTGGGTATATATAGGTGAAGGGAAGGGAGGACGACTTGGAGGAGGGGCCTCCTTCCCTGTGGCGGCGGCCAAGGGGTGGGCCCCACCCCTCCAACCCTAGCCACACCAAGTTGGACTGGCGCCCAAGGATAAAGGGGGGTGCCACCTATATGGGCCTTAAAGCCCATCTGGTTGCCCCCTACTAGGCCTAGCCTATTTTGGGATGCCCAGATGCCTATAATAATTCCAGGGGGGCTCCTGTAAATCCCGGAGCCCCTCTACATAACTATTTACCCTCTCGAAACTTTTTCCACCTATCCGATTTTTCTCCGGTTTTATCTGAAACACTTCCAGTTCTCTGACGAAACAATTTGTGTTATCTCCAAAACTTTTCCGGTGATATTCTCTCAAACTCCTAACTCCAATAGTACTCAACAGATCATAAACCCTTAAGCGCGTGACCTTGCAGGTTCAGTGAAATAGAGACATGACCGAAGCACATTTCGTTGAATGATAAATAGCGGAACTATGGACATCCATATTGACTCCTATACTCACATGAATGATTATCGAGGAACCTATAGCTACCATATGATATTCCTTTTGCTTCATGATACTTTACAAAAGCCGAGGTGAGATATATCAGCATCCCGTGAATCAAACACTGTGTCGGTCTCCTTGTTATCGGTTTTGTTCTCTTTTCTCGTTCTCGTGATTCGGCATCCCCATGAGCAAGTCACGCTTTATCTGGCCAGGGGATGATTGATGTCGTCACGCAGAGAGGACCCTAAGAATATCTCACCATCGCCGGAGGAGCAAATCCCAATCTCAAGCTATCTAGTCTCGCATACGTTTCCGATGAACCTATAAGTTGTCGTAATGATCACCGTGTTACGGTTGATGTTAGAACAACCCCAAAGTGCATTGTCCATTATTAAGTGACTCGATACTCTTAATGGTCTAAGGACATATGATGACTTCTCGTGTTATGGACTATTAGACTTGTGACGAAATCATCTCCTAGTATAACATACAATTTTGGTCAATTCAACACGAGTGTTCGCCTTTAAATAGTAGATAAGCGTCCAGATGCATCAATGCGCGGGCGCCGGAGTTGGTTTTTTCTCGGCCGGCGAGCCTGTTTAATGGCGGCACACTAAGGGATGGGCATTGAACTCCAGTAAACGTCTCTTCAGCATTGAACAGGCATAGACACCGGGGACATGACGCGGGCGGTGCCCTCGGCCGGCGAGCCACTTCAATGCCGGTGCCGGCGAGAGCTCACGTCCACTCTCAGCCGACATCAATGTGGAGTGGCCGCTCTAGAGCAGTATGAATGCGGGGACCTAGCTTCTGGCAAGAAAGCGCGTGGGCAAGGGAGGGGTTTTAGGTGTGGGCCAGTGCAGTTAGAAGCGGGCGCGACAGTGGTCCGGACGCTTGTAAAGCCCTCCCCCCCCCCACCTCAGTTTGTTCCTGGTTTGTGGAAAAAAGTGCGTCTGGACTGGTCTGTGGACCGATACAGACCCGCATTCGATGACAAAACACGTCCCAATCGAACCGTTGCGGGTGGTTTGAGGGTCAGTGTTGCAAATGCCCTAAGGAGTAAAAGTCCTACCCCTCAAGTGTGTCTGAAATCTCCCTCAGAATTGCGCACCAGGAGCGGCGGTGAGAGAATCTCCACTCGCGCCCCCAACAGCCCCCCAGGGCGTGTTTTTTTCCGCCGGCGCCGAAAAAACCCCCAATCGCACCCCAGGACGCCGATGTCCGCCGGTTCGTCCTATTTTTTGGCCCAGCGATCCCAGGCCGAACCCAGTGCACTAGGGGGCGCTTGGGGGCTCCGGCGGAAGGGAAAATGGCGCATGGGACACCACTGTCAGGCGAAAAATATTTTTCCACCTCCAGATTCGCCCCCCGCGCGCACTACCCCTTCCGCCGCCGTGCCAATCCCGGCGCTGCCCACCTGCCCACCGCCGCTAGAAAGGCCATTTCCCCGCCGAGAAAGAGAGGGTTCACCGCGGCAGCCTCCATCCCGCTCCTGGGCGAGCTTTTCCGGCGCTCCGGCCACGCAAGCAGGGATACCGGCAGCTGCGCGCCTACCACGCCCGCCAGGTGTTCGGTGATTTGTCTGCTCGGCGATGGACTCGGACAATGAGGAGGCGTTCGCGGCGCTGCTGGAGGAGGAAGCCGATGCCGACGCCCAGGACGAAGAGCACCTCATGGTCCTCGCTGCTCTGGCCGGCCTGTTCGCGAGCAATGCAAAGCCGCGGCGAGGTGGCTCGGCACCGGGCCGACAGAAGGCAAAGCAGAGGCATCGGCTGGAGGGCTATTGCTTGCTCTACGCCGACGGTCCACTGCACGGCGAGAAAGTATTTCAGCACCGTTATCGGATGAGCCGAAAGCTCTTCCTCAGGATTGTGAATTCCATCCAGGAATTCGACAGCTACTTCAAGTGCAAGAAGGATTGCACCAGCACACTTGTATTCACCTCGCTCCAGAAGTGCACGACAGCTATGAGGATGTTTGCATACGGAGCTCCCGGTGATATACTGGAAGACTATGGACGCATGGCCGAGTCCACCACCACTGAGTGTTTGTACAAGTTCTTCAGGGCAGTGGTGGCAGTGTTTGGACCACAATACTTCCAATCACCCAATGTTGAAGACACTGCTCGGATCCTAGCACAGAATGCAGCAAGAAGATTTCCTGGGATGCTTGGAAGCATTGGGCATGGAAAAACTGTCCATTTGCTTGGCAGGGGATGTACAAAGGCGCCAAAGGAGCTTGCAGTGTGGTACTTAAGGCAGTGGCCACACAGGACCTATGGATTTGGCACTCCTTCTTTGGTATGCCAGGAACTCACAATGACATCAACGTACTGCAGTGATCGAATGTCTTTGCCAAGCTTGTTGAAGGTCATACTCCTCCTGTGAACTTCGAGGTCAATGAGCGCCACTACAACAAGGGATACTACCTAGTAGATGGCATCTATCCGAGATGGTCCACATTTGTGAAGATTATCTCAAACCCTGTGCTAGGAGGCAAGAACTCCTACTTTGCCAAGTGTCAGGAGGCTTGAGGATGCCGAGCGGGCATTTGGTGTGCTCCAATCTCAATTTGCTGTTGTCCGGTACCCCGCTCTGACCTGGTCGAAAGATCAAATGTGGGAAGACATGACTTGCTGTGTTATCTTGCACAACATGATCATTGAGAGCGAGCAGGAAGAGCCAGTGTTTGACACTGAACCATATTACAGGCAGGGTCCTCTTTCTCAGATTGATCACCAGCTACCGGCAACCTGGACTGCCTTCCTCAATATGCGTCAGGAGATCCGAGACCCACAGATACATCAAGAACTGCAGCACGATCTGGTGGAGCACCTTTGGAGGCTCAAGGGCAACGCCTAGCTCGACGTGTGATGAAATATGATTTTTTATTTGTGTTCAAATTATGAGTTTGATTTATCAAACTATTTGATTTGTATTGATTTCTGTGGTGAGCTATGTGATAAAAATTAGTTTGTGTTGAATTTGTGCCGAAGCACGTCGAAATTGGGCCAATTTGCGCCGAAATCGACGACTACGGGCGATCTTGGGTCGGCGACTGGGAACCACAGCCTCCCCCCCCCCCCCCCCCCGCGCGTCGAATTTACCGCTGGTTGGGCCCCCAAACGGCGCTATTTCAAGCACCCGAACGGCTGGAGATGCTCTAAATCCTGCGACATTGTAGGGCATCAAGTCCGCCCTCGCAGCCTATAGTGAGCGTCGACCATAGCAAATCCGATGTGCCATCATGAGATCTACTCCCTCCGTTCCGAATTACTCGTCGCTGAAATGGATGTATCTAGAACTAAAATACATCTAGATACATCCATACGTGCGACAAGTAATTCGGAACGGAGGGAGTATGTGTAATCACCGGTGCTCACTGTGCCATCCTAGATATTGCCACTGCCACGAGTTTGTCAGATACGTGTATGAGCTGAGATATAAATTTTTTGTTTTATGGCAACGCACGAGTACCTAGTTGTACTAAATAGGAGAATGTCTACATGCAAGTTGCCTGATTTTTATTATTTGGGTCAGTCAATCATTTTAGGCCGTTGGATGAAGATTTTACGTCTCATAACCCTTCTTCTTCCTCAGCAGACCACCGCACGAGCCGCCGGTCGAACGCCGGCTTCTGCCCCCCGCGACCGCCTCGCTGCCCCGCCCTCCCCTGAACCGCCGGCCGCCGGTCTTCCGCCGCCCCTGGCCATCCCTCTAGCCCCCCCCCCCCTGAGTTTTTCCTCCGGCGAGGTCCCACCACCGCCTCCACCCGTAACCCTAAGATACATAATGGGGTAGCCCTCCAGCGAGCCCCTTCCTTCTTCTTCGTTCCCTCCGGCGAGCTGTCAAAAATCGACCCTAATTTGAAATTCAGTCGGCTGTCATTTAACTAATGTGACTAAATAGACTAACCTCGTGTTGAATTTCTTCAAAAGAAAAATGGATTGAACAATTCTGTAGGAATTTAATAGGAATCATATCAACGTTTTCATTTGTTCCAAAGGGTTTACACTTGTATGCCCAATTTTGTTGCTGAGAAGAAAAGACCCTCACAATATGACCCATGACACACCTCTCATCTACCCCGCAAAAAAAAAAGGCACACCTCTCATCTTATTTATCATGTATAAAAAAACGGGAGCGGCAGATTTATGACAAAATTTTAAGCCAACAGACGCTATCGAAAACAGTCACACAGTTTGTTTGGTTGTGTAGGGCGCAGTTGCAGGGACGTAACCTGAAACAGAATGGTTTGATCACAAGCTTGTCTTGTACCTTGCGACCCAAACCTCGGGGATGAATTCCAAGAGAATAATCTCAACCTTCTCAGTTACTCCACCGAGATGCGGACAAAGATGGCATTGCGCGTGCCGCAGATGAGTCCAGCCTTGGAGAGACCCGAGGGATTAAGGCCGCTGACACAAGAGACAAGCTCACCACATCGGAAGGTATGAACTCGAGGCCTCGCCATTTTTGTTGCTTCGAACAGGACAACGGGGTCGAACAATGCCCATGGCTTGACTCACCCGATAACCTTAATTACTCTCTGCAGGGAGTGGAACCGCGCACTTGGGGTGGGATAGCATCCATCATGTTCCAGCAGCAGCAGCAGCAGCCGCAGCGCCAGCAGCAGCAGGAGGACGTGATGTCGTCGGCGACGTCGTCGCCGGCGTCGACGCTGTACTCTCCCATGCCGTACGCTTTCGCGGGGACGTCGGTGCAGGAGCTGAGCTCGGACCAGGGCAGCGTGCGCCTCATCAGCCTGCTGTACCAGTGCGCCTCCGAGGTGGCCGCCGGCGAGTTCGACCGCGCTAACCTCTGCCTGGAGCACATCATGCAGCTCGCGTCGCTGGACGCGCCGCACACGCTTCAGCGCCTCGCCGCCGTCTTCGCGGACGCGCTGGCCTGCAAGCTGCTCAAGCTCCTGCCGGGGCTCTCGCGGGCGCTCCTGTCGTCGTCGAGCTCCGATGACGCCCACCTCGTCCCGGCCGCGCGCCGCCACATGTTCGACATGCTCCCGTTCCTCAAGCTCGCGTACCTGACCACCAACCACGCCATTCTCGAGGCCATGGAAGGCGAGCGGTTCGTCCACGTCGTCGATCTCTCCGGCCCTGCCGCCAACCCCGCGCAGTGGATCGCGCTGTTCCACGCGTTCCGCGGCCGGCGCGACGGCACGCCAAATCTCCGCATCACCGCCGTCCATGAGAGCAAGGAGTTCCTGGCTGGCATGTCCGCGGTGCTCGTCAGGGAGGCCGAGGCGTTCGACATCCCGTTCCAGTTCAACGCCGTGGAAGCGAGGCTCGAGGACATGGACTTCGACGCGCTCCGGCACAACCTCCGCGTCAGGTCCGGAGAGGCGCTCGCGGTGAGCGTCGCGCTGCAGCTGCACCGCCTCCTCGCGGCCGACGACACCGGAGGCAGGCGGCAGGGCGGCCTCACTCCGCTCCAGATCATCGCGCGGTCCAGCCCGAGCAGCTTCGGGGAGCTCCTGGAGCGGGAACTGAACACGCGGCTACAGCTGAGCCCCGACGCGTCCGCGTTCTCCTCCATGTCGCCGCAGTCCCCGATAGGCGGTCACTTCCCCGCCGGAGGGCAGCAGAGGCCCAAGATCGGGTCCTTCCTGTCGGCGGTGAAGGGGCTGTCTCCCAAGATCATGGTGGTGACGGAGCAGGAGGCGAACCACAACGGGGCGGCGTTCCACGAGAGGTTCGACGAGGCGCTCAACTACTACGCGTCGCTGTTCGACTGCCTGGAGCGCGCGGCGGCGGCGCAGCGGGGCAGCGCGGCGGCGGAGCGGGCGCGGGTGGAGCGGTCGGTGCTGGGGGAGGAGATCAGGAGCATCGTGGCGTGCGAGGGCGGGGAGCGGAAGGAGCGGCACGAGCGGGCGCGGCAGTGGGCGGGGAGGATGGAGGCGGCGGGGATGGAGCGGGTGGGGCTGAGCTACAGCGGCGCCATGGAGGCGAGGAAGCTGCTGCAGAGGAGCGGGTGGGGCGGGTACGAGGTGAGGCACGACGCCGAGGGGCACTGCTTCTTCCTCTGCTGGCACAAGAAGCCGCTGTACGCCGTCACCGCGTGGAGGCCGGCGGGGTACTACCACTCCGGCGGCGCCAGGTCCAGGTGATGGATGAGCGTAACTCCTTCTCGTGTGCCGCATGTACCCTGCTGTCTCTCTCTAATTCAGGTGAGTTAATTTGACTGTGGATTGGACTGGGATGAACAGTTTTTTTTTTTTTTAAATCGACTGGGATGAACAGCTTATTCTACCGAGTTTGCCACAGGAGTACAGGTACAGCGCTCCAAAAAAAGCTTTAAAATCCAGGCGAATAATTTGGGCCTCCGATTCGGTTCGACAACTTTGGTGTTTCTTGTTCCCGTCAACGGTCAACTAAGAACAAAACAGCCAGCCGCTTTCTTCTCCATTTCCAAAACGAAGCACTGCACGATCCAAAGCTCATCTGCCACCGATCCGTCGCTTTTATCGGCTTAGGGCGTGCGAACATCAAATCGGACGCATCAAAAGTTTGCATATATGTCCTACATGTCCGCGGACGGCGTATAGTGGGCGGTCATTCAAACCGGTGCATCAAATGTCATTTTTTATATAATAAAAGATATTTTTTTTATTAAGAACTGACTATATACCAGTCCACTGGAAATGAAATTAAGGCCAACTGAAACGTTTTTAGCCTTTCGATGTAGATCCAACGTCTTAGACACTTTCTACCTCCCAACCGTTTTCATGTTCATCTTCTATCCCCGATCGAGCCACCAACTGTCAGCGGCCTAACTCCCTTCTGTCGCCGTGCCCCCCCCCCCCCCCCCCCTCCCAACCGTAGCCCACTGTTGTGCTGTCGCCGCCCCCGGTCATCCCTCTAACCCCGACGATGATTGGTTTTTTCCAGCGAACTTGCACCACCCCCACGCCCCTAAGATAGATAATGGGTTAGCCTTCTTCGGCGAGCTCACCATCACCCCACACCCCTAAGATGGATAATGAGGTAGCCTTCTCCGGCGAGCTCCTTCCTTCCCTCCTTGTTCCTTCCTTCACGTGAAAATCGACTGAATAAATTCCAAATTCAAACGACTTACATACACCTATTGTGTTTTTATTACCTCAAATGTAGCATCGAGAGGATACGAATCACACCGGCATCTGCATAGATAGGATGGACACAACCAACAACAAGGAGTCCAACAAAAAGTAAATGAAATGACATAATAACAACAATAAAGTCGTATAAAACCAAGAGTAAAATGCATCATAAGTCCTATAACTATTTAAGGTGTGTCAAGTTAGTCCTAAAACTTCAAAAGTGCAGATTCAGGTCCTAAAAGTTTATAAGTTGTTCATCACAGGTCCTACGCAGGGCAGACCGGGCCTGACTTGCTTATGTGACAAGTTGACCATCGCCACGTCGGCGCGCGCGCCACGTCGGCGGCACTGTTCATAGCACTGTTCACAACAATGTACATACATATCGAGTTTTCCTAAAAAAAATTAAAATTCATTTTCTACAAAAAATTACACGAATGCACTGTTACGCACTGTTCATAATCTGGAATTTCTCAAAAACTCTGAAAAAGTTCATTTTCTGGGGAAAAAATCTCCGAAAAGTCTGGAAAATTCATTAAAAATACGCTGTTACACACTGTTCATATCTGGGAATTTCCAAAAAATAATGAAAATTTCATTTTTGGGGAATCTGAAATTTCCAAAAGCACTGTTCATAATCTGAAATTTCCCAAAAACTCTGAAAAATTCATTTTCTAGGAAAAAAATCCCCGAAAAGTCTGGAAAATTCATACTTGGAAATTTCCAAGAGACTCTGAAAAATTCATTTTGGGGGAATCTGAAATTTCCCAAAACACTGTTCATAATCAGAAATTTCCCCCAAAAAATGAAAGTTTCAGCTTCTACAAAAAAATATTCCACGAAAAACCCGAAAATAAAAAATCTGGAATTATGAACAGTGCGTAAACAGTGCATTCATGTAATTTTTTGTAGAAAATTATTTTTTAAAAATTTAGGAAAACTCGATATGTATATACAGTGTGATGAACAGTGCTGCTGACATGGCGCGCGCACCAACGTGGCGATGGTCAACTTGCCACATAAGCAAGTCAGACCCGGTCTGTCTGCGTAGGACCTGTGATGAATAACTTATAAACTTTTAGGACCTGAATCTGCACTTTTGTAGTTTTAGGACTAACTTGACACACCTCGAATAGTTATAGGACTTATGATGCATATTACTCTAAAACCAACATTGTGCCTATGTCGAAGGAGGGGGTGGACCGATCCGGAGATTACGCTGCCACCCATGTTGGGTAGAAACCTCTGTGGTCACTCGCTTCAAGCGCGTACACATCGCCTTGAACACCGGTTGATACTCCATTTGATCTAGCATAGACCTCGTATGGAGCTAGTGAGTACAAGGGCAAATAACCTGCAATGGATAAGAAACTTTGCCACTAAAGACAACATCATTTCTACATAGTCAAAGCGATCATAATATAGGTGCATATCTGGTATTAGCATGTTGAATCTATCTTGAATTCCGTCAAGCCAGTGACCATAAATATTGACTACACTTGTGGCCATTACAAATTGGAAGTTATTTGGATGACTGACTGACGGTGTTCTGGACCAGGGGGTACTAACCTAGTTAGCCCATTGGTCCTCGGGCTGGGCTGGCAGGCCCTCATTCATCTCAATATGGACTCCGGAGGCGCACGATGCAGGCGTGGTCGAGACTGCATCTGCCGAAGACTTGGCGTATACTCCAAGACTTCTCCTACCGTCTCCACGTCTAGATATCGATCTTGTAACCCTAGGAGCCATGCCTGGCGTGTATATAAGCCAAAGGTTTTAGCCCATAGGGGGGACCTCAACACAATGTCATTCACCTAGCCCTAGAGTTAGACCACATCTTACGGTCTCGAGGTAGATCAACTCTGTATTCGATACATCTTCATCAATATAAACAAGAGCAGGACGTAGGGTTCTACCTCCATCAAGAGGGCTCGAACCTAGGTAAACATCGTCTCCTTGTCCCTATTACCCTCGGTCCGAGATCCACAGCTCAGGACCCCCTACCCCGAGGTCTGCCGGATTTCACACCGACACTGGTGCTTTCATTGAGAGTTCCGCTGTGAGGTTAGCAAATGATCGATGGGACCGTCGGTTAACGACTCCAATCTCACGGGCATGATTCCCGTGCCCGAAACTTCTGTCACGGAAATGCCTTTCCTCCATGAGCAAGAGGCGACCCATGACCCCTCTCCGGCCCCTGCCGAACCCCCTTTCAAGGTGAAGGGCCGAGGTACTTTTTGGAAAGCGACTCAGACAGCGGCCGGCTAGACGCAGCCGATGAAACTAATCTTCAAATTAGTCCGGCCAATCCGACGGCCACAGGCCTGTCACGAGATGAGGAGGCCAAGGCTTCGAGCCCGCAATCCATGGAGATCGAAACTCGCCCACCCACTTCCCACATCGAGTATTGCCCTGATAACTCGGGCCCACCATATGTCTAGGATCTAGCCTACGTGCAACAACTCCCCGACGAACCAATCAGACAGTTCTGGGCCAAGTTCTTGTCGGTCAAAACCGGACTACCGGGACTCAGATATAGTAACAGCTTTCCAGCGCGGATGCTGATATGTCTCCAACATGTCTATAATTTTTTATTATTCCATGCTATTATATTATCCATCTTGGATGCTTTATATGCATTATTCACTATTGGAAACAGAGAATTTGCCATCAGTCAGATCTTTGCCGTCTGCTAGCGGACGGCAAAGAAGGTCTTTGCCGTCTGCGTCCAAAAAACGGACGACAAAGAACGGGCTGACGGCAAAGACCCTATTTGCCATCAGTCAGATCTTTGCCGTCCGCTAGCAGACGGCAAAGAATCTTTGCCGTCCGCCAGTGGACGGCAAAGATTTAACTATGTAACGGTCGTTCCCCCGCCTTCTCTCTCTGTTCTCTCTCTCCCTAACCCCCACCACGCGCCGCCAGTCAGATCGCCCCCAACCGCACACCGCCACCGCCCCCAACCGCCCCCCGTCCCCGACCACATGCCGCCCCGGCCCGCCGCCCGCTGCCACCGCCGCTCAGACCCCCACCCCCCCCTCCCCCCCCCCCCGTTGTCCTGCACGCCGCCCTAGCCCGCCGCTCCGCCCTCCCCCCGACGCCCGCCGCGCCGGAACAACGCTCGGCCCGCGCCGACCCCCCTCCCGCCCCCCCCTCCCCGACGCCCCGCTGCCCCGCCGCCCAGGCCTCCCGACGCCCCGCCCGCCCCCCCCCCCCCCTAACGCCCGCCGTCCGGACCAGCCGGCGTCGGCCTCCTCCACCTCCCCCACTCCGGTGAGCCCCCTCCCCTTCTTTTTTTTCAGTTTAGTTTATAGTTTAGATTTAGGTTAGGTTTAGTTTAGGTTTTTTTTTGTTTTTTTAGGTTTAGGTTTAGATTTAGTTTAGTTTAGGTTTGGTTTAGTTTAAGTTTAGTTTAGTTTAGTTCAGATTTAGTTTGGTTTAGGTTTAGTTTTCTGTTTTTTAGATTTAGGTTTATATTTAGTTTAGTTTAGGTTTAGTTAAGAAGAAAGAAGAAAGATGAAAAAAGAAGAAAATAAGAAGTAGAACAAGAGGAAGAAGAAGAAGAAGAAGAAGAAGAAGAAGAAGAAGAAGTAGAAGAAAAGAAGAGGAGGAAGAAGAAGAAGAAGAAGAAGAAGAAGAAAAGAGGAGGTTAGGGGTGCGTCGGCGCCGACGGAACCGGGTCAAGGTTAGGGGTGCGTCGGCGCCGACGGAACCTGGTCGAGGATCGAGGTTAGGGGTCGATGGTCGATGATCTTCCGGTCCGAGTGCCGACCGACTGGTGTCGTAGCTTAAGATGAGGACGTCCCCGAGCTGAAGGTCATGAGCGTGGGTGAACTGCTTCCATCCGTGCATGAATAACGGATGGAAGCAGTTCGCCCGCGCTGATGACCTTCAGCTCGGGCACGTCCGCATCTTAAGATACGACAACAGCCGCACCATGCTCACAGTGAAGGTGTTCGACAGGACCACCGAGGGGGTGAGGGGTCGAGGATCTAGGGGTCGATGGTCGAGGATCTTTTGGTCCGAGTGCTGACCGACTGGCGTCGTATCTTAAGACGAGGACGTCCCCGAGCTGAAGGTCATGAGACTGGGTGAACTGCTTCCATCCGTGCACGAAGAACGGATGGAAGAAGTTCGCCCGCGCTGATGACCTTCAGCTCGGGCACGTCTACATCTTAAGCTACGACAACAGCCGCACCATGCTCACAGTGAAGGTGTTCGACAGGACCACCGAGGGGGCGAGGGGTCGATGGTTGAGGATCTTTCGGCCCGAGTGCTGACCGACTGGTGTCGTAGCTTAAGACGAGGATGTCCCCGAGCTGAAGGTCATGAGATTGGGTGAACTGCTTCCATCCGTGCGCGAAGAACGGATGGAAGCAGTTCGCCCGCGCTGATGACCTTCAGCTCGGGCACGTCTACATCTTAAGCTACGACAACAACCGTACCATGCTCACAGTGAAGGTGTTCGACAGGACCACCGAGGGGGTGAGGGGTTGAGGGTCTAGGGGTCGATGGTCAAGGATCTTCCGGTCCGAGTGCTGACCGACTGGTCTCGTAGCTTAAGATGAGGATGTCCCTGAGCTGAAGGTCATGAGCGTGGGTGAACTGCTTCCATCCATGCACGAATAACGGATGGAAGCAGTTCGCCCGCGCTGATGACCTTCAGCTCGGGCACGTTCGCATCTTAAGATACGACAACAGCCGCACCATGCTCACAGTGAAGGTGTTCGACAGGACCACCGAGGGGGTGAGGGGTCGAGGATCTAGGGGTCGTTGGTCGAGGATCTTCCGGTCCGAGTGCTGACCGACTGGTGTCGTAGCTTAAGATGAGGATGTCCCCGAGCTGAAGGTCATGAGACTGGGTGAACTGCTTCCATCCGTGCACGAAGAATGGATGGAAGCAGTTCGCCCTCGCTGATGACCTTCAGCTCGGGCACGTCTGCATCTTAAGCTACGACAACAGCCGCACCATGCTCATAGTGAAGGTGTTCGACAGGACCACCGAGGGGGCGAGGGGTCGAGGGTCTAGGGGTCGATGGTCGAGGGGTTGAGGGTCGAGGGTCGAGGATTGCCGAGGGGTCAGGGGTCGAGGGTCGCCGAGGGGTCGAGGGTCGCCGAGGGGTTAGGGGTAGACGGTCGCCGAGGGGTTGAAACTTGAAACACCTAAACTGACTCATGAGTTAATATACATTTTATTATTCATGTCGGTATTCAATTTTTTTATGTTGTACTAATTCTGTTTACTCTTCTGTCATGACAGGTGTTGAAAGATGGTGGGCGCTGGTCCTCAGCGTGGTGGGAGTGGTACTTCCATTCCACCCATACCTCTCCAGAGAGCGTTGTACGAGGGTATGGCTTCACCGGTGGGTGCTTCTTCGTCGGCGTCGTTGCCCACCGGAAGAGGAGGTCGAGGAGGACGTGGCCGCGGGAGAGGTAGGCAGGCTCCTACGCCTTCCTCGCCGCCACCCCCAGCTGAGTCACCAGAGCACATGACTGCTAGGGGGCACGTCTGAGGAGGAGGCTACGCGGACTCCAGTCCACGAGCCTCGGGTCGACGGGCCTTCGCCCCCCTCCTCTTCTGCCCACGAGACTACGGTCCACGAGCCTCGGGTCGACGGGCCTTCGCCCCCCTCCTCTTCGGCCCACGAGACTTCGGGCTAGGACGCTTGGGCCCACGTGACTCCGCCCCAGGCTATGTCCCAGGAGACGTCCGGATGGGGTACCTAGCAGGATCCACCTGAGGGGTCGAGTGGCCATGCTGATGGTGGCGGGCATCAGATTTCTGATAGCAGCGAGGACGAGGTGGTTGAGGGGGCCAGGTTGGAGGAGGAGACGGCAAGGTTGATGGAGGAGGAGAGGGCAAGGTTGATGGAGGAGGAGAGGGCACGGAATGACATGCAGAACCGGGCCATGTACGAGCTCCTCGTGGTAAGTTTCTTCTGCATATTAGCCAAATCATGCACGTAATGTTCGTTTCATTACTAACTAGTATGACTGACCCGTGAAAACCAAATGTACAGTCTGTGTGCCAGAAGGCTGGTCAGACCCCTCCGTCGATGCCAGAGATTGCTCCAGGGACCACGGTGAGTTTAATTTGAATGGTCATTAGTTACTAGTATTAACATTTGAGTGTCGTCATGCTAACGAGACATTGCAAATGATCTTTGGCGCAGCGTGCCTCCAGACAAGCATCACACGATCCTTTCTCAGGTGGTGGTACCGGCACGAGCCACGGCGGTGCTTCACCTCCGTGATGACGGTAAGTTTTCTCTAGTGTTTTGCTTACCAAATGCATAAAGACCTAGACTTAGCTTTATTTCCTCCAAAATGCTTACCATAATGACCTAGACTTAGCTTATCTTCCTCCAAAATGACATAATTAGCTTACTTAGCTCCAAAATGATCTATACTTAGCTTTGTTTCCTCCGAAATGACCTAAGTTAGCTCTAATATGCTTAGTTATCTCTAATATGCTTAGTTACCTAGGTTTGCTCAATAATGACATACACTTAGCTTACTTGTGTAAAAAATGGCATAATTAGCTTACTTAGGTTTGAAATGGCATAACAACCTTGGTAACCTCATATATGTCATATAGTTAGCTTATTTTCCTCGAAAATGACATAATAAGCCTAATTAGCTCCAAAATGATTAATTTTACCTAAGTTAGCTCTAATATGCTAAGTTTTAGCTCTAATATGCATAGTTACCTAGGTTAGCTCAATAAAGACCTATACTTAGCTTACTTATGTCAAAAATGTCTTGTTCTTCTTCTTCTTCTTCATTTTCTTCTTCTTCTTCTTCTTCATTTTCTTCTTCTTCTTCTTCTAATCTTCTTCTTCTAACTTTCTTATTTCCCATTTTGCAGATTTCATTCACTTGACGAAAGCTTGCATTGATGGAGTGCTTCTTATCCCTTTCTCTGTTTCTGTTGTATCGTTGAACTATGCATGTATCGTTGGATGAAACTATTATAATATATATGGTTGGATGCCTCTATGTGGAACTTGCTATGTATGATGGAACTATGCATGGAACTTGCTATGGTTGGATGGAACTATGCATGTATGATGAAGTTATATGTGTTGGATATCTTATATGTTTGCTCTGTAATTGCCCTGTGAAAATATATATATATATATATATATATATATATATATATATATATATCATCTATTTGCTTTGAAAATGCTTGGATATAAGAAAAAACAAAAAAAGAGAGGCAATGCAGCCTCTTTGCCATCGGTGGCGGACGGCAAAGAGACCACGTGGCAGCATCCTGTGCAACCTGGGAGGTGACCATTTGGTTACTTTGCCATCTGCCAGCGGACGACAAAGGGGAGGGCATGTTTGCCGTTCGCTGGCAGACGGCAAAGGTTGCCGTTAGCTACCTAACATGGCTAACGGCTATTTGTTACCGTCCATGTTCTTTGCCGTCAGCCACGGACGGCAAAGTGCCTTTACCGTCCGCTTCGAGGAAGCAGACGGCAAAGAACCCGTTTACCGTGACCCTCTTTGCCGGGCAGGTTTGCCGTCGGTGGTGGACGGCAAAGGGCTTTGCCGTACGCTTTTGGTGCCTTTGCCGTCTGCCATGGCAGATATTTATTACGAAACTAGGATTTTCCCGTTACTATTAGAAATAAACCTAGAAGTCCAAATTTAAAAAATAGAGCAGTTCGGTTTTTCTAAAAAAACTTAGATTTTCCTTGTTACTAAAGAATAAAATAATGAAGTTCAAATAAAAAAGTTTGATGTATTGGTTCAAATGTTTGCTACAAAAACAAGGGTATTTCTGTTACTAATGGAAATAAAACCAAGAAGTCCAAGTTAGAAAAATAGAGAAGTTCAATATTTATAAAAAAAAATCAAATTTTCCTTGTTACCAAAGAATAAAATGAAGAAGTTCAAATTAAAATAAAGGAGTAGTTTGACGTATACGAAAAACTTAAATTATTTCCGTTTCTAGGAAAAATAGAAGTATGAAGTTCAATTTAAAAAAAAGTTTGATGCTTATTTAAAAATAGGACTAAAGAAGTTTAATTTAAAATAATAGAGAAGTTCATAGTATATAAAAACATCAGATTTTGAATAAAATGAGGAAGTTTGTAAAAAACCAAAAGGTCAAATTAAAAAAACCGAGCAGTTTAAAAAGTTTGTAAAACATATATTTGCCCCCTGTTTTTTTAAGATCTAGAATTTCAACTTTAAATAATTGAGCAGTTTGATATTTATTACATAACTATGACTTTTCCCGTTACTAATGAATAACACCAAGAAGTCCAAAATAAAAATATATGAAGTTGTTTATTGTTTATAAAAACTCAGATTTTTCCCAATGCTAAAGATTAAAAACAAGAAGTTCAATTCCAAACAACAGAGTAGTTCAATGTATATAAAAAAACTCAGGTTTTCACGTTACTAGAGAATAAAACCAATAAGTTCAATTGGAAAAAGCGGAGCAGTTTGATATTTATTTGAAAAACCAGATTTTTCTAGTTACTAAAGAACAAAACCAATAAGTTCAATTTCAAATAACGAAGAAGTTCGATGTTTCTAAAAAACCTCCAATTTTCACATTTCTAAAAATACACAATGAAGTTCAAAAATAAAAAAGGTAGAGTGGTTCAATGTCTATAAAAAACTCAGATATTTTCACGTAACCGAGAGAAGTTCAGATTGATAACTGTTAGAAGTTCATGTACTACACAGTGTGCATTTTGTATTAAAAAAGAATGAAAAAGCAAAGGCTAAAAGTTTTGTTGCTAGAAGTTCAAGTGCTCAGCCCGAGAAAGTTCAAAAATTCTTGTGAGAGAGGTTGAACAAAAATACATGACAGAAGTTCAAGGTGAAAACAGCGGGAAGTTCAACTACTACACGGAATGCGTTTCAGATAAGAATATAAGAATAGAAAACAAAAAGCTTAAAAGGTTTGTTGCAAGAAGTTCACGTGCTCCTCCTAGCATAGTTCAAAATTAATGTCTGAGACGTCCGTCGTTCATTTACATGTTGAAAAAAAAGGCAAAAACACAACCTTATTTTGCCATTTTAAAAACTGCTGTCAAACGGCAACGAATTTGTAACACTTGTCTACATGAAAAACTTGCTGCTATTCATAAGATTTCCAACAGTATATTATGTGCTACATTTTGATGAACGGTTTAAAATTTTCATGTATACCGTTTTAAAACACGTTTTTATGTATTCAAAAAATTCTTTTGAACCATCGCGAGTATGAAAAACTGATCAACATGGGAAAGTTGCGTGTTTTCAACAGCTTTCCATCGGTATATCATTTGCTCAATTCTGGAAAGTGGTTTGGGAGTTATGGGCAAAAAACAGCACGTCAAAAATAGAGTGAAGTTCAAACAGAAGTGCCACAGAAGTTCAAGTACTTCATGAAGTGCATTTCCATTCGCGATGAAGGCAGAAATCCTGATCTCGCCATTTTCTAAATTACTCAAAAACGGCTTGGAATTAGAGAAAACTTTACATACAAAAAAGTTTCGCATTTTTGATAGCTATCCAACTGTATATTATTTGCCCCATTCCGACAAAGTTTGCAAAAATTATGACCAAAAAACATTTTTAACCGTTTTCAAAATTGACCTAAAACCGTAACGAATTAGGAGAAACATTATATACCAAAAAGTTTCGCATTTCTTCAAGCTTTCCAACGCCATATCATTTGCTGCATTCCGACATTGGGTTAAAAAATTAACTCAAAAATATGAACTCAGTGGAACTTGGACCGTTTTCTAAATTACTCTTAAACCGTTCGAAATTAGAAAAAACTTTGTACATGAAAAAGAAGCGCATTTTCATAAGATTTTCAACTTCGTATCATTTGCCTCAATTGGATTAGCCGTTTAGAAATGGCATCAAAAATACGAACTCGGCTGTTCGGGGGTGCGAAATTCTACGATTTTCCAAATTACTCTTTAACCATAGGGAATTAGAGAAAACGTTCTACATGTGAAAGGAGCGCATTTCCAGCAGCTTTCCAACGCCATATTATTTGCCTCATTCTGATAAACGGTTTAGAAATGCGATCGAAGATAGGATTCACGTTTTTTGTATGAAGAAAAAACGGTTTTGAAAACAGCTCTTAAACCGCTTAGATTTTGCCAAAAATTTAACTTGGGTCATAATACTCGTGTCCATAGCTTTCCAACGGTATATCGCAAGCCCCATTTGGGCAATGTTGACGGAAGTTCAACCTTGTACTGAGGGAAGTTCAACTACTACTGCTGGGACAGGTCAGGTAGTTATCAGAATATTATTCTCATCCCGTGATCAGAATAGTGTTTATATATATATATATATATATATATATATATAAAGAGGCTAAAGAGCCCAAAAGAAAAAATTAGAGAAAAAGATAGAAGGGACAATGCTACTATCCTTTTTCCACACTTGTGCTTCAAATAGCACCATGTTCTTCATAATGGAGAGTCTCCTATTTTGTCACCTTCATATATTACTAGTTTGAATTTTTCATTATAGAACTTGGCTTGTATATTCCAATGATGGGCTTCCTCAAATTGCCCTAGGTCTTCGTGAGCAAGCGAGTTGGATGCACACCCACTTAGTTTTCTTTTGAGCTTTCATACACTTATAGCTCTAGTGCATCCGTTGCATGGAAATCCCTACTCCTTGCATTGACATCAATTGATGAGCATCTCCATAGCCCATTGATTAGCCTCGTCGATGTGAGACTTTCTCTTTTTTTGTCTTCTCCACACAACCTCCACCATCATATTCTATTCCACCTATAGTGCTATATCCATGCCTCACGCTCATGTATTGCGTGAGAGTTGAAAAAGCTTAAGAACGTTAAAAGTATGAACCAATTTCTTGGCTTGTCATTGGGGTTGTGCATGATAAATATTTGTGTTATGAAGATAGAGCATGACAAGGCTATATGATTTTGTAGGGATAACTTTCTTTAGCCATGATATTTTGAGAAGACATGATTGCTTTATTAGTATGCTTGAAGTATTATTGTTTTTATGTCAATATTAAACTTTTGTTTTGAATCTTATGGATCTGAATATTCATCCACTATAAGAAAGATTACATGATAAACATGTTAGGTAGCATTCCACATCAAAAATTCTGTTTTTATCATTTACCTACTCGAGGACGAGCAGGAATTAAGCTTGGGGATGCTTGATACATCTCCAACGTATCTATAATTTTTTTATTATTCCATGCTATTATATAATCCATCTTGGATGTTTTATATGCATTATTATGCTATTTTATATCATTTTTGGGGACTAACCTATTAACCTAGTGCCCAGTGCCAGTTGCTGGTTTTTCCTTATTTTTGTATTTTACAGAAAATCAATACCAAGCAGAGTCCAAACGGAATGAAACTTTTTGATGATTTTTCTTGGACCAGAAGACACCTAGGAAGCTTCGGGAGGAGGCCAGAAGGCCCACGGGGTGAGCCACAAGCTCACCAGGCGTGCCCTAGGGGGCGCCCTATGAGCTTGTAGGCCCCCCGTGGCTCCTCTAACCCTAATCTCAGCTCTATAAATACTCAAATATTCCCCGTATACCAGAGGGCACACCAAAAATACTTTTCCGCTGCCGCAAGCTTCTGTTCTCGTGAGATCCCATATTGGGGTCTTTTTTGGCACTCCGCCGGAGGGGGATTCGATCACGGAGGGCCTCTACACCAACCTTGCCGCCCTTCCGATGATGTGTGAGTAGTTTACCATAGACCTACGGGTCTATAGTTGTTAGCTAGATGGCTTCTTCTCTCTCTTTGATCTTTAATACAATGTTCTCCTTGATGTTCTTGGAGATCTATTCGATGTAATCTTCTTTTGCGGTGCGTTTGTTGAGATCCGATGAATTGTGGATTTATGATCAGATTATCTATGAATATTATTTGAGCCTTCTCTGAACTCTTTTATGCATGATTAAGATAGCTTTGTATTTCTCTTCGATCTATTGATTTGGTTTGGCCAACTAGATTGATTTTTCTTGCAATGGGAGATGTGCTTTGTAGTGGGTTCAATCTTGCGGTGTCCTCACCCAGTGACAGAAGGGCTAGCGAGGCACATATTTGTATTGTTGCCACTAAGGATAAAAAGATGGGGTTTATTTCATACTGATTGGATCTATCGCTCTACATCATGTCATCTTGCTTAAGGCGTTACTCCGTTCTTGTTAACTTAATACACTAGATGCATGCTGGATATCGATCGATGTGTGGAGTAATACTAGTAGATGCAGGCAGGAGTCGGTCTACTTGTCACGGACGTGATGCCTATATTCATGATCATTGCCTTAGATATCGTCATAACTATGCACTTTTCTATCAATTGTTCAACAGTAATTTGTTTACCCACCGTATGTGTTCTTTCAAGAGAGAAGCCTCTAGTGAAAACTATGGCCCCGGGTCTATTCTCATCATATTATTTTCATATCTATAAAACCAAAAACCCAAAAATACCTTGCTGCAATTTATTTACCTTTACTTTATTTTGCACTTTTATTTATCTTTTATACCTATCCCTATCAGATCTCATCCTTGCAATTAACTGTGAAGGGATTGGCAACCCCTTTTATCGCGTTGGGTGCAAGTATTTGTTTGTTTGTGTAGGTGCAACTATTGGAGACTTGTGTGTTCCTCCTACTGGATTGATACCTTGGTTCTCAAACTGAGGGAAATACTTATCTCTACTTTGCTGCATCACCCTTTCCTCTTCAAGGGATAAACCAACACAAGCTCAAGAAGTAGCAGATGCAAGGATAAAGGCGTCTCGAACGCCCTCGCCCGCAGCTGTGTTCAAACACTCCCGAAATTGTCCGATATGGTGTCCAAGTTCTGCACCATTGAAGATGTTTGGCTGGCCAGAAAAAGCATAGATTTGATCTGTGAACACAATCTAAAACGCGATAGACCCACCCCTCGGCGCGAGCCCTGCACGCGGAACATACAGGCCGAGTGACCTCAAAAGAAGAAGAAAACCTCTTGCCACCCCGGGACTACCCTTGATGGCCTCCTGGAGAAACCATGCCCGATACATGCTTCCTGCCCGACTCACAGCCTTCACGACTATTAGGTAGTTAGGCAAGTGGCTAAAGGCAGACCCACCCTCCTTGCAGGCACCCCTGGTCACGCAGAAGAATCCTCGGGCGAGGACGAGGTCATGATGATTTACGAAACCTTTACGTCCAACAACCAGCGCAAGCGGGCACTACGGGAAATTAATTCCATCCGGCAGGTGCCAACCCAGGATGCGTGGATAGACACGCCGATCAGCTTTGATCATAAAGATCAGCCAAGGTCGACCCCGAATAGGTGCCCCGCTACACTGGTCCTTAACCCAATTGTGGGTAACTGCCATCTTCGGAAAGTGCTCATGGACGGCGGTAGCAGCTTAAATCTGATATATGCAGACACTCTGGACAGAATGCAAATCAATAAAACGCGCACAGAACAGAGTAGCACCACCTTTAAAGGTATAATACCTGGGTGAGAAGCAAGCTGCAGCGGAAAAATGACCCTAGATGTGGTCTTTAGAACGCCAGACAATTACCCATCCGAAGAAGTTATGTTCCACATCGCCCCTTTTAAGAGTGGATATCACACCCTACTGGGACAGGACGCCTTCTCTAAGTTCCAAGCAGTACCACACTACGGCTACATGAAGCTCAAAATGTCGGGCCCAAACGGGATCATTACCATCTCGAGCGACCCCGACAGAGCACTTAAAGTCAAAAACAAGACGGCGTCGCTAGCCCTTGAATCCCTTTCTGAAGCCCCCGCGGCCGAGGAACTAACCGCATTACGAGCCGAAGTCGATCGAGATGATGTCATCCTCGACAAACGGCCGAAGTCTACCTCATTCAAGCCGGCTGATGAAATAGTTAAACTCCAAGTGCATCCCACGGACCCAGCTAAAACGACGTCCATAGGGGCAAACCTCAAGCTGGAAATCGATGAGGCACTCCACAATTTCCTTAGGGAAAACTGGGACATGTTCGCTTGGCACCCTTGGGACATGCCAGGAATATCCTGCAGGCTCGCAGAGCACATCCTGAACATACTAAAGGGCTATAAGCCCGTTAAACAAGCACTTCGGCGTTTCTCCGAACCCAAGCGTCAAGCAATGGGTGAGGAACTAGCCAAACTATTGGAGGCTGGATTCATCTGAGACATAAAACACCCCGACTGGCTTGCCAATTTGGTCATGGTACCAAAGAAGGATAGGTCCTGGTGCTTGTGCGCTGATTTCAAAGACCTCAATAAGGCCTACCCCCAAGGACCCCTTCCCCATACCGCGAATCAACCAAATTGTGGATGACACAACCGGACACGATTCGCTGTGCTTCTTGGACGCCTACTCAGGATATCATCAAATAAAGATGAAAGAATCTGACCAGGTGGCGACAACATTTATCACACCATACGGGTCATTCTGTTTCAACATGATGCCCTTCGGACTAAAGAACGCCGGCGCCACATACCAGCGCATGATTCAATCATGCTTGGAGAAACACATCGGGAAGACCGTCGAGGCTTACATAGATGATGTGGTTGTCAAAACCAAGCACGTCAGACAGCTGGTAGACAACATCCGCGACATGTTCGCCAGCCTACGGGAGTACCAAATTAAGTTTAATCCGGAGAAATGTGTCTTCGAAGTCCTAGCTGGCAAACTCCTCGGCTTCATTGTATCTAGCCGAGGAATCGAAGCCAACCCGACGAAAATATGAGCCTTGGACAGCTTAGAGGTACCAACCGAGCTCAAGCATGTACAAAAACTAGCAGGTTGTGTGGCGGCATTTAGTCGCTTCATATCAAGACTCGGGGAGAAAGCCCTACCTTTGTATAGGCTGCTAAAGAAAACAAAGACTTTTAAGTGGACCGAGGAGGCCGCGGCAGCCCTGGAATACATCAAAGCCCTCCTTGCCACTAACCCCATCTTAGCAGCGCCAGGTATATGTGAGCAAATGATATTGTACATCTCGGCCACAAATCAGGTGGTCAGCGCGGTGCTCACGGTCGAACGAGATATGGAGGGTCACGAGTTCCAGGTCCAAAGGCCCGTTTACTATGTCTCTGAGGTCTTAACCCCATGCAAGACACGCTATCCTCACCATAAAAAAATAGCCTACGCCGTTTTCATGGCGTCACAAAGACTTCGGCACTACTTTCAAGAGTGCTCGGTAACCGTGGCATCCGATGTCGCATTAAGCGACATAATTAATAACAGAGATGTAACAGGGCGTATAGCTAAATGGGCCATAGAGCTCCTACCTTTTGAAATCACTTACCGACCGCGCCGAGCCATTAAATCTCAGGTGCTGGCCAACTTCGTGGCCGAATGGGCGGAGGCCAAACTCCCTCGAGAATACAACACTTATTCGCATTGGACCATGTATTTTGATGGCTTCAAAATGCTTGCTGGCCTAGGGGCTGGCGTAATGCTTACGTCACCCACAGGAGACAGTATTCAGTATGTACTACAAATTATGTACACCAACTCCAACAATGCGGCCGAATACGAAGCCCTGCTACATGGACTCCAGATAGCAGCCTCAATGGGCGTCAAATGCCTGGAGGTCCGAGGTGATTCCAACCTCGCCATCTCACAAGTCAACGATGAATTTGACACAAAGGACCCGAAGATGACAGCTTACCGGAATGTCGTCCTAAATATTTCGGCCAGGTTCGAGGGGCTTGAATTCCATCACATACCCCGAGATAGTAACCAGGCCGCAGACGTACTCGCCCGAATGGGCTCTAAGAGGGATAAAGTTCCAGACAACACCTTCCTCGAACGGCTTTTCAAGCCATCCGTAGTCTGGCAAGATGGCAAGGGAATGTCAGAATCAAATGACGGCGGGCAACCTGCCCCGCCTGAAGATGACCAGGGGCAAAATATAGTGGGTGGCTCAGCTATCCAGGACATATTCTACACACGAGGTCATGGTAGTCATCGCACCATGGACCAAGCCGCTTCTTGCATACCTGCTCCACAAAGAGCTCCCCGAAGACCAAACCGACGCACGTCAGATTATAAGGCAATCTAAAGCCTATAAGGTTCACGAGGGAGAACTCTATAAGTTAAGTACTACGGGCGTCCTCCAGCGATGTATATCCGAAGAGGGAAGACTATTACTTTAGGAGATACACTCCAGCCTGAGCGAACATCACGCCGCTGCTCGGACCTTGGTCAGTGATACATCTCCAACGTATCTGTAATTTATGAAGTATTCATGCCATGTTTACAACAATTTTATATGGTTTTGGTATGATTTGAATGGAACTAACCCGGACTGGCGTTGTTTTTAGCAGAACTATCGTGGTGTTGTTTTTTGTGCAGAAATAAAAATTCTCCAAATTCAACAAAAAAATTGACGATTTTTTCTGGAAGGAAAGAGACACTAGAAGTTTTGTGGGAGGGCCAGAAGAGCCACGAGGGCCCCGCAAGCCACCTGGGTGTGCCCAGGGGGTGGCCGCGCCCTGGTGGCTTGTGGGCCCCATGTGGCACCTCTTCGTGTGAGACCGACGCCAAAAATTTCTATATATTCAGAAACCCCCAAAAGTTAACCTAGATGAGAAGTTTCGCCGCCGCAAGCATCTGTACCTTCAAAATACCATATGGAGCCCGGTTCTAGCACCCTGCCGGAGAGGGAAATCATCACCGGAGGCCATCTTCATCATCCCGGTGGTCTCCATGATGAGGAGGGAGTAGTTCACCCTCGAGGCTAGGGGTATGTATTAGTAGCTATGTGTTTGATCTCTCTCTCTCTCGTGTTCTTGATTTGGCACGATCTTGCTGTACCGCGAGCTTTGTTAATATAGTTGGATCATATGGTTTTCTCCCTCTCTATCTTGTTGTGATGAATTGAGTTTTTACCTTTGAGGTTTCACTATTATCGGATTGAATATTTTTATGGATTTGAGAACACTTGATGTATGTCTTGCATATGGATAACCGTGGTGACAATGGGGTGTTCTATTGATTCACTTGATGTATGTTTTGGTACTCAACTCGCGGATTCCCGAGGTGACATTGGGGTAATCTATGCATAGGGGTTGATGCACGTTTTCGTCCTACTTTCTCCGGTAGAAATCTTGGGGCACTCTTTGAAGTTCTTTTTGTTGGATTGAAA
This sequence comes from Thinopyrum elongatum, assembly GCA_011799875.1. Taxonomy (NCBI): domain Eukaryota; kingdom Viridiplantae; phylum Streptophyta; class Magnoliopsida; order Poales; family Poaceae; genus Thinopyrum; species Thinopyrum elongatum. The sequence goes on along the minus strand of CM022301.1, from coordinate 220,750,186 downwards.
ATTATGAATCTGAAGTTGTTTGATGCGTATCGTATAATTGACTCACGAATACTTGTGGTGACATTGGAGTATCTAGGTGACATTAGAGTTGGTTGATGCGTATCATATGGTGTTATTTTAGTACGAAGTCTAGGGCTGTTTGTGACACTTATAGGAATTGCTCAATAGATCGATCGAAAGGATAACTTCGAGGTGGTTTCGTACCCTACAAACAATTTCATCTTATGTTCTCCACTAGATAAGAACTCTGGAGTGATTCTTTGTCGCATGTTGAGGGATTATTATATGATTCAATTATGTTAGCGCCGTTGAGAGATGGCACTAGCGAAAGTATGAACCCTAGGCCTTGTTTTCAAGCATTGCAATACCGTTTGTGCTCACTTCTATCAATTGCTATCTTGCTATTTTTATATTTTCAGATTAAAAAAACCTATATCTACTATCCATACTACACTTGTATCACCATCTCTTCGCCGAACTAGTGCACCTATACAATTTGCCATTGTATTGGGTGTGTTGGGGACACAAGAGACTCTTTGTTATTTGATTGCAGGGTTGTTTGAGAGAGACCATCTTCATCCTACGCCTCCCACGGATTGATAAACCTTAGGTCATCCACTTGAGGGAAAATTGCTACTGTCCTACAAAACTCTGTGCTTGGAGGCCCAACACGAGTCTACAAGAATAGGTTGTGTAGTAGACATAGTTGGTTTCTATTGGCCGAACGCGGGCGCTGACGCCTCCGCGCTAGTACATCATTGCCCAAGCTGTCAGGTGTTCTCCAAACAAAGCCACATGCCCCCCCCCCCCCCCGGTCCTCCGCACTATCAGTATCACTTGGCCTTTCGCGGTCTGGGGGCTAGACATGGTTGGCCCACTCAAGAGAGGACCAAGAAAAAATAAATACCTACTCGTCATGGTGGACAAGTTTACCAAGTGGATCGAACTGAAACCAGTTACCTCGGACGGAGCCGTCCCAGTAATTGAGTTCATCTCAGGGGTAGTGCACCGTTACGGTATCCCTCACAGTCTGTTCACAGACAATGGGACAAACTTCACGGCCAAAGAGGTCAAAGCATGGTGCGCAAAAATGGGCGTCAAGCTCGATTACGCGTCTGTATATCACCCACAGTCAAACGGGCAACTAGAACGCGCCAATGGACTAATCCTTAGTGGCATCAAGCCTAGGTTAGTATGCTCCCTTAAAGAAGCTAACTGCAAATGGGTAGAGGAACTTGATTCCGTCCTATGGGGTTTGCGCACCACGCCAAACAGATCCACCGGGTATACCCCATTATTTATGGTGTACGGCGCCGAGGCAGTACTCCCTTGCAATGTCATACATGACGCACCTTGGGTACTGCTACTTCTTGAGCTTGCGTTGGTTTTTTCCTTGAAGAGGAAAGGGTGATGCAGCAAAGTAGAGATAAGTATTACCCTCAGTTAAGAACCAAGGTATCAATCCAGTAGGAGGAACACACAAGTCTCCAATAGTTGTACCTGCACAAGCAAACAAATACTTGCCCCCAACGCAATAAAGGGGTTGTCAATCCCTTCATGGTTACTTGCAAGGATGAGATCTTATAGTGATAGATGTAAAAGATAAATAAAAGTGCAAAAAAAGTAAATAAATTGCAGCAAGGTATTTTTGGGTTTTTGATTCTGTAGATCTGAAAATAATATGATGGAAGATGACCCGGGGGCCATAGTTTTCACTAGAGGCTTCTCTCTTGAAAGAAAGCATACGGTGGGTAAACAAATTACTATTGAGCAACTGATAGAAAAGCGCATAGTTATGACGATATCCAACAACTGATCATGTATATAGGCATCATGTCCGAGACAAGTAGACCGACTCCTGCCTGCATCTACTACTATTACTGCACACATCGACAGCTACCCAGCATGCATCTAGTGTATTAAGTTAACAAGAATGGAGTAACGCTTTAAGCAAGATGACATGATGTAGAGGGATAGATCCAATCAACATGAAAAAAAAACATTTTATCCTTAATGGCAACAATACAAATACGTGTCATGTCCCCTTCTGTATCTGGGATTGAGCACTGCAAGATTGAAACCATTACAAAGCACCTCTCCCATTGCAAGAAAAATCAATCTAGTTGGCCAAACCAAATCAGTAGATCAGAGAGAAATACAAAGCTATATAAATGATGCATAAAAGAGTTCAGAGAAGACTCAAATAATATTCATAGATAATCTGATCATAAACCCACAATTCATCGGATCTCAACAAACACGCAGCAAAAGAAGATTACATCGAATAGATCTCCAAGAACATCAAGGAGAACATTGTATTGAAGATCAAAGAGAGAGAAGAAGCCATCTAGCTACTAGCTATGGACCTGTAGGTCTGTGGTAAACTACTCACACATCATCGAAAGGGCGGCAAGGTTGATGTAGAAGCCCTTCGTGATCGAATCCCCCTCCGGCGGAGTACCGGAAAAGGTCCCCAGATGGGATCTCACGAAGACAAAAACTTCCGGCGACGGGAAAGTATTTTTTGGTGTGCCCTCTGGTCTAGGGGGAATATTTGGGTATTTATAGAAAGAAAATTAGGGTTGGAAGCACCACGGGGGGGGGGGGGCACAAGCTTGGGGTGCCCCTGAGCTTGTGGCCATCTCGTGGCTCTTCTGGCCTCTTCCCGAAGCTTCCAGGGTGTCTTGTGGTCCAAGAAAAATCATCAAAAAGTTTTGTTCCATTTGGACTTCGTTTGGTATTGATTTTCTGTAAAGACAAAACAAGGAAAAAATAGCAACTGGCACTAGGCACTAGGTTAATAGGTTAGACCCAAAAAATGATATAAAATAGCATAATAATGCATATAAAACATCCAAGATTGATACTATAATATCATGGAACAATCAAAAATTATAGATACATTGGAGACGTATCAGATACGCATGTATGAAGAGCGGGAGGCCGAGCTAGATTGGCAGGATGCCTTGGACGCTCTAGAAGAGGAGCGTAATGTTGCTCGGGCATGATCTACCATTTACCAGCAACAAGCCCGGTGCTATCACAATCAGGAGGTCCGTGAAAGGACTTCAACGTCGGAGACCTAGTCATGAGGCTCCATCCGGAGAAGCACAAGCATAAACTCTCCCATAAATGGTACGAGTCATTTATCATTGACCAGGTCCTCATTGGAGGCCCCTACCAAATTCGAGATCTAGCGGACGGGCGTCTAGAACCCAACCCCTGGAATGCGGAGCTACTCCGACGTTTCTATGGTTGAAACCTCGAATAGTGCTCATCCATGTATATACACCACCTTACTCTTCTTTTACTTTTTATGTTTTAGACACCTCGGGGGCATCTTTTGAATGACCTCAAGAGTAATAATTAATATAGCATGTTCTTTTCAGAATATGAATTGTTCCACCTCTTACACCCTATTGTCTTTCAAGCCAAAATATGCATCAATTGGACTTAAGATTTTTGCCAAGCTGGGTTGCCCGACTCCTGTGCTTGCCCCTTATGTTCTCGATCATTCCGCTAAGGGTCAAAGGGAGCACCTATGTGATTGTTACTCCCGGGTCAGCCGGTGTAGTACCTCAGACAGACAAATCCGAAAGCTAGCACTCTTAAACTTTCAAATCGGTCGGCCATGACATAGGAATAAAGTGGAGGGGGTCTTTCAAACCCCGACCAGGGGCTTTACCCCCGAGGTCACCCGTCTTCGAACTCGTGTGCTTAACACAACCACCTGAGGAAAGGAACTATTGGCAGAACTATTTTCCTCGGGAGATGTTTCTTACGTTAAAAAGTAATATAAAATAACTCTCTGCCTCACTCTTGTCGTTCAAACCGTATAGCCGGATTGCCTCGTTTCCTAAAGCACCTAGCCCGATTACCTCGGCCAGTAGTAAGGGACACTTCTTGGTCACTGGCCGAGGAGGTAGAAGCCAATGGCTAGTTGACAGAGTTCGGATGTGCAGTTTGCATAATGACGTAAAGTACTTTGATACATCGAGTCATACATAATCATTTAATTACTCCCGGTCTAGCCCATCTATTAAGGTGTCTAGAGCGCAGTCCTTCTGCGAGAACCGAGCAGTAGGCATGGCACTCTTGTATGCGAGACTAGTGGGTATTTCTTGCCCGTCCGGCCCCATAGGTCCTACCTCGGCTAGGTACATCGTATCAACACTTGTATACTAGGTCTTAACCATGGCCCAGGCCTCCTTCGCCCCTTCCCGGCAAGTGATACGTCCATTTTGCATTATGTTACCTACTGTTATTTATAATGTTTTTATGCATAATAATGCTTTTGGGAGTAATTCTAATGCCTCTTCTCTCATAATTTGCAAGGTTTACATAAAGAGGGAGAATACCGGCAGCTGGAATTCTGGACCAAGAAAAAGCACGTCAGAGCTACCTATTCTGCACAACTTCAAATAAGCTGAAACTTCACGAAGATTTTTTATGGATTATTTAAGAATTATTTGAGCAAATAACTACCAGAGGGGGCCCACCAGGTGGGCACAACCCACCTGGGCGCGCCAGGCCCCCTAGGCGCGCCCTGGTGGGTTGTGCCCTCCTCGGCCCACCTCCAGTGCCCCTCTTCTGGTATATAAGTCATTTTGACCTAGAAAAAAATAAGGAGAGGACTTTCGGGACGAAGCGCCGCCGTCTCGAGGCGGAAGTTGGGCAGGAGCACTTTTGCCCTTCGGCGGAGCGATTCCGCCGGGGGAACTCCCCTCCCGGAGGGGGAAATCATCGTCATCGTCATCACCAACAACTCTCCCATCTTTGGGAGGGCCATCTCCATCAACATCTTCAACATCACCATCTCCTCTCAAACCCTAGTTCATCTCTTGTGTTCAGTCTTTGTACCGGAACCTTAGATTGGTGCTTGTGGGTGACTAGTAGTGTTGATTACATCTTGTAGTTGATTACTATATGGTTTATTTGGTGGAAGATTATATGTTCAGATCCATTATGCTATTTAATACCCCTCTAATCTTGAGCATGATTATTATTTGTGAGTAGTTACTTTTGTTCTTGAGGTCACGGGAGAAGTCATGTTGCAAGTAATCATGTGAACTTGATATGTGTTCGATATTTTGATGATATGTATGTTGTGATTCCCTTAGTGGTGTCATGTGAACGTCGACTACATGGCACTTCACCATATTTGGGCCTAAGGGAATGCATTGTGGGGTAGTAATTAGATGATAGGTTGCTAGAGTGACAGAAGCTTAAACCCTAGTTTATGCGCTATTCCGTAAGGGACCGATTTGGATCTAGAAGTTTAATGATATGGTTAGATTTTATCTTAATACTTTTCTCGTAGTTGCGGATGCTTGCGAGGGGGTGAATCATAAGTACGAGGTTTGTTCAAGTAAGAACAACACCTAAGCACAGGTCCACCCACATATCAAATTATCAAAGTAGCGAACACGAATCAACTCAACATGATGAAAGGCATATGATGAAATTCCCGTGTACCCTCAAGAACGCTTTGCTTATCATAAGAGACCATTTTAGCCTGTCCTTTGCCACAAAAGGATTGGGCTACCTTGCTGCACTTTATTTACCGTTACTATTACTTGCTCGTTACAAATTATCTTGCTATCAAACTATTGGTTACCAAAATTCAGTGCTTGCAGAGAATACCTTGCTGAAAACCACTTGTCATTTCCTTCTGCTCCTTGTTGGGTTCGACACTCTTACTTATCGAAAGGACTATGATTGATCCCCTATACTTGTGGGTCATCAGCAAGTGGACACCTTTCAAGCCTGGATCCGGCCGAGCTCTTTTCAGATGTTCAGCTAGGACGGCCATGTCTTCAGGCACGTGCTCCACCTCGGGCCATAAAGCCTTGAAGACGTCCTTCATTGATTTCCATGCACTCTCGTGCACCACGGATAGATGAGCCGCCATATCTTCGGGCACCGGGCCTCGAGCATCAAGGGGTTGGCCGGACAGAGAAGCTGGCAAGAAGCATGAGTTAGCTGATACGTCTCCGTCGTATCTACTTTTCCTAACGCTTTTCCTCTTGTTTTGGACTCTAATTTGTATGATTTGAATGAAACTAACCCGGAATGACGTTGTTTTCAGCAGAACTACCATGGTGTTGTTTTTGTGCAGAAATAAAAGTTCTCGGAATGGAACGAAACTTTGCAAGGAATTTTTATACAATAAAAGAAAAATACTGGAGCCAAGAACCACCGGAGGGGGGCACCTGGGTGGGTACAACCCACCAGGGCGCGCCACCCCCTCCAGGCACGCCCAGGTGGGTTGTCCCCACCCGGTGGCCCCGCAGACCCTGAAACCAACGCTATAAAATCCTATTTTTCCAGAAAAAAATCAGGGAGAAAGAATTATCGCGTTCCACGAGACGGAGCCGCCGCCACCTCCTGTTCTTCATCGGGAGGCCAGATCTGGAGTCCGTTTGGGGCTCCGGAGAGGGGGATCTTCGATCTTCGTCATCACCAACCCTTCTCCATCGCCAATTCCATGATGCTCCCCACCGGGAGTGAGTAATTCCTTCGTAGGCTCGCTGGCCGGTGAGGAGTTGGATGAGATTCATCATGTAATCGAGTTAGTTTTGTTAGGGCTTGATCCCTAGTATCCATTATGTTCTGAGATTGATGTTGCTATGACTTTGCCATGCTTAATGCTTGTCACTTTGGGCCCGGGTGCCATGATTTCAGATCTGAACCATTTATGTTATCACCATTATATCCATGTTCAAGATCCGATCTTGCAAGTTATAGTCACCTACTACGTGTTATGATCCGGCAACCCCGGAGTGACAATAGTCGGGACCACTCCCGGTGATGACCGTAGTTTGAGGAGTTCATGTATTCACCATGTGTTAATGCTTTGTTCCGGTTCTCTATTAAAAGGAGGCCTTAATATCCCTTAGTTTCCAATATGGACCCCGCTGCCATGGGAGGGTAGGACAAAAGATGTCATGCAAGTTCTTTCCATAAGCACGTATGACTATTGACGGAATACATGCCTACATTATATTTATGAACTGGAGCTAGTGCCGTATCGCTCTAGGTTATGACTGTCACATGATGAATATCATCCAACAAATTACCGATCCAATGCCTACGATTTTCCTACATATTGTTCTTGCTAAGTTACTACTACTGCTGTCACTATTGCACTTGCTACAAAATCACTGCTATCACTGTTACTGTTACTATTGTTGTTGCTACTACCATCAAAACTATCATACTACTTTGCTACTGATCACTTTGCTGCAGATAATTAATCTCCAGGTGTGGTTGAATTGACAACTCAGTTGCTAATACTTGCAAATATTCTTTGGCTCCCCTTGTGTCGAATCAATAAATTTGGGTTGAATACTCTACCCTCGAAAACTGTTGCGATCCCCTATACTTGTGGGTTATCAAGACCTTTTTCTGGCGCCGTTGCCGGGGAGCATAGCTATATTTGTTGAGTCACTTGGTATTATTATCAAATTATCACTATGAAGAATCTGAAGGATGCTAAGACTAAGATTTTTCCCTCTAAGACGAGGGGAGGTAAGGAACTGCCATCCAGCTCCGCTTTAGATTCACCTTCTGTTATAAGTAGACTTGCAACACCACCACATGCTATCAATTCTGATATGTCGCAAGTTATTGATGATGCTACTTCTGCTATGAATGCTACTCATGATGATGCTAGTACCTTGCTTGATGATAATGTGCCACTAGGTGAATTTCTTGATGAACAAATTGCTAGAGTAAGACAGCATGATATTGTTGAAACTGATGATGAGCTTGAAACTGAAAATCTTGAAACACCTATTAGAGCTAGCCCTCCTAGATATGAATTGCCTAAGGTACCGGAAGGTTATGTTGTGGGTGAGGAGGCAACTAGAGATATTCTTGCTTGTAAGGATAGAGAAGATCTAGAAAAATTATTAAGCAAGTATAAAGAAAGATCTTTGAATGCTAGAATGAAATGTGATCCTAAGTTTGCTACTTCACCTATTTGTGTTGATGATAAGGATTATGAATTCTCTATCAACCCAGAGTTAATTACTCTGGTTGAGTCTGATCCTTTCCATGGTTATGAAACTGAAACTGTTGTGGCACATCTTACTAAGTTGAATGATATAGCCACCCTTTTTGCTCATGATGAGAAAATTCGTTTCTATTATATCCTCAAATTATTTCCGTTCTCATTAAAGGGTGATGCTAAAGCTTGGTACAATACTCTTGCTCCTGGTTGTGTGCGTAGTCCCCAGGATATGATTTACTACTTCTCTGAAAAATATTTCCCTGCTCATAAGAAACAAGCTGCCTTGCAGGAAATATTTAACTTTGTGCAAATTGAAGAAGAGAGTCTCCCACAAGCTTGGGGGAGGCTTCTCCAATTGCTTAATGCTTTGCCTGATCATCCTCTTAAGAAAAATGAAATACTTGATATCTTCTATAATGGACTAACCGATGCTTCTAGGGACTTCCTAGATAGTTGTGTTGGTTGTGTTTTCAGGGAACGAACTATTGGGCAAGCTGAAGAACTATTGAATAACATATTGAAAAATTATGATGATTGGAATCTTCCTGAACCACCGCTTAAACCCACTCCGAAGAAGAGGGGTATCTTATATCTCAGTCCCGAAGATATGCAAGAGGCAAACAAATCTATGAAGGAAAAAGGTATTAAAGCAGAGGATGTTAAAAATTTACCACCTATTGAAGAAATACATGGGCTTGATACACCGCCACTACCTAAGGTAGTAGAGGTAAATTCTTTACTAAAGTTCAATGAAGGTGATATTCCTTATAATAAACATCCTAGCCAATGCCTTTATGAGTTTGATAATTACATTAGAAAGCAAGATCACTTCAATGCAAATGTTATGAAACAGTTGAAATACAATTCTGATATGATTGCTCGCTTGAGTGACTTGTTATTTAGAATCTCAAATGATTTTAGAGGTGTAGGAAAGCATGCTTCTATGGTTCAAACTCAGTTAGAACAAGTTGCTAAATCTCAAAGAGAGTTGTTAGATGAAATGAATAATATCAATGATCATGCTATTAGAGTAATGACTAGGGAAGGTAGGATGACTCAGGAACCACTTTATCCTGAGGGACACCCAAAAAGAATTGAACAAGACTCTCAAAGAGTTGAAACTAATGCACGTAGTCCTTATAAAAAGAAAAAGAAGAAGAAAAATGATAGGACTTTGCATGCCCCTAGTGAACCAGAAGTAGAAAAACCTCCTGATAATGATAATGAAGTTTCTATCTCTGATGCTGAAACTCAATCTGGTAGTGAACACTCACCTTCTAATAATGAAAAAGATAATGATGAGGTTCATGAAGAAACTCAAACAAATAATAAAGAACCAGACAATGATGTTGAGATAGAACCAGCAGTTGATCTTGATAACCCACAACCCAAGAATAAAAGATATGATAAAAGAGACTTTGTTGCTAGGAAACACAGTAAGGAAAGAGAGCCATGGGTTCAAAAACCTATGCCCTTTCCACCTAAGTCAACTAAAAAGAAAGATGATGAAGAATTTGAACGCTTTGCTGAAATGCTGAGGCCAGTCTTTTTGCGTACTCATTTGACTGATATCTTAAAAATGCCTCCTTATGCAAAGTACATGAAAGACATCATCACCAATAAGAGAAAAATACCGGAGGCTGAAATCTCCACCATGCTTGCTAATTATACTTTTAAAGATGGAGTACCTAAAAAACTTGGAGATCCGGGAATACCAACTATACCTTGCTCCATTAAGAGAAATTATGTGAAAACTGCTTTATGTGATTTGGGAGCTGGTGTTAGTGTTATGCCTTTCTCTTTATATAAAAGACTTGATTTGAATAAACTTGCACCTACTGAAATATCTTTGCAAATGGCTGACAAATCAACTGCCATACCTATCGGTATTTGTGAGGATGTGCCTGTTGTTGTTGCTAATGTTACTATTTTGACTGACTTTGTTATACTTGAGATGCCCGAGGACGATAACATGTCAATTATCCTTGGTAGACCCTTTTTTGAATATTGCAGGGGCTGTTATTGATTGCAATAAAAGCAAGGTCACTTTTCATATCAATGGTAATGAGCATACGGTGCACTTTCCGAAGAAACAATTCCAAGTGAATGGTATTAATGTTATTGAAAAATCTCCGACAATCACTATTGGAAGTTTTCAACTACCTCTACCTACTGTCAAAAAGAAATATGAAATGCTTATTGTTGGGGACATTCATATCCCCGTTGAGGTAACTTAGTGATTTACGAAAGTTCTTCGGTTTCATGCTAATCGAAAGTGGTTGTTAATAAGACCTGATCAACCTTATTAATGGATCATTTTTGAGAGGTACGAAGTTGATGAATTTAGTGAGCACTACTTTCTGTCCCTACCTTTTGTTTTCTGTTTTTTTAGTTAAATAAAATAAAATGCCATGTTTTGTCTGCTTTCTGAGTTTTCCGTGCAATAAAAAAATGACCCAAAAATAAAAGTTCTCAGAATGCTCTGAAAATTTAATACGATTTTTTCTGAATATTTAAGAATTTTTGGTGCAAATAATATCAGAGGGAGGTGCACCAGGTGGGCACAACCCACCTGGGCGCGCCAGGACCCCCAGGCGCGCCCTGGTGGGTTGTGGTCCTCACGTGGCCCCCCTCACTTATCCCTTCATTCCACATCATCACCTACCTCCAGAAAAAAAATCACCATTGCTCTCTCTCGTGTTCTTGCTCTCAAACCCGCGGATTTCGATCTCTTTGCTCGAAGCTCCATTTCCGAAACTGTTTCGGGGGATTGTTGCTTGGTATGTGACTCCTTCGTTAGTCCAATTAGTTTTTGCTTTAGTGGTTTATATTTTGAATAATTAGCTACTCTTGGTGCTGCTATAGATGTGCTTGCATATTGAATTCTTAGAGTTCTAAGTAGTTTGAATGCTTTATATGGCCTCTATGCATCCCTATGAGCAGTTGCTACCAATCTTATGAAGTTTTATTGAGAAAAATTTTGTGGACTAAAAATTTCAGAATTTTGTTCATAGGAAAAAGATGAGTATCTTTAGGAAGTTTGCTTCCAAGAAGAGCTCCAAGGGAGTTATTGGGGAGTTGTCTGACAGTGATCTCCATACCCGGAGAATGGCGGAGGTACGGCCGTGTGAATGGCCGCATAACCCGTTCATGGAAGGGGCCGGAATACTTCAGGAGTTTGCAAATTATGCTGCTAATGCCGGCCTCACCGACTTCATCGTAGCTGAATGTGAACAGTATCATCTCCTCACCAATTCCTTTGTGCAAAGTTTTAATTTCTTGAGTAGGAATAATCCCCCTGAGGTGCAGTTTAATTTATATGCTGAACCCCATCAGATACCGCTTACTGAATTTTGTGACATATGCTTGCTTCCTTCTGATGGTGGTTTAGTAGAGCCAAGGCCCGCAGAGTTTGATGGTTTTTACCGTACTCTTACTGTGGGGGATGAGAGAGGGGTGTCGGCTGTCACTGCCACTAGCTTACACTTTCCAGCTGTACATTATTTTGCTCTATTCATTACAAAGTGTTTGCTTGCTAGAGAGAAGGTAGGTGCACTCAGTGCACCAGACTTTGCTGTTTTACGCCGTGCACTTTTCGGCGACAACACATATAGCTTGAGAGCTATTGTGGCACGTCGCCTCCAAATTAACAAATCCAAGGGAAAAATACATGGTGGTATTTACGCTACTCGCTTGGCTACTCACTTTAACATTCAGATACGCCAGCATGATTATCCTTTGCCCAAGGTTTACCTAGATCGCGCGGCCATGGAACACCACCAGTTTATTAATAAAGAGAACACTGACATTCCTATTCTGTATAACCTGGTTTTCAGTGTGGACACTCATGATATTATTCCATTACCTGCACCTGCTTTGTTTGATCCTATTGCCAGGGGCGGATACAGGATTATGCCTGAGGACATCGTCGCCTACCGGAACAACCTCGCTGCTGCACAGGTGGAGCCTCAGCAGTGGGACCCTCAGGTGCCCGCTCCTCAGCACTTGAACATAGGACCACATGGCTTCTTCGAGTGGTGATTACCAAGTTAGGCCAAAAGCCTCAGCTTGGGGGAGTACGTATTTCCACCGACATTACATTCATGTTCACACATTTCATTCCAGTTGTCGGTGTTCACACTTTTTCATTTGTATTATTCATGTTAGATTTATTTTCTCGCTTTCTTCTTGTGTGTTTGAAAAACTTTGAGAAAATCCAAAAATATATTTCTTGCTTCTTTTTGATTTTTCTTCCTAGTTTAAATTGTTGTAGTACTAAAAAGAAAACCCAAAAAGATTTCTTTGTTCTTCTTTTACTTGTTGGGAGCTTTCCCGTGTAAATAGTTTTTCTCATTTTTGCTTTTCCCTTTTTATTTGCTTGTTTACGAAAAACCAAAAACTCCAAAAATATTTCAGTGTGTTTTTCTGAATTTCTTTTTCCTTTTTATCGAGTCGTACCGAGGAGAAGAACATGATGAAAATGTTGAGTGGCTCTCATATGCATTATTGTTGATCTAACAAAGAGCACATTTTACCTTGTCTTCTCCTTTTGAATAAAATGTTTGCAGATTCCAGCTTAGTCCATGGCACTCTTGCACTATTATTATTTTCAAATCGTTCGGTCGTGCAAGTGAAAGGCAATAATGATGATATTTGATGAACTGGCCGTAGCAGAGAGAAACGGGTATGAACTCAACTTGTTCTGTTTTTGTAAATAGGTTTAACCTAGTATCCATGATTCAGCCTATTATGATCAAACATGTTTGCAATGACAATTAGAGATTATAGTTTCTCATGCCATGCATAAGTAGCTAGGAGTGGATAATGACTTATCTTGGATGTCAACATTGCGTTAAAATGATTGTGATGTAGTATGATGATATGGTATCCTCCTCTGAATGTTCGAGTGGCTTGACTTGGCACATGTTCATGCATGTAGTTGAATCAAAACCAACATACCCTCTATGATATTTATGTTCATGGTGTTCATATCCTACTCATGCTAGTATCCAATGTTACTTATGCATAATGCATGTTCATGACCGTTGTTGCTCTCTAGCTGGCCGCTTCTCAACCTATTTGCTAGCCTTCGCCTATACTAAGTGGAAATTCTGCTTGTACATCAAAAACCTTGAACCCAAGTTATTCCAGATGAGTCCACCATACCTACCTATATGCTGTATTACCCTGCCGTCCTAAGTAAATTTGCATGTGCCACCTCTAAAAACTTCAAATAAATATCCTTTTTGTGTGCCTGGATTGTTCATAGAGCGACAGGAGGTAGTTGGTATCTTCCATGCTAAGCGGGTTATTCTCATGATGAGTGTTTATTCACTCGTCCTTGCACGAGAGGGGCGGTAATAGGGATTCCCAGTCCCGAACTCAAAATGCAAATAATTAAACAAAACTCCCCCGGGACTGTTGTTGGTATGGATGGCACCCGTTGTTTCAGATAAGCCGTGGACTGTGAATGTTGGTGGAGGGGGAGTAAACCTTTAGTTTTATCGCTTGGGAACCGCCACTAATGTGTTTAGCATGGAAGATATTGATAACTGATGGTCGCGAAGTAAACAAGAAGGGTGCATCTCTCAAAATTTCATTTACCTCTGTTTTTAAAACTTGAGCTCCGGCACCTCTGCAAATCACTGCTTCCCTCTGCGAAGGGACTATCTATTTACTTTTATGTTGTGTCATCACCTTCTCAAATAAGCGCCAGGACCTGAGAGCACTGCTGTCATGCTTATGCATTGTGTGTAACTAATGTTGGGTGCGTCATGACTGGATCTTTTCTACCATGAATTACAATGTTTAGTCGCTGCTCGGACTCTGGAGGTGCTCTGCATTTATGTTTTGCGGTCTTAGAAAGGGCTAGCGAGATACCACTATTGTCATATTATATCATGGTTGTTTTAATAACGTGTTGTTGTTCGAGATATCTTATTATTGCTCGCTAGCTGATTATGTCATTGTTATGAGTTAATGTAATTTTTAAGAGTTATTGTCGACATGGTTAGTTATAATCTTTGCTGAAAACCTGGGTGCTACTTAAGCTTATTTATGCAAACAAGAGCAAAAGAGTTCGTAAAAGTTTTTCTTTTTCACTTTCAGTTTATCAACTGAATTGCTTGAGGACAAGCAAAGGTTTAAGCTTGGGGGAGTTGATACGTCTCCGTCGTATCTACTTTTCCTAACACTTTTCCTCTTGTTTTGGACTCTAATTTGCATGATTTGAATGAAACTAACCCGGACTGACGCTGTTTTCAGCAGAACTGCCATGGTGTTGTTTTTGTGCAGAAATAAAAGTTCTCGGAATGGAACAAAACTTTGCGAGGAATTTTTATACAATAAAAGAAAAATACTAGAGCCAAGAACCACCGGAGGGGGGCACCTGGGTGGGCACAACCCACCAGGGCGCGCCACCCCCTCCAGGCGCGCCCAGGTGGGTTGTCCCCACCTGGTGGCCCCGCAGACCCTGAAACTGACGCTATAAAATCCTATTTTTCCAGAAAAAATCGGGGAGAAAGAATTATCGCGTTCCGCAAGGCGGAGCCGCCGCCACCTCCTGTTCTTCATCGGGAGGCCAGATCTGGAGTCCGTTTGGGGCTCCGGAGAGGGGGATCTTCGATCTTCGTCATCACCAACCCTTCTCCATCGCCAATTCCATGATGCTCCCCACCGGGAGTGAGTAATTCCTTCGTAGGCTCACTGGTCGGTGAGGAGTTGGATGAGATTCATCATGTAATCGAGTTAGTTTTGTTAGGGCTTGATCCCTAGTATCCATTATGTTCTGAGATTGATGTTGATATGACTTTGCCATGCTTAATGCTTGTCACTTTGGGCCCGGGTGCCATGATTTCAGATCTGAACCGATTATGTTATCACCATTATATCCATGTTCTAGATCCGATCTTGCAAGTTATAGTCACCTACTACGTGTTATGATCCGGCAACCCCGGAGTGACAATAGTCGGGACCACTCCCGGTGATGACCGTAGTTTGAGGAGTTCATGTATTCACCGTGTGTCAATGCTTTGTTCCGGTTCTCTATTAAAAGGAGGCCTTAATATCCCTTAGTTTCCAATATGGACCCCACTGCCATGGGAGGGTAGGACAAAAGATATCCTGCAAGTTCTTTCCATAAGCACGTATGACTATTTACGGAATACATGCCTACATTATATTTATGAACTGGAGCTAGTGCCGTATCGCTCTAGGTTATGACTGTCACATGATGAATATCATCCAACAAATTACCGATCCAATGCCTACGATTTTCCTACATATTGTTCTTGCTAAGTTACTACTACTGCTGTCACTATTGCACTTGCTACAAAATCACTGCTATCACTGTTACTGTTACTATTGCTGTTGCTACTGCCATCAAAACTATCATACTACTTTGCTACTGATCACTTTGCTGTAGATAATTAATCTCCAGGTGTGGTTGAATTGACAACTCAGCTGCTAATACTTGCAAATATTCTTTGGCTCCCCTTGTGTCGAATCAATAAATTTGGGTTGAATACTCTACCCTCAAAAATTGTTGTGATCCCCTATACTTGTGGGTTATCATTAGCCTGCCACTCACCTCGGGTAATCCACACACTTAGGAACGAAAATCGAAATCAAAACTTACCAAAAATCATCTCATCTGTCTGGCGATTCCTCGCCTCGGCAGCAGCCAGTTGAGCTTTTAAGCTCTCAATCTCTTGGGCTTGCCGGGACTTCTCTGCCCTAAGCGCATTAGTGTCGTCCCTCCTTAATTTGGTTCAGCATGTGTTGGTTCGCCAGGCGCTGCGATTTTGCATACAACAAGTCCTCTTGCACCTGCTTAAGGTCCCTCTCAAGGCGACCTAGGGCTTCCGCTGCTACAGTGGATCATTGATACGTCTCTGTCGTATCTATATTTTTTTATTGTTTCATGCCAATATTCTACAACTTTTACATACTTTTGACAACATTTTATATTATTTTTGGGACTAACATATTGATCTAGTGTCTAGTGCCAGCTCCTATCTGTTGCATGTTTTTTATTTCATAGGATATCCATATCAAACAAAGTCCAAATGCGATAAAAATTTACAGAGATTTTTTTCGGAATATATGTGATTTTTGGAAAAAGAATCAGCGTGAGAGGTGGTCCACAGGCCCCACAAGCTCATAGGGCGCGCCCTAGGGGGTAGGCGCGCCCCTAGGGCTTGTGGCCACCTCGTAAGTCAATTGAGGGTATCCTTTGGCCGCAAGAAAGAGAATATCTGGAAGAAAATTCCCTCAAAATTTCAGCCCAATCGGAGTTACGGATCTCCGGGAATTTAAGAAACGGTGAAAGGCCAGAAAACAGGGTCGCGAAACAGAAGAGAAACAGAGAGATAGATCCAATCTCGGAGGGGCTCCCACCCCTCCGCCGCCATGGAGGCCATGGACCAGAGGGGGAACCCTCCTCCCATCTAGGGGGAGGTCAAGGAAGAAGAATAAGGAGGGGGGCTCTCTCCTGGTGGCGTCGAAGTGCCGCCGGGGCAAGGATCGTGACGGCGATCTACACCAACAACCTCGCTACCATCAACACCAACTTTCTCCCCCTCTATGCAGCGGTGTAACACCTCTTCTCTCGCTGAAATCTCTACTTAAACATGGTGCTCAACACTACGTATTATTATCCAATGATATGTGGCTATCCTATGATGTTTGAGTAGATCTGTTTTGTCCTATGGGTTGATTGATAATCATGATTGGTTTGAGTTGTATGTTTTATTTTGGTGCTGTCCTATGGTGCCCTCCGTGTCACGCAAGCGTGAGGGATTCCCGTTGTAGGGTGTTGTAATATGTTCATGATTTACTTATAGTGGGTTGCGTGAGTGACTGAAACAAAAACCCGAGTAAGTGGGTTGTTGCGTATGGGAGTAAAGAGGACTTGATACTTAATGCTATGGTTGGGTTTTACCTCAATGATCTCTAGTAGTTGCGGATGCTTGCTAGAGTTCCAATCATAAGTGCATATGATCCAAGTAGAGAAAGTATGTTAGCTCATGCCTCTCCCTCATACAAAATTGCAAATGATTACCGGTCTAGTTATCAATTGCCTAGGGACAAATAACTTTCTTGTAACAAAAAACTCTCTACTAACACTAACTTAATTGTTTCTTTATCTAAATAGCCCCTAGCTTTTATTTACGTGTTCTTTATTATCTTGCAAGCCTATCCTATCACACCTACAAAGTACTTCTAGTTTCATACTTGTTCTAGGTAAAGAGAATGTTAAGCGTGCGTAGAGTTGTATCGGTGGTCGATAGAACTTGAAGGGAATATAAATTCTACCTTTAGCTCCTCGTTGGGTTCGACACTCTTACTTATCGAGAAAGGTTATAATTGATCCCATACACTTGTAGGTTATCAAGACCTTTTTCTAGCGCTGCTGCCGGGGAGCAATAGCGTGGGGTGAATATTTTCGTGTGTGCTTTATCACTAAGTAGGTTTTATTTTCTGTTCTAAGTTGTTCTCTATCTTTAGTTATGGATATGGAACACGAAATACCAAAAAAATTGGTGTACTTGCTACTCATGGAGATGGGGAACCTCCTAAAACCCTCGATGCTCGTTATGTGAAAAATATTAAACACTACTTTGATAATCCTGAGAAAACCCCATTCAACTTGATAATGGGAGACACATTGGATCAACATGAATACTTTAGGGATTATCGCTTGACTCAAAAAGGGAAACTCTTATGGGATCAAATTGAAATGTTGCTTTGGTATGCTTGGGATCTATGCTTCGGATATGATTATACTTGTTGCTCTAGGATGAAGGCTCCACACCTTCCCTTTTCATGTGAATTTAATGATAATGAAACCTTGGCTTCTTATGCTAATGGTATATATGATTACTATGATGTGGAACGAACAGAAGAATTTGTTGCTTTTAAGGGTGCTTATGAAAGTGAATCTTTGTTTGAAAAGTATGAAGATTGTGATGATGCTGTTTACAGATCTAAAAATTCTGCTATACTGAAATATTGCTATGAGAATTATAAATATAATGCCGATATTAATGAGTTTATTGAGAAAGTATCCGCTGTCCAAGAAGGGACTAATATTTTGCAGGAAACTATGGAAGAAGAAATTGCTGAAACTGTGAGCTCATTAGATGAAAAAGATGAGGAGGAGAGCGAAGAACAAAAGGAGAAGAGTGGATTAGCTACCCGTGCCCACCTTTTAATGAGAGTAACTCTTCAACTCATAGATTGTTTAATTTCCCTTCGTGCTTATCGAAGGATGAATGCTATGATGATTGCTATGATCCCTTGGATTCATTTGAAATATCCCTTTTTGATAAAATTGATGTTTGCTATGCTTGTGGCCAAGATGCCAATATGAATTATGCTTATGGAGATGAACTTGCTATAGTTCCTTATGTTATGAAAGAAATTGTTGCTATTGCACCCACACATGATAGTCCTATTATCTTTTTGAATTCTCCCAACTACACTATATCGGAGAAGTTTGCGCTTATTAAGGATTATATTGATGGGTTGTGTTTTACTACTACACATGATGATTTTGATGAATATAATATGCATGTGCTTGCTGATCCTACTTGCAATTATTATGAGAGAGGAACTACATCTCCGCCTCTCTATGTTTCCAATGCTATAAAATTGCAAGAAACTGTTTATACTATGCATTGGCCTTTGCTTGATGTGCATGAATTGTTCTTTTATGACATGCCGATGCATAGAAAGAGAGTTAGACTTCGTTGTTGCATGATATATGTTGATTTGTTCTCACTACTAAAATAAAAATCATTTTTAATTAAAATTGGCTTTGATATACCTTGGGATCCGGGTGGATCCGTTGCTTGAGCACTTTATGCCTAGCTTAATGGCTTTAAAGAAAGCGCTGCCAGGGAGACAACCCAGAAGTTTTAGAGAGTCATTTATTTCTGTTGTGTGCTTTTAAAAAGTTTAAAAACAAAAAAAAATATAGAGGGGAACCTAAAACTTTTCAAAAAGAAAAGTGAAAGTAAGAAAGATGAGCACCGTTGAAGTGGGGGAGCTCCTTGAACCTTGTTCATGCCCATGGAAACTTTGCAAATCTTGAATTACAGAAACTTTTCAACAAAAATAATTACCCCCTTGTACAAATCCATTGTATTATAAAAATAATGTGCCAAGATTTGCCTTCAGGATGTTTAGATTGCTTGTTTGGTATGTGCAGTGCGAAAACAGAAACTTTGGCTGTAGTGCGCGAATTTACATTTTTTTATGGAATATCAAAAGTTTCTGAATTTTTTACACAGTATTGCTATGAAAATTTTTTATTTTGTCCTAACTTTTTAGAATTTTTTGAGTTACATTAGTATATGTACCATCTGCATCTTTACAGATTGTCCTGTTTTCAAAGATTGATGTTATAGTTTTATTATTTGCGTATGTTTGAAATCTTGTTAAGCCTCCTTTGACTTGGAGCCATAGAATTGTGATAGCATACAGTGGGTAATGATTGATAATAATTATACAATAATGTTCCAACAGTACATGATGGGATTTTATGTTATATGTACTAACCCCGCTAATAAAAAGTTCGGTTAAGTTTTGTGTGGATGAAGTGTTCGAAGATCGAGGAGGTATCGGTATGAGGAGAATAAGGAGAGGCAAGAGTTCAACCTTGGGGATTCCCAAGGCACCCCAAGTAAATATTCAAGGATACTCAAGCATCCAAGATTGGGGATGCCCTGGAAGGCATCCCATCTTTCTTCAGCAATTATCGATATGTCTCGGTTTTTGTTTTGTTCACATGATATGCGTAAATTCTTGGAGCATCATGTGCCTTCCATTTTTCTTTTAATAATGCACCATGATGGTATGAGATAGTCCTTGGTTGATTTATACAATACTCTTTGCACTTCACTTATATCTTTTGAGTATGGCTTTTTAGAATGCTTCATGTGCTTCACTTATATCATTTGAAGTTTGGATTGCCTGTTTCTCTACACATAGAAAACCGCCATTTGTAGAATGCTCCTTTTCTTCACTTATATTTTTTAGAGCATGGGCAAATCTTTTGTAGAAAGAATTAAACTCTCTTGCTTCACTTATATCTATTTAGAGAGTCAGCAGGAATTGGTCATTCACATGGTTAGTCCTAAAATCCTACATAAAACTTGTAGATCACTGAATATGATATGTTTGATTCCTTGCAATAGTTTTGCGATATAGAGATGGTAATATGTGGGAGGTACTAGTGAATGATTGTGGTTTAGTAAGAATATTGGTGTTAAGGTTTGTGATTCCCGAAGCATGCACGTATAGTCTCTCGTTATGCTAAGAAGTTGGAGCATGATTTATTATTGATTGTCTTCCTTATGAGTGGCGGTACGATGGTCTTTTTCTACGAATCTATCCCCCTAGGGGCATGCGTAGTAGTACTTTTCTTCGAGGGCTAATAAACTTTCGCAATAAGTATGTGAGTTCTTTATGACTAATGTGAGTCTATGGATTATATGCACTCTTACCTTTCCACAAATTGTTAGCCTCTTCGGTACCGTGCATTGCCCTTTCTCACCTCGAGAGTCGGTGCAAACTTCGCCGGTGCATCCAAACCCCGTGATATGATATACTCTATCACACATAAGCCTCATTATATCTTGCTCAAAACAGCCACCATACCAACCTATTATGGCATTTCCATAGCCATCCCGAGATATATTGCCATGCAACTTCCATCATCATCATATACATGACTTGAGCATTCATTGCCATATTGCTTTGCATGATTGTAAGATAGCTAGCATGATATTTTCATGGCTTGTCCATTTTTTGATATCTTTGCTACACTAGATCATTGCACATCCTGGTACACCGCCAGAGGCATTCATATAGAGTCATATTTTGTTCTAGTATCGTGTTGTAATTTTGAGCTGTAAGTAAATAGAAGTGTGATGATCATCATATTCATTATTAGAGCATTGTCCCAGTGAGGAAAGGATGATGGAGACTATGATTCCCCCATAAGTCGGGATGAGAGTCCGGACAAAAAGAAAAAAGAATAAAAGAGGCCAAAAATATCCCAACAAAAAAAAGAAAAAAGAAGAAAAACAAAAAAATGAGAGAAAAAGATAGAAGGGGCAATGTTACTATCCTTTTCCACATTTTTTCTTCAAAGTAGCACCATGTTTTTCATATAGAGAGTCTCCTATGTTGTCACTTTCATATACTAGTGGGAATTTTTCATTATAGAACTTGACTTGCTTATTCCAATGACGGGCTTTCTCAAATGCCCGAGGTCTTCATGAGCAAGCAAGTTGGATGCACACCCACTTAGTTTTTAGTTTGAGCTTTCATACACTTATAGCTCTTAGTGTATCCGTTGCATGACAATCCCTACTACTCGCATTGACATCAATTGATGGGCATCTCCATAGCCCGTTGATTAGCCTCGTCGATGTGAGACTTTCTCCTTTTTTGTCTTCTCCATATTTACCCCTATCATCATATTCTTTTCCATCCATAGTGCTATATCCATGGCTTGCGCTCATGTATTGTGTGGGCGTTGAAAAAGCTAAAGTGCGTTAAAAAGTATGAACCAATTGCTCGGCTTGTCATCGGGGTTGCGCATGATAAATACTTTGTGTTAAGAAGATGGAGCATGACAAGGCTATATGATTTTATAGGGATAACGTTCTTTAGCATTGATATTTTGAAAGACATGATTGTTTGTTGGGATGCCTGAGTATTGATGTCTTTATATCAAATTATAGACTATTGCTTTGAATCACTCGTGTCTTAATATTCATGCCATGACTAGATTATATGATCAAGATTATGCTAGGTAGCATTCCACATCAAAAATTATATTTTTTATCATTTACCTACTCGAGGACGAGTAGGAATTAAGCTTGGGGATGCTGATACATCTCCGTCGTATCTATAATTTTTGATTGTTTCATGCCAATATTCTACAACTTTTACATACTTTTGGAAACATTTTATATTATTTTTTGGGACTAACATATTGATCCAGTGCCCAGTGTGAGTTCCTGTTTGTTGCATGTTTTTTGTTTCGCAGAATATCCATATCAAACAAAGTCCAAATGTGATAAAAATTTACGAAGATTTTTTTTGGAATATATGTGATTTTTGGGAAGAAGAATCAGCGTGACAGGTGGTCCACAGGCCCCACAAGCTTATAGGGCGCGCCCTGGGGGGTAGGCGCACCCCTAGGGCTTGTGGCCACCTTGTAAGTCAGTTGGGGGTATCCTTTGGCAGAAAGAAAGAGAATAACTGGAAGAAAATCCCCTCAAAATTTCAGACCAATCGGAGTTATGGATCTCCGAGAATTTAAGAAACAGTGAAAGGCCAGAAAACAGGGTCGTGAAACAGAAGAGAAACAAAGAGATAGATCCAATCTCGGAGGGGCTCCCGCCCCTCCGCCTCCATGGAGGCCATGGACCAGAGGGGAAACCTCCTCCCATCTAGGGGGAGGTCAAGGAAGAAGAAGAAGAAGAAGGAGGGGGGCTCTCTCCCCCTCTCTCTCGGTGGCGTTGGAGTGCCACCGGGGCAAGGATCATGACGGCGATCTACACCAACAACCTCGCTACCATCAACACCAACTTTCCCCCTCTATGTAGCGGTGTAACACCTCTTCTCCCCGCTATAATCTCTACTTAAACATGGTGCTCAACACTACGTATTATTATCCAATGATATGTGGCTATCCTATGATGTTTGAGTAGATCCGTTTTGTCCTATGGGTTGATTGATGATCGTGATTGGTTTGAGTTGTATGTTTTATTTTGGTGCTGTCCTATGGTGCCCTCCGTGTCGCACAAGCGTGAGGGGTTCCCGCTGTAGGGTGTTGCAATATGTTCATGATTCGCTTATACTGGGTTGCGTGAGTGACTGAAACACAAACCCAAGTAAGTGGGTTGTTGTGTATGGGAGCAAAGAGGACTTGATACTTAATGCTATGGTTGGGTTTTACCTTAATGATCTTTAGTAGTTGCAGATGCTTGCTAGAGTTCCAATCATAAGTGCATATGATCCAAGTAGAGAAAGTATGCTAGCTCATGCCTCTCCCTCATATAAAATTGCAATAATGATTACCGGTCTAGTCATCGATTGCCTAGGGACAAATAACCTTCTTGTGACAAAAAGCTCTCTACTAAAACTAACTTAATTGTTTCTTTATCTAAACAGCCCCTAGATTTTATTTACGTGTTTTTTATTCTCTTGCAAACCTATCCTATCACACCTACAAAGTACTTCTAGTTTCATACTTGTTCTAGGTAAAGCGAATGTTAAGCGTGCGAAGAGTTGTATCGGTGGTCAATAGAACTTGAAGGGAATATAAATTCTACCTTTAGCTCCTCGTTGGTTTCGACACTCTTACTTACCGAGAAAGGTTACAATTGATCCTATACACTTGTGGGTTATCAATCATGTTGTTAGGCAGTTCTATGATCTCCTTAAAAGAGATTACCTTATGAACAACGATACTTACCGTGTGCTTCTCAGGTGAATTTTTTCACCTTCTCCACCTCGGCTAGGGCATTCTTAAACTTCCCTTTCATCTAGGAAAGCGCCTTGGATAGCTGATTACTCTTCGCCCGCGCACTCTGCCACAAATGACATTTTTTCGTAAAGACTATGAGCCTCGCTATGGGCGTGTTTGCCCATATCAAGCCTTAGGGGCTACTGCCATGGTTGGAAGTTTTCTTTGTCTTAAAACAAACAATGAAGCATAAGAAAATTTTAAGATATAACAGGCTCGGACAGAACCTTACCTGCAGTCCCTGCGACAAAACACATACGGCTTGCTCAAACAAAGAACGGGACGCCCCAAGGTACACGTCCACCGAGCTCAGGGTGTTGAACTCTTGGTCGGAGAAGACTGGGTTCCTGAGTGAGGTCTTTCGCCGATGATGGTTTCCGGCACTCTCAACCTTGAAGTTGGTGTCTGAGAAGGCCTCCGAGTCTTCGGACTGAGGAACTTCGGGAGTAACTCCCGAAGTATGGTGTGCCCCCGCATCTCCACCTGGTGTCGTTGTCGCCTCGGCCCTTGCACCCGTCAGCATTGAAGAAGGCAGACTGTTGTGGATGATTAAAACAAAAAGGTTAAAGTTTGGGATGTTGTTCCCGTTAATGGCTGTATCAGGGAAATCACCTGCGAAGTGAGGAAGCACTCCAGCCTGATCCCGTGCCTTCTGCCTGTGTCTGACCTTCTTGTGTCGTCTCTCCTCGACATTTGGAACATTGTGACGACCCCGGCTTAATCATGCACTAATCATACACGCAAATGCGCACGATCAAGCCTAAGGACTCACTTGAAGATATCACAACACAACTCTAAAACATAAATAAAGTCATACAAGCTTAATATTACAAGCCAGGGCCTCGAGGGCTCGAATACATAGCTCGATGTCATACAAGCGTCAGCGGAAGCATTAGATATCTGGGTACAGATATATTACAGAGAGAGAAATAGGCCTTCACAGAGGCGGGGTAAAATAAAATACTACGATCGAACGGCGTAGGCCTCCTGCCCTGGACCCTCCGATCCTACTCCTGGTCGTCGAACGGCTCCTCGTAGTAGTAGTACTCGCCAGGCGGGTAGTAGTACTGGTCGTCGGCTGGGGCGTCTGACTCAGGGGCTCCGTCGTCTGGTGGCATCAAAAGGAATATGGGGGAAAAAGAAAATAAAGCAAACGTGAGTACTCATCCGAAGTACTCAGCAAGCAAGGATCTACACTACATATGCATCATTTTCAAAGGAGGGTTGTATATGTGGTCTGGGCTGCAGAAATGCCAGAATAGAAGGGGAAAGTCTAGTCCTATCGAAGACTAGCATCTTCATCAACCTTCGACAATCTTGCAGCAATAGAAGAGAACAGATGATCATAATGTAAAGTAGTAGTAGTAGTAGTATCATCAACCTCGACCTGAGATCCTTTCTCGACTCCCTGCGAGAAAGCAATCCCAGAGCCATACTATCCAGTTCTCATCACATGTTCTAGTTGTACCGATCGGGATACAACTCCGAGTGTCCGTTACCGTAGGACAGGCTATCGATAGAAGTTTCTTCCCTGCAGGGGTGCACCAACTTACCCACCACGCTCGCTTAACTCTGGCCGGACACACTTTTCTGAGTCATGCCCGGCCTCGGCTAAGCAACACGCCGCAACCTGACCGAATACCTAACAGAGAGGTCAGCACGCCGGACTAAACCTATGCGCCCCGGGGTCTTGGGCCTTCGCCCCGGGAACTCCTGCACGTTGCGTACGCGGCTGAAAGCAGACCTAGCAACCCCTTATACAAGCGCGATTGCGTTCCCAGTCCAATTCAGCGCGCGCCGCTCAGTCGCTGACGTCCATTAAGCTCCGGCTGAAGTATACGATGCAGAACGCCCATACTAAGCCCACGTGATGGTTAGTGCTATCGGGCCAGAGGCCCCTCGGATCAAATATCCAAACCGTAGTGGATTAGGAGCGCGCGGAAACGAGCAGAGACTCACGATCGATGTGACCCCGTCGCCCCGTCTCGAGGACTTGCGGCAAGGGCTAAGAATGCCCGGCCACGCCTCGTAGTTATCTCGCGGGCACCATCCAGGTCAACCCGACTCCACATCACTTCGCGTTAAGCTCGCGCGGGTACCCCTCAGGGCCGACCCGTCTTTAGTATCATGGTTTAGTGCAAGTCCACTCATCAACAGTAACTGTGTGTCTGACACCGAAGGGAACCCTGAGGAATCACCCTCGATGGAATTCCCGCTCGATGTTATCATCAAGGTGAACGAAGGAGGAATCACCCTCGAGGTCCACACTCGAGGAGTTGCGCGACGATGTCGTTATCGGGGGTGGTGTAGGAGGAATCACCCTCGCTTACCATGACCGAGTAACTACCCTACAAGGTTAACATCAGAAGTGCTGACGAGGTATCACCCTCGGCACTCGATGGTAACCCAGCAGTGTCGAGCAACATAGGGAGAAGTGATGTGCGGTGACAGGGTCTGGTCTTCAATCCCGATGATCGGGTCTTCTGATATCCAGCAGGGCAGTCGGGATCAAGTGGGGGTCTCTGTCGTGTCTCTACCCAGCCTATACTAATCAGTCTAGGATAACCAGTAAGGTAACAAGGCAGGGTACAATAATCAGGCTATGCAGCAGATATAGGAAAGCAGTAGCAGTAGCAGTTCTAATGCAAGCATAAGAGAGAATAGAATAGGTGATATAGGCATGCTCAAAATGGGGGTGCTTGCCTGTTTGCTCTGGGGCAAGGGCAAGGTCTTCAGTGGTATCGTCGGGGACGTAGTCGTACTCCTGAGTTGCGTCGGCCTCGGGAGCTACGTCAACGTCGGGGTCTACCGAGAGAGAAGAGGGGGAAGAAACAGGTAAACATAATGCAAACAAATGCAATACGGTGCGTGTGATGCTTTGATGCAGTGCAGGGTTGCCTAATTATGCATCTAAGTCATTTTAGTTATTTTTAGAATTATTCTGGGATTGAATATCCGACGTGTGTGCACTATTCATCTGCCGGATTCGGGTCCGGAGTTACGAGTTCTTCTACGTATGGGGTTCCGATCGAGAAACAGACAGCACGATCAGACTCGTCTCGTCGTTCTGAGCAACTTTCATGTTTTAACTTTTTCAATCCGAGCTACGGTTTAAAAGTTATTAATTTTTAAAGTTTATTTGAATTTTTGGAATTATTTTATTTATCAGAAAATGAATTATGACGTCAGCATTGCGTCATAGTGATGTCAGCAGGGACCCACATGTCAGCCTCTGTTTCTCTAACCAGTGTATTAATTTAATTACCAGGGTTAATTAGGGGGTGGACCCCATCTGTCAGTGAGACATTAGGTTAATTATCTAGTTTTATTTAATTAAACGTCTAATTAGTCTAATTATCGAACGGGGCCCACATGTCAGCTACAGGGGTGAACAGTGCCCGCGTTGACTCGGGTCAACGCGGTCAACTGGGCCCGTGGGACCCACTGGCAGTGACCCAGGGGTGTCCCACGTGGCAGCCACGTCGGCGGCCGGCGCCGGAGTTGCACCGGCGACCAAAATCGCGGCGGCGCATCGCCGGAGTTGCTCGGATTTGCGCTACAGAGCGCGGTTCGGGCCGTGGGTAGGTTCTTTCGAACGGGCGTTCAACGCCGCGTCCATTCGTGGCGGTGGCGCAGCCGGACTTGGCCGGAAACGGCGCCGACGACAAGCAAAAACGGCGGCGTATTCGGGAGGTCGAGGGAAACGAGCCTACGGCGGCTTAGCGAGCATACGGAGGGCGCTAGCCGCACCACACGAGTGCCCTGAGCACGGTGGTGGGCTTGGGTGAGCATGACGGTCATCGCATCGCCGGCGGCGAGCTTAGCAGCGGAGGCCAGAGTGCGGCTACGGCGATGGCTCGCTGTGAGCGTCTATCAGCGATGCAGGGAGAGGGAGGAGGAGGAGATGCTCACCGGGTAGGCACAAGGTGGCCCGGCGTAGGTTTAGTAGCAGCAGAGACGGCGCCGGAGACGAAGAAGAGCGGCGGCGTCCCGAGGTTGAAGACGAGGCTCGCGGGCGAAGCAGTGCTCCTCCGCTCCGTCCAATTGCTCCAGAGGACGCAGTCGACCACGGGGCTCCTCCCAAGCACGCTCAGATGACGCGGGGAGGCCGGTGGCCACGGCGGTGGCGAAACGCGGTGACAGGGGCGCTCGGCCACCGGATCTGAGAAGGGGAGAGAGGCGGAGCGAGCGAGAGGAGAAGGGGAAGAATGACGGAGAGGCCGGGGCGGAGTGGAGGGGCGTCGACCTTATCCCCTCGTCGACTCCGGGCGTCGGTGGCGTCGGCGTGTCGGCGCGCGACCGGCGCGCGCGCTCGCGCCCACTGCGACGGCGACACGCACAGGTGAGAGACGATGACATGGGCCTGCTGGGCCGGGGTTCGGGGCACTGTGCACTAAGGCCCAGTGCACAGTGCCTCGTTTTTATTTTTCTGTTTTGTTTTCTCCGTTTCTTTATTTCATTTCCTGTTTCGAAATGTTTAGGGCACTTGTGCACTTTTGAAAAATGTGGGAGTTGGCCCAAATATTGCAATGCAATATTAGCTCTCACCCAAAAGTGGTTTGGACAGTTTTGGAAGCCATTTAATTTAGTAATGAATTTAAATGAATTTAATATTGCTGTTTTGGGTGCTGTTTCATCTAGTTAGAGTCACTTATCTAACTCCAAATTTATTGATGTTGATTTTACAAATGTTCCTGGATTATTTGCCATTTAATGAACATTTTCCCAACAGTGTTTGACCAACTTTATATTTCACTTTTGAATTTGAATTGATTTTCATAGGTGAATTTGAATTGGATCATTAACCCATATGACTTGGCACTGCAAATGATCATGACTTGGCAGTTTTAACAGAGTGTCACAGAGCTTATTACAAGGGGGTGTTACAAACACCGTCCCTTTGGAGGAGAAGTCCGGGTACCAGGGGCCTGAGGACGAGGAGCTCTCTTTCGATTAGAGGGAGGCGTTAACGATGAAGCTGGCCTCGTCCACGGCACGTCAGGGGTGACAACCACCCTTGAGTCATCAAGGCTCTCCATATAAAACTTCCTCCCTTCATAAATAAGGGCTAAATCCTCATCCTCGTGAAAGAGGGGATCCTCCGCTCGACGGTGCGATTCTGGTTCGGGTGCAGGATTGTTTACGTCCTCGACCTAGCGTCTCCATCTCTACTCAAAAGCAAAGGGGGTCGGTGGATGTCGCTTGAACTACGTCGGTATTTCCCCAAAGAGGAAGGGATGATGTAGTACAACTACGGTAGGTATTTCCCTCAGTTATGAAACCAACGTATCAATCGAGTAGGAGAACCAAGCAACACTATGTAAACGGTACCTGCACACAAAGAACAAATACTTGCAACCCGACGCTTATGAGGGGTTGTCAATCCCTCTACGGGTAACGGCGCCAGAAATTGTCAAGTTGACGGGATAAAATTTGTGTAGATTGGATAAATAGATCTCGATAAAACACAAAATAAAATAAGTAATAAAAAAGTGCAGCAAGGTATTTTTGGGTTTTCGGAATAATAGATCTGAAAATAAAAGTGAATAAAAATAGATCTCAAAGTAAATATGATAAAGAATAGACCCGGGGGCCGTAGATTTCACTAGTGGCTTCTCTCAAGAAAATAGCACATGGTGGGTAAACAAATTACTGTTGGGTAATTGATATAAGATCGAATAATTATGACGATATCCAAGGCAATGATCAATATATAGGCATCACGTCCAAGATTAGTAGACCGACTCCTGCCTGCATCTACTACTATTACTCCACACATCGACCGCTATCCAGCATGCATCTAGTGTATTAAGTTCATGGAGAAACGGAATAATGCAATAAGAACGATGATATGATGTAGACGAGACCTATTCATCTAGGAATAGCCCCCATCTTGTTATCCTTAATAGCAACAATACATGCGTGTCTTGCTGCCCCTTCTGCCACTGGGAAAGAACACCGTACGATCGAACCCATCATAAAGCACCTCTTCCCATAGCAAGAAAAATCGATCTAGTTGGCCTAACTAAACCAAAGATTCGAAGAAGAAATACGAGGCTATAAATAATCATGCATATAAGAGATCAAAAGAAGACTCAAATAATATTCATGGATATAGATCTGATCATAAACTCAAATTTCATCGGATCCCAACAAACACACCGCAAAAAAGAGTTACATCAAATAGATCTCCAAGAGACCATTGTATTGAGAATCAAAAGAGAGAGTGGAAGCCATCTAGCTACTGCCTACGGACCCGTAGGTCTATGATGAACTACTCACGCATCATCGGAGAGGCACCAATGAGGATGATGAACCCCTCCATGATGGTGTCTAGATTGGATCTCGTGGTTCTGGAACTTGCGGCGGCTAGAATTGTGTTTCGTCGACTCCCCTAGGGTTTCTAGAATATTTGGGTATTTATAGGGCGAAGAGGCGGTGCGGGAGGTCACCGAGGGGGGCACAACCCCCTTGGGCGCGCCTGTGCCCCTGGCACGCCCTGATGGGTTGTGCCCACCTCGGGGCTCCCCTCTGGTACTTCTTTGGCCCACTGGGTGTCTTCTGGTACAGAAAAAATCTCCAAAAAGTTTCACTGCGTTTGGACTCTGTTTGGTACTGATATTCTGCGAAGTAAAAAACAGCAAAAAATAGCAACTGGCACTGGGCACTATGTCAATAGGTTAGTCCCAAAAAATGATATAAAGTTGCTATAAAATGATTGTAAAATATCCAAGAATGATAATATAACAGCATGGAACAAGCAAAAGTTATAGATACGTTGGAGACGTATCAACATCCCCAAGCTTAATTTCTACTCTTCCTCAAGTAGGCAAATGATAAAAACAGAATTTTTGATGTGGAATGCTGCCTAACATGTTCATCACATGTTCTTTCTTTTGTAGCATGGACATTTGGACTTTTATAAGGTTCAAAGCAATAGTCTAGTTTTGACATGAGGATTTCAATACTCGAGCATATCAGCAAGCAACCATGTCTTTCAAAATATCAACACTAAAGAAAGTTATCCCTAGCCCATCATGCTCAATCATTGATCCATTCATGAAACACACTCGCATATTAGCTACATCCACTCAAGTATGATCATAGTGCCCCTTAGTTGGTGCTTTATAAGAGAATATGGAGACTTAAATAAAAATAAAAATTGCATAAAGTAAATAGATAGGCCCTTCGCAGAGGGAAGTAGGGATTTGTAGAGGTGCCAGAGCTCAAAGCTTAAATTGAGAGATAAAAAATTTTGAGAGGCATACTTTTCCCGTCAATGAAAACGACCAAGTAATTCCCAACACTTTCCATGCTAGATATATCATAGGCGGTTCCCAAACATAAAATTAAGTTTATTCCTTTTTCAACCATTCTTTCACAATCCATGGCTAGCCGTATCCACGGGTGCCTTCCATACGAACACTTTCCAAGGAATTTATTATTTGACAACATGAAGTAAATTTCTTTTTCATTTCGGGGCTGGGCATCCCTATTACCGCTGTACTCTCATGCAATGACAAGTGAATAAACACTCATCTTGAGAATAACACATCTAGCATGG
Source organism: Thinopyrum elongatum (assembly GCA_011799875.1). NCBI lineage: Eukaryota > Viridiplantae > Streptophyta > Magnoliopsida > Poales > Poaceae > Thinopyrum > Thinopyrum elongatum. The sequence continues at coordinate 220,719,061 of CM022301.1, read as the reverse complement.
AAAATATTGGCCACCCCCTGCCGCTTCATGAGCGGTACGGGCACACAAAAAGGAAATTCATTTTGAAAATTAGAGATGGCACATACAAATTTGCTTAGAACGACATGGAAATACCGTATATAGGTAGGTATGGTGGACTCGTATGGCAAAACTGGGTTTAAAGATTTTGGATGCACAAGTAGTATTTCTACAGAGTACAAGTGGAGGCTAGCAAAAAGATTGAGAAGCAACCAACCAAGAAACAAAAAATCTCATAAGCGAGCATTAAGCATAACTAACACCGAATAATGCACCACAAGTAGGATGTAATTTCATTGCATAACTATTGACTTTCGTGCTTGCATAGGGAATCACAAACCTTAACACCAATATTCTTACTAAAGCATAATTACTCACCAACATGACTCACATATCACTATCATCATATCTCAAAACTATTACAAAGAATCAAGTTTATTTTGTCCAATGATCTTCATGAAAGTTTTTATTATATCCCTCTTGAATATCTATCACTTTGGGACTAGTTTCATATATCGCAATTGCTTTTGAATAGCTCAAACAAATTTAAATGAAGAACATGAGCATAAAAATTTTTGTCTCTCAAAATAATATAAGTGAAGCATGAGAGAATTTCTTCAAAAATTTACTAACTCTCAAATTAATCTAAGTGAAGCATGAGAGCATTTCTTCAAAAATATTAAAGCACACCGTGCTCAAAAAGATATAAGTGAAGCACTAGAGCAATTCCATAGCTCAAAAATTTTAAGTGAAGCATAAAGAGCAATTCTAACAAATCATAGCATAATTTTGGCTCTCTCAAATATGTGTATCCAGCAAGGATACTTGTGAAAAACTAAAAAGCAAAACAAGCAAAGACTCATATTATACAATACGCTCCAAGCAAAACTCATGATATGTGACGAATAAAAATATAGCTCCAAGTAAAATACCGATGGTCGTTAGAAGAAAGAGGGGATGCCTTCCGGGGCATCCCTAAGCTTAGTTGCTTGGTTCTCCTTGAATATTAACTTGGGGTGCCATGGGGCATCCCCAAGCTTAGGCTCTTTTCACTCCTAATTCCTTCATCCATCGTGATCTCACCCAAAACTTGAAAACTTCAATCACACAAAACTTACCAAAACCTTCATGAGATCCGTTAGTATAATAAAGCAAATCACCGCTCTAAGTACTGTTGCAAACCCATTCATATTTTATAATTGCATTATATCTACTGTATTCCAACTTTACCATGGCTTATACCCCCCGATACAATCCATAGATTCATCAAAATAAGCACACAATGCAACGAAAACAGAATCTGTCAAAAACAGAATAGTCTATAGTAATCTGTACTCTAACCATACTTCTGTAACTCCAAAAATTCTGAAACATTAGGAAAACGTAGGAAATTTGTATATCAATCTTGTGTAAACAATTCAGAATTTTTCATCACTTCTGTGATTTTACAAAATTTCGCTACTGGACGCAGAAGTTTCTGTTTTTCAACAAGATCAAATCAACCATCACCCAACATGATCCCAAAGGCTTTACTTGGCACAAACACTAATTAAAACATAAAAAACACAAGCAAAACAGTATCATAATTGTGCAAATACTCAAGAACAGAAAGAAAAAGGCAAAAAAATAAAATTTATTCATTGGGCAAGCGCTATCGTTTTATGCCCCTAGCTAGGCATAATGCATAGATTCAAGTGTTGTCATCTTTAGTTTTTGATCCATAGGATGCCCTCGTGATTGATTCATATGGTGGCTTAATTATTGTTCTAGGGAAGTGTTCCATACCCTTTCTTAGTGGAAATTGAAATTTAATATTGCCTTCTTTCATATCAATCACGGCACCTATAGTGCGTAAAAACGATCTACCAAGTATAATTGGACAAGACGGATTGCAATAAATATCAAGAACAATAAAATCTATGGGCACATAATTCCTATTTGCAAGAATAATAACATCATTAATTCTTCCCAAAGGATTTTTAATAGTAGAATCCGCCAAGTGCAAATTAAGAGAACACTCTTCAATATCGGTAAGACCAAGCACATCACATAAAGATTTCGGAATTGTGGAAACACTAGCACCCAAATCACATAAAGCAAAACACTCATAATTTTGAATCTTGACTTTGATGGTAGGTTCCCATTCATCATGTAATTTTCTAGGAATTGAAATCTCTAATTCCAATTTTTCTTCCAAAGCTTTCATCATGGCATCTACGATATGTTTAGTAAAAGCTTTATTTTGTTCATAAGCATAGGGTGAATTTATCATGGATTGCAACAAAGAAATACATTCAATCAAAGAGCAATTATCATAATTAAAGTCTTTGTAAACCAAAAGAACGGGCACATCACTAGTTAAAGTTTTGACCTCTCCAAACCCACTTTTATCAATAGTTTCATCAAGATTTTCACCCTCCGAATTATCGGGATGCCTTCTAACTAAAGTTGACTCTTCTTCAGTCCCTTTATCATCAATTTTAGTTTTACTAAACAAGGAATCAATAGAAGAAACACCAATCACTTTAAGATCTTCATCATTTTTATGAAAGCAACCACTAGAAAACGCTCTTTCTAAAAATTCTCTTTTAGCTCTAAGCATAGCGGTTCTTTTCTTACTTTCATCCATAGAAACATATAAAGCTTTAATTGATTCATCAACCTTGGGTACAAAAATTTTCAACTTGAGATTTTCTACATCGTGAGAAATCCTAACAATGCTTCTAGACATATCATCAATCTTATTCAACTTTTCTTCTATCGTAGTATTGAAAACTTTTTGAGCATTGATAAATTATTTAATATTATTCTCAAGATCAGAGGGGTTCCTATTATTATTGTAAGAAGAATTACCATAGGAATTACCATTATTATTAGAGGAATTTCCAGGAAAAGGCCTAGGATTAAAATTACCTCTATAAGCATTGTTATTAAAATTGTTTCGCGAGACAAAATTCACATCTACGGGATCACTATTTTTCTCAATCAAAGTAGACAAAGGCACATCATTAAGATCAATAGAAGCACTTTTATTAGCAACCAAATTCATAAGAGCATCAACTTTTTCACTCAAAGTACTAATTTCTTCAACCGAATTAACTTTTTTACTAGTAGGTGCTCTTTCGGTATGCCATTGTGAATAATTTGCCATAATATTATCAAGAAATTTAGTGGCTTCACACAAAGTAATTTCCATAAAAGTACCACCCACGGCGGAATCTAAAAGATTTCTAGAAACAAAATTCAATCTCACATAAAAAAATTGTATGATCATCCAAAGATTTAAACCATGAGTAGGACAATTTCTTAGCATCAATTTCATTCTTTCCCAAGATTGTGCAACATGTTCATGATCAAGTTGCTTAAAATTCATTATTTGAGTTCTAAGGGAAATAGTTTTCGTGGGCAGAAAATACTTAGTAATAAAAGCATCTTTGCACTTATCCCAAGAATCGATACTATTGCAAGGCAAAGAAGAAAACCAAATTTTTGCACGATCCCTTAAAGAGAAAGGAAATAATTTCAACTTCACAATATCATTGTCGACATCTTTTTTCTTTTGCATATCGCACAATTCTACGAATGTGTTTAGATGGGACGTGGCATCCTCATTAGGAGTACCAGAAAATTGATCTTTCATAACAAGATTCAACAAAGCGTCATTAATATCACAAGATTCCGCACTAGTGGCGGGAGGAGCAATCGGAGTGCTAATAAAATCATTGTTATTGGTATTGGAAAAATCACACAACTTGGTGTTTTCTTGAGTCATTGTGACTACGCAAACAAGATTGCAAGCAAAAAAATAGATCTGACGAGAAAACGCGAACGAAAAAGGGGGCGAATAAAACGGCAATTTTTTGTGAAGTGGGGGAGATGAAAACGAGAGGCAAATGGAAAATAATGTAAATTGCAAGGAGATGAGATTTGTGATTAGGAACCTGATAGATGTTGATGATGTGTCCCCGGCAACGGCGCCAGAAGTTCCTTTTGATGTCGCTTGAACTACATTGGTATTTCCCCAAAGAGGAAGGGATGATGCAGTACTGCTCCGGTAGGTATTTCCCTCAGTTATAAAACCAAGGTATCAATCCAGTAGGAGAACCAAGCAACACTATGTAAATGGTACCTGCACACAAAGAACAAATACTTGCAACCCGATGCTTATGAGGGGTTGTCAATCCCTCTATGGGTAACGGCGCCAGAAATTGTCAAGTTGACGGGATAAAATTTGTGTAGATTGGATAAATAGATCTCGATAAAACACAAAATAAAATAAGTAATAAAAAGTGCAGAAAGGTATATTTTGGTTTTTGGAATAATAGATCTGAAAATAAAAGCGAATAAAAATAGATCTCAAAGCAAATATGATAATGAATAGACCCGGGGGCCATAGATTTCACTAGTGGCTTCTCTCAAGAAAATAGCACATGGTGGGTAAACAAATTACTGTTGGGCAATTGATAGAATATCGAATAATTATGACGATATCCAAGGCAATGATCAATATATAGGCATCACGTCCAAGATTAGTAGACCGACTCCTGCCTGCATCTACTACTATTACTCCACACATCGACCGCTATCCAGCATGCATCTAGTGTATTAAGTTGATGGAGAAACGGAGTAATGCAATAAGAACGATGACATGATGTAGACGAGATCTATTCATGTAGGAATAGCCCCCATCTTGTTATCCTTAATAGCAATGATACATGCGTGTCTTGTTGCCCCTTCTGTCACTGGGAAAGAACACCGCAAGATCGAACCCATCACAAAGCACCTCTTCCCATGGCAAGAAAAATAGATCTAGTTAGCCTAACTAAACCAAAGATTCAAAGAAGAAATACGAGGCTATAAATAATCATGCATATAAGAGATCAAAGAAAACTCAAATAATATTCATGGATATAGATCTGATCATAAACTCAAAGTTCATCAGATCCCAACAAACACACCGCAAAAAGAGTTACATCAAATAGATCTCCAAGAGACCATTGTATTGAGAATCAAAATAGAGAGAGGAAGCCATCTAGCTACTGCCTACGGACCCTTAGGTCTATGGTGGACTACTCACGCATCATCGAAGAGGCACCAATGAGGATGATGAACCCCTCCGTGATGGTGTTAGATTGGATCTCGTGGTTTTGGAACTTGCAGCGGCTAGAATTGTGTTTCGTCGACTCCCCCATGGTTTCTGGAATATTTGGGAATTTATAGGGCGAAGAGGCGGTGCAGGGGACCTCCGTGGGGAGGCACAACCCCCTTGGGAGCACCTGGGCTCCTGGGCGTGCCCTGGTGGGTTGTGCCCTCCACGGGCCTCCCCTCTGGTGCTTTCTTGGCCCACAAGGTGTCTTCTGGTCGAGAAAAAATCTCCAAAAAGTTTCTCTGCGTTTGGATTCCGTTTGGTACTGATATTCTGCGAAGTAAAAAAACAAGCAAACAACAGCAATTGGCACTGGGCACTATGTCAATAGGTTAGTCCCATAAAATGATATAAAGTTGCTATAAAATGATTGTAAAACATCCAAGAATGATAATATAACAGTATGGAACAAGCAAAAATTATAGATACGTTCGAGACGTATCATCAGTCAGTGGAGTTAACTATGAAACGACTCGGAATGGACGAAGAAATCTAGGAAACTTACTATGTCGGTAGGATTCTAGTGCGACAGCCCATCTCGGAATTTACGTCGGGCGAAGTCCTCTGCAGACCCCTGGTAGATGCCGGCTAGTGCTATTTTGAAAGCTGCTTGATCAAAAAAGCTTTCCTGAATTGATCAAGAGGCGTCATCAGACCCATTTTATGCACACAACGGTTGTGGGCATTGCCGAAGTGGTTGGACTCTTCGGTCTATCAACGTAGCCATTACATCTCTTATGGTGAGACCATTCCTCATCAATTGCTTCACATAAGCCGCCAATTTTGTTACCTCGGTGCTATTCTCTTGGGCAACGCTTTGCGGCCTCCAGCTGTAACGCCTCTTCGAGGGCTCCGAGGTGAAGGGGGGAGCCCGGGCCGAGCTGGGTCAAGGAAGGGAATGTCGTCTATGTAAAACCACTTAGATGGCCAGACGTCAGTATCCTCTCGAGGTGTGCCTGGTGGGTATTCGGTCCCATCGATCCGGCAGACTTCAGCCGCTCCGACCTCGTACAACTTTTCGGCGGGAGAGCAGGGCACTATGCAGAAGTACTTCTTCCATGGCCCGAATTGCGCCTCGCACACCCGAGGTGCATCTCACACAGGGCAACCCCGCGATATGTAAAATCGAGTTGGAGATGAGATGGTGAAGTTGCAGCCCGTAAAACTCCAGCAGGCCTCAGAGGAAAGGATGAATAGGAAACCCTAGCCCACACAGTAAGAAGGAAACGAAGCATACCCTCTCTCCCTCTCGAGGAGAGGGATGACTCTCTGCATACACTTGTCCATTCATGGATGTTAATCCTGCGCGGGTCGTTATCATATATGAATCTGGCAGATACCCTTGGCGAGCTAGGCGCTCCAGTTGGATGCGCGCCCCAGTCACCTCTGATGGGGCCGTGAGGGCGCCTTGAAGAGACCGCATCGCTCGCCATAGGAAGCCCCCAAGGTTGGACTAGGGAGAGGGAGAGGATATGTGTGGGTTGCTCGAAGGAAGGGGCTGGGATGTGTGGTGAATCCACACGCCTGGCTCGTTAATAAAGGGGGAGAGTCCAACGCTTTGATGTTTCGTCATAAAACGACTCGATTCCCCATGATACACGGTTACCAAGGGCAGAAAATGGAGGCCATGTGCGGTGGGGCCGGGCCGGGCCCTCCGGGTAGGACCATTGATCTTGCCAAGGACTTTCTGAAGCCGGGCTGAAGGGATACAACAAGGGAACTCGCCTATCGAGCTAATGACTCCGGGACCGAATTCTAAGAGCGTCGTCCTCGGCGTTGAAGACCAGTTCAGGGGCTACTGATGGTGTCCTGGACCCAGGGGTACTAACCTAGTCAGCACATTGGTCCTTGGGCTAGGTTGGCAGGCCCTCATTCATCTCAATATGGACTCCGGAGACTGCACGATGGAGGCGTGGTCATGACTGCATCTGTCGAAGACTTGACGTATACTCCAAGACTTCTCCTACTGCCTCCATGTCTAGATACCAATCTTGTAACCCTAGGAGCCCTACCCGGTGTGTATATAAGCCAAAGGGTTTAGCCCGTAGGTGGGGCCTCAACACAATCTCATTCACCTAGTCCTAGAGTTAGACCACATCTTACGATCTCGAGGTAGATCAACTTTGTATACGATAAATATTCATCAATATAAACAAGAGCAGGACGTACAGTTTTACCTCCATCAAGAGGGCCCAAACCTAGGTAAACATCGTCTCCTTGTCCCTGTTACCCCCGATCTGAGGTCCACAGCTCGGGACCCCCTACCCCGAGGTCTACCGGATTTCACACCGACACTGACCAAGTAGAACGCGCAACTTGCGTTGGAAGAAGAGGTGTTTGGTCGTCCCGGCATGAGTACAAAAACAACACTTCTTACTCCCATGCCAGTTGCGCTGAGCGAGGTTATCTTTTGTCAGCACAACTCACACTCGAAGATACCACATGAAAATTTTAATTTTTAGCGGTACCTTACATTTCCAGGTTAATTTATTTCTATCCACTGGAATCTCAGAGTGCATAAGAGCATGATACATAGACTCAACTATGAATGACCCAGATGTGGTGAGACTTCAATGAAACAAATCTTGCCCTTGTGTCAGATTAACTGATTCCAAATGGGTTAACAGTTGTTTCCATGACATAGTCGGGGGCCAACCAAGTCCTGTCGAAAAGACACATTGGAGGGTTGGGTGTGGAGCTAAGCACTTTCGTGTTGTAAATATGCCCTAGAGGCAATAATATTGTATTATTGTATTTCCATTTTCACAATTAAGAGTTTATACTTCATGCTATAACTGTTGTGATACTAAAATATATGATTCAGTGGAAAATTCATATGCGCGTGTGGAATGATAAACAGTAAAGTATAGGTTCCCGGTCTTGCCTCTAAGACTGGCTCAAGTGTTGTTGGTGATCATGTTTTCCGAATCTTAGGATATTGCTAAGTGTAACGATAGTCCTAAAACAACATTGAGAGTATGATGTTAGAAGAACAATCATATTGAATCGACCCAATCTTGTTTGTATACTTCGAATTTTGACAAGGGACTAGATAGCTCGAGAATGCGATTTGCTCCTCCGACAATGGAGAAGTATTCTTAGGGCCCTCTTGGTTTGATGACATCTATCATCGTCTGGCCAGACACAGGTGACTACGTCACGGGGATGCCGGAAGACTTCAACGAGAAAGAAGAACAAAACCGGCAACAAGATCAACGGTATAGTGAGCATGTACATGACTCGGGAGGATACCAATGCATCCCAGGTTTTGTAAAGTATTGCGAAGCAAATGTAACATATAACCAAAGGTTCACTCGAATATCATTCATGTAATCATAGGGATCGATATGGGCGTCCACGGTTCCCCTATCGGTCATTGAACGAAGGGGTTTCGTTCATGTCTATGATTTACCGAACCTACGGGGTCACAAGCTTAAGGTAATCACAATCTACTGAGTGTTAGTAGGATGAGAGCATCGAGGATTTATTTGTGGAATTGTTTCATTAATATTTAGAATAGTTTCGAGAGGAACCGAAAGCATTTCGGGGTCACCGGAAGGATTTCGGAGTTTATCGAGCAATACCGAGTATTCCCGATAATTAATATATAGGTGGAAAATGTTTTCGGTAATGTTAAATTATATATAAAAGGCTCTAGTAATTATTATAAGGCTTTTATATTTAATTAAATATCAACAAGCCTTAAAAGGCCAAGAGGTGAAAGGTAACTTGGGCCACAAAGGCCCAAGTGGAGTTGCCCCCCCCCCCCCCTTTCCTTATGGGGGGGCGAGTCCTAGTGGGGGAGGAGTCCCCCCTGGCCAGCGCACCAAGCAGGGTCTTTACCTCCTTGGTGGCAGCCCTCCTCTCCCCCTCTAACCTATATATACTTGAGGTATTGTGCCCTATTATCTACACAAGTTTTGGAGCCTCCTCTAGTTCATCTAGTTCTAGTTCTAGTTGTTCCTAGTTGACTAATTAGAGCTAGACCTAGTTCCTCTAATCCTCATAATTAGAAGCCCAGTGTGGTTCTAATCTCCTCCCTCTAATTATCCGGCGATGATTAGCTCTGGACGGCGAAGCGCTGCCAGATCGTGAAGACCGTACACTTGCAACCAAGTAGAGAGGTCATGCTTTCGGTCTTCCTTTCGAGGGATTGTTCGAGGGCGGTTCGCAGGATCGTCATCAATGGTTCGAGGGAATACAAGTATGATCTACACCGACTCATCTACTTCTGCTGCAACTCCGGAGTTGGTAATGGTCGTTGATCTAAACCCTATATGCATCGCGGTTTTTTTGTTTTCTACTACGTTCCCAACATTTCGCAAGAGTATCATTCTTATCGCAGAAAATGTTGTACAAGGCCAGGCATTGTTCCTGGGGTGTGGTGTTTCCTAACCACTTATCCTCCTAGAAACATATCTCTGAGTTGTACTTTATCGCGAAAGACCCAAAGGGGAAATGATGCTTCTTTGCCGCCATCAGGCCAACCCAAAAATGCGAGTCCATCGGGCTGCAATACTCCTGGTACACAACCTTTTGGCCTAGATACTTATTGCACAGCAGGGTTTGCCAAACGCCCTCCTCGATAAGTAGCTTGGACAACCATTTACTAAGTAAGGTGTCACTCTTGACCTTGAGGTCTTGAATGCCGAGACCTCTTTGGTATTTCGATTGACAAACCACACTCCATTTGGTGAGCCGGTACTTTTTCTTTTCACTATCTCCTTACCAAACCAATCTGGACATAAAATAATCCAGTCTGTGCAGAACCCCTTTATGGAGTTGAAAATAGGAAATCATATACAGAACCATGTTTGTGAGGACCGAGTTGACAAGAACTGGTCGTCCTCCAACAGAGAGCAACTTACATTTCCAACTGCTCAAGCATTTTTTTAAGCGCTCTTCGACACATGTACATGCTTCCTTAAAAAAACTAAATCAAATGTCTGTCATGCAACCTCACTTTAAATCAATGATTGATAGCAATTCAACCATACATTTAAATCCTAATAAGAGTGTCGGATGTTCAACAAATTTTTTGAATTCATCGATCCCAAATTCAACCATACTCCTTGAAAGCGGCCTTCATCTCAAGCTTTCTCTCCATGAGCTTGAATTTCTTCATTGATGCATGTTGTTCACCCAGATGGTTTGCTCCTTGAGCTTCGTCCAGCAATGCATTTATGTGAAGGGCTTGCCCTTCGTCCTTTTCTTCATGCCTACAAACCCTGCACTTGTGGCCAACCACACGTCCCACAACAATGCATCCTCCCTCACTGAGTACCCCGCCATCGTGCTTGCTTCATGTTAAACAAGGAGAAAGTTAAAAAATACCAATGACATTTGCCTAAACACTTGCCGGGCATGGTGTTTTCCATGGACGGCGTCAGCTTGGGCGAACGATACATGTGTTGCAGGTGGATCCACACCTCGGTGCAGTAGTGGAGGTTCGACAAGAACTGAGTGGCTACTACTTGTGAGCTGCATTGGGATTTCCCCAAAGAGGAGAGGATGATGCAGTAAAGTAGAGGTAAGTATTTCCCTCAGTTATGAAAACCAAGGTTATCAATCCAGTAGGAGAACCAAGCAATGACTCGTTAACAGCACCTGCACACAAACAACATTACTTGCAACCCAACACGCAAAGGGGTTGTCAATCCCTCAATGGTTACGAGCAAGATTAAATTGTATAGTTTTTGATAGATAGATCGGACAAAAATACAAAATAAAATAAATAAAAGAAAATTGCAGCAAGGTATTTTTGGTTTAAATATATGATAAAATATAGACCCGGGGGCCATAGTTTTCACTAGAGGCTTCTCTCGAGAAAATAGCATACGATGGGTAAACAAATTACTGTTGGGCAATTGACAGAAAAACAAATAATTATAACAATATCCAAGGCAATGATCATACATAGGCATCACGTCCGATACAAGTAGACCAAAACAATTCTGCATCTACTACTATTACTCCACACATCGACCGCTATGCCGCATGCATCTAGTGTATTAAGTTCATGGAGAAACGGAGTAAAGCCTTAAGCAACATGACATGATGTAGACAAGATAAACTCACGTATGAATAAACCCCATCTTTTTACCCTTAATAGCAATGATACATATGTGTCATGTCCCCTTCTGTCACTGAGAATGAGCGCCGTAAGATCGAACCCATTACAAAGCACCTCTTCCCATGGCAAGATAAATCAATCTAGTTGGCCAAACCAAATCAATAGTTCGGAGAAGAAATACGAAGCTATATTAATCATGCATAAAAGAGTTCAGAGAAAACCCAAATAATATTCATGGATAGATCTGATCATAATTTCACAATTCATTGGATCCCAACAAACACACCGCAAAAAGTCATTACATCAAATAGATCTCCAAGAACACCGAGGAGAACATTGTATTGAAGATCAAATAGAGAGAAGAAGCCATCTAGCTACTAACTATGGACCCATAGGTCTGTGGTAAACTACTCACGCATCATTGGAGAGGCAGCAAGGATGATGTAGAGCCCCTCCGTGATCGAATCCCCCTCCGGCAAAGTGCCGGAAAAGGCCTCTAGATGGGATCTCGTGGTTTTGAACTTGCGGTGACGGAAAAAGTATTTCGTGGACTCCACTGTTGGTTTCATGATTTTAGAGAATTTGTAGAGGCGGAGTTAGGTCAAACGAAGCCACATGGGCCCCACGAGCCACTAGGGCGTGCCCTACCCCCTTAGGCGCGCCCTGGTGCCTCGTGGTCCACTGCTCCATCTTCTTGTCCCCTCCCGAAGCTTCCAGGGTCTCTTATGTCCAGAAAAAATCACCAAAAGTTTCGTGGCATTTGGACTTCGTTTGGTATTGATATTCTACAAAACCAAAAACAAGCAAAAAAAACAGCAACTGGCACTGAGCACTAAGTTAGTAGGTTAGTCCCAAAAAATGATATACAATTGCTTGAAAGTGTATATAAAACATCCAAGATTGATAATATAATAGCATGGAACAATCAAAAATTATAGATACGTTGGATACGTATCAAGCATCCCCAAGCTTAATTCCTGCTCGTCCTCGAGTAGCTAAATGATAAAAACAGAATTTTTGATGTGGAATGCTACCTAACATATTCATCATATATCCTTTATTTTGTAGCATGGACATTTGGACTTGAATGATTCAAAGCAATAGTCTATAATTTGACATGAAAACATCACTACTCAAGCATATTAACAAGCAACCATGTCTTTCAAATCATCAACGCTAAAGAAAGCTATCCCTAGCCCATTATGCTCAATAATTGATCCATTCATGAAACACACTCAAATATTAGCTACATCCAATACACAAGTATGGCAATGGTGTTCCCTAGTTGGTGCTTTGTAAGAGAAGATGGAGACTCAAATAAAAACAAAATTGCATAAAAGTAAATAGATAGTCCCTTCGCAGAGGGAAGCAGAGATTTGCAGAGGTGCCAGAGCTCAAGGCTTAAATTGAGAGATAAAATTATTTTGAGAGGCATGCTTTTCCTGTCAACGCTACGACCAAAAGTTCCCAATATCTTCCATGCTAGACACATTATAGGCGGTTCATTTATTTCTTTTCCACCTTTCTTTTCACAAGCCATGGCTAGCCGTATCCACGGGTGCCTTCCATACCAACACTTTCCAAGGAATTTATTATTATCATCATATTAATAAACACTCATCATGAGAATAACCCGCCTAATGGAAAATATTGGCCACCCCCTGCCGCCACATGAGCGGTACGGGCACACAAAATAGAAATTTATTTTGAATGATTAGAGTTGGCACATGCAAATTTACTTAGAATGGCATGGAAATGCCACATATAGGTAGGTATGGTGGACTAATTTGGCACAACTTTGGTTAAAGGAATTGGATGCACAAGCAGCATTCTCGCTTAGTACAAGTGAAGGCTATCAAATAGATTGAGAAGCGACCAACCAAAAAATGAAAACGGTCATAAACGCGCATTAAACATAACTAACACTGAATAATGCACCACAAGTAGGATATAACTTCATTGCATAACTATTGACTTTACGTGCTTGCATAGGGAATCACAAACCTTAACACCAATATTCTTACTAAACCACAATTACTCACCGACATGACTCACATATTATTATCTCCGTATCGAGGAATCAAACTTATCATATCCAATGATCTATATGAAAGTTTTTATTATATCCCTCTTGGATATCCATCACTTTGGGACCAAATTCATATCTTGTGCAAATTACCTTTTCTATAATCAACTCTCAAAAAGATATAAGTGAAGCATGAGAGTACAAAGATTTCTTCAAAAAAATTCAACTCTCAAAATAATATAAGTGAAGCATGAGAGTGCATTTCTTTAAATTTTATCATATCAACTCTCAAAATAATATAAGTGATGCATGCGAGCGCATTTCTTTAAAATATAACCACTGCCATGCTCAAAAAGATTTAAGTGAAGCACTAGAGCAACTGCCTAGCTTAAAAGATTTAAGTGAAGCACATAGAGTATTCTAACAAATTATGATAAGCGTGTGGCTGTCTCAAACAAGTGTGTTCAGCAAGGATGATTGTGACAAACTAAAAAGCAAAACAAGCAAAGACTCATATAATACAAATAATACAAGATGCTCCAAGCAAAACTCATGATATGTGACGAATAAAAATATAGTTCCAAGTAAAATTATCGATGGTCGTTAGAAGAAAGAGGGGATGCCTTTCGTGGCATCCCCAAGCTTAGTTGCTTGGGAGACCTTGAATATTACCTTGGGGTGCCTCGGGCATCCCCAAGCTTAGGCTCTTGCCACTCCTTATTCCTTCATCCATCGTAATCTCACCAAAACTTTAAAACTTCAATCACACAAAACTTAACGAAACCTTCGTGAGATCCATTAGTATAATAATGCAAATCACCACTTTAAGTACTGTTGCAACCCATTTATATTTTATTATTGCATTATACCTACTGTATTCTAACTTTACCATGGCTTATACCCCTCGATACAATCCATAGATTCATCAAAATAAGCACACAATGCAACGAAAACAGAATTTGTCAAAAACAGAATAGTCTGTAGTAATCTGAACATTGACCATACTTCTGTAACTCCAAAAAATCTGAAAAATTAGGAAAACGTGGAAATTTTGTATATCAATTATGTGTAAAAAAATCAGAGCAAAAGCACGTTTCTGTGAATTTACAAAAGTCCATAACTGGGCGCACAAGTTCCTGTTTTTTAACAGAATCAAATCAACTATCACCCAAACCATCCTAAAGTCTTTACTTGGCACAAAGACTAATTAAAACATAAAAATCGCAATCATAACAGTAGCATAATTGTGTGTTTATTAAAAAACAGAAAAGAAACAAAAAATTAAAGGATAACTGTTGGGTTGCCTCCCAACAAGCGCTATTGTTTTATGCCCCTAGCTAGGCATAATGCATAGTTTCAAGTATTGTCATCTTTGGTTTTACATCCATAGGTGGCCCTCATGATTGACTCATATGGTGGCTTAATTCTCGTTCTAGGGAAGTGTTACATACCCTTCTTTAACGGAAACTGAAATTTAGTATTCCCTTCTTTCATGTCAATAACGACACCTATAGTTTGTAAAAACGGTCTACCAAGTATTATGGGGCAAGACGGATCGCAATCAATATAAAGTACAATAAAATCAATGGGCACATAGTTCCTATTTGCAAGAATAAAAACATCATTAATTCTACCCAAAGGCTTTTTAATAGTAGAATCCGCCAAATGCAAATTAAGAGAATATTCATCCATATTGGTAAGACCTAACACATCACATAGAGATTTTGGAATCGTGGAAACACTAGCACCCAAATCACATAAAGCATTGCACTCATAATTTTTAATTTTAACTTTAATTGTAGGTTCCCACTCATCATATAATTTTCTAGGAATTGAAATCTCTAATTCTAGCTTTTCTTCTAAAGCTTTCATCATTGCTTCTACAATATGTTTAGTAAAAGCCTTATTTTGCTAATAAGCGTTGGGCGAATTTAGCATGGATTGTAACAAAGAAATGCATTCAATCAAAGAACAACTATCATAGTTAAAATCTTTGTAATCCAAGAGAGTGGGCACATCACTAGTTAAAGTTTTTACCTCTCCAAACCCACTTTTATCAAAAAAAAATCATCAAGTTTTTCACCCTCCGAATTATGGGGACGCCTTCTAGCTAAAGTTTACTCTTCTTAAGTCCCCTTATCATCGAGTTTAACATTACTAAACAAAGAATCAATAGAAGAAACACCAATCATTTTAACCTCTTCATCATTGCTATAAAAAAAATCGAGCGGAAACGATTTCTCTAAAAATTCTCGTTTAGCTCTTAGCATAGCGGTTCTTTTCTTATTCTCATCCATGGAGACATATAAAGCTTTAATTGACTCATTAATATCAACCTTGGGTGGCAAAATTTTAGTCTTAAGATTTTCCACATCATGAATAATTCTATCAATGCTCCTAGACATATCATCATTTTTTCTTCTATAGTAGTGTTGAAAACTTTTTGAGCATTGATAAATTCTTTAATATTACTTTCGAGGTAGGACGGCATCCTATTATTATTATTACTATTATTATTATTATAAGAATTACCATAGGAATTGCCATAATTATTAGAGGAACTTCCAGGGAACGGCCTAGGATTAAAATTACCTCTATAAGCATTACTATTAAAACTGTTTCGCGAGAACAAATTCACATCTACGGGATCATTATTTTGCTCAATAAAAGTAGAAAAAGGCACATCATTAAGATCAATAGGAGCATTTTTACTAGCAACCAATTTTATAAGCGCATCAACTTTATCACTCAAAGTACTAATTTCTTCAACCAAATTCACCTTTTTAATAGTAGGAGCTCTTTCAGTATGCCATTGTGAATAATTTTCCATAAAATTATCAAGCAATTTATTAGCATCACCCAATGTAATCTCCATAAAAGTACCACCCCCGGCAGAATCTAAAAGATTTCTAGAAACAAAATTCAATCTCACATAAAAAAATTGTATGATCATCCACAAATTTAAACCATGAGTAGGGCAATTTCTTATCATTAGCTTCATCATTTTCCAAGATTGTGCAACATGTTCATGCTCAAGTTGCTTGAAATTCATAATTTGATTTCTAAGGAAAATAATTTTCGCGAGAGGAAAATACTTAGTAATAAAAGCATCTTTGCACTTATCCCAAGAATCAATACTATTTCATGGCAAAGATGAAAACCAAATTTTTGCACGATCCCGCAAAGAGAACAGGAATAATTTTAATTTCACAATATCATTGTCCACATCCTTTTTCTTTTGCATATCACACAATTCTATGAAAGTATTTAGATGGGCCGCGTCATCCTTATTAGTATTACCGGAAAATTGTTCTTTCATAACAAGATTCAACAAAGCGGCATTAATATCATAAGACTCTGCACTAGTGGCGGGAGGAGCAATCGGAGTACTAATAAAATCATTATTATTAGTATTATAAAAATCACACAATTTTGTATTTTCTTGAGACATCGTGACTACGCAAACAAGATAACAAGCAAGCAAACAAGAAAAAGTCAAGCGGAAAATATTTTTGTATTTTTGTAACAACTTTTTAGAAATGGGGGAGATGAAAGCGAGAGGCAAATTGCAAATAATGTAAATGCAAGGAGATGAAAGTTTATGCGTAGCTACTTGATAGTTGTTGATGATGTGTCCCCGGCAACGGCGCCAGAAATTGTTCCTGCTACTTGTGAGCTGCGTTGGGATTCCCCCGAAGAGGAGAGGATGATGCAGTATAGTAGAGATAAGTATTTCCCTCAGTTATGAAACAAAGGTTATCAATCCAGTAGGAGAACTAAGAAACGACTCGTTAGCAGCACCTGCACACAAACAACAAATACTTGCAACCCAACGCGCAAAGGGGGTTGTCAATCCCTTAACGGTTACGAGCAAGATTAAATTGTATAGTTTTTAATAGATAGATCGGACAAAAATACAAAATAAATAAAATAAAATAAAATTGCATCAATGTATTTTTGGTTTTAAAATATGATAAAAGATAGACCCGGGGGCCATAGTTTTCACTAGAGCCTTCTCTTGAGAAAATAGCATACGGTGGGTAAACAAATTAATGTTGGGCAATTGATAGAAAAGAAAATAATTATCACAATATCCAAGGCAATGATCATACATAGGCATCACGTCCGAGATAAGTAGACCGAAACGATTATCCATCTACTATTATTACTCCACACATTGACCGCTATCCAACATGCATCTAGTGTATTAAGTTCATGGAAAAACGGAGTAACGCCTTAAGCAAGATGACATGATGTAGACAAGATAAACTCACGTATGAATAAACCCCATCTTTTTACCCTTAGTAGCAACGATACATACATGTCATGTCCCCTTCTGTCACTAGGATTGAGCACCGTAAGATCGAACCCATTACAAAGCACCTCTTCCCATGGCAAGATAAATCAATCTAGTTGGCCAAACCAAATCAATAGATCGGAGAAGAAATACGAAGCTATATTAATCATGCATAAAAGAGTTCAGTGAAAACCCATTAGTCATGGATAGATCTGATCATAAACTCACAATTCATCAGATCCCAACAAACACACCACAAAAAGTCATTACATCAAATAGATCTCCAAGAACACCAAGGAGAACATTGTATTGAAGATCAAATAGAGAGAAGAAGTCATCTAGCTACTAACTATGGACCCATAGGTTCATGGTAAACTACTCACGCATCATCGGAGAGGCGGCAAGGATGATGTAGAGCCCCTCCGTGATCGAATCCCCCTCCGACAGAGTGCCAGAAAATGCCTCCAGATTGAATCTCGTGGTTCTGGAACTTGCGACAGCGAAAAAATTATTTCGTGGACTCCCTTGTTGGTTTCACGATTTTAGAGAATTTATAGAGGCGGAGTTAGGCCAAACGGAGCCATGTGGGCCCCACGAGCCACCAGGGCACACCCTGGTGCCTCGTGGGCCACTGCTCCATCTTCTCATCCCCTCCCAAAGCTTCCAGGGTCTCTTATGTCCAGAAAAAATCACCAAAAAGTTTCGGGGCATTTAGACTTCGTTTGGTACTGATATCCTACAAAACAAAAAACAAGCAAAAAAAATAGCAACTGGCATTGGGCACTAAGTTAATAGGTTAGTCCCAAAAAATGATATATAATTGCTTGAAAGTGAATATAAAATATCCAAGATTGGTAATATAATAGCATGGAACAATCAAAAGTTACAGATACGTTGGAGACGTATCAGCGGCGTGACAGAGTGGTATAGAGGTGGCGGTCTTGGTGGGTGTGGATACAAAGCAAGGGGGAGGGACGAAGTGGGAGAACAAGCCTCCGGGAGGGGTGGTGGGTGGGCCGGAGTACGACATGGTGAGCGTCCGGGCTCCCCCAAACCTCCCACAAGTTTGTTTCCGGTTTGGCTGAATTCGGACGTTCGGACTGGTCCGTGGACATTTGAAGCACGATGTTGGATGGGCCAAAGGACCGCGTTGAACAACGTTGGAGTTGCCCTTATGCAAGGGTGTCTCGCCATCTCTCTAGTTTCAGCGATTATGTCATACTCCTTCAGTCCAAAAATATGGTGCGTATTGGATTTTTTTCCAAAGTCAACATTGACCAAGTTTCTAACAAAATTTATCGACATGTAGAATATCAAACCAAAGCCATTAGATTTTTCATGAAACATATTTTCATTATATGGTATATATTTGGTACTGTAGATATGTATAAGTTTCTCAATAGACACTGATCAAAGTCCGTAAATCTTGATTTTTGCTGAAACCAACATGCACTGTATTGTGGGACAGAGTAAGAGCATCTACAGCCGGGCGCCCCAAATCGGCCTCAAACGCTCGGGCTGCCCGCCCGGTCACTGACCGGTCACGATTTTTTGACCCAGACGGACGCCTCAAACGGGCCTCAAACGCCCGGGCTGATCGGCACCCCTCATATCCAGCCCAAATATGAGGCGGATATGGGGGCGCCCGGGCACGCCCGCCACGTCGGACTGACGAAGGGGTCCCAACCGGAAACACCCTGAAACCCGGTGGTCCCAAGCTCGTCTCCTCCGTCGGTCCAGTGGCGCCACGTGGCGCAGCTCCGGCGGGCCGCGTAGTGCCTAGCCCGGCTATTTAAGTCGACTGGCGGCACCGAAACCCTACCATCCATCCACATTGTCCTCCTCCTAGCCGCCACCGTCGCCACTTTCCACTCCACCCGTCCACCTAGTAGCCATGCCCCCACGGCGCCAGGTGAGGAGCGAGCCCTTTCTGACGCCGGAGCGCCGGCTCGAGCTCCTTGAGCAGATCCGGGCTAGGCGCGAAGCCCGGATCACCATGGGGCTACCTCCGGATGCAGTGGAACCGGAGAAGGAGTGGGAGAGGAGGAGGAGGATGAGCCGGAGGAGGAGGATGTGGGGGACGCTGCCGACGGGGATCTGCAGGTGGAGCAGCAGGCCATCCTCGATTCCCATCGGTCGGAGTCGGCTGCGGAGGCCAGACGGCGTCACCGGCAGGAGATGGAGGCGCAGCAGGCCGCGGAGGAGGCGGAGATGCTCGCCTACATGGATGAGGTCGAGCAGGAGGACGATGAGTCGGAGCCCTCCTACCCGCCCGTCCAGCCGGCGCCCGGCACTGTCGTCGTGGACATCTCCGACGACGAAGACTAGTTAGGGTAGTGCGTAGGATTTCTTTGCATCTTTGTATGGATCTAGGGGATGAAATATGAATGAGGCGGATGCAGAGTTGCTAATTTGAGACGTGACTGATCACTGTCCGCGGATACGCCCGGACGCGTCCGCGAGTGTTTGAGGGACCGAATTTGCAAAGTCCGGCGGTAGACGCTCTAAGCACAACATAGTGAAAAAAACTCCATGTAAAAAGGTGTGATGTTGGCTTCTCATGTCGCTGTCACTCAAAAAGAGCAGCCGTGCATATGCGGTATGTGCGCCTTTACACAGTTAGGCTGAGCCAGGTCAGTAGAGGAATTAGGCCCAGTCATAACCTCGTAGAATATATCTATATATAAAAAGATGAAGAGGCGATCGTGTCATAAGCAGGTTTTTCTTTGGTCAAAAAGTACTTAACGAGCGTGAAGAATTTGACGAGACTTTTTCTCTTTTTAACTTTTCAGACGGACTAATTGCGCAAGATCTTTGGTCTTCACCTGAAACCGATGAAAAAAAATGAATCGGATTATTCTTCTCTGTCGATAGTTCATGGCCTATTAGTAGAAGGTGCTATGGCGCAATCCTTACCGCTAGAAAAATATTGCAATACATGTGGTTGAAAAGAGAATTCCTCGACAGTCTTTTGAATTGTGAGGTAACATTACTAGCTTAATATAAGAGTTATTGTATTATTACATGATTCATGTTTCAAATCATTCGGTTGCTTAGGATGTGTTTGGTAGCATGTATGGACCTAGCCTAGTTGTTCTCCTCTGATACATGTTGAGTCCATGCATTTGCTGTTGTTTGGCAGCGGTGTATGCGCTGAGACATGCTGAGCTGAGACTTTGTTTGACAGCCTGCATGTGTTTAGACATGCTGAACAATTTCAAATTCCCAATAATTTTTCTGAATGGTGAACAAAATTGAAAAAACGTGAACAAAAATTTAAACATATTTTGAAATTCCGAACTTTTATTGAAAATTTAAACATTTTTTGAAAATTTAAATAAATTTTGAGGTTTTGAATATTTTTTGAAAATTTAAACAAAATTTGAAATTCTAAACATTTTTTACAAATTTAAAAATTTTGAAATTCATTTTTTTTATTCTAAACATTTTCTGAAAATTTAAACAAATTTTGAAATTCTGAAGATTTTTTGAAAATTTAAACAAAATTTGAAATTCTGAACATTTTTTAAAATTTAAACAAAATTTGAAATTCTAAACATTTTTAAAATTCCGAAATTTTTGTAAATTCATTATTTAAAAATTCTGAACACTTTTTGATTTTTTTTTTAAATTGAAATTCTGAACATTTTCTGAAAAGGGTCGGGGCGAGCATGGCTGCCTCCATGCACCCTCTCTGGGGTGCATGAGATGGGCATGGCTAAGGGCCCTTTTTTGCATCAGATGGGCATAGCCCAGGTGAGCCCATGCACCCTACCAAACAAGCAAAAGTGGATCGAATTGAGAACTTTTGCCCTTATACACCCTCCATGCACCCTACCAAACACACCCTTAGTACTCACTCTATTGCTTCGGACCATTAAGGAGCTGGAGAAATTGTTGGAATTGTATGATGAAGGAAGAAATTGTTGGAATTCTAGGAAAGGATCCCTGGAGCTCACCCTGGGCATAAAAACCGAAGACCGAAAACCGAACCCGAAAAGACCGAGACCGAACCCGAAAAGACCGAACTAGAAAAGACCAAATAAAATACGGTCTGCGCAAATAGAAGACCGAAATAATTACGGTCTATTCGGTCCTCATATCTTCATGACCGAATAGACCGTATAGACCGAATTAAAAAATCCCATACGCAAGAGTGCAAGACCATGTTCTGTGATGTCCAGATTTTGTGATGTTCAAGTTCTATGATGTCCAGATTTTGTGTTGTGCATTTGTATTGTACTCCATGGAGATTGCATACAATACAATTGCTACTTGTCTTAATTTTTCTAATGTACATACGCACCTCTATACACATATTTGTTGTCTTTGTATATATGCACCTCTATACTACATGAAGTTTGGTACTGGAAGTAACATGAATTTGAGTTGTACCAATTAGTTTGGTTTGTTTGGTCTAGACCGAAGACCGAATAGTAAAGACCGAAGACCGAATAGTGAAGGACCGAAAAGACCGAAATTATTTTGGTCTTCAATTATGAAAGACCGAATTCTTGGAAGACCGAAAAGACCAAACCGAACAAACCGAAAAGACCGAACGCCCGGGCTGACCTGGAGCCATGTGAAGTGGCACACGATCTACCACTTGGCTTACGGGAGATATATTGATTCCTCGGCACAATAATTTGCTTCTCGTATCGACAAATTAGGTGTGTCAACCGTATAAACAATGATTATATCTATATCTATACCTACTAATAAAAGGGCTATTGCTTTTTACCACCATAATTTCGTCCGTTTTTTCGTCCGCCGTCATGTTAGATTTTTTTTTTTGTCCGTCTGTACGCATCCGTACGTATGCTAATCTATTTTCGGTCTACGCTCTTACTTGGGCCTCGCCTTGCGATCGTTTCATGTGGCTGATGCGTTGCCACTTGGGCCTCAGCCCGTCTGCGTCAGATGTTCTAGCCAGTGTTTCTGTAAAAAAAATTAGAAGATTGTGATTAATAGATAGTCCCACATCGTTTACTTGTACACAGTCCCACCAGTTTAAATGTGTTTGTGAGTTGACAACAACAAGTAGCATCGAAGGAGTTGGTCAAAGAAGGAATTAATCGAGCGGGAGATGCTGAGGAATTAACGAAGAAAAGAACAGAGGGAAGGGGGGGGGGGGTGGGGGGGGGGTGGGGGAGGGGGGGGGGGGGGGGGGGGGAGGCGGACTAGCGAGGGGACAAAACTGGACCAGCTTTCCGCGGCGTCGCGGATGTTGATGGCGGAGAGGAAAAGGAGCCCAGCAGCACTGGGTCGACGCAGGCGCGATGTCATGGCCGGAGCAGAGGCGACGGTCGTCGACTGTGGGATGGCGGGCCGGCGGCGGGCAAACTTGGGCGGCGCTGGTCACCCTCGAGGTCAGAGGAGGGAAGAAAAGGAAGGGGAGGCGCGGAGGAGGAGCTCGCCGGCGGCAACGCCTTACCAGAGGCGCGGGGAGCAGGGGGGCAAGGAGATCGGGGTGTGGGAGGGGAGCATGCCTGTGTGGCGGCGCACAAGGGAAGGGATCGAGAGAGGAGATAAATTTGGGATCGGTCTGCTTTTTAGGGTAAGGGGAAACAGGAGATGGGCCCTGCTAGGCCGCCTAGGTGGGTTGCGCTGCTTCCTCCCTCTCACTCTCTGCTATTTTTTATTTCTTTTTAATTTAGAAATAAACAGAGAACTAAAAAAAGTGAGGAAAATTCCCCTGCAGTTTTGAAGTGAGGATATTTCCCCTGGATCAATTTAAATATGCTTAATCCAAGAACATATAGGATTTGGTCATGATGGAGGAATTTGAATTTAATTCAAAACAAATGTACACGGATCACAATGCCTCCGAACTAGCCGAACGCGGTTCACTCCAAGTCTGAAAAGGAATCTATAGAAGATGGGCAAGTTTGGTAAAATGACAAATATACACAAAGAAATAGTAGATGGGCAAGTCGTGTACACAAGGAAAAACTCACGAATTTATTTCCATCACGGAAAAATACTCCCGTAGTCGCAAGCACATCGATTGATTTCAATAAGAAGAACACACTGTGTATGTTGCTGCCAAAAAATAAAAAGAGGAATAACCTTGTATGGACTCTGCCGGCGAGTGATACGACGTGGAAGCACGCCATGCTTCTCAGATTGTTCCTCCAACGGCACCTGATAAACGCTAGCTTCAAGAGGATAGGAATAGGAATACTCCAGGACCAATCTGTCGAGAAGCATGGTCGGCGGTGAGTGGGAGCCAAGAGCACCAAGCCATGCACACATACCACCATCCATGTCAGCAATTGCCACCGGCTACAAGCGTTTGCAAGAACATGAACATATGCCGATGGGGATGGGAGCCGAGCCGAACACACACATGAAGTTGTATAAAACTCACGGGCACTCACAAAATTGCTGTTTGGAGCAACGATTTGAGTATATTTTCTCTATTCTAAAAATAAAATTAGGTGCAAACAATCAAAACATCTTTTAAAAAGTTGGTTCAAACAATCAAAACATGTATGCTCTACATGAAAAAAAAATAACTACACATTTGAGTTTTTGTTTTCTTTTTACCAGAAACATAGTCATATTTCGGGTACAAAGACCAAGGAAGATCATGTAAAAAATACAACTACAAGTTAGAAAATCCACACTAGAAGTAGATACTCTATAGCTATCTCTATAGCGGAAAACAATGCATGCCTTTGTAACTATTGTTGGCACTATTAAACTACTATTAAACTTGATTTAGGAAATTAAGCTTTAGTAATATTTCATATTCACGGTTTATGCTATTAATGCTTCCCTGCCGTGTTGAAATGGTGGGCGTGTACCTGTGTGGGGTCTTGAACCATTTTTTTACTAAAATTGAGTTGTTTTTTTCTCTCGTTACAACGCACGGGCATATTTGCTAGTAGTGAATAAAGATCTCATAAACAACCATTACCACGATGTGTCGGAGTAGGTTTTACTACCATACTTGGTGGTTTTCCTAGTTTCTAACTGCGTGTTGGGCGTAATTATTTTTTCGTGCGGAGAAGGGGGGAGGGGAGGACTCGCATCTCACAAAAATAAAATAAGGTATGTACAAACACCAACACACCTTTAATAGTATAATACGAAATCCAACTTCTGCACTATACACATTGTTCATGAGCTACAAAGGAAATGATCAAATGTTTTCCAGCATAGCGTTCCTCTAGTATCGGCGGCCACCACCGGTCGATAAGAGCACCTTGGTGCCCTTCTTGCCCGCCTTTCCGACTCCATTTGGTTTAGGCATCTCGGCACTGCTGTCAGCAGAAGCTCTAGTGGAAGATAGGATGCTGGCAAAGGACACGGAAGACGCTGCTACCGGCCCTGCACAACAAGCAACACAGTTGTGCGAGGATTTTATTAGTACAGATTACATATGTACTCCCTCCGTAAACTAATATAAGAGCGTTTAGATCACTAAAGTAGTGATCTAAACGCTCTTATATTAGTTTACAGAGGGAGTAAAAAAGAACTGGTTACGGAAGAACTGGTTATGGTGGGGCATACCTTGATCCCTTGTGATTTCATTATTGGTATCTCCAGTTTCAGCTCTCAGAGGAGGCGAGTCTTGCGCAGACGCGAAACCAAGCCGTGTAACATCGGAGAAAAGTTTACGTTCACCGGCCGGTGGACTCGTTGATGGTCCAGCATTATTTCCCAGAGCTTCAGTGAGAAGATATCCGTGTGTGAGGCACTCATGCAGAATTGCAAACATGAAGAGAACAGAAAATGTTGGAATATCGTAGTACGCAGTACTGCATACTACCTCCGCTCACAATTAAGATGTTCTAACTTTTTTCTGAATCAGATGTATATAGGCACGTTTTAGTGTGTTTGTTCATTCATTTCAGTCCGCATGTAGTCCATATTAAAATATCCAAAACTTCCAATATTTGTGAACAGAGAGTATATAGATAAGGAATTGCCTTTATCAATTCCAATCTGGCTGAGGTTGGGCCAAATTTCTAGATGTCGCCCATGGTGAAGATATATCAGTTCTGAACATAACACAGGGTATATAATGAGTTAGAAAATTTACCTTCAAAGTCATCGAGAGAGAACATAACATCGCTCTGAGTACGAGAGAAATTTGTATATTCAAAACGCATAGCAGATTCCTGCGCAGCAGCGGCTACTTCGGCCTTCACCCTGTCCTTTTCTTCCTAGAAAACAGTAAGAATGTATTGCCATACATGAGACATCTATATTTTAGATCGATCTTATTCCTGATAAATTTAAACTCGTCAGATTCCATCTAAGCAGTTGCGGGCGCAGGATTACCGGGATGGGTGTTTGAAGTTTTAAAATATATTGAGCAATAAATAAGGGGCCTTTTTTTACATGCCATTGCAAAGATGACTGATAGTTATGTGCCTTTACAACAAGTTTTTCATAGTACGTAGCAGCAATGTAAAAAAAAAACATTTTTTAGCTTCCCTCAACTATGAGAAAGGAGACGCACACACAAAACCATGGGTGTACCAATTTTACTCTTGAATATACTCTGGTTGCTTCAGAAACCAATTTCACAGAAATGGCTACCTGCCAACTACTCCCTCGGTTTTTCACTTCACATATTAGGTTTATCTTAAGTTACACTTTATAAAGTTTGACCAAATTTAAATTAAAAAATGGTATACATCAGTATTGTTTGTAGGACACCTTTTACCAAGCTAAACTTAGGTGGTACATATCCCCATTAATTTGATGTTGTATACTTGTTAAGTGTAGATATCTCCTTTTCTTTCATTCTTTTTTCTCGACAAGATAGACTGAAAATCAGATGAGATAGTCCAGGCAGCAGTTGTATGCAACGGGAGCCGAGATCCAAAAACATATTACACTGCTAGGACTCGTCGTTGCAGTTCCGAACCCAATTGCTACATAGGAACTCATTTTTTCCGAAGTTAGACCGTCACAAATAGCCACAGATGCACATGATGATGATTTTTAACAAAACAATAAAAGCATCAAACACCAAGCAATAGATCAGACCTTCTTGGCAGTTTGCATTCTTTGTTTCTCGCGCCTTTTGATTTCATCCATGAATGGAGCCAATGAGATAGGAGGTAGCATATCACTCAGGTCAATTTCGCAGAACTGTAACATTTGCATTATAAAAGGTCAGAATAGGATCAAAAGCAAGACTAGATTTTCGCACGAGATTTACCTGGAACGTTGTAGTTAATGAGAAGTGGCTTAAGAAGCGGTAGCGTTTTCTTGAAACCTCGGACTGTGTTATAGTTTCCAACTCCAAGATTTTTCCAGTCACTCTGTACAAGGTGGGACAGTATCATTAGATAACACAAGCAGCACTCAGAATTCACACAAAAACACTCTCCAACCTGAATCTTTTATCATACTAGACATGCAAAATAAATCAGTTCACATATAGAGACCACTAATACTAAATAACCACTCCAACTTTTATAAACTAAAAAGCACAAACACCTTTGATTTGAGAAAAAGACCACATACAACTTCTACACAGATCAAGATCTTTAAGCTACTAGACCAGTAGGGGGAGAAGCCCCTACTGATTTTTAATAGAGAAGGAGATGTGAGACCCGTGTAAGAACCTAGGTTCAAACCCGCGCCGGCTAGGAGGCAGCACTGCACTCTGACCACTGAGCTAGCTCATCCACTTCGAACCAGGCAATTCTCTTCTTAATTAATCGATGAGGCAAATCGTTCGCCTCCGTTTCAGGAAAAAAAAAGATCTTCAAGCTACTGGCATTGCCTCACTGGTGAAGAGCTAAGAAGCACGGACATGGCTAGAAGTGCCATATGGCCGTCCTAGTATGGCGGGACACAAGGACACGGCTGGATACACCGCGGTACGTGTATCCTGCAGTATCCCACTCTTTTTGAACTTTATAAAAAGCAAAAAAAATACAGGATACCGCCCAGATACGGTTTGGACACGGCTGGGACTCGGGAGCCCAATAACGGCCCGTTAGAAAACCTAACATCAGGCAGGTTCCAGCGTTCCTCCACCTCCAGCGATACAGAAGACGGCTTTGCTCCAGCCTCCTCCGCCATCGCCGGGACTTGCCGCCGCCGCTGCCTGGACTCGATGCCGCCGCCGCCGCCGTTTCCCCCAAGCGGCTCTCCCGATGGCAAGGTGATCTGCTGTGACCTCTCTTTTGTGACTGATTTCTTGCTGTTGAGCTGCTGCTGCAGTGCTGCTTGCTTCTCCATGCGGCCATGTTGCTGCTGCTGCTGCTTGCTTCTCCCTGCGACCATGCAGTTGCTGCTTGATTTTTTTGCTGTTGAACACTTGAGCTGCTGCTGAATACTGATTAGTTGTTGACTGTTGTTGTTGCTGCTTGCTGTTAGGGACTCTGGAGGAGCAGTTGAAAAGGACAAAGGGAGACGACAAATGGGGCAGTGTTCTCTATTCAGATATCTTTCTCATTAATTTTTTGTCTTAACTCTATAAAAAAATCAAGAAACTGGCAGGGGCGCAGCCTTTCAACTAGAAGAGAGGGTGTTACAAACGATTTACACAAGGCTATTTTCCTATATGAGGGAGGCAGGGGAGCCTCCCAACAGCAGCAGCATGCGGACTACTCGCGAATGAGAAAGCAACTAGATCTATGCAAGCGAATATCCGTCAAAGCTAGGTGGGCAACTTCTCGGTAGGTCATCCTCTTGCCGGTGAAAACCCGGCGGTTCCTCTCCTTCCAAATGTTCCAGAGCGAGCCACAAAGTAAATAAAATACTGTATCCCGTGTCCCCGTATGCATATCGCTGTGCCTCTGTCCCCGTATCCGTGCTTCTTAGGTGATGAAGAGAAGTCACAAAGTAAATAAAATACAGCTCAGACCTCACATGTGCCCGTCAACTGTTTTATTACTCATTAATATAAATCTTAGTGCCACACTTAGATGCACAAATACATTTATATAAATCCTAGTGCCACACTTAGATGCACAAAAATACATTGAGATTGGGGTGGTGACCTTTGTGCAAAGCAAGGTTTACGAGTCGACGAGTCGTTCCGAGGTTGAGACTCATAGACTAATCGTGACTAGTCTAGACTAGTGCTAGACTAGTCGACATGGTACTGTAGCACTCAACTATTAATACCTAGTAGTAGTATGTAGTATATACTAACAGTACAGTATGCAATAAAACCAGAAGTGCTAGGCGACGCTCGCCAGGCCCAGCCCAGCATTCAGCAGCAACCACCACCCCCCCCCCCCAGCTGGCCCATTTGGGCCCAAGTGGCCAGCCTACTTAGCCCCCCAGTCACTGTAACCCTAGCTCCCGAGCGATCCCATTGCCGCCGCCAGCACCATCACGCACGGGAGCACGCGCACGCGCCCCACGCCTCCGGCCGCCTTCCGCTGCCGCTGACCACCGCCATGCCTCCTCCTCTCCTCTATCTCTCTTCCTTCTCTCGTCTCAGGGCCGCGCGTGCCTACTTGTCACGGCAATGGCTGCCGCCCGAGCACGAGCTCCGGCCGGGCTGGGTGACTTATCCCCTCAAAATTTTGAGTCGCTCGACTCAAATAGCTCGACTAGTCTACAACTAGTCTGTCGACTGCTCGACTCGACCAAGTAGTCTACACGAGATATGTAGTCGGCACTCAAGTTGCGACTCGTAGACTAGTCTGCCGACTAGTCTCGACTAGTCCCTCGACTCGTAATCAGTGGTGCAAAGAGCAGGTTCCGGTAAGGGAGCGGCGACAGCAGCGCGTCGGCGGCTCGTTCTGGCAGAAGTAGTGGTGTGGTCTTGGAATCTCGATGTAATATTTATTATGTTTGAGATGCTTTGTACTTCCGATAAAAATTTATAATAGATCTGATCTTTCCGCAAAAAATATCAAATGACCATCATCTCACTCCCAGAGAAACAGCGAGTAGTACTAACCAAATTGTCGGATCTAGCACTTACTGCTATTGGCCAAAACGTAAATTAACCAACACAATAGCATAGGTTAACTGCAGGACCTCATAAAAGGAGATTTCTTTATAAGCTGTTAATATCCAACAAAAACACCAAATCATAATACCTAATATTGAAAAAGAAACAAGATTAAATAAAAAATATCCAAAACAACAAGAATACCATAGTTAAAAAAAGTGCACCTAGGCGAGTGCTTAAGCACGCCTAAGCTCTAGGCGATAGCAAATAGCCTAGCGCATAATCGCGCTTAATATGCGCATAATTGCGCTTTGGCCAGAAAAGCGCAAGGTGGTGGTAAAACACACAATTAACGCCTAGTTTAAACTTTGAAGAATACTTGCAGGTTTTTTCTTAATCACATCGAAGTTTAAATGAACACTTATTGAAGAATACTCCCATTGTCTCCAAATTTAGTCGGCACCAGATGAACAATCAATGCTACAAAATTTGGACCAATGAACACTAATATATATGGTAGTATATGGCTTGAGCATAAACAATAATACCGTTTGCCTTGCAAAATACTTTTATGCCATATGTCCTTCTTACTAATTTGATGGCATACTATAAATAAAAATCATAGTCAAAATTGTGCATTGAAGACTGTAAAAAGTGTCTTACATTTTGAAACAGAGGGAGTAACATAGTAGCCATATGTAGCGCCGCACTGCTCCTATGTGTTGTGCATGCCTTTTTGTATGTAGCATATACATAAATAAATGATGCAGCGGTTTGTGGAAGAAACACACAATGCAGGGTGACCACAGCAATCATATTTGACGTTCCTATATCTTTATTACTAGTATTAAAGTGGAGGTGGTACGCGCTTTCTCGCCTCCAGCTCCCTCCAGCAATTGCCTCAACCCCCATGATTTGTTTTCAAACCCATACCCCACCTCCTCCCTAATTTCTGGTTTTTTACTACTGTACCGATTTTTTGGCCATCGTCACCTTTCCTTTTACTTTTCTTTCCTTGTTAGCACTTGCTCGCCCCCAGTCGCAACAAACATGTATATCTCCTAGATCCCCGCCTTCTCTTCCCGGAGGACGTCCTCTCAGCCGAGTGCACTCGCTTCTCCATCTACCCCGCCTACCAGTCTCTCCCTCTCCCAAACGTAATACATGTCGCCGTCACTGGTGTCTCCGCATCATCAAAGCACCATCGGCATACCTTGCTAGAAATTAATTACCAGAGTACATAACATTTTACCTTTGATTACCGAAAGAAGCATGAGGTTACTTCATCAGCACTTGCGCAATTAAGAAAGGATCCATTTGTTTATACATATGTGTTGCATGTCACCATCTCTCTTCTATGGCAGGAGTAAAACTAATATGCATCAAGGTGTGGCTCGTATTTGGGCAGGGTTCATGAACATTGGATCGGTAGCACTAAGGCTGGATTCTGCACCACCCTCATGTTCAGGTAATATAAAGTAATCATGTGAGTGTTTGCTCCAGTAATTGATACATGTTTCTAATCTTGTCCGTGTTTTTAACGATGGGTCACCTGCAGCTGATCTTTGTATGTGATTGTAGAATTAGGATCCATGTGGCCTCTCGTCGCATTGATCGACTACCTCTCCGACCGCGTTGGTAAATTCATTGTGGCTTGTGTTTTCCAGTAACTTTTTCCTCTAATCCAAAGGTCGGAAGGCAATTTTAGATTGGTTATGCACTTCTTCACAAGCAACCTTTCACCACAAGCGAATTTCTTAGGTTTGCTTGTGACGAAAGGCATGATACTCACCACATGGAGAGCCATAGAGAGCTCTCGTGTATAGAACAATGACCCATGAAGATCCCATGATGCTGGACGTACCGCCACTGCCCACTGCTGCCTTCCTGGCTCACACAGGCAGCAACAAGGTTAACCGCCAACACTCGCTGCTGCCGTCCCCGCCCATGCAGGCAGCAATAAGGTAACCACCAAGGTCTGGGGGTTTGGCTGGGAATTAGTTAGTTAATATTTTGTGGAAGGAAGATAATCCTGTGACTAAACACCATGATAATAACATTTTTGCATGGACTCCAGTCTCCAACCTTTGATTTAGCTATGTTGGCCTGATATTTTTACACCTTTTTTAGGTATTGTTCGACAACAGAGCATATCCTCCAAGCTCAAGTTTATTGAGGTGCACAATGTGTGGCCATTCTTCGGCAGGGGTGATAAGCCATGTCATAGATTTGACAGAGGCAGAAAATATGGCAATGAAGTTTACATGGAATAGGAAGGAAGGGGCCTAGAGGGGTGTGTGAGATGATAGATGCTGGAAAGTGGGTGTGTTCCGCGTAGCCATCATGCATTGGTCATTCGGTCAACATGTGGAGATATAATATGATGAGAGAAAATTGTTTGATTAATTGTTTAGTTGTTTACTATATGTTTTATTGTCCCGTGACACGGGTATTTAGCTAGTTTTATATGTTCTAGTCTTAGAAACTTTGTTTAGCATCTGTCAGCTGCAAGAGTTGGGGCTTCTTTGGAAAAACGGATTTCTATAGGAATTTCGTACAATTAGAATCGTGTGTATAATTATATGATCATATATATGAGTTCTTCAATCCAAACATTCGCAGTGTGCACTAAACATCATGTTTTCCTTACCTTCAACTTCGGGCAAATCCAATACAACATGTCGCTTTATATCTCTTTTTTCTCTGATCAAGAAACATTAGCCTGTAACTCTTCTGGGGCATTCAAACATCTACGACTCATGGACTCCTCTAGGTCTGGCATGTTGTTGTAGGCTCAAGCACTAGAGCATGTCCGAAACCACAACAGCATTCACGCCACATGATTAGGTGGTGTCCCGGGTTTCGAAGGTTGATAAAACTGACACAACCTGGGAGTACAAAGCCACTAGGCTCATGGATGGTCACTAACCCCTCCATTAAGAACCTATTTCCTGCCGCTACATCCATCGTCCTTTCATGTGCCAGCAAGCTCCCATACTACCAATGAGCAATGTTCCGATTAACTGATTTATCAGCCGATTAACTAACCGATTCGCCTATTTAGCCCTACTCAGCACCTGACTGATATGGTACCAGTTACCGATATCCTGAACGTTGCCAGTGAGAAGGGAGCCAACACTTGGTTTGTAGACTGGTTACCAGATCAAGCAAAATGAATTATATTTGGTGCAAAATCTAATACCTCAAAGTAGTAAGACTGGTCATCAGATCAAGCAAAATGAACTCTTTCTGGTACAAAATCTAATATCCCGAAGTTCATCATTAGGATGCAATTTAACCATTACAATAGTTGTACAATAGCAATAAAATAATGACAACAGATTGTCTGGGTTTCCAGACATTAAGGAATAAAAAAAATCCTATATTACCTTGGTGGAAGCATATCAGAATTTCCAAAATGGTTAAGAAGGCATTTCATGTTCAATGGATGAAGAATTAGGTGCTGACCATCAATCACCTGCAACAAGATTTAAAATTCAAATTTTTGTAAAGACCAAACCTTGATCACTTGGAGAATCATTATCACATAGTCTCAGGCATGACACAAACCTGGTAAAATGTGTATGAGTCTTGTTCATTTGAATCAACCGCAACAGCGCGTCTCTCTTCCATTTTTGGCACTCCCTTTTTGGAGTTAATATATCGGGGTGAAACAGAAAGCCCTGAAACACTGGTAATAATATCTCCATCTGAAAGAGGGGAGAGTTTATGCCCACTGTTCGTATGTGAAGTTTTCGGATTATCAGAGTTCTTCAATTTGTTACTAGAGATAGGAGAGGAGCTATTTTTTAGAGGGGGGCTGCTACTGTAATCTCTGAACTCAGACCAGTATTTCATCCTTTCTTCCAGTTGCTCCAAAGCAGCGGAAACATATGGAAGTTTCTCCAAGTCATCAACAAGGCCTAAGTCAACCATCTGCAACCAATTACTGAGATCTGATTTTGCCCCTCTAACGGAGAGCTCAACATCAGATGTCAAAATGAACTTGGAGAAAACATTGCAAGGATCTTTATCTAAAGAAGAATATTCACTAGACGAATTCCTAAGAAAAGGAGTGAGTGAATTTTTTGACCGCCCCAAAAGTGCAAAGGTCACATTGTCACCAATATGGAAATGCTGAAGTTGAGTGACAAAGATGGTGGTCAACTCTTTTGCAGATATCATCATGAAACACAGTGGGCACTTCTTCCAGCACTCACCTCTGTAATCCTCTTTACCCATTAGTAAATAATGCAAAATGCATGGAAAGCAATATATATGACCGCATGATGTAATCTGCGGGCACAGCGGGCTTTCCAAGCAAATTGGACATCGCACCTCAGAAGGGCTACAATATTTTACACAGATGATATCTTCCCACTGGAGCATCTTATCAGGATCCATTGAATCAATCTGATAATTTCCAGTATCCAACACAACGAACTTAAAATTTGCTTGGAGGAACAAGTCCTTGTTGTAAGGCTTAATCTTCCTTTGCCTTCTCGGTGGATATGTTCTAGGGCCACGAGGCTGCGGTCGAGAAATAGGATCATACTGGAAATTCAGAAGATAATTTGCATTCACAGCCTGATTCTTTCTAGAAGCCATCAGAGCTCCATTACCCTGAAGTCCATCAGAACTATGGTCAATCTCCAGGGACCCCACCAACTCAAGTCTCTGAACATCTGCCTGAACTAAGCCGCCACTGTGCACTGTGAGACCCAAACTCCCCTGTCCAGAAGACTGGCATTCAGAAACATCACTAACCTCTTGGGCGTACAGATCATCCTCTTCACCAGATATTCTAAATCCAACTACCTGGGATTGAATTCATTCACATGGATAAGCCAAGAGCAGAAAACAAAGTTGTTTGTACATAAGCTGAAAGCAGTTAACTTGAATTAAATTAAACTAAAATTATTCAGATGTTCTTAAATAACTTTACCGCTTGGGATGTAGCAACAGATTGTCTAATAAAACCCACTGAGTCTGCAAAATATATCCCATTGTTAGCATTAAACTGGAAATGGAAGGTTTTGAGATAGCGAGGGCGGGGCTAATACCATGAAAGAAAGACAACTGTGGGGCATATGCCATGTAGACAACTTATGAGACTGAAGCAGATACTTATGAATCAGCATGCTGATACGAGACATTATCAAGAGTCGATGTGATCGAATGTAAGACAATCAAGGACACAACATCACTGCACAAGGAGCAAACCAGCTAACATACTTTAACTGAAAATACGAAATATTAATTTACACTGTTTCCATATGAAACTATTGTTCGGTATTATAGTAATTAAGGTTTCCAAACGGCAACCTTATGCTCGTGGAGAAGCATTTGGTGTGTGTATATTGGGGTACATGTGAAGCAGATGGACCTGCTAATAGCCTTACATAACAGAGACTCATAGCCTACAGCTAGTCGTATAAACCGAGTACCTATGCTTCACAGAAAATGGCATCATCCAGAGCAATAATTATGTACCTGAATTCCTTAGAGGCTACCGTCGAGCTATCGTATTATACCAAATGGAGAGTCAAAAGCTCAGTTTAGCACAATCCCCAGAGTCAAAAGCTCTAACCCTAGAGCTAGAGACTTAACTCTCAATCTATCAAATATACTGTAGGTACTACCAAAGTTTTCACCCGAAGCACGGAGCCAGTCCTGTGGAAGTAGTAATACCAAACCGCAGCCTGGTAGCATCTAATCGACCAGTTAACCAATCCAATACAGATCTACCCACAACACCCGCCAATCGATGTACGCATGGAAAGGAAGGAGCGTGCGAAAAGACCGAAAGAAACTTCACCGGTGCTTGCGCCGTCCCTGCCGACGCCAGGCGCGGCGGCAGAGGCCCGAGGGGAAGAGCGACTGCCGCGGCGAGAGGCGGTGCCATGGCGAGGGCTGGGGCTAGGGTTCGAGGCGCGCGGAGCGGGCGGGTGGGATCCTCTGGTGGATTCTGTAGGGGAGATGGACATGAACCCGCGCGGGAGCTCGTGGGTGAGTTTGGTCGGCGGCGAGGGGGGGACACCGGTAACTCCGGCACGGGGAAGGAGGTGCGAGCCTTTATACGCTTTTTTTCCTTGAAAGCCATTGTGGCGACTTTATTCCATTGGCATATACCGTTTGCTTTGCGTTAATATTACATGTACTTTGTACGTAATGGACATATTGTCGATCAATGTAGCACCAAAATGTATATTCCAAAAATCCCAAATATTAGAGATTAAGCGAGTTTCATGGTAAAACGAAAAGCAATGCTGAATTAGAATTTGTAATAATGTTTGGCAAGTCCCATGCTATTTAAAAAGGAATCTAGAAAACTAAATAGGATGTAGTGCTCGTACATTTAGTAGATGACTCGTTGCACTGTGCAAAAATCAAATACGACCAAAAAGTGAGAGTAATTATATGAAACTGTAACTCATAGTTGTTATAGTGCTCTACATACCAAACATGACGCTTGGTTCATGCAACTTTGGTTCTCAAACCAGACACACGCATAAAGAACATCTAAGTATGTAAGATGGTTTTGATGTAACCTAATCCGTGTGAAATTCTTAGTTTTGTATGACGTGAAGTGAGTGGTGCACCCTCGGGGTACCGCCTTGCGGTCCAGTGGGTCGACGTAGTTTCTATCGGTCTTTGGAGCAACGTCTTTAGACTCAGAGACATCGCATTTAGCTACAGTCGCGAGTGGGGAACTCGATACTCGACTCTTGATATGTTGGAGGTGCATTTTGGATGTCGTGTTGTTGCTTCCTTCTTGACACCTTTCTTTTCTAGTGCTCTGACGTCTGGTATAAGATCTTACAGACGACCAGCTCCCCGCCTTCTCGGCCTCGACGCCATCGAGGTGGTACAGATGCATCACCAATTTGATCTTGTCCAGGACGACGTCGGACTTGGTGTAGAGCTCATCTACCCTCGTTGGCCTTCAATGCCAGCTAGTCTTAAAAGAGCAAAAGAATAAATGATTGCCCATGTCCTCCATTGTCACGCATACTCGTGCGATGATCAGACACAATAATCAATGATTGATTGGTTTGAATACTGTTGCATGTGTCCGTGAGATGTCAGCGTTCAGCGTTCTCTCTTGGTTGATGCAACAAATTGGACTGTATGACATATTCCGCATCTAAACCAAACCCATGTTAGTATAAGTAGACAACTCAACAAATACTAACAATATTTATGTTCGTGGCTAGCTGCCTAGCAAGGAAGCAAGGTGGATGGGTGTTTCACCTGGAAGTTTCTCAGGATGGGCGCAACATGTGGCTTCCTTGATGCTATGGTAATATGAAATGATCAATCAGAGTGTGAGATCTCGTGCCATCATCGAACCTGAAGCCGGCCGGCAGCAACGACCAACACTATTTGAACTACACACCGGTTAATTTCATTGCAAACATGCTTAATATATCAAATATGTGCCGTTGCGAGGAGATAAGTCAACTGCCAATGCAAATCTAAAATACAAATACAAGAAAACTCAACAAACTCTAGCATACCTGATGTTATGTCTCGAGACCGGGCCTAGGCGAGACAGTTGTCGCACGTGTATAGTGATGTAAATATGCCCTAGAGGCAATAATAAAGTTGTTGTTATTATATTTCCTTATTCATGATAAAGGTTTATTATTCATGCTATAATTGTATTGATCGGAAACTTAAATACATGTGTGGATACATAAACAAATACCGTGTCCCTAGTGAGCCTCTACTAGACTAGCTCGTTGATCAAAGATGGTTAAGATTTCCTAACCATGGACATGTGTTGTCACTTGATAACGGGATCACATCATTAGGAGAATGATGTGATGGACAAGACCCATCCGTTAGCTTAGCATATGATCGTTCAGTTTATTGCTACTGCTTTCTTAATGTCAAATACATGTTCCTTCGACCATGAGATCATGCAACTCCCGGATACCGGAGGAATACTTTGTGTGCTATCAAACGTCACAACGTAACTGGGTGATCATAAAGATGATCTACAGGTATCTTCGAAGATGTCTGTTGAGTTGGCGTGAATCGAGATTGGGATTTGTCACTCCGTGTATCGGAGAGGTATCTCTGGGCCCTCTCGGTAATACAGCATCACAAGAAGCTTGCAAGCAAAGTGACTAAGGAGTTAGTTACGAGATGATGTATTACGGAATGAGTAAAGAGACTTGCCAGTAACGAGATTGAACTAGGTATGAAGATACCGACGATCGAATCTCGGGCAAATAATATACCGACAGACAAAGAGAATTACGTATGTTGTCATAAGATTCGACCGATAAAGATCTTCGTAGAATATGTAGGAACCAATATGGGCATCCAGGTCCCGCTATTGATTATTGACCGGAAAGGTGTCTCGGTCATGTCTACATCATTCTCGAACCCATAGGGTCCGCACGCTTAACGTTCGTTGACGATATAGTATTATATGAGTTATGTGATTTGGTGACCGAATGTTGTTTGGAGTCCCGGATGAGATCACGAACATGACGAGGAGCTGCGAAATGGTCCGGAGGTAAAGATTTATATATAGGACGATGCTATTTGGTCACCGGAAAGATTTCGAGATGTACCGGGTATTCATCAGGTCACCGGAAGGGGTTCCGGAGACCTACGGGGATTATATGGGCCTAATGGGCCAAGGGAAGGCACACACCAGCCCAAAAGGGGCTGGCGCGCCCTCTCCCTGGACGCCGGCCCTAGGGAAGGAAAGGGGGAGGGCTAGCCCCTCCTGCCTTCCCCTCCTCATGGGAGAAAGGAGGGGGGGCGCCACCCTCCCCTGCCTTTCCCCGCGCCTCTAAGAAAGGCAAGGGGAGGCGCGGCTAGGGCAAGGCCCAAGGTGGCCGCCGGCCACTTGGGGAAACCCTAGGCTGCCTCCCCTCCTCCCCCCACCTATATATACGTGTGGAGGGAGAGGGGCAAGACACACCACGATTCCCTAGCCGTGTGCGGCGCCGCTCTTCCTCTAGTTCATCCTCGGTCATATTTTTCGTAGTGCTCGGCGAAGCCCTGCGGAGATAGTTGCATCACCACCGTCACCATGCCGTCGTGCTGCCGGAACTCATCTACTACTTCACCCGTCTTGCTGGATCAAGAAGGCAAGGACGTCATCGAGCTGAACGTGTGTTGAACGCGAAGGTGCCGTACATTCGGTACTTGATCGGGTGGATCGTGAAGGTGTATGACTACATCAACAGCGTTGATAAACGCTTCCTCTAAACGGTCTACGAGGGTACGTAGACACACTCTCCCCTCTCGTAGCTATGCATCTCCATGGATAGATCTTGCGTGTGCGTACAATTTTTTTTTGTTTTTCATGCAACATTCCCCAACAGTGGCATCATGAGCCAGGTCTATGTGTAGATGATATGCACGAGTAGAACACAAAGAAGTTGTGGGCGGTGATGGTCATACTGCTTACCACCAACGTCTTATTTTGATTCGGCGGTATGGGATGAAGCGGTCCGGACCAACCTTACATGTCCACGCACATGAGATCGGTTCCACCGACTGACATGCAACTTGTTTTGCATAAAGATGGCTGGCGGGTGTCTGTTTCTCCTACTTTAGTTGAATCAAATTTGACTACGGCTGGTCCTTGAAGAAGGTTAAAACAGCAAACTTGATAATCATTGTTGTGGTTTTGCGTAGGTAAGAACGGTCCTTGCTAGAAGCCCGTAGCAGCCACGTAAAACTTGCAACAACAAAGTAGAGGATGTCTAACTTATTTTTGCAGGGCATGTTGTGATGTGATATGGTCAAGACGTGATGTGGTATACGTTGTTGTATGAGATGATCATGTTTTGTAATATCGACAACCGGCAGGAGCCTTAGGGTTGTCTCTTAATTATTGTATGAAATGCAAGCGCCATGTAATTGCTTTACTTTATCGCTGTGCATTAGCAATAGTTGTAGAAGCAATAGTTGGCGAGATGACCCCGACGCAACGATGGAGATCAAGGTGTAGAGCCGGTGATGATGGAGATCATGACGATGCTTTGGAGATGGAGATCAAAAGCACAAGATGATGATGGCCATATCATGTCACATATCTTGATTGCATGTGATGTTTATCCTTTATGCATCTTATTTTGCTTAGAGCGGCGGTAGCATTATAAGATGATCCCTTCCCTTAATTTCAAGATAAAAGTGTTCTCCCTGAGTATGCACCATTGCTAAAGTTCATCGTTTCGAAGCACCTCGTGATGATCGGGTGTGATAGACTCTACGTTCACATACAACGGGTGTAAGACAGTTTTGGACAAGCAGAATACTTGGGTTAAACTTGACGAGCCTAGCATGTACAGAAATGGTCTCGGAACACTGGAGACCGAAAGGTCGAACGTGAGTCATATAGTAGATATGATCAACATAGAGATGTTCACCATTGATGACTACCCCATCTCATGTGATGATCGGACATGGGTTAGTTGATTTGGATCATGTATCACTTAGATAACTTGAGGGATGTTAATTTAAGTGGGAGTTCATTAGTAATTTGATTAATTGCACTTAATTTATCATGAACTTAGTCTTAATAGTATTTGCATATCTATGTTGTAGATCAATGGCCCGTGTTACCGTTCCCTTGTATTTTAATGTGTTCCTAGAGAAAACTAAGTTGAAAGATGATGGTAGCAATAATGCGGATTGGGTCCGTGATCTGAGGATTATCCTTATTGCTGCACAGAAGAATTATGTCCTTGATGCACCGCTAGGTGACAAACCTGCTACAGGAGCTGATACAGACGTTATGAACGTTTGACAAGCTCGATCTGATGACTACTTGATAGTTTAGTGCGCCATGCTTTACGGCTTAGAACCGGGGCTCCAAAGACGTTTTGAACGCCATGGAACATATGAGATGTTCCAAGAGCTGAAATTGGTATTTCAGGCTCATGCCTGTGTTGAGAGGTATGAGACCTCTGACAAGTACTTTGCCTACAAGATGGAAGAGAATAGCTCAGCCAGTGAGCATGTGCTCATAATGTCTGGGTACTACAATCACTTGAATCAAGTGGGAGTTAATCTTCCAGATAAGATAGTGATTGACAGAGTTCTCTAGTCACTGCCACCAAGCTACAAAGTCTTCGTGATGAACTATAATATGCAAGGGATGACGAAAACGAGTCCCGAGCTCTTCGCAATGCTTAAGGCTGCGGAGGTAGAAATCAAGAAGGAGCATCAAGTGTTGATGGTTAACAAGACCACTAGTTTCAAGAAAAAGGGCAAGGGAAAGAAAGGGAACTTCAAGAAGAATGGCAAGCAAGTTGCTGCTCCCGTGAAGAAGCCCAAAGCTGGACCCAAGCCTGAAACTGAGTGCTTCTACTGCAAAGGAAATGGTCACTAGAAGCGGAACTGCCTCAAATACTTGGCACGTAAGAAGGATGGCAAAGTAAACAAAGGTATATTTGATATACATGTTATTGATGTGTACCTTACTGGTGCTCGTAGTAGCCCCTGGGTATTTGATACCGGTTCAATTGCTAAGATTAGTAACACGAAACAGGAGTTGCAGAATAAACGGAGACTAGTTAAGGGTGAGGTGACGATGTGTGTTGGAAGTATTTCCAAGAATGATATTATCACCATCGCACACTCCCTCTACCTTCGGGATTAGTGTTGAACCTAAATAAATGTTATTTGGTGTTTGCGTTGAGCATGAACATGATTAGATCGTGTTTATTGCAATACAGTTATTCATCTAAGTCAGAGAATAATTGTTGTTTTGTTTACATGAATAAAACCTTCTATGGTCATACACCTAATGTGAATGGTTTATTGGATCTCGATTGTAGTAATACACATATTCATAATATTGATGCCAAAAGATGCAAAGTTGATAATGATAGTGCAACATACTTGTGGCACTGCCATTTAGGTCATATTGGTGTAAAGCGCATGAAGAAACTCCATGCGGATGGACTTTTGGAATCACTTGATTATGAATCATTTGATACTTGCGAACCATGCCTCGTGGGCAAGATGACTAAAACTCCGTTCTCCAGAACAATGGAGTGAGCTAATGACTTATTGGAAATAATACATACCGATGCATGCGGTCCGATGAGTGTTGAAGCACGCAGCGGGTATCGTTATTTTCTAAACTTCACAGATGATTTGAGTAGGTATGGATATATCTACTTGATGAAACACAAGTCTGAAACATTTGAAAAGTTCAAGGAATTTTAGAGTGAAGTGGAGAATCATCATAACAAGAAAATAAAGTTTCTACAATCTGATCACGGAGGCGAATATTTGAGTTACGAGTTTGGCCTTCATTTAAAACAATGTGGAATTGTTTCACAACTCATGCCACCTGGAACACCACAGCGTAATGGTGTGTCCGAATGTCGTAACCGTACATTATTAGATATGGTGCGTTCTATGATGTCTCTTACCGATTTGCCTTTATCATTTTGGGGTTATGCATTAGAGACAGCCGCATTCACGTTAAATAGGGCACCATCTAAATCCGTTGAGATGACACCGTATGAACTATGATTTGGAAAGAAACCTAAGCTATCGTTTCTTAAAGTTTGGGGATGCGACACTTATGTCAAAAGGCTTCAGCCTGATAAGCTCGAACCCAAATCGGAGAAGTGCGTCTTCATAGGATACCCTAAGGAAACTATTGGGTACACCTTCTACCACATATCCGAAGGCAAGATCTTTGTTGCCAATAATGGGTCCTTTCTAGAGAAGGAGTTTCTCTCGAAAGAAGTGAGTGGGAGGAAAGTAGAACTTGATGAGGTAATTGTACCTTCTCTCGAATTGGAAAGTAGCACATCAGAGAAAATCGTTCCCGTGATGCCTACACCAACTAGAGAGGAAGCTAATGATAATGATCATGAAACTTCGGATCAAGTTACTACAGAACCTCGTAGGTCGACCAGAACACGTTCCGCACCAAAGTGGTACGGAAATCTTGTCCTGGAAGTCATGTTGTTAGACAATGGCGAACCTACGAACTATGAAGAAGCTATGATGAGCCTAGATTTCGATAAATGGCTTGAGGCCATGAAATCTGAGATGGGATCCATGTATGAGAACAAAGTATGGACTTTGGTGGACTTGCCCAATGATCGGCAGGCCATTGAAAATAAATGGATCTTCAAGAGGAAGAGAGACGTTGTTGGTAATATCACTATCTACAAAGCTCGACTTGTAGAGAAAGGTTTTCGACAAGTTCAAGGGGTTGACTATGATGAGACTTTCTCACCCGTAGTGATGCTTAAGTCTATCCGAATCATGTTAGCAATTGCCGCATTTTATGATTATGAAATCTGGCAAATGGATGTCAAAATTGCATTCCTCAACGGGTTTCTTAAAGAAGAGTTGTATATGATGCAACCAGAAGGTTTTGTCGATCCTAAAGGTGCTAACAAAGTGTGCAAGCTCCAGCGATCCATTTATGGACTGGTGCAAGCATCTCGGAGTTGGAATATACGCTTTGATGATGTGATCAAAGCATATGGTTTTATACAGACTTATGGTGAAGCCTGTATTTACAAGAAAGTGGGTGGGAGCTCTGTAGCATTTCTGATATTATATGTGGATGACATATTGTTGATTGGAAAATGGAAATGATATAGAATTTTTGGATAGCATAAAAGGATACTTGAATAAGAATTTTTCAATGAAAGACCTCGGTGAAGCTACTTACATATTGAGCATCAAGATCTATAAGGATAGATCGAGACGCTTAATAGGACTTTCACAAAGCACATACCTTGGCAAAGTTTTGAAGAAGTTCAAAATGGATCAGTCAAAGAAACGGTTCTTGCCTGTGTTGCAAGGTGTGAAGTTGAGTAAGACTAAAAACCCGACCACGGCAGAAGATAGAGAGAGAATGAAAGTCATTCCCTATGCCTCAGCCATAGGTTCTATAAAGTATGCCATGCTGTATACCAGACCTGTTGTGTGCCTTGCCATGAGTTTGGCAAATGGGGTACAATAGTGATCCAGGAGTGGATCACTGGATAGCGGTCAAAATTATCCTTAGTTACCTAAGAGGACTAAGGAAATGTTTCTCGGTTATGGAGGTGATAAAGAGTTCGTCGTAAAGGGATACGTCGATGCAAACTTTGACACCGATTCGGATGACTCTGAGTCTCAATCTAGATACGTATTAAAAGTGGGAGCAATTAGCTAGAGTAGCTCCATGCAGAGCATTGTAGACATAGAAATTTGCAAAATACATACGAATTTGAATATGGCTGACTCGTTGAATAAACCTCTCTCACAAGCAAAACATGATCACACCTTAGTACTCTTTGGGTATTTATCACATGGCGATGTGAACTAGATTATTAACTCTAGTAACTCTTTGGGTGTTAGTCACATGGCGATGTGAACTATGGGTGTTAATCACATGACGATGTGAACTAGATTATTGACTCTAGTGCAAGTGGGAGACTGATGGAAATATGCCCTAGAGGCAATAATAAAGTTGTTATTATTATATTTCCTTATTCATGATAAAGGTTTATTATTCATGCTATAATTGTATTGATCGGAAACTTAAATACATGTGTGGATACATAAACAAATACCGTGTCCCTAGTGAGCCTCTACTAGACTAGCTCGTTGATCAAAGATGGTTAAGGTTTCCTAACCATGGACATGTGTTGTCACTTGAGAATGGGATCACATCATTAGGAGAATTATGTGATGGACA
Organism: Thinopyrum elongatum; assembly: GCA_011799875.1. Classification (NCBI taxonomy): domain Eukaryota; kingdom Viridiplantae; phylum Streptophyta; class Magnoliopsida; order Poales; family Poaceae; genus Thinopyrum; species Thinopyrum elongatum. The sequence goes on along the minus strand of CM022301.1, from coordinate 220,674,922 downwards.
AGACCCATCCGTTAGCTTAGCATATGATCGTTCAGTTTATTGCTACTGCTTTCTTAATGTCAAATACATGTTCCTTCGACCATGAGATCATGCAACTCCCGGATACCGGAGGAATACTTTATGTGCTATCAAATGTCACAACATAACTGGGTGATCATAAAGATGCTCCATAGGTATCTTCGAAGGTGTCTGTTGAGTTAGCGTGAATTGAGATTGGGATTTGTCACTCCATGTATCGAAGAAGTATCTCTGGGCCCTCTCGGTAATACAGCATCACAAGAAGCCTGCAAGCAAAGTGACTAAGGAGTTAGTTACAAGATGATGTATTACAGAACGAGTAAAGAGACTTGCCGGTAACGAGATTGAACTAGGTATGAAGATACCAACGATCGAATCTCGGGCAAGTAACATACCGACAAACAAAGAGAATTACGTATGTTGTCATAAGATTCGACCGATAAAGATCTTCGTAGAATATGTAGGGACCAATATGGGCATCCAGGTCCCGCTATTGGTTATTGACCGGAAAGGTGTCTCGGTCATGTCTACATCATTCTTGAACCCGTAGGGTTCGCACGCTTAACGTTCGTTAACGATATAGTATTATATGAGTTATGTGATTTGGTGACCGAATGTTGTTTGGAGTCCCAGATGAGATCACGAACATGACGAGGAGCTCCGGAATGGTCTGGAGGTAAACATTGATATATAGGACGATGCTATTTGGTCACCGGAAAGGTTTCGGGATGTACCGGGTATTCATCGGGTCACCAGAAGGGGTTCCGGAGACCTATGGGGATTATATGGGCCTAATGGGCCAAGGGGAGGCACACACACCAGCCCACAAGGGGCTGGCGCGCCCTCTCCCCGGCCGCTGGCCCTAGGGAAGGAAAGGGGGGAGGGCTAGCCCCTCCTGCCTTCCCCTCCTCATGGGAGAAAGGAAGGGGGGCACCACCCTCCCCTGCCTTTCCCCGCACGCCTAAGAAAGGAAAGGGGGGGCGCGGCTAGGGCAAGGCCCAAGGTGGCCGCCGGCCACTTGGGGAAACCCTAGGCTGCCTCCCCTCCTCCCCCCACCTATATATATGTGTGGAGGGAGAGGGGCAAGACACACCACGATTCCCTAGCTGTGTGCGGCGCCCCTCTCCCTCTAGTTCATCCTCGGTCATATTTTTGTAGTGCTTGGCGAAGCCCTGCGGAGATAGTTGCATCACCACCGTCACCAAGCCGTCGTGCTACCGGAACTCATCTACTACTTCGCCTGTCTTGCTGGATCAAGAAGGCGAGGACGTCATCGAGCTGAACATGTGCGGAACGCGGAGGTGCCGTACATTCGGTACTTGGATCGGGCGGATCGTGAAGGTGTACGACTACATCAACCGTGTTGATAAACGCTTCCTCTAAACGGTCTATGAGGGTACGTAGACACACTCTCCCCTCTCGTAGCTATGCATCTCCATGGATAGATCTTGCGTGTGCGTAGAATTTTTTTTGTTTTCCATGCAACGTTCCCCAACATATAGATCGATAATCTATACACACGCAAGGCGTAGTTTAAGCAAGCATTAAGCAGCAGTGGAAGATGAAAGCTCATATATTCACTTTACAAATTTCTTTACATTTGCAAATAGCTGAAGAATTACATAAGATTTTCTAGTCACTTCCCCTGTTGGTCAAGACTATTTGGGATGATGACATTTCCCGGGCTTATGTAAATTTATAAGTGCATCTAAAATACAGAGGAAGCAAGGGTGAGTATGACAAGACATACTCTGTAGGTAGATGTTTTACTAAAAAATAGAATACAAAATAAGCATGTGTGTAGAAGATCAACTAGAATATAAGAGGATGGATAAAGCATCAAAAAAATATTTAGAGTAATCAAAAAGAAAAGGATTGGCGTCTATATGATCACAAGCTTCCCAACCCAGGAGTCATGTGGGTGAACATTCACACTTTAGCACTCTTAAGAGAGGTACTCCGACGTCGACAACCTCTGCTAGAAACACACGGGTTCCAAAAGAGCAGAGCTATTTTGCCCACTGAAACACGACAATCTTGTACTAGTATTGGTCACTCATACAGATCCATCATTGATACTCTGTTTGGAACAAGTGTCCTCCCAGCGGAGAATTTGGACAGTCCCACACTTGATCTACGATAGGTTCAATATGTTTGCAGATGTGACTCCAATACAGAGTAAGGTGAAAGCGCTTTTTTAGCGGCAAGGGTATGTAATGGCACCGCGTCCGTCATTCGCTCCAAAGTATAGATTCATGTGTCGATCGGTTGTGTAAAGATGTGAATCGATGTGTTCCACCTATACATTGCAATATGATCTTACACCACCCTGACAAGTACTTGAATACAGCAGTTGGACCAGGTTCTATTCGCGTAGGCTTAACATGAAAAATCTCTTTCCCCTATCTCTCTCATTGGTGCCTTCTTCCCCATGCAAATCTACTCTCCCCTGCTGCCATTATTCCAAGTAGACATCTCATTTCCGCATCGAATCCACAGTTGTTTCAACTCAAGCTCTCACCCCAACTTATGACCTACGGATCTCACCTCCCAATATTCCATATGCAGGTCTCATGCATACAAATTATAGATGTGGTACTCAAATCTTATAAAGAGTGCCTAATCCAATTTTTGGAATACATGTACATGGATTCCGATTTATAGATCTCGAGGAAGTTGTTTGTCATGGCTAAATAATATATTGGTGCCTTGGAAGAGGAATCATGCGACGCGAAACATTTTAGATCCAGCCCGACGAGCAATCGAATAAAGCTCGTTGATTGGTTTGTACCAGGTAACTCAATAGTGTACTTGTGTTGCATCTAATCAGATTATAAGTTTACAACTTGCATAGTAATAGCCGCAACTATCTAGAGTAGTAGCCGTATGGTCTACAACTTATGACGAATGGGTTAAATAAAGTTGGATAATGTAGAACACGACACAGTGATAATTTATGTTTTTATATAAAAATTAGGACTCTCTTGCCTCGCTTAAAAAAAATTAGGGAGTTGAATAGTAATTGGTAATTTCCATGGGTTATATGTTGGTCCTAAAAATAATAGATATACATGAGTGGTATAATAAAAATTTGCATGAACTTGTAGATCAACTAAACTTGATAATTGGGTTCCTTGCAATAATTTTGAGATAGGGTGTGCGTAATTTATTTGTGTGTAGCTGAAGGACTTGCGCTAAGTAGTGGAAAGGTGTTATAAGGTCATACACGTTAATACTTGCGGTCGTTTATGTGAAACTTATTGTGAGGGGGTGATTTTCGTAATTCATCACAATGTATATCTCACTGAACTAATGCATATTCAAAGAATATTTCAATAAACGATTAATTTAGTTACAACGTTGAGATGTGAAAGTGGATCCCTCAAAATGCTAAGGACAAGTGTTGACCAAACCTCAAGACTCTCCATTTTATATTTGAGTGATCCAAGATCACATTAAGTCCATAGGAAAGTCAATACTATTAAGGGGATAAGGTTATGATCATGGTCTAAATTGAAGAACATTGTAAGTAACCGCCTTTGTAACATGGGTCGGAAAGCCAAGTGGACTTCGGTTCGTGAAACTCACCCCTTGGAGTAGTCCGTCTTGTGCTTAACCCGGTGTAGACTATGAAGTATTAGTGAGATGTTTTGGTTTATGAGTTGCGGTCTTTATGCACTTCCACATTTAAATATTTGCTAGCATATTCGGTATCGAGCATTGTCCTCTCTCACCTCGAGACATGATGCATTTTTCGCCAGTACATCCAAACCCCGTGGGAGGACTTCCTCGTGTCATTTTGCAAATAAAACACCTTCTCCTCAAAACAACCACCATACCTACCAATTATGGCATTTCCATAGCCATTCCGAGATATATTGGCATGCAACTTCCATTGTTATTATTCATGACTTATGTTTTCATTGTCATTATGCTTTGTATGATCATATAGAGCTGACATGATATTTGTGGTAGGGTCACTGTTCATCATTATCTTATATGTTACGCTAGATCATTGTGCATCCTGATACACTACCCACCACAAAAAAAACACTTCCATGACATTATGGCCTGAATGAAAACTTTTCCTCCCATGAATGTGACACTTCCATGATGATAATTGTGACAAAAACACGTATCATCATAGATGTGGTGGGATCCTACTTCTATGACAAAACAATTATGATAGAAAATGGGCTTTTCGTCCTGGGCGGGCAGGAGGCGCACCTGCATGACATTCTTTGGGCCATCCATGACGTAAAAAATCATGGTAGAAGTGAGGGCGAGCAAATTTTCGGGGAGTTTCCGGTATTGGTACGTCTCTATCGTATCTACTTTTCCAAACACTTTTGCTCTTGTTTTGGACTCTAATTTGCATGATTTGAATGAAACTAACCCGGACTGACGTTGTTTTCAGCAGAATTACCATGGTGTTGTTTTTGTGCAGAAATAAAAGTTCTCGGAATTGAACGAAACTTTTTGGAGATTTATTTTGGAATAAAAGAAAAATATTGGAGCAAAGACCCACTGGAGGAGGCCCCCTACTGCCCACTACGCACCAGGGCGCGCCACCCCTTGGCGCGCCCTGGTGGGTAGTGGGTCCCTCGAGGCTCCGCTGACCCTAATCTGGATAGTATAAATTCCTATTTCACGAGAAAAAAATAGGGCAGGAAGTTTCATCGTGTTTTATGATACGGAGCTACCGCCACCTCCTGTTCTTCATCGGGAGGCCAGATCTGGAGTCCGTTCGGGGCTCTGGAGAGGGGGGTCTTCCGTGTTCGTCATCATCAACCATCCTCCATCACCAATTTCATGATGCTCACCGCTGGGAGTGAGTAATTCCTTCGTAGGCTTGTTGGACGGTGATGGGTTGGGGTTGGATGAGATTCATCATGTAATCGAGTTAGTTTTGTTAGGGCTTGATCCCTAGTATCCACTATGTTATGAGATTAATGTTGCTATGACTTTGCGATGCTTAATGCTTGTCACTAGGGCCAGAGTGCCATGATTTTAGATCTGAACCGTTTATGTTTTCACCAATATATTTGTGTTTTGATCCGATCTTGCAAGTTATACACACCTATTACGTGTTATGATCTGCATACCCCAAGGTGATAATAATTGGGATTCCTTCCGGTGATTACCGTAGTTTGAGGAGTTCATGTATTCACTATGTGTTAATGCTTTGTTCCGGTTCTCTATTAAAAGGAGGCCTTAATATCCCTTAGTTTCCTTATGGACCCCGCTGCCACGGGAGGGTAGGACAAAAGATGTCATCCAAGTTCTTTTCCATAAGCACGTATGACTATTTACGGAATACATGCCTACATTACATTGATGAATTGGAGCTAGTTCTGTGTCGCCCTAGGTTATGACTGTTATATGATGAATATTATCCAACGTTATCACCGATCCAATGCCTACGAGTTTTTCACGTATTGTTCTTGCTAAGTTACTACTGTTGCTACTACTGTCACAATTGCTATAAAACTACTGCTACTACTGTTACTATTACCATTACTATTATTGCTACTGCTATCAAATTATCATACTACCATGCTACTGATCACTTTACTGCAGATATTTAGTCTCCAGGTGTGGTTGAATTGACAACTCAACTGCTAATACTTACAAGTATTCTTTGGCTCCCCTTGTGTTGAATCAATAAATTTGGGTTGAATACTCTACCCTTGAAAACTGTTGCGATCCCCTATACTTGTGGGTTATGAAGACCTTTTTCTGGCACTGTTGCCGAGAAGCATAGCTATATTTGTTGAGTTACTTGGGATTTATATCTGTTGATCACTATGAAGAATCTTAAGGATGATAGAACCAAGATCGTTCCCTTTAAGACGAGGGGAGGTAAGGAACTGTTATCTAGCTCTGCACTCGATTCACCTTCTGTTTTGAGTAAGCTTGCAACACCACCACGTGCTATGAATGATGCTATTGATGATGCTAGTACTTTGCTTGATAAGAGTGTGCCACTAGGTGAATTTCTTGATGAACAAGTTGCTAGAGCTAAAGAAATTGAGAATGCTGAAACTGATGAAGTTATTGAAAATGAAAATTATGAAACACCTATTAGACCTAGATCTCCTAGATATGAATTGCCTAAGATACCTGAGGGTTATGGTATGGATGGAGAGGTAGCTAGGGACTTTCTTGCTTGTAAGGATAGGGAAATTCTTAAGAAATTACTATGCAAGTTGAAAGAAAAATCTTTGAATGCTAGAATGAAACATGATCCTAAGTTTGCTACTTCACCTATCTTTATTACTGATAGGATTATGAATTCTCTATCAGCCTAGAGTTAATTACTTTGGTTGAATCTGATCCTTTCCATGGCTATGAAACTGAAACTGTTGTGGCACATCTTACTAAATTAAATGATATAGCCATCCTATTTGCTCATGATGAAAAAATTCACTATTGCTATATTCTCAAGTTATTTCATTTCTCGTTAAAGGGTGATGCTAAGATATGGTAGAATACTCTTGCTCCTAGTTGTGTGCGTAGTCCCCAGGATATGATTTATTACTTCTTTGAAAAATATTTTCCTGCTCATAAGAAACAAGCTGCCTTACAGAAAATATTTAACTTTGTGCAAATTGAAGAAGAGACTCTCCCATAAGCTTGGGGGAGGCTTCTCCAATTACTTAATGCTTTGCCTGATCATCCGCTTAAGAAAAATGAAATACTTGATATCTTCTATAATGGACTAACCAATGCTTCTGGGGACTACCTAGGTTGTGTTTTCAGGGAACGGACTATTGAATAATATATAGAAGAATGATAATGATTGGACACTTCCTGAACCACCGCCTAAACCCACTCCAAAGAAGAGAGGTATTTTATTTCTCAGTCCTGAAGATATGCAAGAGGCAAAGAAATGTAAGAAGGAAAAATGTATTAAAGCTGAAGATGTTAAGAATTTACCACCTATTAAAGAAATACATGGTCTTGACACACCACCACAGGTGGTAGAGGTAAATTCCCTTATAAAGTTTGATGAAGGTGACATTCCCTACAATAAATCTCCTAGTCCATGCTTGTATGAATTTGACAATTACATTATTAAGCAAGATCATTTCAATGCAAATGTTATGAAACAATTGAAATGAAATGCCTACATGATTGATCGCTTGAGTGACTTGTTGTTTAGAATTGTTAATGATGTCAAAGGTGTTAGTAAACATGCTTCTATGGTCTAAACTCAGTTAGAACAAGTTGCTAAATGTCAAGGTGAATTGCTCAATGAAATGAATAATAATATGAATGATCATGTTGTTAGAGTAATGACTAGAGGAGGTAAAATGACTCAGGAGCCACTTTATCCTGAAGGTCACCCTAAAAGAATTGAATAAGACTCTCAAAGAATTAATATTGATGCACCTAGTTCTTCTAAAAAGAAAAAGAAAAAGAAAAATGACAGGACTTTGCATACCTCTAGTGAACCTGAGGTAGAAAAACCTTCTGAGGATGATAATGATGTTTCTATTTCTGATGTTGAAACTCAATCTAGTAATGAACATTCACCTAGTGATAATGATAATGACAATGATGATGTTCATGTAGATGCTCAACCAGACAATGACAAAGAACTAAATAATGATGTTGAAATAGAACCTGGTGTTGATCTTGATAACCCACCTTCTAAAATTAAACGTTATGATAAGAGAGACTTTGTTGCTAGAAAACATGGTAAAGAAAGAGAACCATGGGTTCAGAAACCCATGCCCTTTCCACCTAAACCATCTAAGAAAAAGGATGAGGAAGAATTTGAACGCTTTGCTGAAATGCTTATGCCAGTCTTTTTGCGTACTCGTTTGACTGATATTTTAAAAATGGCCAATTATGCTACATACATGAAAGACATTGTCACTAATAAAAGAAAAATACCTGAAGCTGAAATCTCCACCATGCTTGCAAACTATTCTTTTAAGGATGGAGTACCTAAGAAATTAGGAGATCCAGGAATACCAACTATACCATGCTCCATTAAAAGAAATTATGTCAAAACTGCTTTATGTGATTTAGGAGCTGATGTTAGTGTTATGCCTTTATCTTTATATAAAAGACTTGATTTCAATAAACTCACACCCACTGAAATATCATTGCAAATGGCTGACAAATCAACTGCCATACCTATCGGTGTCTGTGAGGATGTGCCCATTGTGGTTGCAAATGTTACTATCTTAACAAACTTTGTTATACTTGATATGCCCGAGGACGACAACATGTCGATTATCCTTTGTAGACCCTTTTTGAATATGGCAAGGGTTGTTATTGATTGCAAAAAAAGCAATGTAACTTTTCATATCCATGGTAATGAGCATATGGTGCACTTTTCGAAGAAACAGTTTCAAGTGAATGGTATTAATGTTATTGAAAAGACTCCGACAATTACTATTGGAAGTTTTCAAATTCCTCTTCCTACTTTCAAAAAGAAATATGAAACACTTATTGTTGGGGAGATGTATATCCCTGTTGAGGTAACCTAGTGTTTTACGAAGATTCTTCGGGTTCATGCTAATCGAAAGTGGTTGTTAATAAGACTTGATCAACCTTATTAATGGATTATTTTCGAGAGGCATGTGGTGGGTGAATTTAGTAGGCATAACCTTCTGTACTCACTTTATAATTTTTGTTATTTTTAGTTAAATACAATAAAATGCCATGAATATCCTGTTTTCTGAATTATCCGTGCAATAAAAAGTGCCCAAAAACGAAAGTGCTCAAAATGACCTGAAATTTTAACATGATTTTTTTCTGAATATTTGAGAATTTCTGGCACTGAAAACACCACAGGGGGGGTGCCCCAGGTGCCCACTAGGCACCAGGGCGCGCCACACACCCAGGGCACGCCCTGGTGGGTAGTGGGCCCCACGAGGACCCTCTCACTTACTCCCTTAGCTCACATCGTCACTCACCTCGAGAAAAAATCCCTGTAACTCTCTCTCTCTCTCTCGTGTTCTTGCTCCCAAAGCTGAGATTTTCGATCTCTTTGCTCGGAGCTCCGTTTCCGAAACTGTTTTGGGGGATTGCTACTTGGTATGTGACTCCTCCATTGCTCCAATTAGTTTTTGCTTTAGTGGTTTATATTTTGAGTAATTATCTACTCTTGGTGCTACTGAAAATGAGCTTGCATGTTGAATTCTTTTAGTTCCAAGTAGTTTGAATGCTTGATATAGCCTCTAGACGTCCGTATGAGTAGTTGCTATCATTTTAGTGAAGTTTTATTGATATCATTTTGTGGCCCAAAAATTTCAGAAATTTGTTCATAGGAAAAATGGATATCTTCCGGAGAAGTTCCTCGAATCGGAATGCCAAGGGAGTCCTTGGTGAATCCTCAGACAGTGACCTCAACACTCCTCGTAGGGCGGAGTTCCGGCCGTGCGAATGGCCACACATTGCCTTTATGAACAAAACCGGATTCTACCAAGAATTCATACAATTCATTGCAAATGCTGGACTTACCGACTTCCTCACAGATGAGTGTGACCAACACCACCTCCTTACAAATTCTTTTGTGCAAATTTTTCATTTCCTAAATAGGCTCGAACCCCCTGAAGTGCGATTTGATTTTTATTCTAAACATCATCAGATACCACTTGCTGAATTCTGTGAGATATGTTTGATTCCTTTTGATGGGGAATTAAGAGAGCCTAGACCAGCGGAGTTTGATGGCTTCCTCCGCACTTTAACTGTGGGAGAGGAAAGGGGCGTGTCGAAAGCCACAGCCACTAGTTTGCAATTTCCTTCTGTGCATTACTTTGACTTATTCATAATGAAATGTTTGACTGCCAGAGAGCAAGGCAGTATACTTAGTGCCCCTGACCTTGCCATTTTACGCCGTGCACTTCATAATGACCACACCTATAACCTCGAGGCTATCACTGCACGCCGTTTGCACACCAACAGGATGAGGGGCGAAATTCATGGTGGTATTTATGCTACTCGCCTAGCGAGACGCTTTAATGTTCAGATACGCCCCCACGATTACTTGTTGCCCGGAGTTTATTTAGATCGCCAGGCGATGGAGGACCACCACTTTATTGATGCCCTGTGTCTCCTCACCACATTCATTATAACTTGGTTTTCAGCAAGGAAATTCGCGATATTATTTCGTTCCCTGCACCTGCTTTGTTTGACTCTTATGCCAGGAACGGATACACCGTCCTACAAGAGGACATTTTCTCCTACCGGAACGCACAGGCAGCGGCAGAGGAGGAGCCCCAGGAGTGGGATGCTCAGGTGCCGCCACCTCAACACTTTCACATGGGACAGGACGGCTACTACGGATGGTGATTACCAAGCTAGGCAAAAGCCTAAGCTTGGGGGAGTATGTATTTCCCACCGACATTACTTTCATGTTCACACACTTCATTCCAGTTGTCGGTGTTCATACTTTTCCACTGTATAGTCCATGTTAGTTTTATTTTCTCGCTTTCTTCTTGTGTGTTTGAAAAACTTCAAGAAATTCCAAAAATATTTCTCGCTTCTTTTTGGTTTTTCTTTCTAGTTTCATTCAAGGTAGTATTATAAGAAAACCCAAAAAGATTTCCCATTTCTTCTTTTGCTTGTTGGGAGCTTTCCCGTGTAAATAATTGTTCTCGTTTTTTATTTATTTTGCTTCTTTCAAGAAAAAACTAAAAACTCCAAAAATGTTTTAATGTGTTTCTCTGAAATTCTTTTCTTTTGTTGAGTCAGTATGAGGAGAAGACCACGATGAAAATGCTGAGTGGCTCTCATATGCATTATTGTTGATATGACAAAGAGCCCATATTATTTTGTCTTCTCCTTTGAATAAAATGTTTGCAGATTCTAGCTTAGTCCAAGGCACTCTTGCACTATTATTATTTTTATATCATTCGGTCATGTAAGTGAAAGGAAATAATGATGATATTTGATGAAGTGACGGAGGCAAGGAAAAGCTGGTATGAACTCAACTTGTTTTTGTTTTTGTAAATATGTTTAACTCAGTATCCATGATTCAACATATTGTGATTAAACATGTTTGTGATGACAATTAGGGATTATAGTTTCTCATGCCATGCTTAAGTAGCTGGGAGTGGATAATAATTTATCTTGGGTGTCAACATGCATTAAAATTATTGTGATGTAGTATGATGATATGGTATCCTCCTCTGAATGTTTCAAGTGGCTTGACTTGCCACATGTTCACGCATGTAGTTGATTCAAAACCAACATAGCCTCTACGATATTTATGTTCATGGTGTTTATATCCTACTCATGCTAGTATTCAATGGTAATTATTCATAATGCATGATTATGACCGTTTTTGCTCTCTAGTTGGTCGCTTCTCAACCTAATTGCTAGCCTTCGCCTGTACTAAGCGGGAATACTGCTTGTGCATCTAAATCCTTAAACCAAAGTTATTCCAGATGAGTCCACTATATCTACCTATATGCGGTATTACTCTGCCATTCCAAGTAAATTTGCTTGTGCCACCTCTAAATATTCAAATGAACATCTATTTTGAGTGCCCGTACCGCTCATGGAGCGACACGGGGCAGTCTGTATCTTCCATGCTAAGCGGGTTATTCTCATGACGAGTGTTTATTCACTCGTCCTTGCACGAGAGGGGCCGGTAATCGGGATGCCCAGTCCCATGATCAAAATTGCAATGATAATAAAACAAACTCCCCCGGACTGTTGTTGGTATGGAGGGCACCCGAGGATTTGGCTAGCCATGGCTTGTGTTTGTTGGTGGAGGGGGAGTAAACTTTACTTTTAATGCTTGGGAACCGCCGCTAATTTGTTTAGCATGGAAGATATTGATAACTCTTGGTCGTAACGTTGACAGGAAAGGTATACCTCCCAAAATTATATTTATCTCTAATTTAAGCCTCGAGCTCTGGCACCTCTGCAAATCCCTGCTTCCCTCTGCGAAGGGCCTATCTATTTACTTCTATGTTATTTTACTTTTATTGTTGAGTCATCACCTTCTCAAACAAGCACCGGCCCTGAGAGCACTATTGTCATTCTCATGCATTGTGTATAGTTAATGTTGTGTGCATCATGACTGGATCTCTTTTTGCCATGAATTACAATGTTTAGTCGCTTCTTGAACTTTGGAGGTGCTCTGCATTTATGTTTTGTGGTCTCAGAAAGGGCTAGTGAGATACCATTATTGTCATATTATATCATAATTGTTTTGACAAAGTGTTGGCATTTGAGATATTTTATTATTGCTTGCTAGTTGATTATGCCATTGATACGAGTGAATATAATTTCTAACAGTTATCGTTTGCATGGTTAGTCATGATCTTTGCTGAAAACCTGGGTATTATTTAAGCATATATATGGACACAAGAACAAAAGAGTTCGTAAAAGTTTTTCTTTGTCACTTTCAGTTTGTCAACTGAATTGCTTGAGGACAAGCAATGAGTTAAGCTTGGGGGAGTTGATACGTCTCCGTCGTATCTACTTTTCCAAACACTTTTGCTCTTGTTTTGGACTCTAATTTGCATGATTTGAATGAAACTAACCCGGACTGACGCTGTTTTCAGCAGAACTACCATGGTGTTGTTTTTGTGCAGAAATAAAAGATCTCAGAATTGGACGAAACTTTTTGGAGATTTGTTTTGGAACAAAAGAAAAACATTGGAGCAAAGACCCACTAGAGGGGGTTGTTGCCCACTACGCAATAGGGTGTGCCACCGACCTAGCGCCCTGGTGGGTAGTGGGCCCCTCGAGGCTCCGCTGACCCTAATCTGGATACTATAAATTCCTATTTCCTGAGAAAAAATAGGGGAGGAAGTTTCACTGCGTTTTACGATTTGGAGCCACCGCCACCTCCTGTTCTTCATCGGGAGGCCAGATCTAGAGTCCGTTCGGGGCTCTGGAGAGGGGGATCTTTCGTCTTCGTCATCATCAACCATCCTCCATCACCATTTTCATGATGCTCACCACCGGGAGTGAGTAATTCCTTCGTAGGCTTATTGGACGGTGATGGGTTGGATAAGATTCATCATGTAATTGAGTTAGTTTTGTTAGGGCTTGATCCCTAGTCTCCACTATGTTCTGAGATTAATGTTGCTATGACTTTGCTATGCTTAACGCTTGTCACTAGGGCCCGAGTGCCATGATTTCATATCTGAACCGTTTATGTTTTCTACAATATATTTGTGTTCTTGATCCGATCTTGCAAGTTATACACACCTATTACATGTTATGATCCGCATACCCCAAGGTGATAATAATTGGGATTCTTTCCGGTGATTACCATAGTTTGAGGAGTTCATGTATTCACTATGTGTTAATGCTTTGTTCCGGTTCTCTATTAAAAGGAGGCCTTAATATCCCTTAGTTTCCTTATGGACCCTGCTGCCACGGGAGGGTAGGACAAAATATGTCATGCAAGTTCTTTTCCATAAGCACGTATGACTATTTACAGAATACATGCCTACATTACATTGATGAATTGGAGCTAGTTCTATGCCGCCCTAGGTTATGACTGTTATATGATGAATATTATCCAACGTTATCACCGATCCAATGCCTACGAGTTTTTCACATGTTGTTCTTGCTAAGTTACTACTGTTGCTACTACTGTCACAATTGCTATAAAACTACTGCTACTACTGTTAGCATTACTGTTACTATTATTGCTACTGCTATCAAATTATCATACTACCGTGCTACTGATCACTTTACTGCAGATATTTAGTCTCCAGGTGTGGTTGAATTGACAACTCAACTGCTAATACTTACAAGTATTCTTTGGCTCCCCTTGTGTCGAATCAATAAATTTGGGTTGAATACTCTACCCTCGAAAACTATTGCGATCCCCTATACTTGTGGGTTATCAGGTATACAATGGGGTGGTTGGGGCCGAGCGATGAAGTGGTTTGCGCGTTTCTCTCGTACGCGTGCGTGTGCGAGTCCTTCGCTAACTGAACCCATGCGAGCCCTTCGCTTACTGAACCTGAGTGATCGATCGATCCCTCGCACTACGTACTGAATTTGGGGTCACCTATTATGGGTAGGGTCACAAGACATGCATCTTGGATCTTACCTAGGGCCCCACATCAATAAGCATTAAGGCTTCTGGGCCAGAAGCACATTCAGATGTCCTTCAAGGCTTATTCACTCGGATGTCATTCATCCACTCAGACACTATCTATTCAATAAAAGATTAATTTAGTTACAACCTTGAGATGTGAAAGTGGATCCCTCAAAATGCTAAGGACAAGTGTTGACCAAACCTCAAGACTCTCCATTTTATATTTGAGTGATCCGAGATCACATTAAGTCCATAGGAAAGTCAATACTATTAAAAGGGGACAAGGTTATGATCATGGTCTAAATTGAAGAACATTGTAAGTAACCGCCTTTGTAAAATGGGCCGGAAAGCCAAGCGGACTTCGATTCATGAAACTCACCCCTTGGAGTAGTCGGTCTTGTGGTTAACCCGGTGTAGACTATGAAGTATTAGTGAGATGTTTTGGTTTATGAGTTGCAGTCTTTATGCACTTCCACATTTCCATATTTGCTAGCCTATTCTGTATCGAGCATTGCCCTCTCTCACCTTGATACATGGTGCATTTTTCGCCGGTACATCCAAACCCCGTGGGAGGACTTCCTCCTGCCATTATGCAAATAAAACACCTTCTCCTCAAATCAACTACCATACCTACCAATTATGGCATTTCCATAGCCATTCCGAGATATATTAGCATGCAACTTCCATTGTTATTATTCATGACTTATGTTTTCATAGTCATTATGCTTTGCATGATCATATAGAGCTGACATGATATATGTGGCAAGGCCATTGTTCATCATTATATTATATGTTATGCTGGATCATTGCACATCCTGATACACTACCCACCGCAAAAAAAACACTTCCATGACATTATGGCCCGAATGAAAACTTTTTCTGTCATGAATGTGACACTTCCATGACGATAATTGTGACAAAAACACGTATCATCATAGATGTGGTGGGCTCCTACTTCTATGATAAAAAATTATGATAGAAAATGGGCTTTTCGTCCTGGGCAGGCTGGAGGCGCACCTACATGACATTCTTTGGGCCGTCCATGACGTAAAAAATCATGGTAGAAGTGAGGGCGAGTGATACGTCTTCAACGTATCTATAACTTTTGATTATTCCATGCTATTATATTATCTATCTTGGATGTTTTATATGCATTAATATGCTATTTTATATCATTTTCTGGGACTAACCTATTAACCTAGTGCCCAATGTCAGTTGCAGTTTTTTCCTTGTTTTTGTCTTTTACAGAAAATCAATACCAAATGGAACAAATTTTTTTGAGGATTTTTCTTGGAGCGGAAGACAACCACGAAGCTTTGGGAAGAGGCCAGAAGACCCACGAGGGAGCCACAAGCCCTCAGGGCACCCCAGGGGGCGCTCCTAGGCTTGTTGGCCCCTTGCAGCTCTCCTAACCCTAATCTCTGCTCTATAAATACCCAAATATTCCCGTTACGTCAGAGGGCACACCAAAAATACTTTTCTGCCGCCGCAAGCTTCTATTCTCATGAGATCCCATCTTGAGGCCTTTTCTAGCACTCTGCCGGAGGGGGATTCGATCATGAAGGGCCTCTACACCAACCTTGCTGCCCTTTCGATGATGTGTGAGTAGTTTACCACAGATCTACGGGTCCATAGCTAGTAGCTAGATGGCTTCTTCTCTCTCTTTGATCTTCAATACAATGTTCTCCTCGATGTTCTTGGAGATCTATTCGATGTAATCTTCTTTTGCGGTGCGTTTGTTGAGATCCGATGAATTGTGGATTTATGATTAGATTATCTATGAATATTATTTGAGTATTCACTGAACTCTTTTATGCATGATTAAGATAGCTTTGTATTTCTCTCCGATCTATCGATTTGGTTTGGCCAACTTGATTGGTTTTTCTTGCAATGGGAGAGGTGCTTTGTGATGGGTTCAATCTTGCGGTGTCCTCACCCAGTGACAATAGGGGTAGCGAGGCACGTATTTGTATTGTTGCCAATAAGGATAAAAAGATGGGGGTTTTACCATATTGATTGGATCTATCCCTCTACATCATGTCATCTTGCTTAAGGCGTTACTCCGTTCTTGTTAACTTAATACACTAGATGCATGATGGATAGCGGTCGATGTGTGGAGTAATAGTAGTAGATGCAGGCAGGAGTCGGTCTACTTGTCACGGACATGATGCCTATATTCATGATCATTGCCTTAGATATCGTCATAACTTTGCGCTTTTCTATCAATTGCTCAACAGTAATTTGTTCACCCACCATATGTGTTCTTTCAAGAGAGAAGCCTCTAGTGAAAACTATGGCCCCCGGGTCTATTTCTCATCATATATTTTCAGATCTATAAAACCAAAAACCCAAAAATACCTTGCTGCAATTTATTTTTATTTACTTTATTTTGCCTTTTACTTATCTTTTATATCTATCTCTATTAGATCTCACTCTTGCTAGTGACCGTGAAGGGATTGACAACCCCTTTTTCGCGTTGTGTGCAAGTATTTGTTAGTTTGTGTAGGTGAATCTATTGGGGACTTGCTTGTACCTCCTACTGGATTGATACCTTGGTTCTTAACTGAGAGAAATACTCATCTCTACTTTGCTGCATCACCCTTTCCTCTTCAAGGGAAAATCAACGCAAGCTCAAGAAGTAGCAGGAAGAATTTCTGGCGCCGTTGCCGGGGAGGTTCTACATCAAGCCTACCAAGTACCTATCATAAACTCTCATCTCTTGCACTTACATTATTTGCCATTTGCCTCTCATTTTCCTCTCCCCCACTTCTGAAACATTTTCAAAAAAACAAAAAAATATTTGCCTTCTTACCGTATGCCTTTTTGCTCATTTGCTATGTTTGCTTGTGTTGCCATGTGCCTTCTATTTGCTTGCATCTTTGCTTGCTAAAAATCTATTGATATGGATCCACTTAATGTTTTCTACTTGGATCATCTTTGATCCATATGTGTTCGTGCTGAAACCCCAACTAGTTTAGTTGAGGGAAAATCTTTAGATGAGCATGCTCATTTTATGCGTCACCGTTTGTCTCAAAAAGGGGGACTCTTATGGAATCAAATAAATTGTTTGCTATGCTATGCTTGGAATCTATGTGAAATTTATGATTTTACTTGTTGCTTGGAGAACCCTAAAAAACACCTTCCCTACCTATGTGAGTTTAATGATAATGAAATCCTATCTTCTTATGCCAAAGGTGTTTATAGTTACTATGATATCGAACAAATTAAAGAATTTGTTGCTTTTAAGGGTGCTTATTAAGTTGCTTCTTTGATTGAAAAGTATGATATTACTCTCTACAAATCTGAAAATTTTGACATACTTAAATATTGCTATGGAAACTATGCTCATAATTCTTATGCTAAAGAATTTATTGAGAGAATGACCGCTGCTTTGGAAGAAAATAATGATATGCATGAATCTATTGATTATTATGATTCCATTGATTTGATTGAAATATCCCCCCTTGATGAAAATGATGCTTGCTATTCTGATGGCCATGATGCCAATATTAATTATGCTTATGGAGATGAACTTGCTATAGTTCCGTATGTTAAACATGAAATTATTGCTATTGCACCCACACTTGATAGCTCCTTGAATGAAAAGCACGATTGCAATGATGTTATTATAAATTCTATTAATGTCAATTGTGCTAAGAATATGCAAAACCCCAAACTTGGGGATGCTAATTTTGCTATGTCCACCACTTATTGCAATGATCATGATTGGGGTGATAGTGACCTTAAAAATTTATTTAAGCCTCATGATGAATATGTTTACCATAATATTGAAAGTGGGTTTGGAAGAGCGTCAACTTTAGGTAAAAATAATCCCACATATTTGGAGAGTGTTCAATCTTATGAATTTTTTGATGAAAGTGGGTTTGGAGAGGTCATGACTTTATTTGATGATAATCCCACTATTTTGGAAGAGTGTCAACTTTGCATGCATGTGGCTCATGTACGGAATATTTTATGTGATAGCTATATTGTTGAATTTGAATATGATCCCACATGTAATTATTATTAGAGAGGGAAATATGGTTGTAGAAACTTTCATGTTACTAAATTACCTGTCGTTATGTTGAGATCGCTATTGTTTCTTTCTTCTTCCTTGCATATGCTAGTTTTTGCTTGTCTTGATAAATCTCTTCCCTATAAAATGCCTATGCATAGAAAGTATGTTAGACTTAAACTTGTTTTTCACATGCTATATGATGCTCACTTTGTGCTTCAATTTTTTGCCTTTCATGCGGGCATCATTAAAATTATCAACGCCTAGCTAAAAGGCTTTAAAGAAAAGCGCTTGTTGGGAGACAACCCAATATTTTTCTTTTCTATTTTTATGAGAATATACAATATTAATTCTGTAATAATTGTGTTTTAGTGTGTTAATTAGCGTTTGAGCCAAGCAAGACCTTTGGGATGCTTTGGTATATCGTTGATTTGATTTTGCTGAAAAACAGAAACTTTTGCGTCCAGTAACAGAATTTTTAAAATTCACTGGAGCGTGGAAAAACTATGATTGTTTTACACAAGGTTGATATATGAATTTACTCTATTTTCATAATTTTTAGAGTTACAGAGTATGACTAATATCTAGGTCTTTACAGACTGTTCTGTTTTTGACAGATCCTGTTTTCGATGTGTTGTTTGCTTATTTTGATGAATCTATGGGTAGTATCGGGGGGGTATGAACCATGGAGAAGTTAGAATACAGTAGATATAACACCAATATAAATTTAGAATGAGTTCACAACAGTACCTAAAAGTGGAGATTTGTTTTATCATACTAACGGATCTCACGAGTTTTTTGTTGAGTTTTGTGTTGTGAAGTTTTGGGTAAAGTTTTGATGGACTACGGAATAAGGAGTGACAAGATCCTAAGCTTGGGGATACCCAAGGCACCCCAAGGTAATATTCAAGGACAACCAAGCATCTAAGCTTGGGGATGCCCCGGATGGCATCTCCTCTTTTGTCTTCAATCCATCGGTAAATTTACTTGAGGCTATATTTTTATTCACCACATGATATGTGTTTTGCTTGGAGCGTCTTGTATTATTTGGGTCTTTGCTTTTTAGTTTGCCACAATTATCCTTGCTGTACACACCTTTTGAGAGGGACACACATTAATCATGAATTTATTAGAATACTCTATGTGCTTCACTTATATCTTTTGAGCTAGGTAGTTGCTCTAGTGCTTCACTTATATCTTTTTAGAGCACGGCGGTGGTTTTATTTTGTAGAAATTGATGAACTCTCATGCTTCACTTATATTATTTTGAGAGTCTTAAAAATAGTATGGCAATTTGCTTAGGTTATGAATTTGGTCCTAATATGATGGGTATCCAAGAGGGATATAATAAAAACTTTCATAAAGAGCATTGAATATATGAGAAGTTTGATTCCTTGCATTTGTTTTGAGATATAAAGATGGTGATATTAGAGTCATGCTAGATAGTAATTGTGGATTAGTAGAAATACTTGTGTTAAGGTTTGTGATTCCCGAAGCATGCACGTATGTTCTATCGTTATGTGATGAAGTTGGAGCATGATTTATTTTTGATTGTCTTCCTTATGAGTGGCGGTCGGGGACGAGCGATGGTCTTTTCCCAGCAATCTATCCCCCTAGGAGCATGCGTATTAGTACTTTGCTTCGATGGCTAATAATTTTTTGCAATAAGTATGTGAGTTCTTTATGACTAATGTTGAGTCCATGGATTACACGCACTCTCACCCTTCCACCATTGCTAGCCTCTCTAGTACTGCGCAACTTTCGCCGGTGCATTAAACCCACCATATACCCTTCCTCAAAACAGCCACCATACCTACTTATTATGGCATTTCCATAGCCATTTCGAGATATATTGCCATGCAACTTCCATCGTTCTGTTTATTATGACACATACCATCATTGTCATATTGCTTTGCGTGATCATGTAGTTGACATAGTATTTGTGGCTTGGCCACCGTTCATATTTTTTATACATGTCACGCTAGATCATTGCACATCCCGGTACACCGCCGGAGGCATTCATATAGAGTCATATCTTTGTTCTAGTATTGAGTTGTAATTCTTGAGTTGTAAGTAAATAAAAGTGTGATGATCATCATTATTAGAGCATTGTCCCATGTGAGGAAAGAATGATGTAGGCTATGATTCCCCCACAAGTCGGGATGAGGCTCCGGACGAAAAAAAGAAAAAAAAAGAGCCCAAAAGGAAAAAAAGGAAAAAAAGAGAGAAAAAGAGAGAAGGGGTAATGTTACTATCCTTTTGCCACACTTGTGCTTCAAAAATAGCACTATGTTCTTCATGATAGAGAGTCTACTATTTTATCACTTTCATATACTAGTGGGAATTTTTCATTATAGAACTTGGCTTGTATAGTCCAATGATGGGCTTCCTCAGCTTACCCTAGGTCTTTGTGAGCAAGCAAGTTGGATGCACACCCACTTAGTTTTCTTTTGAGTTTTCATACACTTATAGCTCTAGTGCATCCGTTGCATGGCAATCCCTACTCACTTGCATCGATATCAATTGATGGGCATCTCCATAGCCCATTAATTTGCCTAGTTGATGTGAGACTTTCTCCTTTTTGTCTTCTCCTCACAACCTCCACCATACTCTATTCCACCTATAGTGCTATATCCATGGCTCACTCTCATGTATTGCGTGAAAGGTGAAAAAGCTTGAGAATATTAAAAGTATGAAACAATTGCTTGGCTTGTCATCGGGGTTGTGCGTGATAAATACTTTGTGTGATGAAGATAGATCATGATAAGATTATATGATTTTGTAGGGATAACTTTCTTTAGCCATGATATTTTGAGAAGACATGATTGCTTTATTAGTATGCTTGAAGTATTATTGTTTTTATGTCAATATTAAACTTTTGTTTTGAATCTTATGGATCTGAAAATTCATGCCACAATAAGAAAAATTACATTGATAAATATGTTAGGTAGCATTCCACATAAAAAAATATCTATTTTTATCATTTACCTACTCGAGGACGAGCAGGAATTAAGCTTGGGGATGCTTGATACGTCTCCAACGTATCTATAATTTTTGATTGTTCCATGCTATTATATTATCTATCTTGGATGTTTTATATGCATTAATATGCTATTTTATATCATTTTTTGGGACTAACCTATTAACCTAGTGCCCAGTGCCAGTTGCTGTTTTTTCCTTGTTTTTGTCTTTTACAGAAAATCAATACCAAACGGAGTCCAAACGGAATGAAACTTTTTGAGGATTTTTCTTCGACCAGAAGACAACCACGAAGCTTTGGGAAGAGGCCAGAAGACCCATGAGGGATCCACAAGCCCTCAGGGCGCGCCCCAGGGGGGCGCCCCCTAGGCTTGTGGGCCCCTCGTAGCTCTCCTAACCCTAATCTCTGCTCTATAAATACCCAAATATTTCCCTTACATCAGAGAGCACACCAAAAAAACTTTTCCGCCGCCGCAAGCTTCTGTTCTTATGAGATCCCATCTTGGGGCCTTTTCTGGCACTCTGCCGGAGGGGGATTCGATCACGGAGGGCCTCTACACCAACCTTGCTGCCCTTCCAACGATGTGTGAGTAGTATACCACAGACCTAGAGTCCATAGCTAGTAGCTAGATGGCTTCTTCTCTCTCTCTTTGATCTTCAATACAATGTTCTCCTCGATGTTCTTGGAGATCTATTCGATGTAATCTTATTTTGCGGTGCGTTTGTTGAGATCCGATGAATTGTGGATTTATGATCAGATTATCTATGATATTATTTGAGTCTTCTGTGAACTCTTTTATGCATGATTAAGATAGCTTTGTATTTCTCTCCGGTCTATCGATTTGGTTTGGCCACCTAGATTGGTTTTTCTTGCAATGGGAGAGGTGCTTTGTGATGGGTTCAATCTTGCGGTGTCCTCACCCAGTGACAGTAGGGGTAGTGAGGCACGTATTTGTATTGTTGCCATTAAGGATAAAAAGATGGGGTTTTTACCATATTGACTGGATCTATCCCTCTACATCATGTCATCTTGCTTAAGGCGTTACTCCGTTCTTGTTAACTTGATACACTAGATGCATGCTGGATAGCGGTCGATGTGTGGAGTAATAGTAGTAGATGCAGGCAGGAGTCGGTCTACTTGTCACGGACGTGATGCCTATATTCATGATCATTGCCTTAGATATCGTCATAACTTTGCGCTTTTCTATCAATTGCTCAACATTAATTTGTTCACCCACCGTATGTGTTCTCTCAAGAGAGAAGCCTCTAGTGAAAACTATGGCCCCCGGGTCTATTTCTCATCATATATTTTCAGATCTATAAAACCAAAAATACCTTGCTGCAATTTATTTATATTTACTTTATTTTTCCTTTTACTTATCTTTTATATCTATCTCTATTAGATCTCACTCTTGCTAGTGACCGTGAAGGGATTGACAACCCCTTTTTTGTGTTGTGTGCAAGTGTTTGTTAGTTTGTGCAGGTGCATCTATTGGGGACTTGCTTGTACCGCCTACTGGATTGATACCTTTGTTCTTAACTGAGGGAAATACTTATCTCTACTTTGCTGCATCACCCTTTCCTCTTCAAGGGAAAAATCAACGCAAGCTCAAGAAGCAGCAGCGTGCACATTTTTGGGGAGTTACCGGTATACGGTGGGGGTGGTTGGGGCCGAGCGATGTAGTGGTTTGCGCGTTTCTCTCGTACGCGCGCGTGTGCGAGCCCTTCACTAACTGAACCCGAGCGAGCCATTTGCTTACTGAACACGAGCGATCGATCGATCCCTCGCACTACATACTGAATGTTGGGATCACCTATTATGGGTTGGGTCACAAGACATGCATCTTGGATCTTACCTAGGGTCCCACATCAATAAGCATTATGGCTTCTGGGCCACAAGCACATTCAGATGTCCTTCAAGGCTTATTCACTCGGATGTCATTAATCCACTCGGACACTATCTATTTACTCGGACACTGGCGGTTCATTCGGCTACCATTCCATCCACTCGGCTACCCCACCAGCACTGGGACAAGGGAGGCGAACAACCAACATGGAATCTGGAGCATTCATAGACGCACATCTTCAAGTGTTACTAGCAATCAATGCTATAGTTAGAAGTAGTAACACTTGTAATAAACTTAATTCATTAATCCCCACTGTAACGCAATGAGACAAAGGGGCGGCACACTCTATATAAGCCACCCCGTAGCACTAAGACAGGGGTTCGCATCCACTGTAATCATCCATACGCAAGAGAAATAAACAGCTCCAAAAGCTCGAGACATAGGGTCTTTACCTCCACCGTGAGGGGCCCGAACTCGTAAACTCTTGTGTTACATCTTCGCCATAGCTCGACCAGGCTCCTTTGTTCTACCCCTCTTCTACTGCCAGAATCGTTCCCACGACAGTTGGCGCCCACCATGGGGTTGCGCGTCTAGCATTCTATGACGCAGGTGGAATTTTCTCATTCACCATGGCTTCCGGCGGTGAGATGGTACTCAGCGATGAGATCTGTTTCGGTGCCCTCCGCTTCATCACCGACGGCTTGGCGTGGCTTCAAGAAGCCCCGCTGGATACAAATTTGCTACCCATTTGTGGTGTAGCACATGTGTGTGCAAGCTCTTCTGAAGTTCTTCTCCGACAACCATCGGTCCCGTACCAGACGACCCCTTGCAGGCAATCCGGCTGATCATGGCTCCAGCGGTGGGTCAAACACACTGCGGCTCTTTAGTTCGCGACCGAGCAGCTAGCTGCACTCGAACCCGACGATTCATTCCATGATCCGTTCACCTTTCTCCATGAGGGGTCGGAGGACGAAGTCATTTGCGAGAGTGTCGAGTCCACGGCAGAAGTTTTGGTGGCTGGTTCAAATAATGGTCCACCTGGTTTGCTGGATAACCAAGATGGTCTTGGCCATGGCTCACATGAACAAGCTGATGATTGATGCATCTCAAACGTATCTATAATTTTTTATTGTTCCATATATCATTTTTTGGGACTAACCTATTAACCTAGTGCCCAGTGCCAGTTGCTGTTTTTTGCTTGTTTTTGGCTTTTCAGAAAATCAGTACCAAATGGAGTCAAAACGCTACGAAACTTTTTGATGATTTTTTCTGGACCAGAAGGGGCCCTAGAAGCTTCGGGAGAAGACCTGAAGTGTCACGAAGGCAGCGACAAGCCTGCTAGGCCCGGCCCGGGGGGGCGCGCCCCCCAGGCTTGTGGGCCCCTTGTGGCACCTCTTGACCTAATTCTAGCTCTATAAATTTCCAAATATTTCCAATACATCCGGGAGCCACCCAAAATACTTTTTTCGTCACCGCAAGTTTCTGTTCTTCGGAGATCCCATCTAGAGACCTTTTCCAGTATTCTGCCGAAGGGGGAATCGATCATGGAGGGACTCTACATCAACCTTGCTGCCCTTCCGATGATGTGCGAGTAGTTCACCACAGACCTAAGGGCCCATAGCTAGTAGCTAGATGGCTTCTTCTCTCTCTTTGATCTTCAATACAATGTTCTCCTCGATGTTCTTGGAGATCTATTCGATGTAATCCTTTTTTGCAGTGTGTTTGTTGGGATCTGATGAATTGTGGGTTTGTGATCAGATTATCTATGAATATTATTTGAGTCTTCTCTGGACTCTTTTATGCATGATTGTTATAGCTTTGTATTTCTCTCTGATCTATCCGTTTGGTTTTGCCAACTAGATTGATTTATCTTGCAATGGGAGAGGTGCTTTGTGATGGGTTTGATCTTGCGTTGCTCAATCCTAGTGACAGAAAGGGACATGACACGTACTTGTACCATTGTCATTAAGGATACAAAGATAGGGTTTATTCATATTGATTGGGTTTACTTTGTCCACATCTTGTCATCTTGCTTACGGCGTTACTCCGTTCTTTATGAACTTAGTACTCTAGATGCATGCTGGACAACGGCCAATGTGTGGAGTAATAGTAGTAGATGCAGGCAGGAGTCGGGCTACTTGTCTCGGACGTGATGCCTATATACATGATCATTGCCTTGGATATCGTCATAACTATGTGCTTTTCTATCCATTGCCCAACAGTAATTTGTTTAGCCACCGTATGCTATGTTCAAGACAGAAGCCTCTAGTGAAAACTATGGGACCCTGGGTCTATTTTAATCATATATCAAAATACAAAAATACCTTATTGCAATATATTAACTTTTATTTTATTTTGTGTTTTTGTTTATCTATCTATCACTATGAGATTTGATCCTTGAAATTAACCGCCAAGGTATTGACAACCCCTTGTTTGCGTTGGGTGCAAGTATTTGTTATTTTGTGTATAGGTGTTGTTCAGGAGGTATTGCGTGGTTCTCCTATTGATTGATAACCTTGGTTCTTAACTGAGGGAAATACTTATCTCTAATGTAATGCATCATCCTCTCCTCTTCGAGGAAATCCAAAGACAGCTCACAAGTAGCAGGAAGAATTTCTGGTGCCGTTGCCGGGGAGACATCACCAACACCTATCAAGTACCATCGGATAAACTTTCATCTCCTTGCATTTACTTTCATTTTCCATTTGCCTCTCATTTTCATGTCCCCCACTTCTTAAAGGTTTTCACAAAAACGCAAAATATTTTTCGTTTCCTTTTGGCTTGTTTGCTTGCTTTGTCGCTATGTCTCAAGAAAATACCAAGTTGTGTGACTTTTCCAATACTAATAATAATGATTTTATTCATACTCCAATTGCTCCTCCCGCCACTAGTGTGGAGTCGTGTGATATTAATGCGGCTTTGCTAAATATTGTTATGAAAGAACGATTTCCCTGTAGTCCTAATGAAGATGCTGCATCCCATCTTAATACTTTCGTTGAATTGTGTGATATGCAAAAGAAAAAGATGTGGATAATGATATTTTCAAATTAAGATTATTTCCGTTCTCACTACGAGATCGCGCTAAAACTTGGTTTTCATCCTTGCCACGAAATAGTATTGATTCTTGGGATAAGTGTAAGGATGCTTTTGTTGCCAAGTATTTTCCTACCATGAAAATTATTTCTCTTAGAAATCAAATTATGAATTTTAAGCAACCTGAGCATGAACATGTTGCCCAATCTTGGGAGAGGATGAAATTAATGATAAGAAATTGCCCTACTCATGGCTTAAGTTTATGGATGATCATACAAAAAATTTATGCAGGATTGAACTTTGTTTCTAGAAATCTTTTAGATTTCACCGTGGGTGGTACCTTTATGGAAATCACACTAGGAGAAGCTACAAAATTTCTTGATAATATTATGGAAAATAATTCACAATGGCATACTGAAAGAACTCCTACTAGTAAAAAGGTGAATTCCGTTGAAGAAATTAATAGTTTGAGTGATAAAGTAGATGCGCTTATGAAGATGGTTGCTAGTAAAAGCTCTCGTATTGATCCTAATGATGTGCCATTGTCTACTTTGATTGAGCAAAATAATGATCCCAATAGATGTTAATTTTGTCTCGCGAAACAACTTCAATAGTAATGCTTATAGAGGTAATTTTAATCCTAGTCTGTTTCCTGGAAATTCCTCTAATAATTATGTCAATCCCTATGGTAATAATAATAATAGGATGCCCTTTGATCTTTAAAGTAATAATAAAGAATTCATAAATTCTCAAAAGATTTTCAATACTACAATAGATGAAAAATTGAGTAAAATTGATGATATGTCTAGGAGCATGGATAGAATTGTTCATGATGTGGAAAATGTCAAAACTAAATTTTTGCCACCCGAGCTTGATATTAGTGAGTCTATTAATGCTATTTATGTTTCCTTGTAAACGTTTTGGGTGAGATCACGATGGATGAAAGAATAAGGAGCGGCAAGACCCTAAGCTTGGGGATGCCCAAGGCACCCCAAGGTAATATTCAAGGAGACCCAAGCATCTAAGTTTGGAGTTGCCCCGGATGGCATCCCCTCTTTCGTCTACAATCCATCGGTATACTACTTGGAGCTATATTTTTATTCATCACATGATATGAGTTTTGCTTGGAGCGTCTTGTATTATAGTAGTCTTTGCTTTGTTTGCTTTTTAGTTTGCCACAATCATTGTTTGATGCACACACCTTTTGAGAGGGACACACATTTATTCGTGATTTGTTAGAATACTTTATGTGCTTCACTTATATCTTTTGAGCTAGGCAGTTGCTCTAGTGCTTCACTTATATCTTTTAGAGCACGTCGGTGGTTATATTTTAAAGAAATAGTTGCACTCTCATGCTTTACTTAATCTTTTTGAGAGTCTAATAAATAGTAATGGCAATATGCACGAGTTATGAGTTTGGTCCTGATATGATAGGTATTCAAGATGGATATAATAAAAACTTTCATATAGATCACTGAGTATGATAAGTTTGATTTCTTGCAATAGTTTTGCGATATTGAGATGGTAATATGTGGGGGTACTAGTGAATGATTGTGGTTTAGTAAGAATATTGGTGATAAGGTTTGTGATTCCCGAAGCATGCACGTATAGTCTCCCTTATGCGATGAAGTTGGAGCATGATTTATTATTGGGTGTCTACCTTATGAGTGGCGGTCGGGGATGAGCTATGGTATTTTCTTACCAATCTATCCCCCTAGGGGCATGCGTAGTAGTACTTTACTTTGAGGGCTAATAAACTTCTACGATAAGTATGTGAGTTCTTTATGACTAATGTGAGTCCATGGATTATACGCACTCTTACCTTTCCGCCATTTGCTAGCCTCTTCAGTACCGTGCATTACCTTTTCTCACCTCGAGAGTCGGTGCAAACTTCGCCGGTGCATCCAAACCCCTTGATATGATACGCTCTATCACGCATAAGCCTCCTTATATCTTCCTCAAAACAGCCACCATACCTACTATCATGGCATTTCCATAGACATTCTGACATATATTGCCATGCAACTTCCACCGTTCTATTATTATGACATACACCTTCATTGTCATATTACTTTGCATGATCATATAGCTGACATAGTATTTGTGGCACAGCCACCTCCCACATATTACCATCTTTATATCGCAAAACTATTGCAAGGAATCGAACTTATCATATTCAGTGACCTAGATGAAAGTTTTTATTATATCCCTCTTGAATACCTATCATATTAGGACCAAATTCATAACCCGCACTAATTGCCATTAATATTTATCAAACTCTAAAAATGATATAAGTGAAGCATGAGAGTGCAGCTGTTTCTTTAAAATATAATCACAGCCGTGCTCTAAAAGATATAAGTGAAGCACTAGAGCAACTGCCTAGCTCAAAAGATATAAGTGAAGCACATAGAGTATTCTAACAAATCACGAATAAATGTGTGTCCCTCTCAAAAGGTGTGTGCAACAAACAATGATTGTGGCAAACGAAAAACCAAACAAAGCAAAGACTACTATAATACAAGACGCTCTAAGCAAAACTCATATCATGTGATGAATAAAAATATAGCTCCAAGTGGTATACCGATGGATTGTAGACAAAAGAGGGGATGCCATCCGGGGCATCCCCAAGCTTAGATGCTTGCATCTCCTTGAATATTACCTTGGGGTACCTTGGGCATCCCCAAGCTTAGGGTCTTGCCGCTCCTTATTCCTCGTAAACGTTTGCTCATAGAAGAACGCACGTGATAGGCCTTCATCCGACACGGGTACTACAGATGAATCATTTGGGACATTTTATATATAGCAAACATTTATGGACAGAGCAACGTGTGGAATATATTCAAGCTTCACATACAATTTTATAGGGACAACTGCATGCACTCTTACATTGAATTGCATACGGTGGAGGAAAAGTAAATGTGTGTGATAGTCTCCTTATCATGCACGCTTTACAATCATGAAGTGTTTGTGATGGGGCGTGCATCGTAAATGTTGCACCACAGAATACCGAGTGCGATGGTAATGCGAGCACACACGAGTAGCAAGGATGGAGCGTTTGGGATATTCGACATATCACAAACAGTTGTGTGATGACTCGCGTTTGGGATAGATGCGGGCATCGCATATGCTTAGTTCTGCAAAACGTATGCATTCCTACTCCCTATCACCGACGTTTTTTGGGTCGTGTGGAAAGGACCCCCCTATTGCACACACATGCAAGGCGCTGGTTTAAAACTCCGTTGTGGAAAGGGGTTAAAAACTGTTTGTATAGCAGGTCACTGCACGAGTGGAAGTACATTCCGGCATGAGTGGACATCATGCCACTGCTCAGGCCTTGGTAAGCAAGGCATTCCAAGCTAGATTTTACTGGCCAATAGCAAGGGCTGATGCCAAAGCGCTTGTCCAGCACTGCCCTGGCTTCCAGGTCTTCGCCAAACAAAGCCATCTGCCGCCAACGGCTCTTCGGACTATTCCGATCACCTGGCCTTTCACGGTCTGGGGGCTATACATGGTCGGCCCACTTCGAGGAGGGTCAAGGAAAAACAAATACCTACTCATCATGGTAGATAAATTTACTAAGTGGATCAAGGCAAAACCGGTGACCTCGACAGAAGCAACATCGATCATCGAGTTCATATCCGGGGTGGTACACCGTTATGGCATCCCTCACAGTATAATAACGGATAATGGAACCAACTTCACGGCAAAGGAAGTAAAGGCGTGGTGCGCAAAAATGGGCATCGAGCTTGATTACACGTCCGTATACCACCCCCAATCTAACGGACATGTTGAACAAGCCAATGGACTAATCCTTAGTGGCATTAAGCTAAGGCTGGTACGTTCTCTCAAAGAGGCGGACTGTCATTGGGTCAAGGAACTCAATTTCGTACTATGGGGCTTGCACACCACACCCAATTGATCCACAGGCTACACACCATTCTTTATGGTTTACGGCGCCGAGGTCGTGCTCCCTTGTGACCTAATTCACGATGCACCTCGGGTGCGCATGTACGAGGAGCGTGAGGCTGAGCTCGATTGGAAAGATGCTTTGGACGCCTTAGAAGAATAGCACGATGTAGCTTGGGCACGCTTCATGGTCTATCAGCAGCAGGCACGACGCTATCAAAGCAGGGAAGTCCGATCAAAGGAGTTCCATATAGGAGAGCTGGTCATGAGGCTCCATCTGAAAAAGCTGAAGCATAAATTGTTGCCTAAATGGGATGGATTGTTCGTAATTGGCCAGGTCCTCATTAGAGGAGCTTATTTCATCCGAGACCTGATAGACGGCCGGTTAGAGACAAACCCATGGAATGCAGCACTGCTCGGACGTTTCTATGGTTAAACTAAGCATATTCTTCCTTTCTTTACCATACACTTAGTTATAATTTTTCTTTGCATTAAGTGTAAAGTTACTTTTGCGCATCTCGGCACATCTCTTTTCTTTATGGTTGTCAAAACCTTCATCCTCGGTGACATCATCTAGTCAATCCGAGGTATGCTTAGACACTCCGGTCGCATCTTTAAATGTATGACTTACACCACCCCGGGGGCTTTGATTAAATAAAGCATGTTCTTTCGAGCATCTATCTTAATTGTATATGCCATCTTCCTATTAAATCATATTCAAGCCAAAATATGCATCTATTTGACTTAAGATTTGGCCAAGCTGGGTTGCCTGGCTCCTAGGCTTGCCCCTTACATTCCCGATTGTTTGACTAAGGGCAAAGGGAGCACCATTGTGATTGTTACTTCCGGGTCATCCAGGTTAGTACCTCAGACGGGTAAAGCCGAAAGCTAGCATTCTTAATGGATATAATCGGTCGTCCACGACGGAAGAAAAGAAAGGCCTGGGTATTTAAAGCCCTAATCAATGGCTGCACCCCCGAGGTCTCTCGTCTTCAGATGCACATGTTTAACATGACTCCCCAAGAAAAGGAATTGTTGGAAGAACTATTTTTCTCGGAAGATGTCTCTTACGTTAAAAAGTAATATGACATAAATCTCTGCCTCACTTTTGTTTTCTGAACCATATGGCCGGATTGCCTTGTCTCCTAAAATATCTGGCCCGGCCGCTCGGGCTAGAACTAAGGGACACTCCTCAGCCACTGGACGAGGAGGTGGAAGCCGATGGCCGGCTGACAAAGTTTGGATGCGCAGATTGGGGCAAAATGATGTAAAGTACTTTGATACATAGAGTCATTACATATAAAATTGTTACACTTTATCCAGCCCGTCTATCAAGGAGTCAAGGGCACAATCCAGTTGAGAGAGACGAGCGGCGGGCATCACATTATCATACACCAGACATGTCGGCACCTCCTTCCCGTCGGCCCCTACAGGACCTACCTCGGCAAGGTGCTCCGTCTCCACGCTCGTGAAGCGGGTCTTGACCATCGCCCATGCCTCTCTCGCTTCCTCCCGACAGGCCGATATCTTCCAAGCCTGTATTCGGCGCCTGGCTCCTTTGAGATGCTCGGCAAGTTTAGACATGCCTTCGGGCACATTTTCTTCCTCTGGCCATAGAGCTTTAAATACAATATTCATAGCTTTCCGAGCTCCTTCGTGCACCTCGGTCAGCTCTGTAAGGACATCTTCGGACGACGGGTCAGTGGCCACTCGTGGTCGATCTGTCAAGAAAACTATATGAAGCACAAGTTAGTCCACAATAGTAAAGCTTTCGTACGTAACAAGCCATTTCGAAAGGCTAGGTACACTCACCGGACACAACTTCACTCGTTTTCATGTTCCTCACCTCGGTGGCAGCCAGTTGAGCTCTTAGCCGGTCAATTTCTTGGGCTTGCTGGTCAGTTTTAGCCTTAAGCGCATTAATGTCTTCCCTACTTCGGGTTAAGACACGGTCGCCCTCTTGTCATTGTGACTTGGCATACATCAGGTCTTCACGAGCTTGCTTCAGGTCCTTTTCCAGTTGACCAATGACTTTCGCTGCTATGCAAATATGCCATGTTAATAGAGACCTAGAATCCTCTACAACAAGACATTATAGACCATATGCACTTACCGTGCGCTTCACTGGTAAACATTTTAATGTGCTCCACCTTAGACTACATGGCGTTCAGCTTCGTCTTGGTCTGGGTCAGCGCCTCAAACAGACTCTCATTTTTCTCCCGAGACGACTGCAAATTCAAAGCATGTTCACAACAAGGCAACCCTTAATATGGCCACCCATGCCCACATCAAGGCTTGGGGCTACTGGGATTAGTGCTTATTCTACCACCTCTTAAACATTGTGAATCCACTCATCGGATGTCTCATCTGACAAGTGTCTTAGGGGCTACTGGCATGTACGGTAGTTTTGTTCATCCTTGAAAGGTTTCGGCAGACAGATAGCTAAGTTTGAGCACGACTCATTATCAAGAAAATAGGACCCGAAAATGCCTTACCTGCAAGCCTTGGGACAAGACATCCACCGCCTTCTCAAAGACGGAGCGGGTCATGCTGAGATAGGCATCCACCAAACTGAGGGCATTGAATTCTTGGCTGGAGAAGGCCAGTTTCCTTAAAGAAGCCCTCCTCTGCCGATGGTCCATGGCGCTTTAAACCTCAGAGGTGGTAGCCAAACAGGTCCCCGAAGTCTCCTGTTGAGGTACTTCGGGAACATCCCCTGAGGCGATGATCGTCTTGGAGCTGGTCCTCGGGGCCAAAGGATTTGCCTCCTCGGCTAATGGTGCAGGGGCAGACTGCCTCTATGGAGGATCAGGCAATTAAGCACACAACAACTGACTTTTGAAGGAATGGTATCGATAGAGCTACCTATCCGGGGAGGGGCGTCAGGCTCCACCTCCGTGGTCGTTGTCCGCTGATGGGCACCCTGCGTGGTGATACGTCTCCATCGTATCTACTTTTCCTAACGGTTTTGCTCTTCTTTTGGACTCTAATTTGCATGATTTGAATGAAACTAACCCGGACTGACGATGTTGTCAGCAGAACTACCATGGTGTTGTTTTTTGTGCAGAAATAAAAGTTCTCGGATTTGGACGAAACTTTTTGGAGAATTATTTCAGAATATATAAAAAATACTGGAACCAAGAACCACCGGAGGGGGTGCCCTGGCTGGCCACGATACACCAGGGCACGCCACCCCCTCCAGGCGCACCCTGGTGGGTTGTGGGGTCCTCGTGGACCCCCTGACCCTAATTCCAACTCCATATTTTTGGAGAAAAAAATAGGAGAGGAAGTTTTATCGTGTTTCATGATACGGAGTCGCCGCCACCTCCTTTTCTTCGTCGGGAGGCCAGATCTAGAGCCCGTTCGGGGCTCCGGAGAGGGGAATCTTTGGTCTTTATCATCACCAACCCTCCTTCATCACCAATTCCATGATGCTCCCCACCGGGAGTGAGTAATTCCTTCGTAGGCTCGCTGGTCGGTGAGGAGTTGGATGAGATTCGTCATGTAATCGAGTTAGTTTTGTTAGGGCTTGATCCCTAGTATCCACTATGTTCTGAGATTGATGTTGCTATGACTTTGCGATGCTTAATGCTTGTCACTAGGGCCCGAGTGCCATGATTTCAGATCAGAACCGTTTATGTTTTCACCATTATATCTATGTTCTAGATCTGATCTTGCAAGTCATATGCACCTATTACGTGTTATGATCCGTAAACCCCAGTGTGACAGTAATTGTGATACTTTCTGGTGATGACTGTAGTTTGAGGAGTTCATGTATTCACTATGTGTTAATGCTTTGTTCCGGTTCTCCATTAAAAGGAGGCCTTAATATCCCTTAATTTTCTTATGGACCCCGATGCCACGGGAGGGTAGGATAAAAGATGTCATGCAAGTTCTTTTCCATAAGCACGTATGACTATTTACGGAATACATGCCTACATTATATTTATGAACTGGAGCTAGTTCTGTGTCGCCCTAGGTTATGACTGTTATATGATGAATATCATCCAACGAATTCACCGATCCAATGCCTACGAGTTTTCCACATATTGCTCTTGCTATTGCTACTGTTACAACTGCTACAAAATCATTGCTACCACTGTTACCGTTACTATTACTGTTGCCGCTGCTATCAAACTATCATATTACTGTGCTATTGATCACTTTGCTGCAGATATTTAATCTCCAGGTGTGGTTGAATTGACAACTCAACTGCTAATACTTACAAATATTCTTTGTCTCCCCTTGTGTCGAATCTATAAATTTGGGTTGAATACTCTACCCTCAAAAATTGTTGCGATCCCCTATACTTGTGGGTTATCAAGACCTTTTTCTGGCGCCGTTTCCGGGGAGCATAGCTATATTTGTTGAGTCACTTGGGATTATTATCTATTTATCAGTATGAAGAATCTGAAAGATACAAAAACCAAGATCATTCCCTCTAAGACGAGGGGAGGTAAGGACTTGCCATCACACTCTGCACTTGATTCACCTTCTATTTTGAATAGACTTGCAACACCACCTCATGCTATTAATCCTGATATATCGCAAGTCATTGATGATGCTACTTCTATTATGAATGATGTTTATGATGATGCTAGTACCTTGCCTGATGATAATGTGCCACTAGGTGAATTTCTTGATGAACAACTTGCTAGAGCTAAAGAGAATGAGAATGCTGAAACTGATGAAGTCTTTGAAACTGAGAATTATGAAACACCTATTAGACCTAGCTCTCCTAGATTTGAAATGCCTAAGATACTTGAGGGTTATGTTATGGATGAGGAGATAGCTAGAGACTTTCTTGCCTGCAATGTTAGGGATGATCTTAAGAAATTATTATGCAAACTGAAAGAAAAAACTTTGAATGCTAGAATGAAATGTGATCCTAAGTTTGCTATTTCACCTATCTTTGTTGCTGATAAGGATTATGAATTCTCTATCGACCCAGAGTTAATTACTTTGGTTGAATATGATCCTTTCCATGGCTATGAAACTGAAACTGTTGTGGCACATCTTACTAAACTAAATGATATAGCCACCCTATTTGCTCATGATGAGAAAATTTGCTACTATTATATTCTCAAGTTATTTCCATTCTCATTAAAGGGTGATGCTAAGATATGGTACAATACTCTTGCTCCTGCTTGTCTGCGTAGTCCCCAGGATATGATTTATGACTTCTTTGAAAAATATTTTCCTGCTCACAAGAAACAAGCTGCCTTATAGGAAATATTTAACTTTCTGCAAATTGAAGAAGAGAGTCTCCCACAAGCTTGGGGGAGGCTTCTCCAATTGCTTAATGCTTTGCCTGATCATCCTCTTAAGAAAAATGAAATACTTGATATCTTCTATAATGGACTAACCGATGCTTCTAGGGACTTCCTAGATAGTTGTGCTGGTTGTGTTTTTAGGGAAATGAACTGTTGAACAAGCTGAGGAATTATTGAATAATATATTAAAAAATTATGATGATTGGACACTTCCTGAACCATGGCCTAAACCTACTCCGAAAAAGAGGGGTATCTTATATCTCCGACCTGAAGATATGCAAGAGGCAAAGAAATGTATGAAGGAAAAAGGTATTAAAGCTAAGGATGTTAAGAACTTACCACCTATTGAAGAAATACATGGACTTGATACGCCACCACCACAGGTGGTAGAGGTAAATTCTTTATTAAAGTTTGATGAAAGTGACATCCCTTATAATAAACATCCTAGTCAATGCCTATATGAATTTGATAGGTACATCATCAAACAAGATCACTTCAATGCAAATGTTATGAAACAATTAAAATACAACTCTGATATGATTGCTCGCTTGAGTGACTTGTTATTTAGAATCACTAATGATGTTAGAGGTGTAGGAAAACATGCCTCAATGGTTCAAACCCAGTTAGAACAAGTTGCTAAATCTCAAAGAGAATTGCTTAATGAAATGAATAATAATATGAATGATTTTGCTGTTAGAGTAGCAACTAGAGGAGGCAAAATGACTCAGGAAACACTTTATCCTGAGGGACACCCTAAAAGAATTGAACAAGACTCTCAAAGAATTAACACTGAAGCACCTAGTCCTTCTAAAACGAAAAAGAAAAAAAATGATAGGACTTTGCACACCTCTAGTGAACTTGAAATTGAAAAACCTTCTGAAGATAATAATGATGTCTCTATCTCTGATGCTGAAACTCAGTCTAGTAATGAACATTCATCTAGTGATAATGACAATGATAATGATGATGTTCATGTAGACACTCAACCAAAAAATGATAAAGAACCAGATAATGATGTTGAGATAGAACCTTCTGTTAATCTTGATAACCCACAACCTAAAAATAAACGATATGATAAAAGAGACTTTCTTGCTAGAAAACACAGTAAAGAAAGAGAACCATGGGTTCAAAAACCCATGCCCTTTCCACCTAAACCATCTAAGAAAAAAGATGAAGAAGAATTTGAACGCTTTGCTAAAATGCTTAGGCCAGTCTTTTTGCGTACTCTCTTGACTGATATTTTAAAGATGTCCCCTTATGCAAAATACATGAAAGACATCGTCACTAATAAGAGAAAAATACTTGAAGCTAAAATCTCCACCATGCTTGCTAATTATTCTTTTAAGGATGGAGTACCTAAAAAACTTGGAGACCCAGGGATACCAACTATACCTTGCTCCATCAAAAGAAATTATGTCAAAACTACTTTATGTGATCTAGGAGCTGGTGTTAGTGTTATGCCTTTCTCTTTATCTAAAAGACTTGATTTGAATAAACTCACACATACTGAAATATCTTTGCAAATGGTTGATAAATCAACTGTCATACCTATATGTATTTGTGAAGATGTGCCCGTTGTTGTTGCTGCAAATGTTACTATCCTAACAAAGTTTGTTATACTTGAGATGCCCGAGGACGACAACATGTCGATTATCCTTGGTAGACCCTTTTTGAATACTGCAGGGGCTGTTATTGATTACAATAAAAGCAAAGTCACTTTTCATATCAATGGTAATGAGCATACGGTGCACTTTCCGAAGAAACAATTTCAAGTGAATGGTATTAATATTATTGAAAAATCTCTGACAATTACTACTGGAAGTTTTCAACTACCTTACCTACTGCCAAAAAGAAATATGATATACTCATTTTTGGGGATATGCACATCCCCGTTGAGTTAACTTAGTATTTTATGAAAGTTCTTCGGTTTCATGCTAATCGAAAGTGGTTATTAATAAGACTTGATCAACCTTATTGATGGATCTTTTTTGAGAGGTATGAAGTTGATGAATTTAGTAGGCACAACCATCTGCTCCCACCTTTTGTTTTATGTTTTTCTTAGTTAAATAAAATGAAATGCCATGTTTACCCCGTTTTCTGATTTGTCTGTGCAATAAAAATGACCCAAAAATAAAAGTTCTCAGAATGCCCTGAAAAATTAACACGATTTTTTTCCAAATATTTGAGAATTTCTGGTACAAATAACAACAGAGGGGGTGCTCCTGGTGTCGACAAGACACCAGGGCGCGCCCTGGTGGGTTGTGGTCCCCACGTGCCCCCCTCACTTATCTCTTTAGCCCATGTCATTTCCTACCTCTAGAAAAATCACCATAGCTCTCCCTCTCGTGTTCTTGCTCTCAAACCCGCGGATTTCGATCTCTTTGCTTGAAGCTCCGTTTCCGAAACTATTTTGGGGGATTGCTACTTGGTATGTTACTCCTCCATTGTTCCAATTAATTTTTTCTTTAGTGGTTTGTATTTTGAATAACGAGCTACTCTTGGTGCTGCTGTAAATGGGCTTGCATGTTGAATTCTTAGAGTTCTAAGTAGTTTGAATGCTTAATATAGCCTCTAGGCATCCTTATGAGTAGTTGCTATCAATCTTGTGAAGTTTGGTTGACAAAAAATTTGTGGACTAGAATTTTCAGAATTTTATTTATAGGAATAAGATGAGTATTTTCAGAAAGTTCTCCTCCAAGAAGAATGCTAAGGGCGTCATCAGGGAATCATCGGACAATGACCTAAACACTCCGAGAATGGCGGAGGTGCGGCCGTGCGAATGGCCGCATAATGCCTTCACGGATGAGGCTGAGTTCCATCAAGAGTTTGCCCAATTCGTTGCAAATGCTGGGCTGGCCGACTTCCTCGTAGCTGAGTGTGACCAAGACCACCTCCTTACAAATTCCTTTGTGCAAAATTTTCATTTTCTGAGTAGGAACAATCCTCCTGAGGTGCGGTTTAATTTATACGCTGAAACCCGTCAGATACCGCTCACTGACTCTTGTGACATTTGTGTGATCACTTCTGATGGGGAACTAAGGGAGCCTAGACTGGCAAAGTTTGAGGACTTTCTCCTCACTTTGATAGTGGGGGATGAGAGAGGCGTGTCGAATGCCACTGCCACTAGTTTGCAGTTTCCTTCTGTGCATTACTTTGCTTTATTCATCGCAAAGTGTTTAACTGCTAGGGAGAAGGTCGGTGCACTTAGTGCACCCAACCTCGCCATTTTACGCCATGCACTACATAATGATCACACCTTTAGCCTAGGGGCCATTGTGGCACGCAGTCTGCAACTTAACAGAACTGAGAGAAAAATTCATGGTGGTATTTATGCCACTCGCTTAGCGAGTCATTTTAATGTTCAGATACGCCAACATGATTATCCTTTGCCCTGAGTTTATCTAGATCACCAGGTGATGGAGGATCACCAGTTTATTGATGCCGTTGATTTATTTCATAACACTCGGTACAACTTAGTTTTCAGTGTGGATACCCGTGATATTATCCCGTTGCATGCACCTGCTTTGTTTGATTCTATTGCAGGGGCGGATACAGGGTCATGCCAGAGGACATCGTTGCTTACCGGAATGACCAGGCAGCGGTGGAGCAGGAGCCCCAGGAGTGGGACGCTCAAGTGCCGCCGCCACAACACTTCCACGTGAATCCTGACGGCTACTACGGGTGGTGATTACCAAGCTGGGCCAAAAGCCTAAGCTTGGGGGAGTACGTATTTCCACCGACATTATATTCATGTTCACACATTTCATTCTAGTTGTCGGTGTCCACACTTTTCCATTGTATTATCCATGCTAGATTTATTTTCTTACTTTCTTCTTGTGTGTTTGAAAAACTTTGAGAAAACTCAAAAATATTTCTCACTTCTTTTCATTTTTTCTTTCTAGTTTAAATTAGTTGTAGCATTAAAAGAAAAGCCAAAAAGATTTCTCGATCCTTCTTTTGCTTGTTTGGTGCTTTCCTGTGTAAATAGTTTTTCTCGTTTTTGTTTTCCCTTCTTTAATTTGCTTTCTTCAAGAAAGACTAAAAACACCAAAAATATTTCAGTGTGTTTCTCTGAATTTCTTTTCTTTTTATTGAGTCGTACCAAGGAGAAGACCACAACGAAAATGTTGAGTGGGTCTCATATGCGTTACTGTTGATCTAACAAAGAGCCCAAATTACTTTGTCTTCTCCTTTTGAATAAAATGTTGTAGATTCCAGCTTAGTCCATGGCACTCTTGCATTATTATTATTTTCATATCGTTCGGTCGTGCAAGTGAAAGGCAATAATGACGATATCTGATGAAGTGACTGTGGTAGAGAGAAGCGGGTATGAACTCAACTTGTTTTTGTTTTTGTAAATATGTTTAACCTAGTATCCATGATTCAACATATTATGATCACACATGTTTGCAATGACAATTAGAGATTATAGTTTCTCA
Organism: Thinopyrum elongatum; assembly: GCA_011799875.1. Classification (NCBI taxonomy): domain Eukaryota; kingdom Viridiplantae; phylum Streptophyta; class Magnoliopsida; order Poales; family Poaceae; genus Thinopyrum; species Thinopyrum elongatum. The sequence continues at coordinate 220,635,380 of CM022301.1, read as the reverse complement.
TGCCATGCTTAAGTAGCTAGGAGTGAATAATGGTTTATCTTGGGTGTCAACATTCATTAAAATGATTGTGATGTAGTATGATGACATGGTATCCTCCTCTGAACGTTTCAAGTGGCTTGACTTGGCACATGTTGACGCATGTAGTTGAATCAAAACCAACATGGCCTCTACGATATTTATGTTCATGGTGTTCATATCCTACTCATGCTAGTATTCAATGCTAATTATTCATAAAGCATGTTCATGACCGTTTTTGCTCTCTAGTTGGCCGCTTCTCAATCTATTTGCTAGCCTTCGCCTGTACTAAGTGGAATTACTGCTTGTGCATCAAAATCCTTAAACCAAAGTTATTCCAGATGAGTCCACCATATCTACCTATATGCGGTATTACCCAGCCATTCCAAGTAAATTTGCATGTGCCACCTGTCGGATTCAGGGCTCCGCAGACTCAAGAAGGTTCGAACTCTGGGGCGTGTGCGAAGATCTCAACCAGCTCAAGCCTCAAGCTCACCACCCCATAGCCTAGCCTCGTCGAGTTCGCGTGAGCGGGGAAGAAGATGAACACAGCAGTTTACCCAGGTTTGGGCCACCTTGCAGTGTAAAACCCTACTCCTGCTTTGTGGTGGATTGGCCTCACGAGGAGGCTGAGGATGAACTAGTACAATGGATGAGCAGCCTCGCGAGGGCTCAAGTGGTGTGGGTGAGTGCATCTGTCTGGGGTTCGATCCGGGATCCCCTTCTACGGTGATGGCTAGCCCATCTTTATAGTAGCCTTGGTCCTCTTCCCTCATAACTTAGCCGGGAAGGGATCCCACAACGGCCAATTTGAAAGGGGACAAGAAGTACATCTAATCCTGATGAAAGGTAGTCTTCGCCTGCAAAGCTTCTGGTCGTGACGCAGAGGTGGGCTCGGCGATGACATCCGTCCTGCCGAGCTCGTGGTCTTGGTCTTGTTGCACCGGAATGGAAACCTTTGGGGGATTCCTTGGGAACCCGCGTCTGTCCTTGCTCCTTTAGCACTAAAGGGGAAATTGTCTCCCCTGCGCCTGCTGGCGCCCGCCTGGCCTTGGTCGTCATGGCTCACGTCATTGCAGCCTCGTGAGGCTGGGTACCTGCATAGAAGTCTCCGCCCCTCGGGAGGTAGCCTGCGGAGGCCGCTCCTCTGGAGGTCTTGGTGTCGTTCGCCTCGGGAGGCTAGGGCCCTCGCGAGGGTCTTGCCTTGTAGTTGTTATAGCCGGGCCGTATAGGGCCGTCGATTGGCCCATGCGCTGGGCCGCGGGTAGGCAGATCTGGGTACCCCCGATCCCAGAACACCGACAGTAGCCCTCGGGCCCAAGGCGCGCATGGCCTGGCTTTGAGGCGAAGGCAAGGAGCGAAGGGCGAAACGCCACGGGCCCCCAATCGCCTGCGGGCCAGGCTCGACGCATGGCGCGCGACGGTATGCGAACGCCTCCGCTTCCCCACGTCGCCTTGGCAACTGCCCGGGCTAACAAAGGACTGGCGCACGCATGCTGCGAGGCCATCATTGCGCGAAGGTGGAGGGGCGTCGATTGGCCCACGATCGCCTATAAGAGGGCGATGGGGTAGTGCCCCATCCCATCTTTGTCTTCCCACTTTCTCTTCTCCTATCTCCGCCGCAGCCACCACCTTGCCAAAGCACCCATGGCGCCATTGAGGAGGTTCATCGCTGAAGAGAAGGGCAAGGCGCCCAAGGAGGGGCCGGAGGCGCCGCCGCTCAAGAGGGGGCGCGGCTGCCCTCGCAAGTCCACCGTGACACCGGCGACGGTTTCCCAGGGGCGCGAGCGCACCCCCGCGGGGGTCTGCATTGCCTCCGATGGCCGTGAGGGGAATTCTTCCCGCGGGCGCGACCGCGGGAGCCGAAGGGGAGAGCATGCGGCAGCCGTCCATCCACTTCGCCCGCGGGCCCATACGGATGCTACGGCTCGCGAGTTTGGGGCGTGGGTGGCGATGCCGCCGCGCAGCTGGATCCGGCTCCCGCGCTCCTTGGCGGAGGAGCTGCCAGCGAGGGGACCTGTCAAGCTGTGGCTACAGCACAACGGCTGCTGCAACTGGCCCTCACAGGCGGAGGCCGAGGCCACCTTCTCCGGCGATGTCCTCATGACCCAAGGATGGGGAGCGATCGCCCGCGCCTGCGGCCTCGAAGGGGAGGCACGCCCTCCACTTCAAGTACGACGGGGCGACAACACTCTTCTTCAAGATCTTCGGGGAAGATGGTGGGCGCCTGGAGTGCTGCCCTGGGCCGGCAACAGCGGTGGCGAGGCCCTCGGAGGTGAACTTGCCCTTGGCCATGCCCACGACGCCTCCAGCAGCGATGACACCTCCTTCAGGAAAAGCTCAAGAGACGACGACTACGATGAGCCACCGCGCCCGGGTCAAGGAGGAGGAGGACACCGACTAGGTGCCATGACGCCAGAGCTGGCGCCTCCTGAGCTGCGGCCCTCGGGGGGCCTTTTCTTTTGTTTTATTTCCTGCATCAAAATCATGAGGGGCCCCGTGGGGGCGTGTAAGAACCGTGGCGCTTGCGCCTTTATATTGATGTTTGTAGCTTATGTTGCGTTCATGTTTCTCGCTTGGGCATGAGGTTTTGCATTTGATTTATACTAACTTTTCTCACGAGTTCTTGTTGAGTTTTGTGTGGATGAAGTTTTTAAGATTTAGGGAAACCGTGATATAAAAGGAATTAAGGAGGCACAAAAGCTCAAGCTTGGGGATGCCCAAGGCATCCCAATATAATATTTCAAGAAGTCTCAAGCATCTAAGCTTGGGGATGCCCTGGTTGGCATCCCACCTTTCTTCTTCAACAACGATCGGTCAGTTTTGGTTGAGCCTAAGTTTTTGCTTCTTCACATGCTATGTGCTATCCTTTGAATGTCATTTTATTTTGTTTTGCTTGCTGTTTGAATAAAATACTTAAGATCAAAATTTTCTTTATGAGAGAGAGAGTCTTCACATAGCTACTTAATTATTCGACTACTCATTGATGTTCACTTATATCCTTTTTGGAGTAGTTTGTCATTTACTCATGTGCTTCACTTATATCCTATGAGTAAATGGTTGAATGAATTGAATATCATAAATCTGAAATTATATATGTTTCATATGCTTATCCCATGGGGAGTAATGACTTCACATATAAGAAGTAGAGGTGGTAAATTTATTGAAAGTTAGCAAACATAGTATTGGTCACTTGAACAATTCATGTAAGAATATTGAAGGAAGAGAGATTTCACATATAAATATACTATCTTGGACATCTTCTATGATTGTGAGCCCCATTAATTATTTTCAAACTTGAGCAAATTAGTTGAAGTTGGACAAGGAAGACAACGTAATGAGTTATGCTTGGGTATATTTGTATAGAAGTTATATTGTTATGGATCCTCCAACATGTGGTGCTTGCTATTTAGAATCTTTTGCTAGCCAAAATTTCTGTACTAAGCGGGAATACTGCTTGTGCATCCAAAACCCTTGAACCAAGTTTCTTCCATGAGTGTCCACCATATCTACCTATATGCGGTATTTACCTGCCGTTCCAAGTAAATTTGCATGTGCCAAACTCTAAACCTTCAAATAATAATTTGTTTTGTATGCCCGAATTGCTCATGTAGCGACAAGGGGCTATCAGTATCTTCCATGCTAGGTGGGTTATTCTCACGATGAGTGCTTATTCACTTGTCATTCACGAGAGAGTGGCTGGTAATTGGGATGCCCAGTCCTATGATCAAAAGATCAAAAACAAAATTGCAAATAATTAAACAAAACTCCCCCAGGAAAGTTGTTGGTATGGACGGCACCCGTGAATTCGGCTAGCCGTGGAGTGTGATTGTTGGTGGAGGGAGAGTAAAAACTTTACCATTCTGTTTGGGAACCGCCTATAATGTTTCAAGCATGGAAGATAGTGAGAACTCTCGGTCGTTACGTTGACAATGAAAGCATACTTCTCAAAATTATATTCATCTCTGTTTTAAAAGCTTCATGCTCTGGCACCTCTGCAAATCCCTGCTTCCCTCTGCGAAGGGCCTATCTTTTACTTTTATGCAAGAGTCAGTAGTATTCCTTCTCATTCCGACCTACTCTTTAGTTGGCAAGCATCATGTGATGGGGAAAGATCTAAGCATATATGGCCATTCAAATATATTTGATCATGAATTATTATTGTTGACAATTATCTATATGATAAATAAGTTGGGAGGCGAAACACTAAGCCCCTATCTTTCTCTGTGTTCGATGGATGCTATTTGTTCTAAAAATATGCTTTGAGTGGTAGCAATCATGGAAGACTATATGATAGTTGAGTATGTGGAATTTGCTAAATCAAAGCTCTTACATAGACCCTTCCTGAAAATAAGATGAATTGTAATTGTTTGATGACTGAGAACCTAGTTTGTTAGTTTTCAAGAAAGTTTATGATCTATGCTTTAACATGTGAATAGCTTGCTACTTGATCATGAGAAGTTTTATGAGATGAGCTACTGTTTATGATATATAATGATGCTAGAAAAGGTGATTCAAATTATTATTGATCAAACTTGTGCACTTGCTAGCATTCACACTTCATAAATTATTTCTTTTATCATTTACCTACTCGAGGACGAGCAGGAATTAAACTTGGGGATGCTGATATGTCTCCAATGTATCTATAATTTATGAAGTATTCATGCCATGTTTACAACAATTCTATATGGTTTTGGTATGATTTTATTAGAACTAACCCGGACTGACGCTGTTTTCAGTAGAACTACCGTGGTCTCATTTTTTTGTGCAGAAATAAAAGTTCTCGGAATGAGCTGAAAATTTACGGAGAATATTTTTGGAAAATATAAAAAATACTGGAGCAAAAAGATACCAGAGAGGAGTCCCGATGCAACCACAAGGGTGGAGGGCGCGCCCCCTGCCTTGTCGTCGCCTCGTGGGCCCCCTTGACTTGTCCCCGACGCCAACACCTTCTTTAAATACCAAAACCTCCAGAAATAAACCTAGATCGGAAGTTCCACCGCCGCAAGCCTCTGTAGCCACCAAAAACCAATCAGGAGCCCGTTTCGGCACCCTGCCAGAGGGGGAAACCATCACCGGTGGCCATCTTCATCATCCCGGCGGTCTCCATGATGAGGAGGGAGTAGTTCACCCTCGGGGCTGAGGGTATGTACCAGTAGCTATGTGTTTGATCTCTCTCTCTCTCTCTCTCTCTCTCTCTCTTGTGTTCTTAATTTGGCACGATCTTGATGTACCGCGAGCTTTGTTATTATAGTTGGATCATATGGTGTTTCTCCCCCTCTACCTTCTTGTGATGAATTGAGTTTTACCTATGAGGTTTCACTATTATCGGATTGAATACTATTATGGATTTGAGAACACTTGATGTATGTCTTGCGTGGGATACCCATGGTGACAATGGGGTATTCTATTGATTCACTTGATGTATGTTTTGGCACTCAACTCGCGGATTCCCAAGGTGACATTGGGGTAATCTATGCATAGGGGTTGATGCACGTTTTCGTCCTTGTTTCTCCGGTAGAAATCTTGGGGCACTCTTTGAGGTTCTTTGTGTTGGATTGAATATTATGAATCTGAAGTTGTTTGATGCATATCGTATAATTGACCCACGGATACTTGTGGTGACATTGGAGTATCTAGGTGACATTAGGGTTGATTGATGTGTGTCATATGGTGTTATTTTACTACGAACTCTAGGGCGGTTTGTGACACTTATAGGAATAGCTCAATGGATTGATAGGAAAGAATAACTTTGAGGTGGTTTCGTACCCTACAAGCAATTTCATCTTATGTTCTCCGCGATAGGAACTTTGGAGTGACTTTTGTCGCACGTTGAGGGATTGCCATATGATCTAATTATGTTATCATTGTTGAGAGAACTTGCACTAGTGAAAGTATGAACCCTAGGCCTTATTTCTAAGCATTGCAATACCGTTTTTGCTCACTTTTGTTACTTGCTACCTTGCTGTTTTTATATTTTCAGATTACAAAAACCTATATCTACCATCCATACTACACTTGTATCACCATCTCTTCGCCAAACTAGTGCACCTATACAATTTACCATTGTATTGGGTGTGTTGGGGACACAAGAGACTCTTTGTTATTTGGTTGCAGGGTTGTTTGAGAGAGACCATCTTCATCCTACGCCTCCCACGGATTGATAAACCTTAGGTCATCCACTTGAGGGAAATTTGCAACTGTCCTACAAAACTCTGCGCTTGGAGGCCCAACACGAGTCTACAAGAAGAAGGTTGCGTAGTAGACATCACCAGGCGACGCAGCGCAGCTCCGGGGTGAAGGCACGGCAGCCCGCTGCAATCACGGGCGCAACGCACATGGGGGGAGCTCGGTCTTGATGCCCACGTGCCGCAGCCTCTGGTGGCACGTGGTCTTGATGCTGGCGTGGTGTTGCTGGGAGCGCACGTGCGTCACCTTGTGGCCGCTGCACCACCTGGCAGCTTGCCTCATCGCGCGCCGGCGCTCCACGCAGCGGGTCGCGTTGCTGCGCACCGCGCCTGGGCTCGAGGTTGGCGCCGCGCAGAGGAGGAGGATGAGGCGCGCCATGGGCTATGTCGCCCACCTGGGATGGTGGGGGACAGAGCGAGCGAGACGGCGCATGGACCTCGCCGGCGGCGTTGACAAGCTCGGCGATGCGGCCAAGCCAGTCGTCGTAGCGGTCGTTGGCGGGGTGGTAGCACAGCAGCTCGCGTGCCATGAGTAGCGTAGCCTACGCGTTCGCCGGCCCGCGGCGGACATGGGAGGACGACACCGTGGCGGGAGTGGGCGACGGAGTGGCGGTGCGTCCATCGCGCCACACGGAGGGTGGCAGCGATGAATCCTGCTGCTCGTGAGCAGCAGGGTCAGTGGCAGCGTTAGCTGCAGGAGAAGCAGAGCGGTGAGGGACAGCATGGCGCATGGGCGCCGTCTGGGCGACGCGAGCAGCCCGGCGCTCGGCGCGGACTCGGCGCGCGTCGGCCATGGGAGCGACGAAGCGGAGACGAAATGGAACCGGAAGGAGGATTTCGACACGCCCCTACTTGGCGCGCCAAATGTCGGATTCAGGGCTTCGCAGACCCAAGAAGGTTCGAACTCTGGGGCATGTGCGAAGATCTCAACCAGCTCAAGCCTCAAGCTCACCACCCCACAGCTTAGCCTCATCGAGTTCGCGCGAGCGGGGAAGAAGATGAACACAACAGTTTACCCAGGTTCAGGCCACCTTGCGGTGTAAAACCCTACTCCTGCTTTGTGGTGGATTGGCCTCACGAGGAGGTTGAGGATGAACTAGTACAGTGGATGAGCAGCCTCGCGAGGGCTCAAGTGGTGTGGGTGAGTGGATCTATCTGGGGTTCGATCCGGGATCCCCTTATATGGTGATGGCTAGCCCATCTTTATAGTGGCCTTGGTCCTCTTCCCTCATAACTTAGGCGGGAAGGGATCCCACAACGGCCAATTTGAAAGGGGACTAGAAGTACATCTAATCCTGATGAAAGGTAGTCTTCACCTGCAAAGCTTCTGGTCGTGACGCAGAGGTGGGCTCGGCGATGACATCCGTCCTACCGAGCTCGTGGTCTTGGTCTTGTTGCACCGGAATGGAAACCTTTGGGGGATTCCTTGGGAACCCGCGTCTGTCCTTGCTCCCTTAGCACCAAAGGGGAAACTGTCTCCCCTGCGCCTGCTGGCACCTGCCTGGCCTTGGTCGTCATGGCTCACGTCATCGCAACCTCGTGAGGCTGGGTACGTGCATAGAAGTCTCTGCCCCTCGGGAGGCATCCTCGGGAGGCCGCTCCTTTGGAGGTCTTGGTGTTGTTCGCCTCGCGAGGGTAGGGCCCTCGCGAGGGTCTTGCCTTGGAGTTGTTGTAGTTGGGCCGTACAGGGCGGTCGATGGGCCCACGCGCTGGGCCGCAGGTAGGCAAATCTGGTACCCCCGATCCCAGAACGCCGACACCACCTCTAAAAATTTCAAATGAACATCTGCTTTGTGTGCCTGGACCGCTCATGGAGCGATAGGGGGCGGTCAATATCATCCATGCTAGGTGGGTTATTCTCATGATGAGTGTTTATTCACCCGTCCTTGCATGAGAGGGGCGGTAATAGGGATGCCCAGTCCCGAAATAAAAAATTGTAAATAATTAAACAAAACTCCCCCAGGACTGTTGTTGGTATGGATGGTACCCATGGATTCGGCTAGCCGTGGAGTGTATTTGTTGGTGGAGGGGGAGTAAACCTTTACTTTTACCGCTTGGGAACCGCCGCTAACGTGTTTAGCATGGAAGATATTGATAACTCTTGGTCGTAATGTTGACAGGAAGGGTGCACCTCCCAAAATTATATTTATCTTTGATTTAAGCTTTGACCTCTAGCACCTCTGTAAATCTCTGCTTCCCTCTGCGAAGGGTCTATTTATTTAATTTTATGTTGAGTCATCACCTTCTCAAACAAGCGCCAGACCTGAGAGCACTATTGTCATCCTCGTGCATTGTGTATAGTTAATGCTGAATGCATCATGACGGGATCTTTTCTACCATGAATTACAATATTTAGTTGCTGCTTGAACTTTGGAGGTGCTCTGCATTTATGTTTTGCGGTCTCAGAAAGGGCTAGCGAGATACCACTGTTGTCATATTGTATTGTTTTGACAAAGTGTTTGCATTTGAGATATTTTATTATTGCTCGCTAGTTGTTTATGCTATTGACATGAGTTAATGTAATTCCTAAGAGTTATTGTTGACATGGTTAGTCATGATCTTTGCTAAAAACTTGGGTGCTACTTAAGCCTATATATGTAAAAAAGAACAAAAGAATTCATAAAAGTTTTTCTTTATCACTTTCAGTTTGTCAACTGAATTGCTTGAGGACAAGCAAATGTTTAAGCTTGGCGGAGTTGATACGTCTCCATCATATCTACTTTTCCTAACGCTTTTGCTCTTGTTTTGGACTCTAATTTGCATGATTTTAATGAAACTAACCCGGACTGACGCTATTTTCAGCAGAACTACCATGGTGTTGTTTTTTGTGCAGAAATCAAAGTTCTCAGATTTGGACGAAACTTTTTGGAGAATTATTTCAGAATATATAAAAAATACTGGAACCAAGAACCACCGAAGGGGGTGCCCTGGCTGGCCACGATACACCAGGGCGTGCCACCCCCCTCCAGGCGCGCCCTGGTGGGTTGTGGGGCCCTCATGGCCCCCTTGACCCTAATTCCAACTCCATAAATACCTATTTTTGGAGAAAAAAATAGGAGAGGAAGTTTTATCACGTTTCATGATATGGAGCCACCGCCACCTCCTGTTCTTCGTCGGAAGGCCACATCTGGAGCACGTTCGGGGCTCTGGAGAGGGGAATCTTCGGTCTTCGTCATCACCAACCCTCCTTCATCACCAATTCCATGATGCTCCCCACCGGGAGTGAGTAATTCCTTCGTAGGCTCGCTGGTCGGTGAGGAGTTGGCTGAGATTCATCATGTAATCGAGTTAGTTTTGTTAGGGCTTGATCCCTAGTATCCACTATGTTCTAAGATTGATGTTGCTATGACTTTGCTATGCTTAATGCTTGGCACTAGGGCCCGAATGCCATGATTTTAGATCTGACCCGTTTATGTTTTCACCATTATATCTATGTTCTAGATCCGATCTTGCAAGTCATATGCACCTATTACGTGTTATGGTCCGTAAATCGGCCCCATTGTGACAGTAATTGGGATACTTTCCGGTGATGACCGTAGTTTGAGGAGTTCATGTATTCACTATGTGTTAATGCTTTGTTCCGGTTCTCTATTAGAAGGAGGCCTTAATATCCTTTAGTTTCCTTATGGACCCCGCTGCCATGGGAGGGTAGGACAAAAGATGTCATGCAAGTTCTTTTCCATAAGCATGTATGACTATTTACGGAATACATGCCTACATTATATTTATGAACTGGAGCTAGCTCTGTGTCGCCCTAGGTTATGACTGTTATATGGTGAATAGCATCCAATGAATTCACCGATCCAATGCCTCCGAGGTTTCCAAATATTGCTCTTGCTAGGTTACTATTGCTATTGCTACTGTTACAACTGCTACAAAATCATTGCTACCACTGTTATCGTTACTATTACTGTTGCCGCTGCTACCAAACTATCATATTACTGTGCTACTGATCACTTTGCTGCAGATATTTAATCTCCAGGTGTGGTTGAATTGACAACTCAACTACTAATACTTACAAATATTCTTCGGCTCCTCTTGTGTCGAATCTATAAATTTGGGTTGAATACTCTACCCTTGAAAACTGTTGCGATCCCCTATACTTGTGGGTTATCACATGGCTTTTGGGGGCCACCTGGAGGGTTCGTACTGCTGCGCGGGCGCTTTGAGCATCGACCCTTAGGAAGAGGGGTCAGGGTGCTCGGGGCCTCACGAGTAGAAGTTCTCTTTCCAGTAGAAGCAGGGGGAGGATTTACCGACGAGGATGGCCGTGTTCCCCGCAGATCAGGGATGATAGCCCCTTTTGAGCCGTCAAGACTCTCTTGATAAAATGTCCCCTCCTCGTATATGGTGGATACTGATACATCTCCAAAGTATCTATAATTTGTGATTGTTCTGTGCTATTATAGTATCAATCTTGGATGTTTATTATGCAGTTATATGCAATTATATATCATTTTTGGGACTAACCTATTAATCTAGTGATTAGTGCCAGTTGCTGTTTTTTGCTTGATTTTGGCTTTTCAGAAAATCAGTACCAAAGGGAGTCTAAACGCTACGGAACTTTTTGATGATTTTTTCTGGACCAGACGGGACCCTAGAAGCTTCAGGAGAAGACCTGAAGTGTCACGAGGCAGCGACAAGCCTGCCTTGCGCGCTCTCGGGGGGGGGGGGGGGGGGGGGGCAGGCTTGTGGGCCCCTCATGGCACCTCTTGACCTTATTCCAGCTCTCTAAATTCTCAAATATTCCCAACACATCGGAGAGCCATCCAAATACTTTTTCCACCACCACAAGTTTCTGTTCTTCGGAGATCCCATTTGGAGACCTTTTCTGGTACTCTTCCAGAGGGGGAATCGATCATGGAGGGCCTCTACATCAATCTTGCTGCCCTTCCGATGGTGTGTGAGTAGTTTACCACAGACCTACGGGTCAATAGCTAGTAGCTAGATGGCTTCTTCTCTCTCTTTGATCTTCAATACAATGTTCTCCTTGGTGTTCTTGGAGATCTATTCGATGTAATCCTTTTTGCGGTGTGTTTGTTGGGATCTGATGAATTGTGGGTTTATGATCATATTATCCATGAATATCATTTGAGTTTTCTCTGAACTCTTTTATACATGCTTGTTATAGCTTTGTATTTCTCTCCGATCTATCTGTTTGGTTTGGCCAACTAGATTGATTTATCTTGCAATGGGAGAGGTGCTTTGTGATGGGTTCGATCTTGCGTTGCTCAGTCCCAGTGACAGAAAGGGACATGACACGTACTTGTATCATTGCCATTAAGGATAAAAAGACGGGGTTTGTTCATATTGATTGAGTTTACTTTGTCTACATCATGTCATCTTGCTTAAGGCGTTACTCTGTTTTTATGAACTTAATACTCTAGATGCATGCTGGATAGCGGTCGATGTGTGGAGTAATAGTAGTAGATGCAGGCAGGAGTCGGTGTACTTGTCTCGTACGTGATGCCTATATACATGATCATTGCCTTGGATATCGTTATAACTATGCGCTTTCCTATCAATTGCCCAACAGTAATTTGGTCACCCACCATGTGCTAAGTTCAAGAGAGAAGCCTCTAGTGAAAACTATGGCCCTCGGGTCTATTTTTATCATATATTAAAATCCAAAAATACTTTTCTGCACTTTATTTACTTTTATTTTATTTTGTGTTTTTGTTTTTCTATCTATCACTATGAGAGTTGATCCTTGCAATTAACCGCCAAGGGATTGACAACCCCTTGTTTGCATTGGGTGCAAGTATTTGTTATTTTGTGTGTAGGTGCTGTTCACGAGGTATTGCGTGGTTCTCCTACTGATTGATAACCTTGGTTCTTAACTGAGGGAAATACTTATCTCTACTGTACTGCATCATCCGCTCCTCTTCGAGGAAATCTCAACGTAGCTCACAAGTAGTAGGAAGAATTTCTGGTGCCGTTGCCGGGGAGACATCACCAACACCTATCAAGTACCATCGCATAAACTTTCATCTCCTTGCATTTACTTTCATTTTCCATTTGCCTCTCGTTTTCATCTCCCCCACTTCTTAAACATTTTCACAAAAACACAAAAATATTTTCCATTTGCCTTTTTGCTTGCTTTGTCGTGATGTCTCAAGAAAATACCAAGTTGTGTGACTTTTACAATACTAATAATAATGATTTTATTAGTACTCCAATTGCTCCTCCCGCCACTACTGCAGAGTCGTGTGATATTAATGCCGCGTTGCTAAACATTGTTATGAAAGAACGATTTTCCGGTAGTCCTAATGAAGATGTTGCATCCCATCTTAATACTTTCGTTGAATTGTGTGATATGCAAAAGAAAAAGATATGGATAATGATATTGTCAAATTAAGATTATTTTTGTTCTCACTACGAGATCGCGCTAAAACTTGGTTTTCATCCTTGCCACAAAATAGTATTGATTCTTGGGATAAGTGTAAGGATGCTTTTATTGCCAAGTATTTTCCTCCCGTGAAAATTATTTTTCTTAGAAATGAAATTATGAATTTTAACCAACTCGAGCATGAACATTTTGCCCAATCTTGGGAGAGGATGAAATTAATGATAAGAAATTGCCCTACTCATGGCTTAAGTTTATGGATGATCATACAAAATTTTTATGCGGGATTGAACTTTGTTTCTAGAAATCTTTTAGATTCCACCGCATATGGTAACTTTATGGAAATCACACAAGGAGAAGCTACAAAATTGCTTGATAATATTATGGCAAATTATTCACAACGGCATATTGAAAGAACCCCTACTAGTAGAAAGTGAATTATGTTGAAGAAATTAATACTTTGAGTGATAAAGTAGATGCTCTTATGAAAATGATTGCTTGTAAGAGTGATCATATTGATCCTAATGATGTGCCATTGTCTACTATGATTAATCAAAATAATGATCCCGTAGATGTGAATTTTGTCTTACGAAACAACTTTAATAGTAATGCTTATAGAGGTAATTTTAATCCTAGGTCGTTTCCTGGAAATTCCTCTAATAATTATGGCAATTCCTATGGTAATTCTTACAATTATAATAATAGGATGCCCTCTGATCTTGACATTAATATTAAAGAATCTATAAATTCTCAAAAGGTTTTCAATACCTTGATAGAGGAAAAAATGAGTTAAATTGATGATATGTTTAGGAGCATGGATAGAATTGTTCATGATGTGGAAAATCTCAAAACTAAATTTATCCACCCAAGCTTGATATTAATGAGTCCATTAAAGCCCCCTATGTTTCCATTGATTAAAGTAAAGAAAGATCTGCTAGGTTGAGGGCTAAGCGAGAATTCTTAGAAAAAGCGATTCCGCCTGATTTCTATCGCAACCACATGAAGATATTAAAATGATTGGTGATTTCCTTTTTTAGCAATATAAAACTTGATGAAAAGGGGACTAAAGATGAGTCAACATTAGGTAGAGGGCATCCCCATTGTTCGGAGGGTGAAAATCTTAATGAAAAAATTGATAAAAATGGGTTTGGAGAGGTCACAACTTTAAATAGTGATGTGACCACTACTTTGGATTTCAAGGATTTTAATTATGATAGTTGTTCTTTAATTGAGTATATTTCCTTGTTTCAATCCATGCTAAATTCACCCAATGCTTATGAACAAAATAAAGCTTTTACTAAACATATTATAGAAGCCATGATGACAGCTTTAGAAGAAAAGCTAGAATTGGAGGTTTCAATACCTAGGAAATTATATGTTGAGTGGGAACCTACTATTAAAGTTAAAATTAAAAATTATGACTGCAATGGTTTATGTGATTTGGGTGCTAGCATTTACACTATACCAAAATCTTTATGTGATGTGCTAGGATTTACCAATATGGATGAATGTTCTCTTAATTTGCACTTAGTGGATTCCACTATTAAGAAACCTTTGGGTAGAAAAAATGATGTTCTTATTCTTGCAAATAGGAATTATTTGCTCATTGATTTCATTGTGCTTGATATTGATTGCAATCCATCTTGTCCCATAATACTTGGTAGGCCTTTCCTATGAACCATAGGTGCTATTATTCATATGAAAGAACGAAATATAAGATTTCAATTTCCATTAAAAAAGGAATGGAACACTTCCCTAGAAATAAAATTAAGCCACCATATGAATCTATTATGAGGGCCACCTATGGAATTAATTTGAAGAATGGCAACAGTTGAAACTATGAATTACGCCTAGCTAGGGGCGTAAAACAATAGCGCTTGTTGGGAGGCAACCCAATAGCTATCTTTATTTTTCTTGTTTTTTTGTTTGCACACAATTATGCTATTGTTATGGTTGTGTTTTTGTGTTTAAATTAGTGTTTGATCCAAGTAAAGCCTTTGGGATGATTTGGATGATAGTTGCTTTGATTCTGTGAGAAAACAGAAACTTTTGCGCCCAGTAGTAGAATTGTTTAGATTCACTGGAACGTGATAGGTTTCTGAATTTTTTACACATGATTGATATACAAATTTCCCATGTTTTCCTAATGTTTCGGAATTTTTGGAGTTACAGAAGTATGGCCATTGTTCAGATCATTACAGACTGTTCTGTTTTTGACAGATTCTGTTTTTATTGCATTGTTTGCTTGTTTTAATGAATCTATGGATTGTATCGGGGGGTATAAGTCATGGTGAAGTTAGAATATAGTAGGTATTATGCAATAATGAAATATGAATGGGTTTACAACAGTACCTAAAGTTTATGACTTGTTATACTAACGGATCTCACAAGTTTTCTGTTAAGTTTTGTGTGCTGAAGTTTTCAAGTTTTGAGTGAGATCACGATTGATGAAGGGATAAGGAGTGGCAATACCGTAAGCTTGGGGATGCCCAAGGCACCCCAAGGTAATATTCAAGGACACCCAAGACTCTAAGCTTGGGGATGCCTTGGATGGCATCCCCTCTTTCTTCTACCAACCATCGGTAAATTACTTGTAGCTATATTTTTATTCATCACATGATATGAGTTTTGCTTGGAGCGTCGTGTATTATATGAGTTTTTATTTGTTTGATTTTTAGTTTGCCACAATCATCTTTGCTGGACACACCTTTTTGAGAGAGACACATATTATTCATGATTTGTTAGAGTACTATATGTGCTTCACTTATATCTTTTGAGCTAGGCAGTTGCTCTAGTACTTCACTTATATCTTTTAGAGCACGACGACGATTATATTTTAAAGAAATAGTTGCACTATCATGCTTCACTTATATCATTTTTAGAGTTTGATAAGTAGTAATGGCAATTAGCACGGGTTATGAATTTGGTCCTAATATGATAGGTATTCAAGAGGGATATAATAAAAACTTTCATCTAGATCACTGAACATGATAAGTTTGATTCCTTGCAATAGTTTTGCGATATAAAGATGGTAATATGTGGGAGGTAATAGTGAATGATAGTGGTTTAGTAAGAATATTGGTGTTAACATTTGTGATTCCCGAAGCATGCACGTATAGTCTCTCGTTATGCTAAGAAGTTGGAGCATGATTTACTATTGATTGTCTTCCTTATGACTGGCGGCCGGGGACGAGCGATGGTCTTTTCCTACCAATCTACCCCCTAGGGGCATGCGCAGTAGTACTTTGCTTTGAGGGTTAATAAACTTTCACAATAAGTATGTGAGTTCTTTATGACTAATGTGAGTCCATGGATTATACGCACTCTCACCTTTCCGCAATTTGCTAGCCTCTTCGGTAATGTGCATTGCCCTTTCTCACCTCGAGATGTGGTGCAAACTTTGCCGGTGCATCCAAACCCCGTGATATGATACACTCTTTCACACATAAGCCTCCTTATATCTTCCTCAAAACAACCAACGTACCTACCTATTATGGCATTTCCATAGCCATTCCGGGATATATTGCCATGCAACTTCCACCGTTCCGTTTTTATGACACACATCATCATTGTCATATTGCTTTACATGATCATATAACTGACATAATATTTGTGGTTCCGCCACCGTTCATCATTTTTTATAAATGTTACGCTAGATCATTGCACATCTTGGTACACCGCCAGAGGCATTCATATAGAGTCATATTTTGTTCTAGTATCGAGTTGTAAGTATATAGAAGTGTGATGATCATCATTATTCATTACAAGAGCACTGTCCTGCTACTTCTTGAGCCTGCGTTGGTTTTTCCCTTGAAGAGGAAAGGGTGATGCAGCAAAGTAGAGATAAGTATTTCCCTCAGTTGAGAACCAAGGTATCAATCCAGTAGGAGGAACACATAAGTCAGCAATGGTTGCACCTACACAAATAAACAAATACTTGCACCCAACGCGATAAAGGGGTTGTCAATCCCTTCACGGTTACTTGCAAGGATGAGATCTGATAGTGATAGATATAAAAGATAATTAAAAGTGCAAAATAAAATAAAGGTAAATAAATTGTAGCAAGGTATTTTTGTATTTTTGATTTAAAAGATCTGAAAATATTATGATAAAAATAGACCCGGGGGCCATAGTTTTCACTAGAGGCTTCTCTCTTGAAAGAAAGCATACGATGGGTAAACAAATTACTGTTGAGCAATTGATAGAAAAGTGAATAATTATGACGAGATCTAAGGCAATGATCATGAATATAGGCATCACATCCGTGACAAGTAGACCGACTCCTGCCTGCATCTACTAATATTACTCCACACATCCACCGCTATCCAGTATGCATCTAGTGTATTAAGTTAACAAGAATGGAGTAATGCCTTAAGCAAGATGACATGATGTAGAGGGATAGATCCAAACAATATGAACAAACCGCATCTTTTTATCCTTAATGGCAACAATACAATACATGTCATGTCCCTTTCTGTCATTGGGATTGAGCACCGCAAGATTGAACCCAATACAAAGCACCTCTCCCACTGCAAGAAAAATAAATCTAGTTGGTCAAACCAAATCAATAGGCCGGAGAGAAATACAAAGCTATCTTAATCATGCATAAAAGAGTTCAGAGAAGACTCAAATAATATTCATAGATAATCTGATCATAAACCCGCAATTCATCGGATCTCAACAAACACACCACAAAAGAAGATTACATTGAATAGATCTCCAAGAACATCAAGGATAACATTGTATTGAAGATCAAATAGAGAGAAGAGTCCATCTAGATACTAGTTATGGACCCGTAGGTCTGTGGTAAACTGCTCACACATCATCAGAAGGGCAGAAATGTTGATGTAGAAGCCCTCCATGGTCGAATCCCCCTCCGGCAGAGTACCGAAAAAGGCCTCCAGATGGGATCTCGTGGTTTTGGAACTTGCGGCAGCGGAAAAGTATTTTTGGTGTGCCCTCTGGTCTACGGGGAACATTTGGGAATTTATAGAAGAAGAATTAGGGTTGGAAGTGTCACAGGGGGCCTACAAGCTTGGGGGGCGCCCCCCCTAGGGCATGCCCTCCGAGCTTGTGGCCATCCCGCGGCTCTCCTGGCCTCCTCCCGAAGCTTCCAGGGTGTCTTGTGGTCCAAGAAAAATCGTCAAAATTTTTCGTCCCGTTTGGACTCCGTTTGGTATTGATTTTCTGTAAAGACAAAAACAAGGGAAAAAACAACAACTGGCACTTGGCACTAGGTTAATAGGTTAGTCCCAAAAAATGATATAAAATAGCATAATAATGCATATAAAACATCCAAGATTGATAATATAATAGCATGGGACAATAAAAAATTATAGATACGTTGGAGACGTATCAAGCATCCCCAAGCTTAATTCCTGCTCGTCCCCGAGTAGGTAAATGATAAAAACAAATTTTTTGATGTGGAATGCTACCTAACATGTTTATCATGTAATCTTTCTTTATGTGGCATGAATATTAAGATCCGTAAGATTCAAAACAAAAGTTTTATATTGACATAAAACAATAATACTTCCAGCATACTAAAAACAATCATGTGTTTTCAAAATATAATGGCTAAAGAAAGTTATCGCTACAAAATCATATAGTCTTGTCATGATCCATCTTCTTAACACAAAGTATTTATCATGCACAACCCGGATGACAAACCAAGCAATTGGTTCATACTTTTTAACACGCTTCGGCTTTTTCAACTCTCACACAATACATGAGCATGAGCCATGAATATAGCACTATGGGTGGAATAGAATATGATGTTGGAGGTTGTGTGGAGAAGACAGAAAAGGAGAAAGTCTCACATTGACAAGGCTAATCAACGGGCTATGGAGATGCCCATCAATTGATGTCAATGCAAGGAGTAGGGATTGGCATGCAACAGATGCACTAGAGCTATGAGTGTATGAAAGCTCAAAAGAAAACTAAGTGGGTGTGCATCCAACTTGCTTGCTTATGAAGACCTCGGGCATTTGAGGAAGCCCATCATTGGAATATACAAGCCAAGTTCTATACTGAAAAATTCCCACTAGTAATATATGAAAGTGACAAAATAGGAGACTCTCTATCATGAAGAACATGGTGCTACTTTGAAGCACAAGTGTGGAAAAGGATAGTAACATTGTCCCTTCTCTCTTTTTCTCTCATTTTTTATATATATTTTCTCTTTTTTTGGCTCTTTGGCCTTTTTTATTTTGGGCTCTTTGGCCTCTTTTCTTTTCGTCTGGAGTCTCATCCCGACTTGTGGGGGAACCATAGTCTCCATAATCCTTTCCTCACATGGGACAATGCTCTAATAATGATGATCATCACACTTTCATTTACTTACAACTCAAGAATTACAACTCGATACTAGAACAAAGATATGACTCTATATGAATGCCTCCGGTGGTGTACTGGGATGTGCAATGATCTAGCGTGACATGTATAAAAAAATATGAATGGTGGCCAAGCCACAAATACCATGTCAACTATATGATCATGCAAAGCAATATGACAAAGATGATATGTGTCATCATAAAACGGAACGGTGGAAGTTGCATGGCAATATATCTCGGAATGGCTATGGAAATGCCATATAGGTAGGTATGCTGGCTGTTTTGAGGAAGATATAAGGTGGCTTATGTGTGAAAGAGCGTATCATATCACGGGGTTTGGATGCACCGGCGAAGTTTGGACCAACTCTCAAGGTGAGAAAGGGCAATGCACGGTACCGAAGAGGCTAGCAAATTGCAGAAAGGTGAGAGTGCGTATAATCCATGGACTCACATTAGTCATAATGAACTCACATACTTAGTGCAAAATTTTATTAGCCTGATATGTCTCTGTCGTATCTACTTTTCCTAACGCTTTTGCTCTTGTTTTAAACTCTAATATGCATGATTTCAATGAAACTAACCCGGACTGACGCTGTTTTCAGCACAACTACCATGGTGTTGTTTTTGTGCAGAAATAAAAGTTCTCAGAATTGGACGAAACTTTTCGGAGTATTATTTCTGAATAAAAGAAAAATACTGGAACCAAGACCCACTGGAGGGGGGGCCCAGCTGCCCACTATGCACAAGGGCACACCACCCCCCTCTGGCGCGCCCTGGTGGGTAGTGGGGCCCACAAGGCTCCGCTGACTCTAACTCCAACTCTATAAAATCCTATTTTTGGACAAAAAATAGGAGAGGAAGTTTCATCCCATTTTACAATACAGAGCCACCGCCACCTACTGTTCTTCATTGCGAGGCCAGATCTGGAGTCCGTTCGGGGCTCCGAAGAGGGGGATCTTCCGTCTTCGTCATCATCAACCATCCTCCATCACCAATTTCATGATGCTCACCGCGGGGAGTGAGTAATTCCTTTGTAGGCTTGCTGGTTGGTGATGGGTTGGATGAGATTCATCATGTAATCGAGTTAGTTTTGTTAGGGCTTGATCCCTAGTATCCACTATGTTCTTAGATTGATGTTGATATGACTTTGCTATGCTTAATGCTTGTCACCAGGGCCCGAGTGCCATGATTTCAGATATGAACCATTTATGTTTTCATCAATATATCTATGTTCTTGATCCGATCTTGCAAGTTATATGCACCTATTACGAGTTATGATCCGCATACCCCAAAGTGACAACAATTGGGATTCTTTCCGGCGATTACCGTAATTTGAGGAGTTCATGTATTCACTATGTGTTAATGCTTTGTTCCGGTTCTCTATTAAAAGGAGGCCTTAATATCCCTTAGTTTTCTTATGGACCCCGCTGCCACGGGAGGGTAGGATAAAAGATGTCATGCATGTTCTTTTCCATAAGCACGTATGATTATTTACGGAATACATGCCTACATTACATTGATGAACTGGAGCTAGTTCTGTGTAGCCCTAGGTTATGTCTGTTATATGATGAATATTATCCAACGCTATCACCAATCCAATGCCGACGAGCTTTCACATATTGTTCTTGCTAAGTTACTACTGATGTTACTACTTTTACAACTGCTACAAAACTACTGCTACTACTATTACTGTTACTGTCATTGCTAATGCTATCAAACTATCATACTACTGTGCTAGTGATCACGCTGCTGCAGATATTTAGTCTCCAGGTGTGGTTGAATTGAAAACTCAACTGCTAATACTTACAAATATTCTTTGGCTTCCCTTGTGTCGAATCAATAAATTTGGGTTGAATACTCTACCCTCGAAAACTGTTGCAATGCCCTATATTTGTGGGTTGTCAAGACCTTTTTCTAGCGCCATTGCCGGGGAGCATGGCTATATTTGCCGAGTCACTTGGGATTTATATATGTTGATCACTATAAAGATTATTAAGGATGATAGAACCAAGATCATTCCCTCTAAGATGAGGGGAGGTAAGGAACTGTTATCTAGCTCTGCACTTGATTCACCTTCTGTTTTGAGTAAGCTTGCAACACCACCACCTGCTATTAATTCTTATATGTCGCAAGTAATTGATGATGCTACTTCTGCTATGAATGATGCTAGTACCTTGTTTGATAAGACTGTGCCACTAAGTGAATTTCTTGACGAACAACTTGCTAGAGCTAAAGAAATTGAGAATGCTGAAACCAATGAAATGACTGAAACTGATGAAGTTATTGAAACTGAAAATTGTGAAACACCCATTAGACCTAGTGCCCCTAGATATGAATTGCCTAAGATACCTGAGGGTTATGTTATGGATGGATAGGTAGCTAGAGACTTTCTTGCTCGTAAGGATAGAGATGATCTTAAGAAATTACTATGCAAGTTGAAAGAAAAATCTTTGAATGCTAGAATGAAATATGATCCTAAGTTTGCTACTTCACCTGTCTTTATTACTGATAAGGATTATGAATTCTATGTCGACCCAGAGTTAATTACTTTGGTTGAATCTAATCCTTTCCATTGCTATGAAACTGAAATTGTTATGGCACATCTTACTAAATGAAATGATATAGCCACCCTATTTGCTCATGATGAAAAAATTTGCTACTACTATATTCTCAAGTTATTTCCATTCTCATTAAAGAGTGATGATAATATATGGTACAATACTGTTGCTCCTGGTTGTGTGCGTAGTCCCTAGGATATGATTTATTACTTCTTTGAAAAATATTTTCCTGCTCATAAGAAACAAGCTGCATTACACGAAATATTTAACTTTGTGCGAATTGAAGAAGAGAGTCTCCCACAAGCTTGGGGGAGGCTTCTCCAATTACTTAATTCTTTGCCTGATCATCCTCTCAAGAAAAATGAAATACTTGATATTTTCTATAATGGACTAACCGATGCTTCTAGGGATTTCCTAGATAGTTGTGCTAGTTGTGTTTTTAGGGAACTAACTCTTGAACAAGCTAAGGAATTATTGGATAATATATTGAAGAATTATGATGATTGGACACTTCCTGAACCACCGCCTAAACCCACTCCGAAGAAGAGGGTTGTTTTATTTCTCTGTCCTAAAGATATGCAAGAAGCAAAGAAATGTATGAGGGAAAAGGGTATTAAAGCTGAAGATGTTAAGAATTTACCACCTATTGAAGAAATACATGGCCTTGACACACCACCACAGGTGGTAGAGGTAAATTATCTTTTAAAATTTGATGAAGGTGACATCCCTTATAATAAACGCCCTAGTCAATGCTTGTATGAATTTTATAACTACATCATGAAGCAAGATCATTTCAATGCAAATGTTATGAAATTGTTAAAACAAAATGCTGATATGATTGAACACTTGAGTGACCTGTTGTTTAGAATTGTTAATGATGTTAAAGGTGTTAGTAAACATGCTTCTATGGTTCAAGCTCAGTTAGAACAAGTTGCTAAATTTCAAATTGAGTTGCTCAATGAAATGAATAATAATATGAATGATCATGCTGTTAGAGTAATGACTAGAGGGGGCAGGAGCCACTTTATCCTGAAGGTCACCCTAAAAGAATTGAACAAGACTCTCAAAGAATTAATGTAGATGCACCTAGTCCTACTAAAAAGAAAAAGAAAAAGAAAAAGGAAAATGATAGGACTTTGCATACTTCTAGTGAACCTGAGGTAGAAAAACCTTTTGAAGATAACAATGATGTCTCTATCTCTGATGCTGAAACTCAATCTGGTAATGAAGATTCACCTAGTGATAATGAAAATGATAATGATGATGTTCATGAAGATACCCAACCAAACAATGAAAAAGAACTAGATAATGATGTTGAAATAGAACCTGCTGTTGATCTTGATAACCCACAACCTAAAAATAAACGCTATGATAAAAGAGACTTTATTGCTAGAAAAAATGGTAAAGAAAGAGAACCATGGGTTCAAAAAACCCATGCCCTTTACACCTAAACAATCTAAGAAAAAGGATGAGGAAGAGTTTGAACGCTTTGCTGGAATTCTTAGGCCAGTCTTTGTGCGTACTCGTTTGACTGATATTTTAAAGATGGCCCCTTATGTTAAATACATGAAGGATATTATCACCGATAAAAGACAAATACCCGAAGTTGAAATCTCCACCATGCTTGCTAATTATTATTTTAAGGATGGAGTACCTAAGAAACTAGGAGATCCAGGAATACCAACTATACCATGCTCCATTAAAAGAAGTTATGCCAAAACTGCCTTATGTGATTTGGGAGCCGGTGTTAGTGTTATGCCTTTCGCTTTATACAAAAGACTTGATTTGAATAAACTCACACCTACTGAAATATCTTTGCAAATGGCTGACAAATCAACTGCCATACCTATCGGTATTTGTGAGGATGTGCCCATTGTTGTTGCAAATGTTACTATCTTAACAGACTTTGTTATACTTGAGATGCCCGAGGACGACAACATGTCGATTATCCTTGGTAGACCCTTTTTGAATAGTGCAGGGGCTGTTATTGATTGCAATAAAACCAAAGTCACTTTTCATATTAATGGTAATGAGCATACGATGCACTTTCCGAAGAAACAATTTCAAGTGAATTGTATTAATGTTATTGAAAAGACTCCGACTATTACTATTAGAAGTTTTCAACTCCCTCTTCCTACTGCCAAAAAGAAAGATGAAATACTTATTTTTGGGGATATGCATATCCCCGTTGAGGTAACCTAGTGTTTTACGAAAATTCTTCGGGTTCATGCTAATCGAAAGTGGTTGTTAATAAGACTTGATCAACCTTATTAATGGATTATTTTCGAGAGGCATGTGGTCCATGAATTTAGTAAGCACAACCTTCTGTACCCAATTTTTGTTTTATGTTTTTTTAGTTAAATACAATAAAATGCCATGTTTATCTTGTTTTCTGAATTATCCGTGCAATAAAAAAGTGCCCAAAAATAAAAGTGCCCAGAATGACCTGAAATTTATACACGATTTTTTTCTGAATAGTTAAGAATTTCTGGTACTAATAACATCACAGGGGGGGTGTTCCAGGTGCCCACTGGGCGCCAGGGCGTGCCACACCTACCTGGCATGCTCTGGTGGGTAGTGGGCCCCATAAGGCCCCCCTCACTCACATCTTTAGCTCACTTCGTCACCTACCTCCAGAAAAAAAATCTCTGTAGCTCACTCTCTCATGTTCTTGCTCTCAAACCCAGGAATTTCGATCTCTTTGCTCGGAGCTCCATTTCCGAAACTGTTTTGGGGGATTGCTACTTGGTATGTGACTCCTCCATTGCTCCAATTAGTTTTTGTTCTAGTGGTTTATATTTTGAGTAATTAGCTACTCTTGGTGCTAGTGTAAATGAGCTTGCAAGTTGAATTCTTTGAGTTCCAAGTAGTTTGAATGTTTGATATAGCCTCTAGACATCCATATGAGTAGCCACTATCAATCTTATGAAGTTTTATTGATATCATTTGGTGGTCCAAATTTTTTCAAAATTTGTTCTTGGGAAGATGGATTTCTTCCGGAGCAGTTCCTCTAAAAGAAATGCCAAGGGAGTCACCGGTGAATCATTAGATGGTGACATCAACACTCCGCGTTGGACGGAGGTCCGACCGTGCGAATGGCCGCACATTGCCTTCATGAATGAAGCCGGATTCCACCAAGAATTCACGCAATTCATTGGAAATGCTGGACTTACCAACTTCCTCGCAGATGAGTGTGACCAACATCACGTCCTTACAAATTCTTTTGTGGAAAACTTTCATTTCCTGAATAGGCTCGAACCTCCCGAGGTGGAGTTTGATTTATATTCTGAAACCCGTCAGATACCGCTTACTAAATTTTGTGAGATATGTTTGATTCCCTCTGATGGGGAATTAAGAGAGCCTGGACCGGCAGAGTTTGATGGTTTCCTCCGCACTTTAACTATGGGAGAGGAAAGGGGCGTGTCGAAAGCCACAACCACTAGTTTGCAATTTCCTTCTGTGCACTACTTTGCTCTTTTCATAACGAAATGCTTAACTACTAGAGAGAAGGGCAGTATACTCAGTGCCCCTGACCGTGCCATTTTACGCCGTGCACTTCACAATGACCATACCTATAACCTAGGGGCTATCATTGCATGCCGTCTGCACACTAATAGGACTAAGGGTAAAATTCATGGTGGCATTTATGCCACTCGCTTAGCGAGATGTTTCAATGTTCAGATACGCCACCATGATTATCCGTTGCCCAGAGTTTATTTAGATCACCAAATGATGGAGGCCCATCACTTTATTGATGCTCCTGTGCCTCCTCACCACATTCGTTATAACCTGCTATTCAGTGAGAATGCCCGTGATATTATCCCATTGCGTACACCTGCTTTGTTTGACTCTTATGCCAGGAACGGATACACCGTCTGATAACCCACAAGTATAGGGGATCGCAACAGTTTTCGAGGGTAGAGTATTCAACCCAAATTTATTGATTCGACACAAGGGGAGCCAAAGAATATTCACGAGTATTAGCAGCTGAGTTGTCAATTCAACCACACCTGAAAGACTTAATATCTGCAACAAAGTATTTAGTAGCAAAGTAATATGGAAGTAACGGTAACAATGGCAAAAGTAACAGTAGCAGTTTTGTAGTGATTGTAACAGTAGCAACGACAAAGTAACTGAGCAAAGATCAATATGTGAAAAGCTCGTAGGCATTGGATCGACAATGATAATTGTGTTGGATAATATTCATCATGTAGCAGTCATAACCTAGGGTGACATAGAACTAGCTCCAATTCATTAATATAATGTAGGCATGTATTCTGTATATAGTCATACGTGCTTATGGAAAAGAACTTGCATGACATCTTTTGTCCTACCCTCCCGTGGCAGCGGGGTCCTAATGGAAACTAAGGGATATTAAGGCCTCCTTTTAATAGATAATTGGACCAAAGCATTAGCACTTAGTGAATACATGAACTCCTCAAACTACGGTAATCAACGGAAAGAATCCCAATTATTGTCACCTTGGGGCATGCGGATCATAACTCGTAATAGGTGTCTACAACTTGCAAGATAGGATCACGAACTCACATATATTCATGAAAACAAAATAGGTTCAGATCTGAAATCATGGCACTCGGGCCCTAGTGACAAGCATTAAGCATAGCAAAGTCACAACAACATCAATCTCAAAACATAGTGGATACTAGGGATCAAATCCTAACAAAACTAACTCGATTACATGATAAATCTCATCCAACCCATCACCGTCCTGCAAGCCTACGATGGAATTACTCACGCACGGCGGTGAGCATCATGAAATTGGTGATGGAGGAAGGTTGATGATGATGATGGCGACGAATCCCCCTCTCCAGAGCCCCGAACGGACTCCAGATCAGCCCTCTCGATGAAGAACAGGAGGCGGCGGTGGCTCCGTATCGTAAAACGCGATGAATCCTTCTCTCTGATTTTTTTTCTCCCCGAATAGGGTTATATAGAGTTGGAGTTAGGGTCGGAGGAGGTCTAGGGGGCCCACAAGCCCTTTAGGCTGGCCCCAGGGGGGCGTGCACCCCAAGCTTGTGGCCTCTGGGTGGACCCCCTCTGGTTAATTCTTGCGCCAGTATTTTTTACATATTCCAAAAATATTCTCCGTAAATTTTCAGGTCAATCTGAGAACTTTGATTTCTGCACAAAAATAACACCATGGCAATTCTGCTGAAACAGCGTCAGTCCGAGTTAGTTCCATTCAAATCATGCAAATTAGAGTCCAAAACAAGGGCAAAAGAGTTTGGAAAAGTAGATACGATGGAGACGTATCAACTCCCCCAAGCTTAACACATAGCTTGTCCTCAAGCAATTTAGTTGACAAACTGAAAGTGACAAAGAAAAACTTTTACAAACTCTGTTTGATCTTGTTGTTGCAAATTTGTATAGCCAGTATTCAGGTTTTCAGCAAAGATTATGAACTAACCATATTCACAATAACATTTAGGTCTCACATTTACTCATATCAATGGCATAATCAACTAGCGAGCAATAATAATAAATCTCGGATGACAACACTTTTTCAAAACAATCATGATATAATATGACAAAATGGTATCTCGCTAGCCCTTTCTGAGACCGCAAAACATAAATGCAGAGCACCCCTGAAGATCAAGGACTGACTAGACATTATAATTCATGGCAAAAGAGTTCCAGTCACACTCATACTCAACATCAATTAATAACAAAGCATAAAAATGACAGTAGTGCTCTCCAGCTGGTGCTTTTTATAAGAGGATGATGACTCAACAATAAAAGTAAATAGACAGGCCCTTCACAGAGGGAAGCAGGGATTTGCAGAGGTGACAGAGCTCGGAGCTTTTAAAACAGAGATAAATATAATTTTGAGCGGTATGCTTTCATTGTCAACATAACAACCAAGAGATCTCACTATCTTCCATGCTAGATACATTATAGGCGGTTCCCAAACAGAATGGTAAAGTTTTTACTCCCCCTCCACCAACGATCACACTCCACGGCTAGCCGAATTCACGGGTGCCGTCCATACCAACAACAGTCCTAGGGGAGTTTTGTTTAATGATTATATTTTGATTTGATTTTGAGCATGGAACTGGGCATCCCAATTACCAGCCACTTTCTCATGAATGACAAGTGAATAAACACTCATCGTGAGAATAACCCACCTAGCATGGAAGATACTAACAACCCCCAGTCACTACATGAGCGATTCGGGCATACAAAACCGATTATTATTTGAAGGTTTAGAGTTTGGCACATGCAAATTTACTTGGAACGGCAGGTAAATACCGCATATAGGTAGGTATGGTGGACTCATATGGAACAACTTTGGGTTTGAGGAAGTGGATGCACAAGCAGTATTCCCGCTTAGTACAAGTGAAGGCTAGCAAAAGATTGAGGAGCGACCAACTAGAGAGCGACAACGGTCATAAACATGCATTGAGATTAATCAACATTGAGTGCAAGTATGAGTAGGATATAAATCACCATGAACATAAATATCATGGAGGCTATGTTGTTTTTGATTCAACTTGCGTGAGCATGTGCCAAGTCAAGCCACTTAAATCATTCAAAGGAGGATCCCATCCTATCATACTACATCACAACCATTTTAAATTGCATGTTGGCACACAAGACAAACCATTATCCACTCCTAGCTAATTAAACATGGCATGAGTAACTATAATCTCTAATTGTCATTGTAAACATGTTTCATTCATAATAGGTTGAATCAGGAACGATGAGCTAATCATATTTACAAAAACAAAATAGGTCGAGTTCGTACCAGCTTTTCTCCATCTCAATCATTTCATCATATATCGTCATTATTGCCTTTCACTTGCACGACCGAATGGTGTGAATAATAATAAGAGTGCATGTGCATTGGACTAAGCTGGAATCTGCAAACATTTATTCAAAGGAGAAGACAAGGTAATATGGGCTCTTTGTTAGATCAACAATAATGCATATGATAGCCACTCAACATTTTCATCACGGTCTTCTCCTTACGACCCAAAGAAAAGAAAAGAATTTCAAAGAAACACACTGAAATATTTTTGGAGTTTTTGTTTTTCTGAAGAAAGTAAAATGAAAACGAGAAAAACTATTTACACGGGAAAGCTCCCAACAAGCAAAAGAAGAACAAGAAATCTTTTTGGGTTTTCTTTTAGGGATAATTGGTTTTATACCCTTAGTTGTGTCCCCCTCATCAGGATTGCCCCTAGTTTCTGAAAACACGTGGTCTTGCCCAACCCACTTTGGCGTCTTGTGCTTTTTCCCTTTGACCATTTGACCATCACTTTGAAAACTTCGTAACTAATTCATACTAAATCAGAAA
This sequence comes from Thinopyrum elongatum, assembly GCA_011799875.1. NCBI lineage: Eukaryota > Viridiplantae > Streptophyta > Magnoliopsida > Poales > Poaceae > Thinopyrum > Thinopyrum elongatum. Next base: position 220,606,623 of record CM022301.1, on the reverse strand, counting down.
AATGCAAATAAGATACCGAAATGTTCGTAAAAACATCACTTGTATGTCAATATCACTTGCATTCATGGCAAAACTGTTGGTAAGTGCCCATACGAGTTTTAGCTCTTGTCATACCACCATGAACAGTAAAATCTAAAAAAAAATCGAAACAAAAGTTGGTGGCAAAGAATGACAAATGTTTCAAGTGCTTGCCAAGTTTCATCGGGGAATGACATTCGTGGAAGTCGTGGCAAAAAAAACAATCAACACTCAAAAAAAGATTTTTTTTGCCATGACTTCCATGAATGGCATTCCCTGACGAAACTTGGCAAGCACTTAAAACATTTGTCATTCTTTTCCACCAACTTTTTTTGAATTTTTGAATTTTTTTAGATTTTACTGTTCATGGTGGTATGATAAGAGCTAAAACTTGGATCGGCACTTACCAACACTTTTGTCATGAATGCAAGTGACATTGACATATAGGTGGTGTTTTTCCGAACATTGTGGTATCTTATTTGTCGGTGTACTAAGTATTGGGCCACTAGTACCCTGTACTTGTGCACGGGCAGTTGTAGCCATCCTCGCGGCAAGGCTTGCCGGGGAACAGTTCGAGGTTGATTCAAGCCACCAAAGAAATCATCCAGTCAGAGATCTGAGGATCAGCAGATAAGAAGAGCTGGAATCCGAAGGCCAGCTTCCCCAGCAAGATCTTGCCGGGGTGGCCTGCGGAGCTCGGCAAGGCTTGGCGCCCGGCAAGGCTTGGCGCCTAGCAAGGTTTTGTTGCTGTGCCACCGCTCTAGTACAGCGACAAACCCGACATTCTGGGTCCTTCTTTGGATGCGTGGTGACGCGCCAGTGGAGGAGAGCTTAAGCGGTGCTGATGGGATGGCCCCTTTTTCCATCCCCAAGAAAGTAAGGACACCTAGACGGAGACCTCACGGTGCATTAAATGCGTTCGTCCTAATCCGTCAGGGGTTAGGTATGATGACCCTGTAGCTACTTTACACCTCAATGTATGTACATTTTGCCACTGTGGTGACCCCTTTGAGCATATAAAAGGAGGCCCAAGGCAACTGCTACAGGGGAGGAGAACTTCTGGCCCATTCTGCACGTGTAGCTGCTCTTTGAACATACTGTTCACTGCGAGCTCTCCTGGAGGCTGGGCTCAAGAACACTAATGAGAACACAAGGCAGGAGTAGGGTTTTACGCGGATCAGCGGCCTGAACCTGGGTAAAATCTTCCCGCGTCGATCGTTGGTTCTGCTCTTTGCGCATACCTCTCCCCCCACCGAATCGTAAAGGGGTCCCTTAGGATCCCATAGGTGTCGCACCCCGACATCTTTGGCGCCCCAGGTAGGGGGATCGAAGGTTGCATGAACATGATCTAGTGATCGGTGCCTTAGTTTCTTCATCATCTTCATCATCATGCCACCCAAGAAGAAGAGCGATGTGACGGCGCAACCATCCACGTCCGTTTTACCTGAGCCTTCGCGTACAGGCGATGGCGTGGGTGCAGAAGGAAGAGGACTAGAACCCCCACGGTGTTCTGGTGACCCGAGCCAGGCGAGCGACATCGTTCGCAGTGGCAGCGGTAACCTACACGCCGCTGGATCCAGAGACGGAGCTGTGTTGCCTACGGGTGGCACAATGAATTCCAGAGATCGGAGGACGCCTGCTGGAGCTCCCGCGCCGGCGCAAGCATCACGACCTACCCAGGTCGTGCACGACGACCGACGTCATGGCGTCCCCATGAAAAGATTCCTGTGCATCGATCCCAAGATGTGCGGGACCAGCATGCACACCAAGCTGCCGGCGGAGGTGGCGCACGGTGGCGTGACCGTGGTGGTGCTCCTTCTAACATGGCTAGGAGTCAGAGCACCTCACGTACCTCGCACCTGTCACCGCCGCCTACGCCAGCGAAAGCCTTGGCATGTGCGCAGCTGCTCCTCGATTTCCCTCCTGCCCCGGAGAAGATGGAGGAGTGGCAAGCTACTATCCAGAGCCTTATCGGCTTCGCCAACAAAGATGGGCCGCAAGAGGCAGGGCCCTCACAGCGAAGGCCCATCGATCCGGCGCGAGTCGATGTGGAGAAAACCGGAGGTGGTGCAACCACGGTGCACTCCCCTCAGCGGCCGACAACCCAGCAGGTCGACCGCCGTGAAGAAGTTTCCACGGCGTCATCCGATCCACGGATGCGCCGCGATCAGCGTCAAGTTCTCCAGGAACGAGGCAAGGAGGACGCTCGAACTACCATCGAGCGGCGACGGGAAGCGTGCTATCAGTCTGATAAGCGCGCATGGCCGGCTGTCGACGAGCCTGCGCCAGGGGACGTAGGAGACTTGCCTTATGAGGTAGGGACTCCAGCGTTTACCCGTGAGCTGCGGCAAGTCCAGTGGCCCAATTCCCGAACCTTCAAACCGGAGGTCCCAGAGAAATATGACGGTAAGACCCATCCCTCGGAGTTCCTGAGCATCTACACCATTGCGGTGCAGGCTGCCGGGGGCCGAGATGACAAGATACTTGCCAACTACTTCCCGTTGGTGCTCAAGCCCAACGTCAGGTCATGGTTGATGCATCTACCGGAGAATTCTATTTCTTCTTGGTCAGATCTGTGCCATCAGTTTGTTGGCACCTTTGTTGGAGGCCACCAAGCTCCTGGCCAAGAGAGTGATTTGCATATCATCCCTCAGAAGGAGGGCGAGTCCCTGCGCAAGTTTATGCAGAGGTTCAGCCGGGTGCAGTACAATATTCCTGACGTTCACCCTGCCGCTATCATTAGCGCGTTTCATCAGAACATGCGTAACCGCAGAATGCGGGAAGAGCTGGCGATGAACAAAGTCAGGAGTATTGCCGAGCTTTACGCTTTGGCCGATAAATGCGCTCGAGCCGAAGAGGGTAGGAAACTCCCTGGCGAGGCTGTTGGCGCGGCGGGCGAATCCAAAGATGAAGACGCCGCGACCCCATCAAGGAAAGGCCAGCGGCGGAACAGGAAACGCGGAGGCAAGGCCGTGCTTGCTGTCGAGGAATCCGGCAACCCCAGCGTCGCCAAGAAGGCCAAGATTGGTGACCCCGGCAAGGATCTTGCCGGGTGCCCTTCCTGTCAGGCCTTGGCGGCTGCCGACAAGCCGGAAAGCTCCGGCAAGCAGTATTGCAAGATCCATCGCACCAAGGGCCACGATCTCCAGAACTGCCGACAAGTTGAACAGCTTGCCGAGAAACAGAGGGCCGAATATGAAAGGCGAGATAAGGAGAAGGCCCAAGATGGTGCTGATGGATCTGGCAAGAAGCGCTGTGGCCGAGGGGGGCGCCGCGGCAAGGCCAAGCAATAGAAGGATAGGCCCGCTTGGGGCCGAGACAAAGAAGAAGATGATGATGAAGAAGATGATGAGTCCAGTGAGCAAGAATTCCAGAAAGCTACGGAGGCCATGTGTATCGATGGAGGTGCCTCGCTGCATTCTTCCCATCGTCGACTCAAACAGTGGGTGCGGGAAGTCAATGCAACAGAGCCATCACCAGATGCATGTAGGCCCCTGAAGTGGTCCAACACGCCTATCGTTTTCGACGCCGAGGATCACCCTGATCGCACAACTGTGGTCGGGTGCTTGCCATTGTTGGTCTCGCCAACAATTCGCAACCTCAAGGTGACGAAAATGCTAGTTGACGGTGGGGCCGGGCTAAACCTAATCTCACCGGATGTGCTCAAGAAGCTCCAAATTCCTGATGAGGACCTCGAAGAAACGGGTATGTTTCAAGGGGTCAATCCGGGAAGAACCCAGCCCAAGGGCAAGATTACGCTGCCGGTGACATTTGGTAGCGAGCTCAACTACAGGACCGAGAAGGTAGTGTTTGATGTCGCCAAGATCCCCATGTCATATAATGGGATCCTTGGTCGGCCAGCGCTGGCTAAGTTCATGGCGGCTTCACACTACGCATACAATGTTTTGAAGATGCCTGGGCCGTTGAGCGTCATCACCATCCATTGTGATAAGAAGGATGCGCTTATCTGTGCCGACCAACTTTACCGGGAAGCAGTTGCAGCACCTGCCATCAAGGCATCTGCTCCTGCCGCTGGAACTCCCGGGGGAAAGAAGAAGACCGGCAAGAACCTTGGCGCGAACTCCGACAAGCGCACCTCCTCGGAGTGCTGCGCTTCCATCGAGGATGCACCAGAGAGTTCCACCGGCAAGAACAAGAAATCCAAGGCTGCTCCACCGGAGACCAAGAAGGTGCCTGTCAGGGAGGACAGAACGGGGGGAACTTTCACCATAAGTTCCACCCTAGATGACAAATAGGAAAGCACGCTCGTTGCCTTCCTGCGGGCGAATGTCGACGTGTTTGCATGGCAACCGTCTGACATCCCCGGTGTTCCCAGGGAGGTAATTGAGCACCACCTTGCTGTCTGTCCCCACGCGCGGCCCGTCAAGCAGAGGGTCAGGAAGCAAGCCTTGGAGCGGCAAGAATTCATTGCCGAAGAAATCAGAAAGTTGGAGGCGGCAGGATTGGTCAAAGGAGTGCTTCATCCAACCTGGTTGGCCAATCCGGTTGTAGTGCGAAAAGTGAAAGGGAAATGGAGGCTTTGTATCGATTATACAGATATCAATAAAGCCTGTCCAAAAGATCCCTTTCCCTTGCCGCGCATCGACCAGATTGTGGATTCCACCGCTGGTTGTGATCTCCTGTCCTTCCTTAATGCCTATTCAGGGTATCATCAGATTTTCATGGCGAAAGAAGATGAAGAGAAGACCGCATTTATCACCCCATGTGGTACGTATTGTTTTATACGAATGCCTTTCGGGTTGAGAAGTGCTGGTTCGACATTTGCGAGAGCAATCCAAATTGGTTTTGAGCCTCAACTCCATAGAAATATGGAGGCGTATATGGATGATATAGTGGTCAAAACCAAAGACAAAGCGACGCTCATTCAAGATTTAGAAGAAACATTTGCAAATCTGCGCAAGATCAACTTGAAGCTCAATCCTGAGAAGTGCGTGTTCGGTGTTCCTTCCGGCAAGCTCCTCGGATTCTTTGTATCTTGCCGGGGAATCGAAGCAAACCCCGACAAGATCAAAGCTATTGAGCAAATTGAAGCGCCGAGACGTGTCAAGGATGTGCATCGTCTTGCCGGCTGTGTTGCTGCTCTAAGCAGGTTTATTTCCAAGTCTGCTGAGCGCGCCCTGCCCTTTTTCAAAATTTTGAAGAAGGCAGGTCCAATGAAATGGACTCCGGAAGCGGAGGCTGCGCTGCAAGATTTGAAGAAATGCCTTTCCTCTCCGCCGATGCTAGTCGCACCTAAACCACAAGAGCCGTTGCTGCTATATCTGGCAGCGACAAATCAAGTGGTTAGTGCCGCGCTAATGGCGTAGAGAGAGGCTGATGAGGAAACAACACCAGCGGCAGGACTGCCAGATGACGCGGCAAGATCTTTCCCGGCAAGGATTGATCCCGGCAAGACAAGATCTGTGCAGTCAGAAGAACCATTGCAGAAGAAAAATGTGGTGCAGCGCCCAGTCTATTTTGTCAGCTCTCTTTTACAAGGAGCTAGGTCAAGATATTCTGGCGTGCAGAAGTTGCTTTTCGGCCTTCTTATGGCCTCGAGGAAGCTGCACCATTATTTTCAAGCACATGAAATCACCGTCGTCACTCGCTTTCCGCTGCAACGGATTTTGCAAAATCCAGAAGCAACCGGCAGGATTGTGGAGTGGGCGTTGGAGTTGTCGAGCTTTGGCCTCAAGTTTGAAAGCACTTTGACAATTCAGAGTAGGGCCTTGGCGGAGTTCATTGCAGAATGGACCCCAACGCCGGACGAAGAGGTTCAAGAAACAACTCTCCCCGGCAAGGAAATCGATCAGCAATGGGTTATGTACTTTGACGGGGCTTTCTCGCTGCAAGGCGCAATTGCTGGCGTGCTGCTTATCGCACCCACCAGAGTGCACCTCAAGTACATAGTCCAAATGCATTTTCCCCGGGAGAGTTCAACCAACAACACAGCAGAATATGAGGGTCTGCTTGCCGGTCTTAGGATCGCGGCAGACCTTGGTATCAAAAAGCTCGTCATCAAAGGCGATTCACAGCTTGTCGTCAGGCAAGTTAACAAGAGTTATCAGAGTCCATTGATGCAAGCCTACATGGATGAAGTGAGAAAAATGGAAGAGCACTTTGACGGTCTGCAAATGGAGCACATTCCTCGTGCCGAGAACAGTATTGCTGATGACCTGTCAAAGCGTGCCGCCCTCAAGTTGCCTGTGGAACCAGGGACTTTTGTGCTCCATTTAACTCAACCATCCGTGGCGCCATCAATGCGGCAAGAAAAGAGAAGAAAGTTGAACTCTGGTCAGTACTTCCCGGCAGAGCTCCCGGGAGCCGCCGGCAAGGAAGTTGCCGAGATCGACATGCCTGCCGGGGAACAACAGGCTCCAGCAGGGCCTCAGGCCCTTGCTGTCGAGACAAACGTTCCCCCGGCGGAGGAGATGCCTTTAGTCCTAGCCGTCGAGCCTCAGGCTCCAGCATGGGCGCAACACATTGTCCATTTCCTTCAGACGGGAGAACTCCCGGAGGAACAAGAAGAAGCGGAAAGAGTAGCCCGTCGGTCTGTTATGTACAAGTTCGTCGATGACGTCCTGTACAGAAAGAGACCAAATGGTGTGAAATTGAAGTGCATTCCTCGGGAGGATGGGCTAGAGCTGTTGGCAGAAATACATGGAGGCATATGTGGTTCTCACATAGGATCAAGAGCACTTGCCGGGAAAGCATTCCGGCAAGGTTTCTTTTGGCCTACCGCTCTCCAGGATGCAACTGCACTAGTCACCAAGTGTGAAGCGTGCCAGTTTCATTCGAAGAAATTGCATCAACCAGCTCAGCTCTTCAGACAATCCCTCTCTCCTGGCCATTTTCGGTCTGGGGGCTCGACATACTGGGCCCTTTCCCCCGTGCTACCGGGGGCTTTGAGTACTTGTACGTTGCTATCGACAAGTTCACAAAGTGGCCGGAGGTGGAAGCAGTGAGGAAGGTGACAGCACAATCGGCTGTCAAGTTCCTTAAGGGGATAGTTTGCCATTTCGGTGTGCCCAACAGGATCATCACCGACAACGGCACGCAATTCACAAGTCGCACCTTCATGCAGTACGTCCAAGACCTTGGCGGCAAAATTTGTTTTGCCTCCGTTGCTCATCCGAGAAGCAACGGCCAAGCGGAGAGGGCCAATGCTGAAGTGCTGCGTGGTCTCAGGACCAGAACCTTTGACAGGCTGAAAAAGTGCGGAAGACGCTGTATTGATGAGTTGCCGGCGGTTCTTTGGTTAATCAGGACGACACCAAATCGAGCCACCGGCCAGATGCCCTTCGCTCTGGTCTACGGAGCGGAAGCAATTCTCCCCACGGAACTCACGTACGGATCACCTCGAGTGCTCGCTTATGATGAGCTTGAGCAAGAGCAACTGCGGCAAGATGACGCTGTGCTCCTTGAGGAGAATCGTCTTCAGGCTGCTGTGCGAGCTGCACGCTACCAGCAAGCTTTGCGCCGCTACCATAGCCGCAAAGTTCACGCCCGAAGCCTTGAGGAAGGCGACCTTGTTCTTCGGTGGATTCAGTCCGCCAAGAATTCAAACAAGTTGACGCCAAAGTGGGAAGGCCCTTATCGGGTAGTACGAGTCACCAGGCCCGGCGCTGTCCGCCTGGAGACCGAAGATGGCGTTCCAGTGAGCAATTCCTGGAATATCGAGCATCTTCGCAAGTTCTACCCGTAAGGCGCGGTTGCCGGGGGCCCCCGGCAACCACCCTTTTGTACAAGTTTTGCCGGCAAGGCATGTGATCCTTTGTACAAAGCCAGGCACAGACCCTGAGCACAGATGAATAGATTTAAGTGTTGTGCATTCCCTTATTGATTCCCATGTTCATATTTATATATGCATGTTGTCTAAGATGTTGTATGACACCTACTCCCGGTAAGTTCTAACGAACCGCCAAGGTTTCATATCTTTATTTTCTCTTCTTTCTTTTTCTTAAAAGACAGAAGGATTCCTCGCGTGCACATTTGCCGGGGGGGGGGGGGAAGGAGATATGAGTACCAGTTGGCGACGTTCGGAATCGACGCTTGCCGGAGGAAGGATAGCGACAGAAAGCTAAGTTCTAAAAACTTAGAACAAGTTTCTTTTATTGCAAAGTTATTTCCTTGGATGATTCTGACTCTTGTATGGAAAATCTGCACGCGAAGGAACCCTTGTTGTAATCAGTTGCGCCCTTATTTTGTTTCGAGTCCGCTCAACGATTTAAGTGGCTGCACTGAGAACACCAAGGAGTCTTGCCGGCCGCTGCGCCTCCAGCAGGCTGCTGAAGTCCCGCACCCAGCGCTCGCGGCAGGTTGCGCGCCGGCAAGTTTTTCAGTAAGCGTAGGGTGAACTCCATACATAAAAGAATCAGACAAGGAAAATAGCAAGCATGAACCTAAACATAGGCGAGTTATATTACATTAATGAGTTGCCGCAATTCTAACTTGAGACTTAATTGTCTTTGACATGGAATGACGACGGCAAGAAAAGGGGGAGCACTTAATCTCTGCGCTGGCCTTCGATCCTTTTGATGGAGTCCACCTTCTCAAGGATAGGCGCGATACGTTCTTCAAGCGCCTCGACATTTGTGTCCTTTGGCAGATGGCCGAGCGCGTTGGAGAGATCGATGCCGGGATTGCTGTGCACCACCTTGATAAGCACCTTGCGAAGGACGGCCCGGCAAAGCCGGCGAGTCTCGTTGGCCAATTGGGTCACCCGGCTAGACTGGAGCAACCTCAAGGCGTCGATGATGCTTTCAAAGAACATCGTCAACCTGGCACTTGAAGATATCCTTTCCTCGGAAGAATACCTGAAGTTTGACAGGCCCATGGTTGACAGTTCCGCCGTAAGCTTCTCCGCAGCGGCGATGAGACGTCCAGTCCAGATCTCCACCACCTTCTCATAATCGATTTAGGCGGCGGCAGCGCTCTTGAGCAGGTTCCTCTCTCCCTGGAGATCCTTGAGTAGAGCCTTCTCACGGGCCTTGCCAGCCTCGAGAGACTTCTGCAACATGGTCAGCTTCAATTCCAGAACTGCAATAGCATCAGCCGCAGAGGAGAGCTGCTTGGTTTTGTTAGACAGGGCAACTTGCATCTCCGCCAAGGTGTGGAGGGTTTTTTCCCTATCACCTTTGAGCGTCGAGAGCTCCTTGCCGTGCTCTTCGAGATCTACTTCCAGCTTCTTTACCTTGTCGCTCAGCTCGTTCTTGGCGGCCTCTGCAGCTTCGGCAGCATCGACGGCCTCCTTGAGCTTGCCGGCGTGACTTGCAGTCAGAGCTTCGAGCGCCTCTTTATGTTTTTGCTCCAGCTCCTGGGTCCGCCGCGAGACAAGCTTCTCGATATCTTCATCTTTGCTGCGAAGCTTGGCGGCGAGCGCCTGCTCACGTGCGGTGAGATCTTCCTCATGAGCATCAAGAGCAACGCGGCACCCCGTCAGGAGGGCATCTTCAGCAGCAATCCTTTGAGTAGCTTCATCCTGCGCCTTCTCCATATCAGATTGCTTCAGGAGGATCTCTGTCCACTGTTGGCTCACTTGTTCCCGGCCAGCAGTCAGCTCTTGGAGGGCCTCGGCGTACCAGACTTGCATTTGTTCGACGCGCCTCTGGAAATCTGCTTCGGCCGCCTCGACAACTGCCATTCTGGAATCCGCTTTATCCTTCCGGGCGCGGTGGAGAGCCTGGAGCTTGCGAAAATTCTCGTCCATGGCCTAAAGGAGCTGATCCTCTTCAGATTTGCCGCTGCTAGCGCTGGGATCGTCAACAACCTCGAGCCCGACAGCAGCGATGATTTCTTTGTCAAAGGCTTCTCCTTCGGGCGGTGCCCCAATGCTTGCCGTCCCCGGCAAGTTGACAAACAAGTTCTCGCCAACCTTGAGATATTTGCTGGATGAGGGGCCTTCAGATGTTGACGGTTGGTCTTCAGCAACCGCCTCACCAGTGGCAGGGGGCTCCGTGGTCGGTGCAGCGCCTAGCGCTCCTGCGGCAGGAATGCCGTCAGTACGGTCATCAGTCTCCTTGCCGCCCCCTTCAGTAGACTCCTTGGCGGGTTCCTCCTTTGCAGTCTTGGCGGCCTCCTCGCCAAGAGCACCACCGGCCTCGATAGTGGCGTCCTTGGCGGCCTCGCTGGCAGCGATCCTGTCTGCTTCGGCAGCGGCATCCCTGGCGGTCTCCTCGATGACAACATCAACGTCCATGTGTTCCATCACAGGGAACTCTGAAGGACGAAGGAGGGAAACAGAGTAAGATCAAGATTGAAGTTCGAAGGGACCAAAGACAGAGAGATAAGGGGAAGAGTAAGCGTTCTGAGGCAATCGATTACCTCCGTCGAGCTGTTGAGAGGTGGCCTCGCCCCTCCCGGCAACTTCGGTTGCCGGGGGAGGGTTGCCGGTGTCCATGCTTGCCGGCTCCTCCTCAGTTAAGATGGGCTCGTCAGTAGGATCTCTTGCCGGGGACGTGCTTGAGGGCGGCGTGGTCGATGAAGGTGGCACGACGGGGACGTCTTCCGACAACTCTCCTTGTTGCCGTTTTTCTCCTGCAAGCCCAAAGATATCAGCAGCAAGAATGGAAGCCTCGGCACCCGCCAGCGGAAAAAGAACAGTGAACTTACGCTGGGGGCTACGCTGGGGGCTGTGCTGGGGGCTGTGTTGAGGGCTGAGCTCCGGGCTGATGACGACAGTTTCTGGGATGCTCGTGGAGCCTTCCGGGGGCTCGTCGCCCGTGGAAGTCTTTGTCCTCTTCGTCATCCTCTCCAGCAAGGTTTCTGCATCACTGCAGAGACAATATAAGCAAGTCAGTAAGATTGATCCAAGATTGGAAAATAAAGGCTGTGGCAAAGCACTCACTCTTCTTCTTCCCGCTTCGGACTAAAGCCGAAGATGTCGAAATCGACCTCCGTTGCGATATCTGAGTGGGAAGGCGGAGGAGGGGTCCTAGGTCGCTTGGCTGTGGCAGGCGCCGGGGCAGCTTCTAGTGCGGTAGTGCGAGACACCCCTGCCGCTCCAGCAGTGGCCGCTGGTGTGGGTCTCATGCGCCGCGCAGGTTGCTGAGGAACCCCTTGCCGCGGTGCAGTCTTGCCGGCCACTTTCTTGTCGGGAGCCTCGCCACTCGAAGAAGGCTGGCTTGCCGGGATGCCAGATGCAGCCTTCCGAAGAACACGCTTCGTCTTCTTCGGGGCTGGGAGCTCTTCTTGCGGTTCTTCTTCGGCCGTGTCCTCGTCGGACGAGCTCTCAGCGGCTGTGCTGCTCTGTTCCCCGGCAGCTTTGTCCTTCCCGACAGGTTTTACCTCCACTACTACCTCTGCGTCGCTGGTTTCCCATTCTGTGAAGCCAACGCTGCCGGCCTCCGCGGCAAGATTTGCCTCCTCCACCCTAGTAGCAATGTATGCTACTTCTTGGTCGATGGTGGCTCGGATGAAGTCTGCCTCTTCCCGGACGGGCCTCTCCGTCAAGTTATCAAAAAACTTCTGTGCTTCCTCCTCGGTTGGCTCGGCCCAAGTCGCGTCAAGACCATGGGCGTTGAACATCGGCATGAAGGCGATGATTGACCCCAAGGCAGAGTTGTTGCACAAGGGGACAATCCTTGCCGGCAGCCGATGCTTGTCGTCACGCTGGAACAACTTTTGACGGAGAGCGCCAAGTTGCATAATAGTCAGATTATTATTCAACTCGGGGCGCAATCTCATAATGTCCGCCGCGTTTCGGTATTCCCAAGCTGGCCTTCCCCTATTCTGCAAGGGGGCGATGCGGCGGCGGAGAAAGTCGAAGCCAATCATCTCCATTGTCAGCCCGACAGCTTTCAGGCGGAGAATCCTGGTGGTGGCGATTGTGAGCCTTTCGTCGTCAGCGGCAAGACTGCTCCAGCCACTGCCGCGGACCGCCTTTTGTTTCCGGGGCAGACAAAATGGATGGGGATCTGCTTCCTTGATCCAGCACCATTCAGTCCGCCATTCGTCCCACTTTTCGCGGTAAACTCCTTCTGGGTATATTTCCTTATTCCAAGCCCTTGGAATCCAGGCGATAGAACCAGAGAGGGCCTCTCCCTTTTGGATGCGGGGGAAGAAGTAATGGCGGAAAAGGGTAGTGTTGGGAATCACTCCGGCGAAGTTTTCACAAAGATGGGCAAAGATGGACATGCACAGTACCGCATTCGGCGTGAAATCGAGAAGATGAAAGCCGTATGTGTACATGATATCATTGAAGAAGTCGAAAAATGGGGGGCAGAGCCCGCAATAGAAATACGCAGCGAAGAAGGGGTATCTGTCTGACCCACTTTTGGAACAAGAACCTGGAATCACGCGTGTGGCGGGGTGAGCCTGCGTCTCCTTCGCCCACATGCATTGGTACCGCCTCTTCAGAGCTTCTGCATCGAGCGACGGGGCGAAGACAGCATACTTCTTCCGCATCTTCACCAGTTCGCTCTCCGGGACATCAGCTTTCGCCTCCTTGCTCTTGCCTTTGCTGTCCTTGGGCGGCATGGCGGCTGTGAGGGCGGAAGCCGGGGGTGAAGCGAGCGTGGAAGCGGCGGGCGGAAGAGGGAAAGCTTCGCTCTGAGCTCGAGAGGAGGAAGGCGATGGCGACGGCCAGATTGAGAAGAAGAGGGGGGGTAAATAGGCGTGTGCCTCTGCGGCTTCTCCTTTTTATGGGGAAGGAGCGGGGCCGCCTCTTTTACTCCCCAATGTTAATGCGCCTCTACAGGCGCGTTGCAGTCGCAGCTTTTGAGGCACGCTTCCCATGTCGCGCGTTCGGCGCGTGTAGTGGGGGGCACAGTAAACGGGATATTTACGAGTAGTTAATCCTCTGCCACGTGTGCCCGTGCACTGTTTGGGCCTAGCCCAACAACGCCTCGCACTCGTGTATGGCCTAGGCCCGGGGGCTCCTGTCGGTGTACTAAGTATTGGGCCACTAGTACCCCGTACTTGTGCACGAGCAGTTGTAGCCATCCTCGCGGCAAGGCTTGTCGGGGAACAGTTCGAGGTTGATTCAAGCCACCAAAGAAATCATCCAGTCAGAGATCTGAGGATCAGCAGATAAGAAGAGCTGGAATCCGAAGGCCAGCTTCCCCAGCAAGATCTTGCCGGGGTTGCCTGCGGAGCCCGGCAAGGCTTGGCACCCGGCAAGGCTTGGCGCCCGGCAAGGCTCGGCGCCCGGCAAGGCTTGGCGCCCGGCAAGGTTTTATTGCTGTGCCACCGCTCTAGCACAGCGACAAACCCGACATTCTGGGTCCTTCTTTGGATGCGTGGTGACACGCCAGTGGAGGAGAGCTTAAGCGGTGCTGATGGGATGGCCCCTTTTTCCATCCCCAAGAAAGTAAGGACACCTAACCCTCATAATCCATTCAGGGGTTAGGTATGATGACCCTGTAGCTACTTTACACCTCATGTATGTATATTTTGCCACTGTGGTGACCCCTTTGAGCGTATAAAAGGAGGCCCAAGGCAACTGCTACAGGGGAGGAGAACTTCTGGCCCATTCTGCATGTGTAGCTACTCTTTGAACGTACTGTTCACTGCAAGCGCTCCTGGAGGCTTGGCTCAAGAACACTAATAAGAACACAAGGCAGGAGTAGGGTTTTACGCGGATCAGCGGCCCGAACCTGGGTAAAATCTTCCCGCGTCGATCGTTGGTTCTGCTCTTTGCGCATACCTCTCCCCCCGCTGAATCGTAAAGGGGTCCCTTAGGATCCCATAGGTGTCGCACCCCGACATATTTGCATTCTTCTGATTTAGTATGAATTAGTTATGAAGTTTTCAAAGTGACGGTCAAATGGTCAAAGGGCAAAAGCACAAGACGCCAAAGTGGGTTTGGCAAGACCACGTGTTTTCAAAAACTAGGGGCAATCCTGACGAGGGGGACACAACTAAGGGTATAAAACCAATTATCCCTTTCTTTTAATACTACTACTAAATAAACTAGAAAGAAAAACTAAAAAGAAGCGATAACTATTTTTTTTGGATTTTCTCAAAGTTTTTCAAACACACAAGAAGAAAGCAAGAAAAATAAACTAACATGGATAATACAATGAAAAAGTATGAACACCGACAACTGAAATGAGTGTGTGAACATGAATGTTATGTCGGTGAGAGATACGTACTCCCCCAAGCTTAGCCTTTAGGCCTAAGTTGGTCTAGGGCCACGGCTGGCCATGGTAAAATCCATGGTTGTAGTTGGGGTTGTACTCCCTCGCTCTCTCGTACTCGGCCGCCTCCTCTCTGGTTATGAAGTATCTTCGTTTTACCTAAGAGTCAAAGAAAGCAGAAGTGGGAAGGGTAATATGGACAGCGCGCTGCCTGTCAAAGATTAGTCTGTACTGAAAAGGCAACTCGCCCCCCTCAAGAAACTGGTAGCGTTCCTTAGCATCATAATCAAGGTAAGCGGGTGGTAGAGGAACATCATTTTCTTTAATTGGAACCCCAAGATACTGAGCTAAACGAGTGGCATAAATTCCACCAAAGAATTCTCCATCTTGAGCATTATTATGTAATCGACGTGCAATGATAGCCCCCAAATTAAATCATTTATCATTCATTACTGCGCTCTTAAGAACAATGAGATCGGAGGCGCAAATGTGGCTGTGATCATGTTTACCATTAATGCATCTACCTATAAAGAGAGCAAAGTAATGTAAAGCAGGAAAGTGAATGCTCCCTATGGTTGCTTGTGTTATGGTTCTGGTTTCTCCTACAGTAATGCTAGCAAGGAACTCAGAACAATCAGATTTACGAGGTTCAGTACAAATGCCCCATTGTGGAATTTTACATGCATCATTAAAATCTTCCAGGTCCATGGTAAATGATTTATCATAAAGATCAAATAAAATAGAATGTGTATTGTGCTGGACAGAATACTTAAATCTCCTCACAAAGGAATCGGTAAGGTTGTAGTACTGAGGACACTTATCTGACACAAAGTTCGTCAGCTCGGTGTTATGCACGTACGCATAAAATTCATCCTTGAAACCGACACGGGTCATGAAATGATCCAACGGCCATTCACAAGGTTGCACTGAAGCCTCCCTTGGTGGTTCAAGATCCGGCTCACGTATCGCGGGCCTTGGGGATTTCTTCTTCGAGGAACCACTTTGGAACACTTTCCTCAACAGTTTCTTTTTCTGAAAAATTTCTGAAATTTTTAGTGACTCAAACTAAAAGTGAACCAAACTCAACAAGATTGATAGCAACTACTCCCACAAGTGTCTAGAGGCTATATCATGCAACAAAACTACTTTGGACCATATAAATTTGACATGCAAGATCAAGAACACGGTCACCACAGCAGAAAAATTTTGCAATATATAAAGCAGTAGAACAAAAACTAATTGGACCATTGGAGGAGTCACATACCGAAGAACAATCCCCCAAAACAGTTTCGGAAATGGAGTTCCGAGCAAGGAGATCGAAAATGGCAGCAAAATGAGCAAGAACACGGGTTTGAGCAATGGTGGGATTTTTCTGGAGGAAGACAAAGTGGATGGGTGCTGGCATAAGTGAGGGGGACCCACATGGGACCCACAAGCCCTGTAGATGTGCCCAAGGGGGTGGGCGCGCCCTGTGGGCTTGTGGCCCACTGGTGCACCTCCCTGAGTTGTTTTTAGTGCCAAAAATTCTTAAAAAATCTAGAAAAAATCATACTAAATTTCAGGGCATTTGGAGAACTTTTATTTTTTGGTCATTGTTTATTGCACGGATAATTCAGAAAACAGAAAAATAATAGTATTTTTGCTTTATTTATTCTAAATAACAGAAAGTAAAAAGTGGGTACAGAGAGTTGTGTTTACTAAATTCATCCATCTCATGCCCGTCAAAAGGAATCCATTAACAAGGTTGATCAAGTCTTATTAACAAACTTCTTCAGAATGACATGAAACCAGAGAACCTTCGTATAACACTAAGTTACCTCAACGGGGATATGCATGTCCCCAACAATAAGAATATCATATTTCTTTTTGATGGTAGGAAGAGGGAATTCAAAACCTCCAATAGTAATTGTTGAATTTTTTCCAATATAATTGATACTATTCACTTGAGGTTGTTTCTTTGGAAAGTGTACCGTATGCTCATTACCATTAACATGAAAAGTGACATTGCCCTTGTTACAATCAATAACAGCCCCTGCAGTATTCAAAAAGGGTCTACCAAGGATGATCGACATACTGTCGTCCTCGGGTATATCAAGAATAACAAAGTCCGTTAAAATAGTAACATTTGCAATTACGACAGGTACATCCTCACAAATACCGATGGGTATAGCAATTGATTTATCAGCCATTTGCAAAGAGATTTCAGTAGGTGTCAACTTATTCAAATCAAGTCTACGATACAAAGAGAGAGGCATAACACTAACACCGGCTCCTAAATCACATAAAGCAGTTTTAACATAGTTTCTTTTAATGGAGCATGGTATAGTTGGTATTCCTGGATCTCCTAGTTTCTTTGGCATTCCACCTTTAAATGTATAATTAGCAAGCATGGTGGAAATTTCAGCTTCCTGTATCTTTCTTTTATTTGTAACAATATCTTTCATATACTTAGCATAAGGGGACATTTTCAGAATATAAGTCAAACGCATACGCAAAAAGACAGGTCTAAGCATTTCAACAAAGCGCTCAAAGTCCTCATCATCCTTTTTCTTGGATGGTTTAGGAGGAAAGGGCATGGGTTTCTGAACCCACGGTTCTCTTTCTTTACCATGTTTCCTAGCAATGAAGTCTCTCTTATCATATCTTTTATTCTTAGGTTGTGGGTTATCAAGATCAAAAGCAGGTTCTATCTCCACATTATTATCAGTACTAGGTTGAGCATCATCATGAACATCATCATTGTCATTATTACTAGGTTCATGTTCATCACCTGATTGTGTCTCAGCATCAGAAATAGAAATATCATTTGGATTCTCAGGTGTGTCTATAACAGATTCACTAGAAGCATGCAAAGTCCTATCATCATTCTTTTTATTTCTAGAAGGACTAGGTGCATCCGTATTAATTCTCTGAGAGTCTTGTTCTACTCTCTTAGGATGGCCCTCAGGATACAAAGGTTCCTAAGTCCTTTTACCACCTCTAGTCATAACTCTAACAACATTATCTTTGTTCTTATTATTCATCTCATTCAACAAATCATTTTGTGCCTTGAGAACTTGTTCTACTTGAGTTTTTACAATGGAAGCATGTTTACTAATAATCTTGAGATCATTAACAGCTCTACACATATAGTCGCCCAAACAGTCAAGCATATAAGCATTACGTTTCAATTGTCTACTAACATATGCATTGAAGTTTTCTTGTTTAACAATAAAGTTATCAAATTCATCCAAGCATTGACTAGCAGACTTATTATAAGGAATATCACCTCCATCAAATCTATAGAGAGAATTTACCTCTACTACCTATGTCGGAGTATTAAGACCATCTATTTCTTCAATAGGTGGTAAATTCTTAACATCTTCAGCTTTAATACCTTTTTCTTTCATAGATTTCTTTGCCTCTTGCATATCTTTAGGACTGAGAAATAGAATACCTCTTTTCTTCGGAGTTGGCTTAGGAGGTGGTTCGGGAAGAGTCGAATCATTATCATTACTCAATATATTATTCAATAGTACTTCAGCTTGTTCAACAGTTCGTTCCCTGAAAACACAACCAGCACAACTATCTAGGTGGTCCCTAGAAGCATCGGTTAGTCCATTATAAAAGATATCAAGTATTTCATTTTTCTTGAGAGGATGGTCAGGCAAGGCATTAAGTAATTGGAGAAGCCTCCCCCAAGCTTGTGGGAGACTCTATTCTTCAATTTGCATAAAGTTAAATATTTCCTGTAAAGCAGCTTATTTCTTATGAGTAGGAAAATATTTTTCAGAGAAGTAACATATCATATCCTGGGGACTACGCACACAACCAGGAGCAAGAGAATTAAACCATAGCTTAGCATCACTCTTTAACAAGAAAGGAAACAACTTAAGAATATAGTAATAGCGATTTTTTTCCTCATGAGCAAATAGGGTGGCTATATCATTTAATTTAGTAAGATGTGCCACAACAGTTTCAGATTCATAACCATGGAAAGGATTAGATTCAACCAAAGTAATTAACTCTGGATCGACAGAGAATTCATAATCCTTATCAGTAACAAAGATAGGTGAAGTAGCAAACTTAGGATCATATTGCATTCTAGCATTCAAAGATTTTTCTTTCCACTTGCATAGTAATTTCTTAAGATCATCTCTATCCTTACAAGCAAGAAAGTCCCTAGCTACCTCTCCATTCATAACTTAACCCTCAGGTATATCAAGCAATCCATATCTAGGAGAGCTAGGTCTAGCAGGTGTTTCAAAGTGTTCAGTTTCAATAATTTCATCAGTTTCAGAGATATCATCAGTTTCAGCATTCTCAATATCTTTAGCTCTAGCAAGTTGTTCATCAAGAAATTCACCCAGTGGTACAGTATTATCAAGCAAAGCAGTAGTATCATCATAAGCATCATGCATAGTAGAAGTAGCATCATCAATTACTTGTGACATAGTAGAATTAATAGCAGGTGTAGGTGTCACAAGCTTACTCAAAACAGAAGGTGAATCAAGTGCAGAGCTAGATGGCAGTTCCTTACCTCCCCTCGTAGTAGAGGGAATGATCTTGGTTCTGGTATCTTTCAGATTCCTCATAGTGATCAACAGATATAAATCCCAAGTGACTCAGAGAATAGAGCTATGCTCCCCGGCAACGGCACCAGAAAAAGGTCTTGATAACCCACAAGTATAGGGGATCGCAACAGTTTTCGAGGGTAGAGTATTCAACCCAAATTTATTGATTCGACACAAGGGGAGCCAAAGAATATTCACGGGTATTAGCAGCTGAGTTGTCAATTCAACCACACCTGAAAGACTTTAATATCTGCAGCTGAAAGTGTAACTAATCCCTAGGTGGTTTTGGTAATTCATAACAACATATAGCTCATTGAACTAACATCCATTCAAGTTAAATATTTCAGGTAGTTCAATGATTGGCATGGCACATGGACTAGAGATGTGGACCCCTCAAAATGCTAAGGACAAATATTGGCAAAAGCTCAAGACTCTTCATTTCTATTTTAGTGATCCAAGATCACATTGAGTCCATAGGAAAAGCCAATACTATTAAAAGGGGATGAGGTGTTGCTTAATGGTCTACTTGCTCAAAATGCTTAGTGATATGCTCCAAAGCCCTCAACCACTTTCTCAATTCCATATATGTCCTAAACCTAAAGTCAAACTCGGCCCCACCGATTTGATCTATCCGGCGCCACCGAGTTCTTTTGACATAGCCACTGCCAGAAACCATAATCAGTTCGGTCTCACCGATAGGGATCTCGGTCTCACCGAGATGGGATTGCAAACTCTCTGTTTCCCTTCGTAACATTTCGGTCTCACCGAAATGAGCGATTGGTCCCACCGAGTTCGCAATGCAAACTCTCTGTTTACCTTTCGTAACGTTTCGGTATCACCGAAAGGAGCGATCGGTCCCACCGAGTTTGCCTGACCAACTCTCTGTTTGCTCATTGCTGAAATCGGTCTCACCGAGTTCATGCAATCGGTCACACCGAGATGAGGTTTTGCCCTAACCCTAGCACATCGGTCCTACCGAGTTGATCATGTCGGTCCCACCGAAAATTCTAACGTTCACATTTTGAATTGAGTCGGTCTCACCGAGTTCTTCTATTCGGTCTGACCGAGTTGGGTCAAATGTATGTAACGGTTAGATTTTGTGTGGAGGCTATATATACCCCTCCACCCCCTTCTCTATTCAAGTGAGAGCCATCAGAACGTGCCTACACTTACACTAATTTTCTGAGAGAGAACCACCTACTCATGTGTTGAGACCAAGACATTCCAATCCAACCACAAGAATCTTGATCTCTAGCCTTCCCCAAGTTGCTTTCCACTCAAATCATCTTTCCACCATATCCAAATCTGTGAGAGAGAGTTGAGTGTTGGGGAGACTATCATTTGAAGCACAAGAGCAAGGAGTTCATCATCAACACACCATTTATTACCTTTTGGAGAGTGGTGTCTCCTAGATTGGTTAGGTGTCACTTGGGAGCCTCCGACAAGATTGTGGAGTTGAACCAAGGAGTTTGTAAGGGCAAGGAGATCGCCTACTTCGTGAAGATCTACCCGAGTGAGGCAAGTCCTTCATGGGCGATGGCCATGGTGGGATAGACAAGGTTGCTTATTTGTGGACCCTTCGTGGGTGGAGCCCTCTGTAGACTCGCGCAACCATTACCCTTTGTGGGTTGAAGTCTCCATCAACGTGGACGTACGATAGCACCACCTATCAGAACCACGCCAAAAATCTTCGTGTCTACATTGCGTTTGCCTTCTCCAAACCCTTCCCTTTACCTTCATATGCAATGTTTTACTTTCCGCTGCTATACTCTTAGAATTGCATGTGTAGGTTGATTGCTTGACTTTTGCTAAGTTGCTAAAATCTGCCAAGACTTAAAATTGGGAAAGGCTAGATTTTTATTTGGTCAAGTAGTCTAATCACCCCTCCTCTATACCTACTTTCGATCCTACAAGTGGTATCAGAGCTTTGGTCTCCATTTGCCTTGATTTCCATAGCTTTGGTGATCATAGCCTTGGTTTCACAACCTAGGAGAGTATGGCGTCTAGCGAGGGAAATTGCCACCGTAGAGGTCCTTACTTTGATGGTACAAATTTTGCTAGTTGGAAGCATAAGATGAAAATGCATATTCTTGGACATAACCCCGCCGTTTGGGCTATTGTATGTATTGGTTTGCAAGGTGAATTCTTCAAAGATGGAAGCGAACCGAATCGTGAAGCAACCACGGAAGAATTGAAGATGTTGCAATACAACGCTCAAGCTTGCGATATCCTCTTCAACGGATTGTGCCCCGAAGAATTCAACAAAATCAGCCGTCTTGAGAATGCAAAGGAAATTTGGGATACTTTGGTTGATATGCACAAAGGTACTGAGTCCGTCAAGGAATCCAAATTGGATGTGCTTCAAAGTCAACTTGACAAGTTCAAAATGAAGGATGGTGAAGGTGTCACTGAAATGTACTCTAGGCTTGCTCTCATCACAAATGAGATTGCCGGCTTAGGAAGTGAAGAGATGACCGACATATTCATCATCAAGAAGATCCTAAGAGCCTTGGATGGAAAATATGATACCGTGTGCACTTTGATCCAAATGATGCCCAATTACAAAGATTTCAAGCCAACAGAAGTCATTGGTAGAATTGTTGCTCATGAGATGTCACTTAAGGATAAAGAAGAGCTTCACAACAAGTCTAGTGGTGCTTACAAAGCTTCATGTGATGCTCCTACATCATCAAGTGAGAAAAAAGCCTTCAATGAAGAATTGAGCCTAATGGTGAAGAACTTCAGCAAGTTCTACAAGAGTAGAAGCAAAGAGAGAAGTTCCAAGTCAAGGTCCTACTATGACAAGAGATCTTCTAGTCGTGAACGAAATTGCTACAATTGTGGAAGACCCGGACACTATTCCAATGAGTGTACGGCTCCCTACAAAAGAAGAGAAGACTCACCTAAAAGGAGGAGTAAAAGAGAGGAATCACCTCCAAGAGAGAGAAGGAGTAGAGATGATCGTTATGAACGAAGACCCTCTCGTAGAAGCAAGGATTCAGAAAGGAAGGACAAGTCATCAAAGAGCTACACAAGAAGAAGACATCAAGCTCATGTTGGTGAATGGGTATCCGGTTCCGACTCCGAACACCACTCCGAGAGAAGTTATCACTCCGACTCCGAACATACTCAAGATGAAGGTGTTGCCGGTCTTGCACTTGTGTCATCCAACTCCTACGACATATTTGACTCACCAAATGAAGGGATTGGAAGATGCTTCATGGCTAAAGGCCCCAAGGTATCACACCCTGAGTATGTTGATTTCAATAGTGATGATGATGATTTGCTACGTGATGATGATTTACTTGTTGACAACTCTAGTGACGAAAACTATGATGAAATTGCTGTTAATCATGCTAATCAAGATGAAATGAATGACAATGATAAGAAGGAGATTGAGCGTCTAACTAAAGAATTAAACACTCTTAAGTTAGCTCATGAAACTACCTTAGAGGATCATCGAGAGCTTTTAAAGACTCATGAGAAGCTACACTTTGAAAAGCTCAATCTAGAGCAAGAGCATGGGTTCTTAAAAGCAATCAATGATGATCTTCGTAAGAAAAGTTCTTCTTACATTGCCAAGCGTTTACTCTTGTCTACTTACATGCCACAAGTAAAATCTAGCAACAAGTACAAGAAAGATTCTTCTTCTAGTAGTAACAATAATCATGCTAAATCCAATGTTGTTACTTCTAGTAGTTCTCTTGATTCCACTAATGATTCTCTTAGCCAAGTTACACTTGAGCAAGAAAATAGCTTATTGAAGGGAATTATAGAGAAAGGTGTTTACAAGAGCCTTGCCGGAAGTAAGCAATTTGAGGAAATTGTACGCAAGCAAGGAAGGCACCGGAAGAATCAAGGTGTTGGTTTTGAACGCAAGTTCAATGCCAATGGAGTTGAGTGGGAAGAAGATCAATACCCCAAGACGAAGTTTGTTCCTCAACAAGAGAAGTATGACCCCACTTCTTTCAAGGGAACACAAGCTCAAGATGATCTTCCACCACAAGACCACAAGCTAAAAGGCAAGGATAAGCTTCAAGAGGAGATTGATTCATTTGAAGAAGCTCCAAATGCCTTGGTCAAGTGGGTTCCCAAGACTACATCAAGTTCCACTTCATCAAGTATGACTACAACTCCAAGGATCCCCATCAAGTTGATGTTGGTCCCAAAGAAGAAGAACTAGAGAGTTCTTGAGGGTGACTCCGCCAACATACTTCACTCATATTCATTTTGGCAAGGACAAGTGCAATCAACTTCCATATCTTGCACTAGTTCAAGGAGTCACAAACCCTCTTGTTGGTAAGACAAGGGACAAGGTAACCTGATGCTTTCATGGATAACATCATATGTGTATTTCACTCTTTGTCTATGGATATCCTTGTGTGTTCCTTGTGGGACTAACCCATGTAGGTATTGAAAGTGCAACTCACTCCAACGGATTGCTCCAAATGATCTACATCAACATTGAGCATCCACATCTTCAACATCTACATGAAGTCATCATCGATAAAACCCAAGGTTAGTTCATCCCTCTTAGGGGGGATATCACATCTAGGGGGAGCTTTACTCTAAGAATTGAGCTAAAGCAACTCTAATGGTGTGAACACAACAATGCTTTATGTAAAAGTGGTAACCCCACTTGTGCTTAAACGATGAGTATGACCTATGATCAAATGTTCTCATTTGACTCCTAAGTCCATATACTCATATATAGATGACCTAGTCATCGCCAATTGCTTGATA
The DNA here is from genome assembly GCA_011799875.1 of Thinopyrum elongatum. NCBI lineage: Eukaryota > Viridiplantae > Streptophyta > Magnoliopsida > Poales > Poaceae > Thinopyrum > Thinopyrum elongatum. Next base: position 220,583,231 of record CM022301.1, on the reverse strand, counting down.
GATGCTAGAGTGTTTGTGCATGCTTTGACACATATTTCATTTGCTATCTTATTGTGTGAGCATGTTGGATGCATAATTTTTTCTCCATTTGAGGACATCCATTTGTTGTTTTGATTGATTGGTTTTTCTTCTTTCTGCCAAATGGATGGACAAGAATGCCTAAGTACTCCCTCTAGCTATCTATGCTTTTCTCGTCTCAAACTCTATTCATGCTACATCACAAAGTTTGATCAAGTCGTATTCGGACCCTCTGAGTGAGGAGCACTCGGAGCCACCGATTCGTCATAGACTTAACTTCCAAAACTTCTTAGTGCATTTCGGTCTGACCGATCCATCCCATTTGGTCACACCGAGTTCATTAAGTTGATCTAAGTTTTAATCTCGGTGCAACCGATTTGAACCTTTCGGTCACACCGAGTTGCAGCAACCGCTTGCGATTCTGCATCTCGGTGCCACCGAGTCATTCCATTCGGTCACACCGACAGTGACTGGACATATATTCCCACGGGCTAAAAATTTGGAAATTCTTTCAAACGCTTCACCCGCGCCTGTCCAGCTCTGCTGACTCGAGGTCTCCGGATCGTCTCCTCGTCACTAGCGTCCTCCTGCCGCTGGTTTTCGCCGCCGTCAACGGGAATCTTCACCGCCGTTGTCGCCGTAGCGAGTTCATCGCCAAGTTAGGGTATGAACTCGTCCCTTTGTGCCTTCCCCACTCCGATTCCGAGCACAGAGATCAATGCCTCTATTCTTTCCACGTTCTGAGACAACTCTATCCACTAGAAACTCCGTTAGATTAGATTTGATGCAAAAATTTAGGTTTTGGTTTCCGCCGAACTCATCTCGGACCGACCAATATTAAGATTTTGGTCTCACCGATTTGGCTCAGGCCATAGCACAAGTATTTTTTGGTCTGACCGAAACATACCAATCGGTGTGACCGAGTTCATTTCTCTGTGAAACCCTAGCATCTCGGAGTCACCGAACTATGTCTCGGTCTGACCGATTTCACATGTTTAGACTCTAAAGCTGCTTTGGTGTCACCGAGTTTGTAATATCGGTAGCTCCGAAATGCTTTCTGTAGAAAACTAAAACTAAGTTTTTGACTCATTTGTTTTGCAAAATGGCTGTACTTTGTAATGCTTATCCACTCTATCTCAACCTATCTATTCACAGGGTCAGCTTTCAGTGTCAGAGATGTCAGACAATAGTGACAGCCAGAACAGATCAGAGGAGCAGGCAAATCTCAGTGAGGGCACTAGTCCCTCCAATAGTAGCTATGATGAGGGTAGCAGAAGCACCCCAAGCAACTTGCCTAAGGCTGCAACTAGGAAAAGGAAGAAGAGAACCTCAGATTCTGAAGATGAAGACTTTGTGGTTGATGAGGAGGTCACCTCAAAGAAGAAAGTAGTCAAGAAGGAGTATGTTGCTGCTGCTGCCATCAAGCCTGGCATGAAGAAGAAAGTTCCTGCCAAGAGAGTGCCCATGTCCAAAGCCAGAGCCTCAACTCAGGAAATAATGGAGTTCACTGCTGAACCAAGAGAAGAAGAGGCTGCTGGAGGCAAGAAAAGGAAAGAAAGTGTCAAGAAGACCATGGCCAGAGTGATTGGCAGATCATCAGTGATGAGAGATCCAGATGAAGATGATGAAGAAGAAGATGTTGCACCAGCTCAGAAATCTCATAAATTGATGGGAGATGCTATTAAGTCTGGGGCTGCTCCATCCAAGCCCAAGACAGCTCCCAAGCAATCTTCACAAGCTCAAGCTCCAAAGCCAACAACACCTAAGAGAAGCACAAGAAATATCTCAGCTGCAGAGAAGAACAAGGCCCCAGTGCGTGAAGCTCAAGAAGATGAGGAGCAGCAAGTGCTCAGGAAGCTCAAACCAATGATACTAGACCATGATGACACTCATCCAATAGCAGAAAACATGAAGTTGAGAAAAGATGCAGGTCTCAGACTATGGAGGCAGACAGACCCCTATGCTACAAGGAGAAGGACTGCTGTGGATTACAGGTTCCACACCAAGGAGCAGCAAGACTTCTATGAGACAATTCTCCTAGACAAGAAGCCCATAGTTAGTGACATGAGATGGGTCGACTGGAAGTTCATTGATGACAATGAAGATTACTTCCCTGGAGTTCATGAGAGCTTCAAAATGAATGGAGTTGACACTTTTGTTGGTCAGAAATTGACAAAATGGAATGATGAGATGGTGATGCAATTTTATTCCACTGCACATTTTTACCCAGATGGCAAGATAGTCTGGATGACTGAGGGTACTAGGTACCAATCTTCAATTGCTGAGTGGGCCAAGCTAATCAATGCCCCTGAAGAAAGTGAGGATGACACATATGTCTATGCCAAGCCCAGGAAAGATCATAACTCCATGGCACACATGTACAAGGAAATTCCAGATGCTGCATTGGGGACTCACAAGTTTGGGTCCATTTACTATCTACTGTCAGGGCTGCCAACCATCAACACTATACTGAGGCATACTTTGTTGCCCAAATCAGGAGATGACAAGATGATCAGAGGTCACTCAATCAACTTGTTACATATGTTTGATGTGCCAGAGAAGTTCAAGGTGATGACCTTGATTGTTGAAACAATTAAGAGGACTGCAGCAGATCATAAGAGGTCATGTGGATATGCCCCACACATTCAGATGCTCATCAACTCCAAGATGGGCACAAGCACATATCTGCTAGACAGAGAGCACCTTCCCCTGAGGCCAGACTTTGAGGACAATGTAGTTGTCATGGATGCATCACATCCTACATCTGTGGAGGCTCAGGAGAAGAGAGAAAAAGCAAAGGCAGCAAAGACTCCCAAGATTCCAGATGTCTCAGCTGTAAATCTCAAGACCAAGCAGGATCAGCTCAGCTATCTGCTTGAGGCCACTATGAGAATTGAGAAAGGACTAGCTACCCTGACTCAAAATCAAGAAAGTCTTGAGAGGATCATTGAAACAAAATTTTATGATCTAGACTTGAAGGTCACAGAAATTCAGACCACAGTTGAGCAACTTCAAGAAGAAGCAGAGGACAGGAGAGGAAGAGCTACCACAGAGGCATTTCAGAGAGTGCCTAGAGCCAACAGGTCTGAAGCTATGCCAGTCAGTGACACAAGAGCCACCACTTCAACACCTGCAGCCACTGCCCCAGTTGCCCCTCCAGTTGCAACTCCTCCAGTTCCTCAGTCATCATCGGAAGCTTTTGCAGATGCTGTTCTCTCCATGCCATCTTCGCACACCGGAGCTCCCGGAGATCATGCTTAGAGTGCCACATAGCACTATGCATTTTCAAGCTTTTTGGTAACTTGTTGCCAAAGGGGGAGAAAGTGTATAGATCATAGGCTTCGAGAGAGAGAGTGTTTTGCTTTTATTTGCCTCTCTTGCTACTTGTTATTTGCTTATTTGTTTGCTACACTATTTATGCTTGTGTGTGAGATAAGAGTATCTCAAACTCTTATGATCATGTGATTGATCATATTATGCTTTAATGTGTGCTTGAATGATGATATCTTATCACTTGAGTATGATCAATCATGTTTGCCTTGGTGATGAGTGCATGCTATTTATATTCTATCATTTTGAGCGCTCCACCAAGATGTATGTGACATGGAAGAGTAACCCATGATCCTAATCGATTGTGCATTTGCATTCAAAACCAAATTTTAAATAATGCACAAATTTCGAGGGAGCTCTTGCTTATCACATACTTCTCAAAGCGATGATATATTTCATTCATATTATCATTTGTCGAAGCTTTGATCTATATGTTGTCATCAATTACCAAAAAGGGGGAGATTGAAAGTGCAACTAATCCCTGGGTGGTTTTGGTAATTCATAACAACATATAGCTCATTGAACTAACATGCATTCAAGTTAAATATTTCAGGTAGTTCAATGATTGGCATGGCACATGGACTAGAGATGTGGACCCCTCAAAATGCTAAGGACAAATATTGGCAAAAGCTCAAGACTCTTCATTTCTATTTTAGTGATCCAAGATCACATTGAGTCCATAGGAAAAGCCAATACTATTAAAAGGGGATGAGGTGTTGCTTAATGGTCTACTTGCTCAAAATGCTTAGTGATATGCTCCAAAGCCCTCAACCACTTTCTCAATTCCATATATGTCCTAAACCTAAAGTCAAACTCGGCCCCACCGATTTGATCTATCCGGCGCCACCGAGTTCTTTTGACATAGCCACTGCCAGAAACCCTAATCAGTTTGGTCTCACCGATAGGGATCTCGGTCTCACCGAGATAGGATTGCAAACTCTCTGTTTCCCTTCGTAACATTTCGGTCTCACCGAAATGAGCGATCGGTCCCACCGAGTTCGCAATGCAAACTCTCTGTTTACCTTTCGTAACATTTCGGTATCACCGAAAGGAGCGATCGGTCCCACCGAGTTTGCCTGACCAACTCTCTGTTTGCTCATTGCTGAAATCGGTCTCACCGAGTTCATGCAATCGGTCACACCGAGATGAGGTTTTGCCCTAACCCTAGCGCATCGGTCCTACCGAGTTGATCATGTCGATCCCACCGAAAATCCTAACGTTCACATTTTGAATTGAATCGGTCTCACCGAGTTCTTCTATTCGGTCTGACCGAGTTGGGTCAAATGTGTGTAACGGTTAGAATTTGTGTGGAGGCTATATATACCCCTCCACCCCCTTCTCTATTCAAGTGAGAGCCATCAGAACGTGCCTACACTTCCACTACTCATTTGTGAGAGAGAACCACCTACTCATGTGTTGAGACCAAGACATTCCAATCCAACCACAAGAATCTTGATCTCTAGCCTTCCCTATGTTGCTTTCCTCTCAAATCATCCTTCCACCATATCCAAATCTATGAGAGAGAGTTGAGTGTTGGGGAGACTATCATTTGAAGCACAAGAGCAAGGAGTTCATCATCAACACACCATTTATTAACTTTTGGAGAGTGGTGTCTCCTAGATTGGTTAGGTGTCACTTGGGAGCCTCCGACAAGATTGTGGAGTTGAACCAAGGAGTTTGTAAGAGCAAGGAGATCGCCTACTTCGTGAAGATCTACCCGAGTGAGGCAAGTCCTTCGTGGGCGATGGCCATGGTGGGATAGATAAGGTTGCTTCTTCGTGGACCCTTCGTGGGTGGAGCCCTCCGTGGACTCGCGCAACCGTTACCCTTCGTGGGTTGAAGTCTCCATCAATGTGGACGTATGATAGCACCACCTATCGGAACCACGCCAAAAATCTTCGTGTCTACATTGTGTTTGCCTTCTCCAAACCCTTCCCTTTACCTTCATATGCAATGTTTTACTTTCCGCTGCTATACTCTGAGAATTGCATGTGTAGGTTGATTGCTTGACTTTTGCTAAGTTGCTAAAATCTGCCAAGACTTAAAATTGGGAAAAGGCTAGATTTTTATTTGGTCAAGTAGTCTAATCACCCCCTCTAGACCTACTTTCGATCCTACAGCAGCAAAGTATTTAGTAGCAAAGTAATATGGAAGTAACGGTAACAGTGGCAAAAGGAACAGTAGCCGTTTTGTAGTGATTGTAACAGTAGCAACGGCAAAGTAACTTAGCAAAGATCAATATGTGAAAAGCTCGTAGGCATTGGACCGGCAATGATAATTGTGTTGGATAATATTCATCATGTAGCAGTCATAACCTAGGGTGACACAGAACTAGCTCCAATTCATCAATATAATGTAGGCATGTATTCCGTATATAGTCATACGTCCTTATGGAAAAGAACTTGCATGACATCTTTTGTCCTACCCTCCCGTGGCAGCGGGGTCCTAATGGAAACTAAGGGATATTAAGGCCTCCTTTTAATAGAGAACCAGACCAAAGCATTAGCACTTAGTGAATACATGAACTCCTCAAACTACGGTAATCACCGGAAAGAATCCCAATTATTGTCACCTTGGGGTATGCGGATCATAATTCGTAATAGGTGTCTACAACTTGCAAGATAGGATCAAGAACTCACATATATTCATGAAAACATAATAGGTTCATATCTGAAATCATGGCACTCAGGCCCTAGTGACAAGCGTTAAGCATAGAAAAGTCATAGCAACATCAATCTCAGAACATAGTGGATACTGGATCAAACCCTAACAAAACTAACTCGATTACATGATAAATCTCATCCAACCCATCATCATCCAGCAAGCCTATGATGGAATTACTCACGCACGGCGGTGAGCATCATGAAATTGATGATGGAGGAAGGTTGATGATGATGATGGCGATGAATCCCCCTCTCCGGAGCCCCGAACGGACTCCAGATCAGCCCTCCCGATGAAGAACAGGAGGCAGCGGCGGCTCCGTATCGTAAAACATGATGAATCCTTCTCTCTGATTTTTTTTCTCCCCGAATAGGGTTATATAGAGTTGGAGTTAGGGTCGGAGGAGGTCCAGGGGACCCACAAGTCCTCTAGGCGCGCCCCAGGGGGGCGCCCCCAGGCTTGTGGCCTCTGGGTGGACCCCCTCTACTTAATTCTTGCGCCAGTATTTTTTATATATTCCAAAAATATTCTTCGTAAATTTTCAGGTCAATCCGAGAACTTTGATTTCTGCACAAAAATTAACACCATGGCAATTCTGCTGAAAACAGTGTTAGTCCGGGTTAGTTCCATTCAAATCATGCAAATTAGAGTCCAAAACAAGGGCAAAAGAGTTTGGAAAAGTAGATACGATGGAGACGTATCACCGTCCTACCAGAGGACATTGTTGCTTACCGGAACGCACAGGCTCTAGCAGAGGAGGAGCCCCAGGAGTGGGACGCTCAGGCGCCGCCGCCTCAGCACTTTCACGTGGGACCAGATGGCTACTATGGATGGTGATGACCAAGCTAGGCGAAAGCCTAAGCTTGGGGGAGTACGTATTTCCCACCGACATTACATTCATGTTCACACATTTCATTCTAGTTGTCGGTGTTCATACTTTTCCATTGTATAATTCATGTTAGTTTTATTTTCTCGCTTTCTTCTTGTGTGTTTGAAAAACTTTATAAAAATCCAAAAAATTCTCTCGCTTCTTTTCGGTTTTCCTTTCTAGTTTAATTCGATGTAGTATTAAAAGAAAACCCAAAAAGATTTCTCATTCCTTCTTTTGCTTGTTGGGAGCATTCCCGTGTAAATAGTTTTTCTCGTTCTTGTTTTTCTTTCTTTAATTTGCCTCTTTTAAGAAAAACTAAAAACTCCAAAAATATTTCAGTGTGTTTATCTGAAATTCTTTTCTTTTGTTGAGTCGTACTAGGGAGAAGACCACGATGAGAATGTTGAGTGGCTCTCATATGCCTTATCATTGATTTAACACAGAGCCCAAATTATTTTGCCTTCTCCCTTAAATAAAATGTTTGCAGATTCCAGCTTAGTCCATCGCACTCTTGCACTATTATTATTTTCAAGTCATTCGGTGATGCAAGTGAAAGGCAATAATGACGATATATGGTGAAGTGACTGAGGCAAGGAAAGGCGGGTATGAACTGAACTTGTTTTTGTTTTTGTAAATATGTTTAATTCAGTATCCATGATTCAGCATATTATGATTAAACATGTTTTTGATGACAATTAGAGATTGTAGTTGCACATGCCATGCTTAAGTAGCTAGGAGTGGATAATGATTTATCTTCAGTGTCAACATGCATTAAAATGGTTGTGATGTAGTATGATGATATGGTATCTGATGACCCGCAAGTATAGGGGATCAATCATAGTCCTTTCAATAAGTAAGAGTGTCGAAGCCAACGAGGAGCAGAAGGAAATGACAAGCGGTTTTCAACAAGGTATTTTCTGCAGGCACTGAAATTATCGGTAACAGATAGTTTGGTAGTAAGATAATTCGTAACAAGTAACAAGTGTAACAAAGGTGCAGCAAGGTGTCCCAATCCTTTTTGTAGCAAAGGATAAGCCTGGACGAACTCTTATATAAAGCAAAGCCCTCCCGAGGACACATGGGAATTATCGTCAAGTTAGTTTTCATCATGCTCATATGATTCGCGTTCGTTACTTTGATAATTTGATATGTGGGTGGACCGGTGTTTGGGTTCTGTCCTTACTTGGACAAGCCTCCCACTTATGATTAACCCCCCCTCACAAGCATCCGCAACTACGAAAGAAGAATTAAGATAAATCTAACCATAGCATGAAACATGTGGATCCAAATCAGCCCCTTACGAAGCAACGCATAAACTAGGGTTTAAGTTTCTGTCACTCTAGCAACCCATCATCTACATATTACTTCCCAATGCCTTCCCCTAGGCCCAAATCATGGTGAAGTGTCATGTAGTCGACATTCACATAACACCACTAGAGGAAAGACAACATACATCTCATCAAAATATTGAACGAATACCAAATTCACATGATTTCTTATAACAAGACTTCTCCCATATCCTCAGGAACAAATGTAACTTCTCACCGAGCATGCTCATGTTCAAGATCAGAGGGGTATTGAATATCATTAAGTATCTGAACATACGATCTTCCACCAAATAAACCAACTAGCATCAACTACAAAGAGTAATTAACACTACTAGCAACCCACAGGTACCAATCTGAGGTTTTGAGGCAAAGATTGAATACAAGAGATGAACTAGGGTTTGAGAGGAGATGGTGCTAGTGAATATGTGGATGAAGATTAGTCCTCCCATGATGAGAGGATCGTTGGTGATGACAATGGCTTCGATTTCCCCCTCCCGGAGGGAAGTTTCCCCGGCAGAATTGCTCTGCCGGAGCCCTAGATTGCTTCTGCCCAGGTTCCACCTCGAGACGGCGGCGCTTCGTCCCGAAAGCCTTCTTATGATTTTTTCTAGGCCAAAACCCTCCATATAGCAGAAGATGGACAGCGGGGGCTGGCCAGGGGGCCCACAAGCTCGGGAGGGGCACCCTGGGGGGTAGGGCGCGCCCCCCAGGCTTGTGGCTACTTGGTGGTCCCCTTCTATTCTTTCTTCGCCCAATATTTTTTATGTATTCCAAAACAATTCTCCGTAAAGTTTCAAGACATTTGGATTTGTATAGAATAGGTATCTCAGATTTGCTCCTTTCCCGTGCAGAATTCCAGCTGCCGGCATTCTCCCTCTTCATGTAAATCTTGTAAAATAAGAGATAAAAGGCATAAGAATTGTATCATAAAGTGAAATAACAACCCATAATGCAATAAATATCAACATAAAAACATGATGCAAAATGGACGTATCAGTATCCTCCTCTGAATGTTTCAAGTGGCTTGACTTGGCGCATGTTCACGCATGTAGTTGATTCAAAACCAACATAGCCTCCATGATATTTATGTTCATGGTGTTTATATCCTACTCATGCTAGTACTCAATGTTTATTATTCATAATGCATGATCATGACCGTTTTCGCTCTCTAGCTGGTCGCTTCTCAACCTAATTGCTAGCCTTCGCCTGTACAAAGCGGGAATACTGCTTGTGCATCAGAATCCTTAAACCAAAGTTATTTTAGATGAGTCCACTATATCTATCTATATGCGGTATTACCCTGCCATTCCAAGTAAATTTGCATGTGCCACTGATACGTCTCCAACATATCTATAATTTTTTATTGTTCCATGCTATTATATTATCTGTTTTGGATGTTTTACATGCTATTTCATATTATTTTTGTGACTAACTTATTAACCTAGAGCCCAGTGCTAGTTTTTGTTTTTTCTTGGTTTTGAGTTTTACAGAAAAGGAATATCAAATGGAATAAAACTTTACGATGATTTTTCTTGGACCAGAAGACATCCACGGAGCTTGGAGAGGGGGCCAGAAGAGTCCCGAGGGCACCACAAGCCCTGAGGCCGCGCCCTAGGGGGGGCGCCTCCCTGGCTTGTGGGCCCCTCGGGAGTCCTCCAACCCTAATTCTTGCGCTATAAATTCCCAAATATTCCTAAACCAACAGAAGCGTCCACCAAAATACTTTTCCGCCACCGCAAGCCTCTGTTCCCGTGAGATCCCATCTTGGGGCCTTTTCCGGCATCCTTCCGGAGGGGGGTTCGATCGTGGAGGGCCTCTACATCAACCTTGCTGCCCTTCCGATGAAGCATGAGTAGTTTACCACAGACCTACGGGTCCATAGCTAGTAGCTAGATGACTTCTCTCTCTTTGATCTTCAATACAATGTTCTCCTCGATGTTCTTGGAGATCAATCCGATGTAATATTCTTTTGCGGTGTGTTTGTTGAGATCCGATGAATTGTGGATTTATGATCAGATTATCTATGCATATTATTTGAGTCTTCTCTGAACTCTTTTATGCATGATTTAATATCTCTATATTTCTCTTTGAATTATCTATTTGGTTTGGCCAACTAGATTGTTTTTTCTTGCAATGGGAGAGGTGCTTAGTTTTGGGTTCAATCTTGCGGTGTCCTCACCCAGTGACATAGTAGGGGTTGCGAGGCACGTATTGTATTGTTGCCATCAAGGGTAAAAATATGGGGTTTTCATCATATTGCTTGAGTTTATCCCTCTACATCATGTCATCTTACTTAAAGCGTTGCTCTGTTCTTATGAACTTAATACTCTAGATGCAGGCAGGAGTCGGTCGATGTGTGGAGTAATAGTAGTAGATGCAGAATCATTTCGGTGTACTTGACACAGACGTGATGCCTATATTCATAATCATTGCCTTGGATATCGTCATAACTTTGCGCTTTTCTATCAATTGCTCGACAGTATTTTGTTCACCCACCGTATTATTTTCTTTCAAGAGAGAAGCCTCTAGTGAAACCTATGGCCCTCGGGTCTATTTTCCATCATATATTTTCAGATCTATAAACCAAAAAACCCAAAAATACCTTGCTGCAATTTATTTGTTTTACATTTTAGCAATCTTTTATAGCTATCTCTATTAGATCTCACTCTTGTTCGAGACCGTGAAGGGATTGACAACCCCTTTTTCGCGTTGAGTGCAAGTGTTTGTTAGTTTGTGCAGGTTCAAAGATGGGAGACTTGCTTGTGCCTCCTACTGGATTTATACCTTGGTCCTTAACTGAGGGAAATACTTATCTCTACTTTGCTGCATCACCCTTTCCTCTTCAAGGGAAAAATCAACGCAAGCTCAAGAAGTAGCAGGAAGAATTTCTGGCGCCGTTGCCGAGGAAGTTCTACATCAATCCTACCAAGTACCCATCATAAACTCTCATCTCTTGCATTACATTATTTGCCATTTGCCTCTCATTTTCCTCTCCCCCACTTCTAAAACGTTGTCAGAAAAACACAAAAAGATTTGCTTTTTTATTCGCCCTTCTTTCGTTCGTCTTTTTTGTTTGCTCATGTGTTAGATCGTTTTCCTTATCACAATGTCTCAAGAAAATACCAAATTGTGTGAGTTTTCCAATACTAATAATAATGATTTTATTAGTACTCCGATTGCTCCCACCACTAGTGCGGAATCTTATGAAATTAATGCCGCTTTCCTGAATCTTGTTATGAAAGATCAATTTTTCGGCCTTCCTAGTGAAGATGCCACATCCCATCTAAATACTTTCGTTGAGTTGTGTGATATGCAAAAGAAAAAAGATGTGGATAATGATATTGTTAAATTGAAGCTATTTCCGTTCTCACTACGAGATCGTGCTAAAACTTGGTTTTCATCTTTGCCTAAAAATAGTATTGATTCATGGAACAAGTGTAAAGATGCTTTTATTTCCAAGTATTTTCCTCTTGCTAAGATCATCTCCCTTAGGAAGGACATAATGAATTTTGAGCAACTTGATCACGAACATGTTGCACAATCTTGGGAGAGGATGAAATTGATGATAAGAAATTGCCCTACTCATAGTTTAAGTTTATGGATGATCATACAATTTTTTTATGCCAGATTGAATTTTGCATCTAGAAATCTTTTAGATTCCACCGCGGGAGGTACTTTTATGGAAATTACATTAGGAGAAGATACTAAACTCCTAGATAATATTATGGCAAATTATTCTCAATGGCATACCAATAGATCTTCCACTAGTAAAAAAGTGCATGCAATTGAAGAAATTAATACTTTGAGTGGAAAGATGGATGAACTTATGAAATTGTTTGCTAGTAAGAGTGCTCCTATTGATCCTAATGATATGCCTTTGTCCACTTTGATTTAGAATAATAATGAATCTATGGATGTGAATTTTGTTGGTAGGAACAATTTTAGTAATAACGCTTATAGAGGTAATTTCAACCCTAGGCCATTTCCTAGTAATTCCTCTAATAATTATGGTAATTCCTCCAACAATTCTTATGGAAATTATAATAAAATACCCTCTGATCTTGAGAATAATATTAAATATTTGATTAATTCTCAAAAGGATTTTAATGCTATGGTTGAAGAAAAATTGGTCAAGATTGATGATTTGGCTAGGAACGTTGATAGAATTTCTCTAGAGATTGATTCTTTGAAAATTAGATCTATGCCACCCAAGCATGATATTAATGAATCTCTGAAAGTTATTAAAATTTCTATTGATGAGTGTAAAGAAAGAACCGTTAGGATGCGCGCTAAGCGAGATTGGTTTGTAAAAGCGTGTTCTTCTAGTTTTTGTGAGAATAATGATGAAGATCTTAAAGTTATTGGTGTGACTCCTATAGAATCTTTGTTTTCTAATATAAATCTTAATAAATATGGGACTGGAGATGAGTCAACTTTAGCTAGAAGGCGTCACATTGATTCAGAGTTCAAAGATCTTAATTGAAAAATTGATAAAAGTGGGATTGGAGAGGTCAAAACTTTAAGTAATGATGAACCCACTCTTTTGGATTTCAAGGACTTTAATTATGATAATTGCTCTTTGATAGATTGTATTTCCTTGTTGCAATCCATGTTAAACTCTCCTCATGCTTACAATCAAAATAAAGCTTTTATTAAACATATCGTTGATGCTATGATGAAATCTTTTGAAGAAAAACTTGAGTTGGAAGTTTCTATCCCTAGAAAGCTTTATGATGAGTGGGACCCCACTATTAATATTAAAATTAATGATTATGAGTTCCATGCTTTGTGTGATTTGGGTGCTAGCGTTTCCACGATTCCAAAAACTTTATGTGATGTGCTAGGTTTCCGTGAATTTGATGATTGTTCTTTAAATTTGCATCTAGCGGATTCCACTATTAAGAAACCTATGGGAAGGATTAATGATGTTCTTATTGTTTCAAATAGGAATTATGTGCCCGTAGATTTTATTGTGCTTGACATAGATTGCAATCCTACATGTCCTATTATTCTTGGTAGACCTTTCCTTAGAACAATTGGTGCAATTATTGATATAAAAGAAGGAAACATTAGATTTCAATTTCCGTTAAGGAAGGGCATGGAACACTTCCCAAGAAAGAAAATTAAGTTGCCATATGAATCTATTATGAGATCAACTTATGGTTTGCATACCAAAGATGACAATACCTAGATCTATGTTTTATGCCTAGCTAGGGGCGTTAAACAATAGCGCTTGTTGGGAGGCAACCCAATTTTATTTTTATGTTTTATGATTTTTGTTCTATTTTTCAATAAATACACATTATTACCTCTGTATTAATTATGTTTTGGTGTTTTAATTAGTGTTTGAGCCAAGCAAGACCTTTGGGATGGTCTACGGTGATAGTTGATTTGATCTTGCTGAAAAACTTAAACTTTTGCGCTCATTGCCGAAAATTCAGTAAATCACAAAAAAGTTCTTTTGATCTGAATTTACCAGGTTTTCCTAATTTTTCAGAATTTTTGGAGTTACATAAGTATACATAATTTCCATATTACTACAGACTATTCTGTTTTTGAAAGATTCTATTTTCTATGTGTTGTTTGCTTATTTTGATGAATCTATGGGTAGTATCGGGGGGGGGGGGGGTATGAACCATGGAGAAGTTGTAATACATTAGATATTACACCAATATAAATAAAGAATGAGTTCACAACAATACCTAAAGTGGTGATTTATTTTATTATACTAACGGATCTTATGAGTTTTTTCTGTTGAGTTTTGTGTTGTGAGTTTTCAAGTTTTGGGTAAAGATTTGATGGACAACGGAATAAGGAGTGGCAAGAGCCTAAGCTTGGGGATTCCCAAGGCACCCCAAGTTAATATTCAAGGACAACCAAGCATCTAAGCTGGGGGATGCCCCGGATGGCATCCCCTCTTTTGTCTTCGTCCATCGGTAAATTTACTTGAGGCTATATTTTTATTCACCACATGATATGTGTTTTGCTTGGAGCATCTTGTATGATATGAGTCTTTGCTTTCTAGTTTGCCACAATCATCCTTGCTGTACACATCTTTTGAGAGGGACACGCATGAATCGTGAATTTATTAGAATACTCTATGTGCTTCACTTATATCTTTTGAGCTAGGCAGTTTGCTCTAGTGCTTCACTTATATCTTTTTTTAGAGCACGACGGTGGCTTTATTTTATAGAAATTGTTGAACTCTCATGCTTCACTTATATTATTTTGAGAGTCTCTAAACAGCATGGTAATTTGCTTAGGTTATGAATTTAGTCCTAATATGATGGGCATCCAAGAGGGATATAATAAAAACTTTCATATAAAGAGCGTTGAATAAGATGAGAAGTTTGATTCCTTGCATTTGTTTTGAGATATAAATATGGTGATATTAGAGTCATGCTAGTGAGTAATTGTGGATTGGTATAAATACTTGTGTTAAAGTTTGTGATTCCTGTAGCATGCACGTATGGTGAACCGTTATGTGATGAAGTCGGAGCATGATTTATTTTTTGATTGTCTTCCTTATGAGTGGCGGTCGGGGACGAGCGATGGTCTTTTCCTACCAATCTATCCCCTAGGAGAATGCGTGTAGTACTTTGTTTCGATAGCTAATAATTTTTTGCAATAAGTATGTGAGTTCTTTATGACTAATGTTGAGTCCATGGATTATACGCACTCTCACCCTTCCACCATTGCTAGCCTCTCTAGTACCGCGCAACTTTCGCCGGTGCATTAAAACCCACCATATACCTTCCTCAAAACAGCCACCATACCTACCTATTACGGCATTTCCATAGCCATTCTAAGATATATTGCCATGCAACTTCCACCGTTCCGTTTTATTATGACACGCACCATCATTGTCATATTGCTTTGCATGATCATGTAGTAGGCATAGTATTTGTGGCAAGGACACCGTTCATATTTTCATACATGACACTCTTGATCATTGCACATCCCGGTACACCGCCGGAGGCATTCATATAGAGTCATATCTTGTTCTAGTATCGAGTTGTAATTCTTGAGTTGTAAGTAAATAAAAGTGTGATGATCATCATTATTAGAGCATTGTCCCATGTGAGGAAAGGATGATGGAAGCTATGATTCCCTCACAAGTTGGGATGAGTCTCCGGACTTCATAAAAATAAAAAAGGCCAAAAAAAGCCCAAATAAAAAAAAGAGAGAGAAAAGAAGAAAAAAAAAGAGAAAAGAGAGAAGGGACAATGTTACTATCCTTTTTCCACACTTGTGCTTCAAAGTAGCACAATGATCTTCATGATAGAGAATCTCCTATTTTGTCACTTTCATATACTAGTGGGATTTTTATTATTATAGAACTTGGCTTGTATATTCCAATGATGGGCTTCCTCAAATTGCCCTAGGTCTTCGTGAGCAAGCAAGTTGGATGCACACCCACTTAGTTTCTTTTTGAGCTTTCATACACTTATAGCTCTAGTACATCCGTTGCATGGAAATCCCTACTCACTCACATTGGTATCTATTGATGGCATCTCCATAGCCCGTTAATACGCCTAGTTGATGTGAGACTTTCTCCTTCTTTTTGTCTTCTCCACAACCACCATATGCTATTCCACCTATAGTGCTATATCCATGGCTCACGCTCATGTATTGCGTGAAAGTTGAAAAAATTTGAGAACATCAAAAGTATGAAACAATTGCTTGGCTTGTCATCGGGGTTGTGCATGATAAAATACTTTGTGTGATGAAGATGGAGCATAACCAGACTATATGATTTTGTAGGGATAACTTTCTTTGGCCATGTTATTTTGAGAAGACATGATTGCTTTATTAGTATGCTTGAAGTATTATTGTTTTTATGTCAATATTAAACTTTTGTTTTGAATCTTATGGATCTGAATATTCATGCCACAATAAAGAAAATTACATGGATAAATATGTTAGGTAGCATTCCACATCAAAAATTCTGTTTTTATCATTTACCTACTCGAGGACGAGTAGGAATTATGCTTTGGGATGCTTGATACTTCTCCAACGAATCTATAATTTTTGATTGTTCCATGCTATTATATTATCTGTTTTATATGCATTAATATGCTATTTTATATTTATTTTGGGACTAACTTATTAACCTAGAGCCCAGTGCCCGTTTCTGTTTTTTGTCTTGTTTTTGAGTTTTCCAGGAAAGGAATATCAAACGGAGCCCAAATGGAATAAAACTTTACGATGATTTTCCTTGGACCAGAAGACATCCACGGAGCTTGGAGAGGGGGCCAAAAGAGTCCCGAGGGCACCACAAGCCCTGAGGCCGCACCCTAGGGGGGCGCCTCCCTGGCTTGTGGGCCCCTTGGGAGTCCTCCAACCCTAATTCTTGCGCTATAAATTCCCAAATATTGCCAAACCAACAGAAGCATCCACCAAAATACTTCTCCGCCGCCGCATGCCTCTGTTCCTGTGAGATCCCATCTTGGGCCTTTTCTAGCATCCTGCTGGAGGGGGATTCGATCACGGAGGGCCTCTACATCAACCTTGCTGCCCTTCCGATTAAGCGTGAGTAGTTTACCACAGACCTACGGGTGCATAGCTAGTAGCTAGATGGCTTCTTCTGTCTCTTTGATCTTCAATACAATGTTCTCCTCGATGTTCTTGGAGATCTATCCGATGTAATATTCTTTTGTGGTGTGTTTGTCGAGATCCGATGAATTGTGGATTTATGATCAGATTATCTATGAATATTATTTGAGTCTTCTCTGAACTCTTTTATGCATGATTTAATATCTTTATATTTCTCTTTGAATTATTGGTTTGGTTTGGCCAACTAGATTGGTTTTTCTTGCAATGGGAGAGGTGCTTAGTTTTGGGTTCAATCTTGCGGTGTATTCACCCAGTGACATAGTAGGGGTAGAGAGGCACGTATTGTATTGTTGCCATCAAGGGTAAAAAGATGGGGTTTTCATCATATTGCTTGAGTTTATCCCTCTACATCATGTCATCTTACTTAAAGCGTTGCTCTGTTCTTATGAACTAAATACTCTAGATGCAGGTAGGAGTCGGTCGATGTGTGGAGTAATAGTAGTAGATGCAGAATCGTTTCGGTCTATTTAACACGGACGTGATGCCTATATTCATAATCATTGCCTTGAATATCGTCATAACTTTGCACTTTTCTATCAATTGCTCGACAGTAATTTGTTCACCCACCGTATTATTTTCTTTCAAGAGAGAAGCCTCTAGTGAAACCTATGGCCCCCGGGTCTATTTTCCATCATATATTTTCAGATCTATAAACCAAAAAACTCAAAAATACCTTGCTGCAATTTATTTGTTTTTACTTTGTTTGACGTTTTAGTAATCTTTTATACCTATCTCTATTAGATCTCACTCTTGTTTGAGACCGTGAAGGGATTGACAACCCCTTTTTCGCGTTGAGTGCAAGTGTTTGTTAGTTTGTGCAGGTGCATAGATTGGAGTCTTGCTTGTGCCTCCTACTAGATTGATACCTTGGTTCTTAACTGAGGGAAATACTTATCTCTACTTTGCTGCATCACCCTTTCCTCTTCAAGGGAAAAATCAACGCAAGCTCAAGAAGTAGCAGCCACCTCTAAATATTCAAATGAACATCTGTTTTGTGTGCCCGTCCCGCTCATGGAGCGATAGGGGGTGGTCAGTATATTCCATGCTAAGCGGGTTATTCTTATGATGATTGTTTATTCACTCGTCCTTGCACAAGAGGGGCTGGTAATCGGGATGCCCAGTCCCATGATAAAAAATTGCAAATAATTAAACAAATCTCCCCTGGACTGTTGTTGGTATGGAGGGCACCCGAGGATTCGGCTAGCCATGGCTTGTGTTTGTTGGTGGAGGGGGAGTAAACTTTACTTTTACTGCTTTGGAACTGCCGCTAATGTGTTTAGCATGGAAGATATTGAAAACTCTTGATCGTAACGTTGACAGGAAAGGTATACGTCCCAAAATTATAATTATCTCTGAATTAAACTTTGAGCTCCGGCACCTCTGCAAATCCCTTCTTCCCTCTGCGAAGGGCCTATCTATTTACTTTTATGTTATTTTACTTTTATTGTTGAGTCATGACCTTCTCAAACAAGCACCAGTCCTGAGAGCACTATTGTCATCCTCATGCATTGTGTATAGTTAATGTTGTGTGCATCATGACTGGATCTCTTCTACCATGAATTACAATGTTTAGTCGTTGCTTGAACTTTGGAGGTGCTCTATGAAAGTGCGTTATATCGACTAGAGGGGGGGGGGGGTGAATAGGCGATTTTTACAAATTCGTCACTGAGGAATTTCACGGTGAGGAAATTCCTAAGTAACAAACTACTTAGCAGCGGAATAAGTACTCATATGCAAACATAACATGGCATAAGAACAGTCATCATGATGAAATGAAATAGGCACAGAGTATAGGTAGCGTGAAACACAGGATAAGCAGGCTGAAAGACTATGTGACTGAAGAAATAGGATTGAGGAAATTGAGAAAGTCTTCAGTCAAAGTCTTCACACAGTAACGATCAAGTACATTAACACATGAATGAGGAAATGAAAGGGTTGAGGAAATAGAACCAGTAGCTCGGTGAAGACGATGATTTGGTAGACCAGTTCCAACTGCTGTGACAGTTGTACATCTGGTTGGAGCGGCTAGGTATTTAAACCGGAGGACACACAGTCCCGGACACACAGTCCTCACCGTATTCTCCTTGAGCTAAGGTCACATAAACCTCGCCCAATCACTCGTGGTAAGTCTTCAGGTGACTTCCAAACCTTCACAGACTCGGTCACTCGGCGATCCACAATTTCCTCTTGGATGCTCTAGACCATGACGCCTAACCGTCTGGAGGATGCACAGTCCTCAAAGGTAACAACCGTCGGTTCCACATAGGAACAATCTCTTCAGTGATGCTCAATCACTTTGGGTTTGTAGGTGTTTGGGTTTTTGGGTTTTTCCTCACTTGATGATTTTCGCTCAAAGTCCTCGGAGGATGGGATGCTCTAAATGACAAGTGTCAATCTATCTCTCGGAGCAGCCAACCAGCTAGTGGTTGTAGGGGGCGGCTATTTATAGCCTAGGGAGTAGCCCGACATTATAAGACATAAATGCCCTTCAATGATATGACCGTTAGGTGGGAAGGATATTTGGACAGCTGGCGCGTAGCACAGCAATGGTCGGAAATTTGTGTATCAAATTCCTCAGGGCTATCATGTTCCTCACTTGTAGGCAATCCGCATTGGCGAATTCCTAACTCCTTAGTCAGAACAAATTCCTCAGAGAACAGAAGAACTTCGTCTCTGTCACTGAAGAAATTGACTGAACTGTATGAGATTTCCAATGGCTTCACTCGAAAGGATTGGGTAGGTGTAGGATTTTGAGATGAGCATCACTTGGAAACTTTTCCTTAGTTTTACCTCGACCCCCTTTAACAGTACGGTGTTTCCTATGACTCAAGAAGAAGAAAATGAAACTACGAAAACAAAAGTCTTCACGCTTCATAATCCTCGCATGAATATCAAGTCTTCAGGGTCACACCAATTTCTTCACTTTCAAAGTCTCCAAGAAAACCAAAGTCTTCAGTTGAAGACATTCATTTTTAGGGGTCGACTTTCATCGTAAATATCAAACTCCTCATAGACTTATAGAACCTGTGTACACTCACAAACGCATTAGTCCCTTAACCTATAAGTCTTCAATACACCAAAATCACTAAGGGGCACTAGATGCACTTACAATCTCCCCCTTTTTGGTGATTGATGACAATATAGGTTAAGTTTTCAACGGGGATAAACATATGAAGTGTAAATACTGATAATGAGGAATTTGATAGCAAGATATAGAAGAACTCCCCCTGAAGATGTGCATATTGAGGATTTTGCTTTGGATTGCAAATGCACGTTGTAGAGTAATATCATGGAGATCTCCCCCTATATCTTGTAATTCATACACGCATTTAACATATGATGTGAAGAATTTGAAATGCATGATGAAATATGGTGACTGATGTAATTCAGCATGCGTGCATTAACATATTGAGGAAATAGCATGCAGAAACACAGAGCAAAAGTATTAGACCACCATAGGACTTAAGTTTACAACTCGATCCAACAAATACTTCAGAAGAACGAGAGTTGTAACTTAGCAAAAAAATGCCCATATATAGAGACCCGCTTGAAGACTAACTCAAATTTCTCCCCCTTTGTCATCGAATGACCAAAAGGGACAAAAAATGAGGACTAACGCCCCTGAAGAATATCATCATGATGTCGATGGAGGAGCGCCAGCGTTGTTGGGGTCGTCCATTGGAGTAGGGCCTGCCGCGGTGTCGTTTAAGTCTTCAGCTTCATCCGTCTCGCGCGATGAAGAATATGAACTGGCAACAAGCTGAGGAACTTTGACCTTCTTGAACTTCTTCGAAGGTGGCTGAGACCAGTCAAAGTCCTGTTGGAATCCCATCTCCTTGAGATCTTCAGCACTATAAAGATTAGACAGAATCACCCAAGTGCGGTCAAAGACTTCATGCAAGTAGTAGTGATTCTTCTTCACAGTATTTTGAGTGACTGTCATGTTCTGAAGAATTGCACCAAACTGGCGCTTGACCCACTTGTGATTTTGATCAACTTTCTGATGAATACTAAGGAGAAGTTCACGATCAGTCATCACACGCGGAGCTGTGGCTTGAGGATTATGTTCTGAAGCTTTTGCGGCAGAATCTTGTGTTGCAGAGTCATCATTGGTGGAATATGAAGTAGCTTTGCGAAACTGTCCATCCAATGGACGAGTGCCTTCATCAATAACTGCAGCCTTGCCCTTCTCATCAGCTGAGGAAATAGTCCATTTGAGGACTTCAATAGGGGGCAAAAAGCTGAGATGATTTTGAAAGTCAGCCTTATAATGAATTGAAGACCTTGATCTGATGAACCTCATGATCCAGGGAGCATAAGGCTTCAACTCAAAAGGTGACAGAGCAGCATTGGCCAAAGTCCTCATGAAGAAATCGTGGTAGTTGATAGGAATACCATGAATGATATTGAATAGCAGATTCTTCATAATGCCAACAACCTCTTCGTCATCAGAGTTGTGGCCCTTGATTGGACTAAGGGTTTTGGTCAAAATGCGATAAACTGTCCTTGGCACATAGAGCAATTCCTTGACGAGGAATTTGGTCCTTGGAGCTTGGCCTGGCTTCAAAGGCTTCATCAGCACTTGCATCAGATGATCGGATAGTTCAGGTTCAACATAGAGAAGCCTAGCACCTTCAGTGGAAGGACTGACTGGGACGGCATGAAGCAATTCAGAGGCCGGTGCTTTGAAATGAGTATTTTCAGTCATCCAGTCCAATACCCATGAATTGACATCCTCAACATTTCCAGTGATATGCAGCGTGGCGAAGAATTGAAGAATGAGTTCTTCATTCCAATCGCAGATGTCGGTGCAGAAGTTGAGTAACCCAGTGTCATGAAGAACACTGAGGACTGGGGTGAAGCAGGGCAGCGATTCCATATCCACATGAGGAATTTGCTCATGATCAAAGATCTTGTCCTTATCAAACAACAGTGAGGAATAGAAGTTCATCTGGCTAGCAGTCCAGAAGCGCTTGCGACGAAGTCGAGCAGAGTCATAGGGATTGTAGTCAGTGAAGAATATGTGCTCATTAAAGAAATCTTCAGCATTGAACTTCTGCTTCTTGGAGTGAGGGTTCTGTGGCTTGGGCTGAAGATTTATAGTTGAAGTCTTCACAGCCTCTTGAGGTATAGCCACTGGAGCCACAGGCTGAGGAATTTCAGTAGCTGTATCAGCAGCAGCCTTGGCCTCCATTTCTTCAGCACTAGCGGCTGGAACTTCTTCAGGAATAGATTGAAGTGAAGATTGAGGTCCATCAAAGCCCGTATGAATTTCTTCAGTTGGCACAGGGGACTGAGGAATATGATGTAGTGGTGTTGTCAGAGGTGAATTGGGGTGATGACTTTCCCAAAAGTCATCATTCAGAATAGGAGTTGTAGACCCAATATCCACATCCTCATCTTTATTATCAAATTCCTCAACGCCTGCCTCTTCAGCTGCGAACAAAGGCATGGGCGATGATACCAGCGGAGTTGAAGTGATATTGTCCACTTCAATGTCTTCATCCAACTGCTCTGTCGAAGCAGTAGAAGGATCTTCTTCATCAGATGCACGTCGAATTGCATATTCCTCACCAAAGGGAATAATCTCCTTTGATGGCATGCTTGATATTGGAACAACATCAATTGGGTTTTCAGTTGAGCTCGTCAAAGTCTTCACTTTCTTGGGAGCTGAAGACTCCGAGGAGGCAGATGCTTTCCTTTTCTTCACCGCAGCCTTCTCTGCGGCTTTGGTCTTCTTCGCTTCTGATGTAGAAGGAAGGACATTTTTCATCTGTGATGACTTTGCAGGAGGAGCAGATGAAATTGGTTGAATTTCTTCAGGCACAACTGATGCAGTTGCCCTGGCTTGTTCAGATTCCTTAGGCGTAGTAGCAGATGTATCAACTGGCCTGGTTTGCTCTTCTGGCGCAACATTGGTGGTTGCCCTGGCATTTTCTTCAGAGACTGGAATTTCTTCATCAGCCCTGGTGCTTTCATTTTCTTCAACAGTCTGATTTTCATAAACTGTACTTGCATGTTCTTCAGTAGGCTGAGCAAATGTGTCAGTCTGAGAAAATTTGGGTTGCGATGAAGCTGCAGCATTTGGAGTGAATCCCTTTGCCATTCTGACGAATCTGACTTTGGCACCTAGCCAATCTGCACGGTATGCGTGAAATTCATCACTGAGTGCTTTGATCTTAGCCTGCATAGTCACAAGTTCTTCAGGAGACATTTTCACAACATTGTTCTTCAGAAAACGCTCCTTCTTGTACTGAGCCTTCTTCACCTGCCTGGCCTTTTCAAATTTCCATTTCTCTTCATTAATGAAGGCCGTCAACATGTGACTTTGACCAGGAGTGAGGTTTAATTCAGGCAAAGGTGTATTTGGATCCTTGTGCCATAGATCGACGAAATCAAGGATCTTCCTTGGATCCAGCATGAGGGGCACAACACTGCCTTTGGCACTAACGGCCCTTTGTTGTCGATCTCTGATGATCTCAGCTAATTCTTCATCATCAGCTTCGTCTTCACTTGACGGAACCTGAAAGGCGACCTGCTTTTTGTGAGGACTTGGCCTTGTGCCTCGTCCAGCAGTGGCCTTTTTCTTCAGCAAGGTCAGAGCTGTTGAAGACTGAGGTGGAGCTGAGGAACCTGCAGAGACTCCAGAAGCAATATAGATTCTAGTAGTCCTTTGGCATGTGGCAAGATGCACAGGTGCTGAGGACTTTGTAGGAGCAGCTGAGGATTTTGCAACTGAGGGAGTTGGAGCTGCTTTTGAAGAAGTTGCTTGAAGATCAGGCCTTGAGGGCTTTGAAGAGCATGGCCGTGAGGGCATTGCAGCTGAGGATCTTGTCTTGACTGCTGGTTTCTTTGTCATAGCCTTCTTAGGCTTGCTAGCAGAGGCCTCAGTAGCGGCAGCAACAGACTCTTCGTTGAATTTCTTCACTGCCTCTTTAGCCATTTTGGCCAGCTTAGCTTGACGCTTAGCCCACTCCTGAGGAAATTCCTCACCTCTTCTAATGCTTGTGGGATCAGCTTCTTGGCCTGGATGTGACGACCCCGGCTTAATCGTGCACTAATCATACACGCAAATGCACACGATCAAGCCTAAGGACTCACTTGAAGATATCACAACACAACTCTAAAACATAAATAAATTCATACAAGCTTTATATTACAAACCAGGGCCTCGAGGGCTCGAATACATAGCTCGATGGCATACAAGTGTCAGCGGAAGCATCAGATATCTGAGATCAGATATATTACAGAAAGAGAGATAAGCCTTCACAGAGGCGGGGCAAAATAAAATACTACGATCGAAAGGCGTGGGCCTCCTGCCCTGGACCCTCCGAATCCTACTCCTGGTCGTCGGTCGGCTCCTCGTAGTAGTAGTACTCTCCGGGCTAGTAGTAGTA
Source organism: Thinopyrum elongatum (assembly GCA_011799875.1). Lineage (NCBI taxonomy): Eukaryota > Viridiplantae > Streptophyta > Magnoliopsida > Poales > Poaceae > Thinopyrum > Thinopyrum elongatum. The sequence goes on along the minus strand of CM022301.1, from coordinate 220,559,010 downwards.
GTGGTCGTCGACGGGGACAACTGGCTCCGGGGCTCCGTCGTCTGGATGCGACAAAGGGAAAAAGGGGGAAAAAGGAAAATAAAGCAAACGTGAGTACTCATCCGAAGTACTCAGCAAGCAAGGATCTACACTACATATGCAACATTTTCAAAGGGGGCTGTATATGTGGACTGGGCTGCAGAAATGCCAGAATAGAGGAGAAGGCCTAGTCCTATCGAAGACTAGCATCTTCAGCTTCTTCAACAGTCTTGCAGCATTAGAAGACTGTAGATTGCATAATGTAAAGTATAGCAGTGTCATCAACCTCGGCCAGAGATTCTTCCCCAACTCCTTGCGAGAAAGCAATCCCAGAGCCGTACTATCCAGTTCTCATCTCAAGTCATGTTCTAGTTGTACCAATCGGGATACAACTCCGAGTGTCCATTACCGTAGGACAGGCTATCGATAGAAGTTTCTTCCCTGCAGGGGTGCACCAACTTACCCACCACGCTCTCTTAACTCTGGCCGGACACACTTTTCTGGGTCATGCCCGGCCTCGGCTAAGCAACACGCCGCAACCCGACCAAATACTTAATGAGAGGTCAGCACGCCGGACTAACCTATGCCCCCAGGTGTCTTGGACCATCACCCCGGACGCTCCTATGCGTTGGGAACGCGGCTGAAAGCAGACCTAGCAACCCCTTATACAAGCGCGATTGCGTTCCCAGTCCAATTCAGCTCGCGCCGCTCCTTGCCGACGTCAATTAAGCTCCGGCTGAAGTATACGATGCAGAACGCCCATACTATGCCCATGTGATGGTTAGTGCTATCAGGCCAGAGGACCCTCGGATCAAATATCCAAACCGTTTAGCGGTTTAGGAGCACGCAGAAACGAGCATAGACTCATAATCGATGTGACCCCGTCGCCCCGTCTCGAGGACTTGCGGCAAGGGCTAAGAATGCCCGGCCACGCCTCGTAGATATCTCGCGGGCACCTCTCAGGTCAACCCGACTCCACATCACTTCGCATTCATGCTCGCGCGGGTACCCCTCAGGGCCGACCCGTCTTTAGTATCATGGTTCAAAGTCAAGTCATAGTATCCAAAGTAGCTGTGTGTCTGACACCGAAGGGAACCCTGAGGAATCACCCTCGATGGAATTCCCGCTCGATGTTATCATCAAGGTGAACGAAGGAGGAATCACCCTCTAGGTCCACACTTGAGATGTTGCACGGCGGCGTCGGTATCGGGGGGTGGTGTAGAAGGAATCACCCTCGCTTACCATGACCGAGTAACTAACCTACAAGGTTATCATCTGAAGTGCTGTCGAGGTATCACCCTCGGCACTCGATAGTAACCCAGTAGTGTCGAGCAACATAGGGGGAAGTGACGTGCGGTGCCCGGGTCTGATCTTCGATCCCGTTGCTCGGGTCTTCTGAGAGTCCAACGGGGCAGTCGGGACAAGTGGATCTCTGATAAGGCTCTACCATCCTATACTAAACAGTTTAGGATAGCAGGAAAGTATCAACAACAGGTTACAAGTAAACAGGCTATGCAGCAGATATAGGACAACAGTAGCAGCAGTAACTTCTAATGCAAGCATAAGAGAGAAGAGAGTGGGCGATATCGGAATGCTCAAAAAGGGGGGTGCTTGCCTGTCTGCTCGACGGCAAGGGCAGGGTCGTCGGGGACGTAGTCGTACTCCGGAGCGGCGTCTGCCTCAGGATCTACGGCAACGTCGGCATCTACCGAAAGAGAAGAGGGGGAGGAAACAAGTAAATATAATACAATCAGACGCAACACAGTGTGTGCGATGCTATGATGCAGTGCAGGGTTGCCTAAATATGCCTCTAAGTCATATTAGTTATTTTTAGATTTAATCTGGGATTTATTAACCAGTGTGTGTGCACTATTCATCTACCGGAATCGAGCTCGGAGTTACGAGTTCTCCTACGTAGGAGGTTCTGACATGGAAACAGACGACACAATCAGACTCGTCTCATCGTTCTGAGCAACTTTCGTGTTTTAACTTTTTCGATCTGAGCTACGGTTTAAAAGTTATTAATTTTTAAAGATTTATTGATTTTCTGGAATTATTTTTATTAACAGAATTGAATTATGACATCAGCATGATGTGTTGCTGACATCAGCAGGTCAACAGTGACGCTGACCTGGTCAAACCTGACATGTGGGCCCAGTGGGACCCACCTGTCATTGACTCAGAGGCTAAACTAATGAGTTAAGCTAATTAAGTTTCAGGTGGGGCCTACTATCAGCGTCAGTATTTATTTAACATAATTCTAATTAAGTGGTTAACACTAATTAAGTCAGTGGGACCCACTAGTCAGTGGCTGGGGTGAACAGTGACCGTAGTTGACCGCGGTCAACCGGGTCAAAGTGGGTCCAGGGGCCCACTGGCAGTCTCTCTGGGCGGGCCCCACGCGTGCCATGTCAGCAGCGTCGCCGGAGGAGCTCCGGCGAGCTCGCGCGCGGCGGTCGAACACCGGCGATGTTCGGGTTTTCGCCATAGTGCAACAAATCGGTCGTTTCCGGTCGCGTTCGAAAGAGCAAAGGGCGATGCATCCAACGGCGGCAAACTCACGGGCTGGGGTGGTCGGAGCTCGCCGGGAACGAGCTCGAAGCGGCGGCCGGAGTTCGGAGCTCAGCGCATTCTGCGTTCCGTGGCGCTAGCGTGTGAACTAAACCTCAAAGAGGCTCCGCTGGGCCACCCGGAGCACGAGAGCGTGCTCAGCCAGCTACGACGGGGCCTAGGGCGCCGGCGAAAAGCACGACGGCGGAGCCGGAGCTATGGTCATGGCGGCGGCGATGCGTACAGTTAGTTAGGGTGGCGTAGCAGCGCGTTGAGAAGGAGGAGAAGGAGCGGAGCTTACAGCGCGGGCACACATAGGCCCCTCGGGGTTCGGGAGAGCAGGAGAGGTCGAATCGACGACGGCGACGTCTGGCGATCCGAGGAGGAGGACGAAGGGGATCCGGCAATCCGGGGCTTGTCAGCTCCGGCTAGTAGCACCGGACGAAGAGGCGGAGGCCGGAGGATCCCTCGGGCAGCGTGGAAGGACGAACGGGCGCCGGTGGCCGCGGCTGTGGCAGCGGCGCGTCGGCGGTGGCGCTCAGATGAAGCAGAGAGAGAGAACAAGCGCACGCAAGCGAGGGGGAAGAGGGGGAAAAGTGGAGGAGACGACCAGGGGACCTGGACGAGGGGAGATCCTTATCCCCTCGTTGTCGGTGGCCGTCGGCGTGTCGGTCGCTCGCCGGCGCGCGCGCGCTCGACCAGGGGGAGGACGACAGCGCGCGCGCGAGAGAGTTTGGGCCAGATGGGCCGGCTGTCGGGGCACTGTGCACTTAGGCCCAGTGCACAGTGCCTCGTGTTATTTTTCTATTTCTGTTTTGCGTTTTTCTTTTATTTGTTTTATGTTTTGTATTAGTTAGGCCACTTGTGCACTTTTGTAAAATATGGAACTTGGCCCAAATATTAATATGCAATGTAAGCATTCACCAAAAATTGGTTTGAGCAAAGTTGGGCTTCATTTGAATTTAATATGATTTTAAAGGGATTTAATATTGTTGTTTTGGTGCTGTTTCAATTTGTTTGAGTCACTTATCTTACTCCAACTATTTCTATGATGGTTTTATAAATGTTCCTGGATTATTTGCCAATTAATGAACATTTTTCCAACAGTGTTTGATCAGCCTCATATTTCACTTATGAATTTGAGTTGATTTTCAGATTGGAGTTGATTTGCTTTGGATAACCACTATGTTTAGGCACTGCAAATGATATGACTTGGCAATATTAGCAGTTGATCATAATGGCTATTACACAGGGGTGTTACAAGTTCTCCTCCTTTAAAGGAAATTCTCGTCCCGAGAATTTAGGAGGTAGAAGGAAAGAGGCCGGGATATTCTTCCCGAAGATGATCCTTGCATTCCCAAGTGGCTTCATCTTCAGTGTGATTCGACCACTGCACTTTTAGGAACTTGGTCGTCTTCTGACGAGTTCGACGTTCAGCTTCATCAAGGATGCGGATCGGATGCTCCTTATAAGATAAGTCATCTTGCAACTGAAGCATCTCGTGATCCACTGCGCGGTGCGGAGATTCCTTGAAGCATTTGCGAAGTTGTGACACGTGGAAGACATCATGAATATGAGAGAATTGTGGTGGCAACTCCAATTTATATGCCACCTGTCCACGTCTGGCAACTATGCGAAAAGGACCAATATAGCGAGGAGCTAGCTTGCCCTTGATTCCGAATCGGCGGGTGCCCTTCATAGGAGTGACACGGAGATAAGCTTGATCACCTGGTTGATAAGTCAGACCCCATCGCTTGCGATCGTAATTGCTCTTCTGGCGGTCCTGAGTCGCCTTGAGATTCTCCCGGACAATTCTGACTTGTTCTTCAGCATGTTGGATAATGTCCGGTCCAACGAGAGGTCGTTCCCCAGTTTTTGACCAGTTCAGAGGGGTTCGACACTTACGTCCATAAAGCACTTCGAAGGGGGCCAGAGAACTCGGCATATGGGAGAGATTCCTCCCATTTCTTACCGAAGGATATAACACAAGCTCGAAGCATGTCTTCAAGCACTTGATTAACGCGCTCAACTTGGCCTTGGGATTGGGGATGATAAGCTGAACTCCATGTAATGTGAGTTCCCATTGCTTCTTGAAAACTTTCCCAGAACTTGGAAGTGAAAAGACCACCACGGTCCGAACTGATCTCCTTCGGAATACCGTGAAGTGAAACGATTTTGGAGATGTAAAGTTCTGCTAACTGGCTAGCAGTGATAGTCTTCTTGACAGGTAGAAAATGAGCAACCTTGGAAAGTTGGTCGATGACGACAAGAATAGCATCGTGACCTTTCTGAGACTTGGGAAGACCAGTAATGAAATCCATTTGCACTTTATCCCACTTCCACAAAGGAATAGGGAGTGGTTGAAGAACTCCAGCAGGCTTCTGATGTTCTGCTTTCACGCGACGACATACGTCACATTCAGCAACATAACGAGCAATGTCCTGCTTCATTCTGGACCACCAGTACCTCTGTCAAAGATCGCGATACATCTCGGTGCTACCCGGATGGATAGACAGCGGTGTATCATGAGCCTTCTTCATGACCTTGTCAGTCATAAGCTTGAAGCGAGGTACTACGATGCGGTCTCTGAAATATAATGTTCCATCTTCAGCAACTGAGAAATCCCGGTACTTATCAAGGTGAAGCTCTTTCTTCATCAAGTCAATTTCGGCATCTTTGGCTTGCGCTTCCTTAACAGCCTTTTGAAGGTCTGGTTGTACCACAAGGTTATTAAGAGAACCTTGGGGAACAATTCGCAGATTCAGCTGAGTCAGTTCCGCATAAAGACGAGGTTGAGCTCGCCTAACCATGAGGTTGTTACAATATGACTTGTGGCTTAGGGCATCGGCCATTACATTAGCCTTGCCCGGGGTATAAGAAATACCACAGTCATAGTCCGTAATTGTTTCTAACCATTGTTGCTGACGGAGATTAAGATCCGGTTGAGTGAACAAGTATTTCAGACTCTGATGATCGGTATAAATCTCACACCGGTTACCAAGAAGGTAATGTCGCCATAACTTCAATGCATATATCACTACAGCAAGTTCAAGATCATGCACTGGATAATTTTCTTCATGCGGACGAAATTGACGTGAAGCATATGCAATCACTCTTCGTTCTTGCATTAGGACACAGCCTAATCCTTGACGAGAGGTGTCGCAATATATCACAAAGTCCTTGCGAGAATCAGGAGGAGCAAGCACTTGAGCAGAAGTAAGCTTGTCCTTGAGGGTCTGGAAACTTTCCTGACATTTGTCTGTCCACTCAAACTTAATGCCTTTGTGGAGCAGATTAGTCAAGGGCTTGGCGATCTTGGAGAAGTTCTCGATGAATCGACGGCAATAACAGGCTAGACCGAGGAAGCTTCGGACTTGCTTGGCATTCTTCGGAGGAGTCCAGTCAAGGATAGCCTGAACACGCTCCGGGTTAATGGCAATACCGTCCTTGGAAATTACATGTCCAAGGTAGGTCACTTCAGAAAGCCAGAATTTACATTTGGAGTACTTGGCATATAACTTGTGCTCTCGAAGCCTCTCTAGAACAAGGCGAAGATGTTCGGCATGTTCTTCCTTATTCTTTGAATATACTAGGATATCATCCAGATATACCATGACGAACTTGTCGAGGTAGTCCATGAATATGTAATTCATCAGGCGGGAGAACGTAGCTGGAGCATTCGTTAGGCCAAATGACATGACAGTGTATTCATAGGAGCCATAACGAGTAACGAATGCAGTCTTTGGAATATCCTCTTCCCGGACACGGATCTGGTGATAACCCAACCTCAAGTCGAGTTTAGAGAACACCGAAGATCCAGCAAGTTGATCATATAAGTCATTGATCCGGGGAAGCGGATATTTATTCTGAATGGTTGCCTGGTTGATAGGACGGTAATCTTGGACCAACCTATTCGTACCATCTTTCTTCTTGACAAAAAGAGACGGCGCTCCCCAGGCAGAGGAACTGGGACGGATGAAGCCCTTCCTAAGTGATTTATCGATTTCTTCCTTAAGCTCGATAAGATGGTGCGGTGGCATCTTGTAAGGACGCTTCGCAATAGGAGTTGTGCCAGGCTTTAAGTCAATGACGAACTCGACAGCTCTAGCAGGGGGTATTCCTGGAAGTTCTTCTGGAAAAACATCCGGGAAGTCACAGACAACTGGGATGTTCTCGATCCCCTCAAGCGGAGAAGCATTCAACGCGTTCAAGGCATAAATCTGAGCCTTAGTGTTCTGGGTGAGGTGAGCTTGATAATTTACTATCTCGTTTGATGGGTGCAAGAGGTGTACAACTTTAGTGGCACAATTGATTGAGGCGTAATGAGCCTTCAACCAATCCATTCCCAAGATAAGATCGATCTTGGAAGAACTCAGAATAATTGGGAGTGCCTGAAATTTCAACCCCTCAATTTCAACAGTGACTTCGGGGCTAAACAGGGAGGCTCGACATCTACCCGCGGGAGTGTCAACCCCTAATAGATGATGTAGGTTGTCACACTTAACGCCATGCATGAATGCAAAGTCTTCCGACATGAATGAATGCGATGCTCCTGAATCAAATAAAATAGATGCAGGTACGGAATTAACAAGAAGTGTACCCATCACGGTTTCAGGTTGGTCTTGAGCTTCAGCCATGTTGACGTGGTAGTTCTGCCCACGACCATAAGAAGGCCTGACATTGCTATAGCGAGGCTGAGAATTCCCACGGCCATTACCACGGCTAGCAGAAGGAAGAGCCAACTGATTCTGATTCTGAGAGCAATCTCTGGCACGGTGACCTGGCTGGCCACACTTGAAGCAGAGTCCATTGTCAGGACGTGGTGCAGGAGCTCGAGGTGCTGGAGCTTGCAGAGGCTGTCTTGGTGGTGGAGGAGGCAGACATGGTGCAGCATAGGAAGGCCTGTTCACAGGAGCTGCTGGATGATACATGCTCTGAGGTATCCAGATGCGGCGCTTCTGGGAAGACGAGCCCGAAGATGAGCCCGCCTCACGGGTGCGTCTGGTTGCTTCTTTATGTTTCTTCAGACCAGTCTCGACCATAATAGCCTTATTCACCAAGGTGGCGAAATCAGGATAGTCTTGGACAAGCAAAGCTAACTGAATGTCATGATGCAGCCCTTCACGGAATTTCTCCTGCCTTCGGTCATCAGTGGGAACGTCCTCTTCAGCGTAGCGAGACAAGTCAAGAAACTCGCGCTGATAAACTTCCACAGACTTGTTGCCCTGAACGAGACTACGGAACTCAGCCTTCTTCCGTGCTATGACAGCTTGAGGAATATAGCGGGCACGGAAAGCAATCTTGAATTCTGCCCAAGTGACGACGGTACCAAGGGTAGGGTCTGTCGATGGGTGGCCCACCATTGTGATGCGGGACCCTTCAGAAGGTATGTCGCAAAGGTGACATAACTGGCCGGGGTGACACCAGCAGACTCCAGCTCATGGGAGATGTCACGCAGCCAGTCATCGGCATCCAGCGGATTGACTGTGTTGCGAAAGAACGACAGGTTAAGTCGCATAAATTCTGGCAAGGTGATGGAAGGTGGCGGCTAATTAGCGTCAGGACGAGGGAATTGCTGCATAATTCCCGTCATAAATTGGTGGTTGAGTTCGAACTGTTGCATCATCGCAGCCATATAGTCAGGCGGTGGCGGCGGAGGTGGATTGTTGTCAGCCATCCTGCTAAATTGACAGGGGTAGTTTAGCAGAAGCCAATGCGAGTGTTTAGCGACATGCATGATGTAACGCGATGGAATTTAAATAGTACAGTAGATGCTTAATAGTAGTCATTAAATCATACATATCCATACAGAGTCGGTTACATTCGGGCAGCATAACGGCGCAAATTTAAAAGCTAGACATGCTAGGCGGTGCGCAGGCACGCGGTAAGGAAGTACACGACAAGACATAGCAAAGGCTACATCAACGTCGGAGAAAACCACTGAAACGGGGTAGCTGCAAGTGCGGACGGCGGACGTTCGTCGCAGAAGGATCCTGTGCTCCATGTGCACTCTGATGCAGAACCCGGTCTCGAACTGTAAGAAGAGGTCCACGTGCAGGCGTGTGACCTCCCACAGCAGGCCAATCGATCCCTAATGGCATCTCGGTCCTGCTCGGGTAAAGAATGTGCTTCGGATGTATCCCTGCACGAACAACTGGTAGCAACTGCGTCATAGCCTCGTAGAGTCGTGCTCGAGTGGCGAACAACTCGACGGCAAGAGCTCGAACAGTGCGATCCAGAGCCTGAGTATAGTGAATCAGAACTCGCTGATCGTAATGACGAGGCTCGTACGGGGCAGAAACAGCTGTGTAGTATCCAGTAGCATCTCCAGTAGGGGCGTACGGAATGTACCGATACTCAGAGGCATCCAAGTCAGCACTGAACTGTCCTCGAAGACGTGCGACAGCAGAGTAGGCGGCATCATGGACTGCCATCTCAATCGTCACGCCGATACCGTGAAAAAGGTGTAGCTCAGTGTCTGAGTCATCCTGCTGATCGTAGATGCGAACATCAGCATAGTACTGCTCCTGGTTGAACTCACGATAAACCTCGTAGACCATGTACTCGGGGCACCAGCGGTATCCCAGCCTGATCAAGAGGGTGATCAGAACAGCTGGAAACCCAGGGACGTCTCGAGCACAGGTGCGAAGCACAAGTTGCGTCGTAGGGCGAGGTGGGAACAGATGGTCCATCTGAAACAAAGAGGTTCAGGGTTGTCATTCGACGGCGAGAAATTTAACAGATCTCGAATGGAAAGATTAAACAAAACAATGGAAAGGAAATGATTATCAGACTAATCAGATCAAAGACAGGGAAATCGCACTGAATCCAGCTCTCCGGGTGGATAGAATTTACGAGATCCTAAATGTTGGTGTTAGTAATTTATTAAACCCGAATAGAAGAGAGATCAGGGTCCCAGAGTAAAGACGAGGAATAAAAGATCCTAATACCACCCAATTGGCGACGTGGGCCCGTAAGCCACACAGCCAAGTTAGTAAAACAGTTTTCGACCACTAGACTCAACTTCGGCCAAGGAATTGGATAGGGGGACTCCTAGAGGCAGTCGGCTCTGATACCAACCTGTGATGACCCCGGCTTAATCATGCACTAATCATACACGCAAATGCACATGATCAAGCCTAAGGACTCACTTGAAGATATCACAACACAACTCTAAAACATAAATAAATTCATACAAGCTTTATATTACAAGCCAGGGCCTCGAGGGCTCGAATACATAGCTCGATGGCATACAAGTGTCAGCGGAAGCATCAGATATCTGAGATAAGATATATTACAGAAAGAGAGATAAGCCTTCACAGAGGCGGGGCAAAATAAAATACTACGATCGAAAGGCGTGGGCCTCCTGCCCTGGACCCTCCGAATCCTACTCCTGGTCGTCGGTCGGCTCCTCGTAGTAGTAGTACTCTCCGGGCTGGTAGTAGTAGCGGTCATCGATGGGGACAACTGGCTCCGGGGCTCCGTCGTCTGGATGCGACAACGGGATAAAGGGGGAAAAAGGAAAATAAAGCAAACGTGAGTACTCATCCGAAGTACTCAGCAAGCAAGGATCTACACTACATATGCAACATTTTCAAAGGGGGCTGTATATGTGGACTGGGCTGCAGAAATGCTAGAATAGAGGAGAAGGCCTAGTCCTATCGAAGACTAGCATCTTCAGCTTCTTCAACAGTCTTGCAGCATTAGAAGAGTGCAGATTGCATAATGTAAAGTATAGCAGTGTCATCAACCTCGGCCAGAGATTCTTCCCCGACTCCCTGCGAGAAAGCAATCCCAGAGCCGTACTATCCAGTTCTCATCTCAAGTCATGTTCTTGTTGTACCGATCGGGATACAACTCCGAGTGTCCGTTACCGTAGGACAGGCTATCGATAGAAGTTTCTTCCCTGCAGGGGTGCACCAACTTACCCACCACGCTCACTTAACTCCGGCCGGACACACTTTTCTGGGTCATGCCCGGCCTCGGCTAAGCAACACGCCGCAACCCGACCAAATACTTAATGAGAGGTCAGCACGCCGGACTAACCTATGCCCCCAGGTGTCTTGGACCATCACCCCGGACGCTCCTATGCGTTGCGAATGCGGCTGAAAGCAGACCTAGCAACCCCTTATACAAGCGCGATTGCGTTCCCCATGAAACCACGGCTGAGCAGAGCGGACCAAAATACCTCGATTCTGCAGAAACTGAACCACCTCCTCGCGCACCGGACCGAGAGGCCCCTCCGGGGCAGGCATCACCTCCGCCACCATGTAATCCTCATGGCGGCGTGGTGGGCGTGCAGCAGACAAGAAGAAGGTGCGAGGAAGGCGACGATCACCGCCGTCGATGATGTGATGACCAGCAGGCACAAAGTGCTGAGGATCGAGCTCATAGTTCGCCATGGACGACGAAGAAGCTTGCTTGGGGTTTTCTTTGGGCAAAGGGGAGGGATTGTGATTGTGATGCAATGGGGGCGGCGGCGATGGGACTGGACGGCTTATCCCAATAACTCCGGCTCCCTTCCCATGACAAGCAGAGGATTCCGAGAATAACGTATCTTGTTGCAGGGAAATTGGCCTCCAAACCAATCCATTGGAGTGCGCAAAATCATTACAGTCTTGCCTAGAGTGACCCGGACGAGAGCAAGCCGCACAGACCTCTCGCATTCCACAAGCAGATGACAGGTGGCCCCTCTGAGAGCAAACAGTACATGTAACAATGCGGTCCACCATGTCATCGACCATGGCTTCAAACTGATGTGCAGCCTCTTGCGAGGAGGGGATATCCTGGAAACTGGTCATTGGGCTAAGACTAGCAGAGTTGGCAGGCCCAATAGCAGCTTGGCATGGGCTGCCACACTGGTGGGCATCCATAGGCAAAGGGTCAGGATGCAAATTACCAATTTGAATAGGAGCCAATCCCGCCTCCGTGATCCGCGGCGCTGGATCCTCAGCATGCACGGTCGTCCGTTCCACAGAGACCGGATCACACACCTGAACAAGGATCGTCGGCCAGCTCAACTCCGGCAATGGGGTTACCGTACCAAACACAATAGGTGGTCGAGCCACCGTCCAAAGCAATTCCTGTGGAGGGGACTGCCGAATGACAACACGCTCATGAGCAGGTAGATCATACCCTCCATCAGTGATCGTATCAATGCAATTTTGTGTCACAGGGTATCTATAACCTTTGCAAGCAGAGTAACGCTCAAAAGTGGCAAAGGAGAGTTTCTTCCTGGCCGAGCAAGATGACTTTAGAGAGGATTTAACAGGAGGTTTATGCATGGCCAAAAGACCTAAAGATGATCGACGCTTTGTTGGACTAACTAGAATCCATTCAGCATCACACTCTTTCCTCCAGATCTTGAGCTCACGAATCCAATTTGGCCCCCCATTACCCCATAGATGAAAGTAGCATTTGAACAGATCACAAGCAAAACAACGAAGGTCCATAATAATGAAACCAACTTGCTTGCAAGAAACTTGGAAAGAAAAAACCTTATCCTTGATGTGATCCACATGAAGATCAATTGCCGAGCCCCCAATTGCAGATTCTAAGGCCGCCGCCACAGAATCCTCCGATAAACGGAAGGCATGACGGCTAAAAGAAACAATCAAAGTGAATGGCCTTCTTCGCCCCAATGGATGAACCGTGTAACCAGTTGATTTGAAAACCTCATCAGAAAAAACCCTACCCTTGGAGAAATCGAAGCCAAGGGTAGATCCACCAGAAGAACCCATCGAAGACGGGTATTGCCTTGATCCATAGGAGATGCCGGAAAGGATCACCGGATGACATCCACAGATTAGTGGATGAGGAGGGAGATCGCCGGGGAGAAGGTCAGCGCCGAGGTGGGAGGTGGGAGCGCCATTATTAGTCTATACCATTTTCATCAGTGCATAGATGGCCATTTGTGGGCATAGGGATTTTGACGCATTTGCATTCTTGCATACCGAATTTCCTCAGAACGTCCTGGAGGTATTTCTCTTGAGAAATGAAGATGCCATTGCATTGTTGACGAATTTGAAGACCTAAGAAGAATTTCAATTCTCCCATCATGGACATTTGATATTCCTCACTCATTATATAAGCAAATTCGTCAGTATAACATTGGTTAGTACAGCCAAAGATAATATCATCAACATATATTTGGCACAGGAATAATTCATCATCATATGTTTTGGTGAAAAGAGTTGGGTCGAGTGAACCAGGTTTGAAGCCTTTCTTCATGAGGAATTCCTTCAGAGTATCATACCACGCCCGAGGGGCCTGCTTGAGGCCATAGAGGGCCTTATTGAGTCTGAAGACTTGATCAGGATGCTTAGGATCTTCAGAACCTGGGGGTTGAGCAACATATACTTCTTCCTCAAGCTTACCATTGAGGAATGCACTTTTCACATCCATTTGATATAAGATGATATTATGATGGTTAGCATAGGCAAGCAATATGCGAATAGCCTCAAGTCTAGCAACAGGTGCAAAAGTTTCATCGAAATCAATTCCTTCAACCTGTGTGTAGCCTTGAGCTACAAGACGAGCCTTGTTCCTTACCACAAGGCCATTTTCATCTTGTTTGTTACGGTAGATCCATTTGGTGCCGATGATATTGTGCTTGCGAGGGTCTGGTCGCTTGACAAGCTCCCACACATTGTTTAGCTCGAATTGATGTAATTCCTCTTGCATCGCTTGAATCCATTCAGGCTCCAGAAATGCCTCATCTACTTTGGTGGGCTTTGTGATAGAGACGAAAGCAAAATGCCCACAAAAGTTAGACAAATGTGAAGCTTTTGAGCGAGTGAGAGGACCTGGCGCGTTGATGTTGTTGATGATTCTCTCAATCTATACTTCATTTGCAACGCGAGGATGAGCAGGTTGATGACTTTGATTTGGCTCAGCATTTTCTTCAGAGCCATTTTCTTCAGATGCACCAGCCTGATTTTCTTCACGATCTGGAATGACTTCTTCAGCAGATTCTTCGGTAGGAATAACATCCTCAGTAGCCTTTAGCTTTATGGATTCCTCAGGAGACATTTCATCTAGCACAGGAGGTAGGTGCTCTCTTTGCGAGCCATTAGTTTCATCGAACCACACATCTACAGTTTCAACAGCCTTGTTGTGATAGGTGTTGAAGACCCTGTAGGTGTGCGAGTCCTTTCCGTAACCAAGCATAAAACCTTCATGTGCTTTCGGTGCAAATTTAGAAATGTGATGGGGATCTCTAATCCAACATTTAGCACCGAAGACTTTGAAATAACTCACATTGGGTTTCTTGTCAGTGAGGAGTTCATATGAGGTCTTCTTGAAGAATTTGTGAAGATATACCCTGTTGATAATGTGGCATGCAGTATCAATTGCTTCAGGCCAGATGTGACGAGGTGTCTTGTATTCATCAAGCATAGTGTGAGCCATCTCAACAAGAGTCCTGTTCTTGCGCTCCACGACGCCATTCTGCTGAGGAGTGTATGGGGCAGATAACTCATGAGTAATACCGAGTTCATCAAGATAGTCATCAAGACCAGTATTCTTGAACTCAGTCCCATTGTCTCTACGTATATGCTTCATCTTCACACTGAAATTCGTCGAAGCCCTCGAAGAAAATCGTCTGAAGACTTCCTGCACTTCAGTTTTGTAAGTGATGACATGCACCCATGTGTAACGAGAATAATCATTAACAATGACAAAGCCATATAGAGATGCAGCATTTGTTAGTGTAGCATAATGAGTAGGACCAAAGATATCCATATGAAGCAATTCAAAAGGACGAGAGGTAGTCATGATAGACTTCGAGGGGTGCTTGGCTCTGGTCATCTTTCCAGCCTCACAAGCCCCACAAAGATGATCTTTGAGGAATTTGACACCCTCAATGCCAATGACGTGCTTCTTCTTCACGAGCGTGTGTAAGTTCCTCATGCCAGCATGACCCAGTCATCGATGCCATAGCCAGCCTTCTGAAGCTTTCGCAAGTAGACAAGTGGCAGGCTGTGGTCCTGCAGAGAAATCAACAATATACAAGTCTCCTCTCCTAAAGCCTTCGAAGACTTTGGAATTGTCATATTCCATGAGCACTAAGCAGCAATATTTGCCAAAGACAACAACCATATCCAGATCACAAAGCATTGAGATAGACATGAGGTTGAATTCGAGGGACTCGACAAGCATGACTTTGTCCATGTATCGATCCTTTGAGATTGCAACCCTACCTAGACCCAATACCTTGCTTTTGCCTTTGTCTGCGTAGGTGATATGCTTCAAATGTGATGGAGATAAAGGAGTGTTCATCAGTAAGCTCTTGTCACCAGTCATGTGATTAGTACATCCACTATCGAGGACCCACTCAGTAGCTTTGGGTAAGTCATCCTGGAGATGAATTAGTGCATCTTACGAACACATATCTTCAGAGTGAAAAATATGACATCAATTTCATCAGACAGAAATTCATCAGTTAATGCAACATATGTATATATAGCAGTATAAGGATGTGAGAAATGAATGATTCATTTCTTCATGATTAGCTTGCGTCCTTTCAAGCATTTCAGGTCTCCAGAAAATTCTTCAGACGATTTAGTTCGTCTGGAGACCTGACCCTGCATAAGAGGTTAGTTCTTTTTCTTCACCACCCACATCTGGAGGGGTGGCAAAGAGTTCATCATTCTGCGAGCTCCATAATAGAAAGGTGGCATTGAAGCCAAAGTGCTTCGTTTCACAGGAGAGGGATTAGTATAGGCATATGAGTAAGCAGAGAAATTCTTTGAGGACTTATGAACATAATGATTTGAAGAATAATGCACATAATCAGAACTCTTAGATTTTCCCTGCGAAACAGAAGCATTAGCATGATGATCATATGAGGACATGGATCCACGTGAGGAATTTGATCCATAAGAGGATTTGGATCCATATGAAGACTTTGGTCCATATGAAGAATTTGATCTGGGGTTCCTATTTTTCACAGGTGGTGTCATGAGGACATTCACCTGAAGACTTTCAAGGCACCTTTTGGGAACCCAGATTTTCTTCATAGGGGGACCATTCCTGCAGTTAGTTCCAACATATCTGGCAAATACTTCACCATTCTGATTTTTGAACAGTTTATAGTTGGAGTCAAATGACTCATCAGATGAATATGAGGATTCACAAGTAAAACCAGATAAAGTGGATGGATCTACGGGAGGTCCCTTCGCAGCAACCCATGAGGTTTTGGGATACTGCTCAGGTTTCCAGTAGGTTCCATCAGCATTGAGTTTCCTCTCAAATGCAATACCCTCTTTCCTAGGGTTCCTGTTCAAGATCTGCTTTTTGAGCACATCACACAGAGTCTGATGCCCTTTGAGGCTTTTGTACATGCCTGTCACATACAATTCCTTCAACCCTAAATTTTTGTCAGTGATACTAGTGGTATCCTCAGATGAGGAATTTGTGACCACAGAGATAGTTGAAGAATTTGCAGCAATAGAAGCATTTGAACATTCAGGTGAAGAATTAGCAGTTTCACGTTCAATGCATTTCAAGCATGGTGGAATAAATTCTTCCTGAGCGGAACTGATCTGTTGAGCAAGCAATGAATCATTTTCCTTCTGAAGATCTTCATGACTCACCCTTAGCTTCTCAAGATCTTGCTTTCTTTGAAGAAATTCATAAGAAAGCTTCTCATGATCGGCTAAGAGAGTTTCATGACGACCTTGAAGGTTGTCAAACTTAGACTGTAGTTGCTGAAGATTATCAGTCAGTGTTTGAGTTCGACCCATTTCCTCACCTAACAGATCATCGCTTTTGTCTAGCATATTTTGAACCTTTTCCAAAGCCTTTTGTTGTTTAACAGCAATATTAGCAAGTTTGGACTAGCTGGGTTTGAGGTTATCATTAGATTCATCCTCACTTGATTCAGAGGAGGGATATTTGAATACCTTGGCACCTTTTGCCATGAAGCAATAGGTGGGAGCATAGTCATCATTGCCGTCATCAGCAGTGTTGGGGAAGCCATTTTCCTTAGTGTTGAAGATGGACTTGCTGATGTAAGCAGTAGCGAGGGCTAGGCTCGCCACACCAGAGTCTGACTTCTCAGATGCCTCCTCTTCCTCATGTTCCTCAGATTCAGCTTCAGAGTCCATTTCCTTGCCAATGAATGCCCGAGCTTTCTTGGAGCTGCTCTTCTTGTGAGATGAAGACTTTGAAGATTTTGACGATGAGGACTTTGAAGATTTCTTCTTCTTCTTAGAGTCATCTGAACTATCATCCTTGTATTTCTTCTTCTTTGATTCCTTCTCCCACTGAGGACAATCAGTTATGTAGTGACCAGGTTTCTTGCATTTGTGGCAAGTTCTCTTCTTGTAATCACGGGATGAGGAATCTGATTTCATGTCATCACCTCTTGAGGATTTTCCAAATCGGCCACGTCTAGAGAACTTCTGGAATTTCCTCACGAGCATTGCTAGCTCCTGACTCAGTTCTTCAGGATCACCAAGGCTGCTAGCAGAATCTTCATCTTCAGATTCAGAGACTGCCTTGGCCTTCAGTGCACGAGATCTGCCATAGCTCGGTCCGTAGAGATCTCTCTTTTCAGCAAGTTGGAACTCATGAGTATTTAGCCTCTCGAGGATATTAGCAGGATCAAGTGACTTGTAGTCTCCATGTTCTTGAATCATCAGTGCCAGTGTATCGAATGAAGAATCGAGTGACCTCAGCAATTTCTTCACCACTTCATGGTCGGTGATGTCAGTGGCACCCAGTGCTTGAAGCTCATTTGAAATGTCAGAGAGGCAATCAAAGGTTTGCTGGACATTCTCATTGTCGAGTCTTTTGAAGCGGTTGAAGAGATTGCGAAGAACGTCAACTCGAGAATCACGTTGAGTCGAGACTCCTTTGTTGACCTTGGACAGCCTGTCCCAGATAAGCTTTGCAGACTCCAAAGCACTCACTCTGCCATACTATCCTTTGCTCAGATGGCCACATATGATATTCTTCGCTTGAGAGTTGAGTTGCTTGAATCTCTTCACATCAGCAGCATTCACGGAAGGAGTGACAGCAGGAACGCCATTTTCCACAACGTACCAGAGATCATTGTCAATTGCCTCAAGATGCATGCGCATCTTATTCTTCCAGTAGGGGTAGTTCGTCCCATCAAAGGTAGGACACCCAGCCAAGACCTTGATCATGCCTGCAGTCGACATAACTAAAACTCCAGGTGGTTAAACCAAAATCACACAGAACAAGGGAGTACCTTGCTCTGATACCAATTGAAAGTGCGTTATATCGACTAGAGGGGGGGGGGGTTGAATAGGCGATTTTTACAAATTCGTCACTGAGGAATTTCACTGTGAGGAAATTCCTAAGTAACGAACTACTTAGCAGCGGAATAAGTACTCAGATGCAAACATAACATGGCATAAGAACAGTCATCATGATGAAATGAAATAGGCACAGAGTACAGGTAGCGTGAAACACAGGATAAGCAGGCTGAAGACTATGTGACTGAAGAAATAGGATTGAGGAAATTGAGAAAGTCTTCAGTCAAAGTCTTCACACAGTAACGATCAAGTACATTAACACATGAATGAGGAAATGAAAGGGTTGAGGAAATAGAACCAGTAGCTCGGTGAAGACGATGATTTGGTAGACCAGTTCCAACTGCTGTGACAGTTGTACGTCTGGTTGGAGCGGCTAGGTATTTAAACCTGAGGACACACAGTCCCGGACACACAGTCCTCACCATATTCTCCTTGAGCTAAGGTCACACAGACCTCGCCCAATCACTCGTGGTAAGTCTTCAGGTGACTTCCAAACCTTCACAGACTCGGTCACTCGGCGATCCACAATTTCCTCTTGGATGCTCTAGACCATGACGCCTAACCATCTGGAGGATGCACAGTCCTCAAAGGTAACAAGCGTCGGTTCCACATAGGAACAATCTCTTCAGTGATGCTCAATCACTTTGGGTTTGTAGGTGTTTGGGTTTTTGGGTTTTTCCTCACTTGATGATTTTCGCTCAAAGTCCTCGGAGGATGGGATGCTCTAAATGACAAGTGTCAATCTATCTCTCGGAGCAGCCAACCAGCTAGTGGTTGTAGGGGGCAGCTATTTATAGCCTAGGGAGCAGCCCGACATGATAAGACATAAATGCCCTTCAATGATATGACCGTTAGGTGGGAAGGATATTTGGACAGCTGGCGCATAGCACAGCAATGGTCGGAATTTGTGTATCAAATTCCTCAGGGCTATCATGTTCCTCACTTGTAGGCAATCCGCACTGGCGAATTCCTAACTCCTCAGTCAGAAAAAATTCCTCAGAGAACAGAAGAACTTCGTCTCTGTCACTGAAGAAATTGACTGAACTGTATGAGATTTCCAATGGCTTCACTCGAAAGGATTGGGTAGGTGTAGGATTTTGAGATGAGCATCACTTGGAAACTTTTCCTTAGTTTTACCTCGACCCCCTTTAACAGTACGGTGTTTCCTATGACTCAAGAAGAAGAAAATGAAACTACGAAAACAAAAGTCTTCACGCTTCATAATCCTCGCATGAATATCAAGTCTTCAGGGTCACACCAATTTCTTCACTTTCAAAGTCTTCAAGAAAACCAAAGTCTTCAGTTGAAGACATTCATTTTTAGGGGTCGACTTTCATCGTAAATATCAAACTCCTCATAGACTTATAGAACCTGTGTACACTCACAAACGCATTAGTCCCTTAACCTATAAGTCTTCAATACACCAAAATCACTAAGGGGCACTAGATGCACTTACACTCTACATTTATGTTTTGCGGTCTCTGAAAGGGCTAGCGACATACCATTATTGTCATATTATATCATGATTGTTTTGACAAAGTGTTGTCATTTGAGATATTTTATTATTGCTTGCTAGTTGATTTTGCCATTGATATGAGTGAATATAATTTCTAATAGTTATCTTCTACATGGTTAGTTATGATCTTTGCTGAAAACCTGGGTATTATCTAAGCATATATATAAACACAAGAACAATAGAGTTCGTAAAAGTTTTTCTTTGTCACTTTCAGTTTGTCAAGTGAATTGCTTGAGGACAAACAATGGGTTAAGCTTGGGGGAGTTGATATGTCTCCATCGTATCTACTTTTCCTAATGCTTTTGCTCTTGTTTTGGACTCTAATTTGCATGATTTGAATGAAACTAACCCGGACAGACGTTGTTTTCAGCAGAACTACCATGGTGTTGTTTTTGTGCAGAAATAAAAGTTCTCGGAATTGGACGAAACTTTTTGGAGAATTATTTTGGAATAAAAGAAAAATACTGGAACCAAGACCCACTAGAGGGGGGGGGGGGCAGCTGCCCACTAGCCACTAGGGTGCGCCACCCCCCTCTGGCATGCCCTGGTGGGTAGTGGGGCCCACGAGGCTCCACTGACCCTAACTCCAACTCTATAAAATCCTATTTTCAGAGAAAAAATAGGAGTGGAAGTTTCATCGCGTTTTATGATACGAAGCCGCCGCCACCTCCTGTTCTTCATCGGGAGGCCAGATCTGGAGTCCGTTAGGGGCTCCGAAGAGGGGGATCTTCCGTCTTCATCATCATCAACCATTCTCCATCACCAATTTCATGATGCTCACTGCCGTGAGTGAGTAATTCCTTCGTAGGCTTGCTGGACGGTGATGGGTTGGATGAGATTCATCATGTAATCGAGTTAGTTTTGTTAGGGCTTGATCCCTAGTATCCACTATGTTCTGAGATTGATGTTGCTATGACTTTGCTATGCTTAATGCTTGTCACTAGAGCCCGAGTGCCATGATTTTAGATCTAAACCGTTTATGTTTTCACCAATATATCTATGTTCTTGATCTGATCTTGCAAGTTTATATGCACCTATTACGAGTTATGATCCGCATGCCCCAAAGTGACAACAATTGGGATTCTTTCCGGTGATTACCGTAATTTGAGGAGTCCATGTATTCACTATGTGTTAATGCTTTGTTCCGGTTCTCTATTAAAAGGAGGCCTTAATATCCCTTAGTTTCCTTATGGACCCCGCTGCCATGGGAGGGTAGGACAAAAGATGTCATGCAAGTTCTTTTCCATAAGCACGTATGACTATTTACAGAATACATGCCTACATTACATTGATGAACTGGAGCTAGTTCTGTGTAGCCCTAGGTTATAACTGTTATATGATGAATATTATCCAACATTATCACCTATCCAATGCCTATGAGCTTTCACATATTGTTCTTGCTAAGTTACTACTACTGTTACAACTCTTACAACTGCTACAAAACTACTGCTACTACTGTTACTGTCATTGCTACTACTATCAAACTATTATACTACTGTGCAACTGATCACTCTACCGCAGATATTTAGTCTCTAGGTGTGGTTGAATTGACAACTCAACTGCTATACAAATATTCTTTGGCTCCCCTTGTGTCAAATCAATAAATTTGGGTTGAATACTCTACCCTAAAAAACTATTGCGATCCCCTATACTTGTGGGTTATCATAGCCCTCGAAGCAAAGTACTACTAAGCATGCTCCTAGGGGGATAGATTGGTAGGAAAAGACCATCGCTCGTCCCCGAAAGCCACTCATAAGGAAGACAATCAATAATAAATCGTGCTCCAATTTCATAGCATAACGAGAGACCATACATGCATGCTTCAGGAATCACAAACCTTAACACAAATATTCTTACTAAACCACAATTACTCCCTAGCATGACTCTAATATCACCATCTTTATATCTCAAAACAAATGCAAGGAATCAAACTTCTCATATATTCAATGATCTTCATGAAAGTTTTTATTATATGCCTCTTGATTACCTATCATATTAGGACTAAATTCATAACCCAAGCAAATTGCCATACTATTTATAAGACTCTCAAAATAATATAAGTGAAGAATGATAGTTCATCAATTTCTTTAAAATATAGCCACCGTCGTGCTCTAAAAAGATATAAGTGAAGCACTAGAGCAACTACCTAGCTCAAAAGATATAAGTGAAGCACATAGAGTATTCTAACAAATTCACAATTAATGTGTGTCCCTCTCAAAAGGTGTGTCTAGCAAGGATGATTGTGGCAAACTAAAAATATAGCAAGACACATATCATGTGGTGAATAAAAATATAGCCTCAAGTAATTTACCGATGGATTGTAGACAAAAGAGGGGATGCCATCCGGGGCATCCCCAAGCTTAGGTGCTTGGTTGTCCTTGAATATTACCTTGGGGTGCCTTGCGCATACCCAAGCTTAGTCTCTTGCCACTCTTTATTCCGTAGTCCATCGAAACTTCACCCAAAACTTCAAAACTTCACAACACAAAACTCAACAGAAAACTCGTGAGATCCATTAGTGAAACAAAGCAAATAACCACTTTTAGGTATTGTTGTAAACTCATTCCAATTTTATATTTGCATTACATATAATGTATTCTAACTTCTCCATGGTTCATACCACTACCCATAGATTCATCAAAATAAGCAAACAGCACAATGAAATCAGAATCTGTCAAAAACAGAACAGTCTGTAGTAATCTGGACTTTAGCCAAACTTCTGTAACTCAAAAAATTCTTAAAAATTAGGAAACATTGGGCAATTTGTGTGTCCATAAATTGTAAAAAATTCAGAATTTTTCGTCGCTCCTGTGATTTTTAACAATTCTGCTACTGGACGTAATTTTTTTTGTTTTAGCACGGAATCAAATCAACAATCTTCCAAACCATCCCAAAGGTCTTACATGGCACAAACACCAATTAAAACACTAAGACACAATCATAACAGAAGTATAATGGTAAATACTCATAAAAACATAAAATAAAAATATTGGGTTGTCTCCCAACAAGCGCTTTTCTTTAAAGCCTTTTAGCTAGGCACTGATAAGTTTAATGATGCTCGCATGAAAGACAAGAAATTGAAGCACAAAGAGAGCATCATATAGCATGTGAAAAACAAGTTTAAGTCTAACATATTTCCTATGCATGGGCATTTTATAGGATTTTTTTATCAAGACAAGCAATTTCTAGCATATGCAAATAGGAAGAAGGAAGCATTAATAATTTCAATGCAAAGAGAGGTGATTTAGTAACATGAGAATTTCTACAACCATATTTTACTCTCTCATAATAATTACATGTAGGATCATAATAAAATTCAACAATATAACTATCACATAAAATATTCTCTTCATGATCCACATGCATGCAAAGTTGACACTCTTCCAAAATAGTGGGATTATCATCAAATAAAGTCATGACCTCTCCAAGCCCACTTTTATCAAAAATTTCATTAGATTGACCATACTCCAAAGTAGTGGGATCATTATTACCTAGAGTTGACACTCTTCCAAACCCACTTTCAATATTATTGCAAACACTATTATCAATATCATATTCATCATGAGGCTTAAATAAATTTTCAAGATCATAAGAAGAATCACCCCAAGCATGATCGTTACAATAAGTAGTGGACATAGCAAAATTAGCATCCCCAAGCTTGGGGTTTTGCATATTATTAACACAATTGATATTAATAGAATTTATAATAACATCATTGCAATCATGCTTTTCATTCAAGGAGTTATCGTGAATCACTTTATAAATTTCTTCTTTTAACACTTCATCATAATTTTTAGATTCATGAATTTCAAGCAAAAGTACATAAAGATAATCCAGTGCACTCAACTCACTAGAAATTGGTTCATCATAATTGGATCTTTTAAAAATATTAACAAGTGGATGAGGATCCATAAACTTTTTGCTTTCTGATTTGGAATAAACATACAATTATGCCAAGCAATCAAGCAAACAAACAAAGTAGGACATAAAGGCAAACAAAAAAGAAGGCAAATATTTTTTGTATTTTTTTGAAAATGTTTTAGACGTGGGGGAGAGGAAAACGAGAAGCAAATGGCAAATAATGTAAATGCAAGAGATGAGAGTTTATTATGGGTACTTGGTAGGCTTGATGTAGATCCTCCTCGGCAATGGCGCCAGAAATTCTTCCTGCTACATCCTGATCTTGCGTTGGTTTTTCCCTTGAAGAGGAAAGGGTGATGCAGCAAAGTAGAGATAAGTATTTCCCTCAATTGAGAACCAAGGTATCAATCCATTAGGAGGAACACACAAGTCACCAATGGTTGCACCTACACAAACAAACAAATACTTGCACCCAACGCGATAAAGGGGTTGTCAATCCCTTCATGGTTACTTGCAAGGATGAGATCTGATAGTGATAGATATAAAAGATAAGTAAAAGTGCAAAATAAAATAAAGGTAAATAAATTGCAGCAAGGTATTTTTGTATTTTTGATTTAATAGATCTGAAAATATTATGATGGGAATATACCCGGGGGCCATAGTTTTCACTCGAGGCTTCTCTCTTGAAAGAAAGCATACGGTGGGTAAACAAATTACTGCGGAGAAATTGATAGAAAAGCGAATAATTATGACGATATCTAAGGCAATGATCATTAATATAGGCATCACGTCTGTGACAAGTAGACCGACTCTTGCCTGCATCTACTACTATTTCTCCACACATCGACCGCTATCCAGCATGCATCTAGTGTATTAAGTTAACAAGAACGGAGTAACGCCTTAAGCAAGATGACATGATGTAGAGTGATAGATCCAAACAATATAAACAAACCCCATCTTTTTATCCTTAATGGCAACAGTACAATATGTGTCATGTCCCTTTCTGTCACTGGGATTGAGCACCGCAAGATTGAACCCAATACAAAGCACCTCTCCCACTGCAAGAAAAATCAATCTGGTTGGTCAAACCAAATCAATAGACCGGAGAGAAATACAAAGCTATCTTAATCATGCATAAAAAAGTTCAGAGAAGACTCAAATAATATTCATAGATAATCTAGTAATAAACCCACAATTCATCGGATCTCAACAAATGCACCGCAAAAGAAGATTACATCGAATAGATCTCCAAGAACATCGAGAAGAACATTGTATTGAAGATCAAAGAGAGAGAAGAAGCTATCTAGCTACTAGCTATGGACCCGTAGGTTTGTGGTAAACTACTCACACATCATCGGAAGGGCATCAATGTTGATGTAGAAGCCCTCCATGGTCGAATCCCGCCCCGGCAGAGTACCGAAAAAGGCCTCCAGATGGGATCTCGTGGTTCTGGCACTTGCGGTGGTGGAAAGGTATTTTGGTGTTCGCTCTGGTCTACGGGGAATATTTGGGAATTTATAGAAGAAGAATTAGGGTTGGAAGTGCCACGGGGGGCCCACAAGCTTGCCCCCGCTAAGGGCGCGCCCTCTAAGCTTGTGGCCATCCCGTGGCCCTTCTGGCCTCCTCCCGAAGCTTCCAGGGTGTCTTGTGGTCCAAGAAAAATCATCAAAAAGTTCCGTTCCGTTTGGTATTGATTTTCTGTAAAGACAAAAACAAGGAAAAAAATAGCAACTGGCACTAGGTTAATAGGTTAGTCCCAAAAAATGATATAAAATAGCATAATAATGCATATAAAACATCCAAGATTGATTGATAATATAATAGCATGGAACAATCAAAAATTGTAGATACGTTGGAGACGTATCAAACATCCCCAGTGAGGAAATAAAAAAGGAGGCCAAAAAGAGCCCATAAAAAAAGAGGCCAAAAAGAGCCCAACAATGAAAAGAGAAAAAATAAAACAAAACAAAAGAAAAAGATGAGAGAAAAAGAGAGCAGGGGCAATGTTACTATCCTTTCCACACTTGTGCTTCAAAGTAGCACCATGTTTTTCATATAGAGAGTCTTGTATGCTTTCATTTTCATATAACTAGTGGGAATTTTTCATTATAGAACTTGGCTTGTACATTCCAATGATGGTCTTCCTCAAATGCCCGAGGTCTTCATGAGCAAGAAAGTTGGATGCACACCCACTTAGTTTTCTTTTTTGAGCTTTCATACACTTATAGCTCTTAGTGCATCCGTTGCATGGCAATCCCTACTCCTTGCATTGACATCAATTGATGGGCATCTCCATAGCCCGTTGCTTAGCCTCGTCGATGTGAAACTTTCTTTCTTTTTTGTCTTCTCCATATTTTCTCTACCACCATACTCTATTCCACCCATAGTGCTATATCCATGGCTTGCGCTCATGTATTGCGTGGGGGTTCAAAAAGCTGAAGCGCATTAAAAAGTATGAACCAATTGCTCAGCTTGTCATCGGGGTTTTGCATGATGAATAGTTTGTGTTAAGAAGATGAATCATGACAAGGCTATACGATTTTGTAGGGATAACGTTCTTTAGCATTGATATTTTGAAAGGCATTATTGTTTGTTGGTATGCCTGAGTATTGATGTTTTTATATCAAATTATATACTATTGCTTTGAATCATTTGGATCTTAATATTCATTCCACAAAAGAGATTACATGATGAATATGATAGGTAGAATTCCACATCGAAAGTTCTATTTTTATCATTTACCTACTCGAGGACGAGCAGGAATTAAGCTTGGGATGCTTGATACGTCTCCAACGTATCTATAATTTTTGATTCTTCCATGCTATTATAGTATCAATCTTGGATGTTTATTATGCAATTGTATGCAATTATATATCATTTTTTGGGACTAACCTATTAACCTAGTGCCCAGTGCCAGTTGCTGTTTTTTTGCTTATTTTGGCTTTTCGGAAAACCAGTACCAAACAAAGTCCAAACACTATGAAACTATTTGATGATTTTTTCTAGACCAGAAGGGACCCTAGATGCTTTGGGAGAAGACCTGAAGTGTCACCAGGCAGCGACAAGCCTGCCAAGCGTGCCCCAGGGGGCGCCCCCAGGCTTGTGGGCCCTCATGGCACCTCTTGACCTAATTCCAGCTCTATAAATTCCCAAATATTCCCAATACATCATAGAGCCACCCAAAATACTTTTTCCGCCACCTCAAGTTTCTGTTCTTCGGAGATCCCATCTGGAGACCTTTATCAGTACTCCATCGGAGGGGGAATCGATCACAAAGGGCCTCTACATCAACCTTGCTACCCTTCCGATGATGTGTGAGTAGTTTACCACAGACCTACGGGTCCATGGCTAGTAGCTAGATGGCTTCTTCTCTCTCTTTGATCTTCAATACAATGTTCTCCTTGATGTTCTTAGAGATCTATTCGACGTAATCCTTTTTTGTGGTGTGTTTGTTAGGATCTGATGATTTGTGGGTTTATGATCAGATTATCCGTGAATATTATTCGAGTTTTCTCTGAACTCTTTTATGCATGATTGTTATAGCTTTGTATTTCTCTCCGATCTATCCGTTTGGTTTGGCCAACTAGATTGATTTATCTTGTAATGGGAGAGGTGCTTTGTGATGGGTTCGATCTTGCGTTGTTCAATCCCAGTGACAGAAAGGGACATGACACGTACTTGTATCATTGCCATTAAGGATAAAAAGATGTGGTTTAGTCATATTAATTGGGTTTACTTTGTCTACATCATATCATCTTGCTTAAGGCGTTACTCCGTTCTTTATGAACTTAATACTCTAGATGCATGCTGGATAGCGGTCGATGTGTGGAGTAATAGTAGTAGATGCAGGCAGGAGTCATTCTACCTGTCTCGGATGTGATGCCTATATACATGATCATTGCCTTGGATATCGTCATAATTATGCGTTTTTCTATCAATTGCCCAACAATAATTTTACCCACCGTATGCTATGTTCAAGAGAGAAGCCTCTAGTGAAAACCATGGCCCCGAGTCTATTTTTATCATATATTAAAATCCAAAAAATACTTTAATGCACTTTATTTACTTTTATTTTATTTTGTGTTTTTGTTTATCTATCTATCACTACGAGATTTGATCCTTGCAATTAACGTCCAAGGGATTGACAACCCCTTGTTTGTGTTGGGTGCAAGTATTTGTTATTTTATGTGTAGGTGTTGTTCACGAGGTATTGCATGGTTCTCCTACTGGATTGATAACCTTGGTTCTTAACTGAGGGAAATACTTATCTCTACTGTACTGCATCATCCTCTCCTCTTCGAGGAAATCCCAACGCGGCTCACAAGTAGCAGATACCTCTTCATCCTCGTGGAAGATGGGGTTGTCGTCTCGATGATACGTCCCCGGCTCAGGTGCTGGGAAGCTCAGTGTTTCGACCCAACATCTCCATCTCTGTTGAAGATGTGTGAAACAGCTTATTAAAGGAGTAAAATACGCTACTTGGATTGACATGAGAGTTCAGAGAAGCTTACAATCTCTACAGGTTTATAGTAGGAGAGGCCGAATTTCTGCTTGGTGAACTATGCCGGCTCTCCTTTATATATACCAGCTAGGGCGGCAGCAAAGGCCTCTTGGTCCTTGAAGCCCTCCCAAATTGATCGGGTGGCATCGTTGGTACCATTATTCATCCACAACGGTTGCATACATTGCAAAAGAGGTTGGACTCTTCGGTCGATGGCCGTCGCCATCACATCTATGATGGTAAGGCCAGTATTTGTCAAACACCTAATCTGAGCGGCCAAACGGGCTACGTCAGAGTCATC
The DNA here is from genome assembly GCA_011799875.1 of Thinopyrum elongatum. NCBI lineage: Eukaryota > Viridiplantae > Streptophyta > Magnoliopsida > Poales > Poaceae > Thinopyrum > Thinopyrum elongatum. The sequence goes on along the minus strand of CM022301.1, from coordinate 220,530,979 downwards.
CTTTTGGGCGATGCTCCGTTGCCTCCAGCTGAAGCATTTCTTCGGGGGATCTGAAGAGAAGGTCGGAAGTCTGGGCCGAGCTGGATCATGTAGCGGGACGTTGGCCATATAAAACCACTCAGATGTCCACATGTCGGCATCCTCTCTGGGGGTGCCTGTGGGATAGCTGGTCCCGGCTATTTGGCAAACCTCGGTCGGACCCACTTCATGGAGTTTCCCTCCTCGGGAGCAAGGCATCAGGTAGAAGTACTTCCTCCACAGCTCGAAGTGTGCCTGGCACCCAAGGTACATTTCGCAAAGGGTGACGAACCCTGCGATGTGTGAAATGGAATTGGGCATGAGGTGGTGGAGTTGGATCCCGTAGAATTCGAGCAGGCCCTGTAGGAAGGGGTGAATAGGAAACCCTAAACCACAAAGAAGGAAGGAGACGAAGCATACTCACTCGTCCCCACGCGGGATGGGGTGGCTGTCGGCGTGAACTTGCCCGTCCACGGATATTAAGCCTGGACGGGTGGAGGTCAGATCTGAATCCGACAAATAACCTTGGGTGGCAAGCCGGTCCAGTTGGAGATGGGTGACAGAGTAGCTTCCCCAGTCACCTTTGAGGGGACCATGGGGGCGCCTAGAGGAGCCCGTGTCGCTCGCCATGTCTGGAACTCTCAAAGCTAGGCTTGGGGGGGGGTGGAGGAATTCGTGTTGAACTATGAAAGGGGAAGGTCAAGATGCGCCTTGCCATAACTTTGGACTGGGTACCCATTAAATAAAGCTAAAAGGGCGATGCTTCTATGTCTGGCTATAAAGTGGCTCATTCCCCAGATGGCTCGACGATCGAGGAAATATTATTTTAATAAAAACAGTGCCTGGTGGGACCCGAGGACAAATATGAAAGGCCTCAGATGGTGATCTTATCCTGAAGGGGCCGAAGAGGCAGCACGAGCTCCGAAGCAAACTCAAATTACTGATGGGAACTCGTCTGTCAAGCCAAGGACTCTAAGGCCCGAAGACATATGCCCAAAAAAAATCATCGCCTTTAGCATTGAAGACCAGTTTTGGGGCTACTAACGGTGTCCTTGACTAGGGGGTACCAACCTAGTTGGCCCACAGTCCATGGGCTGAGCTTATGGCCCACCGTACTCACAAGGAAAGACTTGGAAGCCTCACACTTTGACATGATCGAGATGGACTATGCCGAATACTTGACGTGTACTCCAAGGACAACATCGACCACTGACATGTTTATCCCTAGTTTGGTGCTACTTGTGAGGTGCGTTGGGATTTTCCCCGAATAGGAGGGGAGATGCAGTACAATAGAGATAAGTATTTCCCTCAGTGAGAACCAAGGTTTATCGAACCAATAGGATAATCACGCAAAGCTTCATGAACATCACCTGCACACACAAAAGCAAATACTTGCACCCAACACGGGTAAGAGGTTTGTCAACCCCCTTGAACTCATTACTTACAAGGATCAAATCTTGTAGTGGTAGATAGATAAATTGCAAAACAAAATAAAAGAAATAAAATTGCAGCAAAGGTATTTTTGCTTTTATAATAGGATAAAGGTTGACCGGGGGGGGGGGGGCATAGTTTTCACTAGAGGCTTCTCACTCGAACACCATACGGTGGGTGAACAAATTACTGTTGGGCAATTGATAGAAAAGAGCATAGTTATGATGATATCTAAGGAAATGATCATGTATATAGGCATCACGTCCAAGACAAGTAGATCGATTCCTGCGTGCATCTACTACTATTACTCCACAATTCGACCACTATCCAGCATGCATCTATGGTATTAAGTTCATGAAAAACGGAGTAACGCCTTAAGCAAGATGACATGATGTAGACAAAGTAAACCCAATCAATATGAATAAACCCCATTGTTTTACCCTTAATGGCAGTAATACAAATACATGTCTTGTCCCCTTCTGTCACTAGGATATAGAGCACCGCAAGATTGAACCCATCACAAAGCACCTCTCCCACTGAAGATAAATCAATCTAGTTGGCCAAACCAAATGGACAGATCAGAGAGAAATACAAAGCTATACCAATCATGCATATTAAAGTTCTGAAAAGACTCAATTACTTCTCATGAATATTCAGATCATAAACCCACAATTCATCAGATCCCAACAAATACACCACAAAATAAGATTACATTGGATATAACTACAAGAACACCAAGGAGAACATTGTATTGAAGACCAAAGAGAGAGAAGAAGCCATCTAGCTACTAGTATGGACCCATAGGTCTGTGGTGAACTACTCACGCATCAGCGGAAGGTAGCAAGGATGATGTAGAAGCCCTCTGTGATCAATTCCCCTTCCAACAGAGTACCGGAAATGGCCTCCAGATGGGATCATGAAAGAACAGAAGCTTACGGCGGCGGAAAAAGTGTTTTGGGGGTTCTTTGTTGGTTTGGGAATATTTCTGAATTTATAGAGGTGGAATTAGGTCAAGGGGTGCTACGGGGGCCCACAAGCTCGGGGGGCGCGCCTACCCCCTGGGCGCGCTCTGTGAGCTGGTGGCTCTCCCATAGCTCTTCTGGCCTCCTCCTGAACCTTCGAGGGTCCCTTCTGGTCCAGAAAAATCATCGTAAAGTTTCATCGCTTTTGGACTTAGTTTGGTACTGATTTTCTGAAAAGCCAAAAACAATCAAAAACAGGAATCGGCACTAGGCACTAGGTTAATAGGTTAGTCCAAAAAAATGATATAAAATAGCATATAAATGCATATAAAGCTCCAAGATTGATAATATAATAGCATGAAACAATAAAAAATTATAGATACGTTGGAGACGTATCATTTGACAATCGACCATGTGTAACCCTAGGTAGCCCCCAACGTTTATATAAGCTGCGGGGTTTAGTCAATAGAGAGGACGGTCACAATTACAACCACCTAGCCTTAGGGTTAGAACGCAAAATTACGATCTCGAGGTAGATCACGCTTGTACTCGATACACAATCATCAATACAATCAAAGCATGACGTAGGGTACCACCTCTTCGAGAGGGCTTGAACCTGGGTAAATACTGTATCCTTCGTCCCCTGTTACCCATAGATCTGAGATCCGTAGCTTGGGACCCCCTACCTCGAGGTCTGCCGGTTTTAGTACCGACAGTGGTCCTATGACTCAATGAAGAGAAAGAAGAAGAACGAAATAAATGCTACGCCTTCACTTTGTCTTCAATTTCTCAACTGCAGTCAATTTTGTCGGACAGACACCGAACCAATGGCTTTGCGTCAACAATTTTTGGGGTCACTCTCGACAGCATAATCTTCAGTGATAATCCTCGCTGCAACATAGGAGATTATCTTCGGAGTTTGTGCCAAACTCCACATGACTTCAGGGACATGTTACTCTATGTGCACTAGCAAACACATCAATTCCTCACTGTTTATGACAACAATCTCCAAAACATAAGGAGGCAAACTATTGCACCAACAATGTCGGATTCAGGGCTCCATAGACCCAAGAAGGTTCGAACTCAGGGGCATGAACGAAGGATCTCTCTCTCCAACAATGCTAGCTCGCCATGCCCATGACCTGATCTCGACGAGTGTGCTGGATCGTGCGGAAGGGAATAACACGGAGATTTATCCAGGTTCGGGCCACCTTGCGGTGTAAAACCCTACTCCTGCTTTTGGTGGATTGGCCTCATGAGGAGGTAGAGGATGAACTAGTACAGTGGATGAGCTGCCTCGTGAGGGCTCGAGTGGTGAGGGTGGATTGGTCAAGGGTCCGATCTGGGGATCCCCTCTATGGTGATGGCTAGCCTATATTTATAGTGGCCCTGGTCCTCCTCCCTCATAGCTTAGGCGGGAAGGGATTCCACAATGGCCAATTTTGAAGGGGGACAAGGAGTACATCTTGTCCTAACGAAAGGTGGTCTTCGCCTGCAAAGCTTCTGGCCATGACGCAGTGGTGGGCTCGGTGATGACATCCATCCTGCCGAGCTCGTGGTCTCGGTCTCGTTGCACCAGAAAGGAAAGCTTTGGGGCCTTCCTCGGGAATCTGCGCCTGCCCTTGCTTCCTAAGCACCGAAGAGGAAACTGTACCCTGTACGCCCGCTGGCGCCCGCCTGGCCTTGGTCGTCATGGCTCACATCAACGCAGCCTCGTGAGGCTGGGTACCTGCATAGAAGTCTCCGCCCCTCGAGAGGCAGCCTGGGGAGGCCGCTCCTCTGGAGGTCTTGATGTCGTTTGCCTCGCGAGGCTAGGGCCTTCGCGAGGGTCTTGCCTTGGAGTTGTGTAGCTGGGCCCTACAGAGCCATCGATGGGCCCATGTGCTGGGCCGCAGGCAGGCAGATCTGGGTACCCCTGATCCCAGAACGCCGACAGTAGCCCCCGGGCCCAAGGCGTGCTCGGCCTGGCTTCGAGGCGAAGGCAAGGAGCGAAGGGCGAAATGCGAGGGGCCCCCAATCGCCTGCGGGCCAGGCTCGAAAGTGGCGCATGACGGGACGCGGATGCCTCCGCTTCCCCACGTCACCTCGGCAACTGCCCGGGCTTAAAAAAGTCTTAGACGTGCATGCTACGAGGCCATCATTGCGCGAAGGTGGAGGGGCGCCGGTTGGCCCACGATCGCCTATAAGAGGGCGAGGGGGCAGTGCCCCATCCCACCTTTGTCTTCTTGCCGTCTCTTCTCCTAGCTCTGTCGCAGCCACCACCTTGCCGAGGCAACCATGGTGCCATTGAGGAGGTTCACAATTGAAGACAAGGGCAAGGCCCCCAAGGAGGGGCCGGAGGCGCCGCCGCTCAAAAGGGGGCACAGTCGCCCTCGCAAGTCCACCGCAACACCGGCGACAGTTTCCCAGGGGCGCGAGCGCACCCCCACGAGGTTCCGCAATGCCTCCAGCGGCTGTGGGAAGGGTCCCTCCCACGGGAACGGCCACGGAAGCCGTGGCGGCCGTGGTCGGGGTGGAAGGCCCACGGTGGCCGTCCGGCCACCGCGCCCGCGATCCCACACGGCCGACACGACCCAAGAGTTTGTTGTGTGGGTGGAAAGGCCGGAGGGCACCTGGCTCCAGCTTCCACGCTTCTTCGCGGAGGCGCTGCCGGCCGGAGGACCTGCTGGCCTATGGCTGCAGGCTGACGGCTGCAGCAACAAGGCCTCGTGGGTGGAGGTCGAGGTCACCCCAGAAGACAACGTGTTCCTGAACCGCGGGTGGCAGACATTCGCTCGCGCACGCGGCCTGCAGGGGAGATGTACCCTCCACCTTATGTATGACGGGGCGGTGACGCTCTTCGTCAAGGTCTTCGGGGAGGACGGTAGGCGCTTGGGGTGCTGCCCCGAGGGCGACGATAGCGACAGCGACCATCTCTCCGATGACGATGACCATCGCAGTGGCGGCGTCCTCCACGGTGAACTTGCCCTTGGCGACGGCCGCGACACCTCCGGAAGCAGCGACGCCTCCCCGGGGAAAGCTCGAGTGACGACAACTATGACGAGCCACCATGTCATCGCGCCCGGACCAAGGAGGAGGCTGAGTTGCCGCGCCGCCGTGCTCCTGCCCAGGAGGACGCCGAGCCACCACGCCACCGTCAAGGAGGAGGAGTGTGTGCGGCGTCAGAGCCAGACCTCAGGAGCAGCGGTCCTCGGGAGGCCACTTCTTTGTTTTTTCTATTTCCTGCATTAAGAACCATGAAGAGCCCCGTGGGGGCGTGTAATGAACTGCGGCGCTTGCGCCTTTATATCAGTGTTTCCTGTTCATGTTCTAGTACTTATATTGCTATCAATTGAAAGTTCCTTCCTGGCGCGATTAGAGTAACTTAGCTTGGTGCGCACATGACCCTTGGCGGGTTGATGCATCGCGGGGGCGCACTCCTCCGGAGCCTTGATCCTAGGTATGCCCCTGGGCTCTTGAGGAGGCTCCCTCCTTATGGACCAGGTCGCTCCGGGGTCTCGAAGGGCTCACGGCCTGCAAGGTCCCAAAGGGCTTGCGAGATTACAGAGCCTCCGGAGATGCCTCCGCCAGGCGTCGGATCTTGCGGAGATGTAAAGAGCACTCGCCGTGGGGTTCCTCAATAATAAGCCAGACCGTGGCCGCTTTTTCTCCAGCCACCCTTCCTTGGCGCCCATCTTGCGTCCAGAACCCCCGAGCGAGGGGCGATCGTCACTGGTATGCCGGGTCGCGGTGCCCGGCAAGGCCAGGAGATAAGCATTCCTGAGGCCAGGGGCCGAAAGCGGTACGTGCCCGGTGGCTCGCTCGAGAGCGTCGCGCGAGGATTCAGACGCCAAGGCCTTGGCGAGGTGTGTGTGCAGGCGGACCCGCGGCCGTTGTGGCCTGGGGCTCCAATGTCGCCGGGGCTAGCTCGAGCGTGACAGCATGCCCAGCCCTCGCTCGCGGGACGCGCGGGAGGGGGCAACGGGCAAGCTCCACTTCCTCCGAAAACGAGATTCAAGGAGAGAAAACACTGGAAGGAGGGAAAAGAAAGTCCCACCCCTTTTCAAATAAATATGCGAGAACTTCAAACTTCATTCCAGAAAGTGGCAAATTGGTTACAAGAGCAAGCGAAAGAAAAAGCCGCGTCCAGCGCCTATGCTAGTCTTCCCACCAGCGCGGAGCATGGGGCCTCCACTAGGCGTGGGCATAGTCGCTGTAAGACCGTGTCGTCCGCGAGCGCGGAGCATGGGGCTTCCACTTGGGCGTGGGCGGGAGCCCCCGCGGGGCCGAGGGGCGGCGCACCGGGAGACTCCGATGCGTGTACAGCCCCACTCATTATTATGTGAGAGTGTCACGGGTAGAATTTGCAGAGATGCTGGATGTTCGAAGCATTCTGGATGGGGACCCCGTCCTGCGTCTCCAGGCATGCGGCGCCGGGCCTGGAGACACGGGCGACCTTGAACAGGCCCTCCCACATGGGCGAGAGCTTGTGGAGGCCCTCCCTGGAGAGGACCCGCCTCAGGATGAGGTCTCCAACCTCGAGAGTCTGGGAGCGGATGCTGCGGCAATGGTAGCGCTGCAACGCCTGCTGGTACCTTGTGGCGCGGAGCGAGGCTTGGCAACGGGCCTCCTCCCCGAGCATGAGGTCTGTTCCCCGCGAGGCATCATGATGCTCCTCGTCGAATGCCAAGACCCACGGGGAGCGATGCCTGACCTAGTGCGGGAGGACCGCCTCAGCCCCGTAGACGAGGAAGAATGGGGTCTCGCCGGTGGGCTTAGTCGTGGTGGTGCGAATGGGCCACAACACGGACTGAAGCTCACCGAGCCAACCCCTGCCGCAGGCCTCAAGCTTCTTCTTGAAGCTCCTTGTCTTGAGGCCCCTCAGGACCTCCGCATTGGCGCGCTCAGCCTGACCGTTGCTCCGTGGGTGCGCCACCAAAGCGTAACATATCTGTGTTCCAAGGTTAGCACAATATGTCCTGAAGAGGTTGCTTGTGAATTGGGAGCCATTGTCAGTAATGATACGGTTGGGGACTCCAAAATGGCTCACGAGGCCCTTGATGAACTTGACGCCCGAGCCGGCGGGAATGGTGCGCATGGGCTCCACCTCCGCCCACTTGGTGAACTTGTCGATGTCGACGTAGAGGTAACGGTAACCGCCGGCTGCCCGAGGAAACGGGCCTAGGATATCCAGCCCCCAGACCGGGAAGGGCCATGAGAGCGGGATGGTCTGGAGACCTTGCGCGGGCTGGTGAATCTGCTTGGCATGGAATTGGCATGCCTCGCAGGATTGAACCAGCTCAGTGGCGTCGTGGAGCGCCGTAGGCCAGTAGAACCCGCTGCGGAACACCTTGCTCACGAGGGTGCGCAATGGGGAGTGGTGTCCGCAGTCCCCGTCGTGGATGTCGGCCAATAGCTCACGCCCCTTTTCCTCGGATATGCATCACAGCGAGACGTCGTTGGGGCGTCTTTGGTACAGCTCACCGTCCTACAAGCAATAAGTAGTGGCCTAGCGAGCCACATGTTCTGCGTCCTCCTCTTTCTCTAGCAAGATGCCTGATGTCTACTACGCAACCTTCTTCTTGTAGACTCGTGTTGGGCCTCCAAGCGCAGAGTTTTGTAGGACAGCAGCAAATTTCCCTCAAGTGGATGACATAAGGTTTATCAATCCATGGGAGGCGTAGGATGAAGATGGTCTCTCTCAAACAACCCTGCAACCAAATAACAAAGAGTCTCTTGTGTCCCCAACACACCCAATACAATGGTAAATTGTATAGGTGCACTAGCTCGGCGAAGAGATGGTGATACAAGTGCAATATGGATGGTAGATATAGGTTTTTGTAATCTGAAAATATAAAAACAGCAAGGTAGCAAGTAACCAAAGTGAGCGAAAACGGTATTGCAATGCTTCAAAACAAGGCCTAGGGTTCATACTTTCACTAGTGCAAGTTCTCTCAACAATGATAACATAATTAGATCATATAACAATCCCTCAACATGCAACAAAGAGTCACTCCAAAGTCACTAATAGCGGAGAATAAACGAAGAGATTATTGTAGGGTATGAAACCACCTCAAAGTTATTCTTTCTGATCGATCTATTGGGCTATTCCTATAAGTGTCACAAACAGCCCAAGAGTTTGTACTAAAATAACACCTTAAGACACACATCAACCAAAACCCTAATGTCACCTAGATACTCCAATGTCACCACAAGTATCCGCGGGTTTGATTAGACGATATGCATCACACAATCTCAGATTCATCTATTCAAACCAACACAAAGAACTTCAATGAGTGCCCCAAAGTTTCTACCGGAGAGTCAAGACAAAAACGTGTGCCGACCCCTATGCATAAGTTCACAAGGTCACATAACCCACAAGTTGATCACCAAAACATACATCAAGTGGATCACGTGAATATCCCATTGTCACCACAGATAAACACATGCAAAACATACATCAAGTGTTCTCAAATCCTTAAAGACTCAATCCGATAAGATAACTTCAAAGGGAAAACTCAATTCATTACAAGAAGGTAGAGGGGGAGAAACATCATAAGATCCAACTATAATAGCAAAGGTCGTGGTACATCAAGATCGTGCCAAATCAAGAACACGAGAGAGAGAGAGAGATCAAACACATAGCTACTAGTACATACCCTCAGCCCCGAGGGTGAACTACTCCCTCCTCGTCATGGAGACCACCGAGATGATGAAGATGGCCATCGGTGATGATTTCCCCCTCTGGCAGGGTGCCGGAACAGGGTCCCGATTGGTTTTTGGTGGCTACAGAGGCTTGCGGCGGTGGAACTCCCAATCTAGGTTTTGTTCTGGGGTTTTCTATATTTATAGGAATTTTTGGCGTCGAGAACAAGTCAGGGGGGTCCACGAGGTGACGACAAGGACGGAGGGCGCACCCTAGGGGGGGGGCGCCCTCAACCCTTGTGGTGGCCTCGGGACTCTTCTGGCCCAACTCTTTTGCTTCGGGGGCTTTTTCTGGTCCATAAAAAATCACCGTAAATTTTCAGCTCATTTGGACTCCGTTTGATATTCCTTTTCTGTAAAACTCAAAAACAAGGAAAAAACAGAAACTGGCACTGGGCTCTAGGTTAATAGGTTAGTCTCAAAAATCATATAAAATAGCATATAAATACATATAAAACATCCAAGATAGATAATATAATAGCATGGAACAATAAAAAATTATAGATACGTTGGAGACGTATCAAGCATCCCCAAGCTTAGTTCCTGCTCGTCCTCGAGTAGGTAAATGATAAAAACAGAATTTTTGATGTGGAATGCTACCTAACATATTTATCCATTTAATTTTCTTTATTGTGGCATGAATGTTCAGATCCATAAGATTCAAAACTAAAGTTTAATATTGACATAAAAACAATAATACTTCAATCATACTAACAAGGCAATTATGTCTTTTCAAAATAACATGGCCAAAGAAAGCTATCCCTACAAAATCATATAGTCTGGCTATGCTCCATCTTCATCACACAAAATATTCAAATCATGCACAACCCCGATGACAAGCGAAGCAATTGTTTCGTACTTTTGATGTTCTCAAACTTTTTCAACTTTCACGCAATACATGTGCATGAGCCATGGACATAGCACTATAGGTGGAATAAAATATGGTGGTTGTGGAGAAGACAAAAAGAAGGAGATAGTCTCACATCAACTAGGCGTATCAATGCGCTATGGAGATGCCCATCAATAGATATCAATGTGAGTGAGTAGGGATTGCCATGCAACGGATGGACTAGAGCTATAAGTGTAGGAAAGCTCAAAAAGAAACTAAGTGGGTGTGCATCCAACTCGCTTGCTCACGAAGACCTAGGGCAATTTGAGGAAGCCCATCATTGGAATATACAAGCCAAGTTCTATAATGAAAAATTCCCACTAGTATATGAAAATGACAATATAGGAGACTCTCTATCATGGAGATCATGGTGCTACTTTGAAGCACAAGTGTGGTAAAAGGATAGTAACATTGCCCCTTCTCTCTTTTTCTCTCATTTTTTTTGTTTTTTTTCGGGCCCTCTCTTTTTTTTGGCCTCTTTTCTTTTTTCTTTTTTTTTGTCCGGAGTCTCATCCCGACTTGTGGGGGAATCATAGCCTCCATCATCCTTTCCTCACATGGGACAATGCTCTAATAATGAAGATCATCACACTTTTATTTACTCACAACTCAAGAATTACAACTCGATACTTAGAACAAAATATGACTCTATAAGAATGCCTCCGGTGGTGTACCGGGATGTGCAATGAATCAAGAGTGACATGTATGAAAGAATTATGAATGGTGGCTTTGCCACAAATACGATGTCAACTACATGATCATGCAAAGCAATATGACAATGATGAAGCGTGTCATAATAAAACGGAATGGTGGAAAGTTGCATGGCAATATATCTCGGAATGGCTATGGAAATGCCATAATAGGTAGGTATGGTGGCTGTTTTGAGGAAGGTAATATGGTGGGTGTATGGCACCGGCAAAAGTTGCGTGGTACTAGAGAGGCTAGCAATGGTGGAAGGGTGAGAGTGCGTATAGTCCATGGACTCAACATTAGTCATAAAGAACTCACATACTTATTGCAAAAATCTATTAGCTATCGAAACAAAGTACTACACGCATGCTCCTAGGGGGATAGATTGGTAGGAAAAGACCATCGCTCGTCCCTGACCGCCACTCATGAGGAAGACAATCAATAAATAAATCATGCTCTGACTTCATCACATAACGGTTCACCATACGTGCATGCTACGGGAATCACAAACTTCAACACAAGTATTTCTACAATCCACAATTACTCACTAGCATGACTCTAATATCACCATCTTTATATATCAAAACAATCATAAGGAATCAAACTTCTCATAGTATTCAATGCACTTTATATGAAAGTTTTTATTATATCCCTCTTGGATGCCCATCATATTAGGACTAAGTTCATAACCTAAGAAAATTACCATGCTATTTAAGACTCTCAAAATAATATAAGTGAAGCATGAGAGTTCATCAATTTCTTCAAAATAAAACCACCGCCGTGCTCTAAAAGATATAAGTGAAGCACTAGAGCAAACGACAAACTACTCCAAAAGATATAAGTGAAGATCAATGAGTAGTCGAATAATTATGTAACTATGTGAAAACTCTCTAACATTTAAGAATTTCAGATCTTGGAATATTATTAAAACAGCAAGAAAATATAAAATAAAATGACATTCTAAAAATAGCACACATCATGTGAAGAAGCAAAAACTTAGGCTCAACCGATACTAACCCATAATTCTTGAAGAAGAAAGGTGGGATGCGAACCGGGGCATCCCCAAGCTTAGATGCTTGAGACTTCTTGAAATATTAATTAGGGATGCCTTGGGCATCCCCAAGCTTGAGCTCTTTTGTCTCCTTAATTCCTCTCACATCATGGTTTCCTAAATCTTAAAGACTTCATCCACATAAAACTCAACAAGAACTCGTGAGATAAGTTAGTATAAATCAACGCATAACCTTATCCTTTACTGTATAAAATCACTAAAATTATTATTTGATATTGCATACTAAATGCCTCTGCATATTTAAGACTCCTGTCCTCAAATAGAATCATTAAACAAGCAAACATATGCAAACATAACAGCAATCTATCTAAACAGGACAGTCTGTAAAGACTGCAATTGTACTCATACTTCCCTCACTCCAAAAATTCTGAAAAATTACCATACTGTAGAAAATTTGTTGTTACTCATTGTGTAAAATTTCAAGATTTTACCACGTTCTGACTTTCCAGAAGAATTCAGACAATGATAGAAAACTTTCTGTTTCCAAAACAGCAACAAATAGACATGCAAAATAAGCATGGTAAAGGCTATACTTAACCTTTTTATGGAACTAAAAGATGCAAAACATTACTCTAAATAACAGCAAGCAAATCCTAATAAAAGAAAATGATGCTCCAAGCAAAACTCATATCATGTGGCGAATAAAATATAGCTCCAAGTAAGGTTATCAATAATGTTGGAGACGAATGAGGGGATGCCATCCGGGGCATCCCCAAGCTTAGTTGCTTGGATCTTCCTTGAATATTACCTTGGGGTGCCTTGGGCATCCCCAAGCTTAGGGTCTTGTCACTCCTTATTCTCCTCATATCGATATCTCACCCAAAACTTAAAAACTTCAATCACACAAAACTTAACAAAACCTTCGTGAGATCTGTTAGTATAATAAAAGAAATCATTCACTTTGGTACTGTCAAGACAAGATTCATAACTTTTCTCACATGATGCCTACTGTACCCTATCATTTCTACAATTTATATTAAGCAATATAAGCCATAGAAACTAGAAAACAAGCAAACTATGCATCGAAAACAGAATCTGACAAAAACAGAACAGTTTGTAAAGATCTGAATTAAGGTCATACTTCTGTAACTCCACATACGATGGGTGAACAAATTACTGTCGAGCAATTGATAGAAAAGCGCAAAGTTATGACGATATCCAAGTCAATGATTATGAATATAGGCATCACGTCCATGTCAAGTAGACCGAAATGATTCTGCATCTACTACTATTACTCCACACATCGACCGACTCCTGCCTGCATCTAGAGTATTAAGTTCATAAGAACAGAGCAATGCTTTAAGTAAGATGACATGATGTAGAGGGATAAACTCAAGCAATATGATGAAACCCCCATCTTTTTACCCTTGATGGCAACAATACAATACGTGCCTCGCTACCCCTACTATGTCACTGGGTGAGGACACCGCAAGATTGAACCCAAAACTAAGCACCTCTCTCATTGCAAGAAAAACCAATCTAGTTGGCCAAACCAAACCGATAATTCGAAGAGAAATACAAAGATATTTAATCATGCATAAAAGAGTTCAGAAAAGACTCAAATAATATTCGTAGATAATCTGATCATAAATCCACAATTCATCGGATCTCGACAAACACACCGCAAAAGAATATTACATCGGATAGATCTCCAAGAATATCGAGGAGAACATTGTATTGAAGATCAAAGAGAGAGAAGAATCCATCTAGCTACTAGCTATGGACCCGTAGGTCTGTGGTAAACTACTCACGCTTCATCGGAAGGGCAGCAAGGTTGATGTAGAGGCCCTCCGTGATCGAATCCCCCTCCGGTCGGGTGCCGGAAAAGGCCCCAAGATGGGATCTCACGGGAACAGAGGCTTGCGGCGGCGGAAAAGTATTTTGGTGGACGCTTCTATTGGTTTGGGAATATTTGGGATTTTATAGAGCAAGAATTAGGGTAGGGGGACTCCCGAGGAGCCCAGAAGCCAGGGAGGCGCGCCCCCTAGGGCGCAGCCTGAGGGCTTGTGGGTCCCGCGGGACTCTTCTGGCCCCCTCTCCAATCTCCGTGGATGTCTTCCGGTCCAAGAAAAATCATCGTAAAGTTTTATTATGTTTGGACTCCGTTCGATATTCTTTTTCTGTAAAACTCAAAAACAAGGAAAAAACAGAAACTGGCACTGGGCTCTAGGTTAATAGGTTAATCCCAAAAATAATATAAAATAGCATATTAATGCATATAAAACATCCAAAACAGATAATATAATAGCATGGAACAATAAAAAAATTATAGATACGTTGGAGACATATCAAGCATCCCCAAGCTTAACTCCTACTCGTCCTCGAGTAGGTAAATGATAAAAACAGAATTTTTGATGTGGAATGCTACCTAACATATTTATCCATGTAATCTTCTTTATTGTGGCATGAATATTCAGATCCATAAGATTCAAAACAAAAGTTTAATATTGACATAAAAACAATAATACTTCAAGCATACTAATAAAGCAATCATGTCTTCTCAAAATAACATGGCCAAAGAAAGTTATCCCTACAAAATCATATAGTCTGGCTATGCTCCATCTTCATCACACAAAGTATTTTATCATGCACAACCCCGATGACAAGCCAAGCAATTGTTTCATATTTTTGGTGTTCTCAAATTTTTCAACTTTCACGCAATACATGAGCGTGAGCCATGGATATAGCACTATAGGTGGAATAGAATATGGCGGTTGTGGAGAAGACAAAAAGAAGGAGAAAGTCTCACATTAACTAGGCGTATTAACGGGCTATGGAGATGCTCATCAATAGATATCAATGTGAATGAGTAGGGATTTCCATGCAACGGATGCACTAGAGCTATAAGTGTATGAAAGCTCAAAAAGAAACTAAGTGGGTGTGCATCCAACTCACTTGCTCACGAAAACCTAGGGCAATTTTAGGAAGCCCATCATTGGAATATACAAGCCAAGTTCTATAATGAAAAATTCCCACTAGTATATTGTGACGCCCGGATAATTAAGCTACAGTGAACCTCTGCTAATGATGCCACATCACCTCGATTACCATTGATAATCTCGCGTTAGTTCGAAACCGATTCAAATTCAAATTCGAAATAAAGGCAAACATCAAAAGTTTTCAAATATTAAAACCAAAATGTTCGGGTTGTGCCAGTTAATGCATAGATGATTATGGTGAAGAAACCACACTTTTTATAAATTTTTTAAATACTATTAGATGAATAAAACAGTAGCGAAAACTATTATTTAAATGCTTTTAAATAATAAATAATTACAAAACTATTTAAGTTTAGGGTAGCAAATTAATGTGGCAGTGGCATAATTACTAATACTAAATTAGTTACAACTTTTGTAATTTACAAAACAAAATCAAACTGGTAAATAAAAGAAAACAATAAAAGGCAATAAACAAAGGAAAATTCAAAACTAAAAGAATTAGAAAGCACCACTGGGCCAACTGGCCCAGCTGGCCCAGCCGCCCCCTCCCACTCCTCCATAACCCCCCGTGTGGAGACCGAACCCTAACTGGTCACCCCCACTCCCCCCCACGATCCAGA
The DNA here is from genome assembly GCA_011799875.1 of Thinopyrum elongatum. Classification (NCBI taxonomy): domain Eukaryota; kingdom Viridiplantae; phylum Streptophyta; class Magnoliopsida; order Poales; family Poaceae; genus Thinopyrum; species Thinopyrum elongatum. The sequence goes on along the minus strand of CM022301.1, from coordinate 220,515,674 downwards.
TGTGGATCGGGGATGAACGCCCGACGCCGCCCGCTCCGACCCTGACACTGCCCGCTTCGACCCCGTCGCCGGTGCCACCTCGCCGGGCCTCCCCGACCGCCTCCCCGCCGGACTACCTCGAGCCACGCCGCCCCCCCTTCTCACCAACGCTCGTGAGGACCCCCCCTTCGTCTCCCCCTTCTCCTGTCGCCGGCCAAACCACCCGTCGCGCCGTTGCCGTGCTCCGGCACCACCGCTCGCTCGCCTCCCTCGCGCCTCTCCTGCTGCCCTTGCACCGCCGCCCGGCTCGCCCACTCCCGCCCGCGTTGGCCGCTGCGCCCGTAGCCTCCCTCTCTGTCCCGGACCTCCCCCTCGCCCCGCTCCCATGCTAGGCTCCGACCGCACCTGAGCCCCGCTGCAGCCCGCCCCTGGCATCTTCTCCTCTCACGCGCGTGTCCACCTGCTAGCCGCGGTCCGCTCGTGCGCTGCCCGCGGCCGCACGCGCCCGGCCATGCTCCGTCGCCCCGCGCAGCCCCTGCACCGCGGTCGCCACGCACTGGCCTCGCCTGGCCCGCGCCTAGCTCCGCCCGGCGCGCCACCACGCGCGCAAGCCGCCCGCCTCGCACCCGCTCGTCCACCCGCGACCCCCCCGCTCGTTCCCCCTTGCTTGCCGTGGCCTCGCCACCCTCCACTGGCGCAGCTCGCCACGCCGCCCTACTCCAGCCGCGGCTGTGGCCGCCGGCGCCGGGCCGCGCGCCCGCCCCATTCACTCGTTGCCCGCAGCGCCCGTATGGGCGACGCCCGTAACCCGTGCGCCCGCTAAGCGCCCCCCTGTGCATATGACAAGTGGGTCCCGCCCCTGAGAACGTAAAAAAAATAGAAAATAAATAAATAAATAAAATAATTAATTACTTAATTAAAGAATTAATTTACTTAATTAATTCTGTTAGTTAACTAATTAAACCTGCTAATAAAACTAACTACTGTTAATTAGCTAACAGTCATTGACAGATGGGACCCACCCGTCAGTTGACTGGTCAACGGTCAACTTTGACCGCCGACGTCATGCTGTCGTCATGATGACGCCATAAACATTTTTGAATTAAATTAAATCTGTTATTCTCAGAAATTGGTTAAAACTTTGAAAATTAATATAAAATAATCCGTAACTCGGATGAAAATACTTTGTACATGAAAGTTGCTCAGAACGATGAGACAAATCCGAATACGCAGTCCGTTCATCCACCACACGTCCCTAGCATAGCAAACATGGAACCGTCCCCCTCCATTTCATCTATCCGAAAATGCCAAACTCTGGGAATACTTTCCCGGATGTTTTCCCCCTTCACCAATAACGCGTAGTACTGCGTCAGGTCACCCCTAACACCGCGTATTGCCATGTTATGCTTTGTGATGCTTTGATTGCTCTATTATTTATTGTGTTTCCCCTCCATTACTTCTCTCCGGTAGACTTCGAGACTGACGCCACTGTTGCTGCCCCAATCGACTACGGTGTTGACGACCCCTCCTTTTCGACAGAGCTTCCAGGCAAGCCAACCCCCCCTTGTTCATCCCGATATCGCCTACTTTTTCCCTCTACTGCTTGCATTAGAGTAGTGTTACTGTTTCATCGGTTTGATCCTATACTGCTGCATAGCCTGTCCTTGTTGCTACTGTTGTTGATACCTTACCTGCTATCCTAAATGCTTAGTATAGGATGCTAGTTTATCATCAGTGGCCTTACATACTTGTCCGTCTGCCATGCTATACTATCGGGCCTTGATCACTTCGGGAGGTGATCACGGGTATATACATATATACATACATACATACTATACAGATTACATGATGTGACTAAAGTCGGGTCGGCTCGTAGAGTACCCGCAAGTGATTCCGATGTGGGGGCTGAAGGGGCAGGTGGTTCCACCCAGGTAGTGGTGGGCCTAGGTTCCCGACGGTCCCCGAGTGTTACTTTGTGGCGGAGTGATAGGGCAGGTTGTGACCACCTAGGAGACAGGTGGGCCTGGTCCCTGGTCAACATCCGCGGATACTTCAAATAACACGCTTAACGAGATCTGGATATTTGATCTGAGTCTGGCCACTGGCCTATACGCACTAACCACCACACGGGAACAGTTATGGGCACTCGACGTCGTGGTATCAGCCGAAGCTCTTCTTGACGTCAGCGGTTGAGCGGCACGCGCCGGATTGGACTGGAACGCCTGCTCTTGTATTAGGGAGGCTAGGTCTGCTTCCGGCCACCCACGCAACATGCAGGAGTGCAATGGGCGATGGGCCCAGACCCCTGCGCGCTTAGGATTTAGACCGGCGTGCTGACCTCTCTGTTGTGCCTAGGTAGGGCTGCGACATGTTGATCTTCCGAGGCCGAGCATGACCCAGGAAAGTGTGTCCGGCCAGAGGGATTGAGCGTGTTGGGTAATGTGGTGCACCCCTGCAGGGAAGTTTATCTATTCGAATAGCCGTGTCCCTCGGTAAAAGGTTGACCCGGAGTTGTACTTCGACCTTATGACAACTAGAACTGGATATTTAATAAAACACACCTCTTACAAGTTCCAGAGATAACCCGGTGATCGCTTTCCCGCAGGGCGATGAGGGGAGGATTATGCTATGCGATGTCACTTGTTACTATACTTGCTACTCTCTTCTACATGCTTCAAGATGGAGGGTCCCAGAAGCGTAGTCTTCGATAGGACTAGCTATCCCCCCTTATTCTGGCATTCTGCAGTTCAATCCACATATACTATCCATTTCATTGATACCAATGCATATGTAGTGTAGATCCTTGCTTGCGAGTACTTTGGATGAGTACTCACAGTTGCTTTGCTCCCCCCTCTTCCCCTTTTCTATACCCGGTTGTTACGACCAGATGTTGGAGCCCAGGAGCCAGACTCCACCTTCGACGACCCCTACTACACCGTGGGTGCCTACTTCTACGTGCAGGCCGACGACGACCAGGAGTAGTTTAGGAGGATCCCAGGCAGGAGGCCTGCGCCTCTTTCGATCTGTTTCCCAGTTTGTGCTAGCCATCTTATGGCACCTTGTTTAACTTATGTCTGTACTCAGATATTGTTGCTTCCGCTGACTCATTTATGATCGAGCTTGTGCGTTCGAGCCCTCGAGGCCCCTGGCTTGTAATATAAAGCTTGTATTATTTTATTTGTGTCTAGAGTTGTGTTGTGATATCTTCCCGTGAGTCCTTGAACTTGATCGTATAAATTTGCATGTATGATTAGTGTACGATTAAATCGAGGGCGTCACATATATGAAAGTGACAAAATAGGAGACTCTCTATTATGAAGATCATGGTGCTACTTTGAAGCACAAGTGTGGAAAAAGGATAGTAACATTGTCCCGTCTCTCTTTTCTATCATTTTTTTCTTTTTTTTATTTGGGCTCCTTTGTCCTCTTTTATTTTTTGTAAAGTCCGGAGATTCATCCCAACTTGTGAGGGAATCATAGCTTCCATCATCCTTTCCTCACATGGGACAATGCTCTAATAATGATGATCATCACACTTTTATTTACTTATAACTCAAGAATTACAACTCAATACTAGAACAAGATATGACTCTATATGAATGCCTTCGGTGGTGTACCGGGATGTGCAATGATCAAGAGTGACATGTATAAAAAATTATGAACGGTGGCCTTGCCACAAATACTATGCCAACTACATGATCATGCAAAGCAATATGACAATGATGGTGCGTGTCATAATAAAACGGAACAGTGGAAGTTGCATGGCAATATATCTCGGAATGGCTATGGAAATGACATAATAGGTAGGTATGGTGGCTGTTTTGAGGAAGGTATATGGTGGTTTTAATGCACCGGCGAGAATTGCGTGGTACTAGAGAGGCTAGCAATGGTGGAAGGGTGAGAGTGCATATAATCCATGGACTCAACATTAGTCATAAAGAACTCACATACTTATTGCAAAAAATTATTAGCTATCGAAACAAAGTACTACATGCATGCTCCTAGGGGGATAGATTGGTAGGAAAAGACCATCGCTCGTCCCCGACCGCCACTCATAAGGAAGACAATCAAAAAATAAATCATGCTCCGACTTCATCACATAACGGTTCACCATACGTGCATGCTACAGGAATCACAAACTTTAACACAAGTATTTATACCAATCCACAATTACTCACTAGCATGACTCTAATATCACCATATTTATATCTCAAAACAAATGCAAGGAATCAAACTTCTCATAGTATTCAATGCTCTTTATATGAAAGTTTTTATTATATCCCTCTTGGATGCCCATCATATTAGGACTAAATTCATAACCTAAGAAAATTACCATGCTGTTTAGAGACTCTCAAAATAATATAAGTGAAGCATGAGAGTTCAAAAATTTCTATAAAATAAAGCCACCGCCGTGCTCTAAAAAGATATAAGTGAAGGACTAGAGCAAACTGCCTAGCTCAAAAGATATAAGTGAAGCACATAGAGTATTCTAATAAATTCACGATTCATGCGTATCTCTCTCAAAAGATGTGTACAGCAAGGATGATTGTGGCAAACTAAAAAGCAAAGACACATATCATACAAGACGCTCCAAGCAAAACACATCTCATGTGGTGAATAAAAATATAGCCTGAAGTAAATTTACCGATGGACGAAGACAAAAGAGGGCATGCCATCCGGGTCATCCCCAAGCTTAGATGCTTGGTTGTCCTTGAATATTACCTTGGGGTTCCTTGGGAATCCCCAAGCTTACGCTCTTGCCACTCCTTATTCTGTTATCCATCAAATCTTTACCCAAAACTTGAAAACTTCACAACACAAAACTCAACAGAAAAAACTCATAAGATCCGTTAGTATAATAAAATAAATCACCACTTTAGGTACTGTTGTGAACTCATTATTTATTTATATTGGTGTAATATCTACTATATTCCTACTTCTCCATGGTTCATACCCCCCGATACTATCCATAGGTTCATCAAAATAAGCAAACAACACATAGAAAACAGAATCTTTCAAAAACAGAACAGTCTGTAGTAATATGAAAATTATGTATACTTATGTAACTCCAAAAATTCTGAAAAACTAGGAAAACCTGGGAAATTTTTATATCAATCTTGTGTAAAAAATTCATATCAAAAGCACATTTCTGTGATTTACTGAATTTTCAGCAATGGGTGCAAAAGTTTCTGTTTTTCAGCAAGATCAAATCAACTATCACCGTAGACCATCGCAAAGGTCTTGCTTGGCTCAAACACTAATTAAAATACCAAAACACAATTAATACAGAGGAAATAATGTGTATTTATTGAAAAACAGAACCAAAATCAAAAAACATAAAAATAAAATTGGGTTGCCTCCCAACAAGCGCTATTGTTTAAAGCCCCTAGCTAGGCATAAAACATAGATCTAGGTATTGTCATCTTTGGTATGCAATTCTTCAATTGCACACTTATAACCCCTAGGAGATTCTTTGGTTTTATTAATAATCACACTCCTAGGCAAGAGATCAAGAAATTCACTCGTAGCAATTGGTTCCTTAATAATATTGATAAAGTTAGGGTGAACACTTATCATCTTAAGATCTTCATTTCCTTTACTAGAAGATTCACCCTTATTTTTAGGAACATAAATAAACTTAGTAGCTTTCGTAGGAGGAAAATTTGGAGTGGTTTTAACAAAGGCAAAAGCGGAACCCAAGTTGGTAATAATATCTTCTAGCTTATCAATTCTAGTAGAACCTTGATCTATCTTCTCATTAACTATGGGTTCTTTTTCCTTTAGATTCTTCAAAGTGATTCCTACCTTCGATCCATATTGAGTAGTTTGATTATGAATCTTCTTATCCAAGTTTTCAATAAGCTCTACGGTAGCAATTTTATTCTCAATAATATCAAGCCTTTGCATCACATGTTCCAAAGTTAAAACTATTTCATTAACCATGAGTGGTGGTGAGCCTACAAAATCTATCATAGCATTATAATCATCCAAGGTATGGCTCCCCAAGAAATTACCTCCAGTAATGGTATCTAGAACATATCTATACCAAGTAGTAACACCCACATAAAAATTACGGAGAAGAATATTAGTAGATTGCTTACGAGTAGATCTATTTTGAGCATTGCAAATTCTATACCAAGCATCTTTTAAATTTTCTCCCTCCCTTTGTTTAAAATTGAGAACCTCACTTTCAGGGGAACTAGCAATGGTAGAAAGACTAGCCATGATAGCAATTTCAAGCAATCTAGCACACGAGCGAACAAAAAGCAAATGAAAAAGACAAACGAAAGAAGGGCGAATAAAAAGGCAAATCTTTTTGTGTTTTTCTTAAAATGTTTTAGAAGTGGGGGAAAATGAGAGGCAAATGGAAAATAATTTAATGCAAGATATGAGAGTTTATGATGGGTACTTGGTAGGCTTGATGTAGAACCTCCCCGACAACGGTGCCAGAAATTCTTCCTGCTACTTCTTGAGCTTGCATTGATTTTTCCATTGAAGAGGAAAGGGTGATGCAGCAAAGTAAAGATAAGTATTTCCCTCAGTTAAGAACCAAGGTATCAATCCAGTAGGAGGCACAAGCAAGTCTCCAATCTATGCACCTGCACAAACTAACAAACACTTGCACTCAACGCGAAAAAGGGGTTGTCAATCCCTTCACGGTCTCGAACAAGAGTGAGACCTAATAGAGATAGGTATAAAAGATTACTAAAACGTAAAACAAAATAAAAACAAATAAATTGTAGCAAGGTATTTTTGGGTTTTTTGGTTTATAGATATGAAAATATATGATGGAAAATAGACCCGGGGGCCATAGGTTTTACTAGAGGCTTCTCTCTTGAAAGAAAACATACGGTGGGTGAACAAATTACTGTCGAGCAATTAATTGAAAAGCGCAAAGTTATGACGATATCGAAGGCAATGATTATGAATATAGGCATCATGTGCGTGTCAAGTAGACTGAAATGATTCTGCATCTACTACTATTACTCCACACATCGACCGACTCCTGCCTGCATCTAGAGTATTAAGTTCATAAGAACAGAGCAACGCTTTAAGTAAGATGACATGATGTAGAGGGATAAACTCAAGCAATATGATGAAACCCCCATCTTTTTACCCTTGATGGCAATAATACAATACGTGCCTCGCTACCCCTACTATGTCACTGGTTGAGGACACCGCAAGATTGAACCCAAAACTAAGCACCTCTCTCATTGCAAGAAAAACCAATCTAGTTGGCCAAACCAAACCGATAATTCGAGGAGAAATACAAAGATATTTAATCATGCATAAAAGAGTTCAGAAAAGACTCAAATAATATTCATAGATAATCTGATCATAAATCCACAATTCATCGGATCTTGACAAACACACCGCAAAAGAATATTACATCGGATAGATCTCCAAGAACATCGAGGAGAACATTGTATTGAAGATCAAAGAGAGAGAAGAAGCCATCTAGCTACTAGCTATGGACCCATAGGTCTGTGGTAAACTACTCATGCTTCATCGGAAGGGCAGCAAGGTTGATGTAGAGGCCCTCCATGATCGAATCCCCCTCCGGCAGGTCTCGGAAAAGGCCCCAATATGGGATCTCATGGGAACAGAGGCTTGCGGTGGCGGAAAAGTATTTTGGTGGACGCTTATGTTGGTTTGGGAATATTTGGGATTTTATAGAGCAAGAATTAGGGTTGGGGGACTCCCGAGGAGCCCACAAGCCAGGGAGGCACCCCCCTAGGGCGTGGCCTGAGGGCTTGTGGGTCCCTCGGGACTCTTCTGGCCCCCTCTCCAAGCTTTGTGGATGTCTTCTGGTCCAAGAAAAATCATCGTAAAGTTTTATTCTGTTTCGACTCTGTTTGATATTCCTTTTCTGTAAAACTCAAAAACAAGGAAAAAAACAAAAACTGGCACTGGGCTCTAGGTTAATAGGTTAGTCCCAAAAATAAAATAAAATAGCATATTAATGCATATAAAACATCCAAAACAGATAATATAATAGCATGGAACTATAAAAAATTATAGATACGTTGGAGACGTATCACGCCCCTCGAGAGGCAGCCTGGGGAAGCTGCTCCTCTAGAGGTCTTGATGTCGTTCACCTCGCGAGTCCAGGACCCTCGCGAGGGTCTTGCCTTGGAGTTGTGTAGCTGGGCCGTACAGGGCCGTCGATGGGCCCACGCACTGGGCCGCAGGCAGGCGGATCTGGGTACCCCCGATCCTAGAACACCGACAAACAGGGACATACTTTTGGCTACCACTGCACATCATCCTTCCTCTTCAAGGAAATCCCAACGTTATCAGAAGTAGCAACGACCCGGAGGTGTTGTTCAGCCGCAGATAACCCAGGGAGGCGGGTACTCCCCCATCCTTTATAGGAGTAATGTGGGTATTAATTGTGAAGATTTTTCCATCTATTACATATCTCAAATATTATTTGGGCATTAATACTCCAAGATTTTGGTTATAAAACTAGGAGGTGGTGCAATTATCGTATCTTATCTACTATAAGTGTGACCAATCAACTAGGGTTAACATTATCCATATGAGAAGATAATGTGAAGATATTTCCATTTATTACATAATTCAAATGGTTTTTGGGCATTAGTACTTCAAGATTTTTGTAATAAAAACCAAGAGGTGGTCAATTACCATATCTTATGCAATTAAAACCATGACATCTTTCATTCAACAATGCAATTTATTGCTCTTCTTGAATGACAACTATTCATTTCATGATTTTCGTAACTTTATAAATATGATGGTAGACACATTGACAAACTGAACATTTCATATTTCCACCATGAAAGAAAATCCATCTATCAGTGTGACCATTCTCTTAGCATATTTTATTCTAGCCATCGGAGGAAAAGAAGTTAAGTGTATAACACAAGAAGAAAATACTAGCGCGATCCCATTGAATCAAAAAGTTAATAAGACTATTCTGGTATGTATAAATTCATCTTAGTTTGTACATCTATAATCATTTTTTGGATTATGAAGTTTAGGAGATACAAAAATAGGTTGACGGAAGAGATGTCTACGACTGCATCGATGTGAATCTACAACCAGCCTTTAGCCATCCACTACTGAAAGACCACAAAATCCAGGCAAGTTTTAATAATCAATATATTATAACATTCATGCACTGCCTAAGGAAAATGTAGATGTACATGAATGGTATGTTATTTGAAATAGACAGTGGCAGGTTGGTAGCTAATGTATATAATTATGGTAGCAATTATTTGAACTCCACTTTTTATACTAATACTTCATAAATAAGCTTTCACGACACATCTAGTGTTCTTAATTTCTCTTCATTTCTCTTAATTTTACAGAATAGAAATATACAACATTTTGGTATGATCACCAAGTAGGGCAAAGTGCAAATTCAACTAATTTTATTGATATGTTTAATTGCGCATTATAACACGTAAACATGAACACTTGTGATCAATTTTTTCTTAAAATACATGTTGATTAAAATTTCCTCATTAATAGATGGAACCAAGCTCTTTCCCAATAAGTACTTCTACCAAATCTCCATCGATGGATGCCATCCCATAAGCCCAATTGGCCCTTCTTGAGTGCCCTACAGGAACGATTCCAATATTATGCAACAAAAGAAGGGTTCACATGCCAGGAGAAACTATTGGTAAAGTGATTAGCCAGGATGAACATGAGGTGAGTTTTAATATAATTTTTGGGTAATTCAGTTATCATGGTAGATTATGACAATGTAAACTTTTCCTTGGAGTTGTTGAATGCACAACATTATTACCTTGCAAACCACATGTCAAAACAATAATTACCTAACAACATTCTAGGATTTTATCGCACTAGATTCATCCTTTAGATAAAATATATGGCCCAAGGTAGTCAAATAATTAAATGCAAATGATTACTTGTATAAACATTTTTACACTTGACATTTGTGTTACCATTGGAGTGGATTAAACTTTTCTCCAAGTGTTTCGTCTATATTGACCTTAGTTGCACCATTCAGTGATGTTGATCAAAATTTTGTTGTGATATGGTGTCAATATTTCTTGTGTTTAATAGGCATTAGTATTTTCATTGTAAACAAGTCAATACCTTGTTTGGGCTTGCAGGTTGCAGGAATAGAGTATTTTGATGTGCTATATGGGACGCGGGCTAAAATAAATGTCTATAATTCTATGGTGAAGAACAATAGTAAGGATCTAAGTGCATCATGGATACAAATTAGTAAGATACAAAAAGTAGGTGTTGCAGATGGGATAGGGGCTGGTTCTTGGGTATATCCAAGCTACAGTGGCGACAACTTTGCTAGGTTTCATATTGCTTGGGTAAGCCATAACTATTTATTTGGATGCACATTCTTTAATTTAAGAATGACTTATAATGATACCCTTTTATTGACACTGATACACATTTATGTAAAGCTTGATGGCTTAAAGACTTGCCCTGATCATGATTGTGGCGCTTTTGTGCAAGTAAGCTCAAGTGTTGGTCTAGGAGGAAGACTTAAACCAGTTTCTGTCTATAATGGACCACAATACGTCATAGATGTTATTATTTTCAAGGTATTCTCATGTAAATATGTCTGCTAATTCTTGTATTTTGTTTTCTCATATGAAATGGATGAATGATATTTTGATGAAAACTTGAAGACATTGCTTAAACCAAACTTATAGGTTGTCAACCCATAATATAAACAATGTTACTTAGAACCTTTGATCATACAAAATATTTAACATAGGGGGGAGACTCCCAGATATATCTCTAATATTATATTCATGTTAACATGACATACAATTAAAAGGATAGTTTCACCTCACCACAAACATTTTATCAATTGTTATTCATTTCAACTTTGTTAAGCATTTACATGAACCATTGATTTATTATAGGACCCAAGGACTAAAAATTGGTGGGTGGCTTATGGTCCGCAAAACATACATATTGGATACTGGCCAAGGGAAATTTTCCATTTCATGAAGGATCAATGTAATTATGCATTATGGGGTGGATATGTTCAAGGTCCAACGGCCTCATCAGACTCTCCACAAATGGGTAGTGGTCATTTTGCTTCAGAAGGATTTGGAAAAGCAGCGTTTGTGAGTAATATCCAAATTGTAGATAATGAAGGCAAGTATGTTCTTCCAAATGACAAGCAAACTGGTCTTGTCGCCACCAATTTATCCAAATATACTGCGAAGGCTCATGGTTATGGATATAGTCACTATGGTGGACCTGGTGGTTTTGTTTGAATATATATGTACAATTATTAATAAAGTTTCCATAATCTAATTAATATGTCAACTTGGACAAATTATTTTGTGTTTTTATCATGTTCGAATGTATTTATATGGTGGATAAGTTGAGTCATCCAACAGTGTAGGTTAGGTTTGATTTCCTTGACTATACACTGTGTATTTTAGTGTTTCTTCTAAAAAGTGTTATATTTGATGCCGTATAAGAATAAGAGAGACAAACCTGTTAATTACACTATGTGTGTACTTCACTCTATGTAGATAAGACATTGAGTACATTGCCAATTCTTGCGATGAGTGAGAACCATTTTATTTATGTGTCTCATCTTTCACGGTACGTGAGGACAATTACATAGATTTCCTAAAAGTTTAAAAAGGTTCCCAAGTGATGGTAAGAAGACATGATGAGCTTCTGAAGCAATGATAATGCCTAGACCAATGGTGGACGAAGAGAGTGGAGACAGGGTTAAAGGACATAAAGGGGGAGATGTAGGTTTGTCCTCTGGCAATGACATGGTGGTTAAGGACATGCAAAAACTACCAAGAAGTAAATGAGTGGGGAGAGATTTTACATTTCTCTCTATGAATAAAACACATGTCATCATGTTGGACACACATTTCTGAACTAGAACAATCATTGCTCGGTTTTCCTTTATATATTTTCATTATTCCATGCATGTGCATTCAATTAGCTTGTCTACGAGGTGAAATTGTTAGGTATGTAGATGCAGTCAACAACATATAGCATGGTGATTAAGTCATCAAGGATGGGAATCAGGTCAACGTGTGAATGTTGGATGGTATTACTTCTATAAAGGATGTTGGAGTACCCGCCTTCCTGGGCTCGTCGAGAGCGAAGAGCGCCTTCTGGCCATCCGTTGACGGGCCGTCTGATCTCTCTAGACGGCAAGGACCTGGGCGACACGGCTGGAAGGTCCATGACGGGTGGACTGCCCGGTGTCCATCGCGCCCTTGATGACCTGCAAGGTCACATGATTTAGTTGTAGCTTTGTCGAAGTAAGAGTATCGTGTTGCAAATATGCCCTAGAGGCAATAATATTGTACTATTATATTTCCATGTTTATAATTAAGAGTTTATATTCTATGCTATAACTGCTATGATCCTGGAATATGTGATCCAGTGGAAAACTCATATGCACGTGTGGAATGATAAACGGTAAAACCTCATTCATAGTCTTGCCTCTAAGACTAGCTCAAGTGTTGTTTGTGATCATGTTTTCCGGATCTTGGGATATCATTAAGTGTAACAATAGTACCAAAACAACTTTCAGAATATGGCATTGGAAGAACGATCATATTGAATTGATCCAACTTGTTTGTTATACTTTTAGATGCGATCATCACAAGTCAATTGTTATAACACGAAGAATTAACGTATGCTTTAGTTCCATAGACTATGAGAGTATCGTAGTCACTACTTACCATACGATGGACTTTGGGGTTACTCAAACGCCATCTATAACATGGTGATCATAACGACAACTTACATGTTCATCGAAAAGTTTGACAAGGGGCTAGGTAGCTCAAGAGTGGGATTTGCTCCACTGAAGATGGAGAGATATTCTTAGGACCCTCCTGGTATGACGGCATCCGTCATCATCTGGCCAGACACAGGTGACTAGGTCACAGGGATGCCGGAATATGTCAATGAGAAACAAGAACAAAACCGACAACGAGGAGACTTGTATAGTGAGCATGAGAATGACTCAATAGGATATCAATACATCTCACCTCGGGTTTTGTAAAGTATCATGAAGCAAAGGGAATAGCACATGATAACCAAAGGTTCACTTGAATGTCATTCATGTATACATAGGGATCAATATGGACGTTCACGTTCCGCTATTGATCATTGAACTAAAGGGGTTTTGTTCATGTCAATGTTTTACCGAATCTGCAGGGTCACAAGCTTAAGGGAATCATGATATGCCGAGTCTTAGTGGAGTGAGTGTTATGATAAAAAATTATGAAATAGTTTCATTAATATGAGAAATAGTTTCGAGAGAAACCAGAAGCGTTCCGGGGTTAGCGGAACAGTTTCAGGGTTTATCAGGTAATACCAGTAATTGATATATAGGTGGAAAATGTTTCTAGAGATGTTAAATTAATAATAAAAGGGTATAATATTGATTAGGATTTATAGTTTATTTAATGTCGATGGGCTAAAGAAAATACAAAAAGTCCTATAGGGGAAAAGTTAATGGGCCTAAGAGACCCATTAGGTGGAGGCGCCCCCTATCTTCTTGGAGAAGCTAGGGCAGGCCAAATTGGAGGGGGATTCCCCCTCCGCCTGGCCGTCCAAAGGGTAAGTAATCATTCCCTCTTGTGGCTCCCCTCCCCTCTCCTCCAACCTATATATACTAGAGGATTTGGCCTTTGGAGACACAAGTTTTGGAGCCTCCTCTAGTTATGTAGTTCTAGTTCTAGTTGATCCAATTAGAGCTAGATATAGTTCCTCTCTAATCCTCATAATTAGAATCCCAATGTGGTTCTAATCTTCTCCCTCTAATTCTTCGACATTGGTTAACTTTGGACGGTGAAGCGCTGCCGAATCGTGAAGATCGCATACTTGTAAATTGTGGAGAAGCTGTGCTTTAATCTTCCATTCGAGGGATTGTTCGTGAACATTTGAAGGGACTTCAAGTATGATCTAGGCCGACTCTTCTTCCGCTGCAACTCAGAGTTGGTAAAGACCCAATCTAAACCATTTATGCATCCTCATAGTGTTCGGTTTGATCATAGGACCAATTTTTTTTTGTTTTCTACCACGTTTCCCAAAAGTGGCATCATGAGTGGTTCTACGAGTAGATGAAGGTTTCAATCTATATCACATGTGGATGTGAGGGTGATGATATTGTTTTTCTTCCCTCAAGTGTTGCTTCAATTCAGTTCATTGTCAGCATGATGTAGCTTTGTACAAAGTTCTGACAATCAATTGACTCTGGATGTCGATGATCTGCTAACAATTTTTTGTGCTTCATCATAGTCAAGAATTTTGAACTGTCGCAAGCTCGAGAGGGCAATGAAGATGTTTGATCTTCATGGGGGTCACTTGTATTGGCAAAGTTTAGTGTGGGGCTAGAGATTTTTAATTAAGTATTTTTCCTCACACACCCCGCAAAGTTAATCTAGCAACAAGAATTATCGCCTTGATGGTGGGTGTAGATAGCTAGAGTTCTATGGAGACCCTAGAAGCCACATAATTAAAAATTGCCAAACCGATTAGAGGATGTATAACTTGGTTTTGCAGCATGCATGTGATGTGGAATATCCTTCATCATGATAATGAGTTTAGGTATGAAATGGTTATATGATGTAACATTAAGTGACCTTCGCGTCATAGTAGCCAAGGGATTGTCACTTTAATGACAAGTGTGTCAACCTCGTTATTTTATCGACAGGACTAATGAACTTGTGACGGAGGACACCACCACAAGGAGGCTTCACCAGGCATAGGAGACCAAGGTGGTTGCCACAGCAACACTTCAGAGTACTTTCATGAAGACCTTGGAGGATCATGGAGACATCCCTACGCCAACGGCTATACCATATCATGCTATTGTGAATTGCATGAGATGTTTATCCTTCCTTGGTTGCATGCTTTGATTGCATAATAGTCAATTATTAGGGTGATCTCTCACTGAAAATATCAAGTTGTTAGTGCTCTTCCCAGTGTAGCAACCGTCTATACGTAGCTTTTCGGAGTACGTCATGTCCACATGAGTACAAATGGATCGTGAGGTGTAAGGTGGGTGAAGGTTAGACCTCACAGTGAAAATACTCGATTGTCTTGAAGTTCTAGCAGGATAGTCCCGAGCTTGAAGAATAAAGCATCGAAAGATGAACAAGAGTCATATCGAGATACGATCGGCAAAAGTTTGCCTACGTGTTGAAGTTCACGTCATCAATGATGTCCACGTCAATGGTTGTGAAAAAGATCAGGGTCTTGAATCACTCAGTTTCAATCATGAGAGATATTGATTTGAGTGGGAGTGCACTTTATATTAAAATAGTTTAAATACTAGTGGAAATTAATAATGAACATTGTCTATGTGTAGTTTGCATTACAGTTGTAGAATAATGGCTCACGGTTCCACCGTTCCTGTTGAAATTGATTAGCTATTACTTATCTAGTTGAATATTTACAATTCATAAACGCAATGAGAGGACCTCCTCCAGAATGCCAAGAAGGATTTTGTCATATTGCATGCTTACAATACTCTCCTACTGATGCTATGGATGACGAGACTCACATCCTTCGACCCAAAAGGCTAGAGTTAAATTAAGGTTTGCTTGCTTATAAGAAACCCAAACTTCAAAATGTTTGGGATAGTTTTGTGATATTCTTGGAACTGGAAATTGTTTAAAAAAATGAATAAAGGCTAAAAGATATGTGATATGTGAAGAAGTGTTTTGTTTGCAAGTTCTAGTGAATAGTTCAACTATGTTTAAGACTGAAATGCGTAGGATCTAAAATAACGCTGGTCATGAGTTGATGGTAACAACTTAAAGAGAAAGAACAAAACCAAAGGATATAATGAGAATTATATGCCTAGAGAAGTTTGGGGCTCACACCACTCTTAAAGTTGGATGTTTCTTCTTTGAGTGGGAGAAATATTGAAGTAAAACTATAAGAAGTAAAAAGACAGTAAGAGAGAAGGTTGGAATGTGTCCAGCTTAGATATGAAAGTCATACAAGTTATAAGATGTAGAGAAAGTTGGTCAAGTAAGTGTAATTCTTGGGAATTATGATTAAATTGTTGATCACTAATTCTTCAAGATTGTGGTTAAAAGTTTATCAGAAGGATACTGACTCGATTGTATGTTCTTGCGAATCGTTGCAAGAAACTACAACGGCCTAAATGACCAACAAATAATGAGGGTAAAATATGTGATGCAAACTTTGTAAAAGTTATTAGTACTTCCCATCAGGGTATTAGCTCTATGTTTATTTTCATAATTCATTTTAGATTTTTTGTATACTCTAGCCTATTGCACAATGATTATTGCAAAAGGGGTTGTTCATAAGAAGAAGAATTATTTGTTTGTTGTTATGAATAATTAAAAGGCTATACTCCTATTATGAATAGGATGTATATTATGAAAATTGATGATAAAATTGAACATCCATAACACTGACACTAAATGTCACAAGAGTAAAAGAATACTACATATGTGTGGCACTGCATTTAGTCACATTGGAAAAACTCGCATGAAGAAATTCCATAGCATTGGATTTTGAAGTCATCTGATTATGAATCATCTGCCACTTGCAAGTTTTGTTGGAATGGTGAAGTAAACTAAAATACCGCTCACACGCCATAAAAGAACGAACAACAAAATATTTGGAAATATGCATATTGATGTATGTAGTCCTATAAGTGTTGTTGCAAGTAGTGGATTTATCTATCTTCAAGGATGACTCAAGTTTATATTTATTGAGACATAGATCTAGATCCTTTGAAATGTTTCAGAAGGTTTTTTAGAATGAAGTAGAAATTATTTTAACAAGAAAATTATGTTTCTACAATTGGACTGCAGAAAGGAATATTTGAGTCACAAGTTTAGCAGATGTCTGATGAGTTGTGAAAAGTATTTTTAGCTTGCACCTGCTAGGACACTTGTCGGTGCAATGAACATGTATGTTCACCGCCCTGACTTATGCACCGGCGTACGGCAGGTCATACATCAAATATCAAGGCTTGACATAAGATAAGCCAGAGAAACCGCTCTTCGTGAGATCAAAGAGCGCATTAAGAAGACCAAACCAACCAGAGAATCCCTCAGGAAGATCTCCCCTGCCGGGCAGGCGAGCCCGGCAGGGTCGAGACTGCGCCTGGGGATAAGGCCAAGCCATCCCGGCAGGGTCTCCGAGGCTGCCAAGACCGAAGCAAGAATCCAAGACAACAGCCCGGTAGGCTCCGTGCCAGCAGGCACCCGCCAAGACGCCACCGCCCCACCTCATCAAACACCAGTCACTAATCAGTGTGGTGTCAAACTCTTAGGTGGCTAGCTGGATCCTGCAGCGCATGTGGCAGCATGCTGGAGAAGGGATTACCTTTAATGACACCCGTCCCAGAGGCGTGTCGTGCGTATAAGGGGTAATTAGGCAAGCGGTGGATAAACCTTGTTGGGGATACCTCTCCATATGACACCTAGTAGTGCATTAAATGCACTTTGTCCTAACTGCCAGAGTTAGGTATGATAACACTGTCAGCTATCTAATCATGCTACAATGACTATTTTGCCACTGTGGTCACCCCTTAAGCTATAAAAGGAGGCCCAAGGCAACCTAGCAAAGGGTTCAAACTTTTGATCCCTCAACACTTGTACGCGCGTAGCTGCTCTCCCCAAGGCACCCTTGCCGGGCTTGAGCACTCCGTGTCATCGTGTTCCTCCAAATCAATCCACCAAAGCAGGAGTAGGGTTTTACGCTGCCCAGCGGCCTGAACCTGGGTAAAAGAGAGATGTCATCGCCGCGCTGCCCTCCTGCCTCTGCTCTTTGTGCAATGTGACTGTCCCCCACCATACCACAAAGGGGCTATCCTACCCCATAGGTGATTATGGGCCATCTCCCCGACATCTTTGGCGCGCCAGGTAGGGGCGAGATCCCTTGTGCGAATCTGAGACAACAACCAGTGCGTCGATCTTCACCGTCTTCTACATCACCAATGGCTCCCAAGAAGAAAAGCGGTGCGGCGGCGCGTCCTTCCATGGGCGCCGCGGGCGCAACGGGCGGGGCTGGCATCGCGGGCAATGCTATCAACGCCCCCACTGTAGTTGGAGCAGGGGTTGGGGCCGCTGGGATGGCCCAACTCCTCCAACCTTCTGGCGTGCATGACCACACCGATGCAGGCCGAGGGGACGTCGGGCTTCCACCTCCCCGCCGCACCAGTGAGCGCAACCAGCGCAGTGGCGATGCCCACGCCGGCCAGAGGGGCAACGTCAAGACACACGCTCTGTCCCACGTAGGGCGAGTGTGACAAGACCCCGAGCGGCGCCGTCGACCCGCAACAACCACGCCCGCACGGAAAGGGCCCAGCTGATCAGGAGTTTGGCCACCAGAATCAACATCAGCCGCGCCAGACTGCCCTTGTGATTGGTCCAAGGCAGCGAGAGCACGACGACGCTCCTTCTGGCTCGACCAGGAGTCAAGCGGCGTCACGCTCAGCCTCCCACGCCATGCCAGGGACATTGTCCGAAGCAATGGCGCGGGCTCAGCTACTGCTGAACTTTCCTCCAGTGGCGGACAAGATGGATGAGTGGAGAGCCACCATCCAAAGCCTCATCGGATTTGCTGAAGCCAACAAGTTGCAGCGCGCGGAACCTTCGTGACGCCCACAGACGACACCGGCAGCCGACAATGGTGGCCATGCGGAGAGGACTATACTCACGGTGCAGTCACCTCCGCAGCAACCCGCCCAAGAGCAGGCGCGTCGGGCTCAGCAAACCCAGTGGGTCGAAGAGCCTGACGAGATATCAATGGCCTCGTCTGTTCCACAGCTCCAGCAAGATCAACGCCAAGTGTTGAGGGCCAGGAGGAAGGACGACGCCCGCGTCACCATTGAGCGGCACCGCGAGGCGCGCCATCAATCAGATAGGCGTAATGGGCCCGACGTTGATGAACCCGTGCCCAGTGCTGGCGGGTACTTGCCTTACGAGGTAGGGTGCCCTGCCTTCACTCGCGAGCTGTGGCAAGTCCATTGGCCATCATCTTGCACCTTCAAGCCTGACCTCCTGGAGAAGTACGACGGGAAATTGAACCCGACAGAGTTTTTGGGCATCTATACGATCGCCGTCCCAGCTGCCGGGGGAAGGGATGAAAATGTGCTCGCCAATTACTTTCCATTGGCACTCAAACCCAATGTGAGGTCTTGGCTGATGCACCTGCCCGAGGATTCCATCTCCTCCCAGGCAGACCTGTGCAACGAGTTCGTTGGCGCCTTCACAGGCGGCCATCAAGAGCCCGGGCGGCCCAGTGACCTGCAGGCCCTTCTACAGAAAGAAGGGGAGAGCCTGCATAAGTATCTTCAACGATTCAGCCGAGTACACCGCAACATTCCAAAGATACATCCGGCAGCTGTGATTGCCGCATTCCACACGAATGTGTGCAATCGTAGGATGCACGGCAAGATGAATGTTCGGCTACCAAAGATCGTCAACGAACTCTATACGTTGGCGGACAAGTGTGCTCGCGTTGAGGAGGGGAGGAGATTGGTGTTGAAGTTGATTCGGAGGATGACGACGACGCCACCGCCCCAAGGAAGAAGAACAGAAAGCGTAACAAGAAACGTAAGGGAAAAGCAGTGATGGCTGTTGAGAGCTCCAGCGATCCCAATGCCGGCAAGAAGGCAAAACCAAAGCGCCTGACAATGAAGCTGCTACATGCACTGATTGCCGGGTGCCTGCGGCAGCTGAGAAAACTGGCAAATCCGATGGGCCATACTGCAAGATCCACATAACCAAGGGCCATGATCTCCAAGAATGCAAACAAGTAGAACAGCTTGTTGAAAGACAGAAATCTGAATACAAGAGGCATGATAAGGTGAGAGACCAAGATGGCGCTGGCGGGAAGGGCCGTGCCGGCCGTGGGGGATGCCGCGGCAAGACCAACCAGCAGAAGGAGAAGCCCGCCAGGGGCCGTGAGAAAAAGGAAGGTGAAGAAGACAATGAAGAAGATGACGATGATGAGTCCAGTGAACAGGAATTTCAGAAGGCCACCGAGGCATTGTGTATTGACGGGGGTGCCTCCTTACACTCCTCTCACCGCCAACTTAAGCAGTGGGCACGAGAGATCAATGCAGCGGAGCCGGTAACAAGCGCTCGAGAACCACTCAAGAGGTCCTGCACCCCATCATTTTCTATGTTGAGGACCATCCAGATCGCACCACTGCGGTTGGATGCTTGTCGTTGTTGGTTTCACCAACAATCCGCAACCTCAAGGTCACAAAGATGTTGGTTGACGGTGGGGCAGGGTTGAATTTGATTTCCCCTGACCTGATTAAGAGCTCCAAATTCTAGATGAGGACCTCAAAAAGACTGGCACTTTCCAGGGGATCAACCAGGGATGGAGCCAGCCTAAGGGAAAGATTACATTGCCAGTGGCGTTTGGCGGGGAACTAAATTACATGACTGAGAAGGTTGTGTTTGATGTTGTTGAGCTTCCCCTGCCATTCAACGGAATCCTTGGTCATCTAGCTTTGGCCAAGTTCATGGTGGCGTCCCATTACGCATATAACACCTTGAAGATGCCGGGACCAATGGGAGTCATATCCATCCCGTCAGATAAGAAGGATGCAGTTATATGCGTCGACAAGATGTACAGGGATGCGGTAGCAGCAGAAGCCATCAAGGCCTCGGCTCCCACCAAGGAAGAAAAGAAGGGTAAGAAAACTATCAAGGACACCGACAAAGACCCCGGGAAGCGCGCCTCTTCGGAGTGTGCTGCGCCCGGCAGTGACTTGCCGGAATGTTCGGCTAGTAAGAAACCCAAGGCTGCTCCCCCTGCAACGAAGAATGTTCTGGTGAGGCAGGATGGCACTGATGGTACCTTCACCATTAGTGCCACCCTTGATGACAAATAGGAAAGCGTGCTCATTGCCTTCCTGCGGGCGAATGTCAATGTGTTTGCATGGCAGACATTTGACATCCCCAGTGTTCCAGGGAGGTAATCGAGCACCACCTTGCCGTCTGCCCTCATGCCCATCCCCTCAAGGAGAACGTCAGAAAGCAAGCCTTGGAGCGGCAGCAGTTTATCGCTGAAGAGATCAAGAAACTTGAAGCAACAGGTTTGGTCAGGGAAGTGTTGCACCCAACTTGGCTAGCAAATCCAGTGGTGCTGCGCAAGGCAAATGGGATGTGGAGACTTTGTATTGACTTCACTGACTTGAACAAAGCATGTCCAAAGGATCCCTTCCCCTCGCCACGCATCGATCAGATCATCGATTCCACTTCAGGATGTAATTTGCTCTCTTTCCTTGATGCATACTCTGGCTACCACCAGATCTTCATGACCAAAGAAGACAAAGAGAAAACCGCGTTTATAACCCCATGCGGCACGTACTGCTTTGTGCGTACGCCTTTCGGGCTAAAAAGCGTTGGTTCCATGTTCTCAAGGGCTGTGCAGATTCATTTTGAACCTCAGCTTCACCGAAACATCAAAGCTTACATGGATGATATAGTGGTCAAGACCAGAGACAAGTCCACACTGATCAAGGATCTGGAAGAAACCTTTGCAAATCTGCGGAGGATCAACTTGGAGCTCAACCCATAGAAATGCGTGTTGGGCGTTCCGTCAGGCAAGCTCCTTGGATTTTTTTTTGTCTCAGCGAGGGATAGAAGCCAACCCCGACAAGATCAAGGCAACAGGCAGATCCAAGCACTGAAAACCGTCAAGGATGTGAGGTGTCTAGCTGGCTGCGTTGCCGCACTGAGCAGGTTCATTTCGAAGTCCGCTGAGCGTGCCTTGCCGTTCATCAAAATTTTGAAGAAGGCAAGCCCAATGAAATGGACCCAGACGCAGAGGCTGCATTGCAGGATTTAAAAACCTACCTTTCCTCTGCACCAACCTTGGTCGCACCTAGACCACAAGAGCCATTGCTGCTATACTTAGCGGCAATGAATCAAGTGGTTAGTGCTGCGTTGGTGGCACAGAGGGAAGTGGGTAGCGAAGAGGCCGAGGCAGCAGAGTCGCCTAGTAATGAGCCAAACCTATCCCCGGCAAGGCCTAGCGTGGACAAGGAAGGGGGGCACAAGTAAATGCTGATGATCAGAAGATGTTGGCAAGGAAGAAAATAGTGCAGCGACTAGTTTACTTTGTTAGCTCCCTCCTACAGGGGGCTAGGTCAAGGTAGTCTAGGGTGCAAAAGTTGATTTTTGGCCTCCTCACGGCCTCAAGGAAACTACGCCATTACTTCCAAGCCCATGAGATCACAATTGTCGCTCGACTCCCACTCCAACGTATTCTAAGGAATCCAGGGGCTACCGGCAAGATAGTGGAATGGGCACTAGAACTGTCAAGTTTTGCTTTGAAGTTTGAAAGCACGACAACTATCCAAAGCAGAGCACTGGCAGAATTTATTGCGGAATGGATGCCAACACCCGATGAAGAAGTGTCGGAAACGGCCCTCCCCGGCAAGGAGACCTCCAAGGAGTGGGTAATGTACTTTGACGGTGCTTTTTCACTACAAGGCGCCGGGGCTGGGGTGTTGCTTGTCGCACCCACCGGAGAGTACCTCAAGTATATTATCCAGATGCACTTCCCTAGGGAAGATGCTACCAATAACACAATAGAGTACGAGGGGCTGCTTGCCAGCCTCAGGATTGCAATAGAGTTGGGGATAAAGAAGCTAATCATTTGTGGTGATTCTCAGCTCATTGTAAAGCAAGTGAATAAGGATTACCAGAGCCCACTGATGGAGGCATATGTGGAAGAAGTGAGGAAGTTGGAAGAGCACTTTGACGGGCTGCAAACAAAGCACATGCCCCATGCGGAGAACGGCATTGCTGACCACCTGTCAAAGTGCGCTGCCCAGAAGCTCCCTGTGGAACCAAGAACTTTTGTGCTCCACTTGTCTCAACCATCAGTCTCTCCATCAGCATTGGCTAGAAAGAGAAGAAAACTGAACCCGACAGGCATTTCCCGGTAGAGCTCCCTGAGGCAACAGGTGAGAAGGCTGCTGGGGGTAACCCTATGTTGGTTGGTGAGCTACATCCTCCAGCAGAATCCCAAGTTCTTGTTGTTGAGGCCAGTGCTCCCATGACAGAGGAAATGCCTTTAGTCCTTGCCGTCGAGCCACAGGCTCCGACATGGGCGTAGCACATAGTCCAATTTCTGCAAATAGGAGAACTTCCCAATAACCCAGAGGAATCTGAAAAGGTGTCCCTTCAGTTGAGTATGTATCAGTTTGTGGATGACACTCTGTACAGAAAGAGTCCGAACGGTGTGAAGTTGAAATGCATTAACCAGAAAGATGGACAAGCGCTGTTGGCAGAGATACACGGAGGTGTGTGTGGCTCGCACCTTGGATCAAGAGCACTTGTCAGGAAAGCTTTCCGACAAGGATTCTATTGGCCCACCGCCCTCCAGGATGCAACTGAGCTCGTCACTAAGTGTGAAGCATGCCAGTTCCATTCCAAGGACATTCATCAACCTGCTCAAGCCCTTAAAACAATCCCTTTATCCTGGCCTTTCACGGTCTGGGCGCTTGACATCTTGGGCCCCTTACCCCGTGCTGCCGGGTGATGACCCACAAGTATAGGGGATCTATCATAGTCCTTTCGATAAGTAAGAGAGTCGAACCCAACGAGGAGCAGAAGGAAATGACAAGCGGTTTTCAACAAGGTTTTTTCTGCAAGCACTGAAATTATTGGTAATAGATAGTTTCGTGATAAGATAATTTGTAACGGGTAATAAGTGTAACAAAGGTGCAGCAAGGTGGCCCAATCCTTTTTGTAGAAAAGGACAAGCCTGGACGAACTCTTATATAAAGCAAAGCGCTCCTGAGGACACATGGGAATTGTTGTCAAGTTAGTTTTCATCATGCTCATATGATTCACGTTCGTTACTTTGATAATTTGATATGTGGGTGGACCGGTGCTTAGGTGCTGTCCTTACTTGGACAAGCCTCCCACTTATGATTAACCCCTCTCGCATGCATCCGCAACTATAAAAGAAGAATTAAGATAAATCTAACCAGAGCATGAAACATGTGGATCCAAATCAGCCCCTTACGAAGCAACGCATAAATTAGGGTTTAAGATTCTGTCACTCTAGCAACCCATTATCTACTTATTACTTCCCAATGCCTTCCCCTAGGCCCAAATCATGGTGAAGTGCCATGTAGTCGACGTTCACATAACACCACTAGAGGAAAGACAACATACATCTCAACAAAATATCGAACGAATACCAAATTCACATGATTACTTATAACAAGACTTCTCCCATGTCCTGAGGAACAAAAGTAACTACTCACAAAGCATATTCATGTTCATAATCATAGGGGTAATAAATATCATTAAGGATCTGAACATATGATCTTCCACCGAATAAACCAACTAGCATCAACTACAAGAAGTAATCAACACTACTAGCAACCCACAGGTACCAATATGAGGTTTTGAGACAAAGATCGGATACAAGAGATGAACTAGGGTTTGAAAGGAGATGGTGCTGGTGAAGATGTTGATGGATATTGACCCCCTCTCGATGAGAGGATCATTGGTGATGACGATGGCTTCGATTTCCCCCTCCCAGAGGGAAGTTTCCCCGGCAGAACAGCTCCGCCGGAGCCCTAGATTGCTTCGGCCCAGGTTCCGCCTTGAGACGGCGGCGCTTCGTCCCGAAAGCTTCCTTATGATTTTTTCCAGGTCAAAACCCTCCATATAGCAGAAGATGGGCACCAGAGACCTGCCAGGGGGCCCACAAGCCCTAGGGGCGCGCCCAGGGGGCTAGGGCGCGCCCCCAGGCTTGTGGCCACCTGGTGGGTCCCCTCTGGTATTTTCTTCGCCCAATATTTTTTATATATTCCAAAATAATTCTTCGTAATTTTTCAGGACTTTTGGAGTTGTGCAGAATAGGTCTCTCAGATTTGGTCCATTCCGGTCCAGAATTCCAGCTGCCGACATTCTCCCTCTTTGTGTAAACCTTGTAAAATAAGAGAGAAAAGGCATAAGTATTGTACCATAATGTGTAATAACAGTCCATAATGCAATAAATATCAATATAAAAGCATGATGCAAAATGGACGTATCACCGGGGGCTTTAAATTCTTGTACGTAGCAATCGACAAGTTTACAAAGTGGCCCGAAGTAGAGCTAGTGAGGAAGGTGACTGCACAATCAGCTGTCAAGTTCTTTAAAGGACTGGTGTGTCGTTTTGGAGTACCTAACAGGGTGATCACTGACAATGGCACCCAATTCATGAGCCGTGCCTTCATGCAGTACATCCAGAGCCTTAGAAGCAAGGTCTCTTTCGCCTCCATCGCCCACCCCAGGAGCAACGGACAGGCTCGCCCACCCCAGGAGCAACGGATAGGCTGAGAGGATGGATGTTGAAGTACTGTGTGGGCTCAAGAGGAGAACTTTTGACAAGTTGCAGAAATGCAGTAGGCGCTGGCTTGATGAGCTGCCGGTGGTTCTTTGGCCAATCAGGACGACACCAAATCGAGCTACTGGCCAGACTCCCTTCTCCCTGATATATGGTGAAGAAGCAGTACTCCCCACAAAACTCACACACGAGTCACCTCGAGTACTTTCCTACAATGAAGTAGCGCAAGAGCAGCTGTAGCATGATGATGCCACGCTCGAAGAGGATCGTCTCCGGGCAGCTGTGCATGCTGCATGCTACCAGCAAGCCCTGCGCCACTATCACAGCCGCATGGTTCACGCACGGAGCCTTGAGGTAGGCGACCTTGTCCTTAGATGCATTCAGTCCGCCAAGGGTGCAAACAAGTTGATGCCGAAGTGGGAAGGCCCTTACCGGGTAGTACGTGTCACCAGACCTAGTGCAGTCCGTCTGGAGACCGAGGATGGCATCCCAATGCAAAACTCATGGAATATTGAGCATCTTCGCAAGTTCTACACGTAAGGCACGGTTGCCGGGCCTTGCCCCGGCAGCCTGTTTTATATGAGCATAGTCCCCAAGACTTGTAACCCTTTGTACAAAGTCAGGTGCAGGCCCTGTGCATAGCTGAATGAAAATAAAGTGTTTTCACAAAACCTGCATGCATGATTACTTGTTTGCTTAAGCATGATCTTATTGTGATTACACTAGTTTTCGGATAAGATAACTGAAATGTTGTAAAGGGCATTGTGCTATCTTCCTTTTCTCTCTTTGTCTTGGTAAATGCAGAAGGGTTCCCCATGAGCAAATTCCTGGGAAGAGAGTAGAAGCAAACCAGCCCATGCATTCAGTCCCCGGTGACCCGCTCCTATCCAGAACAATAAGAAGAACAACAAAGAGAGATAAGTTCGCTTTGTTACATCCTACTGTTCCATGTTATGCTTATGTATGAGAAACTTGCATGCGAGGAAACCTTGCCGCGTCTACCATTCACGCTCCTACCCTTGATTTGAGTCCGCTCGACAAGATTGGTCATAGTTGCGTTTGGGGAGATTGGTAAGGGACCAGCCTTTAGTCGTGCTCCTAACCCGTTTTGGGAGCTCTCCAAACGAGGTTTGGTAGTAGCTGCATTAAAGGCTGGCAAGAGGCTTTGCCGAAAATGTTTTTTACAAAGAATATTGAGGGTTCATGCTTCGATATGTCTAGGTACATGTACAAGTATCCGGCAAGCTCTTTTTTTTAAATTGCGTGAATAAACAAGTATAAGTCATACAAGTGCAAACATGGTTGACGAATTATATAGATTTAATTCAAATTTGGCAAGTGCCTACATTTTTTTTGACTTAAAAAGATAACTGCTCCGTAATGCCTTTCTTTTCCCTCTGCTCCTAGGGATTACATTGAGAAGAAAGGAGGGCAAAAGGAGCGCCTAGGCAGATGCCCAGCCTGACCCCGTCAGGACCAGCGGGATGCATCCTGACAAGTTCGGGAGAGCGCCTCCCTGGCAAGGAAGAAGAGGCCGGAGATGAAGAGAGCGGATAGGCGATGCCCTGCTCACCCCCGCCATGACCAGAGGGACGCGGATCAGCAGGGACACCGGCAGGGAAGACGAAGTCAGAGTCCATGAGGAAGCCTGCCGGGGTCCAGCTGGAGGTGGCGGTGACGTCCAGGCCAAGCACCCCCGGCAAATCGCTCTGCCGGGGTCCAGCTGCAGATGATGGTGCCGTCGGCGCCTAGTTGACGGTGATGGTGCGACGGTGTTTAGCTGGAGTCCGAGTCGTTGGTTCATGCTTGACGACCGGGGGCTCGCTATCGCTGTCCTCTCCATCGGTGTCCTCCTCCTCGCTGTCGCTCGAGGATGAGCTTTCATCATCACTAGAGCTTTCCGTGCAGCACCCAAGACGAGCACCTGAGCGCCTGAAGACCTTGATGGAGAGCATATCAGACTCGACTAACTTGAAGCAGAGGACATGCCCTTCTGCCAGATAATGGGCACGGGCGAAGGTTTTCCAACCACGCCCAAGGAGCATGACGCGAGGTGCGGGGAACTCGACGTTCGCCCACACGGCGCCATTGCAGCAACCACTCATGTGCAGCTGCAGCCTGAGCGGATGGTCGACCTGCATGACCCTGGCAAAGGGGTGAGGGAGCCGCAGGCGGCTGCGGGGAGGATCTCGCAGCTTGACGATGAACTCCAACGCTGTGTCCCCCGCGTGGCCTTCGGTCGATGTTGGAGCAGTTGGAGGAGGAACGGCGGGTATGCCGCCCCATCCGCCTCGACTGCGAGCACCGCGTCGACCTCATCCACGCCCCGTGGCTCCACCTTGTTTACTGGATCTAGCCTCTGCAGCTACAGTGGAGGCAGGAGCAGAGTACCGAGAAGAAGCTCTCGTCGTTCCCGTCGGGGCACGAGCTCGGCCCCTTCCCCTTGTCATAGTGGAAGCAAGACCGAAGAAGGAGAACGAAGAGATGATGGATGAGCATTGCCGCCCTCTCTCACGCTTCCTTTTATAGCGAAGGAAAGGGGGAGGCCGTCTCTCCACTACTTTGGAGCGACCGCCCCATTCCTCCAATCTGTCCCTCTGCATCCATGATGGCGTCCGGATTCATTGGCCGCCCCACTACGCCAATCCGAGGCGCTGCGTATTTTTCCAAGGCACACATTCCCATGCCTTGCGCATCCACCACCAACCCCACACAATGCATGCAGCACGCATGGCAGAAACGACAGGCGTAGTGGGTGAGCTAAAGGTAAAAATGGCAGTTACCCCAACTCACGCAAGGGCGCTTTAACGGGTTTTCATGAGCATAAACGCCTTTGATTTGTGACATGGACGACGCACGTCATCTATGTGTTGAGGTATCATGGAGGCCCTGGGGGCTGACCCAGACACAGGTTAATGAAGAAGCAAAGAAGATCTCAAAAACATTGCACCAGCCCGACAAGGTCAATACGTATGCCTGTGCATTTGTTGGGCCTACCCCAACAAGGCCTGGCGGCACGTATGGACCAGACCCGGGGAATCCTGTCGGTGCAACGAACATGTATGTTCGCCACCTTGACTTATGCACCGGCGTACGGCAGGTCATACATCAAGTATCAAGGCTTGACATAAGATAAGCCAGAGAAACCGCTCTTCATGAGATCAAAGAGCGCATTAAGAAGACCAAACCAACCAGAGAAGCCCTCAGGAAGATCTCCCCTGCCGGGCAGGCGAGCCCGGCAGGTTCGAGACTACGCCTGGGGATGAGGCCAAGCCGTCCCGGCAGTGTCTCCAGGGCTGCCAAGACCGAAGCAAGAATCCAAGACAAGAGCCCGGCAGGCTCCGTGCCAGCAGGCACCTGCCAAGACGCCACCGCCCCGGTTCATCAAACACCAGTCACTAAGCAGTGCGGTGTCAAGCTCACAGGTGGCTAGCTGGATCCTATCGTGCACATGGCAGCATGCTGGAGAAGGGATTACCTTTAATGACACCCGTCCCAGAGGAGTGCCGTGCGTTTAAGGGGTAGTTAGGCAAGCGGTGGAGAAACCTTGTCAGGGCTACCTCTCCAAATGACAGCTAGCAGTGCATTAAATGCACTTTGTCCTAACTGCCAGAGTTAGGTATGATAACTTTGTTAGCTATCTAATCATGCTACAATGAATGTTTTGCCATTGTGGTCACCCCTTAAGCTATAAAAGGAGGTCCGAGGCAACCTAGCAAAGGGTTCGAACTTTTGATCCCTCAACACTTGTACGCGCGTAGCTGCTCTCCCCAAGGCACCCTTGCCGGGCTTGAGCGCTTCGTGTCATCGTGTTCCTCCAAATCAATCCACCAAAGCAGGAGTAGGGTTTTATGCTGCCCAGCGGCCCGAACCTGGGTAAAAGAGAGTTGTCATCGCCGCACTGCCCTGCTGCCTCTGCTCTTTGTGCAATGTGACCATCCCCCACCAAACCACAAAGGGGCTATCATGCCCCATAGGTGATCGTGGGCCATCTCCCCAACAACGCTGCTAAGAGAAGAGTGTTTTGAGTAGATGTAATCAGAGCTATGTATGACACGGTGAGATCAGAGATGATATTAATCAATTTGCCAATATACTTTTGAAATGTGACGCTTTAGAGACTACGGCTTTTACACTGAAAAAAGCGCCATCAAATCTGTTGAACTGACACCATGTAAGGTATGGAATGGTGTGCCAAGAGTGTTTGGTCTTTTCTTAATAATTGGGAATACAGGTCATAAGTAAAATGTTTACGAATTTATTCTCAAGTCAGATAAGTGCTACTTTGTATGTTGTCCCAAATGGTAGGGTATTCCTCTATCACTTCCCCGAGGCAAGTGTTTTGCTACAGAGTAGGGTAAAATTTTGAAGAAAAATGTTTTCTCCAAAAGAGTGAGTGGGAGGATAGTGTAACTCAATGACATTACATAATCTTCGTAATCAGGTCAAAGAAAAGAAACATTGAAATAGTTCCAGGATTTCTTATTGTGATTATCACAAAAAAAATCTCTACATGAGATATAGAGATTTTTGGACGAACTTACAGCCGAACTATATAGGTTGGGAAAACTCGTGCAGACCTTCATATTGTTGAACAAACAATGAATCTATAATACAGAAAGAAGTGTCGATGGGGCCTGACTCTAGAAATTTGTTAAACGTCAAAATAATTCGAGATTCTATCCATACACATAATTCAGGTGTAGATATTGATGAACCCTCCAGAAGACTTAGAATCAAAAGTATAGTAATGGATCTATAAACTGACAAAGATAAAATTGTTTTATAATGCTTGGCTAGTTACAAATAGTTTATGATAATATCAAGGAGTTGACTATGATGAGATTGTCTCATCATAGCAATACTTAAAGTCAGTTTGGGTTAAACTAGCAATTACTAAATATTTCAATTATGAGATATAATAGATGGATGTCAAAATGATTTCCATGATATGGAAATAGAACCAAGGTTGTATATGTGGTACAGTCCAAGGTAATTTTGTCAATCCATAGGATGCTAGTGAGTGTGCAAAATTCAAGAGATCCTATAATGATCTGAAGCAAGCATAGTGGAGTTGGAATCTTTGTTTTGATAAAATGATCAAAAATTTGATTTCATCGAGGAAAGCAAAGATACTTGTTTTTACTAGAAAGTAAGTGGGAGCATAAATATTTCTAAAACAACTATGTGTGCATGACACATTGTTGATTGGAAATAATATTCTTAACAAAAACTAGAACTTCATTAAAATAGTTTTTAGTGAAGTACTTAGGCATAATAACCTATGGAGATAGTAGTGCCTAATCAGGCTTAGCCGAAATACATATTGACAAGATACTAAAGCATTGTAGTATGAAAAACACCAAGAAGAGTTTCTTGTCGAAGTCACATGGAAGGAGTTTTAAGCAAGAATCGGTATCCTGAAATACTGATGAGCAAAATACATGATTTCAATCACACTTGTGTTAATTATATTCCATGGTATGTAAACAACCAGATATATCTAGTACTCCAAGTAATTGTGAGTAAAGTTACCAGATCGATCAAAGTATTGGTCAAAGAATAACAGTGAAAATGTTGTTAAGTACTGACGACATAATTCTCGCGTACACAGAAAATGAAGAGATTGTTGTAAGGAGTTACATAAATAGTGGTTCATTTTTAAGTAGTACATTGATAAAATATTTATCGATGCTCCAGGCGATTCTCGATTTCAATCAAGTGCTTTGTGTTACACAATAATTGGTGGCATAGTAAGTAGGATTTTTTCCAACAAAGTTACCGTGGTGAATTCTAAAACAAAGCCTGAGTATGTTGTCGCTTTTGTAGTGACCTGACCCAAGACGGTCAAGTCTCCGAGCTTTATGTGCCATCCCTGGATCAGTATTCTGGCGCACACAGTACTTCAATGAAATACCATAACATCACATGTAAAATGAATACCGTAGATTCAGAGTATACCTTATTTATCACAGCGGAAATAAATCAACAAGGATTCCCATCCAATCCTACCTTTCGTCTACATCTGCTAGCACTGAACCAGTCAGAGTCACTACGATGATCAACCAAGCCAGAGCTCATAATGAATTGTGGCTGCACAGGTAAGCTTCCGGGCAAGAAATATTCTTTCGTCTCTTTGAGTCTGGGTGAAGCTTTCCGCAAGATGTCATGGCGCTTCTCCATGCATCCCGGGTCATCCACTGGTTGCTCCAGGGTGCCCATCAAAACCATCCTTCCCGCACTAGTGTGTATTGATATCTTGTCTTGAGTCTTGAAGTCTTGAGGTCTTGAAGATGCCATCTCATCATTGACGTAGAGTCTTCCTTCTCACACCACTCACGGACACTCATACCAATCCCCGTCTACGATAGCGTAGCATTGAAATAACTAACGTTCCCGGGGCTCAGTATCAGGGGTGTAGGTTCCTACCTCATGCTTCTACTCAACTACAAGATTCAATATAACTACTGGAGGAAAATGTTGAAAAAGGTGATACTAAATGCACTAAAAACATAGGTATGTGAAATATGGTCAAACTGAACTTGCCTGGTATTACTTGATGAAGATTTTTAGCGCTCTCAGAAAAATGACTTGGTAGAACTACTTGTCACTCCTATGAAATCTATATTAAACAAACATTGCATTCATATAAGAAATCATTCTAGCAAACAATACTAGAAATCAAAATAGCAGTTAACACATAAACAACAAAGAAAATCAATAATAAAAACTTAAATCAAACCCAAGGAAAACTTCAAAGAAAACTACTAAAGAAAGGCCTAAGATTACTAAAAAATGGTCTTTTTCTCCTAAATAAAACTTAACAGCAAATAAAACTCTAAACTAATAAATTAACAGAAAATAAAATATAAAACAACTAAGTTAAAAGAAAGAAATTAACTAAAGTTTTTACTAGCAAAAAGAACACTAAAAAGGCCTTTATAAAATCCTATTTATGACCTATACAAGTTTTAAAGAAAAACAAAAGCAAATAAATTTTAAAAACCTATACAAGTTTGTTTACTGTTGACTAACAGAAACAAAGCAAAATTTGACAAAAGTGACAAAAAAATTAATTAAAAGTAAAACTTTAAAGACAAAACAAAAAACAATGTCAAAACAGGACTGTTTTTGCTATAAACTAAATTTAAAATAAACCAAAAATATATTTTGAAGTGCTATTGAATGCACACTATTCTAGTGACAAAGTGCAAAAAGAAACAAATTAATATAAAATTTCAAACTCAAGTTATAAGCAAAATGGTGGTTTGAACAAATTTCATCAAACTCAAATTAAACTTTTTTCAAACATGACCGAACTTTGTATCTATAGAAATTAGGCAAAATCATTGATCTAATGCAAAAAGAATCACTCAAAAACATTAAATAACCTAAAATATATAAGCAATTTAAAAACAGAACTAAATCTGAATTCAAAAAGAAAAACTGAAAAAAAAAAAACACTATGCGTCGGCTAAGGGCCACGTGGTAGCTCATGAATGGCCTAGGGACGCTGCGTAGCGGGGCTAACAGGCATACGACCGTTACTTAACGGACTCGGCGGCTGCGGTAGTTAAATAACAGAAAACTGGCTGATGGTTCAACTAAACCGAAAAACCCACATAATGATTCATTTAAAAATTACGATCTAATCTACAGCATTAAAAATAGATCAGACGGTCGAGGACTTACATCGGCGGCGGGAAATTCAAATAACTTCAAATTGAAAGTGAGTTTCAAATAACACCAAATTGACTTTCAAAAAGTTTTCTTTGAAACTTCCAACTCTCTTTCTTCCAATTTGAAGAAGTCATTTTATCTTCTCCCGTGAGAATCATTGAGTTGCATAAAGTTTATGAATTTGAAATGTTTTCAAATGGAATTCAAATATTTTCAAATCCCTTTTTCATTTCTTTAAAGGGAAGAAGTCATATCATCT
Organism: Thinopyrum elongatum; assembly: GCA_011799875.1. Classification (NCBI taxonomy): domain Eukaryota; kingdom Viridiplantae; phylum Streptophyta; class Magnoliopsida; order Poales; family Poaceae; genus Thinopyrum; species Thinopyrum elongatum. Next base: position 220,482,433 of record CM022301.1, on the reverse strand, counting down.
TCACTCTAGGGTTTTGTGATGAATTGAATTTGAATTCATGAAGATCAAAATGCAAGTATGAAAGTTTGGGAAAGTCCTTTTATTCCCTCTCATTCAACTTTCAAAAAGTTTCAAATTTCACGCAAGCAATAACACAATAATCAAACAACAGTCATATTTATTTATTTAATATAACATTCCAAAATTTAGAATTTTGGGATGTTACAAACTACCACCCTAAAAATGAATCTCATCCTCGATATTCGGAGAGGCTAGAAAGAAGGTTAGGTTTGGGGGGTCTTCTTGAAAATCGATTGATCTTCATAGAGGTCTGGGGTGCTACCACCCTTAGAAGCAAGGTTACGATTCTAGAAAACTCACGTACTCCTTCATGTTGTTCTTCTTATATCTTTGGAGCAACTCCAACACTAAGGCTCCTCCGGTAGGGGCATAACCTTTTCCTCAAAATCCTGTGTCCTTTCATCATGGTAAGGTTCTTCCGAGACTGGGTCTTCTTAGCTGATAGGTCTATCGCCAACACTAAACAACTACCAAAAATCTCATGGTGGTCAACGATTTCTGGTTTCTCCCGCAGGAAATGGGCCTGGGTTGAATCTCACCGTGTAACCTACGATTGGCATGGTTGCCTGTACAGGGATCCATCGTCCTGCCATTCTAAGGTTTTTGGCTTGTTGTGTCGGCACTCTTCTAAGGTTTTAAGGCTCTCTGATTTCCCATCATCATATGATAGTTCATGATAGAAGTCTCCGGTATGGGGGCCAATCCATCCCATACTTGAATCATTACTTCATACGCAGAGAGTGAATCACGTATGCTAACACTAGGGCATCCTCACAAGCTTTGCAGGAATTTTCTTGTCGACGAACTAAGTTCGGATAAAGCCATTGTTTCTGCAAGCTGAGCAAAACATCTATCGCTTCTTCACAGCTCTCGGGTTTTTGTATCCTCCTAAGTAACGTCTGTTGATGAAATCACAACTTCTTCCAAATTTCTTTCTTCAACGAGGTAGTGCTTGCTCCTTATTAACTCCTGGGCCTGTGGGTTACGGGCTCACTTCAATGCTGGTACAACGTAAACTCATCCTTGGAGTTACTATTGTTCTATATTCCAACATGGCCCTCCTTTAAATCCAATATTACTTCATTCCTTCTGTGACGCCCCCGATTCAATCATACACTAATCATACACGCAAATGTGTACGATCAAGATCAGGGACTCACAGGAAGATATCACAACACAACTCTAGACACAAATAAAATAAAACAAGCTTCATATTACAAGCCAGGGGCCTCAAGGGCTTGAATACAAAAGCTCGAATACGCAGGAGTCAGCGGAAGCAACAATATCTGAGTACAGACATAAGTTAAACAAGACTGCCTTAAGAAGGCAAGCATAAAAGCAACAACGATCGAAAAGGCAAGGCCTCCTGCCTAGGACCTCCTAACTACTCCTGGTCGTCGGCGGTCTCCACGTAGTACTAGGCACCATTGGGGTAGTAGTAGTAGTCGACGGGGGTGGCATCTGGCTCCTGGGATCCACCATCTGGTCGCAACAACTGGAAAGAAGAAAGAAGGTGAAAAAAGGTAGCAAGCAACTGTGAGTACTCATCCAAAGTACTCGCAAGCATCAGATCTATACAAAGTATGCATTGGTATCAAGGGAAGGGATGTATTTGTGGACTGAACTGCAGAATGCCAGAATCGAGGGAAGGCCTAGCCTATCAAAGACTAGCATCTTCAAGCATCTTGCAGCATTCAGAAGAGTACATAATAGCATTTTATAATTAACAAGCATGTTGTAGCATCAACGCCCAGAGATCCTTCCTCGACTCCCTGCAAGAAAGCAATCCCGAAGCCAACATATCCATCACATATCTCAAGTATCCATTTTTATTTGTAATACATCAGGATACCACTCCGAGTGTCCATTACCGTGGACACGGCTATTCGAATAGATAACTTCCCTGCAGGGCTGCACCACATTACCCAACACACTTGATTACTCTGGCCGGACACACTTTCCTGGGTCCATGCCTGGCCTCGGAAGATCAACACGTCGTAGTCCTACCTAGGCTCCACAAAGAGGTCCCCGCGGGTCTACATCCTAAGCGCTCCGGGGTCTTGGGCCCATCGCCCATTGCACTCCGGTCGTTGTGTGCATGGTGGATACCAACGCCACCTGTGTAGTGGATGGCACGATCCGACCATGCCACAATGCTGAACTAGACGTCTGACAGAGCTTTCGGAAGAAACGCACGGCGCCGAGTGCCCATATCTGTTCCCGCGTGGTGGTTAGTGCGTAAAGGCCAGTGGCCAACTCAGATCAAATACCCAAACCCTTAGTATATTAGGAGCTCGCGGAGATGAGCAGAGACTCACGATCATGTGACCCCGTCGCCCCGTCTCGAGGAAATACGGCAAGGGCCAGGACCAACCCTCTCTCTCTAGGGCGGTCTACCTGCCTGGCCGTGCCTCGTAATTATCTCCCGGGTGCTCTCCGGGCCCACCTGACTTTCACAGGTATCTCTCGCGGGTACCCCTCGGGGCTGACCCGACTTCAACAATGGTCTCAAGTAAAGTGCAGGTAACCGTGTGTCCATAACATCAAGGGGGAATCCGAGGAATCACCCTCGAGGGATTCCACTTGATGTAATCATCAAGGTGAACAGACAAGGAATCACCCTCGAGGGATTCCACTTGATGTAATCGTCAAGGTGAACAGACGAGGAATCACCCTCGAGGTTCACACTTGAGGTGTTGCACGATAGAGTCCTATCGGGAGTGGTGAAGGAGGAATCACCCTCGATGACCATGACCGAATAGCTACACTACAGAGTCATCATCAGGAGTGCGTTGCGAGGTATCACCCTTAGCACTCGACAGTTGCTCTGTAGAGTCGAGCAACAAAGGGGGTGAGGTGATGTGTTAGGCTCTGGTCGTCGATCATGTTGATCGAGTCATCGGTCATCAAGCCGGGGCAATTGGGACAATGTGAGGGGTCACTGATGGATCACGAACCAACCTATACTAAGCAGTTTAGGATAAGCAGGTAAGCTAAAACAGCAGGTTACAAAAGCAGGCTATGCATCATATATAGGAGCAGTCAAATACAGTAGCAAAATCTAATGCAAGCATGAGGGAGAAGAAACTGGGCGATATCGGAATGATCAAGGGGGGTTTACTTGCATGTAAGCTCTGCTAAAAAGGAAGAAGGGTCATCGGCGACGTAGTCGATCACAGCGTCATCAGCAGCTGTCTTGGGGTCTACCGGAGAGAAGAGGGGGAAGAAACAGTAAATACAAGCAAACCGATGCATGAGATGATGAAACGCGGTGCTAGGGGTGTTCTAACTCAGTGTTACACGATACCGGCGAAGGGGGAAAACATCCAGAAATGTTTTCCCGAAGTTTGGCATTTTCAGATAGATGAAACGGAGGAGGAGGGTTCCATGTTCACTATGATAGGGACGTGTGACAGACGAACAGAGGGCGTATTCGGATTCGTCATATTTTTCTGAGCAACTTTCATGTAGAAAACTTTTTCATTCGAGTTACGGATAATTTTCTAAAGTTTTAAACAATATTCTGGAATTATCTTTAATTCAAAATGGAATTATGATGTCAGCCTGACATCATCATGATGTCAGTAGTCAACAGAGCGTTGACTGGTCAAACTGACAGCCGGGACCCGTCTGTCATTGACTTAAATAATTAACAGATTTAAATTAACTAATTGTCGGGCGTGGAAGCACGATCACCTATGGGGCAAGGGTGCCCCTTTGTGGTTCGGCATGGGGATGGCCGCGTTGCACAAAGAACAGAAGTAGTGAGGAATAGCACGACGATGGACTCTCTCTCTTTTACCTAGGTTCGGGCCACTTTGCAGCGTAAAACCCTACTCCTGCTTTGGTGGATTGAGCTGGAGGTGGACGAAGGCTCGACGCGGTCTAGCCCAGCAAGGGTGCCTCAGGGAGAGCAACGTAAGCTTACAAGTGCAAGGGGTCGAAGTGTTCGAACCCTTTGCTAGGTTGCCTCGGGCCTCCTTTTATAGGTTAAGGGGTGACCACAGTGACAAAATAGTCATTTGGGTGTGATTAGATAGCTAACAGTGCTATCATACCTAATTCTGGTAGTTAGGACAAAGTGCATTAAATGCACTACTAGGTGTCGTGCCGAGGGTGAATCCCAGCAGCCTGTCGCGCCGCTTATCTGCCTCTTCTTATCAGCTTGACACGCCTCCTGGAAGGGTGTCAATAAAGCTAATCTCTTCTCCTTGATGCTGCCATGTTGCTTGGTAGGATACACCTGGTTGCTTATTACCTTGACACCGCACTGATTAGTGACTTGGGTGTGGTTAGGTGGAGTGGTGGCGTCTTGGTGGAGGTTCCTAGCTGAGGAAGCTTGGTGGGGTTTGATCTTGGCGACGCTGGCAAGCCTGCCGGGGTGAATCTGGACTTGTCCTCGGGGGCGGCCTCGACTTGGCCAGGCTCTCCTGCCCGGCAAGGGAGGCCTTCCCAGGATGGCCTTCTGCTATCTTGTTCTTCTTAATGCTCTCCTTGTCTCACGAAGAGCGGCTTTTCTGGCTTGTCCTTGTGTCATGCATTGGTGCCGGATGTATGATCGTCAACACGCCTGCACATGAGTTCGGTCGACACATGCAAATGTTTGTTGCACCGACAGGAGCCCCCAGGCCTGGCCCACACATGCCGCCAGGCATCGTTGGGGTAGGCCCTAACAATGCGCAGGCGGGCACCCTGACCAAACTGCGGTGGGATCCATGTCTCCGAGATCTTCTTTGCTTCTTCATTAACCTGAAATTGAATCAATCACCGGGTTTCCCGCGAGTCATGCGACATCAAATGACGTGGGGCTACCCACATTCGCGGGAAGCTGATTGAAGTGTCTGCGTGGTTCGGGGAGGTAACTGCCATTTTACCCATCCCACTACACCTGCCGTTTCTGCCACATACGCTGCATGTATGGCACAGGGTTGGTGGCAGACGCGCAGGGCACGGGAATGAGTGCCATGGCAGAAAGCATGGCGCCAAGGATAGGCGCAGGAGGGTGTTCGGTCAATCTGGACGTCGTTGGTGACACAGATGAACCGGATTAGCGAAGCAGGGCGGTTGCCACAGGATTATGGGGAGCCAGCCCCCATGCCATGCTCCGCTATAAAAGGGAGCGCGGAGGTGAAATGGAAAGGCTCACCCACGCATCCTCTCCTTCTTCTTGTGCCCTTCTCCATCATGGTGAGGGGAAGAGGGCGCGCTCGAGCTCCGGTGTCGGCGACAAGGGCCTCCTCTCTGCACCGCATCCCTGCCCCTGCGGAGGACGCAGGGGTTGGGTCCAGTGCGCAAGGTGGAGCTGTGGGACGTGGTCGTGGCCGGCGTGGTGCTCGGGGTCGAGGAGGATGCGGTGGCATTCCTGTCGCTCCTCCCCCAGCCGCTCTGGCCCCAATGGAGGGTCACGTTGGAGATACACCGTTGGAGTTCATCGTCAGGCTGCGTGAGCCCCCGCACAGCCGTCTTCGGCTTCCTGGCCCTCATGTCATGCTTCTCCGATGTGGCTGGAAAACTTTTGCATGTGCCCATAGCTTGGCGGAGGGGCACGTCCTTCATTTTAAGCTAATGGAGACTGATCTGCTCTCCATCAAGGTCTTCGGGCGTTCGGGTGCTCGCTTAGGGTGCTACGCGGAGAGCTCGATCGATGACGAAAGCTCCTCCTCGAACGACAATGACGAAGAGGACACTGATGGCGAAGACGGCGGCGCCGAGCAGGAGGACGGTGGCTTGGACTCTAGCTGAGTGTCGATCGCACTGTAACCGTCAGGTAGGCGCCGGCAGCACCGCCATCTGCAGCCAGACCCCCGGCAGAGTGGTTTGCCGGGGGCTTGGCCTGGTCAAGTCCGCTTCCACCAACTGGACCCCGGCAGGCTTCCTCATGGACTCCGGCTTCATCTTCCCTACCGGTGTCCCTCTTGTCATGTTCCTCTGATCCTAGCGGTGGTGACCAGGGCATCGCCTAGCCGCTCTCTCCATACCTGGCCTCTTCTTCCTTGTCGGGGAGACGCCCTCCCGATCTTGTCAGGCTGCATCCCGCTGGTCCTGACGGGGTCGGGCTGGGCTTCTGCCCAGGCGCTCCTTTTGCCCTCTTTCCTTTTCGATGCAACTCCTAGGAGTAGAGGGACAAGAAAGGCATTACGGGGCACTTATCTTTTTTCAAATCAGAAGATGTAGGCATTTGCCAAATTGTAGTTCAAAATTATGTAACCCTCTATCCATGCTTGTATCCTGTATGATTTCTTCTTGTTTTATCTGCGTGTTAATGAAAAAAAGAATGTCTGTCGGGCACTTGTGCACATATCATATCTATGTTGAGGGATGGTCCCTCAATACTTTCAAGTAAACAAGGTTCCCCGGCAAGACATCTTGTCGGTCCATTCTATAGCTGCTACTGAACCCTGTCTGATGGGTTAGGAGCGTGGACGAGAACCGGCCCCTTGTCAGTCCCCCCCTCCAAATGCCACTGCGACCAACCTGATTGAAGAAACTTCGAATCAAAGGATGGGAGAACATATGTTGGGAGCAATAAGGTTTCTTTACGCACAAGCGTTTCATAAAGGAACATATTGTGGATGGCGAGGGGAACTTATCTGTGTTTGTTGCTCTTCTTATCGCTCCCGATAAGGAGGAGCTACCGGGGACCAATATGCTGGCTCATTCTCACTCTTCCTTTCGGGAAGTTCACCCGTGGCAGGGGCCCCACTGTTAATTAAAAGAAGTGCAGAGAAAAAACAGCTGCATATGATCCTCCTTAAAGGATTAGTCATCATATCAAAATCATACTTAAGTAAACATGCATGCAAGTTTTGTGCCAGCGCTTTGTTTTATTATCTTTGCACAGGGTCTTCGCCTGGCTTTGTACAAAGGGTTACAAGTCCAGGGGACTATGCTTGTACAAAACAGGTTGCCAGGGCAAGGCCTGACAACCGCGCCTCACGGGTAGAACTTGTGAAGATGCTCAATATTCCATGAGTTTTGCATCGGGATGCCATCTTTGGTCTCCAGACGGACTGCACCAGGTCTGGTGACACGTACTACCCGGTAAGGACCTTCCCACTTTGGTGTCAACTTGTTTGAACCCTTGGCGGACTAAACGTGCCTAAGGACAAGGTCACCTTCCTCAAGGCTCCGGGCGTGAACCCTGCGGCTATGATAGCGGTGCAGAGCTTGTTGGTATCGTGCAGCATGTACAACTGCCCGGGGACGGTCCTCCTCGAGGAGCATGGCATCGTCATGCCATAGCTGCTCTTGCACTAATTCATCATAGACAAGTACCCGAGGTGACCCGTATATGAGTTCCGTGGGGAGCACTGCTTCTGCCTCATACACCAGGGAGAAGGGAGTCTGGCCAGTAGCTCGATTTGGTGTCATCCTAATTGACCAAAGAACCACCGATAACTCATCAATCCAGCGCTTGTCGCATTTTCGTAGTCTATCAAAGGTTCTTGTCTTCAGCCCCACATCACTTTAGCGTTCATCCTCTCAGCCTGCCCGTTGCTCCTTGGGTGGGCAACGGAGGCGAAAGAGACCTTGCTCCCAAGGCTCTGGATGGACTGCATGAAGGTGTGGCTTGTAAACTGGGTGCCATTGTCGGTGATTACCCTATTGGGCACTCCAAAACGACACACCAATCCTTTGAAGAACTTGATAGCTGACTGCGCTGTCACCTTTCTCACTGGTTCCACTTCGGGCCACTTTGTAAACTTGTCGATTGCAACGTACAAGAATTCAAAGCCCCCGGTAGCACGGGGAAAGGGGCCGAAGATGTCGAGCCCCCAGACCGTGAAAGGCCAGGACAAAGGGATGGTCGGCAATGCTTTTGCCGGCTGATGGATATTCTTGGAGTGGAACTGGCATGCCTCACACTTGGTGACGAGCTCAGTTGCATCCCGGAGGGCGGTGGGCCAGTAGAATCCCTGCCGGAAAGCTTTCCCGACAAGTGCTCTTGATCCTAGATGTGAGCCACACGCGCCTCCATGTAGCTCTGCCAATAGCTCTAGTCCATCCTCTTGACTAATGCACTACAACTTTACGCCGTTCGGCCTCTTTCTGTACAGAATGTTGTCCACAAACTGGTAAGTACTCGATTGCCGGGCTACCTTCTCAGATTGCTCTGGATCGTCAAGAAGTTCTCCAGTTTGCAAGAATTGGACTATGTGTTGTGTCCATATCTGAGCCTGACGCTCGACGAGAAGGACCAAAGGCATCTCTTCAACTATGGGAGCACTTTCTTCACCGGCAAGAACCTGGGATTCCGCTTGAGAGTGCAGCTCCCTAACCAGCGCAGGATCTCCTCCGGTAGCCTTTTCTCCAGCAGCTCCAAGGAGCTCTGCCGGGAAATGTTTGCCAGTGTTGAGCTTCCTTCTTTTTCTATCCAAGGCTGACGGAGAAACTGTTGGTTGGGTGAGGTGGAGCATGAAAGTTCCTGGTTCCACAGGAAGCTTCTGTGCAGCGCACTTTGACAGGTGATCAGTGATGCCGTTTTCTGCAAGGGGTACGTGCTTTGTTTACAACCCGTCGAAGTGCTCTTCCAACTTCCTCACCTCTTCGACGTAGTCTTCCATCAGCGGGCTCTGATAATCTTTGTTCACCTGCTTCACAACAAGCTGGGAGTCACCGCGTATGATTAACTTCTTGATTCCCAATTTGACAGCAATCCGGAGCCCGGCAAGGAGCCCTTCATATTCTGCCATGTTGTTGGTAGCGTCTTCCCTGGGGAAATGCATTTGGACGACTTACTTGAGGTGTTCTCCGGTGGGCGCAATGAGTAATACTCCTGTGCCAGCACCTTGGAGCGAGAATGCACTATCAAAGTACATGATCCATTCCTTAGGGGCCTCCTTGCGGGGAGGACAGTTTCCACAAGTTCTTCATCAGGGGTTGGTGTCCATTCTGCTATGAATTCCACTAATGCTCTGCTTTGGATAGTTGTTGTGCTTTCAAACTTCAAGGCAAAACTCGACAGCTCCAGAGCCCATTCTACTATCCTGCCGGTGGCCTCAGGGTTCCTTAAGATCCCCTGTAGTGGGAGGCGAGTCACAACAGTGATCTCGTGGGCTTGAAAATAATGGCGCAGCTTTCTTGAGGCCATGAGAAGGCCGAAGATCAGCTTTTAGACCCCAGAGTACCTTGATCTAGCCCCCTGCAAGAGGGAGCTGACAAAGTAAACTGGTCGCTGCACCATTTTCTTCCTTGCCACCCTCTCCTGCTCGCCAGCGCTGATCTGTGGTTCCCCTCCGTCGCCACCGACAGGCCTTGGTGGGGATAAAGCTGGCCCAACATTGGCTGGTTCTGTCGCAGTCGCTTCTCCGCCGCCCACATCCCTCTGTGCCTCCAAGGCTGCACTAACCACTTGATTTGTTGCTGCCAGATAAAGCAGCAATGACTCTTGTGGCTTGGGTGCGACCAAGGTTAGAGCAGAAGAAAGGTACGCTTTCAAATCCCGCAGGGAGCCTCGGCCTCTGGAGTCCATTTTACTGGACCAGCCTTCTTCAAAATTTTGAAGAATGGCAAGGCGCGCTCAGCGGATTTAGAAATGAATCTGCTCATTGCGGCCACGCAGCCAGTCGGGCCTCTCACATCCTTAACTATCTTTGGGGCTTGGATCTGCTCTATTGCTTTGATCTTGTTGGGGTTGGCTTCCATCCCTCGCTGAGACACAAAGAACCCAAGGAGCTTCCCGGACGAAACGCAAAAACACATTTCTTCGGATTAAGCTTCAAGTTCATCTTCCACAAGTTTGCAAAGGTTTCTTCTAAACCATATATGAGTGAATATTTGTCTTTGGTTTTGACCACGATATCATCCATGTATGCTTCATTATTCCTGTGTAGCTATGGCTTGAACCCAATCTGCACGGCCCTTGCAAACGTAGAACCAGCATTCTTTAGCCCGAATGGCATACACACGAAGCAGTATCTGCCACACGGGGTGATGAAGGCAATCCTTTCTTCGTCTTCCTTGGCCATGAAGATTTGGTGGTACCTAGAGTATGCATCCAAAAAGGAAAGCAAATCACATCCAGAGGTGGAATCAACGATTTGATCAATGCGCGGTAAGGGGAAGGGATCCTTCGGGCAGGCCTTGTTTAGGTCAGTGAAGTCGATGCAAAGTCTTCACTTCCCATTAGCCTTGCGCACCACCACTGGATTAGCTAACCAAGTTGGATGCAGTACTCCTTGAACCAAACCTGCTGCTTCTAGATTCTTGATCTCCTCAGCAATGAACTGTTGTCTCTCCAAGGCCTGCTTTCTGACTTTTTGCTTGATGGGGCGGGCATGAGAACATACAACAAGGTGGTGCTCGATTACCTCCCTGGGAACACCGGGGATATCAGATGGTTGCCAGGCAAACACATCAACATTCACCCGCAGGAAGGTAACGAACGCGCTTTCCTATTTGTCGTCAAGGGTAGCACTAATGGTAAAGGTACCATCACTGCCATCCTGCCGCGCCAGAACTTTCTTGGTTGCCGGGGGAACAACCTTGGATCTCTTGCTAGTTGAACTTTCCAGCAAGTCGCTGCCGGGCACAGCATACTCCGAAGAGATGCGCTTCTCGGAGTCCTTGCTGGTTTCCTTGACTTTCTTCTCCTTCTTGGCGGGAGCTAGGGCCCCAACGGCCTCTGCTACAATCACATCTCTATACATTTTATCCATGCAGATAACTGCATCTCTCTTGTCTGATGGGATGGTGATGACTCCCATAGGACCAGGCATCTTCAAAGTGTTGTAGGAGTAGTGCGATGCCGCCATGAACTCGGCCAGAGTTGGCCGGCCAAGAATCCCGTTGAATGGTAGGGGAAGTTCTACAACATCGAACACAATCTTCTCTGTCCTGAAGTTTATTTCCCCACCAAATGTTACCAGCAAGGTAATTTTTCCCTTCGGTTCACTCCTTCCTTGGTTGATTCCTTGGAAAGTGCCAGTCTTCTTCAAGTCCTCATCTGGAATTTGGAGTTTCTTCAGCACACTCGGAGAAGTCAAATTCAAACCTGCCCCGCCGTCAACCAACATCTTAGTGACCTTGAGGTTGCGGATTGTTGGAGAAACCAACAACGGCAAACATCCTACCGCAATGGTGCGGTTTGGATGATCCTCGTGTAAAAAATGATGGGCATTCAAGACCACTTGAGCGGTTCTTGAGCGCTTGCTACTGGTTCTGCCGCATTAACCTCACGTGCCCACTGCTTGAGCTGGTGGTGAGAGGAGTGCAATGACGCACCCCCGTCAGTGCACATCGCCTCAGTTGCTTTCTGGAACTCCTGGTCACTGGTTTCATCATCTTCCTCTTTGCTGTCATCTTCATTCTCTTTCCTCTCACAGCCTCTGGCGGATTTTTTCCTTCTGCTGATCAGACTTGCCGCGGTTTCCGTTACGACCACCACGACCCTTCCCACCAACACCATTTTGGTTTCTTTCCTTGTCGTGCCTTTTTCATACTCAGCTCTCTGTTTCTCAACCAACTGCTCGACTTGCTTGCAGTCTTGGAGGTCATGACCCTTGGTCCTATGGATCTTGTAGTATGGCCCGTCAGACTTGCCAGTTTTCTCAGCAGCCGCTGCCTCCCGAAAATCAGCGCATGCGACAGCTTCCTTGCCGGGCATCTCAATTTTTGCCTTCTTGCTGGTGCTGAGATCACCAGTACTCTCAACGGCCATCACTGCCTTCTCCTTCCATTTCTTGTTGCTTTTCTTGTTCTTCTTCCTGGGGGCGGCAGTGTCGCCGTCGTCCTCTAAATCGACTTCGACGCCAACCTCTTTCCCAGGAAGTCTTCTCCCTTCTTCAAACCGAGCACATTTATCTGCCAATGTGTAGAGTTTGCTGATGGTCTTGGGCAACCGGACATTCATCTTAGCCCGCATTCTGTGGTTGCACACATTCGTATGAAATGTGGCAATCACAGTTGCCGGGTGTATCTTTGGAATGTTGCAGTGCACTTGGCTGAACCTCTACAGATACTTACGCAAACTCTCTCCCTCCTTCTGTCGAAGGGTTTGCAGGTCACTAGGCCGCCCTGGTTCTTGATGACCGCCTGTGAAGGCGCCCACGAACTTGTTGCACAGGTTGGCCCAGGAGGAAATGGAATCCTCCGGCAGGTGCATCAGCCAGGACCTCATGTTTGGCTTGAGGGCCAGCGGGAAGTAGTTGGCGAGCAACTTTTCATCCTTTCCCCCGGTGGCTTGCACGACAATCGTGTCGATGCCCAAAAACTCTGTCGGGTTCAGTTTTTCGTCGTACTTCTCCGGCAGGTCAGGCTTGAAGGTGCGAGATGATGTCCACTGGACTTGCCACAACTCACGTGTGAAGGCTGGGCATCCTACCTCGTAAGGTAGGTACCCGCCAGCATTGGGCGCGGGTTCATCGACAACGGCCCTGTTGCGCCTGTCGGGTTGACGGCGTGTCTCGCGACGCCGCTCAATGGTCACGCGAGCGTCTTCCTTCTTCCTTTCCCTCAACACTTGACATTGATCTCGTCGGAGTTGCGGATCAGACGAGGACATTGATGCCTCATCGTGATCATCATCGTTTGGCAGTCGCTGAGTTCACCGTGGCTGCCCTTGGGAGAGCTGCCGCGACGGGGACTGCATTGTGGGTGCGGCCCTCCCATCTTGGCCACCGGTGGGAGTCAACGGCATCGCCTGCGGGTGTTGCAACGGTTCCATGCATGGTGGCTTGTTGACCTTAGCGAACCCGAGGAGACTTTGAATGGTAGCTCTCCATTCATCCATCCACAAGAATTGAACATCACATTGCAGAACTAAACCAAACAGTTAACTGAACACGACAACAAATTAACCAAACAGTTTATAAGTGAGCACCACATTGCATGGCATATAGAACATATATACTAGAGGATCAGATTGCATGGTAACAGTACATAGGATAATTCACTAGAATTTGTTAACGAAAGGCAGGAGCAGCACATGCAACAGGTAAACCGAACATGCTTCACCGGCTTAGCTAGCTAGCTGAACATCGGTACTTATAGTGAGCTAATAAGACAAGCTACTCCTCATCGTCGGAGATATCGATGACGATTGGCTCCTTAGACTTGGAAGAGGGTGAGGCCTCCACATCATGGGTGCCCTCCTTGTAGTGGTAAGTTGTCTGAGCCGCTCCGGGCACCAACATGTTGGCTCTCGAGTTGAGGTATGCACGAGCATGCTGAGAAAAAACCTCATAGTTTTCATCAAAGGCACCGACGGTGGCCTCGAGAAAATGCGAAAAACTGTCATTTAAAGTAGCCAACCATGTGGCAGCATCAGCGCGAGAGGCTTAGAAGGTGGCCTCAACGACGAGGTGCTCCTCCAAGATCTGGGGGTCGGCACGAATGGCAGCCATCGCGACCTCATCCGCGCGCGCGGCCGCGATTTGCTTCTCCGCTGCGAAATGCTCATTGAGCTCCTGGCTATACTGCATGCACCATGGCTTAGGGTGCCGCTTATTTGGAGGATGGGTCGGTGATTTGGGAGGAAGGTGTCGTACCTGCGGTCAAGGCATGTGGGATGAAGAAGGAGGTGGAGGATGGGAGTCAGGTGTGGATTACCCGCCTAGATCGATGAGGCCGAGCAGCGGGAAGGAGCGTCGCTGGTGAGGAGGCGGCGCTGCAAGCAAGCAATGAAGGTTTGAACTTGGAAAGGAAGGAGGAAACAGGGGAAATGTGGCTTTTGGTCAGGAGGAGGGGGCGGTGGAGCCAAAAACTGGCGCGCAAAGTGTCATCAGACACAGTCCCTTATTCATCACTATGTACGATATGTGAACATCACAAACCATTCATATAGCTTACCCCGTGTGTGATGAGTTTGAACATGCAAATTTTGGTCCAAATTTCCCTGGTTATAGTGGTCATCCGCGTCATTGCATAATTTGGGTACACAAAAGAGCCGACAACACACCCACACTTCTTAATCGATCAAGTTCAGCAATTAAACAGAGCTAGCTAACCTAAACATTACTCTAGCAAAAGACTAGCACTCTAAACAAAGAGTACTACACTAGCTGGTGCTCGTTGATATCCGCCGCCTCCTCCATGTCCAGCTCGCGCCGGATGATCTCCTGGGGAAGGGGCTCCATGGCATCCATCGCACCATACTCGGCAAGCATCTCACCATCCGCGTCCTCCATCTCTTTGGAAAATACCGCCACGAGCTAGGCATGGGCAGCCGCTGTCTGGGCTTTTACGGGCTGCATCGTGGCATGGTACGCCGCGAATGAACGAACGGCTGCTCGAATGCTCTCGGTGATTGCCAACTCTTCGGCCATGGGTTGTTGACCGTTTTCGGAGAAGCTTCGTGCAATTTGTGTGGTGACCGCCCGGAGCTGGGCGTGGTCGGCCTCGACATGGTCGTGAGTGGCCTCCATTAGGGCTAAGGCGGCTGCTACGAAATAGGCAGCTGTTGTGCCGCTCTCGCTAGTTTCTATCCCCGTCGCAGATGTTGCTGCCGCCATCTGAGCTGCAACAACGGCCGTTTGGGCTGCCGCGGCCGCACTCATGTAGGTTCTTAGCACGCTCATGGCGGCTGCGGCCACGCACTCGCCGGACCGGGCCACTGACGTTGCCCTCATGACACGGGTCCACGTCCCCATCTCTGACCGGTGATGATTGAACAGTGAAATGATATTTGGGGAGTGAGCTAGTGGACTCTAGCCGATGAACCTTCTCGCATAAGCCTTATACTATGACGGTGCTCCAAGATATTTTGTAGTGCATCTCACACGGTTGGTGATAATAAACTGTGTGTGATGTACTTGATTTTTCGTCTTGATTTGAAATACATAATGGGGTCACAGCGGCAAAGGAGGGTGTTTGAATTGCTAGAACTTTTATCTGTCGTCAAAAAATTTGGAATTATTGAGGGTTCGTTTGGACATTTTTATACATTAACTGAGTTTTTAGGCATTTAAGGTGCATAATTCAAAATTAAACTACATGCACATGCTCCGGTGCACCAAAATGGGTTGCAAAATCAGATATGTGTCCATGGGTGGATGCTTAGGTCCAATGTAAGAAATGGGAGTGAATTTCAAACATGTCGGCACCGTGGCTCGCCAGCAAACATTAAGATGCTTGGTTTTGAAATTCTAGTAAATCCAAAACTCATCTGAAATTTATGAAACTTGGCATGCTATCTTGGAATGGCACCAACATGGTGTGGTAAAAGAATTCTCCCATTTGGGGCAGGTTTTGGTATATGCTTCTCACAAACCAGAGCTTCTCACAAGAAGCCACATGGTTCCGGTAGGGAATGTGTCACCTTTGTGGATGAAATGATATTCGTTGCCTCTTCTTGCTTCAATTTTTTTCTAGTGGCAACATAGAGCAACAGGATTGTCGTGTTAAAATTTGGAATTTTTCAGGGTTCGTTTGGACATTTTTATACATTAACTGAGTTTTCTAGGCATTTATGTGCATAATTCAAATTTTAACTACAGGCACATGCTCTAGTGACCAAAATGGGTTGAAAAATCAAATGTGTGTCCTTGGGTGCATGCTTGAGTCCCATGCAACAAATGGGAATGAATTTCAAACACCTCGGCACCGTCGCTCGGCCGCAAACATTGAGATACTTGGCTTTTAAATTCTAGTAAATCCAAAAATCGTATAAAATTCATGAAACTTGGCATACTATCATGGAATGGAGCCAACATGTTGTGGTAAATTTTTTGTCCCGTTCGGGGCAGGTTTTGGTATAAGCTTCTGACAAGAAGCCTCATGGTTCTGGTAGGGAACGTGTCACCTTTGTGGATGAAACGGTATTCGTTGCCTCTTCTTGCTTTCAAATTTTTTCTAGTGGCAACATAGACCAACATGAGTGTCGTGTTAAAATTTGGAATTTTTCGGGAATAGTTTGGACATTTTTATACATTAACTGAGCTTTGTAGGCATTTCATGTGCATAATTCAAATTTGAACTACAGACACATGCTCCATTGACCAAAATGGGTTGAAAAATCAAATGTTTGTCCTTGGGTGCATGCTTAGGTACCATGCAACAAATTGGAATGAATTTCAAACACCTCGGCACCGTTGCTCAGCCGCAAACATTGAGATACTTGGTTTTTAAATTCTAGTAAATCCAAAACTCGTCTGAAATTCATGAAACTTGGCATGCTATCATGGAATGGTGCCAACATGCTATTGTAAAAAAAATTGTCCCGTTCGAGGTAGGTTTTGGTATAAGCTTCTCAAAAATCAGAGCTTCTCACAAGAAGCCGCATGGTTCCGGTAGGGAACATGTCACCTTTGTGGATGAAATGATATTCATTGCCTGTTCTTGCTTTCAATTTTTTTCTAGTGGCAACATTGACCAACAGGAGTGTAGTTTTAAAATTTAGATTTTTTTGGGTGATCATTTCGACATTTTTATACATTAAATGAGTTTTCTAGGTATTGTATGTGCAAAATTCAAATTTGAACTACAAGCACATGCTCCAGTGACCAAAATGGGTTGAAAAATCAAATGTGTGTCCTTGGGTGCATGCTTAGGTCCCATGCAACAATTGGGAATGAATTTCAAATACCTCGGCATCGTCGCTTGGCTGCAAACATTGAGATGCTTGGTTTTTAAATTATAGTAATTCCAAAACTCGTCTGAAATTCATGAAACTTGGCATGCTATCATGGAATTGCACCAACATGATGTGGGCATTTTTTTGTCCCATTTGGGGCAGGTTTTGGTATTCGCTCCTCACAAACCAGAGCTTCTCAAAAGAAGCATTGTGGTTCCGGTAGGGAACGTGTGTCACCTTTCTGGATGAAACGACATTCGTTGCCTCTTCTTGCCTTGAATTTTTTTCTAGATACAACATAGACCAACAAGAGAGTCATGTTAAAAGGAATTATTCGGAGTTCGTTTGGACATTTTTATACATTAACCGAGTTTTCTTGGCATTTTATGTGCATAATTCAAATTTGAACTACATGCACATGCTCCAGTGCAGCAAAATGGGTTAAAAAATCATATGTGTGTCCTTGGGTGCATGCTTAGATCCCATGCAAGAAATGAGAATGAACTTCAGACACCTCAACATGTTGGCTCGGCTGCAAACATTGAGATACTTGGTTTTAAAATACTAGTAAATCCAAAACTCGTCCGAAACTCATGAAACTTGGCATGCTATCATGGAATGGCGCCAACATGCTGTGGTATTTTTCCTGTCCAATTTGAGAGAAGCGCACGAATTAACAGCCAACAAAGGCATTTTGAAACAAAAAACTGCCACGTTATCATCTCAAACATTTGTATAATTTAAACCGTGGGCGTTCTGCTAACCATGCATCACACTTTTAATGGTTAGGAGGTGCCGTGCAGACAACTGCTTGACTAGACGGGAGGCGTGCGAGCGCAGTCCACTGTGCAGGCTGATCGGGAGGCATGAAAGCAGGCCTCCGGTGTGTAGGCTCACTGAGAAGTGTGCCAGCTGTACGCTATGCAGGCTCACTAGGAAGCGAGCCCTTTGACTTCCATGGCCGCCCGCCTCGCTCCCAACCTCTCCATTATTGGCGCCCAAGCCGCTTTTTAATACGGGCGACCTTACTATTCGCCTCCCATTCCCCTGTCGCAGACCTCCACCAACGCCATGGCACCGAAGGACCATTTGCCACTAGTCTTCCAGTTTGGTGAAGTCGACTCCGAGCTAGAGGAGATAGAAAATAAGGAGGAATGGGGCCTCATGGACATGGCCCTGAACAAGCTGGCCATGACGGATGCTGCCCCCATGCCCTTCCCAGTTCCCATCCCCGCGCCCGCGCTAGCGACCATCCCCGTAGAATTGACGGGCTGGTCACCGAGCACTATCGCAGAGCTGGAAGCCATGGGCGTCAGCAAGGTCCCCACGGACCCGCGCGAGCTCATGTACATGCAAGCGCCAGCGCCCCCGCCTGTGCTCGTGGGCGCCCCTGCAACCGCCGCACCCATGCCCGTGCGCGCACCCCCCTCATGGTCACGGGACGCCGCCATCGATCGCTACTTTGCAGCACCATGAGATGCCGTCCTCCCGCGCCCTGCCCGTCGATCGCGCGACAATAAGGTCTTTGATTTCCATGTCAAGAACATTCTAGGGTGGCTTGAAGACTTGAACAACGGCGTCCCGGAGGACGACACTGCCGGTGCAGCACGCCACCTCCGCCACCACCGCAATTAGGTTTTTTGGGTTTAATATCGTATCTCGATCGTATGAATGTAAAGTCACAGTGTGACTGAATGAAACCTATGCTAGGAAGAAACTTGCGTTTTTTCCTTTGAATGTACAAACTTATCAAATGATTTTTCTAAAAATATCAATGTTTTTAAAATTTAAAAACTCTCATCGCAAACATTTTAGATAGAACACCCGTATGCAAATCGAGAGCTTCCCTAGTAAGCCAAGGTAAAAATTTGCCACGCATGATTTGTGCATCTCTTCATCGCAAACATTTTAGATACAAGACCCATATGCAAAGCGAAAGCTATGGTCCTTCCCCAGTAAGCCAAGGGAAAATTTGACCGCACGATTTGGCTTCATCGCAAACAGTTCAGATTGAACACCGTATGCAAAGTGAGAGCTATGGTTCCTTCGCCACTAAGCCAAGAGAAAATCCGGCGCACAAGATTTGTACATCCCTTCATCGCAAACGATTTTTTATGATGACTCATGTGGAACCACATACATACAAATTGGTAAGATTTGCATCTGTCATATTGGGTATATTGCCATTTGTCAAACTGGAAACACTGACATTTGTCGATCTGGTAACATTGCCATTTGTCAACCTTGTAACACTACCATTTGTCAAAATTTGCAGCTAAAAATCACTAGCACCATCTAATTTTGCAACTGAAATTCAGTAAGCATAGATTTCATTCATAGATTAATTAAGCAGTCGTTCTTTATACAAACAGTACAACTCGACAGCTGAATCAAACAAACTTTTCCCCAATTGCTGCCAACCATCTACTGAAATAGCTAGTTCAACTATATATATATACTAGCTAATTTTAAGTACGTAGTATAGTTCAACCATATCTATAGTCAGATGAACTAAACAAAATAGCCCCTAAATACTACTACTATGGAGGGGCTTTGTACTACTTCCAGCTGCCTCTCCTCTGCCGAGTGCGCTCAGTAAGAGGCAGAGGAGGAGGAGCCTACCGACGAGCTAGAGAACTGGAATCCGCTGCTTGCCGCTGCTGCACCTTTAGCAACTCTAGCCTCGAACGCCCTCTGCCGCTCCAGACGACCCCTCTCGAAGCAATGGGACTCCTCATAGATCTCCTCATTCTGCGCCTCCGCAATGATGAGGTGTGATGCCGCCACGACGGCAGTCCTCCTCCTCCTCCTGCAGGAACTCGATGTAGTGCACAAGGTCGCTAACGCACATGCGGGGCTCCACCTCCACCTCCCGCCTTCAGGCGGTGGTGGCAGAGCGGGTGATGACCCTGGCGGTCGACGGTGGGGTGGTGATCACGGTGACCGACGGTGGGGTGGCGGCCACGACGTCCACCTCCTGCCTTTGAGCCACGGTGGCGGAGCGGGTGATGGCCACAGTGGCCGACAATGGGGTGGCAACCACGACGGCCACCTCCCGCCTTCGGGCTGCGGTGGCAGAGCGGGCTACGGCCCTGTCTTTCGACGGTGGTGTGGCAGCCACGGCGGCATACGGTGGGGTGGCAACAACTGCGGCCGGCAATAGCTGCCGACGGGCAGTGGCGACGGAGCGTGGGGTGGGTGTTGTGTGCACACCCAACAGGGATACCACACGCAGTACATGACGCCGGGGACTGCGCCGCCACCGCAGTGTGGCCTCCCAGCTGGAGCTGTCCTCTGATGATGGTGGAGTGGCTGAGCGACGATGATGGACCAGTGCCATTGGCAATTGTGAGAGAAGTAGACAAGATAAGCTATGGGGAGGGAGAGCAAAATGCGATGCAGGACTCATCGGCCGTGAGGGTTTATATAGCATGCCAGTAAGCATTGGCGTTTTGGGGATTTCACCGAGTCGGGCGGGAAGCTTGCGCGGCTGTGCGTGGAAACCTGCGTGGCTGCACGGGAATGGCTCACCGACAATTCTTTGGCGTCACTTCGAGCCACCGTTTGGCCAAAAGAACGCCTGTGGGGTGCTCAAGCTTGCGCTCAAAGCTATCTGCGGCAGTGGGGTGACAAGACGTGCGAGAGGAGGACGAAACGACACGTACACATATGGTTAATAAAAAAACATTTGTGATTTAATTACCTACAACCTCCATCCTGGTTTATATGTCCTCTTTGTATTTTGTGCCAAATTTTGACGAGAGATTTAACTAATAAAATATAAATGCATGTCACCAAAAATTATATCGTTGGATTCGTATTTGAACATAGTTTCCAATTATATTATTTTTTGTAACATGCATTAACATTTTGTTAGTTAAATTCAAGGTCAAAATATGGCAAAGAATGTAAAGGGGACTAATAAACCAGGACGGAGGTAGTAGCACACGGCCGCTCTCTACGCAGTGTCGCGAACGATTGTTCTACCACCGTGTGATGTGCAACGCGACGTAGTTTCACATCATGCCGCCGGCTCGCAACTGCCGGCCAGCTTGTAGACGACCATTCCTCGCTGTTTCAACTGCTCTATGCGTGTGGTTGCTCGCGGTTGAGGTGGCCGCAGCATGCTCTGCTCGCGTCCCGCCGCGCACGCTCTACTCTTGCGTCCCTCCACGCGTGCTGCCAGTGTTTGGGGCCGGCGCACGATCACGTACGTTCGTGCTTCCATTATGCATGAGGTTGGGCCCGACGCGACGCCACGATGCAGTTACCCGCTGCAAAAACTACCATGCGGACGTGCCGAGAATCCAGGCCGCCTGGCCCCATTTATTCCTGTGGCCATTTACCTTAATCTCTCGCGCCCCACGACACAATAAGCACATCCATGACGACAGAGAGGATATCCAGGGCCTCCAATGGCGCTCCCTGTGGCTCTAATGGCGCTCCCAGCAGTTGACGATGACAACGGGTGGCAGTTCACCACGCATCACGTAGTGGACACCCACATGAAGGGGAAGGACCTCTCGGTGGTGTACACGAATGAGCAGGTCTCGGTGGAGAGCTACATCCAAACTATGGAGCAGTTGCTTGCTGAGGACAAGTACCAAGTGGTCGGCTTCAACCTCGAGTTCACCGGCGGTCGTGCCGGGCATGATCAGGAGGTTGTCACCGCCCAGTTGTGCGTGCGCCATGACGTCCTCGTCTACCAATACCACCTGGCCACAAGTTCTTGCGAGCGTTTCGCCAGGTTTATCAACAACCTCGACTACAGTTTCGCTATGGTGGACACCACCAACGATCTAAAAGCACTCGAGGTTTCGGGCTTGGCCTACTGGAATCTTGTCAACATCCGTGACCACTACAAGGTCTGGGGCAGCACCAAGAACAATCAGAACTCCCTGGTTGACCTCGCCTCGGCCATCATCGACCCCTACTACATGAAGATAAAGGATGAGAGCAAGAAGGACAAGATCGCCTAGCACAGTGCCTGGGAGCAGAGACTGGATGAAGAACACATCAAGTATGCGACCAAGGACGCGTACACAAGCTACAAGATGTATAGGCAGATCGTTGACATGAGGAAGTGCCTTCGCCCTGCCCCGGACCAGGGATTGAGCCACAGAGCAGTGGCGGCATCGTCACAAGAAGTAGATGATTAGATGATCGTTTCTCCTAGTTTAGAATGCATGTAATTGTTTATTGAGGTGTGTGCGAATGATTTGTATAGTTACTTATGTAATTGGATGCTTATTTCGGTTATATATGTTGTTCTTCTGTAGACAGAGCAAATCACATTGCACAAGGAGTAAACTAGGGAACTCGTCGGTGATGATTTAATCAATTGCTGACAATTGTATACCCGCAAGCGTTTGCCGACAACACACACGGCTTATTAGCAGCAATCGTCTGTGTTCTTATCGGTCTTTGCACACATTTCTAATTATGGTCCTGTTTGCCGCGCATCACACATATCTTGTTAAGTTGAACCATTTCTGTTGTCTTGGCTCATCGCAAACAGTTTATCCGAGTGAACTGTATGCCGTATATCGCACACACCTTCATCTGGCTGAGCATTTCTGTTGTGTTGCCTAATCACAAATAGTTCATCCGAGTGAACTCTATTCCGTGTATCGCACACACCTTCATCTGGCTGACCGTTTCTATTGTTATGCTCATCGCAAACAGTTCGTATGGATCAACCGTATGCCGCGCATTGCACACCAATGTTGAGGATATCGCTTATCGTTAGCATCTCGGTCAGCCCAAGATTAGAGATTAATCAAAAATCGGCCGATTAATCGATTTTATCGGTCGACTATTAATCGGTCATTTTTTGCAAATCTCAGGTTCCCAACACTAAAATATGCTATATTTAACATCAAAAATATATTGGACAGAAGTGTTACCTTGATTCCAAGCCTCTGAATCCTCATATAATGATAAACAAAATAGGACAATAGTACATATTGCTTGACAAGGTCCACAAAACACAAACAAACATAGTTTTTGCAAAAATAGTGCTAGGAATATGCTCCATTTATCAGTAGATTCTCAATAAACCGCTTGTCGGAGCGATAAATCTGCCCAAATGATAAACGGTGAAGATAATGCATAATCTTATCGGTCACCCCAGGAGTAGCGATAAATCGAACGATAAATCGCTAAATCGGAAGATTTTTTGAACAATGTTCCACACACAACTCTACTCTGAATCGTGTTTGATGTCTCCGCCATCGCAAATAGTTTGTATCATTTTTTACGGTTTTCTTACACCATCGTTTGTGATTAATGCATCGCACACAGTTTCGTCGAAGGGTCTCTGATTGGACTGTCATGTTAGGACCATCCTGTAGTAGTGTTAACTACTTCTCAAAATTTCAACATTCAAAAAGTACTTTATTACAAATGCTGCCATCCATATGGTTTGGTTTGGTCAAGCATTAATTTAATATTTATTCATTTGCCATCCTTGGAAGCTTCAGTCCCACTTGAATTGTACGATGTGCTCCTTGAAATCATCATTATTTTGTTTCATCATGGTGGCCATGAGCTTCATCTCCATCATCTCTGCATGCACCTCTCTCAGGTATTCTTGAGTATGACGGAGTCTTGCTTCAAGGATTTCTCCAATCTGACGTATGGGTTCCATGGCAGCTTCACGAACAGCGTCGAAGAAGGTTGCTCGTGGTACATGTGAGATGAAAAAGTATTGCCCCATAGTCTTTAGGCAAACTCCTTTCACACGATGGAGGTGTACCTCCACATACCAAAGCTCCACTCCATTTTCCATGAAGGGGTAGCCTTTGTAGACTGCATCTCCTTCAAGGTGAATATGCTTCATCATGTCCTTCAGGATTTTTGGGTAATCATGATCACTTGTCAGGGTCATGATCATCTCCGGACCCTTGAGGAAAGACTAATAAAGGGTTGTCATCTGCAAGTGTAAGAAAATGGGTACTCAGAATAATGTATGTATCTTCTTGTGTGTAATGTTGTTGTCTCCCGAAAAGTTTTGTGATCAGCTTGTCCATGGATTCAGAGTTTTGGTTCTGGGTGAGATCGAGAGAGAGAAATACCCACCCAAAATCAACAAACAAATCCTAGCTCAAGGTTTCTACCATTTGTAATAGGCTGGTTTACTATGGTTTCATTACCAAGTCTTCATTACTTCGGGTCTTCAATGCTCGGGAGTTTTCCAATTACTGATGCTTCTCCCATATGAAGGCCTTCTATTACTCTTCCGTAACTTACATCTCTCAGGATTGAAATAAATACAAACCTAAGAATATTGTATCTTAAGGTACAACCTATCCAACCACTCAATAAATCAACAGATAAAACAACCAAACATTCATTTATTCAATCAATACTATAGTATCGCCACCCACATAAGTTTGCATTGTCAGATACTTTAATCGCAAAATGTTCATCTTTGTTCTCTCATGGTGGGGCTACTACTAAGCTAGCTTATCCAGAACTTGATCCTTGTCTCCACTGGGCTTCTCCTGATCAGACTTGATCCTCTCAAGTTCTTCTGCAAGATTATCCCTATTGAAGCAGAGTTTCTTGTGATGTCCCTGTATTTCCTGGAGTTGGTCCTTAAGCTTCTGGATCTCAACATCCTTGGCATGAGCCATGGTCCTGCTGCCCTTCAGTTCCTGACGTATTGGATCTCAAGATTCTCCTCCTCCATCTTGGTTACCTTTAGCTTCTGGATCTTGAGCTCTTCTCGTAGTGCTTCATTGTCAAACAAGGCTTCCAGAAGGTCCATCTGAAGATTCTTGATGTATTATTCCAGATCCTGGTTATACACCAACAGTGGCGAGGACTTCATCTTCTAATCATTCGTCAGGGCAATGGTTGCTCCATCAACCTTCTGCAATCCAACCTTTCCAAAGTAGTGTTTGTCTAGTGTAGCACGATGACGATAGCATAAGCGTGCAATAGCATCATGGACGGCAGTGTTTATGCCCATATCACAGTCACGATTTAACGTTCCAAGGGTGATGTCTCTAGTCTTGGGGTCTTCTTTGAATCCAAAAACTTGAGTCTTGACTTCCCATGATCCAGGCTTCCTCTTAGTCGCCTTGATCCTAGGTATCGGCAGCTTCAGTAGTCTAACAAGCTCCACAAGGAATGTGCCTCCAAGAACATCCTCGTAGTTCTCTCTTGTGTTCAGAATGTAGCTCTCCATCTATAATTGGAAATAAGGAAAGTTTAGTAAAAGCATTCAAGAGTTATGAAAGGAGTATAAAATAAAAGTTGTTCCTATCGAGGTCTTCCTATTACTAAGCCATTTTCTAGGGTCACGTCCTAGAGTCAACATGTGCTTTGATACCATCTCTATAGCAACCTGACCCAATATGCTCAAGTCTTTGTGCTTTTTGTGCCATCCCTGGATCAGTATGCAGGCACACACAGTACTTTGATGAAATACCATAACATCACATGTAAAATAAATACCGTAGATCCAGAGTATACCTTATTTATCACAGCGGAAATAAATCAACAAGGGTGTTGAGTCCCATCAATGCCAACGGCAAGTAGAGTGTAGAACGTAACCCTATACCGTACTCTTACTCGTCGTAGAAATATCTGCAACATGACACATTGCAGCCATGTAGATCAGTACATTTAATGTACCGGCAAGATCACAATAAGAAAAGCAGCTGATAAAACTATTCTATATGCAATATGACTTTTTGTCTATGTGTCTGAGTTTTTGCATAAAAGCTGGTTTTATTTTCCCTACAACAAAGGATAATTCAAGAACCTTCACTACCGAGTTAACTACTATGACATGGTTTTGCTAACCAATATCTCATAGCCCAAAATAATCATAAGTTGCCCACAATGAATTTTTAGTCCGGTGTTGAGAGTTCCGAGATAGACCAAGTCCAGAGGCTCAAATTGTCCGTAACCGGGGACATGGCTAATCGATTAGGTTTAAACACTCTGCAGAGGTATGTGCACTTTACCCACAAGATTTGATCCCTCTTTTTATGTTCTCGAACTTCATGGTGTTTGAGAACAAGATGACCGAAACATGGTCTTTCAAGGAGTTTCCCTCTCTGTAGCGACCCGACCCAATATGGTCAAGTCTCTGTGCTATTTGTGCCATCCCTGGATCAGTATGCTGGCACACACAGTGCTTCGATGAAATATCATAACATCACATGTAAAATAAATACTGTAGATCCAGAGTATACCTTATTTATCACAGCAGAAATAAATGAACAAGGGTGTGGAGTCCCATCAACGCCAGCAGCAAGTTGAGCGTAGACCATAACCCTATACTGTACTCTTACTCGTCGTAGAAATATCTGCAACATGAGACATCGCAGCCATGTAGGTCAGTACATTGAATGTACTGGCAAGATCATAATAAGAAAAGCAGATGATAAAACTATTCTTTATGCAATATGGCTTTTTGGCTCTGTGTTTGAGTTTTTGCATAAAAGCTAGTTTTATTTTCCCTACAACAAAGGATAATTCAGGAACCTTCACTACTGAGTTAACTACCATGACATGGTTCCTCTAACCGATGTCTCATAGCCCAAAATAATCATAAGTTGCCCACAATTACCTTTTAGTCCGGTGTTAAGAGTTCTGAGATAGATCCAAGTCCAGAGGCTCAAATTGTCCGTAACCGGGGACACGACGATTAGGTTTAAACACTCTACAGAGGTTTGTGCACTTTACCCACAAGATTCGGTCCCTCTTTTTATGTTCTCACACTTCATGGTGTTTGAGAACAAGATGACCGAAACATGATCTTTCAAGGAGGTTCCCTAACCACTGTCAGTGCCAACCAATCCTACCTTTTGTCTACATGTGCTAGCACTGAACCAGTCAGAGTCACTACGATGATCAACCAAGCCGAGCCCATAATGACTTGTGGCTACATAGGTAAGCTTCCGGGCATGAAGTATTCTTCCGTCTCTTTGAGTCTAGGTGAAGCTTTCCGCAAGATGTCATGGCGCTTCTCCATGCATCCCGGGTCATCCACTAGTTGATCTAGGGTGCCCATCAAAACCTTCCTTCATCCAGTAGTGTGTATTGAAATCTTGTCTCGAGTGTTGAAGTCTTGAGGTCTTGAAGATGCAGGCCTTGAAGATTCCATCATGAAGTTGTCATCATTGAAGTAGAGTCCTCCGTCTCACACCACTCACGGACACTCATACCAATCCCCGTGTACGATAGCGTATCATTAAAACAACTAACGTTCCCAGGGCTCAGTATCAGGGGTGTGTGTTCCTACCTCATGCTTCTACTCAACTACAAGATTCAATATAACTATTGGAGGAAAATGTTGCAAAAGGTGATACTAAATGCAATAAAAACATAGGTATGTGAAATATGGTCAAAGTGAACATGCCTGGTATTACTTGATGAAGATTTTTAACGCTCTCAGAAAAATGACTTGGTAGAACTATTCATCAATCTGATGAAATCTATATTAAACAAACATTGCATTCATATAAGCAATCATTCTAGCAAACAATACTAGCAATCAAAATAACAATCAACACATAAACAACAAAGAAAATCAGTAATACAAACTCAAATAAAACCCAAGGAAAACTTCAAATAAAACTACTAAAGAAAGGCCTAAGACTTTACTACAAATAATAAAAATTGTCATTTTCTCCTAAATAAAACTTAGCAAACTAATAAATTAACAGAAAAGAAAATATAAAACAACTAAGTTAAAAGACAGAAATTAACTAAATTTTTTACTAGCAAAAAGAAACACTAAAAATGCATTTATAAAACCCTATTTATGACCTATACAAGTATTAAAGCAAAACGAAAGCAAATAAATTTTAAAAACCTATAAAATTTGTCTACTGTTGACTAACAGAAACAAAGAAAATTTTGTCAAAAGTGACAAAAGTAAAATAATTAAAAACAATTAAAAGTAAAAGTTTAAAGACAAAACAATACTGTTTTTGCTAAAAACTAAATATGAAATAAACCAAAATTATATTTTGAAGTGCCACTGAATGCACAACTATTCTAGTGACAAAGTGCAAAAAGAAACACGCAAAAACTCAAGTTATAAGGAAAATAGTGGTTTGAACAAATTTCATCAAACTCAAATTTAAAAAAATTCAAACATGACCAAACTTTGCATCTACAGAAACAAGGCAAAATTATTGATCTAATGCAAAAGGAATCACTCAAAAACATTAAATAACCTAAAAGATATAAGCAATTTAAAACAGAAATAATCTGAGTTCAAAAAGAAAAACATAAAAAAGAAAAAAAAACACTATGCGTCGGCTAAGGGCCACGTGGCAGCTCGTGAATGGCCTAGGAACTGTGCGCCGCGGGGCTCACGGGCGGACGATAATTACTTAACGGCTCGACAACTGCGGCTAAATAACAGAAAACCAGCCGATGATTCGATTAAATCAAAAAAACCTACATAATGATTCATTTAAAAAATGCGATCTAATCTACATTGTCAAAATAGATCAGACGGTCAAGGACTTACATCGGCGGCGGGACGGAGATCGACAGCGAGGCGGCTCGGGCGTGGAAGCTGGCGGTGCTTCGGTTGTCGTAGGCGGTGGTGCTGATGTCCGGTGGATGCGACTCGGCGTGTGGATCTCAGAGGTGGTGTTGGTGGAGCTCGAAGATGTCGTTGGAGAGAGGGGCGAGGTCGGCGAGGCTCGGGTGAACTCCATGCTCCGGCGAGGTCGAGGTGGTGGCTCCAGTAAGGCCTGGACGTCGAAAAGGTATCTAGGAGGTGCGCGGGAGCTCAAGATAACGATAGATGAAGTTGGGAGGGTCGGGGTTGCTCATCGGAGAGGGATTCGATGACGATAAGCTTCGGCTCCGGCGGGATCTTGACGCGAGCTCACGGGTGATTGGGGTGGGCTTGGTGAGGGGCTTTAGGGGCAAACGAACGAGAGGGGGCTCAGCTTTTGTAGAGACAACAACTTGGAGGAGGGGACGGATCGTGGACGCGATCCTGAGCATGATCGGGACAGCGATGCATTGTCGTTCGGTCGCGCGCATGTAGAAGGAAGGAGGAAGAAGAAGAAAGGAGGGCGGGGTCGGGTCGGGTAGTGGGCCCCGCACGTCAGTGGCTGTGGGAGGCAAGCGAGGGGGCGGGCGACCGAAGCATAGCGCATTCGGGCGTGGCGCAGGCTGGCTAGGCCGAAAGGCCAGGGGGCCAGTTGGCTAGCGCGTAGGAGGGCTGGGGCGACTGGCTTCGTCCATTTTTTAAAATAATAATAAAAATAGAGACAACAAAAGAAATAAAAGGAAAAGACTAAGGAAAATGCCATAGGCATATAATATATCAAAACGCTCAGAAAAATAAATACTAAAACATGAACTATTTTTCAAGTTCAAATAAAATCCAAAAAAATCAAATAATGCAAATAGTGCTACTGTTACATTTAAAAGTATTCTGAAAAATACCAAAATGATTTCAAATTTATTTTTCTCCATTTTCCATTGAAGGGAATCATTTTACCCTAATTTCTATAAATTTTATTTTTTTGAGAAAAATAATTTGAATAAAAACCAAATATCTCCCTAGTGGTTTTGAATTTAAATTTCAAACCACTTTTCAAATCTTTTTCTCTATTTCCTTATCCAAATATATTTCAAATGCCTCTGAATTTTGAAGTGTCATATTACTTCTCTCATTTTGAATAACTTTCAGAGAATTTCAAATAACTCCAAATTGAAAGTGAGTTTCAAATAACTCCAAATTGACTTTCAATTTTTTTTGAAACTTCCAACTCTCTTTCTTCCAATTTGAAGAAGTCATTTTATATTCTCTCATGAGAATCATTGAGTTGCATAAAGTTTATGAATTTGAAATGTTTTCAAATGGAATTCAAATCTTTTAAAAACCCTTTTTCATTTCTCTAAATGGAAGAAGTCAAATCATCTTCACTCTAGGGTTTTGTGACGAATTGAATTTGAATTCATGAAGATCAAATGCAAGTATGAAAGTTTGGGAAAGTCCTTTTATTCCCTCTCATTCAACTTTCAAATAGTTTCAAATTTCACTCAATTTCACACGAGCAATCATACAACAATATAACAACAATCATACATGTTTATTTAATATAACATTCCAAAATTTAGAAGTTTGGGATGTTACAGCTTTAGGAGCAACATTCGATGGTGATGAATCAGAAGTTCGTTTATGAAGTTGGTATGGTTTATAGATAGTTTGTTCCCAATGGAATACTGTTCTGAATAGCGGTTCCATAGCTCATTCTAAGGAATCAAAGGTCTTGCCGGTGATTCAATAGATGCAAAGCCAGTTTCACACAAATTATGAATTCTTGTGAAAGCATGATAGATGCATAGAAATAGAAATGATACACGCATATATGAAGTTGTCAAG
This sequence comes from Thinopyrum elongatum, assembly GCA_011799875.1. Taxonomy (NCBI): domain Eukaryota; kingdom Viridiplantae; phylum Streptophyta; class Magnoliopsida; order Poales; family Poaceae; genus Thinopyrum; species Thinopyrum elongatum. The sequence goes on along the minus strand of CM022301.1, from coordinate 220,452,485 downwards.
ATCTGATAGGATGAAGGCTATACCACAAGCAAAGCATGGACAAACACCAGATTGCCATTGGTGTAAAAGAAAATATGCTAACTAGATTATTGACTCTAGTGCAAGTGGTAGTGTGTTGGAAATATGCCCTAGAGGCAATACTATTGTATTATTTGCATGTTTATAATTAAGAGTTTATATTCTATGCTATAACTGCTATGATCCTAGAATATGTGGTTCACGGGAGAACTCATATGCACGTGTGGAATGTTAAACGGTAAAACCCGATTCCTAGTCTCGCCTCTAAGACTAGCTTGATCATGTTTCCCGGATCTTGGGGTATCATTAAGTGTAATGATAGTCCCAAAACAACTTTTATAATATGACGTTGGAAGAACGGTCATATTGAATTGACCCAACTTGTTTGTTATAATTTGAGATGCTATCATCACAAGTGAATCTTGTAACACAGAGACTTAACATATGCTTTAGTTCCTTAGACCATGAGAGTATCATAGTCACTTCTTATTGTACGATGGACTTTGGGGTCGCTCAAACGTCATCTATAACACGGTGATCATAACGACAACTTACAGGTTCATTGAAAAGTTTGACAAGGGGCTAGATAGCTCAAGAGTGGGATTTGCTCCTCCAACGATGGAGAGATATTCTTAGGGCCCTTTCGGTGTGATGGCATCCATCATCTCAAGCCATACATATGTGACTAGGTCACAGGGATGATGGAACATGTCAACGAGAAAGAAGAATAGAACCGGCAACTAGGAGACCGGTATAGTGAGCATGAGAATGACTCAAGAGGATACCGATACATCTCACCTCTGGTTTTGTGAAGTATCGTGAAGCAAAGGGAATAACACATGATAACCAAAGGTTCACTCGAATGTCATTCATGTATTCATAGGGATGAATATGGATGTGGATGGTGCCGCTAATAATTGATGATTGAACGAAAGGGGTTTTGTTCATGTCTATGTTTTACCGAACCTACAAGGTCACAACCTTAAGGGAATCATGATATACTGAGTGTTAGTGGAGTGAGAGTTATGAGAAAATATTTATGAAATAGTTTCATTAATATTAGAAATAGTTTCAAGAGAAACCGGAAGCGTTCCGGGGTTACCAGAAGTGCTTCGGGGTTTACCGGGTAATACTGGTAACTGATAATTGGTGGAAAATGTTTCTAGAGATGATAAATTAATAATAAAATGCTCAAATATTTATTAGGAGAATTTTATAATTTATTTAATATCAATGGGCTAAATAAAATAAAAAAGGCCTATAGGGGAAAGTTAATGGGCCTAAGAGGCCCATTAGGTGAAGGCGCCCATTAGGTGGAGGCCGAATTGGAGTGGGTACTCCCCCTCCTCTTGGGCCGCCAAGGGGCAAGGAATCCTTCTCCCCTTGTGGTGCTCCTCCCCTCTCCTCCAACCTATATATACTGGAGGATTTGGCCCTTGGAGACAGAAGTTTTGGAGCCTCCTCTAGTTCTCTAGTTCTAATTCTAATTGATCCAATTAGAGCTACATCTAGATCCTCTAAACCTCATAATTAGAAGACTGGTGTGGTTCTAATCTTCTCCCTCTAATTCTCTGGCATCAGTTAGCTCTGGATGGTGAAGCACTGCTGGCTCGAGAAGAACGTATGCTTGTAAACTATGGAGAGGCCGTGTTTTCGGTCTTCCATTCGAGGGACCATTCATGAATGGTTCGAGGGACTTCAAGTACGGTCTACACCGACTCTTCTTCTGCTGCAACTCAAAGTTCTTAACGATACGATCTTAACTGTTTATGCATCTTTAGAGTGTTCTTTGTTCAAACGTAGGACAATTTTTTTCTTTTCTAATACCTTTCCCAACATATCGATCCCACATGGAGCACAAGAATCAGTCTTTGTCTCTTGAAGGGTTTAAATAGCAATGCCTGCAAATTTGATGTGGTCCAAATCAAAGTGAAACAGAATAAAAGTATTGGGGTGTTTGTAGGGAACAACAAAGTAAACTTACAAATGTAATAAAGTAAAGCGGGCCGTGAGTGAAGGTTGTTGAAATCAACAAGACTAAAGCATTCCCAGGGAGTCCGGATTCCCCATTAGTATGTGTCAACACGACTAATGCCATTTAAAAGCTTGGTTTTGCCTACAGACTATACCTTAGCTGAGGAGGTGATACCTCCTTTTATTGATCCAGTAATGGAACAGAAAAGTGTATCCTACACCAAGTTCCCCAGAGGTGATCCTGGGTTATCGAACCCACGAGAGGAAGATTCCCTGGAAGCGATGGCCTCTAGCAATTTTTTGTCAAAGTGTCAAATCCAGCTTTTGACTGGATCAACAAGCAAATAGTGATTCAAACACATATAATAAAAAGAGGTACGGGTATGAGGTCTTAATGCTTACAACCTTGTATTTGGCTGGGATCAAATAGGATATTAATTTGTGCGCTGGAAGTCACCCATCAAGATGTGCTTGTTACAGATCAAAGTGGGGGATGTGTCCAAATAACATCTTGACCGGCACAAGTCCTACATCAATAATCAGTTATCCTACCGCAGGCCCTATCCGTCGTGCGTGGTTGCCTCAATAATTAAGATAATAAAATCAAGCAAGAGCTTTGGGCGTCTAATGACTACACCTCATTTATCCCCAAGGATATGATCCATGTTACCCTACTGAACCTTACTGTCACCGGGGTTTGGTATAACACTTCACAGTCTCCTTGCTCCAGCCTCACCGGTGCTGAATCTCCATGATCCTGGTTACCTGCAGGGATGAAGATGGCAGACAAGAGAAGAGACATCTCATGGAACAATTTTATTTCACACATATGGGACATTATGTCAAAGACCTACTTCCATTGATCCCCTAAACAAATACCTTGGGTTGCAAGGCTCATGCCTCAACCCATACGTTACCGAACTACTCACACATGGAGATTAGATCACGGGAAGAAAACATTAAAGAACACATCTTGAGATTGATTGATTGCAAATATGTCTTATAATTGATGCCTTGTGCGATGCACGATTACAAGTATGGACTAGATGAGAGAGCACTATGGTGGTGGTGATGGCTATCGAGATGGAAATGGCAGCGGCTAGGGTTTGTGGATGAAGATGATGATGAAGTGGTTCTGGCTTCCATGCTCGTCGTTCTATTGACATTTAGATGGGGTCCCCTTCAATAAAGTTGTACAGGTGGATGACCTGCCTCAAAATCCATGCCAAACAGGCGCTCATACGAGCGCATGCGCCCGTATGGAACACCGTCTTTTGTGCTGTCTTCGCCCAGACATTTCCTGTAGATTCCTCCTTCTTCCATTTTCCTTCCTTTCCATTCCCACAGGTGATTTATTCCCTTTTAGCCCATTTCATGTGGAAACACATCAAATAGAGGATTTGTGGAATCCTTTACATTCATTAGTGGCAATATCAGAGCGAATATCTCTTGTAAAAAAAATATCTCGGTTTAAACAAATGTGAAATGAGTGTAAGAATATCACTCATTAACTCCCCCAAGCTTAAACTTGATCATCCTCAAGCAACATAAAGAGAAATCTGAATCATAAGGAACTCAGTTGTTTAATCCGAAATAACGAGAAGGTTTTGGTTCACTTATGATCGGTACGCCTAGATAGCCCTCCGCTTCTTGACCTGAAAACTTAGCATAACTGTAGCGGTGGCACAATTCTTATGCAAGTGTTAGTGAAACAAAGATAATCAACACAAAGTTCTTGATCTTACTAGATAAAACAACTTTGCAACACTCTATTCTATTTATTCTAGACAACACTTGCTTGCCGGGAATGCACGGAAGAGTTTTCTGTTGATAGAGACATAAAACATATGTTAGGGAGTGAAAAACATGTAGTAAAATATGATGCTCTAGTGCTCATAAGCACACCCACAATTATTTCCTCCTCAAGGCTCTTAAGCACTTCATTTCAATCATTGTTTGCTGAAACTTTGGTTGTCACGTGAAGGGATTATGCCAAATAAGTGATCATGCATAGGTTTTCGCTGTGTCTTAATGTTCGGGAACTATGGACCTTTGAAATGTGTCTCTTTCGAGCTCTTTTGATCAGTCCCTTTTATTTACCACATACACACCAATTCAAGAGAAATCAGAATAATATGTGTTTGTAGTGTTGCCACTACGTACGGTAAAAACTCATAGCCAAAATCCGAGCTATCGCTCTTGGTGGATCATTCATTGGCTAGCAGATTCCTCAGCATAACATCAAGAAAGGCGACGAAGCCACATTTATACACATACACGTGCATAGAGTAGCGAGGCCATCGCACCAGCAAGAAGCTGAAGCACCATGTAAGAGATACAACACATATTTTTGGCATAATCTCGTTCATCCTTCAACTAAGTTCCTCTAGAAAATTTAATCCACAAGTGCTATCAAGTCTATTAAAATTAATAACACGGGGTTGAGTATTTCAAACACCACTTCTACTACATTTTTTCCCAACTCCCAAGTCTTGAAGGACTTTCCCTTGTGCAAAGTTAGTCTTAGTTAATATCACTTCATTTAAAAATAGTCCCATGGCAAGTCTTGGTTGTCTAAACTAAATAGAACAAAGGCTACAAAATTATTCCAGCTACTAGAACAAAATCTTTGTCTTAATTATCAAGACTTACTCCCATCTGCACATATCACACATACTACTACTACATCTAGTCTTAGTATTTCAAGTGCAAAAGACGGGAGTCATAGGACATACCTTCATGGTTGCAAATTACACACTTCTCTTCTTACTCTTGCATTCCTCATTGTCCGGCGTAGATCAACACCTCTGAAAACAAAATGCAAACGAACACCAAAGGGGTTAAAATAAAGAACAAGAGCAAAGCAAAGCTTATTCTATTTTATGGGTTTTGGGTTTTTGAAAACCAACTTGCAAAAGAAAAAATTGCAAAGGCAAAATGCAAAGTGTTGGAACTAACAAACATGAGTGTTTTGAAGCTCCACGAGCTTAAGTACAACCTCATTACATTTATTCAAATACCACCACATCTTGATGTAGAAGTGATGACAACCTCCCCCAAGCTTACGCTTTTGCAAGCCCAAACCGGCGGGATCATTGCGGCAGTTGGTCAGGAGCCCATCCTTGGCTCCAGTTGGAGAAGTTCATGTTCATGTAGGCAGACATGCCTTGAAGAGACTCGTCGAGGTTGCTCATATCTTGGATAGAGCCCTGGAGGCTATTGAGGTCTGCATAGGTGGTGTAGTCTCCTTGTTGTGGCTGCTCCTCTTCTTCGTCGGTGGCGAGGTCTTCTTCATCTACTTGTTCTGGTTCTCGCCCTTCTTGGTCAAAAGCTGCATCTCCTTCCTATGCAACATAATGCAATTGTCCATGTTCTATGGAGAAATGGTTAGGCACAGGAGTAGGCAACAAGTGTGCCACTCCAGGAATTCTGATGCAAGGACGGACATTACGAACTACTACCATTCCAGCACTAGTGAGAACATGAATATTAACAAGGGTGTTACCAACAATGGGGTGAAGGTGATTGTAATTGAGACCAGGGGAGTTGGCCAACATAGTGATCACTCGTTCACGCACGATATCTCCTTGTGCATGACTTGGTTGATGCGCGAGGTGTAGCAAAAGTATTACCCCTAAGTTGGGCGAATAGCTGACGTCAAGGTTTGTTGCTTTCCCGAGAACTAGCATGTTCTCATCATTCACCTTAGAAACTTCTCCTCATGCCTGCAACGAGTTGGTGATAACATAATAGAAATAACATATAGGAAGAATTTCAATGCAACTGGCTCTTGAGCCATGCGTGCTCATCAAATTAAAGGATTGCCTTGGGTCCGGGTTTGTATAATCATAAACATGGTGGATGTCATCATTGTTGTTGGTGAAGCCAAAGTAATTACACCACTCTTGGAAAGTGATGTTGAAGTCTTGGTCCAAGAGATGGAAAGTGATCCGCTCCTCCTCATATGCATTGGGCATCAAACCAACATTACGCGCGAGAGTACTAAGAAACTCAAGCATCATCCATTCATATGTCTCACATCCTTGATAAACAAAATAGTGCAAGCGACATTATGACAATCATTAGTAATGCCTAGCTTGGCGAGTGTTATTGCGCAAGCCAATTTGGTTGCTCAGATCTTCCTTGAGCTAGTTGCCTAAACTTTCTTCTTGCTTCACGGTCTGTGAAGACGATCCCCTGAGTGAAAACTTGTTGTGGCAGTGTGGTGGATGAACTCGAAGCACCACGTGTGCGAGAAGACCTCCATGTAAACATCTACAAAATAATTTTTCAGTCCAATACAATTAAACAATATTGATCTTACGGTAGTCACAACATCATACTCCTCTAAAAACATCAACAAATCCAAGTCAAACTCAAAGTCGGATTAAAAATATGCATCTCCTAGTCATGGCAATGCTAGGCATGTAGAACATGGATTCGCAAAAAATAAATTGGGGACCGGAGGAGAAACATACCATAGGTCGATCACACGAAAAGATTTGAATTGAAATCGAGCGAGTAGAGAGATCAGGCAAAGTTTTGCTAGGGTTTGGAGAGGTTTGGAGTAAGAGGAACAAGAAAAGATAGAGACGGGGGAGATTTACCTTCGTTCTCTGGCTTATTGGGGCCACCAGAGGTCGAAATGACCGCTCATACAGGCAGCATCCATTTTGAATGCCGTCTTTGTCCTGTTCTTTTTCCTCTTCTGGCCGAAGATGTAAAACGACCGCCCGGACGGGCGCGTGCGCCCGTTTGGAACATCATCAAATGCTCTAGAGTCTTTTCCGTTTCAGCAAAGAAATGAAATGATTGCTGAAACGAGCGCTTGCGCCATACGTCGATCACTCTGATGTCCCTAGTTGTTTTGCGTTGGAACCTCCTGCGGGCCATACGACCGCCACGGTCATTTTAAAGGCTGTCTTTTGATATGTTTCTTTTGAAACTTTTATTTTTCTTTGTCCTCCTATAGGGTTAGTTCCAAAACAATACATAGACATATTTCCAGGCATCAAAACATGAATATAACACATAATTCAACTTGCACATCGCAAAGCCATCAATTTAGAACAACTCTTCCAAACTTACTTCTTCATAGAGAACTTCAATCACTCTTTTGATTAAAACAAAAATAAAAACTTACTTGTATACTTTATTCGCATGGGTTTCCTCCCACGAAGCACTTGTTTACGGTCGGCTAGCTCGACCGTAGTGATGATCAAGGTGATGCAAACACACTGAGACCATAGCTTCTGGCATTGACGATGATGCCTTCTCCTGTGCAGGTCTTCATTTTCTTTTTCATTGGGAAATGCCTCACAAAAGGATCTTTAGCTAGTAAGTCAAATCTTACATTCCCCTGAAACACATTTATCATAGCTTTGATAGTCCTTAGAAAAGGCTACCGAGAATTGTAGGAGCAATTGGATCCTCAGGCATATCTACTATCACACAATCAATCATGACAGGGCTATCATTAATTTGAACTATAACTCCATGCTTAATGCCTATTGCTTGAGTAAAAGTAGAATTAGCCATATTCAATATAATCTCAGTATTAGCATAAGGACATAGACTGAGACTATCATAAACAGACTTGGGGATAGTGGACACACTAGCCCCTAGATCACATAAGGCACTGAATTTATTCAATCCTATCTCAATCTCTATTATAGGTTCAAAAGTATCTTCTTGCTTAGCTGGCAACTTACTGTAAAGCTTCTTTTTTTCAGCATCAAGTTCATGTAACTTGGCTACGAGTTGGTCAATAAAGACATTATATGCTTCATTATTAGTTACCTCTGCTAGTGGATACTTCATGGATATCATCTTTACAAAATCAGTACCAGTATAATTGTACTCTGGCACATGGCTTGTGTCAAGTACTTCAGTCTTCTCTTGGTTGCTTCTCACCATTTTAACATCTTCAACCAGGTTAGGTTCCGGTTTACTTGCAAACTTAGCTAAGATTAAAGTTTGGCTCTCTGCAATTTTAGCCACTTGTGCTTCCATATTCTTGGATCTTCCTTCAAGTATCTGCACATCATTTGTTAGTCCAACAACCTTACTGGTCAATTGACCAAGTAAGTTATCATGATTCTTCAAGATATTCTTGAACTTTTCATTTTTCTCAGTCTGACTAGCAATAAAACTTTTAAGAGTTTATTCAAGAGTATTTCTATTGCCACCATTAGCTCCATTAAAATTGTTTGATGCTTCTCCATTACTAGGATAAGGGGTTCTAGGAGCATAACTGTGACACCCCCATTTATAATCATGCACGCATCATGCAAGATCACGAAGGGTGACTCGCATCAATATCACAACACAAATCTACAACACAAAGATAAACATAAATCTTTATATTACAAGCCAGGGCCACAAGGAACCATAATACATCAGACATCAAAGCAAATATTATCTGAGTACAGACATAATTAGACAAGTTTTGCCTTAAGAAGGCTGAGCAAAACAACGACACTAGATTGAAAGGTGAGGCCTCCTGCCTGTGACCTCCGGACTACTCCTGGTCGTCGGTCTCCATGTAGTATGCGCCATCGGGGTAACCAGCCTCCGCGGTGCTACCAGATGTTGCAACAACCGGGTTGGATGAAAAGAGTAGCAAAGCAACTGTGAGTACTCATCCAAAGTACTCGCAAGACTTACATAAGATCTATACAAGATATGCATCGGTATCAAAGGAATGGGGTAGTATATGTGGACTATACTGCAGAAATGCCAGAATAAGGCGGATAAGCTCATCCTATCGAAGATTACCATCATCTTGCAGCCATCATCTTGCAATAGTAGAAGAGAGGAGCATATATGGTATCATCTTGTACATACATATAATTGTAACCTGCTCGGAGAACCTTTCCCCATCTCCCTGAGAGAAAGCGATCACTGGGTGTATGTGTCTGTTATTTGGGTGTGTTTTAACAAGTATCTGGTTTTAGTTGTAAGAGGTCGGGATACAACTCCAAGTCATCCTATTATCGTGGACACGTCTATTCGATAGATTACTTCCCTGCAGGGGTGCACCACATTACCAGATACACTGATTACCTCTGGCTGAGCTTGTCGGCGTTTTGGGAACGGGGGTACCCAGACTTGCCTGCCTGCGGCCCATGGCGTGGCTCCATCAACGGCCTGGTACGGCCCAGCTTCAGCAACAACAACTCAAGACCCTCGCGAGGGGCCAAGCCTCACGAGGCAGACGACACCAAGACCTCCACGAGGAGCGGCCTCCTCAGGCTGGCTCCCGAGGAGTGGAGATCTCTATGCAAGCCTCACCTCGTGAGGTCCGGATGATGTGAGCCATGACGACCAAGGCCAAGCGGGCGCCAGCGGGCGCAGTGTACCAGTTTCCTCTTCGGTGCTAAAGAGGCAAGCATAGGCGCGGAGTCCTGAGGAATCAGCCAAAGGTTTCCATTCCCGTGCAACAAGACCAAGACCGCCAGGACGGCAGGACGGAGGTCATCACCAAGCCCACCACGGCGTCACAACCAGAGGCTTTTGCAGGCGAAGACTACTTTTGTCAGGATAGCATGTACTAGCTGTCTCCCTTCGAATTTGGCCGTTGTGGGATCCCTTCCCGCCTTTCATTTGGGAAGAGGACCAAGGCCACTATAAATAGTACTTAGCCACCACCGTAGAGAGGGGCGGACCCCCGGATGGATCATTCAGATTACCCTCACCCCACCAGCTCACTCGAGCTCAAGAACACCTCTCCTCCTGAGGCTGTTCGCCACTGTACTAGTTCATCCTCAGCCCCTCGAGGCCAATCCACCACAAAGCAGGAGTAGGGTTTTACACCGCAAGGTGGCCCGAACCTGGGTAAACTGCTGTGTCTCTTTTCCTTACACTTCGTCGAGCTAGGCTGTGAGATTAGCGAGTAGGTAGATTGGGGAGGACGAATTCTTCACACGCACCCTAGAGTTCGAACCTCTCAAGGGTTTGCGGAACCCGAAATCCGACATTTGGCGCGCCAGGTAGGGGTGCGTCGGAGCTGCTCCCTCGCCGGTCGATCCACCACCGCTCCACCGCTTCCATGGCTGACGCTCGTCGAGCTCGTGCTGAGCGCCGGGCCGCCCTCACCACCTGCATCGCTAAGACAGCGCCTACGGGTGACGACTGCCCCTGCCGTTCCCCATCTCGAGTGATGAACGCTGCCACCAGCTCCGTGGGGCACGAGCAGCATGCTTCGTCGTTGCACCATTCTGTGCGGCGGGATGGGCGCACCGCCACCCCGTCGCTGACTCCGGCTGGTTCATCGTCTCATGCTCGTCGCGGGCCGGCGAACGCGTAGGCTGCGTTGCTCATGGCGCGCGAGCTCCTGCGCTACCGCCCCGTCGACGACCTCTACGAAGACTGGCTGGACCGCATTGCCGAGCTTGTCAGCGCCGCCGGGGACTCTCCTGCACCGTCTCGCTCGCTGCCTGACCCACCGCATGTTGCGGGTTACGTGGCCCACGGTGCACCTCCTCCACCTCCCCGTCAAGACGTCGCCCTCGGGCCAAGGCACGAGGCCCCGCCGCACGACCCGCCGTGCAGGGCGCCGGCACGTGAAGAGGAAAGCTACCAGGTGGTGCAGCGGCCACAAGAAGATGCTCATGCACTCCCAGCACCGCCACATCAAGACCGCGCGCCGCCTGCAGCGGTGGTGTGCGAGCGCCAAGACCAGGCTCCACCTCCATGACGGGCTCCCGTGACCACAGCGGGTTGCCGCACATTCACTCCGGAGCTACGGAGCGTCGTCTGGCCGGGGAAGTTCAAGCCCGACTTGCCTCCGCGCTACAACGGCACCCCCAACCCTGCCGAGTTCCTGCAGCTCTACGAGCTGAGCATCGAGGCAGCCAACGGCGACGAGAAGGTTATGGCGAACTGGTTTCCCATGGCCCTCAAGGATGGTGCGCGCTCGTGGCTCCTGAAACTGCCCGCGAGATCGATCTCCTCCTGGGACGAAATGCGAGAGCGTTTCGTCGCAAACTTCCAGGGCACTCGCGACCGTCCACCGGCTGCGGGTGACCTGCGGCGCATCAAGCAGCAGCCAGGAGAGACCTTGCAGAAGTACATCCATCGCTTCAACAGCGTCTGCCTCAAGATCCCCAAGGTGTCAGACGAGGCCATCATCTCGGCGTTCACTGATGGCGTCCGCGACGTCAAGATGAAGGAGGAGCTCGCCATACATGAGGACCTGTGCACGGCTCTGGAGATGTTCAACATGGCAACCAAGTGTGCGAGAGCTGAGGAAGGTCGCCTCTCTCTCCTGGACCTCCCAGGGGCAGACCCAGAAGACAAGAAGGCCAAAGCCAAGGACGTGAAGCGCAAGGGACCGGCCGTGCTCGTGGCCGAACCAGAGACGAAGCGCGGCTGCGAACACCCAGAGTCATCCAAGGGCAGCCGCCCATTCTGCGTCTTCCACAACGTGCACAGCCACAACACCAACGACTGTCAGGAGCTCAGGGCCATCCGCGACAGGCACCTCGGTCGACGCCCCGAGCGCAGTGACTGAGGCTACGGCCGCGGAGGAGGCCGAGGTGGAGGACACTGGGATGGCCGCTACCCCCGCCAAGAATGGCGCGATTAGCCTCGTGAGGACCGCTGGCAGGGCCAGCCTTGCGAGGACCCCTGGAGAGACCAACCTCATGAGGACCATCCTCAGGGAGACGCTGGCCTTCCCCCGCTGCTGCCACCACCAAGAAGGAATGACGACCACCACCAGGACGAGGGGGCTAGGGGCTTCCAGGAGCCTCGTGCCATCGCGTGCATCCTGGGCGGCGCTCAGGCCCCTGCCTCTCATCGCATCTTCAAGCAGTTTGCTCGTGAGGTGAACGCGGCCCTCCCCAAGCTCGAGGCAACGCGTCCTCTCAGGTGGTCCAAGTGCACCATCACCTTCAGCCCATCCGATCAGCTCAAGTGTGCGGCAACTGCCGGCGCTCTCCCGATGCTCTGCTCGCCTACCATCAGCAACGTGCTCGTCACCAAGACTCTCATCGATGGCGGTGTGGGGCTCAACGTTCTCTCCATCGAGACATTCGACTGACTCCAGGTGCCCTATGGCCAGCTGCAGCCTACCAAGCCTTTCTCAAAAGTGACCGACGGCTCCACCACCCCGATAGGGCAGATCCGCCTCCCTGTCACCTTCGGCAAGCGTGACAACTACCGCACTGAGCTCATCGACTTCGACGTCGCCCACATTCGCCTTCCATACAATGCAATCCTTGGGTATCCGGCCCTGGCCAAGTTCATGGCGGTGACTCATCATGGTTACAATGTCCTCAAGATGCCAGGGAGCTGCGGCGTCATCACGGTCGCCTGCGAGGAGAAGGACGCGGTGTGCTCTCTCGAGCGCGCCTACCAGGCTGCGGCGGTCGAGAACCCAGACGATGAAGGCGCCGTCTACCCTCCTGAGGCTGTCCCCAAGAAGAAGAAGCAGCTGCTCCGCCAAGGACCTCAGGAGAGCGGGGTGTCCAGCGGCACCACCTCAGGCCCGGCGCCCACTGACGGGGCGCCTCCCTCTCTCGCATAGGAAGGCATGCCCGGCGCCCCTCTCAGGCTGGGCTCGGGGGCTCTCATTTGGAGGGCCTCTGACCTGGCCAACGTCACGAGGGAGGTGCTCGGGCACCATGTGGAGGCGTGCTTCAGCGCGCGCTTCCGCCAGGAGGGTACAAGGTGCGAGGTGCCAGGTGCTCAGGTGTTCATCACCAAGGCAATCGAGGAGCTTCAGGAGGCAAGAGCTATGCGAGGCGACCATCGCCCACCACTCGGTGCGGCTCCTTGTCCCGGCGAGGACAGCGAGCTGCGCATCTGCGTCAACATCCTAGGGCTCAACAGGGCCACATCTCAGGAGCGCTTCTGGCCGTCCCGCGCTGGCCGGTGCGAGGGTCCCCCTCACAGCTATGTTCACATGCCTTTGGGCTTGTCGAGCGCAGCTGCCGCACTCCAGCGCCACATGCGGGGCGTCCTGGCGGCTCATGAGGCCAGAAGCCAGGCGATCCTGTCAGAGGAGGAGATGGATCCTCGCGAACCCCGGGCTCCCAAAGCCTCCCGAGGTTCGGGGCCTGGGTGGCTCATGAGGAGCGACTTCTGCGGCACGCGTCTTCAGCTACTCCAACATCTCTTCAGCAACGGTGCCAGGTGACATTTTCTGGTTTGTTCAGTTGGGGGCGCCCCTCAGGCTGCATTATCCTTAAGCCGCGTGGGTCCGTCCCTGCGGTATGTATCATTTTGCATCTATCAGAACTAGCTCTACCCTACCCATGAGTTTATTTATGATTATCACTTGACTGTCCGGTGCTTCGTCACCACGAACGTCGCCCTTGCAAGCCCACCCACGACCGCCTCATGATTAAGGATAGGCACGGCGTCTGTGCTCAGGTCCGTCCCTGCAGCGTCGCTAAACCCAAGTGGCTGAGCTCTGGCTCGCGGGCTAGCTCCCGTGCACGTCACCTCCCATGGTCCTTGGTGCCTTGTTCTCGCATGAGCTAATCCGGGCGGGTAAGTTAGGGCGCGCGACCCGGTGCCTCGCCACCGCGGGAGCCGCGCGCCGGTTGTCTTTCTTCAGAACATTCGCATGAGAAGACTGGGCACGGCGTCTGTGCTCGGGTCCATCCCTGCAGCGTCGACAAACCCAACGGCTGAGCTCTGTCTGGCGGGCCTGACCCATTCACGTCACCTCCTGGGGTCATTGGTCTTTGGCCTTCTCATGCGATAACCTCAGGAGATTCACTCAGCGCAGGTTGCCTAACCATCTCGCAGGACTATCACAAGTGCTACGAATCAAATTCAGGCGCAACCCGCCTTGAGGTAGGGCCTCGTGAGTCCCGCGCTGGCTCACGAGTGCCCATACACACCTCCTCTAGCCCTGCCGTGCAAGCCACGTGTCAGGGCGGGGCTGTACATGCCCCGGGGTCTCCCCTCAGAGGGAGCCCCACCCACGTACCAGTGGAAGCACCATGCTCCACGTTGGCAGTCAACACGGTCGAGGAGCGGCTTTGCTCGTGCAAGAGTGGAAGCGCCATGCTCCGCGCTGGTGATAAACAACTGGGGGCAGCCTAACGGCTGCACTAACCTCAGGAGAGCCACCAGGCTCGGTGCTCAGCCTCACCGCACTGCTTTCCCCTCAGGAGAGTAGCGCGAGGGGGCTGGGCACGGGGGCTACGCTTAGGTCATGCCTAGCGTATGCCACCATGCTAGGTCCCTCGGACCTGGTCTTCGCGCATCCCTCCCGAGCGAAAGCCCGGCGAGGACAGGTATGGGGGTTTTTGTTCGTACGTCAAGGGGGACTCCTGAGCATCGTGACTCAGGAGCCTAACTGGCCACGTAGCCCCTCACCCCTTGGTCTCGTCCTGGCGATCTAGACGCCCCAACGGCGGCTGAGGTACGCGCGGGGCCGGGCCCTGCCGACGCAGAACGCCAAGACCCAATCTTCCGTCTCCTTCCCGAGGGCTGTTCGTACATCAAGGGGGACTCCTGAGCATCGCGACTCAGGAGCCTAACTGGCCACATAGCCCCTCACCCCTTGGTCTCGTCCTGGCGATCCGGACGACCCAACGGTGGCTGAGGTATGCACGGGGCCGGGCCCTGCCAACACAGAACATCAAAGCAAACGGAAAGGAAACCGCAGAACCTTAGCAAATTATTACAAAACATACTGTCTCTTAAAGTTCCAAACCATAAGTTCTTACGCCTCCACGAGGCATGATACATGTTGCAGGAATAGAACAAGGGGAAAGCGCCGCCATCTCCTTCAGCCTTTGGACGCCACCGTTGCCCGCTTGGGGAGTCCCGTCACCGACGACATCGCCGCCGTCCTTGCCGTCAGCCGTATGCACGGGGTCAACGGTGAGGAACTTCCACAGCAGGGCCTCCACCTGACCCTTCACGGCCTCGGCAGCAGTGTCTTGGAGCTCAGGGTCCATGGGCTCGAGCAGGGCACCAAAGTTGTTGCTGGAGTCCCGAAGATGGAGGTGGCTGAAGACGCGCGTTGCGGCCAAGGCCGAAAGCGCGCGGGCTTCTCCCTCCACCATGGGGCCCACTCTGACGACGATGCCCTCGAGCGCCGCGATGAGCTTGGGGAGCAGCCCGGCGGGGCCTTCCTCCAGAGTCACCAGCGGCTCCTTGTACCCGCTCCCGTAGAGATCCTGAAGTGCCTTGCGGGACCTCTGCTCGAGGGAGTCGAAGGCAGCACGCCCCGCGGTGGCCGCCTCCTCAGCCTTGGCAAGGAGTTTCTCCCTGGCCTCCAGCCGAGCCTTCTCGTCGGAGACAAGCTGGGCATGGGACACCTGGGCCGCCTCCACCTCCTTCAGCTTCTCCAGGCGGCTGCGCTCCGTGGCCTGCTCCCGAGATGCCTGCTCCAGCTCGGCGTCACGACCGGCGACCACAGACTCCCGCTCCTTCAGATTTTCCTCCTGCTCCTCGAGCTGGCAGGCGTGGGTGGCCTACTCGTCGCGGAGGGCTTTTAGCTCATCCTTCGCCGCGCAGCAGCGCTCCTCAGCATCCTTCACGTCCTTCAACACCACGTCACGAGCGGCGGCAGCCACGCCGGCCACCTTCCGGCCCTCCTCTTCAGCAGTGTCGGCCTGGTCCCAGGCCGCCCTGACGGACGAGTCAGCCTGGAGCCACCCCAAGACCAGCTCCAGGTGCCCCGACGCCCGGCGCCGGTCGAGGCCCCGAAGATCGTTCCGGAGTTGATCCAACGTGGAAAAGGCTTGCTCCAGAGCACCAGGCGCGGTAGAAGAGCCGCGGCCCATCGGCGTGGCGGTTGGAAGAGGAGACGGCGATGGCATCAAGACTGGCGAAGCAGCAGCAGCAAGGATGGCCGGGGGCTCCGGAGCCCTCGGGTCGTCAGCAGGCGCTGAAGGCAAGCGTCTCTAAAGCCGGCGCGACCGCAGGGGCATCCTTCTCCTGAGGTTGGGCCCCTGAGCCTCGTGAGGGCAACCCTGCGGTAGGAGGACGCGAGCTAACCTTGTCCGTCTGCGCCAGAACCTCCGGGGCCGAGGTGGGCCGCTTGGCCTCAGGAGCCCTCGCCTCCTCCTTCTTCCTTTTCGCCGCCAGCATTGGCCTGGCCGCAGAGAGGAAAAATGTCAGAGAATTACGTCAAGAGCAGGAAGCAAAGACAAGATGGTGCGCTTACTGATCCGTGGTGACGTACTCCTTCGTCCTCTTCAGGAGCGCGATGCCCATAGGCTCCGTGGGCGCGAGCCCCGCCGCGCTCTCGGGAGCAGATGAGCGTGCGGCGGCTGGATCTGCGGCAGCGGCGGCCGACAGCAGGGCAGAGGTGCCACCTCGGGGAAGCAACGATGACCTATCCTTCTTCGGGACACCCTGCTTCAGCTTCTTAGGAGGGGTGCTCCTGGACCTCGTGGTGACCCCGGCGGAGCACGGTGACTCCCTGACTGGGTGCTCGTCGGTGTCGTCGTCAGAGAAGGCGCGGAGGAGCTCGCTCCGCCGTGGGGGAGAAGTCTCCCCCACCTCCTCGAAGGTCGCCTTCGAGCTCTCATTCCCCTCCTCCCCGGAGGGATCACCGGAGGACACCGACACCGGGGAGCCCGCAGGCAGGGAAGGCTCCAGTGGCACGAGCCCCCCTCGTTGAAGACAGGCATGGCGGCGGATATCTTCTCCCCGTCGGCACGACGGTACAACAGGAGATGGGCGTCCGGGGGGCCACCCTGGTCCTTCCCGAGCTAGGTGCGCACGACCTTGCTCAGCTCCTCGTCAGACAAGTTGTCCGAGGGCAACCGGAGGTCGTCTTCCGCGCCCTTGAAGCTCCACAGGGGCCGCGAGTGCGCCTGGAGCGGAGCCAGGAGCTGCGTCAGGAACTCCTTGACAATCATGGCCCATGTCAGCTTCTCCGCCTTCGGGTCCTCCGCCTTCAGGTCGGCCGTCATCCTCTCCAGAAACTGCTCCACCCTGGGGTCCATGAGCTTCTCATGAGCCCATCGATCCAGGGGCGTCGGCAGCGCGGTCGACAGCCCCAGTCGAGCGTGGGAGCGCTTGCGTCCATGAAGATCCACTTGTTCCGGAAGTCCTCCACCTTCTTCCCGGCCCGCGAGATCGCATTGCTGCCGTTGGCCGTGATGAAGCTGGCGCACCCAGAGCACTGGCCGCTGCTTATCCAGAGGTAGAAGAAGTGGCGGAACAGCGCGACGGAGGGCGTCACCCCCACGAACGCTTCATAGTAGAAAGCAAGATCGACAGGAGGAGGATGGAGTTGGGATGATGAGGACATGACTACCTTGGATACGACCAAAAATATTGCATACTTGTATATTTGTGAGGTGATTTCTAATGCAAACTATGCAATAATTTATTTATGTCATCCAGGACAAAAATACTTCACAAACTTTTGTGTCATGTCTAATTGCAGGTGTATGGGACATTTGTACAATCCACATATGAAGATAAGGGGAAAAGAGATGTTTAGGTGCTGTTCAAAAAGTCCTCTCACGTCACTTTTGGGCCAAGAGAAGATAGAGTCCAAGTCTCTCACGTTCTGGATTCAGATTCGGACTGCACAGACATACCTGACTCAAAACGCCAAGAACTATTTCATACGGACTCCGAATTGGGTGATTCTTTTTTTGTTGGAAAGTAGATTTCGTGCTCTTTCCAACCCAGTTGGATTCACCTTCAAATTCGTCCGGAGCGTTGAGTTCTCGATGAAACAATCTGACGCTGCAACAGAATCCGAGTCAAACTACAAGTCCAAAGGTGTTGCATCACCTCCACTTGGGCCCATGAGCCTTGTACGACCTAGGGTTAGTTTTAGGCTGCCTTGGGACGTCCTCCCACCTCCTTGGCCACCACCCCTTGCTCCTATATAAGTAGATCCATCTAGTAGCTTTTTTCTTGGGTTTTGTTTAGATTAAAAGTTCGCCATAGCTGCAACTTCGCGTACTTCGTTTGTGTTCAACGACCAGACCAAGACGTCACAGAACCCCACCTTGATCAATAAAGCTTTCATCTTATATTCGCAATATCCAGATTGCAAATCTTAGTTTCTTGCTTGTTCTTCGTTTGCTTGCAGGAGATAGACCCTCGTGGTCAGGTTGATTGTGCTCCGGCGTGGTCAATAACCTCTAGGAGTTGGTTTAGCGATTGCTAAGGCGCGACGTCCTCGCACGTTCGTAGTCGGATCGTCAAAGTCTACTCCACCAAAAACGATAGCTATCATCTCATCGAAAGATCGGGACACCCTCGCCTCTATCAAGTGGTATCAGTTTTCAGGTTGCTCGGTGAGAATTTCCAGTTTTCCCTAGGTTAGATTTATTTTCTTACCTATTGTCCAGGAAAAAGCCACAAAAAAATAAGTTAGATCTATTCATCCTTTGTCCAAGCCAGTCTGAGCATTTGCAATTTTCTTTTCATTGTTTGCATTATTGAATTATCGGTTGCATCGTCGTGTCGAGTTGCTGGTCTTAGTGTCTAGTTCCTTTAGAGTTTCGAGTTCTGTTCACATTAGTCACGCCGCCGCTGCTTCATTATCCCTTCCGCTGTCCACAACCTCTCATCCATCAAATTCCACCACGTGCTACCCACCGTTCATTGTCATAATCATAGCTGACGCCGTTCATATCTTCGCTTGATCCAATCTGCATCTTATCTAGTTTGTTTTGGAAAGAGAGAAAAAAAAGTCAAAAAAAAGAGAAAAAAAGTGAGATAAAAAAAAGAGAGAAAAAAAAACAAAATTTGGATCTATCTAGACTCAATCTCGTAGCTGAATTCGGATTCGAATCTGCTTTGCGCAGTGTTTAGTAAAATAGGCATATCTTTTTCATACGAAGTCTAATTTGGCTCCGTGAGTACTCAAATTAAAGCTAGCAACGAGCCGCATCTAAATAGTTGCAGAAGCTAGTTCAATATTTGACACCTCAAAATCGGCTTTTAAATAGGTCTTTTTGCTCTCCGAAGTTCGCGAACACAGCTTGTTCCAGTTTTTCAGGCCAGTTTTAGAATTTTTTGACTCCTCATATCAACTCGGAATTGAGTGATTCTTTTTGCATTTGAAAGCTTGAGTCAGTGCCATTCTTGAGAAAAATTATCATAAAATTTGCACAAACTTTTATAGAGTAAAGTTGGAGAGAGAATTGTCGGTGTATGCTACTTGGTAGTTGTTTCTCATCATTATCTTTACTGCCATTGTGATCTTCACTTATATCTTGCTGTCCAGAGCTACTTCATATGCTTTATTGATGCTAGTTGTGCTACGCCGTGACCTCATTAGTGTTCTAGGCTCGCGTCTCTAGTCCGGTCTAGCCTAGGACCAGCACAGTACCGTCGTTGAGCGTTTATTCAACATTGCATCTCTGAATTGATTATTGCTAATCTTTTGCTACCATATATAGCCAACCCAGCTCCACATATTTTTACACCGTGTATATGTACGTTCGTCTGGCAATCGCTTTACTCAATCTTTGGAGTTATTTGACACCGCTGGTTGCCCATCACCACCTGCTGCATGGTAAGAACTTGTAAGATATTGATATTTGCTTTACTGTGAGCGCTTTACCACCACATCCTAGTAGTTCATAGGAACATTATTCTCGATTTTTTTTGTTTCTACTAATCATGGCAGGTTCCGGAGTTGTTTGTTCTTGGGCTTCATCGATCGTGGGAGATTTGCCATCACCTAAGAAAATACAACAACCGTCACAAGAGGAGCAACAACATCAGAATGCACATAATCAGGTTAATGTTTCCATGCCACCATTTACTGGTCGTTTTAGGCCTGATTTATATATTGAATGGGAGTACGAAATTAATGCTATATTTGCTTCCCATAATTTTGATGAGCGTGGAAAATTTCAAGCCGCGGTTAGTACTTTCAGTAGCTTTGCTTTAGTTTGGTGGAGTGAATACTGTCGGTTAAACCCTGATTATATACCTACTACTTGGGATGGTTTAAAACATGTCATGAGAGATAGATTCGTAGATGTTCATTATACTCGTGGCATGATTAGAAAACTACAACAGTTAAAACAAGGTAGTGACACCGTAACAAAATATTATGATGATTTACAAACTACCTTGTTGCACTCATTTTTAGAAGAAAGTGAAGAAGATTTTATGGATAGATTTTGGGGAGGATTAAACCGTGATATTCAAGAGATACTAATTCATGAAGAGTGTTATCCTATGGACCATTTGTTTCGTCTTGCTTGCAAAGCTGAACAGGAAATAAAACGACGTGTTGCCCACAAGGAGAACAAGCGTACGGTGCACATTCCAAGTGTTGATACAGATGTTTCTTCAACTACTAGGCGTACTATGACAACCACATCCGTTGTTGCGATGACTACATCATCTCCACCATGTGACACATCACCACCGAGAGTGCCTACATCATCTGAGTTGATCATAAGAGGTAATGACAAAGGTACATATTTTCCACTTTCACATGAGAATGATGCATGCCTAGTTAACTTGAATACATCATGTGTTGAGTTACCTATTGATTTGGGCACGTCACCTATTTTAGAGAATTGTGTTACTGTCATGAATGCGTCATGTGATCAAACAACTGAAATACCAACAATTTTGAGTGCACCCATTGAATTAACTGTTGATGCAAAAGAACCAATGTTTAATCATTTTGATATGACCTCTAATCTTGGTGATGATTCTATGACCAATGACTATGTTTGCTTATTTAAGCATGTTGTAGCATGTAAATTTGATGCAACTAAGGTTTATTCACCAATGTTAGGATGGTTTAATGATGAACATTGTCAACCTTTTGAAATGAATAAGTGCTTCACTTATATGTGCAAACTGAGTTGCAATATTTTCATGCCTTCTACTTCTTGTGATAATATTTTGGCTTTAGATTTTATGAACTATGAAGGTTACTCATGTATACATGTGTCATATATGCAAAAACTAAGGGAAGTAAAACTGGATGACATATACATATACAACATGTACACCTTGTCTCTTTTGTTAGCCACAGTTCAGCTTAAGCAACGCCGAGGACGGCTTTGTTTTCAAGAAGGGGAGGATGATGAGGACATGACTACCTTGGATACGACCAAAAATATTGCATACTTGTATATTTGTGAGGTGATTTCTAATGCAAACTATGCAATAATTTATTTATATCATCCAGGACAAAAATACTTCACAAACTTTTGTGTCATGTCTAATTGCAGGTGTATGGGACATTTGTACAATCCACATATGAAGATAAGGGGAAAAGAGATGTTTAGGTGCTGTTCAAAAAGTCCTTTCACGTCACTTTTGGGCCAAGAGAAGATAGAGTCCAAGTCTCTCACGTTCTGGATTCAGATTCGGACTGCACAGACATACCTGACTCAAAACGCCAAGAACATTTTCATACGGACTCCGAATTGGGTGATTCTTTTTTTGTTGGAAAGTAGATTTCGTGCTCTTTCCAACCCAATTGGATTCACCTTAAAATTCGTCCGGAGCGTTGAGTTATCAATGAAACAATCTGACGCTGCAGCAGAATCCGAGTCAAACTATAAGTCCAAAGGTGTTGCATCACCTCCACTTGGGCCCATGAGCCTTGTACGACCTAGGGTTAGTTTTAGGCTGCCTTGGGACGTCCTCCCACCTCCTTGGCCGCCACCCCTTACTCCTATATAAGTAGATCCATCTAGTAGCTTTTTCCTTGGGATTTGTTTAGTTAAAAGTTAGCCATTGCAACTTCGTGTACTTCGTTTGTGTCCAACGACCAGACCAAGACCGCTTTCGGATCCCCACCATTATCAATACTTCATCTATATTCGCAATATTCAGATTGCATTATCATATTCTTGCTTGTTCTTCGATTGCGTGCAGGAATAGACCTTCGTGGTCAGGTTGATCGTGCTTCCAGCATCGTCAGTAACCTCAGGAGATTGGTTTAGCGATTGCTAAGGCGCAACGTCGTGCACGTTTGTAGTCGGATCGTCAAAGTCGGCTCCACCAAATCGATAGTTACCATCTCATCGAAAGATCGGGACACCCTCTCCCCTATCAACCACCATCTGCCAAGAGTACACCTTCTGGGCCTGCCCAGAGCTCTTCTTCATCTATGGCATCAACAGGGCACACACATGATATTATTTGTCGTCGTTGTAAGGGAAGAGGTCATTATGCGAGAGAATGCCAATCTCCGCGTGTTATGATTGCTACTGAGGATGGTGGGTATGAGTCCGCTAGTGATTATGATGAGGAGACTTTGGCTCTTATTACAAGTGAAGAACACGGTGGAGATGATTCTGATCATGAGACGCAATACATGGCTCCTGAAGACGCTGACAGGTATGAATGTTTAGTTGCTCAACGTGTTTTGAGTGTGCAGGTCACACAAGCTGAGCAAAATCAGAGGCATAATTTGTTCCATACAAAGGGAGTTGTGAAGGAACGTTCTGTTCGCGTCATCATAGATGGAGGGAGCTGCAACAACTTGGCTAGCATGGAGATGGTGGAGAAGCTATCTCTCACCACAAGACCACTTCCACATCCTTACTATATCCAATGGTTCAACAACAGCGGCAAGGTTAAGGTAACACGTACTGTTCGTGTGCATTTTAGTATCTCTACATATGCTGATTATGTTGATTGTGATGTGGTACCCATGCAAGCATGTTCATTATTACTTGGTAGACCATGGCAATTTGATAAAAATTCTGTACACCATGGTAGAAACAATCAGTATACTCTTGTTCATAAGGATAAACATATTACTTTGCTTCCTATGACTCCTGATTCTATTTTGAAAGATGATATTAATAGAGCTAGTAAAGCAAAACAGGAGAAAAATAAGAGTGAAAATCAGATTGTGGCAAAAGAATTTGAGCAACAAATGAAGCCTAATAATAAACCATCTAGTGTTGCTTCTGAAATTAAATTGAAAATGATGAGGACATGAATACCTTGGATACGACCAAAAATATTGCATACATGTATATTTGTGAGGTGTATGGGACATTTGTACAATTCACATATGAAGATAAGGGAAAACGAGAAGTTTAGGTGCTGTTCAAAAAGTCCTCTCACGTCACTTTTGGGCCAAGAGAAGATAGAGTCCAAGTCTCTCACGTTCTGGATTCAGATTCGGACTGCACAGACATACCTGACTCAAAACACCAAGAACTTTTTCATACGGACTCCGAATTGGGTGATTCTTTTTTTGTTGGAAAGTAGATTTCGTGCTCTTTCCAACCCAATTGGATTCACCTTAAAATTCATCCGGAGCTATGAGTTATCGACGAAACAATCTGACGCTGTAGCAGAATCCGAGTCAAACTACAAGTCCAAAGGTGTTGCATCACCTCCACTTGGGCCCATGAGCCTTGTACGACCTAGGGTTAGTTTTAGGCTGCCTTGGGACGTCCTCCCACCTCCTTGGCCACCACCCCTTGCTCCTATATAAGTAGATCCATCTAGTAGCTTTTTCCTTGGGTTTTGTTTAGATTAAAAGTTCGCCATAGCTGCAACTTCGCGTACTTCGTTTGTGTTCAACGACCAGACCAAGACGTCACAGAACCCCACCTTGATCAATAAAGCTTTCATCTTATATTCGCAATATCCAGATTGCAAATCTTAGTTTCTTGCTTGTTCTTCGTTTGCTTGCAGGAGATAGACCCTCGTGGTCAGGTTGATTGTGCTCCGGCGTGGTCAATAACCTCTAGGAGTTGGTTTAGCGATTGCTAAGGCGCGACGTCCTCGCACGTTCGTAGTCGGATCGTCAAAGTCTACTCCACCAAAAACGATAGCTATCATCTCATCGAAAGATCAGGACACCCTCGCCTCTATCATGGGATGAAGATGGAGGGCGTGGAGACCATAGTGGTTGAGGACGGCGTAGAAGAAATGGGATAAAGGGGGAACCAGCCCAGCAAAGACGCTGTGCAGGAAGAAGGGGTAGAAGGTGTCACCCAAGGCTTTCGGCTGGGCGGAGCCGACCCGGAGCGCTATCTCCCCTCCCTCATTGTTGCCGCCCGCCGTCAGCGGGAGCACGGCGGCAAGGTGCTTCTCCTCGGCGATGGAGGACGCGCTCAAGGCCGGCTCAAACCAGGGAGCCGAGCGCGCTGCAGAGGCCAATGGCTTCGCCTTGTCGGTGGCCATCGGTGGCGAGTCCGGGGAAAGGATTCAGCAGATCTGGAGGCGCGCTAAGTAGAAGGAGAAGGGGATCTGGAGCAAGGTGGAAGAATGGCAATGAGGGCTCAGCGGCAAGTGCCAACCTTTTTGTCAGCCAGGGATGGTTGCCAAGGCAGCGTGGGGAAGCAAAGACGCCCACGTCCCATCAATCGCCATGCGTCAACCAAGGCCGCAGGCGGTTAGGGCCCGCGGCGCTCCGCACTTGCCCCTTGGCTTCACCTCGAAGCCAAGTTCGAGCGCGCCTTGGGCCTGGGGGCTACTGTCAGCGTTCTGGGAACGGGGGTACCCAGACTTGCCTGCCTGCGGCCCACAGAGTGGCTCCATCAACGGCCTGGTATGGCCCAGCTTCAGCGACAACAACTCAAGACCCTCGCGAGGGGCCAGGCCTCATGAGGCGGATGACACCAAGACCTCCACGAGGAGCGGCCTCCTCAGGCTGGCTCCCAAGGAGCGAAGATCTCTATGCAAGCCTCACCTCGTGAGGTCCGGATGACGTGAGCCATGACGACCAAGGCCAGGCGGGCGCCAGAGGGCGCAGTGTACCAGTTTCCTCTTTGGTGCTAAAGAGGCAAGTGCAGGCGCGGAGTCCCGAGGAATCAGCCAAAGGTTTCCATTCCCGTGCAACAAGACCAAGACCGCCAGGACGGAGGTCATCACCGAGTCCACCACGGCGTCACGACCAGAGGCTTTTGCAGGCGAAGACTACTTTTGTCAGGATAGCATGTACTAGCTGTCTCCCTTCGAATTTGGCCGTTGTGGGATCCCTTCCCGCCTTTCATTTGGGAAGAGGACCAAGGCCACTATAAATAGGACTTAGCCACCACCGTAGAGAGGGGCGGACCCCCGGACGGATCATTCAGATCACCCTCACCGCACCAGCTCACTCGAGCTCAAGAACACCTCTCCTCCTGAGGCTGTTCGCCACTGTACTAGTTCATCCTCAGCCCCTCGAGGCCAATCCACCACAAAGCAGGAGTAGGGTTTTACACCGCAAGGTGGCCCGAACCTGGGTAAACTGCTGTGTCTCTTTTCCTTACAGTTTGTCGAGCTAGGCTATGAGATTAGCGAGTAGGCAGACTGGGGAGGACGAGTTCTTCGCACGCACCCCAGAGTTCAAACCTCTCAAGGGTTTGCGGAACCCGAAATCCGATAGAGAACACTTTTCTGGGTAACGCCCGGCCTCAGACAATCGACACATCGTAGACCAATCTAGGCTCTGCAGAGAGGTCAACATGCCGGTCTAAATCCTAAGCGCGAAGGGGTCATGGGCCGATCTGCCTAAGCACTCCTGCATGTTGCGTGACAAGATGGGGACCAAACCCACCTCTGTATCCAGCCTGCTCAACTGTGACATATGATAGAGCTTTCGAAAGGAACGTACGATGCCGAAGGCCCCAAAAACCATTATCCCATGTGGCGATTAGTGCGCATATGCCAATGACAGTCTCAGATCAAATACTCAATCTCGTTAAGTGTATTATTATGAGATAACCGCTGACACTGACCAGGCCTAGGCCCACCTCTTTCCTAGGTGGTCTCTACCTGCCCCGTCGTTCAGCCACAAAGAATCACTCAGGGGGCCGTCACGAAAAATGTCTTTCAAACCCCAGTCCGTGAACCACTCGCAGGTGCTCTCCGAGTCGAGCCGACCCAACTTTAATCATATGACGTATCATGTATAGTGCAATAATATATAGTATATCCATGATAATGGCCCGAAGGGATCATAGCCGATCGATAGCATGGCAGACGGACAAGAATGTAGGGCCATTAATGGGACAATAGCACACCTATACTAAGCACTTAGGATATCTGGTATGGAATCAATAGTAGTAACAAAGACAGGCTATGCAGCAGTATATGATCGACCGATAAGGCATCCACTCTCTAATGCAAGAAGTAGAGGGAAGGAATAGGCGATATCAGAATGATCAAGGGGGTTTTGCTTGCCTGGAAGCTCTGCTAAGAAGGAAGGGTCGTCGTCGATGCAGTCGTACTCGGAGGCAGCGGCAGTCTCAGGGTCTACCGAAAGAATAGAGGAGAGGGGGGGGGACAGATAAATAATGGAGTAATCAAATGCAACACAATGCATACCATGGCAAAATGTGGTGTTGATGTGACCTAATGCAATACTAAGCATTTTAAAAGAAGAGGGGAAATATCTGGTAATATTTTCCCAACTCCGGGTATTTTTTGGTACATTGATCCAGATGCAAAATGTCTAGGTTCATAATGTTAGTGGGGTATGACAGGTATGTGGAAGCCATATTCAGATTCTACACATTCTTCTGATCATTTTTCATGTATAAATTATTTTCATGTGACTTACTGTTTATTTTCTAGGACTTTTCAAAGATTAAATGGTTTTCTATTTTTTCTAGATTTATTTATATTCAAAATTCATTTAATTGAAAATGCTATGGGTACACAGAAAGTGTACCCTGCACAGAGGCTGGCAGTGGAGCCTAGGTCAACTGCTGACTGGGCCGGACCTTATCCATTGAAACAGTGGTTGGGTCCCACCTGTTATTGACACTAGGTTAATTAACAGAGTTAAATTGAGCATGGGTTAATTAGGAGGGGCGGGCCCATTGTCAGCCACATAATATTTAAACTAATTAGTATTATAGTTAACCCAGAGTTAATTAGTGCATGGGGCCCAGTTGTCTGCGACCTAATGGGTCATTAGTGGCTTGATCAAGCAAGTTTACCCAACGGTTAACCGCCGGCAATGGCTGAAGCGATAGAGCTACTTAGGGATCACAGCACAAACAATCCCGGGACGTGTGGGTGGACTTGCTGGATCGGTCGCAGCGTGGCGCGTCCAAAGGTGGCAGTGGCATGGCTGGAGGTGGCCGGAGTCAACCGCAGCGACGACATTTGCGGTGGCCGGAGCTCGGGTATGCACGGGTTAGCAGCAACAGTGCGCAAGCAAGTGAAATAAGCGGCCAGATCTATTCTACGCATGCATGCCAAGACATTGGACGCCGGCGCGTGAACAAATGGTCACTGGAGCCACGTCAGCGACGAGCTCGTGCGGCGGTTGGTCTTGGTCTCCAGCTCACGATGAACACGTAGAGCAGCTCAATGGGCTTGGGGGAGGCCTGGAGTAGACGGAGCGGCGGCGGTGATCTCTGGAATCCGTGGAAGAAGACGATGAGGAGGAGCTCGATGCAGGGGCTCCCAACTCCAACGGGTGGCACCAGTCCATGCGGTGAAGCAAGATGGAGGGGATGGGCATGGTCCTAGGGCACGGGGACGATGGTGGCTACGCGGGAGAGCAAGGCCATGGCTATGACAGAGGCAGTGAGCTCGAGGGGAACAACGCGGAGCAAGGAGGAAGGGGAAAAAGATCTCGCGCGTGTCCAGGGCGTCGATGCTGGCATTCTTATCCCCCCATGATCGACTGTACTGACGCGGGCAGCGAGTTGGCGTGGCGGGGACAGGCACGGGCGCGTGCGCTCGGTCGGCTTCCTACGCGCCGGGAGGTTGATGAAAGGCCGCCACTGTTGGACTGGGCTACACTATGTGCACATAGAGCCCAGTCCAGCAGTGCGTTTCTATTCTTTTTCCTTTTTTCTTTTCTGATTTCTGCTTCTTTTTATTTATTTTCTGCTTTGCATTATTTTGAGTTACCAAATGATTTTTGTTTAATATGATAATTGGCACATAAATAGTAGGTAGTGTGTTTCAATTGGCACATAATTAGCACAGTAAGTTTCAATTTTGTTTAAATTGAAATGGTTCAAGTAAATGCTGCTGGTTCTGTTTTAAATAGGTTAGGGGCATTTAAATATCTCAAAAGATGTTGGTTTCTACATGAAAATTACTTAGTGATTATTTGCAACCCAACGAACATTTTTGTTGGATAGTTTGAAGTAGTAATTTGACTTGCATTTGAATTTGAATTTGACTTGCATTTTTATCAAGTGGCAATTTGTCTTAGTAAAGCATGATGACATGGCATCATTAGCATGGGTTCACTGTAGCATGACAGCAGGGGTGTTACAATAACCATTATTTTTTCATATAGGATTGTAGCTATTACGAGCAATAAAATTTACATCAATAATTTCTTCATTAGTGATGGCATTCACATTTACCTCTTATTTACCTTTCATCATGGAGATAAGTTCCTCGAGCTTGGTTGTCAGCTCCATGCTACTTTCTTCAATGGCATTCACCCTCTTGGTGGTGGTTCTTTCAACATGCCATTGGGTATGGTTCTATTGCATATCATCTAGTACTTTCTTGACATCTTCTATGGTGTTGGTGCACTAAGAATGGGGTCCCTAGTACTCCTGACTTTTGCACGGACGGTAGTAGCATGCCCGACAAAGGACCTTGACGGGGGACCCGCAACCAGACCAGAGAAGCCACTCTTCATGAGATCAAGGAGCGCATTAAGAAGTCCAAGGCTTGGAACAAGATACAAGATTCACAACAGAAGCAACCAGTCCCGGCAAGGAGGAGCCGGCAAGTCACAGCCCGGCAAGCCCCTCGAGCATGGACTTCCCGCTAGCGCTCCACCTCTCTGGCCAGCTGGTCACTGATCAGTAAGGTGTCGAGCCCGCAGGTGATTAGGTGGAGGCAGCCCATTCGTGTCAGCTTGCTGGGAAGGAGGATTACCTTTATTGACACCCGTCCTAATGGCGTGTCAAGCTAATAAGGGGTAGGTGGATAATCGGTGCATCACCCTTGCCAGGGTTCACCCTCCATTCGACACCTAGCAGCGCATTTAATGCACTTTTGTCCTAACTAGCAGAGTTAGGTATGATAGTTCTGTATCAGTCTAATCACCCTGTAATGACCTTTTTGCCACTTTGGTAACACCTTAAGCTATAAAAGGAGGGCCAGGGCTACCTTTACAGGGGTTCGAACCCTTGCAACTCACACGCATAGGTAGTCGTGCAGCTGCCCTCTCCTAGCGACTTGCCGGGGGAGAGCGCTCCATGTACTTTCTTCCATATTCACCCAATACACCAAAGCAGGAGTAGGATTTTACGCTTCTCAACGGCCCGAACCTGGGTAAAACCGTGGTGCCTCTTGTTGTGCTTGCTCTTCACGCCAATTGACCCCCAGCCAAACCAGCAAAAGGGGCAGCCCTGCCCCATAGACCACCGACTCCACGCCGACATCTTTGGCGCGCCAGGTAGGGTGTGAACATAGGCGTGAATCAAGACAGTGAGCAGCGTGTCAACTTCATCAAGTTCAGCATCTTCTTCGTCATCCATGGTGCCCAAGAAGAAGGACTCCAGGACGACGAAACCTTCCTCGTCCAAGCTCCCACCACACTCGCCTATGGGCAGCACAGGCAGCGCCGACGCGGTGGACGGTGCGGATGCCACGGGGGGCGCGGCCGGCATAGGGGGTGCGGTTGCCGTGCCCGCCGCGGCGGGAGCAGACAATGGGAACACCGGAGCCGGTCGACTTCCTCGACCCTCTGGCGACAACAGCAACAACGGAATGGGCGGTGCGGACGCACTACTCCCACTTCCTCCGCGCGACGGCGAACGCGGCCACCGGAGCAACCCCGCCGGGTAGGTACGGTCCCCTTTGCAATGGAAGCAACGATCAAGCTGCTATTGGAAATTATCAAAAATGGGAGGCATCCCTGAAGACAAGGCATGCGTGATCAATCCAGTCATTGACGAGCCTACGCCCAGCGACACGGGTACCACCTTGCTGGTTTGGGTGCCCGGCAATGTTGCGGGCCGTGGCAAGTTCGCTGGATATCTGCCGAGCCCCGGCAAGTCCGAGATGTTGTCGGGATGCCGCGGCAAGATCTCTACCTCGCCTTTCCCCAGTGGAATTCTCAACGCGTCATGGTCCTTTGTACAGATTCTGTGTATAGAGGAAAGGGATCTTCGCGTGCAAGATTTCCAAGGCGGAGGAGGAGGAAGAAGGATCTCCCATCACATGAGACGAAGACTACAGCAAAAAGGAAAAGCTAAGTTGAAAAAAAAAATCAACTTCTTGTACCTCAGTTTATTCTTTGCGATTCCCTTCGCTTGAAGCTGATTATTGTATGAGAAACCTACACGTGAAGGAACCCTCCGTGGTCATTCACGCCCTTGTCTGTTTCGAGCCTGCTCAACAGCTCAGGTGGCTGCATTGATAGCGTCGAAGGGTAACTTGCCGGTGGCAGCACTACCAGCAGACTGTTAAGGATCCGTCCTCAAAGCGCTCGCGGCTAGTATTAGCCTCGATAAGGTTCCGGCATGCGTAGGGTGCTCAATTGTACAATGGTAGAAGGCAAAGAAAAGCGAAGGGATAGGATGAGTTCATACACCTACTTAAAATTAGTATTACATCACAAAAGTAGCAAGGACCTAACACAAGATCGAATATGTCTTTTTGCTTGACATTGCGGCGATGGGCGCGGCAATGAGCCTAATCAGCACGATCACCCTGGACCCTGGGAACGTTGAGAATCCTGTCGGTGAGAGGGGTGACGATCTTGTCGACAGCAGTGATATCTGTGTTTGCCGGCAACTTCTTGAAGACCTTGGAGACATAGAGCCCTGGGTTGCGGTGGACTAGACTGACCAGTGCGGTGTAGAGCACGCTGCGAGAAAATTGCCGGGATTCGTTTGCAAAGGCCACATTCCTGTCGTCATGGTATGTCTTCAGCACTTCAATCAGGCCATCAAAGAACCTAGACAGTCTGGCACTGGCAACCTCGTTCTCCAAAGTAGGGAAGCCCCAGCTTTTCATGTCCATGACCGTGAGTTGGGAAGAGAGATGCTCGGCCGTGTCGACCAACTCATCTGTCCAGAGAGAGTACATCTTCTGCAGCTTGTCTAGTGTACCCTTGGCATCTTTCCGGAGAGTTTCTACGGCGGCAGGCTTCTCCGTCAAGGCTTTCTCCCACGTGTTAGCAGATTCAAGGTTCTGCTCCAGGCCGGCAAGTTTGGATTTTAGATCCTGGATCACACCGTTGGTGGTGGTCAGTTCTTGGCCCTTGGATGAGAGCTGCGTCTGCAGCTCCCCTAGAGTGTGGGCTGTTTTCCACGCCTCGGCCCTGAGGGCCTCGACCTTCTTGCCGCTGGTGGTGAGGTCTTACTTCAACTTGCCTTCCTGGATCTCCAAATCTGCCTTGGCGGTGGTAGCGGCTGCAGCCTCATCAACAGCTTCCTTGAGCTTGGCGGCATTTTCTGAAGCTTGTACCTCTAAGGCTTTCTAGTGGTCATCCTCCAGATTCTGAGTTTGCAGCTTCGCAAGTGCTTCAATCTCCGCATCCTTTCTATGGAGGGTAGCGGCAATGGTCTGATCTTGGGCAGCAAGTTCTTCAGCCTTGGCATTGAGCTGCACCTCGCGCTCCATCAACTTGCTGTCGCGAGTGACTGCCTTCTCTCCGGCAATGGCCAACTTTTCCTCTTGGTTCCTGAGATCGCGGGATTGATCGTTGTACCATGTGCGCAACTCTTCGGCTTTCTCCTTCAGCTCCTGGTCAATCAAGTTCAATGACTTGCGCTCTTCCTCAACCCGCTTCCACCTCTTGCCATACCTGTCCTGGGCGTCCTTGAACCCGGCGGCCATGGCCTGCAAGAACGTGTAGTCCTCTTGCTCATTGGCAATATCATCGGCATCTGTGGACCTCTGGCCCAAGGGGAGCAGTATTCGAGCAATCTCTTCATCAAATTTCAGCCCTGCAGTGCGAGATGAGCTGGAGGCTCCAAGACCAGCCTGGAAGGTCACCAGCTTTGTGCTAGTTGGCGGGATCGGCGGGGACACTAATGTTGGTTGCTCAACAAGCACCGGCGGCAAACCAATGGCGTATGTCACGTCCACATCCATCTCAACGGGCTCAGACTAGTTGCCGGGGGCCTCCTCTGTTGCTGCGTGGGCCTCTTCGATGTCCCCGGTGGTCTGCTCAAGACTCTCTGCGGTAGCAATTTTGGTAGCCTCCTCGGCAGCAGCCTTGGCAATGCTGGCAACTTCCACGAGCTCGTCGCCTCCTACTAGAGAAGCTGGGGCTAAAGACCAAGACGGAAGACAAAAAGAAGAAAAGATATGCAAATTACAGATAGAAACCAAAGGAAATTTCTTGTGGGGATAGCTCTGTGGCAAGAAGAGCACCTGGCTGTACTTGCTGGGAAGGGGCGTCCTCTCCCCCGGCAACTCGTGTTGCCAGCACATGGCCCTCGATATGTTCCATCGTCGGGGAGGCGCCGGCCTGAACATAGTCATTGTTGGAGGCCCTTGCCAGAGAAGCTTCCCCGGGAATGATGGTTGACGGGGTCCCCTTGGCAGGATCTGCTTCTCGGCACTCCTCGCCTTGGTGCTCCCCTCCCGTCTCCTTGCCATCACTAGAAGGATGAACCTCAGCATCAGCGGCAGCCGTCTGGGTTGGCAACACATCCTGGAGCAGGGGGCTAGCCTGGGGGCTGGCGACCACAGTGTCAACCATCGGCATTCCCTGCTCGACCCTTGGCGGTGAACCATGGTCGACCAACGGCTTGGCCCACTTCAGCCGTTGAGCGAGTGGCTCCTCTTCCCTGAAACAACAAAGAACCGGGTCAGATTCGGCAAATAAAGTAAATTAAGGCATGATGGGAAGGGATAGGAAATTGCTTACTCTTCATCAGATTCGAGGAGGACGCTCATATTGTACTTAGGTGGCGGAGGGGACTCCCTGGCTCTCTTGATAGCTGGCGGCGGTGAGCTTGGCGGGTCCAAGACCTCTTCCTCCCCAGTAAGTTCTTACCGGGAGGACGGGGGCTTGAGCTTGACTTGCCGTGTAGGTTGCTGGCGTATCAACTCCTGCCGCCCGGTCCTGGTGGTGGATTTCCTCGCCACGGGAGCAGATCGGGGCGGGGGAGTACCCGCACACTCCTGGCGGCCCTACTGTGGAGACGCCGCTGTGGCTTAGAGACCTGGAAATCCTCCTCTTCGGGTTTTCTGGAAGACTCCGTCCCGGTAATCTCGTCCCCGCCAAGCTCCTCCTGCCCCTCTTCAGCAGGCTCTTCATCATCGTCATCCTCATATTCTTCATCTCCTCCCTCTTCCTCATCGACATTTTCGGTGCTTGTGGCCCTGGCAGCTGCCAGCCTCCGGGCCTTGGCAACCCTGCTAGTTATATATGCCGCCTCCTCTACCGTTGTGGCCTTGACGAGGTCGTCCTCCTCTTGTTCGGCCTCCTCATTCAGCTCAGAGGCCCATTTTATCTCGTCTGCCAGCTTGGGCAGCTTCCAGCTTTCCTTCATCCCTTAGCGGAGCATTCTAGCATCCATGCCAAGATGGCACTCCTCTCCGAATTGACGTGCAGTGGCATGACTGTGGCCGGCAAGTGGAAGGTGCCCAACTTGTGGAACAACTGCTGGCAGAGCCAGGAGTGGCCCATCACCGTCAAGTTGCAGCCGCGTCCAGGATACAGCCGCATCTTGTCACCGGCATTCCGATACTCCCAACTTGGCCTGTCTCTATGCTGCAGTGGAGCGATGCGGCGCCGTAGGAAGTCAGCCACAACCATCTCTATGTTCAAACCGGCATCCCTCAGGCGAGCAATCCTGTTCAGGACCGGGCGGAGCTTCTTCTCGCTGGCGCCGTACTTCTTCCAATCCTCATCACGTTTGATTCTCTCTATCTGCGGCAAGCAGAATGCCGGGAAGTTCTCTTCCTGGATCCAGCACCAGGTCTCCCTCCATTCATCCCACTTGCCATGGAGCTGTCCAGGGATGTGATCCCTCTGGTCCTTCCTTCCCTCAGAAACCATGTCACGCTTCCGGACAATGCCTTGTCTTCGACCCGAGGGACGAAGATATGTCAGAACAGATCCACATTGGGCATAACCCCGATGAAGTTCTCGCAGAAATGGGTGAAGATTGCCATACACGTCATGGTGTTGGGGGTGTAATCAAGCAGCCGGAACCCATAATTGGACATCAACCAGCAGAAGAAACCTGAGTACGGGGGCGATAATCCACAATAGAAGTACGCATAGAAGAAGGGGTAGGAGTTGTCTGGAACCTTGGGGCCATAATGGAGAACCTTGGGGGCTCCATGGCTGTCGGTCTCCTTCCCCCACATATATGCATACCTTTCAATCAAGGTATTGGCGGACAAGGTCGGCAGCAAGAAGACGACATTTTCTTGCCACCATCTCTCCAACTCCTCCAACTCCTTCTTTTGCTCCGCCTTGGGGTCGAGCGGTTTGGGCACCTTCTTCCCCTTCACGGCGGCTGTCTTGGGCGCCATCAGGGGCTCAAGGAGGAGGAAGGCTTGGGGTCAAGACGGATTGATGGCGGCGGCGGCGGATGTAGTTTCTGGCGAGAGGAGGAAGATGAAGTGAGGGAGGGCAAGAGTGAATGAGCAGCGCCCCTTCGCAGTTACCTTTTTATGGGGAATATGCGAGGGGGCTGGCTCTTCGCCACCTCCCCTAGTGTAACGCCCGGATAATTAAGCTACAATGAACCTCTGCTAATGATGCCACGTCACCTCGGTTACTATTGATAAACTCGTGTTGATTCGAAACCGATTCAAATTCAAAATCAAATCAAACGGTAAAGGTTTTCAAACAGTAAAAATAAAATGTTCTAAATGAGTCAAATAATTCATAGGTAATTGTGGTGGAGAAACCACACCTTTATAAAAAATTTAAATACTCAAATGGGAATGAAACAACAACATAACCAATTTAATAAATGCCTTTTATTATTTATAAAATGTTAAACTATTTTATTTAGGGGTTTAAACTTTTGTAGCAGAGGTATAATTGGTGATACTAATTTAGGTTTAACTTTTATGTTTTGTAAAACAAAAATAAAATAAAACACTAAAAGAAAATAAATAAATAAAAGGGAAATACAAAACAAAATAAAAATAAAAAGAGAGAACGACCCCCACCTGGCCAATTGGGCCAGGCGGTCCAGCCGGCCAGCCCACTAGCCCAGTCGCCCCCCTCATTCCCTTAACCCCCACCGTGGGAACCCTAGTCCCCCCTACGCCCCCCACTTCCTCCCCCCCACGATCCCCTTTCCTTCCCCCCTCCCCGTCTGGATCGGGATCGGGCACCCGCGCCCGCCCCGCCGTCGTCGCCCCTCCCCCCCCCCCCCCCCCACCCCCCCCCCCCGTCGCCGCCCGGAGCTACCTCGCCGCCCGCCACCTCGCCACCGTTGCCTCCTCGTCCTCCCCCCAGTGGCTCCACCGAGCCTCGCCGGTGAACAACGACACCGGGGGTGAGGACCCCATCTTCTTCTCTCCCCTACCCGAATGTCACCGCCCCCTCACCCCGCGTCCCGCTCGCGCTCTGCCCGTGGCCGAACGCGCCCGACTGCGCTCTATCACCCCTGCTGCTTTCCCCCGCGCTATCCACGCGCGCCTGTCACGACCTCGCCGCGGCCCTCTACTGCCCCGGGCGCTCCCGCCTTTGCCCGCTCGCGCCCACACGCGTGTGCACACCTGCGCCTCGGCATGCCTGCGCTCGCCTCATCTAATGCTGCTGCTCCCGACGGTGCACGCGCACGTCGCCCCCCGCCGTGCCATCGTGCCTCCCGCGCTGACCCCAGCCGCGCCCGTGACCCATACTGCGCCGCAGCTGCTTCTGCATCGCCCGTGACGCCGTGCCGCTCCACCGGGGCCGCTCCCGTCCGACCCCGCCAGCCCCTGCCCGTCGACTTGCCACTCCCGCCCGCGCCGTACTCCCCTGCTGCTAGCGCCGCCGCACTGCTCCCCTACTGCTCCCCCGTGCTGCCCGAGTCGCTGGCCGCCGGAGCTGGCGACCCGGCGCCCGTAACCGCTGCCCAGCGCCCGCTAAGGCCCTGAGGCCAATGACAGGTGGGGCCGCCCCCTCTGAAACATTAAAAAAATGATAATAACAATAATAACAATTAATTAATTAGAATAATTAATTAACTTAATTAACTCTGTTTAGTTAACTAATTAAATCTAAATAACCTTCAAATTAAAATGTTAGCTGATAATTAGTGAACAACCTATGACATGTGGGACCCACCTGTCAGTTTGTCTGGTCAACGGTCAGAGTTGACCGCTAATGTCATGCTGATGCAATATATATTTCGAATTAAAATAATTTCAGACAATGAATTAAAACTTTAAAAATTAATATAAAATAATCCGTAACTCGGATGAAAATACATTGTACATGAAAGTTGCTCAGAATTTCGAGATGTATCCGAATACGTAGTCCGTTCGTCTACCACACATCCCTAGCATAGCAAACATGCAACCATCCCCCTCCGTTTCACCTGTCCGAAAATGCCTAACATCGGGAATAGTTTCCCGGATGTTTCCCCCCTTCGCCAGTAGCCCCTAGTACCGCGTTAGGTCACACCTAGCACCGCGTATTGCCATGTTATGCTTTGTGATGCTTTGATTGCTCTATTATTTATTGTGTTCCTCATCCATTACTTCTTTCCAGTAGACCCCGAGACCGCTGCCGATAACCCTGTGATCGACTATGGTGTTGACGACCCCTCCTTCTTATCAGAGCTTCCAGGCAAGCAAACCCCCTTGATCAACTAGATACCGCCCACTCTCTTCTCTCTTATTATTGCATTAGGTTTGCTACTGTTGTTGGTTCAATAGCTCTTATTCTGTTTCATAGCCTGTCATTGTTGCTACACTTGTTTATACCTTTACCTGCTATCCTAAATGCTTAGTATAGGATGCTAGTATTCCATCAGTGGCCCTACATTCTTGTCCGTCTGCTATGCTATATTATCGGGTCGTGGTCACTTCGGGAGGTGATCATGGGTATATACATACATACATACATACATACATACATACATACATACTATACAGGTTACATGATGTGACTAAAGTTGGGTCAACTCGTAGAGTACCCGCAAGTGATTCCGATGTGGGGGGCTGAAAGGACAGGTGGTTCCATCCAGGTAGTGGTGGGCTTGGGTTCCCGACGGCCCCCGAGTGTTACTTTGTGGCGGAGCGACAGGGCAGGTTGTGACCACCTAGGAGACAGGTGGGCCTGGCCCCTGATCGGCGTCCAGGGTTACTTCATAATAACACGC
Organism: Thinopyrum elongatum; assembly: GCA_011799875.1. NCBI lineage: Eukaryota > Viridiplantae > Streptophyta > Magnoliopsida > Poales > Poaceae > Thinopyrum > Thinopyrum elongatum. Next base: position 220,415,388 of record CM022301.1, on the reverse strand, counting down.
TTAACGAGATTGGGTATTTGATCTAGTTGGCCACTGGCCTATACGCACTAACCACCACGTGGGAATAGTTATGGGCACTCAACGTCGTAGTATCAGCCGAAGCCTCCTAGACGTTAGCGACTGAGCGGCGCGCGCCGGGTTGGACCGCGTAAAGCACCCTCCTTTGTAATGGAGTCTGCCAGGTCTGCTCACCGGCCGCGTACGCTGCGTGCAGGTGTGCAACGGGCGATGGGCCCAAGACCCCTGCGCGCATAGGATTTAGACCGGCGTGCTGACCTCTCTATTAGGCCTAGGTAGGGCTGCGACGTGTTGATCTTCCGAGGCCGGGCATGACCCAGGAAAGTATGTCCGGCTAGAGTGATCGAGCATGTTGGGTAATGTGGTGCACCCCTCTAGGGAAGATTGATATATTCGAATAGTCGTGTCCACGGTAACAGGACGACCCGGAGTTGTATTCTGACCTTATGACAACTAGAACCGGATACTTAATAAAACACACCTAGATAAGTTCCAGAGATAAACCAGTGATCGCTTTCCCATAGGGCGACGAGGGGAGGATCGTCGGGTAGGATTATGCTATACGATGTTACTTGGTGAACTTACCAGCTACTCTCTTCTATATGCTTCAAGATGGAGGCTGCCAGAAGCGTAGTCTTCGATATGACTAGCTTCTCCCCCTCTTATTCTGGCATTCTGCAGTTCAGTCCATAGATACTACCCAGTTCATTGATACCAATGCATATGTAGTGTAGATCCTTGCTTGCGAGTAGTTTGGATGAGTACTCACGGTTGCTTTGCTCCCCCCTTTCCCGCTTTTCCTTTCTTCTCGGATGATGCAACCAGATGGTGGAATCCAGGAGCCAGATGCCACTGCCGGCGACTACTACTACCCCGACAGAGGCTACTACTACGTGGAGGCCGCCGACGACCAGGAGTAGTTAGGAGGATCCCAGGCAGGAGGCCTTCACCTCTTTGATCTGTATCCCAGTTTGTGCTAGCCATCTTATGGCAACTTGTTTAACTTATGTCTGTACTCAGATATTGTTGCTTCCGCTGACTCGTTTATGATCGAGCTTATGTATTCGAGCCCTTGAGGCCCCTGGCTTGTAACATGAAGCTTGTATGACTTATTTGTGTTTAGAGTTGTGTTGTGATATCTTCCCATGAGTCCCTGATCTTGATCGTACATGTTTGCATGTATGATTAGTGTACGATTGAATCGGGGGCGTCACACCTAGCCACACCCCTCACAGACACGCCACGATGGGTAACTACAACAACACCCATGTTCCCACGCCCCATGATTAATGCGCGGATTGGACATGCGTCAGCGGGAACCATCATGATTATGGATCGCAACGAAAGATTATGTCAGTTATCCTCCGCCACGTGTGTCCGTGCACGTTTTTGGGCCTAGCCCAATGACGCCTCGGATGTGCGTATGGACCAGGCCCGGGGGCTCCTGTCGGTGCACTAAGAACGAGGTCCCTAGTACTCCTGACTTATGCACGGATGGTAGTAGCATGCCTGGCCAAGGACCTTGACGCGGGAACAAAAACCAGACCAGAGATGCCACTCTTTGTGTGATCAAGGAGCGCATTAAGAAGTCCATGGCCTGGAACAAGATACAAGATTCACAACAGAAGCAACTAGTCCCGGCAAGGAGGAGCCAGCAAGTCACGGCCCGGCAAGCCCCGTGAGCATGGACTTCCCGCCAAATGCCAGCGCTCCACCTCTCTGGCCAGCTGGTCGCTGATCGGTGAGGTGTCGAGCCCGCAGATGATTAGGTGGAGGCAACCCATATGTGTCAACTTGCTAGGAAGGAGGATTACCTTTATTGGCACCCGTCCTAATGGCGTGTCAAGCTAATAAGGGGTAGGTGGATAAGCGGTGAATCACCCTTGCCGGGGTTCACCCTCCATTCGACACCTAGGAGCGCATTTAATGCACTTTTGTCCTAACTAGCAGAGTTAGGTATGATAGTTCTGTATCAGTCTAATCACCCTGTAATGACCTTTTTGCCAATGTGGTAACCCCTTGAGCTATAAAAGGAGGGCCAGGGCATCCTTTATAGGGGTTCGAACCCTTGCAACTCACACGCATAGGTATTCATGCAGCTGCCCTCTCCTAGCGACTTGCCGGGGGAGAGCGCTCCGTGTACTTTCTTCCATATTCACCCAATACACCGAAGCAGGAGTAGGGTTTTACGCTTCTCAGCGGCCTGAACCTGGGTAAAACCGTGGTGCCTCTGGTTGTGCTTGCTCTTCGCGCCAATTGACCCCTAGCCGAACCAGCGAAGGGGCAGCCTTGGCCCATAGATCGCCGGCTCCACGCCGACATATGGGCTTTCCCATGATTGTTCCTCCTGCAGCTGTATCAAGCATAGTTTTGGACATGTGATTAACCCATTATAAAATATGTGAAGGATTATCCATTCCTCCATTCCATGATTGGGACAGTTCCTTATAGCTTCTTTCATTATATGCCACGCAAGCGCTAGTGCCTCACGTTCTTCTTGCTTGAAACCTGTAATCTGAGAACGTGATTGCATAATCTTTACAGGTGAACAAAACTTAGATAAAATTTACTGCAACAATCTACCCAAGAAGTAATACTGCCTCTAGGTAGAGTTAGAAGCCATTCCTTAGCTTCTCCTCTTAGAGAGAAAGGAAATAGACAAAACTTTAAAGCGCCAGGATCATAATCTTTTATGTGTGTGTTGCACAGTTCAGTAAAATTGTGCAAGTGCATACCGGCATCCTAAGAAGTAAAGCCTCCAAATTGGTCCTGTTGAACCATGGAAATTAATTTCGGTTTGATCTCATACTCAGTGGTTGCAACCTCAGGTTGTTCTATAGGTTCACACAGGAAGTTGCTGCTGGGAGTAGCAAAACTCCCAAGATTACGCGCCATGGTAATCTTTTTGGTTTTTCAACTGACAAGATTTGCAACAAAAATAAAACTTAAACTAAAAACAAAAAAGTAAAAACAAAAATTGAAGATTAACTTAAAAAAACTCTAAACACAAAGACTAGGAATACTAAACTCCTCCCCGGCAACGGCGCCAGAAAAAGGGCTTGATACCTCCTTTTATTGATCCGGTAATGGAACAGAAAAGTGTATCCCGCACCTATTTCCCCAGAGGTGACTGTGGGTTATCGAACCCATGAGAGGAAGATTCCCTTGAAGCGATGGTCTCTAGCAAGCTTTTGTCAAAGTGTCAAATCCAGATTTTGACCGGGTCAGCAAGCAAATAGTGATTCAAACACATATAATAAAAAGAGGTACGAGTATGAGGTCTTAATTCTTACAACCTTGTATTTGTGCTGGGATCAAATAGGATACTAATTTGTGCGCTGGAAGTCACCCATCAAGAAGTGCTTGTTACAGATCGAAGTGGGGCATGTGTCCAAATAACGTCTTGACCAGCACGAGTCTTGCATCAAGAATCAGTTTTCCTACCGCGGGCCCTATCCGTCGCGCGGGGTTGTCTTGATAATTAAGATAATAAAATCGGACAAGAGCTTTGGGCGTTTAGTGACTACACCTCATTTATCCCCAAGGATACGATCCATGTTACCCTACTGAACCTTACAGTCACTGGTGTTCAGTATAACACTTTACGGTCTCCTTGCTCTTAGCATCACCGGTGCTCGATCTCCATGATCCTAGGTACCTGTAGGGATGAAGATCGTGGACAAGATAAGAGACATCTCACAAAACAATTTTATTTTACACATATAGGATGTTATGTCAAAGACCTTCCATTGATCCGCTCAACAAATACCTCGGGTTGCAAGGCTCATGCTTCAACCCATACCTTACCGAACTTCTCACACATCAAGATCAGACCGCGAGAAGAAAACATTGAAGAACACATCTTAAGATTGATTGATTGCAAATATGTCTTACAATGGATGCCTTGTGCGATGCACGATTACAAGTATGAACTAGATGAGAGAGCAGTATGGTGGTGGTGATGGCTATGGAGATGGAAATGGCGGCGGCTAGGGTTTGTGGATGAAGATGATGATGAGGTTTTGGCTTCCGTGCTCATCGTTCTGTTGACATTTCGATGGGGTCCCCTTTATAAAAGTTGTACATGTGGACGACCTGCCTCAAAATACACACCGAACGGGCGCTCATACAGGCGCGTGCACCCGTATGGAACGCCGTCTTTTGTGCTGTCTTTGCGTAGATGTTTCCTGTTGATTCCTCCTTCTTCCATTTCCTCCTTTCCATTCCCACACGTGATTTCTTCCCTTTTTAGCCCATTTCTTGTGGAAACACATCAAAGAGAGAATATGTGGATCTCTTTGCATTCATTAGCTATTAGTGGCAATATCGGAGCGAATATCTCTTTGAAATGAAATATCTCTGTTTAAACAAAGGTGAAATGAGTGTAAAAATATCACTCATCAGGAGGCAAGATAGAGCTTTCATCATTCTCAGATATAAGGATACCATACCAACAAGGACCGTTCGAGCACCAGTGTTGGGACCCCGATCCTAAGTCACACCGATCTAGCATATAACACATCATATAACTATGCAGCCTCACGCACGGTAACCCATGATTGCCGCCTTTAAAAGTTGTGTCTTTTAGCTCACGTATATGACTGTGATGCTAGCATCCATATGACAGAGAACCCGGGTCGAGATGACTAGTCATAAACCAAGGTGGCACAAACATACAGGGACATGCATACATAACCCAGCAACGCACATGTCGGTTAGCAGTAGTGTAACCAAGTCGTAGAAAAGCCACAAGGACTTTAGTAAACACAGTGTGACATTTCCCTATAGGGACACACCCAGGAGCAAAGAAGGATACATGTCGGTCAATCCAAGTGTTCCAGAGCAGTAGCGAATTACTAGGGCTTAGTGGAAGCACTAGGAGGCATTTCCCTGTATGGAAGGCTACCAAAGGCAGATAACTAGGTGTTGAATCCACACATAGCAATGCATTTCAAACATACACACAATATGCACGATATGTGTGGATACAACATGGCATCACAACATAACTCTATGAATCAAAGTATTTATTTAAAAGGCTCCGAAGAGTCATACATAGCATGATACTACAAACATGGGTCTCATGACCCAACATACAAAGTCATACAAGCAACAAGCGGAAGCATAAACCTGTCTGAGTACAGACAGGTGAAAAGAAAGAAGGCTAGGAAGCCTGTCTATCTGCAAGACCCTCCATAAGAACCAGACCTCTGTCTGGGATTCCCAAGCTAATCGGTCAACATCGAACTCGTTGATGAAACCACTAGTGAAAATAACATCTCCTCTGCAAAAACATAAATTAAGCAACCATGAGTACAAAGATACTCAGCAAGACTTACATCAGAACTATCTACTTATGCATCCGTATCAACAATGGGGTCGTGGAGTTTAACTGTAGCAAGCCAGCTTTGACTCAGTGGCTATCCTGTACTATGACTACCAGTATTTTCTTTGGGGTGAGAGAGCGCACTTGAGTCCACATATTCACCATATCAATACAACACTATGGATCCTCTCCCGTCTCCCTACGAGAAGGCCATCCATAGAACTCACACTTATCTTGTGCATTTTAGAGTATCCATTTCAACCTGTCTATGAACAATGTAAGCTTCCAAGTAGTCCATATTCGCGGACGCGACTATTCGAGTAGGTGATTTACCCTGTGGGGTGTAATTCTTGACACACGCTCCCACCACTTACCACCGTATACATGCCATGTATCTCGGCAACCTTCAAGCGGAAGCCTGGCGAGGGTGTCGGCCACAACCTGGCTAACCAAGCAAGACTCTAATCCAGGTTTATCGCTTATCTGAGAATTGACACATAACAGAAGTCCGGTCGAAGTTTCCATCACGGCCTCAAACGATGTGTGCAGGGTTCCCAAGCCCACCTCAATGGATGGAAATACACTTGGTACACCGTGCCACGGTGTCTCTACCACATCATAGCCCACCCCTAAGGTCAGCGCTACACACGGCCTCCAACCCATGTCCTACAAACACCAAAAACTAGTTGTGACTCCTGGATAGAGATGAAGGCGATTAATAAGTTGAGAGAGTCAATTAAGGATCCCAATGTGTGGTAGTAACTGTCTTGGATCACAAACATAGAACTCAGTTCCTGAGGATGATCCCAATGAGACAACCCACAATGTACTCCTACATGGCCTCTCATCGCTACCTTTACCAAATCGTGTTCACACACTTAGCTCTCACACAGTAGGACATGAACACAACCATTCCAATTCATCGCCCAGATGGATCAGACTAGACACCACTCACTACAAAAAAAGACACATCCGTGACATTATGGCCCGAACAAAAAAAATGTCATGGTTATGACACTTCTATGACGATAATTGTGACAAAACAGGTATCATCATTGATGTGATGGGCTCCTGCTTCTATGATAGAAAATCATGACAGAAAATGGGCTTTTCGTCTTGGGCCGGTCGAAGACGCACCTGCATGACATTCTTTGGGCCGTCCATGACGTAAAAAATTGTGGTACAAGTGAGGGCGAGGAAAATATCAGGGAGTTCTCGGTTACGGTGGGTGGTCGGGGCCGAGCGATGCAGTGTGGTTTGCGTGTTTCCTTCGTACGTGTGTGTGTGCGAGGCGCTCGCTAACTGAACCCTTGCGAGGTGTTCACTTACTGAACCCAAGCGATTGCACTAGCTAGCTACGTACTGAACACGAGCGATCGGTACCACTACGTACTGAAGCCGATCGATCGATCCCTTCACTGCTAACTGAACCCGAGCGATTCCTTCACTACTAACTGAAGCCGCCTGATTCCTTCGCTACTAACTGAATCCGATCGATCCTTCTCGCTGCTCACTGAAGCCGATCGAGCCCCCGTGTGAGATGTAGCCAGCCGGTGTGTTGGGTTGCATCTGGATGAACAGTGCCCGTTGTTGCCGCGAGCATGATACGTAGAAACGAGTCGAGACATGTGGTGAGTCCAACCGGTTGGTTGGCTGTGGATGAACATTTCCCGTTGCTGCCGCTCGCTCGTACGTATGTACGCCCCACCCCAGCCGGTGGGGGTTGGATGAACAGGACCCCGTGGTAGTAGGCGGTTGCCGCTGGATGAACAGGACCCCGAGGAGGCCGCCACACCCCAACCGGTTGGGGGTGGATGAACATGACGCCGTGGAGGCTCTATGAACAATAGCTGGTGGAGCCTCGAGGTTGATGGTGGATGAACAGTACCCCGTGGAGACTGGAGCGAGAGGTAGTAGACGGTGGATGAACAATAGCCTGTGGAGTCCCGTTTTGCGGTATGCCACACCCCTCCCGATGAACAGGACCCGTTTCGACCGTAGCCACTCCAACAGAAGTCTGTTTTCTCTGTTTTGCGGTACACCAAATCCCTCCCGATCAAAAGGACCCCGTTTCGACCGTAGGCCCCCGAACAGAAGTCATGTTCCTCCGTTTTGCGCTACGGCAGACCCCTCCTGATGAACAGGATCCCATTTCGACCGTAGGCGGTCGAACAGAAGGCCATTTCCTCCGTTCTGCGGTACGCCAGCCCCTGTTTCGGCTGTTCCGTCCAAGCCAGTTGGCTCCCGATGAACATGACGCATCCCGATGCCTCCCGATGAACATGACGTTGTTTCTCCATTCCGACCCAGCCGGTTGGCTGCTGATGAACAGGACGCCGTTGTTGTTGTCCGTTGCCTCTCCATGAACACGAGCCCTGGCCGTACGTATGCGCGAGTACGCATTCGAGACCCCTCCTGTATGTATGTAAGTGGCTGTATTTTTTGCCCTGTGGTTGTACCTATGTGTACACGGTTTAGACGGGACTGCCTGAACTGCTGTGTCAGGGGCTTTACTACGACAAATGTGCTACTTGTGAGCTACGTTGGGATTTCCACGAAGAGGAGAGGATGATGCAGTACACTAGAGATAAGTATTTCCCTCAGTTATGAAACCAAGGTTATTAATCCAATAGGAGAACCAAGCAAAACTATGTAAACAGCACCTGCACACAAACAACAAATACTTGCAACCCAACGTGTAGAGGGGTTGTCAATCCCTCAACGGTTATGAGCAAGATTAAATTGTATAGGTTTTGATAGATAGATCTGACAAAAAAAATGCAGCAAGGTATTTTTAGTTATAATATATGATAGGAAATAGACACGGGGGCCATAGTTTCCACTAGAGGCTTCTCTTAAGAAAATAGAATATGGTGGGTAAACAAATTACAGTTGGGCAACTGACAGAAAAGCAAATAATTATGACGATATCCAAGGTAATGTTCATGTATATAGGCATCACATCCAAGATTAGTAGACCAAAACAATTCTGCATCTACTAGTATTACTCCACACATCGACCGCTATCCAGCATGCATCTAGTGTATTAAGTTCATGGGAAAACGGAGTAATGCTTTAAGCAAGATGACATGATGTAGACAAGATAAACTCACGTATGAAATAAATCCCATCTTGTTACCCTTAATAGCAATGATACATGTGTGTCATGTCTCTTTCTGTCATTGAGATTGAGCACCGCAAGATCGAACCCATCACAAAGCACCTCTTCCCATGGCAAGATAAATCAATCTAGTTGGCCAAACCAAACCAATAAATCGGAGAAGAAATACGAGGCTATAACAATCATGCATAAAAGAGTTCAGAGAAAACTCAAATAATATTCATGGATAGATCTGATCATAAACTCACAATTCATCGGATCCCAACAAACACACCGCAAAAAAGAATTACATCGGATAGAACTCCAAGAACATCAAGGAGAACATTGTATTGAAGATCAAAAAGAGAGAAGAAGCCATCTAGCTACTAACTATGGACCCATAGGTCCGTCGTAAACTACTCACGCATCATCGGAGGGGCAGCAAGGATGATGAAGAACCACTCCGTGATTGTTTCCCCCTCCGGCAGAGTGCCGAAAAAGGCCTCTAGATGGGATCTCGTAGTTCTGGAACTTGCGGGAGCGAAAAAAGTATTTTGTGGACTCCCTGGTAGGTTTCCTGATTTTGGAGTATTTATAGAGGCGGAGTTAGGTCAAACGGAGGCTTGTGGGCCCCACTATGTTCCAGGGTGCGTCCCAAGCCCCTGGAGCACCCTGGTGCCTAGTGGGCCACTCCTTCGTCTTCTCATTCCCTCCCGAATCTTGTAGGGTCTCTTATTGCCAGAAAAAAAAACTCCAAAAAGTTTCATGGCATTTGGACTTCATTTGGTACTGATATTCTGCAAAGTCAAAAACAAGCAAAAAACAACAACTGGCACTGGGCACTAAGTTAATAGGTTAGTCCCAAAAAATGACATAAAGTTGCTTGTAAATGTATACAAAGCATCCACGATTGATAATATAATAGCATGGAACAATAAAAAAATATAGATACGTTGGAGACGTATCAAGCATCCCCAAGCTTAATTCTTGCTCGTCCTCGAGTAGGTAAATGATAAAAACCAAATTTTTGATGTGGAATGCTACCTATCATATTCATCATATATTCTTTTCTTTGTAGCATGGATATTTGGACTTGAATGATTCAAAACAATAGTCTATAATTTGCCATGAAAACATCAATACTCAAGCATATCAACAAGCATCTATGTCTTTCAAAATATCAACGCTAAAAAAAGTTATCCCTAGTCCATTATGCTCAATCATTGATTCATTCATGAGACACACTCAAATATTAGCTACATCCAATACACAAGTATGACAATAGTGTTCCCTAGTCGGTGCTTTGTAAGAGAAGATGGAGACTCAACATAAAAATAAAAATTGCATAAAAGTAAATAGATAGGCCCTTCACAGAGGGAAGCGGAGATTTGTAGAGGAGCCAGAGCTCATATCTTAAATTGAGCGATAAAATTGTTTTGAGAGGCATGCTTTTCCTGTCAACGAAAACGACTGAGAATTCCCAATATCTTCCATGCTAGGAAAATTATAGGCGGTTCCCAAATAGAAAGTAAAGTTTATTTCCTTTCCACCATTCTTTCACAATCCATGGCTAGCCGTATCCATGGGTGCCTTCCATACCAACACCTTCGAAGGAATTTATTATCATAGTATTTTTTTTTCATTTCGGGACTGGGCATCCCTATTACCTGCCACACTCTCATGCAATGACAAGTGAATAAACACTCACCATGAGAATAAAATACCTAGCATGGAAAATATTGACCATCCCCTGCCGCTTCATGAGCGGTACGGGCACACAAAACGGAAATTAATTTTCAAAATTAGAGTTGGCACATGCAAATTTACTTAGAACGGCATGAAAATACCGCATATAGGTAGGTATGGTGGACTCATATGGCACAACTTTGGGTTTAAGGAGTTGGATGCACAAGCAACATTCCCGCTTAGTACAAGTGAAGGCTAGCAAATAGATTTGAGAAGCAACCAACAAAAAAAAAGGTCATAAACATGCATTGAACATAAATAACACTGAATAATGCACCACAAGTAGGATATAATTTCATTGCATAACTATTGACTTTATGTGCATGCATAGGGAATCACAAACCTTAACACCAATATTCTTACTAAACCATAATTACCCACCAACATGACTCACATATCACTATCTCCATATCGCAAAACTATTTCAAGGAATCCAGTTTATAAAACCCAATGATCTTCATGAAAGGTTTTGTTATACCCCCCTTGGATATCTATCACTTTGGGACCAAATTCATACCTTATGCAAATTACCATTGCTATTATGAACTCTTAAAAATATCTAAGTGAAGCATGAGAGCACATTTCTTTAAAAAAAATCAACTCTCAAAAAGATATAAGTGAAGCATGAGAGCACATTAGTTTAAAAAAATTGAACACTCAAAATAATATAAGTGAAGCATGAGAGCATATTTCTTTAAAATTTACTAACTCTAAAAATAATATAAGTGAATAATGAGAGCATATTTCTTTATAATATAACCACCGCCATGCTAAAAAAGATATAAGTGAAGTACTAGAGCAACTGCCTAGCTCAAAAGATTTGAGTGAAGCACATAGAGTATTCTAGCAAATAATGATATGCGTGTGGCTCTGTCAAACAAGTGTGTTCAGCAAAGATGATCATGACAAACTAAAAAGCAAACAAAGCAAAGACTCATATCATACAAGACACTCCAAGCAAAACTCATGATATGTGACAAATAAAAATATAGCTCCAAGTAAAATTACCGATGGTCGTTAGAAGAAAGAGGGGATGCCTTCCGGGGCATCCCCAAGCTTAGTTGCTTGGGAGTCCTTGAATATTACCTTCGGGTGCCTCAGGCATCCCCAAGCTTAGGCTCTTGCCACTCCTTATTCCTTCATCCATTGTGATCTCACCCAAAACTTTGAAAACTTCAATCACACAAAACTTAAAAAAACCTCATGAGATCCGTTAGTATAATAAAGCAAATCACTACTTTAAGTACTATTGCAAACCCATTCATATTTTGTTATTGCATTATACCTACTGTATTCTAACTTTACCATGGCTTATACCCCCCGATACAATCCATAGATTCATCAAAATAAGCACACAATGCAACAAAAAACAGAATCTATCAAAAACAGAACAGTCTGTAGTAATCTGAACATTAACTATACTTCTATAACTCCAAAAATGCTGAAAAATTATGACAACGTGGGAAATTTGTATATCAATCATGTGTAAATTATTCAGAATTTTTCGTTTCTCCAGTGATTTTTAACAATTCTGCTACTGGATGTAAAAGTTTTGTTTTTGCATAGAATCAAAGCAACTACCAACCAAATCATCCCAAAGGCTTTACTTGGTACAAACACTAATTAAAACACTAGAACACAATCATAACAGTAGAATAATTGTATATTTATTGAAAAACAGAAAAGAAAACAAAAAAAATTAAAAGATAACTATTGGGTTGCCTCCCAACTAGCGCTATTGTTTTACGCCCTTAGCTAGGCATAATGCATAGTTTCAAGTGTTGTCATCTTTGGTTTTGGTTCCATAGGTGGCCCTCATGATTGATTCATATGGTGGATTAATTCTAGTTCTAGGGAAGTGTTCCATGCCATTCTTTAACAGAAACTAAAATTTAATATTACCTTCTTTCATGTCAATAACGACACCTATAGTTCGTAAAAACGGTCTACCAAGTATGATAGGACAAAACGGATTGCAACCAATATAAAGTACAATAAAATCAGCGGGCACATAGTTCCTATTTGCAAGAATAAGAGCATCATTAATTCTACCCAAAGGCTTTTTAATAGTAGAATCCGCCAAGTGCAAATTAAGAGAACATTCATCCATATTGGTAAAACCTAGCACATCACACAGAGATTTTGGAATTGTGGAAACACTAGCACCCAAATCACATAATGCATTGCATTCATAATTTTTAATCTTAACTTTAATGGTGGATTTCCATTAATCATATAATTTTCTAGGAATTGAAATATCTAATTCTAACTTTTCTTCTAAGGCTTTCATCATCGCTTCCACAATATGTTTAGTAAAAGCTTTGTTTTGTTCATAGGCATTGGGTGAATTTAGCATGGATTGCAACAAAGAAATACACTCAATCAAAGAGCAACTATCATAATTAAAATCTTTGTAATCCAAGAGAGTGGGCACATCACTAGTTAAAGTTTTTACCTCACCAAACTCACTTTTAGCAATTTTTTCATCAAGATTATCACCCTCCAAATTATGGGGACACCTTCTAACTAAAGTGAACTCTTCTTCAGCCCCCTTATAATAAATTTTAACATTACTAAACAAGGAATCAATAGAATAAACACCAATCATTTTAACTTCTTCATCATTACTACGAAAGAAATTAGGAGGAATTGCTTTTTCTTAAAATTACCTTTTAGCTCTAAGCATGGCGGTTCTTTTATTACTTTCATCCATAGAGACATATAAAGCTTTAATTGATTCATTAATATCAATCTTTGGTGGCAAAATTTTAGTTTTAAGATTTTCCACATCATGAATAATTATATCGATGCTCCTAGACATATCATCAAGTTTACTCATATTTTCTTCTATCGTAGTGTTGAAAACTTTTTGAGCATTGATAAATTCTTTAATATTAATTTCAAGATCAGAGGGCATCCTATCATTACTATTATAATAATTACCATAGAAATTACCATAATTATTAGAGGAATTTCCAGGAAACGGCCTAGGATTAAAATTACCTCTATAAGCATTACTATTAAAATTATTTCGCGAGACAAAATTCACATTTACGGGATCATTATTTTGCTCAATCAATGTGGACAAAGGCACATCATTAGGATCAATAGGAGCATTTTTACTAGCAACCAATTTCATAAGTGCATCAACTTTATCCCTCAAAGTACAAATCTCTTCAACAAAATTCACCTTTTTGCTAGTAGGAGCTCTTTCAGTATGCCATTGTGAATAATTTACCGTAATATGATCAAGCAATTTAGTAGCTTCACCCAATGTAATTTCCATAAAACTACCACCCGCGCTGGAATCTAAAAGATTTCTAGAAACAAAATTCAATCCAGCATAAATTTTTTGTATGATCATCCACAAATTTAAACCATGAGTAGGGCAATTTCTTATCATCAATTTCATTCTTTTCCAAGATTGGGAAAAATGTTCATGCTCAAGTTGTTTGAAATTCATAATTTGATTTCTAAGGGAAATAATTTTCGCGGGAGGAAAATACTTAGTAACGAAAGAATCTTTGCACTTATCTCAAGAATCAGTACTATTTCATGGCAAAGAAGAAAACCATTTTTTTGCACGATCCTGCAAAGAGAACGGGAATCATTTTAATTTCACAATATCATTGTCCACATCCTTTTTCTTTTGCATATCACACATTTCTATGAAAGTGTTTATATGGGATGCGGCATACTCATTAGGACTACAGAAAAATTGTTCTTTCATAACAAGATTCAACAAAGCGGCATTAATATCATAAGACTCCGCACTAGCGGTGGGAGGAGCAATCGGAGTAGTAATAAAATCATTATTATTAGTATTAGAAAAATCACACAATTTTGTATTTTCTTGAGACATCGTGACTATGCAAACAAGATAACGAGCAAGCAAAGAAGCAAACAAGAAAAAGGCAAACGGAAAATATATTTGTATTTTTGTAAAAACTTTTTAGAAGTGAGCGAGATGAAAACGAGAGGCAAATGGCAAATAATGTAAATGCAAGGAGATGGAAGTTTATGCATAGGTACTTGATAGATGTTGATGATGTCTCCCTAGCAACGGCACCAGAAATTCTTCCCACTACTTGTGAGCTGCGTTGGGATTTCCCCGAAGAGGAGAGGATGATGCAGTACAGTAGAGATAAGTATTTCCCTCAGTTATGAAACCAAGGTAATCAATCCAGTAGGAGAGCAAGCAACACTATGTAAATAGAACCTGCACACAAACAACAAATAATTGCAACCCAACGCGTAGAGGGGTTGTCAATCCCTCAACGGTTATGAGCAAGATTAAATTGTATAGGTTTTGATAGATAGATCTGACAAAAATACAAAATAAAATAAATAAAAGAAAATTGCAGCAAGGTATTTTTAGTTTTAATATATGATAGGAAATAGACCCGGGGGCCATAGTATTCACTAGAGGCTTCTCTCGAGAAAATAACATACGGTGGGTAAACAAATTACTGTTGGGAAATTGACAAAAAAGCAAATAATTATGACGATATCCAAGGCAATGATCATGTATATAGGCATCATGTCCAAGATTAGTAGACCGAAATGATTCTGCATCTACTACTATTACTCCAGACATCGACCGCTATCCAGCATGCATTTAGTGTATTAAGTTCATGGAAAAACGGAGTAATGCTTTAAGCAAGATGACATGATGTAGACAAGATAAACTCACGTATGAAATAAATCCCATCTTGTTACCATTAATAGCAATGATACAAGCATGTCATGTCTCTTTCTGTCACTGCGATTGAGCACCGCAAGATCGAACCCATCACAAAGCACCTCTTCCCATGGCAAGATAAATCAATCTAGTTGGCCAAACCAAACCAATAAATCGGAGAAGAAATACGAGGCTATAACAATCATGCATAAAATTGTTCAAAGAAAACTCAAATAATATTCATGGATAGATCTGATCATAAACTCACAATTCATCGGATCCCAACAAACACACCGCAAAAAAGAATTACATCGGATAGAACTCCAAGAACATCAAGGAGAACATTGTATTGAAGATCAAAAAGAGAGAAGAAGCCATCTAGCTACTAACTATGGACCCATAGGTCCGTGGTAAACTACTCACGCATCATCGGAGGGGCAGCAAGGATGATGAAGAACCCCTCCCCCTCCGGCAGAGTGCCGGAAAAGGCCTCTAGATGGGATCTCGTGGTTCTGGAACTTGCGGCGGTGGAAAAAGTATTTCATGGACTTTCTGGTAGGTTTCCTGAGTTTAGAGTATTTATAGAGGCAGAGTTAGGTCAAACGGAAGCTTGTGGTCCCCACTATGTACCAGGGCGCCCCCAGGCCCTGGCATGCCCTGGTGCGCCCTGGTGCCTAGTGGGTCACTCCTTCGTGTTCTCATTCCCCCCCGAAGCTTCTAGGGTCTCTTATTGCTAGAAATAATCTCCAAAAAGTTTCGTGGCATTTGGATTTTGTTTGGTACTGATATTCGACAAAGTCAAAAACAAGCAAAAAATTGCAACTAGCACTGGGCATGAGGTTAATAGGTTAGTCCAAAAAAATGATATAAAGTTGGTTGTAAATGTATATAAAACATCCAAGAATGATAATATAATAGCATGGAACAATAAAAAATTATAGATATGTTGGAGACGTATCAACATGCCGTTGCTTGCTCGGCCATGGTTCATCGTTGCAGAGAGACCGATCGACCAGTATGTACGTACACGTTCATGACCAGACAGACAATCTTACGTATGCTTCGACCGGGTGGGTCCCAGCTATTAGGGAGGATAAGGAGGCACTTCCTTGCGTGCGAAGATATAGTTGGTGGGTCCCAGCTGTTAGGGGGAGGAATCATTTTTGTCGCACCTAATATGGAGGCACTTCCTTGCGTCCAAAGATGTAGCTGGTGGGTCCAGAAGTCAGCGTCACCGCGTACAGACGTCTTCTGATGGTTGTCATTCGTTGTCCACATTGACCACGCCGAGCCGAGAGCACCAAGGCGGTGGACTACGGTGAGGCCTAGGAAGGGAATGACGTGGAACCGGGGAAGACGCGACAGTGGGTTCCCACGCGGAGGAGAGTACGAGGGTTGACTGCTTTGGCTGCGGTGTGAGGTTGCCGTCGCTGGAGAATAACAGGAGGTGTGGGTGAGTAGAGGGATGGCATGGCCAGCGGTGGCAGCACAGCCGGCCACGAGAGGCAGGAGCAGGCGGTCCCGTTGGCCCTGGTTTCGGCGGCTGGAGCAAGAAGATCGGAGATTGAAGAAGCAATGTGGCCGTTGGATGTTAATCCAATGGTCACTGCTGCTAGAATAGTTTGTTGACTAAGTTAACAAAGCCCTGTGTACGTGTCAACTTAGTAGGCCCACAAGTCAGCCTCTGAATCAGGTGGGTCCAAGCTAGTAGGGGGAGGAATCATTTTTCTTGCGCGTAATAAGGAGGCACTTCCTTTCATGCAAAGATGTAGCTCGTGGGTTCCAGCTGTCATGGGGAGGAAACCTTTTTTCGCGTAATAAGAAGGAACTTCCTTGCGTGCGAAGATGGTAGATGGTGGGTCCAACCTGTCAGGGGGAGGAATCATTTATTCCCATGTAATAAAAAGGCACTAGCTTGCGTGCGAAGATGTAGCTGGTGGTTCCCAGCTGTCAGCCTCTCCACGTACTCCATGTTGGCTCTCGTTGTTGACCACGCATCGTCGAGCGCACCACCATTCATCGTCTTTATCAATGACGTGGAAATATCTTGAATGTTGTGCAAAGAAAATAGACAGACAACACAATAAGTTCTGCTAGCACATTAAGTTGACGTACACCCCTTTCTAAAAAAAATCATGTACAAAATGAGAACATGTCACAATCAAATGTATTAGCACAACAATGCTTCACACCGATAGCTCGGATTTAACTAGTATCTGAGAAGATTCGGTTGTTACCTGAAAATAGAGCACATCCAGGTAGCCAGCCCGGCCTCTTCTCCCAAATAAGCAGTGGCCTCCGCCGCGCGATGGAGTAGGCCCTGTGCCATCCATCGTTCCGAGCAACACGGGGAAAGTCTAACGTTGACTCCTGTAATGGACGTCGTCGACGGACCCTGGCACCAGCGGCGGTGGCAGGACTTTGATTGATGGATTGACCACCTCTTCGACATGCACGAACACTCGATATAGGTCATACGTAACATGGTCCACGGCCTTGGTGGCGACGAATAGTACAACCCCGTTCCTACACCAGTATCTCAACACCAATCACCTTCGCTATGGTGGACAACTTCTTCATCCATGACATAACCATTAGAGCCCAGCTGTCTGGAGGAACAAACATACTTATGAGCTCACCTCCTAGGTTGTTGATAAGCTCATTCATGGACTCGCTGTTCCAAGCTTGTCGAGGCATGCCGTGGAAGGTAAGCTTTGTTAAAAACTCAAGCTCAGAGGGCACCAAGCCCCATCCTGGGTGCCACCGATCAAAGCTCACCAGCGCACCATCGCAGAACAAATGGTGGGAAGATTCGAGAACACGACTGCAGTCGAAAGTTGTCCGGAACCTGACGAAGAAATCAGTCGGTGGCGGAGAAACTTCAATGAGCAAGTCACTTATTTGGATGTTGTGCGCAATGCCAAGAGCTTTGACAAGGTCGTCTGGCGAGATGGGAGGTTGGTCGCCATTGATGGTTACAATCAGCACATTGCCGGCAAACTGGTCATCAAGCGCCGCCAGGCCACTGTTGAGCGACAGCACGCAGCGCCCGAAGGCAGGACGGACCTCAGAATCTCAGGCTCGGAGATCTGCGTTGACCGGTGACATGATAGTGTGCTTGAATACAGGGAGTAGAGGAGGGGGGTTTGGGGGATCTGGAGTAGGAATTGAGATTCCAGAGGTGGGGGAGGGATGGGGGATGAAAAGGTAGCATCAATTTCGAACACGCGCCAATACGCTCTCGTCGCGCAAGCGCACGAAAACACCGGTGGCGCCCACATGTCGGCCTAAGAGTCCTTTTTATTTCTTTTTTGAGCACCCAACCTCAAAGTTCTCATAACTGGCCTATTTGGCATTGCGTTACTACTCGACCCATATTTAACGACACCTCACATTGGCCCAAAGCCCCAAAAAAGTGTACATCATCGAAAAGTCACTGAGCTCAAACTATAATTTGAAAAAAGGATATATACACTGAACACTGGAGAATGGTGATGCCCTCATTTATCCCATCAGCAGTTCAAAGCAATAAACAGTTCAAAACAACGATATATAAAACATGCAAACACTGACTAGTGACTATACTGGCATAAACAGCGAGACATGAAAGTTCATAACAAGTCTTGCTACACCACCAAAACGGACCCATCTGCAGCGCTCAGACTCTCATGATCCAGACGAGAATGACATTCTAAAGAGAGCCAACTATTACATAGTAAGACTGACATAGACGAGGATGACCCAATTACAAGGAGTCTGCATAACAAAAGTGAACACTACCCATCCAGAACAAGCAGCAATGACCGCAAGTCATTCGAAGAGGGATGATCCAGCACCATCATAACTTGCAGCCCCCCTTCAACCACCAGTGATTCAGAGACACCAAGACTCCACCCTTTCGACGCAACAACCCAATTACCTATCAACCTGAAGGTTTGAACCACATCACTGACTGTCGAAGTTGAGACATCCAAGGATCAAAGTCAATCCAGATGCCTTTCTCATTTTCACCTTCTTTTGGTTGCAGGATGTATCGTTGACAATCAGGGGCGTGTGATTCCGAAGTCCTAGGGTTCGCCGTGTAGACACAGTTTTCCCTAGCAAACACAGCCTCTCTGCCATCATGATTCTTGCCAAGGGTGATCTCCTGGTTAATTGGATAATTGAGTCTGAGAAACAGAGAGTGTGAACCAAGGCTCTTTACCCACCTCCAACTCAAAATCTTGAAGGCCCCAACAAGTTGGTATCCTGCTCATAGACATAACAGCCAATCTCCGGATACTCACGTATTTCATGTTGCTTGTACACAGTGGGGTTTTTGCAATAAAACTTCGCCGGCTCATGTGTGCGAATGATCATCAGTCTTTCACCATCGTCTGATCAAGTGAGGAACTAGTTGTGGTTCACTGTTTCCGGCAAAGGTGGTGTGATTACAAAGGGCAGTAATTGTAGGGACACTGCATCATATAAAAAAGGAGACAAAAAGGACAGAGACCAACATTGTTCAGAGTATGAGTAGTATAATGTAAGAAACAACATTGATCTGTCCTTGTTGGAACTGAGAGGAAAATACAAGGAAATGTATACAGGGGTCAAAAATATAGCAGTGCCATGCATGGTTATACTCATGTTATCTAGCAATCGATTCTTCACAGGAAAGTACCATGCCATGCATGTTATGTAGTCATGTTCTGTCCTCACAAATAAATTCTTCAGAGGAAACTAACACACCATGCATTGTTATATACTCATGTTCTGTGTGCAAAATTCTTGTGAGGATATTATTCTAGCCATTGATTGCTGAAGGGCGAATGTAGGTATGTAGACATGGTAAGCATTACAGGATTTCAATACTTCTAAATATTGAGTTTTCGATGTGCACATTTACTTCCCTAATGTATGGTTAGATGAAACCAACAGTGTTATGCATGTTTCTACATCATGAAAATGAGGAAACTAACATGGCTATTGATACACACTCATATTTAGTAGTACATAGATTACTATAAAGTTAGGAGAATATCCATATCTTCCTAACCGTTTGATTATTCAAGGGTGCAAATTGGCTGTAATAACATGGTCACAATCACATGATTTAACTACTTCCAAATATAGCTGATTACGACGTCTCTAATACATTGCCATTGTTCTACTCAAATTATGCTATAACAAGGTTATGCCAATCATCACAAAAGTTCAAACAATATCATGGCGTTCTCATTAAAATCAGACGAAAACAACTTACACACGCCGTTCCAGCAATACGTGGTGCCATCTGCTTTGTCGATCGCTTAGATGATGCCATTGTGTTCAATAGCGTCACATAAGTGTGTATCATCATTGACGATCAACTCCGAGGTGAGTTGTCTCCACCTAAAGAAGGCACCGGCGGAAATATAGGCGAGTGCACGGTCGAACAAGGCAATTAGCTTGAAGTCTGTGTAATGCGCAGATCGTGCAGGCACTTGGCAGATTACAATCTTCTGCAAAAGAAGGTTCTTCCAACTGATGTAGTAATTTAGATGACTTTGGCCACGACGATAAAACCTTGTATGATGCAAGGGAGGAAGGGTAATCTCATGGGAGGTTTGGAAGTTCACGAGCACCAACTTGTTCCAGCGTTCTTTGACGCCAGCCATCCAGTGGGAGTTCATGTTGACCATTAAATACCTGCGAAGAAGTTTCGGGTGATGATGATCAGATCGAAGTCGAGGGGCATGATGTACGGCGACCCACTACATACTTGCGAAGAAGCTTTGGCTGATGGAGGTTGGCTCGAAGTCAAGGGGCATGATCTGCACCTCTGTATCACGGTGAGCGCATATCGCAAGAGCAGATAGCAGCAAGCAGGGTGTCTTGAAAAGCTCAGGCCTCACTTCGGTGATGGCCGCGTGCATCCCCCTCGAGCATGCAGCCAGCCGCACGTCGCTCAACATATCCCTAGCGAACAACAGATGTCCAGGACGTCACTGGGGAGATCGCTCCAGTCGCGGCTCAAAGAGATGTTGTGTGGTATGGGTTCGGCCATGGTGGAGTTTGGAAGGTGGGGTTTTTTGGGGCTTGATTTACAAGGGAGAAGGCTATCGGTGCTGGGGGAGGCAAGCGAGGGAATAGTGGTACTGGGGGAGGTGAGCGAGGGAATAGTGGTACTGGGAGAGGCGAGCGAGGCGAGGGTAGGCGGGGGCATCATGAGATCAGGAAGAGTGACCTCGGGATCTCCGACGAGATGGAGATCGATATGGAGACGGAGTGGTGCTATGGGAGAGGGAGACAAGGCGAGGCATGCTATACAGCGGCGGTGACAGTGACTTCATAGGTTGAGGCTAACTTTGGTAACCCGAACACGCCGCCTGGACTAGTGTTACCTCAGGCGCAGGGTCTTGTCACTTCACTGTGAGGACCAGATGAATAATATTTTGACCAACAAGTGTACTACAGTTGTACTACTACTAGTAGTAACATATGGAGTAGTACTGTATAGCAGAAAAAGGTCGTGCTAGCATGCCTCTGGGTTCACTTCATCCTCCAGGTAGCATCCGTATTGAGAGCAGAACCAAATTCTCATGCATCTGGAAGCGCGAAGAAGGGCTTTTTATTTTTTTAGGATAACCGCATATTCCTTAACCAGAAACGGTTGTGTCTTGCACGCATGCGCCAATATCCATCCGAACCAGCTACGACACATTTTTTTGAGCAAAGAGATTGATATGTTTGTATACGTCTTACTCCTCAGTACGCTACCCGCATAGCCTTTTCATTTTGCAGGTTGGTCTACCTAGTTGTCTAATAAACTGCCTGCATGCCACTTCTCCCATTTACTTCTCCATCGTGAACCAATTTTCCTCGGCTTCTTCACCTCTCCTTCATTTGCATTCAAACCCACTGGATTCACATTGTTTTAACCTCTTCAGATACTCCTGGAGTAATTCCGAAGTCCCTTTAAATAATCACCTTCTTCCAGTTAGACTAGCCACCTAATCCTAATACTCCAAACCATAACCCTCTGGTCCAGCGGTTCCAAATGGCGAAAGAGATCCCTGTGCAGAGTTCGAGCGTCAAACATGTCCTCAGCAAAGGCTCATTGAGTATAGCTGCCACCGCAGCAACCACCCAAGGGTTGTTCGGGAGTGGATCAACAATGTATCCAACTCCCTCGAAAAGGTGGAGATGAAGGTCATCGGTCTCGACACAAAGTACACGGAGCGTGCCACTGGGAAGATCCAACGCGCTGCCGTCCTTCAGTTGTGCCTCGAAGATGAAGTTTTGGAGTATCACATCATACACACGCCCTCCATACCAGGTGAGCTCCACGATTTCATGTCTCGGGAGGACATATACTTCTGTGGGGCAGCCATCAAAGGGGACAAACAAAAGCTGGCATTGTATAATCTTGATTTGAAAAACATCGTTGACCTAGAAACCAAAATTCTTGTAGACGATTGTGATAAATCAACACAATCCCTATTCGACATAGCAAATTCTGTGCTCGGAACAAATCTTGAGAAGGGTGACGAGACGCTGGGATTAAGGTCGTCTAGATGGGAGAATTATCCCTTGACCTACGAGCAGATAAAATATGCTGCCCTCGATGCTCGTGTGAGTTTCGACATAGCTGCAAGGTCGAAAGAGCTTGTAGCGAAGCTGTCTCCCATAGAAAATGAAGAAGAAGAAGAACTATTTCGCTGGTGTGCATGTCTTTGGAACAAGTGTAGTAGCGTAGGTCCGCTTGAATATAATGAACTATTTATCCACCTAGTTTTCTCTACTACTCATTGCAGTGATCGGTATGCAATGCACGTGTCAGTAGACATGACAGCTTGTCCATGGAAGATGAACTATAGTGACCATCACGTTTCTGCCACTGCCACACGCGATTCCCACGACACCCCTCCAACCCACGACACCACGTCCCCCGACGTGCGCCTCCCCCCTCTCGGCCCCACCTCCCCTCTGCCTTTGTGCACATGCCATGTGGGCCACCCGAACTAGGGTGACCATCAAGTTTCTACCACAGCCACACGTGATTACCACGACGCCGCTCGAACCCACGACACCACATCCCCCAACCTACTCCTCACCCCTCTCGGCCCCACCGACCCTCTGCCTTTGTGATCATGACATGTGGGCCAACCACCAGTTGGGTCCACAAGTCATGGACTCAAAGGCAGGTGTAGTAAGGCGCTGAAGCTTAGTCCCGTGGGCCCCGAGAGGGAAATGTAACTCCTGCGCCAGACCTTGTGGTGCTACCGCTGCACGAGCTTGTGCCAAACTCGAGATTTGTTTCTTACTACTACCAATGTGCCAGCCCGTGCATTGCAATGGATCAAAAGTAGTAGAATAATACCTTTTCACAAACTTGAAATATAAACAATCTAGTTTTGATATACATATATTAGTAAAAGTAAATTATGCTTCACTCAAAATATATTCCTCGGGCTGTTTTGATGAGGTGAGGGACGGGTGTGGCTAGTTTCAAGAAAATAATATGTTTATAAAAATTGGACCATATTTTTTTCTAACATTTTGCAGCGTTGCACGGCATCCGGTGCACCTAAGCGTCTGAACAAAATTGGAGTGCTCTCTAAAGATATTTACATGCTCCCATTTATTGGAGTGCACTCTAAACACATTATCTATTTATTTTTCTCTAGCCTTTTCTAGCCATGCAACCATGCCACATAATCTAGTCATGCATGCAATCCATAAATTGCAATATACTTGTGTTACTCTCCAGCATGCAATGCTGCCACATCATCTATTCATGTTTGTTAGACATAGGTTATTTTTTGCATTAGTCTTGATCCTTCACATTTTAGTAGAGGCATGGTTAATCCAAATATTAATGTTCCATACAACTAAACTCCAAAGGTCAGCTAGAGCCGAGGTAGAGGACGTACGATGGGGGCGGTGGAGGCGTCTTCGTAGGAGGAGGAGAGCTCGAAGGATAATCTTGCACGTCCGCCGCCACCTGCATATCGGCGCGGGACTCCTCGAGCACCCACTGGAGCTCACGCTCCTCCAGGGCGCGGCGGAGTCATGGGATTTTCCTAAACCACGATGGGCACCATGCAGTAATCCTCGTAGCCAGGGGTGTGGTGCTCGCGTCCCGACTCTTGAGGTACTGTCTGGAGCACGCGCTCAACCACCTCGTGAGCCGCGAGGATGCCATGCTCGCGACCGTGATGTTGGAGCACACGCTCTTGCGCCTGAGTGGCGAGGATGCGATGTTCATGGGCCTGCTGCCAGAGCACGCGCTCGTCCACGTCGAGAGCGGCGAGGATGCGATATTCGCGGGCGTTCTCTCATCCACGTCGAGAGCAGCGAGGATGCGATGCTCACGGTCATGCTGCTGAAGAACGCGCTTGTCCACATTGTGAGCGGCGAGGATGCGATGCACCTCCCCGTGACCGACCAGGGCATGCTGCTGGAGCACAGCTACTCCTCGTGGCCGACGAGGGTGAACCACTAGATCACACTGTCCTCCGCATGGCCAGTGAGCGTTGAGGGCGTGCTCCACCTCGGCGATGTCGGAGACTCCGTCCTCTTCCCAAGCCACGGTGCTGTCCACTTCGGCAACGGCTGCATGCTCCAGTGGGTGTTGTGTCTGTATGGGAGCTTCAAGCTATAGTACAGTGTGGGCGGGGGTTGACCTTTTCGTGGTTTCACATGGTCTGAGGAGAAAAATAGAATCTCAAGTAGCACAATATGTTGGAACGTGTCAGAGGAAGGCTGGAAGGAGTAGTATAACAAACACCACATGTGCACCATATTTTGAGAAGGGTTTAATGTAATTACTGTGAACTGGGTCTGTGTGGATGTACGAGTAGTACATCCATATCAATGACATTCATGCACGCAACAAACATTTGTGTGCATGATTTCACCCTATTTTCATACTTTGTTTGGGAGTGGATTTGATTTCTGTAATTGGAGCTCATTTTTGTAATTGGTTTCAATTTAGACTATGCATGTATTACTACGAGAGATAGATATTGATAGAATATTTGTGTGACAAAGAGGAGGGGGGCAGCGATACCTAACGAGAGAGGGGCATATGCGTATTTGAAAGACGATGTGTGTCACAGAGAGAGGAGTGTCCGAAAAGGAGAGAGGGGGTGTGTGCGTGTGTGTGTTAGAGAGAGAGAGGGGTGCGTGTAACATCGGGATCGACAAGGTTACGAGGTTGGGGATATTGGGAGAGCGATAGTGTGTGTGCGATGAAGGGACACACAGACAATGTCTGTTTGCCTGTGAGAAAGCTAGATAGACCTTGACAACACGGCTGGCTAGGGGGTGTAAGGTTATGTGTGGTCGATAGAGATAGTAGAGAGAGATGAATGCTTGTTTTTTGCAGGGAGACCTAACTACATAGATGGGGGTAGCAAGAAGAAGAGAATGGTGGTGTGCCTTTTTTTCATGGGATGGGAGAGAGACCAAGAGACACGCATCATGTGGAGAGGTGTGTGTGTTTCTAGAGAGAGAGAGGGAGGCGTGGACCTGGATAATGAGATGGGTGCCCATGTGTATGATATAGGGAAGGAATTGTATAGGTGGTAGTCTTGTGATGGCGACCCAAACTTTCAATGAGAGTGGGGATAAGTATCGATTTGGTGGATTTTGATGTTGATGATCTAGCTATATCGTACCTGGTGATACAAATCGATAATCATTACTAAACCAATCTTCGATGGTCGATGATCTTGTCGTATGCATAGAATCAGTCTGAATAATGAGATCGAGTTCCTCCAAGCAACCGAAGAACCAGCTAGAACTAAGATAATGCAATCTTAATTGCCAATATGAATTAATTAAGGATAATGGTGGGGTTGCTGGTATAGGATCTGAACAAGGCGGTAGTCCTACACAGCCCGCAAATGTAAATTATAGCGAAGCAAAACAATGTGTACACAAAAACGCGAGTTTTAACCTAGAAAAAAAGTAGTAGCTTTATCTATATCTATAGACAATATTACTATATTTTCTATTTGTATAGTTATATCTATATCTATTCCACTCCCTCCGTTTGTAATTTACTCCGCACATAGCTTTGACTGCAGCCAAATTTTATAAACCTTGAACAAATTTGGTGAAAACAATATGAACATTTACACTAACAAATTTACATGATGTGGAAACAAAAGCAATGATGAATCAAATGATATATAACTGGTGGTGTATATGTTAATACATTTTCCTACAAAATTGTTGAAAGTATACAAAGTTTGACTTTAGAGAAACCCAATATGCGGTATTATGTATTATATATTCTATATTCATTATTTTTATGCAGTCAATGCGTGTATTTGCACGTACACAATATAAACTATTGATTGATGTTGATCCAATGGTCCTGGTGGTTGCGATTCGGATATACTATAACCTAATTGTACCCACACATGTTCTTCTCGAACGAGCAGCACGACAGTGTGATCGATCCACACAAGAAGCTCTCAACAAGACCTCCAGGTGTGCCACGTGGCTTCATGGGTGCCCCCCAAATCATATTATTCATACTACTTCGACTGGAAAAAAGATAAATCACCCAAAACAAGATCTTCCCATTTTTTGTTCCTACGATGCTGTGTCGTGCACGTACCTAGTTGTATAGTGGTAGTAGTAGTAGTAGTAGTACAAACTACGTAGTAGGAGTAGTACGGAGTGCTCCTACTCTATCAACGAGTCCCATCTAATACCAAATTTCTTGGCTTCCGTGCTACATCTAGATCTTCCCCTCCTCATTTCTATTTTCCAACGCGACGGGCGGGGTGCGGTTTGCCGATAGTCGGTTTGCTCAACTGTGGTCCCACATGAAAGTGAAAATGCTAGGCAACACGCCTTCCCTAGCTATGTGGCGTGCCGGACGGACCATGGAGTACTCCCAATTCCCGAGCATGTGGGGGTGCGACGCGAACGCGGCATGCCTTTTCCTTTTAAACATGTATAAATTATAACATTTGGTTCTGCTCCTTGGCGCGATCGATAGATAGAAATAACGATTGGAAATGCTAGGGCGAGACTTTTCCCGCCCGATAAGTGGGGTAGTAGCTAGGTTGGCGCATCGTCGGTTTGGTCACATGCGGTCCCACATGTTGTAGTGATATACAGCTTAGCCAATGCACGTTGATCGAGGGGGGGGGGCGGAACGACAGTGTGGTATGCGACGCGAATGGGACATGCTTCATGTACGTGTTCCAGTTTCTCGTTTTGAACTTGTGAACATGACAAGCGTGTTGCACGAGTAGTTTTGAATTTACAAGTTCGGTCTCAGTTTGAATTTACGAGTAGTTCGTAGGTCGGGTCAAGCATCGTACGTAAATTACAAAGTTGATGCAAAAGGTAAGCACAACGTTCGTCCTGGTTAGTTGGTCCCCTTCGTGTGTTGACGGAGGGAGTACTAGTTACAGTGATGCATATAATTTACGCCAAATGTGAGCAAAGGGATCACACATGTCTTTATTGACTAGAACGAGAATGCATTAGTACAATAAGAATTAAGGCCACGACGATGTCACACCCTGATTTTTGGCCCTTTCTTTTTCTTTTGTTTTTCTTTGGATTTTTGCTTTGAATTGCTTTTCTGTGGCTCTGTGGTCTAGAAACTTGGGAAGATCATCTCTTCTCAGTCTCCAAAGTGGCTTGTCATCCTCAAAACCATCCCAAGATCATGTCATTTCCATCTTGGACCAATCCTAATATTCTTTTTCTTGGGAATATTCCTTTTTCTATTAAAGGAATAACTCTGTTTGCCTTAGGTTGTGAAGCAACCTATATTTCTGTCTTCCACAAACTTCCCAAATAATTCTCATAAATTGTTTGGATCATATATGCCCAAAATATGTCCAAATTTCCTTGCCTAGCCAAAAAATAATTCATCAATATTCATTCTTTAATTCTGTCCAGTGTGGCTTTTTGTGAAGGAAGTGCCACCTATATTTTCTTGACTGCTCCCAAACATTTTGGGCATTCTCTCTTATCCAAATAACTGTCACATGACAAAATTCAACTCCATTTGCCTAGTGAATATTCGTCAGCAATTTTTCAAAGTTTCTGTTCAAACAGAGACCTTGTGAAGGAAGGACAAGCTAGGCATATCCAAATGAGTTGAAATTTTGTCACATCCTCCATATGCTCAAATAATAACTCTAACCAAAATTTGAGCTTCATCCATCACTCCATGTGAGCTCATCATCAAATCTTGGTTTCTGGTTAGATTTTTAGTTTGTGAAGGAACTATATTTTATATTACTTCATTATTGCTGAAAATTTACCAAGACATTCTCCTACCCATATAACTCATCTCCACCAAATTTGGGCTTATTTCCTCAAGCTAATATTCCTCCATAATTTTCTCGATATTCTGTCCAGAGAAGACCACTGTGAAGGAAGTACCATTTTGGCATGTTGAAAGTGCATTGTTGCACTAAATTGTTTTTGACATCTATGACAACTTCATTTGTGTTTCTAACCACATGCTCTAGTGTAAACAACACTGATTATGTTAAAGTGAAGCATGGATGGTTATTCCCTCTCTAATTGAAAAAAGGAAAAGCGGAGTGCCCAAGAAAAGCGGAGTACCATAGTGTTTTTCTTGTTTCTTGAGTCTTTAGGGTAGCCGCACTATTAAGAGGGGGTGCATCATAAAAACATCTGGGGAATCAACTTACCTTCTCACATTGATATGAAAAATCTATCAATGTAAAGCTTTTGTTCAGGATGGAACTTCCGGGATGGCCGGAACTTCCGGGGACCGGAAGGTCCGGCAGGGGTCCGGGAAGCTTCCGAGGTACCCAGAGAAACTGCTCTTCTTGTACAATCTCTCTGTGTAGCCCGGAACCTCGCTGGCCCCTGGCCGGAACTTCCGTCCCCCGGAACTTCCGGGGCGGTCCGGGATCCGGAACATCCGTCCCCTGTTTCAACAGCTTCCGGGGTACTACAGAGTGGACGCAAACTCTCTCTGTGGCCCGGAACTTGGCCGGAACTTCTAGGGTCCGGAACCTCCGTGTGTGGCCGGAACTTCCGGGATACGCAGAAATCTGCCTCCAACGGCCAGATTCCATCCCCACCTATAAATAGTTTTCTTCTTCCTCACGATGAACTTGACGACTCCATTTCTCTCACCTCCATTTTCAGACCTCGATTTCTTGGAGATCTCCCTCCCTAGCCACCCAAAGCTCTTGATCTTTTGGGAAGCAAAGGAGAAGTGCTCGATCTACACATTCACCAAAGCGAAAGTTGATTCCCCCCTTGTTTTTGTGGTTCATCTTGTTACTCTTGGAGGTTGGAGACTCCTAGGCGGTAGGAGTGCTCCGGCGAGGAATCGACCATTGTGATTACCCCCGAAAAGTTTGTGACGGTTTGGAGACCACCCCAAGGTCTACCACTAGTGGTTGAGAAACGCCTTCGTGGTGTTGTCTCAAAGGGAGAATAGGGTGAGCCTTCGTGGCGTTGGTGTGCCTTCGTGGTAACATCCACCTCTCTAACGGTGACATAGGTTCCCTCCAAGGAAGTGAACATTGGCATACATCCTCGTCTCTTGGAGTTGCGGTTATTCCTAACCCTAACTCTCTACTTGTGGTTATTTGTCTCTTAGTCTTTACTTATATCATATTGTGCTTGCTCACTCACTTACTTGTGTTACTTGTTTACCTTGCTTAGCTCTTATCATCATACTTGCAATTGTTAGGCTAAATTTCATATTCCGCATTATTGCCTAAAATTGCTAAGTAACAATTAAAATTTGTAATTGTACCTATTCACCCCCCCTCTAGGTCCATCTCGATCCTTTCAATTGGTATCAGAGCCTCGTGCTCTATTCTTGTGGCTTAACCGCCCTAGAGCGAGATGAACCCTGATGGGACTCCCCTTGTTGCAGATCCGAAGGATAAGGGCGAGGCTTCTACGGAAGTCAAGTCCTTTACTTCTGAGGATCTAGAATGGGCCCTTGCTAAGCAAAAGGAGGAGCATGATGCTTCTCTTGAGGCCTTGGTCCAAATGAGATTAGCCACATTAACCACGATGATTGCACCTCTTTCGGGTGTTGCGGCCTCGAGGCCAACTGTGCCTACTCCATCACTTGGCCAACAACCTCCTAGTAATGATCAGTCCAGTGTTCCTTTGCTTTATGCAAGACCTCAAATAGAGAAACCCAAGTATAATCCTCAAGGCAAACCTCCTTTACTTGATGACACTACCGATTTTGCTTTGTGGAGAGTTGCTATGCAGGATCATCTTTGATATGGAAATGATGAGATGTTGGATATCTTGGAGTATGGCTACAAAGTAGTTGACCCGAAGAATCTTACACCAAGAGAAATATATGACAAGAATCTCAATGACACAGCAACCATGTGCATAAGAAGAGGTATGACTGACAAGCAAAGGAGACCATACGTACACATCACGAGTGCCAAGGAATTATGGGATAGCATTGTAAGGACCAAGACCGGTACCTCAACTCTCCGGCTTGCTCAATATGAAATTGCCAAGGGTCAATTGCAAAACTTTTGTATGGAGAAAGGTGAATCCCCCAAGCAGCTCCTTGAGCGTCTCATGACTCTCACCGCCGACATCGAGTCTTGTGATTGTGACAAGACACAAGATGGATTCAACTTGACTAAGCGATTTCTCGTGGACAAGTTGCTTCATGCTCTTGCTCCATATCATCACCAAATGGTGTGGGACATAAGACAACACCATGGATTCAAGGAAATGACTCTGAATGACATCATATCCACTTTTCAACTATTTGAAGAGTCAAAGGCAAATGCTACAAAACATCTTGCCATGCATGGTACCTCAACATCAAAGATCAATCTTGCATTGAAGGCCAAGCATGTATGTGAAGAAGAGCAAAGTGAAGAAGAAGAAGATGATGATGATGAAGATGGTGATGAGATTGACTCCGATGAGAGCCCTTCATATGAAGACATTGCCCTCTTTGTCAAGAAGTTTAGCGCGGGAAAATTCAAGGGAAGATTCCAGAAGAAGAAAGTGAGAAAATGCTACAACTGTGAAGAAACCAACCACTTCTCCAACGATTGCCCTTATGAGAAGAGAGAAGATAAACCAAGGTTTCCCAAGACCTTTCCCAAGAAGAAGTTGCCAAATCCTTTGAACTCCAAGCTCAAGAAGAGAGATGGGAAAGCAATGGTTGCTCATGAAGAATCCGATCCGGATGATGTTAGTGGTGTTGCCGGAGTAGCTCAAGATTCTCAAAACACCTTGAGGCTAGTCAACAAGAGTGGTGATGTTGTCACCTACAACTACATGAAAGACTACAAGGGCAACGCTCACAAGTGCCTAATGGCAAAGGCCGTGGTAGAAGATGGAGAGGATCAACACTCTCCTGACAAGGTCAAGGTAGCCCCACGGTCAAACCCTCCTCTTTTCACTCCGTCTACTCCTTGTGATGAGTATCTTGATGCGGAGGATAATTATGATGATGATGATATAGATGATCTTATGCTTGCTAAACTACATAAAGTCATGTGCTCCCTCAAAGGAAAGAAGCTCACTATGTTTCGTATGCTTATGGAGATGGTGAGTAAGCACACCATCACCATTAAGGAACTCGAAACCCTCGTCACCGAGGAAAAGGAAAAATCTGAAATCCTTGAGCGGAAAGTCCAATATGAGGAAGCACGAAATGATGAACTATGCTTAAAAATTGGTGCAAACATTGATGTTCATGCTAAAGAACTTGCCTCCTTGAAAAAGGTTAAGGACTCTTGCGAGGTGTTGATGAGTGAGAAAAGTAAGCTTGTGAAATCTCATGCTTCTCTCTCTAAGGATTGTGAGCTTCTATCCTTGTCCCTCAAGACTAAGGAAGAAGAGCTCACCCTTCTTACAAAGAGTTTTGGGACACGCAAGCTTACTTATCTTGAAACCCTAGCCAAGGCTTACTCTTCTCCTATTATCAATATTGATGCTTGTACTACTAACTCTAGTGGTGACCTAGCATCTATTCTTGAGGAGAATCGCTTTCTAAAGGCACAACTCGAGAAAGGACTCATGACATGTGCTCAAGGACAAAAGAACCTTAATGAGGTGTTGAGCCAACATAATGAAGTGTTTGCCAAGGAAGGGCTCGGGTTTGACCCAAGCTCAAGCAAAAAGAAGACATCTTCTCAAAAGTGCACCACCCCTCTCAAGGAAACATTTGTTAGAGAAGGGCACAAGGAGAAAGGTAAGGTTGTGAGTGGGAAGGCCACTAGGGGCATGCCCACTCTCAACAAGCCAAAAGAGTTCATGCCTCCATCCTATGTACTTCGTAAAACTAAGGATGGAGAAGTGTATGCAAAATTTGTTGGTCCTCGTAATGCATTCCGATTTTATGCTATTTGGGTCCCTAAGACCCTTGTGACTAACTTGAGAGGTCCCATTGCAAAATGGGTGCCTCTAACCAAGTCATAATTGTGTGTAGGTTGCTTTCTCTGGTGGAGTCAAATGGGTGATCGATAGTGGATGTACCAACCATATGACCGGAGATAGCAAGTTGCTCTACGACTTCATGGAAGCTATTCAACCATTAATGAGCATTGTGTTTGGTGGAGGATCAAAAGGACATGTACTCGGGTTGGGTAAGGTGGCTATCACAAATGACATGTCTCTTGCAAATGTCATGCTTGTCCAATCCCTTAAATACCATTTACTTTCTGTTCGTCAATTGGCTTCTGTTGGTTTTGATACACTATTTGGACTAACTGATGTGAAAGTCTTTAAGAGAGATACTCTTGAAGTGGCCTTTGTTGGAGAGTTGGATGGCAACCTTTACACGGTTGATTTCTCGAAAGAGAGCACATTCCATGCAACTTGTCTAATGGCTAAGGCCGACAAGGGGTGGCTATGGCATCGCCGGCTAGCCCATGTCGGCATGAGAAATCTTCAAGATCTCTTAAAGGGTAATCACATCCTTGGACTAGCCAATGTCTCGTTTGAGAAAGATCGTGTGTGTAGTGCATGCATAGCCGGGAAGCAACATCAATCAAAGCACCCACCCAAGAATATTGTATCCACTTCAAGGCCTTTGGAGCTCCTTCATGTGGATCTTTTTGGGCCTCCTTCGTGGGATAGTCTTGGTGGGAAAAAGTATGGACTTGTCATTATTGATGATTACTCAAGATATACATGGGTGTTTTTCCTCAAGTCTAAGGACGAGACGAAGATCACCTTCATTGATTTTGCCAAGCAAGCACAACGCAAGTTTGACAAAGAAATCTTGGCAATAAGAAGTGATAATGGCTCCGAGTTCAAGAACTACACCCTAGAAGAATTTCTTAGTGATGAAGGGATTTAGCATCAATATTCCGCACCATATAATCCTCAACAAAATGGTGTCGCAGAAAGGAAGAACCGTACACTCGTGGAGATGGCAAGGTCCATGTTGGATGAATACAAGTCGCCACATAGTTTTTGCGCCGAGGCTGTCAACACCTCATGCCATGCATCAAACCGGCTTTTCCTCCGCACAATATTGGAAAAGACTCCATATGAGCTCCTAACTAGGAACAAGCCAAATGTCAAGTACTTTCGTGTATTTGGGTGCAAATGTTTCATCCTCAACAAAAGAGAACGGTTAGGAAAATTTCAATCCAAAACAATTGAGGGCATATTTGTTGGCTATGGATCAAACTCTCACGCATATAGAGTCTACAACAAATCCAATGGATGCGTTGTAGAAACTTGTGACGTGGTGTTTGATGAATTTAATGGCTCCCATGGGGAGCAAGTTGATCTAAGTGATGTAGGTGAAGAAGATTCTTCTCCAGATATTTTGACCATGGGTGTTGGTGCACTTCTTCCAATGGAACAAGAACCTCATGATGATGAAGAAGAAGATGGAAGCTTCACACATCATCAAACCACTTCAACACCCATACCACCACAAGCTCCTATTGCTAAACCAATGCCCGTAGTTCAAGTACAAGAAGAAGATCAAGTTCCTCACCATGATCATCTTCAAGTGCAATATCATCACCAAGAGCAAGAACAAGAAAGTGCAATCTTTGATGATGTACCTCAACAAATGCAATATGAAGAAGAAGATCTTCCACCACACATTAATGATCCATATGTTGAGGATGTGGATGATGGACATGAAGTTGAACCTCGCGAGACCCTAACGTCCATCATGCCCCGAGTGGCCGGTCGTGTTGATGTTGATCAAATTCTTACCGGCATATCGGAAGGTAGAGTCACTCGTAAACATTTGACAAACTTTTGCACTCACTTCTCGTTTGTCTCTAGTTTTGAGCCACTTAAGTTACAAGATGCATTGATGGACAATGATTGGCTCGTTGCTATGCAAGAAGAGTTGAACAGTTTTGAACGCAACCAAGTGTGGTCATTAGTCAAGAGACCAACTACGGAACACAATGTTATTGGAACAAAATGGATTTTCAAGAACAAGCAAGATGAGAATGGTGTAATCATCCGCAACAAGGCAAGGTTAGTGGCACAAGGGTTCTCACAAGTTGAAGGTTTGGACTTTGGTGAGACCTTTGCTCCCGTAGCCCGTCTTGAATCTATACGCATCTTACTTGCCTATGCTGCTTTCAATGGTTTTACATTACATCAAATGGATGTGAAGAGTGCTTTCCTTAATGGTCCTCTACAAGAAGAAGTATATGTATCACAACCACCTGGGTTTGTTGACCCCGATCACAAAGACTATGTGTATAAACTTCACAAGGCTTTGTATGGCCTCAAACAAGCACCTCGTGCTTGGTATCATCATCTTAAGAAGTTTTTACTCGATGATGGTTTTGTGAGAGGGGTGATCGATCCCACTCTTTTTACTAAGAGGGACAAGGGTGATTTGATCTTGTGCCAAATCTATGTAGACGACATCATTTTTGGTTCTCCTAACATTCATTTGTGCAAGAAGTTTGCGGCTTCCATGACCAAGAACTTTGAAATGTCACTCAATGCGGACTTGAAGTTCTTCCTCGGATTTCAAATACAACAATTTCAAGAAGGAATTTTCTTGTCTCAAACAAAATACCTCAAGGATATTCTAGAGAAGTTTGACATGACAAATGCTAGCCCATGTAAGACACCCATGCCAACAAAAATTGTACTCACTGAAGACACAAACGGTATCCCTTTCGACACATCTATTTACCGCTCTATGATTTGTTCATTGCTTTATCTTTGTGCATCTAGACCAGACATCATGTTCAGTGTGTGCATGTGTGCTAGATTTCAAGCTTCCCCTAGGGAAAGTCACCATAAGGCGGTTAAGCATATTCTTAGATACCTTGTTCACACCCCAAAGTTGGGTCTATGGTACCCCAAGGATGCTAAGTTTGATCTCATTGGGTACATGGATGCGGATTGGGCTGGTGACAAAGTGGGACGGAAGTCCACCTCTGGTGCATGTCAATTTCTTGGACGCTCCTTGATAAGTTGGTCCTCGAAAAAGCAAAATTATGTTGCCCTCTCCACCGCTGAAGCCGAATACATTGCAACCGCCAGTTGTGCAACTCAATTACTATGGATGAGGCAAACTTTGAAGGATTACAGTATCACCTATAGACATGTGCCTCTTCTATGTGATAATGAAAGTGCCATCAGTATTGCTGAGAATCCCAAAGATCATCTTCGCACCAAGCACATTGATATAGGTATCATTTCTTGAGAGATCATGTGGAAAAAGGTGACATTGATATTGCTCACGTTGGTACAGATATGCAACTTGCAAACATTTTCACCAAACCATTGGATGAAGCAAGGTTTTGTCAACTTAGGCGTGAACTTGGTATCTTGGAGCTTGACAACATTATGTGAAATCTAGTACCCATGCATGCATTTACTTTATGTCTTGTCTAGATGTAGGCATGTGTTTAGGGGGAGACATTCAACTCATGAGTTATCTCACCCTATATGATGCATAAATAAACCAAACAGTCTCAACGTTACTATGTTTACACCTTTGTGACTTAGTACTTTAAATGGAGTTGTGATGTTGGGCTCAAGGTTAAAATCTTCGCAGTGCCAAGTCACATATACTCAAACATGGTGGACTCGTCCACCGCCCTCTCTTAGAGAGGTTGGACATATTCTTCATCTTCGTTTGTGTGTTTGTCTGGTGTTTTCTCTCTGTTTGAGTTTTCTCGTTGTTGCTCTTGAGTGTTGTCAAGTGTGTTGCCCATAGCTCAGGTTCTACCCTAGCCTCTCTCATCTCGAAACCCTCTGATATTTGTCTGGTTCACAAGCTTCAATTCAACCACATAAATGTTGATAGGGTGTGTGGTGGTCTTGGGAGCTTTCGGACTCTCTCCCCCTGGTTCTCAGGAGTTCAGAGAGACCGTATTCTCTCTGGATATCCCAGAACTTCCGGGGTGGTGTCCGGAACTTCCGGCCTTGCCCGGAACTTCCGGGCGTCGCGGGTTTTGGGCACATACTGTGGGCAAGGGATAACAAAGGGGTATCTTTTCCCCTTTTTCCTCTGTTCCTCCCTCTGCTCTGTCCCTGCATCGCCCCTCACCCATCAGCGACTTCCGGGCGAGCTACCGGCCCCCGGAACCTCCGGCCCCTTCTTCCCTTCATCGTGCTTGGAGGGCATTTGTGCTCTCCACCATCTCCATGGAGGAAGGTAACCTAAGCATTTCTCTGCTCTCTCTGGATTCTCCTAGGGATTGTAGACTACGCTTATGGTTGTAGGATAAACACAAGCATCACATCCCGAGTCCTGCATCCACTTTAGATCTGCAGTACTCCCACTTGTTTATCTTCCATTATTCGATATATGTCTGTCCCCTACTCAGATTCGGAAGGAGCCCTGAGACCATGCCGGTGCCCGGAACTTCTGGGTAGGCCGGAACTTCCGGCCTCGCTAGGGTTTACACATCCGGACTAGGGCCGGTACTTCCATCGGCCAGAACTTCCGGGATCCCCGGAACTTCCGGCCTCCGGAACTTTCGGCCTCCCCCCGGAACTTCCGGCCTAAGTAGAGTTCTGTCATATTTTTCTTATAATGAGATTCTTTGATTTTCTGTTTTGAAGCTAGTGTACTTATTCTATCCCCATGCTATTTCTCTCATCTCTGTCAGCAGGAGGGTCTGGCTCGCGTGCTTGCCCATCCAAGTTGTATGAACTGAAATCCAAAGAACGGGTCAAGAAGACAACGGCTGTTGTTTTGGGGCGTGAGAACATGTTTGTGTGCCATCCTAAGGAAGATGCTGAGGCTGAAGATAGTGCATCTCCTCTTGCTGTTCCCGTTCACTCCAAGAAGCGGAAGACTACTCCCAAGAAGGCCAAGGCAGCAAATGTTCAACCTCCTCCTCCTGAGCCGGTCACAATGAGGGAAATGCCCGCACCTGAGTGGATTGCTCTTCACCGAGTCAACCCTTATCCCCATGACCGTGACCATGTGGCTGATTCCAAGTTTTGGACTCTATTCCAACAATGCAGTTATGAGGAGATCTTTACTCAGTTTGTCAACAAGTATGTCATTCAAAAGAGTATCAACATTGCTCACTTTGACAAGACTCCCACAAATTCTGCTTACTTTGATGGGATCTAGAGCATGTGTGTGAAGCTCAACCTCCTTCCACTCATGCGCTTTCAACATGATGTGTCTCCTCCTCTTGTGGCTCAGTTATATGTCATTGTGCATTTTGGGACTGATATGCAGCGCACTCTTACTTGGATGAGTGGTGAGGAGAAGTGTTCTGCTCCGTTCTCAGTGCTGGCCGGTCTTTTGGGATATGCGTATACTGACACTACTGTTGACCGTGGCTACAAGATCCATGACAAAGGGGTATATCAGGCTCTTCACTTGGCTGATTTATATCCACCATCCGGAAAGGTTGGATCTGTTGGTGATCTTCTGCCTTTCTATGACATCATGCACCGGATCTTTAGGGAAACTCTTGCTGTCAAAGTGGGTGACAAGAACATGATTCGTGGCCACCTCATCAACCTTCTTCACTACACTTGTCACAACTCCGAGCAGGGCCCCATTGATGTGATGGACTTTATGTGGCATGAAATGTACAGTGTGGTGATGAACCGCAAGGTTCCTATCTATGCTCCCTATATTACTGCCTTGATTGCTGAGATTGCTCCTGATGCACTTGTGGGTCGATGTCTGATTGTTCACTCCAGTGTTAGTTTGTTGGTTAAGAAGGGCAAGGCGACTGCTACTGAGGGAGATGATGATGAGGAAGAGGAGCTACATGCTGGAGAACCACACCACTTTGAGCTTCGTCCCCGCTCTCATGCTTTTCATCGTGGGGAGCCCAGTGACTCCGGGTCAAAGAGGAGCAACAAACTTTGGCATCTTCTCAAGAACATGTTCTGTCTGCAGCAAGATATGCACAAGAAGCAGTGGGAGGAGCACAAGTCTAGGAAGAAGGCCATGAAGGCTCTTAAGGATGGTATGCGTGCATCTGGTATGGACATTGCTCACGGTTCCGAGTCTAATGTGGCTCCCTTTGAGAAATACCAGTCCAAGTTTGCTCGGTTTGATATTGAAGCAGGAGATGAAGCCTCTTCTCACCGCCCTCACGGCCCAGGGTCTTCTGGAGAGTCGTCTGACGACCCCTCTGCATCCCTCTCCTAGGGGCTGTTTATGGATTCCTCCATCTTTCCTTTTTGCCATCATGGTGACAACAGGGGGAGATGTTTTGTGGTGCTTGATAGGGTTTATGGCTTATCGTTTATCTTTGTTTATCGTTGTTTATCTGCCTATTATATGTTGCTTGGTGAACCGTTGAACCTTTGCTCTTATTTGCTCCTATTTGGATCTCATCGTGTTATTTGAACCTATTATGTTCCGTTAATTATCTATCTTTGTGTGAGCATTTTATGGCAAGAGGGTTACATGGCATATTCTATGCATATTCTATATTCTCATATTGTGAGAGACATCTATCAGGCAATGATATATCTATATTTGTCTCGTCACTATGAAAAACAAGGTTAGTAAAACGTTCCATGTCAATATATCATTCTTGTGTGGGTATGCATAGTGATAGGGGGAGTTTCTTCTAACCATGTCATTTAATTCAAATGCAATCCTAAAATAAGGCATGGGTTGTGGGGGAGTACCTACCTTTCATTGAAACTATTTTATATTGTATATACTTTATGTATTTACCCTCTCAAGCATTGTTGTCATCTATGTCAAAAAGGGGGAGATTGAAAGTGCATTGTTGCACTAAATTGTTTTTGACATCTATGACAACTTCATTTGTGTTTCTAACCACATGCTCTAGTGTAAACAACACTGATTATGTTAAAGTGAAGCATGGATGGTTATTCCCTCTCTGATTGAAAAAAGGAAAAGTGGAGTGCCCAAGAAAAGCGGAGTACCATAGTGTTTTCTTGTTTCTTGAGTCTTTAGGGCAGCCGACTATTAGAGGGGGTGCATCATAAAAACATCCGGGGAATCAACTTACCTTCTCACATTGATCTGAAAAATCTCTCAATGTAAAGCTTCTGTTCAGGATGGAACTTCCGGGACGGCCGGAACTTCCGGGGACCGGAAGGTCCGGCAGGGGTCCAGGAAGCTTCCGGGGTACCCAGAGAAACTGCTCTTTTTGTGCAATCTCTCTGTGTAGCCCGGAACCTCGCCGGCCCCTGACTGGAACTTCCGTCCCCCGAAACTTCCGGGGTGGCCGGAACTTCCGGGATCTGGAACTTCCGTCCCCTGTTTCAACAGCTTCCGGGGTACTACAGAGTGGACGCAAACTCTCTGTGTAGCCCGGAACCTGGCCGGAACTTGGCCGGAACTTCCGGGGTCCGGAACCTCTGTGTGTGGCCGGAACTTCCGGGATACGCAAAAATCTGCCTCCAACGGCCAGATTCCATCCCCACCTATAAATAGTCTTCTTCTTCCTCACGAAGAACTTGACGACTCCATTTCTCTCACCTCCATTTTCAGACCTCGATTTCTTGGAGATCTCCCTCCCTAGCCACCCAAAGCTCTTGATCTTTTGGGAAGCAAAGGAGAAGTGCTCGATCTACACATTCACCAAAGCAAAAGTTGATTCCCCCTTGTTTTTGTGGTGCATCTTGTTACTCTTGGAGGTTGGAGCCTCCTAGGAGGTAGGAGTGCTCCGGCGAGGAATCGACCATTGTGATTACCCCCGGAAAGTTTGTGAGGGTTTGGAGACCACCCCAAGGTCTACCGCTAGTGGTTGAGAAACGCCTTCATGGTGTTGTCTCAAAGGGAGAATAGGGTGAGCCTTCGTGGCGTTGGTGTGCCTTCATGGTAACATCCACCTCTCTAACGGTGATGTAGCTTCCCTCCAAGGAAGTGAACATCGGCATACATCCTCGTCTCTCGGAGTTGCGGTTATTCCTAACCCTAACTCTCTACTTGTGGTTATTTGCCTCTTAGTCTTTACTTATATCATATTGTGCTTGCTCACTCACTTACTTGTGTTACTTGTTTACCTTGCTTAGCTCTTATCATCATACTTGCAATTGTTAGGCTAAATTTCATATTCCGCATTATTGCCTAAAATTGCTAAGTAACAATTAAAATTTGTAATTGTACCTATTCACCCCCCCTCTAGGTCCATCTCGATCCTTTCACATGTCCAAATGGAATGAAATTTATACAGTGTCTTCTTATGCCTAATTAACTTCACTCTGCCAAGTTTTATCCCAATCCAACACTCCTAGTGAGTGCTACTTCATGATCTTAATTCTGGACCAGATTTGGCAGTTGAAAGGCAACTATATGAAATCTTGGTCCAAATCATCTCAAACTTCCCAGGATTCTTGTCCTTACTGCCCAAAACCTCTGAGACAAGCTGTTTCATCACTTAGCCATCCCTGTTCACCTCTGTTTCCAGTCCAAGTTTGCTACAACAAACTTTCATTGATGCCTCCCACCAAATCAGAGCTCCTTCTACTAATCCATCACCTCTAGTGTGTCACTGGGAGTAAGGACAACACCCCAGACATCAACTGCCTGTCTCTCAAGTCTTTTCCTGGCTTGTGCACGCGGTGACCGCATGTTTGCATGCCCGTGCACGCGCTCTGGCAGCGTTGGACGTGCTCTGGGTGACGGAACATGTCGGCATCTCTGTTTCCGGTGCTCGCATGTCCTAGAGTGCCGACCTGACTCCCCCTGCACTCACGTCGCTCTCCAGCCCCTGTTCCCCTCCTGTAGCTCGCTCCTCGGTGCTCGTCGCCGCGTGCCCACGGACACACAGTGCATCGTCCACCTCTGAGCTCTCTCGTCTCCTTCTCCCTCCCCCTTGGCGTGGTCCTCTACTGCAGCGTTATCCTCTGCCCCCTCCCGTCGCCTCCACGGCTCACGAGCGCCCTGTTCCTCGACAGGGTTTTGGCAGAGCCCTCGCGGCGGACTCCGGCCACGGGCATCATGCCCCGGCTATATATAGTTAGCCCCGAGGCCCTCCGAGCACACCATCGGCCTCCTCTCCCTCCAAGCGCCCTCCCCGACCTCTCTAACCATCGCCGGAGTACTCCCCTGGCCCTCCATCACCGCCGCTTCCCACCGGCTAAATTAGCCCGCTGCCCAGCCCTCCCTCCGTTCCACCATCACCAGGCGAACCCCAGAACTCCGGCAATGCTCCCCACCTCATCCCCTTGATCGCCGGCGCACCGTAGCCCCGATTGCTCCTCTGCCCGAAGATGCCGGCCGCTGCGGCTGCAGCTCCGCATGCTCCAGGGCTCCCCGAGTACTCCCATCTACTCCATCAGATGCGGGGCTCCTCCCTGAGCACGCCGGTATGCCGGACGCCTCGTTTGGTGGCCAGAGCTACCAGCAGTCGCCGGTCGAGCGCCGCTCCTCCCTGGCCAGGCGCGGGCGACGGAGGTAGAAGAAGATGAAGGCCAGGCGGGCCCCACCTCCCGCGGGA
The DNA here is from genome assembly GCA_011799875.1 of Thinopyrum elongatum. Lineage (NCBI taxonomy): Eukaryota > Viridiplantae > Streptophyta > Magnoliopsida > Poales > Poaceae > Thinopyrum > Thinopyrum elongatum. The sequence goes on along the minus strand of CM022301.1, from coordinate 220,373,677 downwards.
CCTACATGTCAGCCGCACGAGGAGTTGACCAGGCCAACTGACGTGGATAAGTGGACACACGTTTGGCAAAATACGTTTTCCTCTGGTCAAAGCGTACTCAGCTGTTCTTCAGCCAGAATGCGCTTTCACTTCACTGAAAGCGTATTTTCTCGAAAGCGCCTTCTGTTTCCCAGCCGCTGGCTGAATCTGCTACTTTGTGAACGTTCACCCGTTAGCAGCAGAAAAAGAATAGTCTTTATTTGATTTCCGCCTAACGAACGAACGGCCGTATCTTTTCAACCGTGACTCCGAATCAGGTAATTCCAAAGCCCACGTTCTCGTCTCGTCGAGCCCGTTCTGTTGGTACCATTTTCATTATGTTGTCACATACTAAAAATGACCATTTTGCCCTTGCCCTTAATCATCCCCCTTCGAGAGAGAAACGTGTCCGCCGAATCTTTCCGCGAGCTTCTCGCACTTCTTCCCAGAGAACCCTTCACCCCAGGCAAGCCACGACAACCACTTGCATGATGGTCTTGAAATAGACTTGGTTTTCTACTTGAATATTTCAAAATAAGTTGTGCATGTTAATATTTTCGTGAATACTTTATATGCTTATGGATCCATGCTCGTTACTATGCCGTGATCATTTTGCACCTGTTAGTTAAATGATTTCTTGCTACTGTTATTATCATGTTATATTCTAGTAATTATTTCTGATGATAGTGATCATGCTTTGGTTCGTATGTAGTGTTATACTACTGTTATTCTTAATCATCGCTATGCCATGTTCATTTGCATCTAGTAGAAGAAATGATTTGCTGTTGTTATTCATATGGTTATGCTTCTCATCCATGTTCATGTTGTTACCATGTTCATATGCATCATGCTATTTAATTATGACTCAGCATCATTCAAGTTTAACCGGACTTAAATCGAACTTGAACATCTGTTGGCTGAGTCATAGTGCCATTGAATCGAACTGACTAGTGCAGCCACACTTGCCTTATGGGGGTTCCTAACTGGGTCTATTGTCATGCCTCTCGCCGGTGCCTCCAACTAGGGAAGGTTATGTGTGTGCGCTACCCTGATCAGGTAGGCGGCCATAAGCCTTGTGTGCCCAAGTTGTGTTGTACCCGGGTTGTCCCCGTTTGGGACCATTTTTGTTTTGCCATGATGGTGGCCGGCCACGAAGGTGGCAGATGTCACGCGGTGACATCGGGGCCACCCATGACTTAGCCCAAAGTCGATTTTGTCGGAGTGGCCGGGAGAGTGTCATGTAATAGATCAGTTTTGTCGGAACGCCGTTGGTCCAACCGAATGGGAGCATGAGGCCTTGGGCTCCGTAGTGTGGGTACAGTGTACTAACCTCTGCAGAGTGTATAATCTATCGATAGCCGCGCCCGTGGATATGGGCCCAGTTCGTAGTAGGTCACACTATGGGTCAACAGTAATAATAACCTAATTAATAACAACCCCGATTCGATGAGAAAAGAAGTTGGTTGATCTTTATGTGATCGCAAGAGGATCATAGTGGTATTGTGGAAACCGAGGTTGGTTGATATTTGTGGTATTATGCGATAATCACGGGTAAAGATCAAGCTCCTTGTGGTCATGTATTGATTACTACGGTATTGTTAATACCAAGATTGATTTGATCCTGAGGTGATCGTGTGATGCCCAAGTTGGTAAGTTGATACATGTGGTGGTTACGAGATAACCCCCAAGCAGAGTAAGTTGAATCATGATATTTTAAACATGCTGCATGCTAGTATCATCATGTTCATATGTTCATGCCATGTTCAGCTCGTATTGTTCTAAGTGATATCATGTTCATCATTATTTAAACCTGTAAATGCCAGGCTGTTGTATGTCTTGATTGCTTTGGTTGCTGTGAGCTTGCAAGTACATTCAAAGTACTCACCTGGCGTGTCATGCCAGTTTGCAGGTCATGCCATGTTTGCTTGCTTGACGAGGATCCTGAGTTTGCGAGCTAGGATACGCGTTCCAGCCAGAGTCCCTGTGGAGTGGAGACCATCATTGTCGTCGTTGTTCCGCTGCTACAAGATATTCCGCTGCTACGAGTTGTTCTGCTGCTAGCATAGAGCGACCTGAGCAGGCGTAGTGTCGCCATGCTGATGTAATTCATTGTGATATCGGAACCATTGTATCCATATCATTTGTAATAAGAGCTGATTTGTTCAATGCCAAACAGTGCCATATTCCAGAAGACTTGATCTCTAGGCTGGAATACGGGGGTGCTCCGGTCTCTCTGAGCCGGGGTGCCACAGACGATGTGATCGCAGTGGTGGTTACAGGAGGCAAGAAGAAAGATGCATCCATCAATGACATCCTCCTCCTCGACTCAGTGCGCCGGGCCACCGACCGACGGCTTAGGAGTGGCGGCTTTTGTGGCGAGGTCAAGGTGCTTCTCAACAAAGGCATCCAAGGCTTCTAGGCGTTTGACAAAGGCCAGCGTTGTAGCGTCCTCACCGGCATTGTAGATGCCTATGTACATGACTTCCTCGTACATGTGGATGTGTAGGTTGACGAATTCTTGCAGGGCGAGGCGCCTCACGGCGAGTGCGACCTCTAGGTGGACATTCTTCGTTGCGTCGGCGGGCAGTCGCAGGGCCACGAGTGCTTGAAAGAGGTTCTTGCAATGGAGGCCGATTAGGGTGGTAGGCAATGAGGAGCCTAGGCGCGCGGGCTGGAGGAGTACGATGATGTCATCCGTGAGCTTCTTGACGATGATGAACGTGTTGATGGTGGCAACGATCATCTTGTCCAACTAAGAGTCGTAGTTGGCATCGACGATGACCATGAACCAACCGGTTGCCAATACCCTCTGGAGACGATCCTCGGTGCTATGCCACAGGCCGGCATCATGGACCATCTGGCACAGCCTCTAGCCGCTCGCACACATCGCTGCCATGGGTCTGGAGTGAGCACTCTTGCGCTTAGTGTATGTGCATAGGTGCGTACGATGTGGTAGATGCATTGGAATGGAGGGGCGCCTTTATATGAGTGCAAACTGCGTTGCATTGACGTCGTGCTGCCTCTTTTCCCTGTCCTCCTCCTATTACTTCCCTCAGCATGCTAATTGAAGGAGGATGCATCATTGGCCATTCAACATTTCGGGAACCGCTACCCTCTCCCTCGTCTGCATTAAAGCTGTATCGGGAACTGTCTTGGTTTGCTAGTTTACCGTCCATTTCTCAAAAAAATATTACCGTCCTGTTTTGTTAGCTGTCAAATCAAATACTACTAGTACGTATTAGTAGCACTAGTAGTAGTAGTAGGGAGTGGTGCGCCGCCCGCGGCATGCTTGACTGAACACGCCTCCATTAAACCCGCATGGAAACCGACAAACCTACTCCGTCCACACGTCCGTTCATAGCGGGACGGAATTAAACACAATGTCGGCTGAGCTCCTCACATCCGCCCTCTGTTTAAACGAGGCCAGATGCCAGCCAAGCTCCTCCCATCCGCCCTCTATTTAAACGAGGCCAGACGCCCTGCAAGAATCGCACCTCTACGCCGCTCCCCCACCTCCTCCTTCACCATTTTCTCCACTCTTCCGATGGCTTTCGAGGAGCAGTTCTTCCGCATACTAGCCGGCCGGGCAGCCCGCCGAGCCCTCCGAGCGAGGCAGCTCACCACCCCAACAACCTCGCCTAGCCTGACGGAGCCAGTTGCCGCCCCAAGCCGACACGTGGTTCAGCAACTCGCCGCTCTAGTTCAGCTTGATGAGGAGTGGCGAGTTGCTCCACGCCGACACGACGGGGAGCACAGCGGCACGGGCATCGTCGCTGCCGTCGAGGATGCCTCGTCGTACCGCGCCTCCGGTGTCCGCGGTGGCTGCACCTCCAGTGCCTGCGGCAACGCCATGCAGGCAGAGACATAAGTCTGGTGCGTGGAGAGTGACGAGTCGATGGCCAATGCCTCCATGTCCGCCGCCATCATCGAGGAGAAGTAGAACATGGCAGGCCGCCACCATTTGGTTCCCATGAAGGCCACTGCCAAGACGACGACTACGTACAGAGGCCGTGTCTTTCCCGGTTCTTCTCTTTCGAGGACCTTCGTGGACCCCGCAAGTGTCTGCTAGACATAGGGATCCGCGGGCAACCATTTAAAGTAGGTATTAATTATACCTTGAGTCCCGGACTAGCACCACTTAGTTGATGTAAATGTAATGAAATCCGTCATGTATATATGAAATCCGGTCGTGTTTGCATGAATTTCGTCTGGTTGGTTCCAGTTGTTGTCAAAATGTATGCCGCTAGCATTCGATGTTATTGTCCGACATCCTTGTCCGCGGACAGAAGCGGGAGGAAATTTGTCGGTTGCCGTTGGCGATGCTTTTATGATGGAAATAATAGTCACATCAAATCCATTTGAGTTAATTACATGTATGATTCTAAAAAATAGGAAGTTAATTGCATGTACAGTAGATGACTTGCATGGTGGGTACATATTCGTACAAAAAAGTTCAAAATGAAACAAATCAATCCTTAATCTTGTATTCTAAGTACTTTGTGGGTTCCACTGTCAGTAGAGTACAGAAAGAAGTATATATAAAAAATGTAAAAACAGAAGACTCCGACAGAATTCGAACTCGGGACATCGCGTTGCGAGCATCAGGTGCTAACCAGTCCACCAGATGTTCTTTCTCGAGGAATCAAGAGATGTCGGCCTTTTATATAGTTACAGTGATAATTGGTTTAAAGTGATATATTTTATGTCTCCCCGAATGATCTCGAATTCATTAGTAGTAACAAAGAAAAAGGTTGTCTGGTTAATTAACAGAAAACCGGGTGAAAACCATCACATCAGGCGTGTAAAAACAAGGCACACTGGGCGTGCTGGCTACACACACAATAACGTGCACATGTTGTCGAACAGAAAAGCGTCGTCGAGGTTGCAATTTGTCGTCATCGTAACTACACCTATGCGCGCGCGACTCCGCCCCCACCATCAAGGACCACCGAGAAATCTACATATCGAGGTGGGCTACGGAGAGAAAGTCGTATTGAGAGTGTGTGAGCGAGGCATGGAGACGCAACTAGCGTGTGTGTGTGTGTGTGTGTGTGTGTGTGTGTGTGTATGTGTGTGTGTGTTTGAGAGAGAAGCCAATAGATAGATTAAGATCAAAATTGAGGTGCCCCCCTGCTCCTGTCTTTGCTGGGGGAGAAAGACGTATCGAGAGTGTGTGTGTGTGTGTGTGTGCTAGGCACAGAGCCACAACTAGTGAGTGTGTGTGTGTGTGTGTGTGTTTGAGAGAGAATCCAGTAGATAGATTAATATCAAGATCGAGGTGTCACCCTGCTCCTTCAATGCCGGGAAGGTGGGGAGTGTGCCAGTGACACTTAGAGAGGGAGATAGAGATAAAGAGGGATGGAGTTTGTGTGTCACATAACTATACTGGGGGATAGATAGATAGCATGTGTGCGAGGCATACTTAAAGCATCAGGGAGATAAACAAGCGGGTGTGCATGCAAGTGTCGAAAATAAATGAACAGAGAAACAATGTGTGTGTGTGTGTGTGCGAACTCTTCTCGAAATCTCAAAACAAAAGGTGCTCTGCTGGAATCCCATTGTACGGATTCATATTGTTCCGAGACTCGAGTTAACCTTACGGATATGTGTGCGAGACATAGTTATTATTCGAGACATGAGTGGCGGTGGGTGGGCGAAATTAAAGGGGTGGGCGTGTTCGACAGAGAGAGTGTGTGTGTGTGTGTTTTTGTGTGAGAGACTTGTAGTACGACATAGAAAAAAGAATTCTAACCTAGACGGAGGGATAGAAATAGACGAAGTGCGTGTGTGTGACTGAGATGCCCACGAAGAAAGGAGATTTGTATGTGTGAGAGAGAGAGAGATTGCACAATTCATTCACGTATCACTATCTAACGGCCAAGGACGTGCATCGCTTGAACATTATCAATATGTACTTCGTATCGTGGCCGAAGATACAATATTGATACAATGCTATAAAGATTGGACACTCACATATCACACAAGTTTTTTTCTTTCAAAAATCCTTTTTTCAATTGTGCATGTCAAAGTTATAGTGACATTTCTTCAAACAACCACTGTAGTTATCATGTACATGCACCATTGTTAGTGTTGCATTAAAATTCATTAGTTTTGGATGATTTAATGTTCTATTATGAAGTAATATACTGTCACGACCCGGATTTGGTAGAATCCAAGTCTCTGTGTTTACTGTGCTATCCTTGGATCATAGCTAGCACACACAGTAACAAAAATGAATATCAGTAAGACATACATCATTCTACTACAACGGTAGATCCAAATATATATAAATCATACCTTAGACACAGCTCAAGCTGGCCCATAATACAGTGGAATTATACGTAGTCGCTAAGTTAGGGCTCCATCAACGCCACTGGGCTCGTTGAGTGTAGACCATAACCCTATCGTCTCTTAATCTGTTGAGATATGCACATGACAGGTGCAGATGAGTACGTGGAATGTACTCGCAAGTTGCAAAGGAAAGTATAATAGATTATATATGCAGGGTAAGTATTGGTGGAGGTTTCCTTTGCATAAAACCAATTTTCTCATATACTAAGTTTTGTAAACTTCTTTTGAAATAAAAATAGTTTTAGTATAAAAGATAGGAGTGAGACTTTGGATATACGCACCAAAGCTCATTCTTCGATTTTGGTAAAAACATATATATGGTTGAAGTGAAACACATTCACTGTGCTCAATCCTCAACCTGACCCTTAAAACAGATTTTTAGAAAAGAGAGGGGAGATTCTTCTTCAGTCCAAGTCTTCAATTGCTCAAAATTGACCGTAACCGGGGGCACAGCTAATCGATTAGGTTTAACCCTATGCAGAGGTCGTACACGTTCCCCACATGACACAATCAACTCTTTGTGTCGTGACACCGCTTTGGGTATGTGACCAGGAGGAGATTGTGACAAAGCCTTTCCAAACGGCCCCCTTTATTCAGTTCTAGCACGGTCCGCTCCCTTGGCTATTAAGACCCATCTTCGATGACCGTACCTGAATAAGGGTTTCCCAATAAGGAAAAGCTAAGGCAGAGCCATAATAGCATGTGGCTGCACTGGAAGCTACATCAAACTGTACTTGGAAGATCTCGGTCCCCTGGACGGCGGTCCCCACCAAAAACATGTGTGCAAGTCCCCAGTCGGGCGCATTCATTGCAAGACCCCGATGGGCGCAATCACTTGTAGACGCTCCTGTTATACCGTTCCGCCCAGGGAGTAGAAGTAAAAATAGTATATAGTTTTTGTTTTTCAAAAGTTTTCACAAAACCTTGCCCCAAAAGAGGGAAAGTTTATTCGTTTAAAATTTGTTTGATTTCCAACACCTTTTCTTTGTAAGCATGTCCAAGCATAGCTACATGTTCCTAGGGCTTTAACTAGTAATAATGGTTTGCAAAACATTTTAGTAAAACATGCATAGTAATAAAAGAGTTCATGCATATTACGAAAACATAGGACAAGGAATGATCAAGTTGCAACTTGCCCGGGTCTTTTGAAGATGAAATATTCTATTCTTAGTCATCTCTCCTTCACCTTACGATATATCTAACGATACAAGAAAATAATTCAACACACAACAATCCAAATAAAATTTACAAATTCACAATACAAATTAATTAGTTTTTACTATTACTAAGCTAGTTACTATGGTGTGGTAGGGTTGAGATAGGATCAAGTTGGCTTGATTGAAAATATGACATAAAACATATTCCAGGGTTGGATCCAATTGATACTAGCTGAAGATCATGGTTTAGATATAAGGAATTATTGTGAGACAAGGTTCTAGGAAGAACTATGTGAAATATTTGGCTTATGGTTAAGCCTATTTGAGAAATTTGGAACTTGCTGTTGGGAAGTAGATTTACAAAAGCATGGTTGGAACCTAGAGATAAGTGATTAAAATGAATCATGGTCATCTACATATGATGATTGCATCAAGGATCAAAACTAAATGACTAAAAGAATAAGAATAAAACTAAAGAAAGCTAAATTCCATGTTTGGAACCAGATCAAGTATTGAATATGCCGGAAGACTATTATGAAGGTTATAATAGATTCGTAGGGACCTAAGGTCCAACTTTGCAGAAGAAAAAAATAATTTGATTGAAATTATAGATTACACGATATGACAAATTCACTCAAATTCAAATCTGAATGTTTGAATAAATTTGAATGCGTCGAAGTGATGACCATAGTATATTTATGGAAAGTATATTTTCTAAGGATCATTTGAGCGAAAGAATCACTCAAATAGGAGTTGTAGATCAAAGGTTGTGGCCGAAACAAAATCTGTGATCGATTCACGAGGACCCAATGACGTACGCTAAGCTAGCTAGCACACAAGTAGGTGGATTAATGAACAGTGCTAGCACATGCACATGCACACGTGCATGAACCAGGATTGCACTAGTGTTCTGGATTGCTGGGTCGGAGTCGTACGGTTACAAAAAGAGAGACAAAAGTGCTCATCAGTATTGGGCGGCTAGGTCGCCGGAGTTTGGCGGCGCACGGGTTGGCTTCGGTCAAAGTTCGACCACAGAGACGTGGCTGTGACGAGAGGTGCACTATGGACGTTCAGAACAATGAGGTGATGACCATGGGGTACCGGCACTGTCGTTCGCGTCCGCTGGAGGTCGTGGACGGCGGTTGCAAGGCAGAACACTGGCGGAACTCGAGCGCCGCCGTTGGAGTGCTCTGGATGGAGCGTTGAGGGAAAAAAAGGTCAGCAAGGTGGGCGCAAGAGAGGCAAAGAGAAAGGAGGAAGCAGGGGGTCCTGGGGTTCACCGGCCGCATTGATTTCGTCGGCCGACGGTGGCGGCGTAGAGGAGCTCCGGCGAGCAATTGCTTGTTGTATAGGATGAACACGAGGGGGTTTTTGAGTGTGAGATGAGCAGGGTTGATGGGAGATCCTCTTCTTCTATTAATAGTGGTGAGGAGGCTCATTGCATCGCGGTGGAGGAGGCAGGTCGACGGCCGTTTCGGATTGGCGTCAATGGCCATTAGAGCGAATAAATGGAGCACTAAGGAAAGGAGAGGGGTTAGGGATAGTGGGGAATATGAGAGACGGAATGATGAGGGCGCATATGTTTTTTTTTTAGCATGATAAACTTTATTCCTCAAATGATAGCCAGATCGTTTACATAGTGGTGAAGAATAAAGTCAGGGATGACAGTTTCCCATGCTTCAGACTTGCCGGAACTAATACAATGTTTTGCTAAAGCATCCGCGACCGAATTGGCCTCTCTACTACAGTGATCAAAAGTGATACTAACAAACTCCAGTGCCAGGAGGGAGCACTCGGCTATGATTGGCACCCATATATGCATTTGAATCAGAGATGGCCTCAAGTGCATTGAGACAGTCAGACTCGACTGCCAAATTCGTGCACCCCAGATTTGCTCTAAGATTTAACCCACATCGAATAGCGATTAGTTCTGCTGCTTCTACACTCGCCACATGCGGTAATAGATGAGTCGCTGCACCTAGGAACTTACCATGGTCGTCGCGGGCAATGACACCACAAGATCCCGTGAACCTATCCGCATGAAAAGAAGCATCAACATTTATTTTTACAGCTCCCACCGCGGGCTTCTTCCATATATGATCCCGCTTGCGAGTAGGCTGATTAGGAGTGTTTGCTCGTAAAAAATTTGTTGCTAGCACCCGGATCGTCATTGCTGCTTGCTGAGGCATCTGAACTATCTCACCCGTTGTATGGATTCTCCTTTGCCACCAAATAAACCACATTGCTACAAGGGCGAGCTCAGCTATAGGAATGTTATGTACAGACGACTGCATCTGGATCAGGCTGTCAAGGTTAATAGAGCCCGATCGGTCCTGGCAAACCACCCGTTCAATCTCCTGTGATAGCCCTAGCTCCGTCCAAATTGCGTGCGCCCCGGTACAAGTGAACAAGCAATGTTGTATATCTTCTAATCCGATGGAACAGATCGGACACTGCGGGATCAGAGGAATATGTCTATTAGCAAGGACACCATAGCATGGTAGAACCCCCTTCAACACTTTCCAGCCAAAGTGTTTGATCTTCCCTGGTAGTCGCAGTTTCCAAAGATCTTTCCAAGCTCCATTTAATGAGGCACTACTTGGGCTCGCATATGTTGGTGCTCACGGATTTGGAAACGATGGAGAGTTTAAGGAATTAGAGAAGGGCAGCAGTCAAGTCGTACATGCAGTTTCTTCTCTGTAGGTGTAGGTTTGAGAGATTAAAGGCACGAAACTGAAAATTAATTAGAATCAAGGAGGTCATGGTGATGTGGGGAATAACTCATGTATTCAATTCAAGGTGAATGAGGCGATTGGAAGGAAGGGAATATGCAGCGGTTACACTCGTGCTAGTGTTGTTCGCCTCTGGACATGTGCGTTCGTGGGGAAGGAAGAAGTAGCATGCAGCCATGTGATGCTAATGCGCTAAAGGTCCAGGTGCAAAGAAAAGAAATATGGGGAGCAGATTGGCTGGGCCCATTTGGTTTGGTAAAGGAAATAGATAGGTGGTTTGCATGCGCCTAAGAAAGAGATGTCGGGCTAGAGAGTTCAGTACGAAATAAATTTTTATTGTGCACAAAGTTATATTAAAAGCTCTATGGACTTAATTAAATTGCTCCAAAATTGAGTTAGAGTTTTGCAAATTCCCAAAATGATAATTGCGCAGTATTAAATATTTCCAAATATATTTTCGGAGAAGTCACGTCATCTCCGCTCGTAAGTTTTATTTGGGTTATTTGGAAATATTTAAATGACAATAAAAACTCCCAAATAAATTCCAAATTCAAAAGAAATCCAAATAACAAATAAATCTTCTATGAAATATTTATCCACCATATTTGAGAAAGTCATTTTATTCTCACTCCATAGTTTTAATATGGTTTCATAATATTTCATAGGAGTCCGAAAGAAAAGAAATCCAAACTCGATTTTTTTAAACAAGACTAAAAAGGGTTTTAATTTCTGCTGCAAATCATTGCAATTCACTCAGTAATAACTTATTATTAACATTCCAAAATTTCGAAATTTTTGGGATGTTACAAACTACCACCCTTAAAAGAAATCTCGTCCTCGAGATTTGCAGAGGCTAGCAAGAAATGGGTTAGGGTTTGGGTTTCTTAGGTTACTTCCCCAGGGTTTTGGCATAACATCTGCAGCCTAGCAATTTATCCTTTTGCTTCCTATCTTGAGAGAGTGTTTTCTGTTAATATAATTCCTTATATTCCAGTTCTTCAGCATGCCTTTGTTTGAGGCTTTTTGCACAATTCTGGAGTCTCTGCTGATTTGTCGTATGACCCAATTATCCTTCCAGAGTGTTCGGGTGCTACCACCCTTAAGAACAAATTTGTGGGGATTTCCGCAATTTCTTCATTCCCTGATGGTTCTTCATCGAGCTTCTGTGGTTTAGAACTAGGTTTTTCCTCAATGGAAAGTCTTTCTCAAAATCCATAGATACCAAAACTACTACCGAGACTCTCATGGTGGTCGATAGCTTCTGATAGAACTCCTTCATGTTTCGTCCTCACTGTACTATCTACGTTAGGCACGATTGCCTATCTAGAAGGGTAATACTTCTTACCATTTTATGGTTTCAAGCTTGTCGTGTCGACACTGAACTAGGTTTTCAAATCTCTCTGATTTACCCATCAAACATACAAAAGTATATAATAAGAGTCTCCAGTATGGTGATCAATCCACCCCGTACTCAAATCATTACCTCATATGCAGATAAGTAAATCACGTATTCTAACACTTGGTCATTCTCACTCCTCATTAAGAGGTCTTCACCTGCAAAGCTAATAAAACGTTTTTAGGTGGCGGTGTTCCTACACGGTTGTGTTACACTTGCATCCGTAAAATAACGGAATCTCCTCGCATCTTCACTTGCTTTCTTCAGATTCGTATGACAAAGACGAGATCGAAGTTGAGATTCCTTGAAGTGTTCCAAAGTGATTGCCATTTGAGATTCATCGATGGCTATACGCATCTTCCACCAATTGTCAGCCTCTCGAATGAAATACTGAGAAGGAATGCACCTTTCGCTTCAGATTTACTTTGGCGGCTTACATTACTTCTTGTATATTCTGAATCCGGTCTTCTGCTTCTGAACGAGTCACTAGTCCCATCAAAATAATTCCGTCCATTTATGGGGTTTAAGGTTTGGAGAGATGAGGTAGGACTTTAGATAAAAGGAGAGATAGATACCCACACAAAAATCATCAAACATCATTTATCTTTAACGTTTATGATAGGCTCGTTTCTATGGTTTCGTCATCAAGTCTTCATTTCTTCGGTTCTTGAAAGTCTTCAGTGCGTGACGTTTCACCCGTATGAAGGTCTTCTGTTAATCATCCGTAACTTGCACCTCTTAGGGTTGAATAAATACTACATACCTATGGAATTCGCATCCTACTAACGCAGGATTTTAAATCACACAACTCAAATGACAACAAAATCAAATTGACGGCGAAGAACTCCAACAAAACTCCAAATTCCACTCATAGATTTCAAACAAACAATTCCTATGGTAACTTCATCCACATGAGTTCACCTGGTCGGGCACACTACTAGCACTCTTTCGTTTATTTCACAACTCTCATGGTGGCTTAGACACTATTGAGTTATGTAGGATATTCCTTTGTATTGATAACTTTTGCTCCTTCAGAACTTGTAGTCTTGAGTGACTCTAGTTCTCCTTCAACTTCTTGGATATAGGCTTGGGACGTTGTTCCCGTGAGGTCTCATGTTCTTCTCAATAATATTTTGTGCTCTTAAAAGTCCATATCACATAGTATATGTGTCAAGGTCATTGGTCGTCTAAGTTTTGAACGCAGACAAGAATTTAGTGAAGAATAGAAGAGGATACGAGAATGCTATTAATACTATTGAAAATATAAGTTGTTCCTACCAAGGTCTTCTCATTTCTAAACAATTTTCTAGGGTCACGTCCTACAGTCAACGTATACTCTGATACCATTCTGTCATGACCCGGATTTGGTAGAATCCAAGTCTCTGTGTTTACTGTGCTATCCCTGGATCATAGCTAGCACACACAGTAACACAAAATGAATATCAGTAAGACATACATCATTCTACTACAACGGTAGATCCAAATATATATAAATCATACCTTAGGCACAGCTCAAGCTGGCACATAATACAGCGGAATTATACGTAGTCGCTAAGTTAGGGCTCCATCAACGCCACTGGGCTCGTTGAGTGTAAACCATAACCCTATCGTCTCTTAATATGTCGAGATCTGCACATGACAGGTGCAGATGAGTACGTGGAATGTACTTGCAAGTTGCAAAGGAAAGTATAACATATTATATATGCAGGGTAAGTATTGGTGGAGGTTTCCTTTGCATAAAGCCAATTTTCTCCTATACTAAGTTTTGTAAACTTCTTTTGAAATAAAAATAGTTTTAGTATAAAAGATAGGAGTGAGACTTTGGATATACGCACCAAAGCTCATTCTTCGATTTTGGTAAAAACATATATATGGTTGAAGTGAAACACATTCACTATGCTCAATCCTCAACCTAACCCTTAAAACAGATTTTTAGAAAAGAGAGGGGAGATTCTTCTTCAATCCAAGTCTTCAGTTGCTTAAAATTGCCCGTAACCAGGGGCACGGCTAATCGATTAGGTTTAACCCTCTGCAGAGGTCGTACACGTTCCCCACATGACACAATCTACCCTTTGTGTCGTGACACCGCTTTGGGTACGTGACCGGGAGGAAATTGTGATGAAGCCTTTCCAAACGGCCCCCTTTATTTAGTTCTAGCACGACCCGCTCCCTTGGCTATTAAGACCGATCTTCGATGACCGTATGTAACACCCCTATGTAATTGCCACTGTGATCAGCTGCTAATAATGCCAAGTCAGATCATTTGCAGTGCTTAAACAAAGTGGTTAATCAAAGCAATTCAACTCCATTTTGAAAATCAACTCAAATTCAAAAGTGAAATATGAAGTTGATCAAACACTGTTGGAAAAATGTTCATTAAATGGCAAATAATCAAGGAACATTTGAAAAACCATCATCAAAATATTTGGAGTTTGATAAGTGGCTCTAACAAGATGAAACAGCACCAAAACAGAATATTTAAATTCATTTAAATCCTTTCTAATTCAAATGGAGTCCAAAATCTGCCCAAACCAATTTTTGGTGGAAGGGAATATTGCATTGTAATATTGGGGACAACTCTCATACCTTACAAAAATGCATAAGAGCCCTAACTAATACAAAACAGGAAATAAAGAAAGAAAAAAGAGAGACAAAAACAGAAAAATAAAAACGAGGCACTGTGCACTGGGCCTTAGTGCACAGTGCCCCGAACCCCGGCCCAGCAGGCCCACCTCACCTCTCTCCCTCGCGCTATCGTCCTTCCGCTGGTCGAGCGCGCGCTCGCCGGCGCGGCGCCGACACGTCGCCGCCACCGACGCTACAGGGAGGCGAGGAGGGGATAAGGTCGAGCTCCACCACTCCCCCTCGCTCCCTCGTTCACTTCCCCGTCCTCTCCTCGCTCGCTCCGTCCTCCTTCCCCCTCAGATCCACCGCGGCCGAACGCTATCGCCGCAATCCCCGTTCGTCCTCGCGGCCACCGAGCCCCGATCGACGCTCCGACGTGTCCTTCGTCCCCATCGTCGACTGTTGCGTCGCCTGGTGCCACTTGGAGAAGCCCGGATCGCCTGCACCGAGTGCATCGACGTCGTCTTCTTCCTCGGTCGCCGACGATCCCCTTCCGTCTCCGGCGCCGTCTGCTGCTCCTAAGCCACCAAGGGCTTTTCGTAGCCGCTCGGTGAGCTCCACTCCGTCCTCTCCCCTCTCCTTCCTCGCCTCGTCGCGCCTCTAGCCGCAGCTGCCGCTGTGACCGAAGCTCGACGCCGCCGACAAGCTCGACGCCGTCGCTGTGGCCTATAACACACTCGTCTGAGCCGTGCATCGCACTCCTGGTGCTCCCAGGGGCCCAGCGAGCTCGAGCCCATGCCTCCCCGTGCCCCTTAGCTCCAACTCCGTCGATGACCGAGCTCCGGTGACCGCTCCACCGCTCGCCGCCGTCGTTAGAGGCCGTTTTCGGTCGAACTACCACCGTAGTTAGATGCGCGGGCGAGAGGCCGATCGAACGCAAGTGGTTGCGGGCGATTTGGCGCAGCGTAGCGGTTTTCCGGGCAGCTCCGGCGAACTTCCGCCGCTGGAGAGGTCGCCGGCGCGTCTCCGGCCGCCGCGCTGGCGTGGCACCCACGTAGCACACGCGCACGCGCCTCCTTGTGCCCCGCGGCCCCGTTTCCATCGAAGGCCGAACTCCGGCGCCGCTGTTGCTCAACGCCGGCGACGATTCCGGCGAAGCCACCACCACCACCGCACGCGGCTCGCTCGTCTCTTTCGAACGAGACCCCGCGCGCGCCAAATGGCCGTCTGTAGGCGAAGTCCGACGAGGCCGAGGCCCTCCGCCGCATTTTCTGTCGCCGCCGGCGCGTCGGCGGTCGCCGCCGATGTGGCGAGGCCGGGCCCCACCTCAATGTGGCTGCCAGTGGGCCCTGGGGGCCCCAGTTGACTGGGTTGACCTAGTCAACTACTGACTGGGGAACCCAGTGAGGCTGACATGTGGGCCCCGCGTTAGTTAAAAGATTTAAAAGAAAAAGAAAATGTTAAATAAGTTAATTAAACTAATCTCTCGCTGACAGATGGGGCCCACACCCCTAATTAACCCTCTGGATTAAGTTAATTCTCTGTTAAGATAAACAGAGACTGACATGTGGGCCCCACATGTCAGGATTGACTCTGGTCAGTGCCTATTGACCGCTGACATCACAGTGACATCATGCTGACATCATAATTCATTTTCTGCTAAATAAATAAATTCCAGAAATTCAAATAAACTTTGAAAATTAATAACTTTTAAACCGTAGCTCAGATCGAAAAAGTTAAAACATGAAAGTTGCTAAGAACAACGAGACGAGTCTGATCGTGCCGTCCGTTTCTTTGTCGGAACCCCCTACGTAGAAGAACTCATAACTCCGGACCCGTATCCGGCAGATGAATAGTGCACACACACCGGTTAATAAATCCCAGATTAATTCTAATAATAACTAAAATGAGTTAGATGCATATTTAGGCAACCCTGCACTGCATCATAGCATCACACACACCGTATTGCATTTGTTTGCATTATGTTTACCTGTTTCTTCTCCCTCTTCTCTCTCGGTAGACCCCGACGTTGACGTAGCTCCCGGGGCAGACGCAGCTCAGGAGTACGACTACGTCCCCGACGATACCACAGGCGACCTTGCCCTTGCCCCCGAGCAAACAGGCAAGCACCCCCATTTTGAGCATGCCTATATCGCCTATTCTCTTCTCTCTTATGCTTGCATTAGAACTGCTACTGCTACTGTTTTCCTATATCTGCTGCATAGCCTGATTATTGTAACCTGCCTTGCTACCTTGCTGGATATCCTAAACTGTTTAGAATAGGCTGGGTAGAGACTCGACAGAGACCCCCACTTGATCCCGACTGCCCCGCTGGATGTCAGAAGACCCGCTCATCGGGATTGAAGACTAGACCCTGGCACCGCACATCACTTCCCCCTTAGTTGCCGACACTGCTGGGTTACCGTCGAGTGCCGAGGGTGATACCTCGTCAGCACATCTGATGTTAACCTTGTAGGTTAGTTACTCGGTCGTGGTAAGCGAGGGTAATTCCTCCTACACCACCCCCGATAACGACATCGTCGCGCAACACCTCAAGTGTGGACCTCGAGGGTGATTCCTCCTTCGTTCACCTTGACTTTAACATCAGGTGGGATTCCGTCGAGGGTGATTCCTCAGGGCTCCCCTGGTGTCAGACACACAGATACTATTGTTGATTTGACTTGCACTAAACCATGTTACTAAAGACGGGTCGGCCCTGAGAGGTACCCGCGCGAGCTTAATGCGAAGTGATGTGGAGTCAGGTTGACCTGGATGGTGCCCGCGAGATAACACGAGGCGTGGCCGGGCATTCTTAGCCCTTGCCGCAAGTCCTCGAGACGGGGCGACGGGGTCACATCGATCGTGAGTCTCTGCTCGTTTCCGCGCGCTCCTAATCCACTATGGTTTGGATATTTGATCCGAGGGGCCTCTGGCCTGATAGCACTAACCATCACGTGGGCATAGTATGGGCGTTCTGCGTCGTATACATCAGCCGAAGCTTGTTTGACGTCAGTAAGGAGCGGCGCATGCCGAGTTGGACTGGGAACGCAACCGCGCTTGTATAAGGGGTTGCTAGGTCTGCTCTCGGTGGCCCCCGTAACGTGCAGGAGTTCCCGGGGCGATGGCCCAAGACCCCTGGGGGCATAGGTTTAGTCCGGCGTGCTGACCTCTCTTATAAGCCTAGGTCGGGTTGCGGCGTGTTGCTTAGCCGAGGCCGGGCATGACCCAGAAAAGTGTGTCCGGCCGGAGTTAAGCGAGCGTGGTGGGTAACTTGGTGCACCCCTGCAGGGAAGAAACTTCTATCGATAGCCTGTCCTACGGTAACGGACACTCGGAGTTGTATCCCGATCGGTACAACTAGAACATGAGATGAGATCTGGATAGTACGGCTCTGGGATTGCTTTCTCGCAGGGAGTCGAGAAAGGATCTCAGGTCGAGGTTGATGATACTACTATACTTTACATTATGTTCATCTGTTCTCCTCTATTGCTGCAAGACTGTCGAAGATTGTTGAGGATGCTAGTCTTCGATAGGACTAGGCTTTCCCCCTCTATTCTGGCATTTCTGCAGCCCAATCCACATATACAGCCATTCCTTTGACAATGTTGCATATGTAGTGTAGATCCTTGCTTGCTGAGTACTTCGGATGAGTACTCATGTTTGCTTTACTTTCTTTTTCCCCCATATTCCATTTGATGCCACCAGACGATGGAGCCCCTGAGCCAGACACCCCAGCCGACGACCAGTACTACTACCCGCCTGGCGAGTACTACTACTACGAGGAGCCGTTTGACAACCAGGAGTAGGATCGGAGGGTCTAGGGCAGGAGGCCTACGCCTTTCGATCGTAGTATTTTATTTTACCCCGCCTCTGTGAAGGCCTATTTCTCTCTCTGTAATATATCTGTACTCAGATATCTGATGCTTCCGCTGACGCTTGTATGCCATCGAGCTATGTATTCGAGCCCTCGAGGCCCTGGCTTGTAATATAAAGCTTGTATGACTTTATTTATGTTTTAGAGTTGTGTTGTGATATCTTCAAGTGAGTCCTTAGGCTTGATCGTGCGCATTTGCGTGTATGGTTAGTGCACGATTAAGCCGGGGTCGTCACAGGTTGGTATCAGAGCCGACTGCCTCTAGGTATCCCCCTTCCCAATTCTTTGGCCGAAGTTGAGTCTAGTGGTAAAAAACTGTTTTACTAACTTGACTGTGTGGCTTACGGGCCCACATCACCAACTGGGTGGTATTGGGATCTTTTATTCCTCGTCTTTACTCTGGGATTCTAATCTCTCATCTATTCGGGTTTAAATTTTTTTTACTAACACCAACATTTAGGATCTCGTTAATTCTATCCACCCGGAGAGCTGGATTCAGTGCGATTCCCCTGACTTTGATCTGATTAGTCCGATAATCATTTTCCTTTCCATTGTTTTGTTTAACCTTTCCTTCTGAGATCGGTTATATTTCTCATTGTCTTATGACAACCCTGAACTTCTCTGTTTCAGATGGATCGACTGTTTCCACCACGGCCTATGACCCAGCTTGTGCTTCGCACTTGGGCTCATGATGCCCCTGGGTTTCCAGCTGCTCTGATCGCCCTCCTGAGTAGACTGGGTTACCGCTGGTATCCCGAGTACATGGTCTATGAGGTTTACCGCGAGTTCAACCAGGAGCAGTACTATGCTGAAGTTCGGATCTATGATCAGCAGAATGACTCGGACACTGAGCTACACCTTTTTCACGGAATAGGCGTGACAATTGAGATGGCAGTACATGATGCCGCCTACTCTGCTGTCGCACGTCTCCGAGGAGAGCACAATGCTAGCTTGGATAACTCTGTGTTTCGGTACATTCCGTATGCACCTGTTGGAGATACTACTGGATACTACACAGCTATCTGTGTCCCGTACGAGTCTCGACGCTACGACCCGCAGATTCTGATCCAGTGCACTCAGGCTCTGGATCGCACTGTTCGGGCTCTTGCCGTCGAGTTGTTTGCCACTCGAGCACGCTACTACGAGGCTATGACACAGTTGCTACCAGCTGTTCATGCAGGGATACATCCGGAGTATATTCTTTACCCACGCAGGACCAAGATGCCGCCAGGTATTGATTGGCCTGCAGTGGGAGGTCACACGCCTGCACGTGGACCTCTTCTTACAGTTCGAGACCGGGTTCTGCATCAGAGTGCACATGGAGCACAGGATCCTGCCGCGACGAACATTCGTCGTCCGCACTTGCAGTTACCCCTATTCAGTGGTTTTCTCCGACGCTGATGTAGCATTTGCTATGTCACGTTGTGTACTTCCTTACCGCGTGCCTGCGTGCCGCCTAGTGTGTCTAGCTTTTCAATTTGCGCCGTTATGCTGCCCGATTGTAACCGACTGTGTATGGATCTGTATGTCTTAATGACTACTTTTAGCATCTATTGCACTCTTTCAATAATGTCGAGTTACATCATGTTTATTGTTAAACACTTGCATAAGCTATTGCTGAAATACCCCTGTTGAAATAGCAGGATGGCTGACAACAACCCGCCACCGCCGCCACCACCTGATTACATGGCAGCGATGATGCAACAGTTTGAACTCAACCGCCAGTTTATGACGGGGATTATGCAGCAATTCCCTCGTCCTGATGCTAATCAGCAGCCACCTTCCATCACCCTGCCAGAATTTATGAGGCTCAGTCCATCGTTTTTCCGCAACACAGTCAACCCACTGGATGCTGATGACTGGCTGCGTGACATCTCTCATGAGATGGAGTCTGCTGGTGTCGCCCAAGTCAACTATGTCACTTTTGCGACTTATCTTCTGAAGGGTCCCGCAGCCCAATGGTGGGCCACTCACCGACAGACTCTGCCGCCTGGTACTGTCGTCACTTGGGCAGAGTTCAAGATTGCTTTCCGAGCCCGCTACATTCCTCTAGCTGTCATAGCTAGGAAGAAGGCCGAGTTCCGTAGCCTTGTTCAAGGAAACAAGACTGTGGAAGTCTATCAGCGCGAGTTTCTAGACTTATCTCGCTACGCTGAAGAGGACATTCCTACTGATGAACGCAGACAGGAGAAGTTTCGTGAAGGACTGCACCATGACATTCAGTTAGCCCTGCTTGTTCAAGATTACCCTGATTTCGTCACTTTGGTGAATAAGGCTATTATGGTTGAAACTGGACTTAAGAAGCATAAAGAAGCGTCCAGACGCACCCGAGAAGCGGGCTCATCTTCGGGCTCATCTTCCCAGAAGCGATGCATCTGGTTTCCCCAAGGCATGTTCCGTTCAGCAGCTCCTGCGAACAGGCCCTCTTATGCTGCACCACGCCTGCCACCTCCACCACCGAGGCAGCCTCTGCCAGCTCCAGCACCTCGTCCTGACAGCGGACTATGCTTCAAGTGTGGCAAGCCAGGTCACCGTGCTAGAGATTGTTCTCAGAATCAGAATCAACTGGCTCTTCCTTCTACTGGCCGTGGTATTGGCCGTGGTATTCCTCAACAGCGCAACAATAATGCCAGACCTTCTTATGGTCATGGGCAGTACTACCACGTCAACATGTTCGAAGCTCCAGATCAACCAGATACTGTGATGGGTACACTTCTTGTTAATTCAGTACCAGCTTCTGTTTTATTTGATTCAGGAGCATCGCATTCCTTCATGTCAGAACATTTTGCACGCATGCATGACATTAAATGCGAATACATGAACACACCCTTATTGGTACATACTCCCGCGGGTGGTTGCCGAACCTCTGCGGTTAGCTATAATGTTCCCGTTGAAATCGAAGGGTTGGAGTTCAGTGCGTCTCCCATTATTCTGAAATCGTCCAAGATTGACCTTATTCTGGGAATGGATTGGTTGAAGGCCCATTACGCCTCAATCAATTGCGCCACCAAAGTTGTTCACCTCTTGCACCCCTCGAATGAGATGGTGAATTACCATGCTCATATCACTCAGAACGCCGAGGCTCAAATTTATGCCTTAAATGCATTGAATGCTTCTCCGCTTGATGGGATCGAGAATATCCCAGTTGTCTGTGACTTCCCGGATGTTTTTCCAGAAGAACTTCCAGGAATACCCCCTGCTAGAGCTGTCGAGTTCGTCATCGACTTGAAGCCTGGCACCACTCCTATTGCGAAGCGTCCCTACAACATGCCTCCGCACCATCTTATTGAACTCAAGGAAGAAATTGATAAATCCTTAAGGAAGGGTTTCATTCGCCCTAGTTCCTCCGCTTGGGGAGCACCTTCTCTCTTTGTCAAGAAGAAGGATGGAACTAACCGTTTGGTCCAAGATTACCGCCCCATCAACCAGGCAACCATCCAGAATAAATATCCGCTTCCCCGGATCAACGATTTATATGATCAACTCGCAGGATCTTCGGTGTTTTCTAAACTCGACTTGAGGTTGGGTTATCACCAGATCTGTGTCCGCGAAGAGGATATTCCGAAGACTGCATTCGTTACTCGTTATGGCTCTTACGAGTACACCGTCATGTCGTTTGGCTTAACAAATGCTCCAGCTACCTTCTCCCGCTTAATGAATTACATATTCATGGATTACCTCGACAAATTCGTCGTGGTATATCTGGATGATATTCTGGTTTATTCGAAGAACAAAGAAGAACATGTTGAGCACCTTCGTCTTGTTCTAGAGAGACTTCGAGAGCACAAGTTATATGCCAAGTACTCTAAGTGCGAATTCTGGCTTTCTGAGGTAACCTACCTTGGACATGTCATTTCCAAGGATGGTATCGCAGTTAACCCGGAGCGAGTTCAGGCTATTCTTGACTGGACCCCTCCGAAGAATGTCAAGCAAGTCAGAAGTTTTCTCGGGCTTGCAAGTTATTATCGTCGATTCATCGAAAATTTCTCCAAGATTGCCAAACCCCTGACTAATCTGCTCCACAAAGGCGTTAAGTTTGAGTGAACAGACAAATGTCAGGAAAGCTTCCAGACCCTCAAGGACAAGCTGACTTCTGCCCCAGTGCTTGCTCCTCCAGACTCTCGCAAAGATTTTGTGATCTTCTGCGATGCCTCTCGCCAAGGACTAGGTTGCGTCCTAATGCAAGAGCGAAGAGTAATTGCTTATGCTTCGCGACAACTGCGTCCACATGAAGAGAATTACCCAGTGCATGACCTTGAACTTGCTGCTGTCATTTATGCTTTGAAGCAGTGGCGTCATTACCTCCTTGGTAATCGGTGTGAGATTTACACCGATCATCAGAGCTTGAAGTACTTATTCACTCAACCGGAACTTAATCTTCGTCAGCAGCGTTGGTTGGAAACAATCACCGATTATAACTGTGGTATTTCCTACACTCCTGGCAAAGCTAATGTGATGGCTGATGCCTTGAGCCGCAAGTCTTATTGCAACAACCTCATGGTTAAACAAGCTCAACCCCAGCTGTATGAAGAATTGCGCAAGCTGAATCTCTGCATCGTCCCGCAAGGTTCTCTTAATAACCTTGTGATACAGCCAGATCTTGAGAAAGCTGTCAAGATTGCGCAAGCTAAAGACGCTGAAATTGGTCTAATGAAGAAAGAGCTTCACCTTCAAAAGTACAGGGATTTCTCGATCGCTGAAGATGGAACCTTGTACTTCCGAGATCGCATTGTAGTACCTCGCTTCGAACTGATGACTGACAAAGTCATGAAGGAGGCCCATGATACACCGCTATCTATCCATTCGGGTAGTACCAAGATGTACCGAGATCTTCGTCAGAGGTACTGGTGGTCTAGAATGAAGCAAGATATTGCTCGTTATGTTGCCGAGTGTGACGTTTGTCGTCGCGTGAAGGCAGAACATCAGAAACCTGCTGGAATTCTGCAACCACTTCCTATTCCACTGTGGAAGTGGGATAAAGTGCAAATGGACTTCATTACTGGTCTTCCCAAGTCTCAGAAGGGTCACGATGCTATTCTTGTCGTCGTCGATCAACTCTCCAAGGTTGCACACTTTCTGCCAGTTAAGGAGACTATTACTGCTAGTCAGTTAGCAGAGCTATATATCTCCAGAATTGTTTCACTCCATGGTATTCCCAAGGAAATCAGTTCAGACCGTGGCAGCATTTTTACTGGCCATTTCTGGGAAAGTTTCCAGAAAGCAATGGGAACTCATATTACCTGGAGTTCAACTTATCATCCCCAATCCCAAGGCCAAGTTGAGCGCGTTAATCAAGTGCTTGAAGATATGCTTCGAGCTTGTGTTATATCCTTCGGTAAGAAATGGGAGGAATCTCTCCCGTATGCCGAGTTCTCTTATAACAACAGCTATCAAGCCAGCTTGAAAATGGCCCCCTTTGAGGTTCTTTATGGTCGTAAATGTCGAACCCCTCTGAATTGGTCAGAAATTGGGGAACGACCTCTTGTTGGACCGGACATTATTCAGCATGCCGAAGAACAAGTCCGAATTGTCCGGGAGAATCTTAAAGCAGCTCAAGACCATCAGAAGAGTAATTATGATCGTAAGCGATGGGGTGTGATCTATCAACCTGGTGATCAAGCTTATCTCCGTGTCACTCCAATGAAGGGCACACGTCGTTTCGGAATCAAGGGCAAGCTAGCTCCTCGCTATATTGGTCCTTTCCGCATCGTGGCTAGACGTGGACAGGTGGCATATAAATTGGAGTTGCCACCGCAATTCTCCCATATTCATGATGTCTTCCACGTGTCGCAACTCCGTAAGTGCTTCAAGGAATCTCCGCACCATGCAGTGGATCATGAGATGCTCGAGCTACAAGATGATCTTTCCTATAAGGAGCATCCGATCCGCATCCTCGACGAAGCTGAACGTCGAACTCGTCAGAAGACGACCAAGTTCCTGAAAGTGCAGTGGTCGAATCACACTGAAGATGAAGCCACTTGGGAATGCGAGGATCATCTTCGGGAAGAATATCCCGGACTTTTTCCTTCTACCTCCTAAATTCTCGGGACGAGAATTTCTTTTAGAGGAGGAGAACTTGTAACACCCCTATGTAATTGCCACTATGATCAGCTGCTAATAATGCCAAGTCATATCATTTGCAGTGCTTAAACAAAGTGGTTAATCAAAGCAATTCAACTCCATTTTGAAAATCAACTCAAATTCAAAAGTGAAATATGAAGTTGATCAAACACTGTTGGAAAAATGTTCATTAAATGGCAAATAATCCAGGAACATTTGAAAAACCATCATCAAAATATTTGGAGTTAGATAAGTGGCTCTAACAAGATGAAACAACACCAAAACAGAATATTTAAATTCATTTAAATCCTTTCTAATTCAAATGGAGTCCAAAATCTGCCCAAATCAATTTTTGGTGGAAGGGAATATTGCATTGTAATATTGGGGACAACTCTCATACCTTACAAAAATGCATAAGAGCCCTAACTAATACAAAACAGGAAATAAATAAAGAAAAAAGAGAGACAAAAACAGAAAAATAAAAACGAGGCACTGTGCACTGGGCCTTAGTGCACAGTGCCCCGAACCCCGGCCCAGCAGGCCCACCTCACCTCTCTCCCTCGCGCTGTCGTCCTTCCGCTGGTCGAGCGCGCGCGCGCCGGCGCGGCGCCGACACGTCACCGCCATCGACGCTACAGGGAGGCGAGGAGGGGATAAGGTCGAGCTCCACCACTCCCCCTGGCTCCCTCGTTTACTTCCCCGTCCTCCCCTCGCTCGCTCCGTCCTCCTTCCCCCTCAAATCCACCGCGGCCGAACGCTATCGCCGCCGTCCCCGTTCGTCCTCGCGGCCACCGAGCCCCGATCGACGCTCCGCCGTGTCCTGCATCCCCATCGTCGACTGCCGCGTCGCCTGGTGCCACTTGGAGAAGCCCGGATCGCCTGCACCGAGCGCATCGACGTCGTCTTCTTCCTCGGTCGCCGACGATCCCCTTCCGTCTCCGGCGCCGTCTGCTGCTCCTAAGCCACCAAGGGCTTTTCGTAGCCGCTCGGTGAGCTCCACTCCGTCCTCTCCCCTCTCCTTCCTCGCCTCGTCGCGCCTCTAGCCACAGCTGCCGCTGTGACCGAAGCTCGACGCCGCCGACGAGCTCGACGCCGTCGCTGTGGCCTATAACACACTCGTCTGAGCCGTGCATCGCACTCCTGGTGCTCCCAGGGGCCCAGCGAGCTCGAGCCCATGCCTCCCCGTGCCCCTTAGCTCCAACTCCGTCGATGACCGAGCTCCGGCGACCGCTCCACCGCTCGCCGCCGTCGTTAGAGGCCGTTTTCGGTCGAACTACCACCGTAGTTAGATGCGCGGGCGAGAGGCCGATTGAACGCAAGTGCTTGCGGGCGATTTGGCGCAGCGTAGCAGTTTTCCGGGCAGCTCCGGCGAACTTCTGCCGCTGAAGAGGTCGCCGGCGCGTCTCCGGCCGCCGCGCTGGCGTGGCACCCACGTAGCACACGCGCACGCGCCTCCTTGTGCCCCGCGGCCCCGTTTCCATCGAAGGACGAACTCCGGCGCCGCTGTTGCTCAACGCCGACGACGATTCCGGCTGATTTCGGCGAAGCCACCACCACCACCGCACGCGGCTCGCTCGTCTCGTTCGAACGAGACCCCGCGCGCGCCAAATGGCTGTCTGTAGGCGAAGTACGACGAGGCCGAGGCCCTCCGCCGCATTTTCTGTCGCCGCCGGCGCGTCGACGGTCGCCGCCGATGTGGCGAGGCCGGGCCCCACCTCAGTGTGGCTGCCAGTGGGCCCTGGGGGCCCCAGTTGACTGGGTTGACCCAGTCAACTGCTGACTGGGCAACCCAGTGAGGCTGACATGTGGGCCCCGCATTAGTTAAAAGATTTAAAAGAAAAAGAAAATATTAAATAAGTTAATTAAACTAATCTCTCGCTGACAGATGGGGCCCACACCCCTAATTAACCCTGTGGATTAAGTTAATTCTCTGTTAAGATAAACAGAGACTGACATGTGGGCCCCACATGTCAGGATTGACTCTGGTCAGCGCCTGTTGACCGCTGACGTCACAGTGACTTCATGCTGACGTCATAATTCATTTTCTGCTAAATAAATAAATTCTATAAATTCAAATAAACTTTGAAAATTAATAACTTTTAAACCGTAGCTCAGATCGAAAAGATTAAAACATGAAAGTTGCTCAAAACGACGAGACGAGTTTGATCGTGCCGTCCGTTTCTTTGTCGGAACCCCCTACGTAGAAGAACTCGTAACTCCGGACCCGTATCCGGCAAATGAATAGTGCACACACACCGGTTAATAAATCCCAGATTAATTCTAATAATAACTAAAATGACTTAGATGCATATTTAGGCAACCCTGCACTGCATCATAGCATCACACACACCGTATTGCATTTGTTTGTATTATGTTTACCTGTTTCTTCCCCCTCTTCTCTCTCGGTAGACCCCGACGTTGACGTAGCTCCCGGGGCAGACGCAGCTCAGGAGTACGACTACGTCCCCGACGATACCACAGGCGACCTTGCCCTTGCCCCCGAGCAAACAGGCAAGCACCCCCATTTTGAGCATGCCTATATCGCCTATTCTCTTCTCTCTTATGCTTGCATTAGAACTGCTACTGCTACTGTTTTCCTATATCTGCTGCATAGCCTGATTATTGTAACCTGCCTTGCTACCTTGCTGGATATCCTAAACTATTTAGAATAGGCTGGGTAGAGACTCGACAGAGACCCCCACTTGATCCCGACTGCCCCGCTGGATGTCAGAAGACCCGCCCATCGGGATTAAAGACTAGACCCTGGCACCGCACATCACTTCCCCCTTATTTGCCGACACTGCTGGGTTACCATCGAGTGCCGAGGGTGATACCTCGTCAGCACATCTGATGTTAACCTTGTAGGTTAGTTACTCGGTCGTGGTAAGCGAGCGTGATTTCTCCTACACCACCCCCGATAACGACATCATCGCGCAACACCTCAAGTGTGGACCTCGAGGGTGATTCCTCCTTCGTTCACCTTGACTATAACTTCAGGTGGGATTCCGTCGAGAGTGATTCCTCAGGGCTCCCCTGGTGTCAGACACACAGATATTGTTGTTGATTTGACTTGCACTAAACCATGTTACTAAAGACGGGTCGGCCATGAGAGGTACCCGCGCGAGCTTAATTCGAAGTGATGTGGAGTCGGGTTGACCTGGATGGTGCCCGCGAGATAACACGAGGCGTGGCCGGGCATTCTTAGCCCTTGCCGCAAGTCCTCGAGACGGGGCGACGGGGTCACATCGATCGTGAGTCTCTGCTCGTTTCCGCGCGCTCCTAATCCACTATAGTTTGGATATTTGATCCGAGGGGCCTCTGGCCTGATAGCACTAACCATCACGTGGGCATAGTATGGGCGTTCTGCGTCGTATACATCAGCCGAAGCTTGTTTGACGTCAGTAAGGAGCGGCGCACGCCGAGTTGGACTGGGAACGCAACCGCGCTTGTATAAGGGTTTGCTAGGTCTGCTCTCGGTGGCCCCGTAACATGCAGGAGTTCCCGGGGCGATGGCCCAAGACCCCTGGGGGCATAGGTTTAGTCCGGCGTGCTGACCTCTCTTATAAGCCTAGGTCGGGTTGCGGCGTGTTGCTTAGCCGAGGCCGGGCATGACCCAGAAAAGTGTGGCCGGCCGGAGTTAAGCGAGCATGGTGGGTAACTTGGTGCACCCCTGCAGGGAAGAAACTTCTATCGATAGCCTGTCCTACGGTAACGGACACTCGGAGTTGTATCCCGATCGGTACAACTAGAACATGAAATGAGATCTAGATAGTACGGCTCTGGGATTGCTTTCTCGCAGGGAGTCGAGAAAGAATCTGAGGTCGAGGTTGATGATACTACTATACTTTACATTATGTTCATCTGTTCTCCTCTATTGCTGCAAGACTGTCAAAGATTGTTGAGGATGCTAGTCTTCGATAGGACTAGGCTTTCCCCCACTATTCTGGCATTTCTGCAGCCCAGTCCACATATGCAGCCATTCCTTTGACAATGTTGCATATGTAGTGTAGATCCTTGCTTGCCGAGTACTTCGGATGAGTACTCATGTTTGCTTTACTTTCTTTTTCCCCCATATTCCATTTGATGCCACCAGACGACGGAGCCCCTGAGCCAAACGCCCCAGCCGACGACCAGTACTACTACCCGCCTGGCGAGTACTACTACTACGAGGAGCCGTTTGACGACCAGGAGTACGATCGGAGGGTCCAGGGCAGGAGGCCTACGCCTTTCGATCGTAGTATTTTATTTTACCCCGCCTCTGTGAAGGCCTATTTCTCTCTCTGTAATATATCTGTACTCAGATATCTGATGCTTCCGCTGACGCTTGTATGCC
Source organism: Thinopyrum elongatum (assembly GCA_011799875.1). Taxonomy (NCBI): domain Eukaryota; kingdom Viridiplantae; phylum Streptophyta; class Magnoliopsida; order Poales; family Poaceae; genus Thinopyrum; species Thinopyrum elongatum. Next base: position 220,345,191 of record CM022301.1, on the reverse strand, counting down.
ATCGAGCTATGTATTCGAGCACTCGAGGCCCTGGCTTGTAATATAAAGCTTGTATGACTTTATTTATGTTTTAGAGTTGTGTTGTGATATCTTCAAGTGAGTCCTTAGGCTTGATCGTGCGCATTTGCGTGTATGGTTAGTGCACGATTAAGCCGGGGTCGTCACACCGTACCTGCATAAGGGTTTCCCGATAAGGAAAAGCTAAGCCATGTGGCTGTATTGAAAGCTACATCAAACTGTACTTGGAAGATCTCGGTCCCTTGGACGGCAGTCCCCACCAAAAACCTTAGTGCAAATCCCCAGTTGGGCGCATTCACTGCAAGACCCCGATGGACGCAATCACTTGTAGACGCTCCCGTCATACCGTTCCGTCCAGGGAGTAGAAGTAAAAATAGTATATAGTTTTTGTTTTTCAAAAGTTTCACAAAACGTTGCCCCAAAAGAGGGCAAGTTTATTTGTTTAAAATTTGTTTAATTCCCAACCCCTTTTCTCTGTAAGCATGTCCAAGCATAGCTAGAAGTTCCTAGGGCTTTAACTAGTAATAATGGTTTGCAAAACATTTTAGTAAAACATGCATAGTAATAAAAGAGTTCATGCATATTACGAAAACATAGGACAAGGAATGATCAAGTTGCAACTTGTCCGGATCTCTGGAAGATGAAATATTCTATTCTTAGTCGTCTCTCCTTCACCTTACGATATATCTAACGATACAAGAAAATAATTCAACACACAACAATCCAAATAAAATATACAAATTCACAATACAAATTAATTAGTATTTACTATTACTAAGCTAGTTACTATGGCGTGGTAGGGTTGAGATAGGATCAAGTTGGCTTGATTGAAAATATGACATAAATCATATTCTAGGGTTGGATTCAATTGATACTAACTGAAGATCATGGTTTAGATATAAGGAATTATTGTGAGACAAGGTTCTAGGAAGAACTATGTGAAATATTTGGCTTATGGTTAAGCCTATTTGAGAAATTTGGAACTTGCTGTTGGGAATTAGATTTACAAAAGCATGGTTGAAACCTAGAGATACGTGATTAAAATGAATCATGGTCATCTACATATGATGATTGCATCAAGGATCAAAACTAAATGACTAAAAGAATAAGAATAAAACTAAAGAAAGCTAAATTCCATGTTTGGAACCAGATCAAGTATTGAATATGCTGGAAGACTATTATGAAGGTTATAATAGATTCGTTGGGACCTAAGGTCCAACTTCGCAGAAGAAGAAAATATTTTGATTGAAATTATAGAATACACGATATGACAAATTCACTCAAATTCAAATCTGAATGTTTGAATAAATTTGAATGCGTCAAAGTGATGACCATAGTATATTTATGGAAAGTATATTTTCTAAGGATCATTTGAGCGAAAGAATCACTCAAATAGGAGTTATAGATCAAAGGTTGTGGCCGAAACAAAATCTGTGATCGATTCACGAGGACCCAATGACGTACGCTAAGCTAGCTAGCACACAAGTAGGTGGATTGATGAACAGTGCTAGCACATGCACATGCACACGTACATGAACCAGGATTGCACTAGCGTTCTGGATTGCTGGGTCGGAGTCGTACGGTTACAAAAAGAGAGACAAAAGTGCTCACCAGAATTGGGCGGCTAGGTCGCCGGAGTTTGGCGGCGCACGGGTTGGCTTCGGTCAAGTTCGACCACAGAGACGTGGCTGTGACGAGAGGTGCACTATGGACGTTCAGAACAATGAGGTGATGACCATGGGGTACCGGCACTGTCGTTCGCGTCCGCTGGAGGTCGTGGATGGCGGTTGCAAGGCAGAACACCGGCAGAACTCGAGCGCCGCCGTTTGAGTGCTCTGGCTGGAGCGTTGAGGGAAAAAAAGGTCAGCAAGGTGGGCGCAAGAGATTCAAAGAGAAATGAGGAAGCAGGGGGTCCTGGGGTTCACCGGCGGCATTGATTTCGTCGGCCGACGGTGGCGGCGTAGAGGAGCTCCGGCGAGCAATTGCTTGCTGTATAGGATGAACACGAGGGGGGTTTTGAGTGTGAGATGAGCAGGGTTGATGGGAGATCCTCTTCTTCTATTAATAGTGGTGAGGAGGCTCATTGCATCACGGTGGAGGAGGCAGGTCGACGGCCGTTTCGGATTGGCGTCAATGGCCATTAGAGCGAATAAATGGAGCACTAAGGAAAGGAGAGGGGTTAGGGATAGTGGGGAATATGAGAGACGGAATGATGAGGGCGCATATGTTGGTGCTCACGGATTTGGAAACGATGGAGAGTTTAAGGAAGGAAAACTCTTTGTATCTATAGTCTGATTAGTCCACAACGTCAGACCATTCCTGCGTCGTTGATGTAACTGAAATCCGACGCTTGAGAGTTGTCCACCTTTTGTAATTAAGGAAATACTAATTAATGGCAGGGAGCTGACCCCGCAACGTCCGCGTGTGATCCTCTCCTAATTCCCAGCTTCCAAACGGCCGCACCATCTGGAGCTCCTCCTCCACCCCGAGCGCACCACAGCTCGCTCGCCTTGCCAGATCCCCTTTCCCCCCGGCTCCGCCCCCTGCTCCTCCTTCTCCCTCTTCGACTAGCAACCAGTCCCCCGCTCCTCCGTCTCTCCTCGTCGTCGAGCCACCCGGCCATTCCGTCGTCCAATCCGCCGATGCGTCCACCGGGCGAGATGGGACGTGCGCCATCCCAGCAGTAGGGGGTCGAGCCCCAATGCTCAACGACGATTCGTGGATTGGCTGGATCGGCTGTCGGGGTATCACCGGACGTCCGGAAAAACGGCAGTGGATTGCAACCCCACCACCACCCCTTTCGAAGCTCACATCTCGAAATCGAAGGTATTGTTTTTTGCTCCCATCGCCCTTGATTTTTATGATTCCAATCAATAGGTCAGATGCAGAGAAAATTTCTATTACGTAGCTATGTACGCATCAATCATTCCTATGACGTAGTTTAAATTTTCAGTATTCCAGTGAATAGAACAAATGCAGAGAAAATTTTCTGTCATTGATTCCTGTATACAGATACCAATAATATGTATCATCAGTTGACGGCAAATCCTTTTTTGGTTTATGTATCATCAGATTTCATAATTTAATGCTTCTACCTTACACTAGAAATGCATCATTTTGCTTTATTACCTATCTTCTTACTTTTGTGCATCTACTTTGCAATCTGTTTGCTATGGTCGCCTAGATGTATGCTTCCATGTCGTGTCTCATGTTCTATGTATCCACACAAATCTTTTATCGTTTTTGTTTCAAATTTATTACCTAGCTTCTTACTTTTGTACTTCTACAATGCAATAAGTTTGCTACGGTCGCCTAGATGTTTGCTTCCATGCCTTGTCTCATAATATTCTATCTATCCACACAAATATATTTCTTTGTTTATGTTTCAAAATTTCATGCTTCCACCTCACACGAGTAATGCACACTATTGAATTTTTTTCTTACCTCCTACATGTGTGCCTCTACATTGTACTCATTTTGCTACGGCGTCACAGTGCGTGTGTGTGTGTGTGTGCATCCCATCCCCTGCACCGGCGTCTCACTTCGTATGTAAGTCTGTGCTTCCATTATTTCATTCTATATATGCTTTCAAGATGCTTCCATTATATACTTTCATGCCGCCTATCCTAACAATATTAAAGATTTTCAAGCCATTTTCTTGTTCATTTAGTTATGATTTTCCATACTATTTACTATTGCTTCTAAATGCCAATTTTTATGCTTCAGCCACACATGTTTTCCTTAGTTATTCATCAAACATACCTTTGCTTCTATGCTTCTAACCAAACCTAATATTGCTTCAAACAGAGTCATCTTTTTTGCTTCAAGCCATTTGCTGTGATTTTGGTTGATGTGTTTGTGTTTTGTCTTGTTCGTGCAGATAGTGGTCTGCTTCTTCTGCTCCCGATGGAGGCTATATTTGGTGGTATACAGCAGCTGAAGGGCATGTCACATCGCACCTTTCGGGCATCAATGGAGGGACGAAGCCTGCAGTGTTGGGGGGGTGATGAAAGACAAATAGAAGTTGAGCGAGGTGTTGTTGCTTGAATGGGTTCAGGCACACATTGTAATTTCCAGTTCTCTGGAGACGTGAAATCAAATAGAAAAGTAGCATTTTTATTTTTGCCCAAAACAAATTTATGTTATATTGCACATACCATCAAAAGGAAGCACCGCCACCATAGCAAGGACACATGCCACCATTGAATCATTTGTCTGCATATGCTAGATGGAAACAAAATTCCAATTTGTTTCAAACTTGCATTATATCAACAATATTTTGGTACTACATTTTCATGCTTCAACCACCATAAAATTGTGTTTCAAAGTACTGCCAAGCATGCTTCATATCTGTATCCTCCCTATGCATATGAATGAAGTTTTTATTAGTGCATCCTGCTTAACCATTCAAAATTTATTTCATGCTACCTACATTGATCCCAATGTTCTACTGAATGTATATACATACATAAATTTCTTTGTATACATCCAAGCAAATTTCATTCACCATGGAATCAAATTCTTCACTCGATGGAAACATAGTTTGACACGTTGAAACATAACTATTTGGAAATAATTTCCTTCTAGATTGAAGCAAATCTCAGTTGTGATGGAAGCAAATTTGAATAGTATCAGAAATAAAATTTACTTTCCTTGGAAGCAGAACTCCATGCAAGAAATTCTACTATAGTTATTAGTTTCCTTCAAACAACATTTTAATTTCCTAGAAATCTGGAAGCTAAAATCGCGGGCACTTAATTATCTATCCCACGTAATTAGCAGCTTCTGGTTTGGAAATTCCGTGAGGAGAGGTGGGAATCGAAGCAGCCTCATGCTACTCCAACGACTCATAGGTTCTAATCCAACGGTTACTTGCTGGTCTGATAGAGTGCTAGCATCAGTAATCTGATGCCTAGCGCTGCCCTTTAAGGAATTAGAGAAGGGCAGCAGTCAAGTCGTACATGCAGTTTCTTCTCTGTAGGTGTAGGTTTGAGAGATTAAAGGCACGAAACTGAAAATTAATTAGAATCAAAGAGGTCATGGTGATGTGGGGAATAACTCATGTATTCAATTCAAGGTGAATGAGGCGATTGAAAGGAAGGGAATATGCAGCGGTTACACTCGTGCTAGTGTTGTTCGCCTCTGGACATGTGCGTTCGTGGGGAAGGAAGAAGTAGCGTGCAGCCATGTGATGCTAATGCGCTAAAGGTCCAGGTGCAAAGAAAAAAAAAATATGGGGAGCAGATTGGCTGGGCCCATTTGGTTTGGTAAAGGAAATAGATAGGTGGTTTGCATGCGCCTAAGAAAGAGATGTCGGGCTAGAGAGTTCAGTACGAAATAAATTTTTATTGTGCACAAAGTTATATTAAAAGCTCTATGGACTTAATTAAATTGCTCCAAAATTGAGTTAGAGTTTCGCAAATTCCCAAAATGATAATTGTGCAGTATTAAATATTTCCAATTATATTTTTGGAGAAGTAACGTCATCTCCGCTCGTAAGTTTTATTTGGGTTATTTGGAAATATTTAAATGACAATAAAAACTCCCAAATAAATTCCAAATTCAAAAGAAATCCAAATAACAAATAAATCTTCTATGAAATATTTATCCACCATATTTGAGAAAGTCATTTTATTCTCACTCCATTGTTTTAATATGGTTTCATAATATTTCATAGGAGTCCGAAAGAAAAGAAATCCAAACTCGATTTTTTTAAACAAGACTAAAAAGGGTTTTAATTTCTGCTGCAAATCATTGCAATTCACTCAGTAATAACTTATTATTAACATTCCAAAATTTGGAAATTTTTGGGATGTCACATATACGTAATATTCATACATGAATTCAACTGGTACTGCAATTTATGAAATGGAGGCCATGTAATCATATGAGGTAACACTTTTAAGTAGGGGACTACAATATCAATTTCTTTTGTGCATCTATATTATCCATTTGTTACTGTACAATATAATTAAAATTAACACGGCAATGTATTGTGTTTAAAGTAAATAACCAATGGCACTAAATTATATATTTACACGAGAAATGCATAGGCTGAGTATTTGATCCATTTTTTGTGAAGGCGCCTCTACACCCGTACAATCGGTCGCGCCCGTGTGGTTGTAAAAAGTTATCGTTGAATCATCCCGATTTATTGTATTTTTTTCAGGGTGGACTTCATACCAGTTATTAACTACTCACGTGTGCCCCGTGTACACAGTCTTGCATGACCTTCCCGCTAGTACAGTCCAAAATTAGTTGAAACTGGATACGAACGATCCCGCGGGCAGCAAAATCTCCCGCCTCCTAAAATTTCCGCGACCAAGTCTGTAGCATGCGAAATTCCCCGTTTGTCCTTGGTGCACGAAGAACAATACGGCCCTCATTAACATAATAGGCCGGGGTTGCTTTGATAACTTCCGGGTCCCCCCACCACACGGCACCCCCATTTCCTCTCCCCTCCCGCAAAAACGACTACTCCATAGCACCAGAGCATCTTACATCACGTCGTCCGTACTTTATCAGCCATTCTACCCCTTCCCTCTCGAAACCCTAGACTGCTCGTCCACCGGCGTACCAGAGCCCATTCACTGCCAACGTTGTCCACCTCGCCGGATTTGCTTCTGCGGCCGCATCTACCCCTCCCACCTCCCCTAGAAACAGTATACTGCTCATCCACCACTATACAACAACCCATTCAGTGCCAGCCTTGTCCACGACGCCGGATCTGCTTCGCCGGCCCTCTCGTCAACCGCAACGCGTCTGCAGCGACTCCTTCGTACACCCGAGCCGCTTCGTCCACACCCCCGGAGCTGCCTGATAACCCACAAGTATAGGGGATCGCAACAGTTTTCGATGGTAGAGTATTCAACCCAAATTTATTGATTCGACACAAGGGGAGCCAAAGAATATTCTCAAGTATTAGCAGCTGAGTTGTCAATTTAACCACACCTGAAAGACTTAATATCTGCAGCAAAGTATTTAGTAGCAAAGTAATATGGAAGTAATGATAACGGTGGCAAAAGTAACAGTAGCAGTTTTATGATGATTGTAACAGTAGCAACGGAAAAGTAACTTAGCGAAGATCAATATGTGAAAAGTTCGTAGGCAATGGATCGGCAATGATAATTGTGTCGGATGATATTCATCATGTAGCAGTCATAACCTAGGGTGACACAGAACTAGCTCCAATTCATCAATATAATGTAGGCATGTATTCCGTATATAGTCATACGTGCTTATGGAAAAGAACTTGCATGACATCTTTTGTCCTACCCTCCCGTGGCAGCAGGGTCCTAATGGAAATTCAGGGATATTAAGGCCTCCTTTTAATAGAGAACCGGACCAAAGCATTAGCACTTAGTGAATACATGAACTCCTCAAACTACGGTAATCACCGAAAAGAATCCCAATTATTGTCACCTTGGGGTATGCGGATCATAACACGTAATAGGTGTCTACAACTTGCAAGATAGGATCAAGAACACAAATATATTCATGAAAACATAATAGGTTCAGATCTGAAATCATGGCACTCGGACCCTAGTGACAAGCATTAAGCATAGCAAAGTCATAGTAACATCAATCTCAGAACATAGTGGATACTAGGAATCAAACCCTAACAAAACTAACTCGATTACATGATAAATCTCATCCAACCCATCACCGTCCAGCAAGCCTACGATGGAATTACTCACGCACGGCGGTGAGCATCATGAAATTAGTGATGGAGGAAGGTTGGTGATGATGATGGCAACGAATCTCCCTCTCCGGAGCCCAAAATAGACTCCAGATTAGCCCTCCCGATGAAGAACGGGAGGCGGCGGCGGCTCCATATCTTAAAACGCGATGAACCCTTCTCTCTGATTTTTTTCTCTCCGGATGTGAATATATAGAGTTGAAATTAGGGTCGGAGGAGGTCCAGGGGGCCCACAAGCCACCAGGGCGCCCCCAGGCTTGTGGCCAATGGGTGGACCCCCTCTGGTTGATTCTTTCGCCAATATTTTTTATATATTCCAGAAATATTCTCCGTAAATTTTTAGGTCAATTCGAGAACTTTTATTTCTGCACAAAAATAACACCATGGCAATTCTGCTGAAAACAGCGTCAGTCCGGGTTAGTTCCATTCAAATCATGCAAATTAGAGTCCAAAACAAGGGCAAAAGAGTTTGGAAAAGTAGATACGATGGAGACGTATCACTGCCCCACCGATGCCCCCGTCGACGGCCTCTGATCCTCTTCGTCGACACCGTCCTCAAACCTACTGGAGCCGCTTCGCCGACACCATCCTCAACCCTACCGGAGCAGCTTCGCCGATACCATTCTCAACCCGACCGGAGCCGCTTTGCCAATGCCCAAGTTCACGACCTCAGATCCGCTTCGTCGACACCCTCGTCCAACCTACCGGAGCAACTTCTGACGCCCTCGTCCACAGCCGCAGATCCGCATCATCGACACAATCCTCAACCCAACCACCAGAGCAGCTTCACCGACGCCCTCGTCCATGGCCTCAGATCCGCTATGTCGGGGCACGACACCTATGGGATCCTGAGAGATCCCTTTACGATTCGGCGGGGGGAGAGGTATACGCAAAGAGCAGAACCAACGATCGACGCGGGAAGATTTTACCCAGGTTCGGGCCGCTGATCAGCGTAAAACCCTACTCCTGCTTTGTGTTCTTATTAATGTTCTTGAGCCCAGCCTTCAGGAGCGCTCACTATGAACAGTACGTTCAAAGAGCAGCTACGCATGCAGAATGGGCCAGAAGTTCTCCTCCTCTGTAGCAGTTGCCTTGGGCCTCCTTTTATATGCTCAAAGGGGTCACCACAGTGGCAAAATGTACATACATTGAGGTGTAAAGTAGCTACAGGGTATCATACCTAACCCCTGACGGATTAGGACAAACGCATTTAATGCACCGTGAGGTGTCCGTTTAGGTGTCCTCACTTTCTTGGGGATGGAAAAAGGGGCCATCCCATCAGCACCGCTTAAGCTCTCTTCCATTGGCGCGTCGCCACGCGTCCAAAGAAGGACCCAGAATGTCGGGTTTGTCGCTATGCTAGAACAGCGACACAGCAACAAAACCTTTCCGGGCGCCAAAGCTTGCCGGGTACCAAGCCTTGCCGGGCGCCAAGCCTTGCCGGGCGCCAATCCTTGCCGGGCTCCACAGGCCACCCCGGCAAGATCTTGCCGGGGAAGCTGGCCTTCGGATTCCAGCTCTTCTTATCTGCTGATCCTCAGATCTCTGACTTGATGATTTCTTTGGTGGCTTGAATCGACCTCGAACTGTTCCCTGGCAAGCCTTGCCGCGAGGATGGCTACAACTGCCCGTGCACAAGTACGGGGTACTAGTGGCCCAATACTTAGTACACCGACAGGAGCCTCCGGGCCTAGGCCATACACGAGTGCGAGGCGTTGTTGGGCTAGGCCCAAACAGTGCACGGGCATGCGTGGCAGGGGATTATCTGCTCGTAAATATCTCGTTTTACTGTGCCCCCCACTACACGCACCGAGCGCGCGACGTGGGAAGCGTGCCTCAAAGGCTGCAACTGCCATGCGCCTATAGAGGCGCATTCACATTGGGGAATAAAAGAGGCGGCCCCGCTCCTTCCCCATAAAAAGGAGAAGCCGCAGAGGCGCAAGCCTATTTACCCCCCTCTTCTTCTCAATCTGGCCGTCACCATCGCCTTCCTCCTCTCGAGCTCAGAGCGAAGCTTTTTTCTCTTCCGCCCGCCGCTTCCACGCTCGCTCCACCCCTGGCTTCCGCCCTCACGGCCGCCATGCCGCCCAAGGCCAGCAAAGGCAAGGGCAAAGAAGCGAAAGCCGACGTCCCGGAGAGCGAACTGGTGAAGATGCGGAAGAAGCATGTCGTCTTCCCCCCATCGCTCGATGCTGAAGCTCTGAAGGGGCGATACCAGTGCATGTGGGCGAAAGAGACGCAAGCTCACCCCGCCACACGCGTAATCCCAGGTGCTTGTTCCAAAAGTGGATCGGACAGATACCCTTTCTTCGCCGCGTATTTTTATTGCGGGCTCTGTCCCCCATTTTCCGACTTCTTCAATGATATCATGTACAGATACGGCTTTCATCTTCTCGATTTCACGCCGAATGCGGTTCTATGCATGTCCATCTTTGCCCATCTCTGTGAAAACTTTGCCGGCGTGATTCCCAACTCTACTCTTTTTCGCCATTACTTCTTCCCCCGCATCCAAAAAGGAGAAGCCCTCTCTGGTTCTATCGCCTGGATTCCAAGGGCTTGGAGTAAGGAGATATTCCAGAAGGAGTTTACCGTGAAAAGTGGGACGAATGGCGGGCTGAATGGTGCTGGATCAAGGAAGCAGATCCCCATCCGTTTTGTCTTCCCCGGCAACAGAAGGTGGTTCGTGGCAAGGACTGGAGCGATCTCGCCGCGGAGGACGAGAGGCTCACAATCGCCACCACCAGGATCCTTCGCCTGAAAGCTGCCGGGCTGACAATGGAGATGATTGGCTTCGACTTTCTCCGCCGCCGCATCGCCCCCTTGCAGAACAGGGGAAGGCCAGCTTGTGAATACAGAAACGCGGCAGATATCATGAGATTGCGCCCCGGGCTGAATAATAATCTGACCACTATGCAGCTTGGCGCTCTCCGTCAAAGACTATTCCAGCGCGAAGACAAGCATCGGCTGCCGGCAAGAATCGTCCCTTTGTGCAACAACTCCGCCTTGGGGTCAATCATCGCCTTCATGCCGATGTTCAACGCCCACGGTCTTGACGCGACTTGGGCCGAGCCAACCGAGGAGGAAGCACAGAAGTTTTTTGACAACTTGACAGAGAGACCTGTCCGGCAAGAGGCAGATTTCATCCGAGCCACCACCGACCAAGAAGTAGCTTACATTGCTACTAGGGTGGAGGAGGCAAATCTTGCCGCTGAGGCCGGCAGCGTTGGCTTCATAGAATGGGAAGCCAGCGACGCAGAGGTGGTAGTGGAGGTAAAACCTGCCGGGAAGGACAAAGCTGCCGGGGAACAGAGCAGCACAGCCGCTGAGAGCTCGTCCGACGAGGACACGACCGCAGAAGAACCGCAAGAAGAGCTCCCAGCCCCGAAGAAGACGAAGCGTGTTCTTCGGAAAGCTGCATCTGGCATCCCGGCAAGCCAGCCTACTTCGAGCAGCGAGGCTCCCGGCAAGAAAGTGGCCGGCAAGGCTGCACCGCGGCAAAGGGCTCGTCAACAACCTGCGCGGCGCGCGAGACCCACACCAGCGGCCACTGCTGGGGCGGCAGGGGTGTCTCGCACTACCGCACCAGAAGCTGCCCCGGCGCCTGCCACAGCCAAGCGGCCTAGGACCCCTCCTCCGCCTCCCCACCCAGACATTGCGGCGGAGGCCGATTTTGACATCTCCGGCTTTAGTCCGGAGCGAGAGAAAGAAGAGTGAGTACTTTGCCACAGCTTTTATATTCCAATCTTGGATCGATCTTACTAACTTGCTCGCATTGCCTCTGCAGTGATGCAGAAACCTTGCTGGAGAGGATGGCGAAGAGGTCAAAGACTTCTACGGGCGACGAGCCCCCGGCAGGCTCCACGAGTGCGCCGGAAACCGTCATTGTCAGCCCGGAGTCCAGTCCCCAATGCAGCCCCTAGCACAGCCCCCAGCGTAAGTTCACTGTTCTTTTTCCGCTGTTGGGTGCTAAGGCTCCCATTCTTGCCGCTGATATCCTTGGGCTCGCAGGAGAAGAACGGCAACAAGGAGAGTTGTCGGAATACATCCCCGTCGTGCCACCTTCATCGACCACGCCGCCCACAAACACATCCCCGGCAAGAGATCCTACCGACGAGCCCATCCTAACCGAGGAGGAGCCGGCAAGCACGGACCCCGGCAACCCACCCCCGGCAACCGAAGTTGCCGGGAGGGGCGAGGCCACCTCCCAACAGCTCAACACAGGTAATCAATTGCCTCAGAGTGCTTGTTACTTTTTCCCTTATCTCTCTGTCTTTAGTCGCTTCAAACTTCAATCTCGATCTTATTCTGTTTCCCTCCTTCGTCCTTCAGAGTTCCCTGTGACGGAACATATGGATGTCGACGTTGTCATCGAGGAGACCGCTAGGGACGCTGCTGCCGAAGCAGACAGGATCGCTGCCAGCGAGGCCACCAAGGATGACACTGTCGAGGCTGGTGGTGCTCTTGACGGGGAGGCCGCCAAGACTGCACAAGAGGAACCCGCCAAGGAACCTACTGAAGGGGGCGACAGGGAGGCTGATGACCGTACTGACGGCATTCCTGCCGCAGGAGCGCCAGGCGCTGCACCGGCCACGGAGCCCCCTGCCACTGGTGAGGCGGTCGCTGAAGACCAACCATCAACATCTGAAGGCCCCTCATCCAGCAAATACCTCAAGGTTGGCGAGAACCTGTTCATTAACTTGTCGGGGACGGCAAGCATTGGGGCACCAGCCGAAGGAGAAGTTTTCGACGAAGAAATCATCGCTGCTGCCGGGCTCAAGGTTGTTGACGATCCCAGCGCTAGCAGCGGCAAATCTGAAGAGGATCAGCTCCTTCAGGCCATGGGCGAGAATTTCCACAAGCTCCAGGCTCTTCACCGCGCCCGGAAAGATAAGGCGGACTCCAGAATGGCAGTCGTCGAGGCGGCCGAGGCAGATTTCCAGAGGCGCGTCGAACAAACGCAAGCCTGGTACGTCGAGGCCCTCCAAGAGCTGACTGCTGGCCGGGAACAGGTGAGCCAACAGTGGACAGAGATCCTCCTGAAGCAATCTGATATGGAGAAGGTGCAGGATGAAGCTACTCAAAGGATTGCTGCTGAAGATGCCCTCCTGACGGGGCGCCGCGTTGCTCTTGATGCTCATGAGGAAGATCTCACCGCACGTGAGCAGGCGCTCGCCGCCAAGCTTCGCAGCAAAGATGAAAATATCGAGAAGCTTGTCGCGCGGTGGACCCAGGAGCTGGAGCGAAAACATAAAGAGGCGCTCGAAGCTTTGACTACAAGTCACGCCGGCAAGCTCAAGGAGGCCGTCGATGCTGCTGAAGCTGCAGAGGCCGCCAAGAACAAGCTGAGCGACAAGGTGAAGAGGCTGGAAATAGATCTCGAAGAGCACGGCAAGAAGCTCTCGACGCTCAAAAGTGACAGGGAAAAAACCCTCCACTCCTTGGCGAAGATGCAAGTTGCCCTGTCCAATAAAACCAAGCAGCTCTCCTCTGCGGCTGATGACATTGCAGTTCTGGAATTGAAGCTGAACACGTTGCAGAAGTCTCTCGAGGCCAGCAGGGCCCGTGAAAAAGCTCTACTCAAGGATCTCCAAGGAGAGAGGAACCTGCTCAAGAGCGCTGCCGCCGCCCAACTCGATTACGAGAAGGGGGTGGAGATCTGGACTGGACGTCTCATTGCCACCGCGGAGAAGCTTACCGCAGAACTGTCAACCATGGGCCTGTCGAACTTCAGGTATTCTTCCGAGGAAAGAATATCTCCAAGTGCCAGGTTGACGATGTTCTTTGAAAGCATCATCGACGCCTTGAGGGTGCTCCAGTCTAGCCGGGTGACCCAATTGGCTAACGAGACTCGCCGGCTTTGCCGGGCCGTCCTCCGCAAGGTGCTTATCAAAGTGGTGCACAGCAATCCCGGCATCGACCTCTCCAACGCGCTCGGCCGTCTGCCAAGGGACGCAAATGTTGAGGCGCTTGAAGAAAGCATCGCGCCTATCCTTGAGAAGGTGGACTCCATCAAAAGGATTGAAGGCCAGTGCAGGGACTAAGTGTTCCCCCTTTTCTTGCCGTCATCATTCCATGTAAAAGACAATTAAGTCTCAAGTTAGAATTGCGGCAGCTCATGAATGTAATATAACTCGCCTAAGTTTAGGTTCATGCTTGCTATTTTCCTTGTCTGATTCCTTTATGTATGGAGTTCACCCTACGCTTACTGAAAAACTTGCCGGCGCGCAACCTGCCGCGAGCGCTGGGTTCGGGACTTCAGCAGCCTGCTGGAGGCGCAGCAGCCGGCAAGACTCCTTGGTGTTCTCAGTGCAACCACTTAAATCGTTGAGCGGGCTCGAAACAAAATAAGGGCGCAACCGATTACAACAAGGGTTCCTTCGCGTGCAGATTTTCCATACAAGAGTCAGAATCGTCTAAGGAAATAACTTGTAATAAAGGAAACTTGCTCTAAGTTTTTAGGACTTAGCTTTCTGTCACTGTCCTTCCTCAGGTAAGCGTCGATTCCGAACAGCCCAACTGGTACTCAATACTCCCTTCCCCCCCCCCCCCCCGCAAATGTGCACGCGAGGAATCCTTCTATCTTTTAAAAAGAAAGAAGAGAAATAAAGACATGAAACCTTGGCGGTTCGTTTGAACTTACGGAGTAGGTGTTATACAACATCTTAGACAAACATGCATATATAAATATGAACATGGGAATCAATAAGGGAATGTACAACACTTAAATTTATTCATCTGCGCTCAGGGTCTGCGCCTGGCTTTGTACAAAGGATCACATGCCTTGCCGGCAAGACTTGTACAAAAGGATGGTTGCCGGGAGCCCCCGGCAACCGCGCCTTATGGGTAGAACTTACGAAGATGTTCGATATTCCAGGAATTGCTCACTGGAACGCCATCTTCGGTCTCCAAGCGGACAGCGCCGGGCCTGGTGACTCGTACTACCCGATAAGGGCCTTCCCACTTTGGCGTCAACTTGTTTGAATTCTTGGCGGACTGAATCCGTCGAAGAACAAGGTCGCCTTCCTCAAGGCTTCGGGCACGAACTTTGCGGCTATGGTAGCGGCGTAAAGTTTGCTGGTAGCGTGCAGCTCGCACAGCAGCCTGAAGACGATTCTCCTGAAGGAGCACAGCGTCATCTTGCCGCAGTTGCTCTTGCTCAAGCTGATCATAAGCAAGCACTCGAGGTGATCCGTACGTGAGTTCCGTGGGGAGAACTGCTTCCACTCCGTAGACCAGAGCGAAGGGCGTCTAGCCGGTGGCTCGATTTGGTGTCGTTCTGATTGACCAAAGGACCGCCGGCAACTCATCAATCCAGCGTCTTCCGCACTTTCTTAGCCTGTCAAAGGTTCTGGTCCTGAGACCGCGCAGCACTTCAGCATTAGCCCTTTCTTCTTGGTCGTTGCTTCTTGGGTGAGCAACAGAGGCAAAACAAATCTTGCCGCCAAAGTCTTGGACGTACTGCATGAAGGTGCGACTTGTGAACTGCGTGCCGTTGTCGGTGATGATCCTGTTGGGTACACCGAAACGACAAACTATCCCTTTAAAGAACTTGACGGCTGATTGTGCTGTCACCTTCCTCACTGCTTCCACCTCCGGCCACTTTGTGAACTTGTCGATAGCAACGTACAAGTACTCAAAGCCCCCGGTAGCACGGGGGAAAGGGCCCAGTATGTCGAGCCCCCAGACCAAAAATGGCCAGGAGAGAGGGATTGTCTGAAGAGCTTGAGCTGGTTGGTGTGATTTCTTCGAATGAAACTGGCACGCTTCACACTTGGTTACTAGTGCAGTTGCATCCTGGAGAGCGGTGGGCCAAAAGAAACCTTGCCGGAATGTTTTCCCGACAAGTGCTCTTGACCCTATGTGAGAGCCACATATGCCTCCGTGTATCTCTGCCAACAGCACTAGTCCATCCTCCCGAGGAATGCACTTCAATTTCACACCGTTTGGTCTCTTTCTGTACAGGACGTCATCGACGAACTTGTACATAACAGACCGACGGGCTACTCTTTCTGCTTCTTCCTGTTCCTCCGGGAGTTCTCCTGTCTGAAGGAAATGGACAATGTGTTGTGCCCATGCTGGAGCCTGAGGCTCGACAGCTAGGACTAAAGGCATCTCCTCCGCCGGGGGGACGTTTGTCTCGACAACAAGGGCCTGAGGCCCTGCCGGAGCCTGTTGTTCCCCGGCAGGCATGTCGATCTCGGCAACTTCCTTGCCGGCGGCTCCGGGGAGCTCTGCCGGGAAGTACTGGCCAGAGTTCAACTTTCTTCTCTTTTCTTGCCGCATCGATGGCGCTACAGATGGTTGAGTCAATTGGAGCACAAAAGTTCCTGGTTCCACAGGCAACTTGAGGGCGGCACGCTTTGATAGGTCGTCGGCCACACTATTCTCGGCACGAGGAACGTGCTCCATTTGCAGACCGTCAAAGCGCTCTTCCATTTTCCTCACTTCATCCACATAGGCTTGCATCAACGGACTTTGATAACTCTTGTTAACTTGCCTGACGACAAGTTGGGAATCGCCTTTGATAACAAGCTTTTTGATACCAAGGTCTACCGCGATCCTGAGACCGGCAAGCAAACCCTCATACTCTGTGGTGTTGTTGGTCGAACTCTCCCGGGGAAAATGCATTTGGACTACGTACTTGAGGTGCTCTCCGGTGGGTGCGACAAGCAGCACGCCAGCACCGGCGCCTTGCAGCGAGAAAGCCCCATCAAAGTACATAACCCATTGCTGATCGATTTCCTTGCCGGGGAGAGTTGTCTCCTGAGCCTCTTCGTCCGGCGTTGGGGTCCATTCTGCAATGAACTCCGCTAAGGCCCTGCTCTGAATCGTCAAAGTGCTTTCAAACTTGAGGCCAAAGCTGGACAACTCCAACGCCCACTCCACGATCCTGCCGGTTGCTTCTGGATTTTGCAAAATCCGTTGCAACGGAAAGCGAGTAACGACGGTGATTTCATGTGCTTGAAAATAATGGTGCAGCTTCCTCGAGGCTATAAGAAGGCCGAAAAGCAATTTCTGCACACCAGAATATCTTGACCTAGCTCCTTGTAAAAGAGAGCTGACAAAATAGACTGGGCGCTGCACCACCTTCTTCTTCTGCACTAGTTCTTCTGTTTGCGCAGATCCTGTCTTGCCGGGATCAACCCTTGCCGGGGAAGATCTTGCCGCGTCACCTGGCGGTCCTGCCGCTGGTGTTGCTTCCTCATCAGCCTCTCTCTGCGCCACTAGCGCAGCACTAACCACTTGATTTGTTGCTGCCAGATACAGCAGCAGCGGCTCTTGTGGTTTAGGCGCGACTAGCGTCAACGGAGAGGAAAGGTATTTCTTCAAATCTTGCAGCGCAGCCTCCGCCTCCGGAGTCCATTTCATTGGACCTGCCTTCTTCAAAATTTTGAAGAAGGGCAGGGCGCGCTCAGCAGATTTGGAAATAAACCTGCTTAGAGCAGCAACACAGCCGGCAAGACGATGCACATCCTTGACGCGTCTCGGCGCTTCAATTTGCTCAATAGCTTTGATCTTGTCGGGGTTCGCTTCGATTCCCTGGCAAGATACAAAGAATCCGAGGAGCTTGCCGGAAGGAACACCGAACACGCACTTCTCAGGATTGAGCTTCAAGTTGATCTTGCGCAGATTTGCAAATGTTTCTTCTAAATCTTGAATGAGCGTCGCTTTGTCTTTGGTTTTGACCACTATATCATCCATATACGCTTCCATATTTCTATGGAGTTGAGGCTCAAAACCAATTTGGATAGCTCTCGCAAATGTCGAACTAGCACTTTTCAACCCGAAAGGCATTCGTATAAAACAATACGTACCACATGGGGTGATAAATGCGGTCTTCTCTTCATCTTCTTTCGCCATAAAAATCTGATGATACCCTGAATAGGCATCAAGGAAGGAC
The DNA here is from genome assembly GCA_011799875.1 of Thinopyrum elongatum. NCBI lineage: Eukaryota > Viridiplantae > Streptophyta > Magnoliopsida > Poales > Poaceae > Thinopyrum > Thinopyrum elongatum. The sequence continues at coordinate 220,327,573 of CM022301.1, read as the reverse complement.
ATGAGATCACAACCAGCGGTGGCATCCACAATCTGGTCGATGCGCGGCAAGGGAAAGGGATCTTTTGGGCAGGCTTTATTGATATCTGTATAATCGATACAAAGCCTCCATTTCCCATTCGCTTTCCGCACTACAACCGGGTTGGCCAACCAGGTTGGATGAAGCACTCCCTTGACCAATCCTGCCGCCTCCAGCTTTCTGATTTCTTCGGCAATGAATTCTTGCCGCTCCAAGGCTTGCTTCCTGACCCTTTGCTTGACGGGCCGTGCATGGGGACAGACGGCAAGGTGGTGCTCAATTACTTTCCTGGGAACACGGGGGATGTCAGACGGTTGCCATGCAAACACGTCGACATTCGCCCACAGGAAAGCAACGAGCGCGCTTTCCTATTTGCCATCTAGGGTGGAACTTATGGTGAAAGTTCCCCCCGTTCCGTCCTCCCTGACGGGCACTTTCTTGGTCTCCGGCGGAGCAACCTTGGATTTCTTGTTCTTGCCGGTGGAACTCTCTGGTGCATCCTCGACGGAAGTGCAGCACTCCGAGGAGGTGCGCTTGCCGGAATTCGCGCCAAGGTTCTTGTTGGTCTTCTTCTTCCCCCCGGGAGTTCCAGCGGCAGGAGCAGGTGCCTTGATGGCAGGTGCTACAACTGCTTCCCGGTAAAGTTGGTCGGCACAGATGAGCGCATCTTTCTTATCGGAATGGATAGTGATGACGCCCAGCGGCCCAGGCATCTTCAAAATGTTGTACGCGTAGTGTGATGCCGCCATGAACTTAGCCAGCGTTGGCCGACCAAGGATCCCATTGTATGACATGGGGATCTTGGCGACATCAAACACCACCTTCTCGGTCCTGTAGTTGAGCTCGCTACCAAACGTCACCGGCAGCGTAATCTTGCCCTTAGGCTGGGTTCTTCCCGGATTGACCCCTTGAAACATACCCGTTTCTTCGAGGTCCTCGTCGGGAATTTGAAGCTTTTTGAGCACATCCGGTGAGATTAAGTTTAGGCCGGCCCCACCGTCAACTAACATTTTCGTCACCTTGAGGTTGCGGATCATTGGCGAGACCAACAATGGCAAGCACCCGACCGCAGTTGTGCGATCAGGGTGATCCTCGGCGTCGAAAATGATAGGCGTGCTGGACCACTTCAGGGGCCTACAAGAATCTGGGGATGGCTCCGCCGCATTGACTTCCCGCACCCACTGTTTGAGTTGACGGTGGGAAGAATGCAGCGAAGCACCTCCATCGATACACATGGCCTCCGTAGCCTTCTGGAATTCTTGCTCACTGGACTCATCATCTTCCTCATCATCATCTTCTTCTTTGTCTCGGCCCCGAGCGGGCCTATCCTTTTGTTGCTTGGCCTTGCCGCGGCGCCCCCCTCGACCACCGCACTTCTTGCTGGATCCATCAGCACCATCTTGGGCCTTCTCCTTATCTCGCCTTTCGTATTCGGCCCTCTATTTCTCGGCAAGCTGTTCAACTTGCCGGCAATTCTGGAGATCGTGGCCCTTGGTGCGATGGATCTTGCAATACTGCTTGTCGGAGTTTTCTGACTTGTCGGCAGCCGCCAAGGCCTGACAGGAAGGGCACCCGGCAAGATCCTTGCCGGGGTCACCAACCTTGGCCTTCTTGGCGGCGCCGGGGTTGTCGGATTCCTCGACAGCAAGCACGGCCTTGCCTCCGCGTTTCCTGTTCCGCCGCCGGCCTTTCCTTGACGGGGCCGCGGCATCTTCTTCTTCGGATTCGCCCGCCGCGCCAACAGCCTCACCAGGGAGTTTCCTCCCCTCTTCAGCTCGAGCGCATTTATCGGCTAGAGCGTAAAGCTCGGCAATACTCCTGACTTTGTTCATTGCCAGCTCTTCCCGCATCTTGCGGTTACGCACGTTCTGATGAAACGCACTAACAACAGCGGCAGGGTGAACGTCAGGTATATTGTACTGCACCCGGCTGAATCTCTGGATAAATTTGCGCAGGGATTCGCCCTCCTTCTGAGGGATGATATGCAAATCACTCTCTTGGCCAGGAGCTTGGTGGCCTCCAACAAAGGCGCCAACAAACTGATGGCACAGATCTGACCAGGAAGAAATAGAATTCTCCGGCAGATGCATCAACCACGACCTGACGTTGGGTTTGAGCACCAACGGGAAGTAGTTGGCGAGTATCTTGTCATCTCGGCCCCCGGCAGCCTGCACCGCAATGGTGTAGATGCTCAGGAACTCCGAGGGATGGGTCTTTCCGTCATATTTCTCCGGGACCTCCGGCTTGAAGGTTCGGGAATTGGGCCACTGGACTTGCCGCAGCTCACGGGTAAACGCCGGAGTCCCTACCTCATAAGGCAAGTCTCCTACGTTCCCTGGCACAGGCTCGTCGACAGCCGGCCCGCACGCTTATCAGATTGATAGCGCGCTTCCCGTCGCCGCTTGATGGTAGTTCGAGCGTCCTCCTTGCCTCGTTCCTGGAGAACTTGACGCTAATCGCGGCGCATCCGTGGATCGGACGACGCCATGGAAACTTCTTCACGGCGGTCGACCTGCTGGGTTGTCGGCCGCCGCTGATGCCGCGGAGGGAGTGCACCGTGGTTGCACCACCTCCGGTTTTCTCCACATCGGCTCGCGCCGGATCGATGGGCCTTCGCTGCGAGGGCCCTGCCTCTTGCGGTCCATCTTTGTTGGCGAAGCCGATAAGGCTCTGGATAGTAGCTTGCCACTCCTCCATCTTCTCCGGGGCAGGGGGAAAATCGAGGAGCAGCTGCGCACGTGCCAAGGCTTCCGCTAGCGTAGGCGGCGGCGACAGGTGCGACGTGCGTGAGGTGCTCTGACTCCTAACCATGTTAGAAGGAGCACCACCACGATCACGCGACCGCGCGCCACCCCCGCCAGCAGCTCGGTGTGCATGCTGGTCCCGCGCATCTTGGGATTGATGCGCAGAAATCTTTTCATGTGGACGCCCTGAACCACCAGCGCCATGACGTCGCTCATCATGTACGACCTGGGTAGGTCGTGATGCTTGCGCCGGCGCGGGAGCTCCAGCAAACGCCCTCCGATCTCTGGAGTTCGTTGTGCCACCCGTAGGCAACACAACGCCGTCTCTAGATCCAGCGGCGTGCAGGTTACCACTGCCACTGCGAACGATACTGCTCGCCTGGCTCGGATCACCAGAACGCCGTGGGGGTTCTAGTCCTCTTCCTTCTGCACCCACGCCGTCGCCCGTACGCGAAGGCGTAGGCAAAATAGACGTGGACGGTTGCACCGTCGCGGTGCTCTTCTTCTTGGGCGGCATGATGATGAAGAAACTGAGGCGCCGATCACTAGATCAGGTTCACGCAACCTTCAATCCCCCTACCTGGCGCGCCAAAGATGTCGGGGCACGACACCTATGGGATCCCGAGAGATCCGTTTACGATTCGGCGGGGGGAGAGGTATACGCAAAGAGCAGAACCAACGATCGACGCGGGAAGATTTTACCCAGGTTCGGGCCGCTGATCAGCGTAAAACCCCACTCCTGCTTTGTGTTCTTATTAATGTTCTTGAGCCCAGCCTTCAGGAGCGCTCACTATGAACAGTACGTTCAAAGAGCAGCTACGCATGCAGAATGGGCCAGAAGTTCTCCTCCTCTGTAGCAGTTGCCTTGGGCCTCCTTTTATATGCTCAAAGGGGTCACCACAGTGGCAAAATGTACATACATTGAGGTGTAAAGTAGCTACAGGGTATCATACCTAACCCCTGACGGATTAGGACAAACGCATCTAATGCACCGTGAGGTGTCCGTTTAGGTGTCCTCACTTTCTTGGGGATGGAAAAAGGGGCCATCCCATCAGCATCGCTTAAGCTCTCTTCCATTGGTGCGTCGCCACGCGTCCAAAGAAGGACCCAGAATGTCGGGTTTGTCGCTATGCTAGAACAGCGGCACAGCAACAAAACCTTGCCGGGCGCCGAAGCTTGCCGGGCACCAAGCCTTGCCGGGCGCCAAGTCTTGCCGGACGCCAAGCCTTGCCGGGCGCCAATCCTTGCCGGGCTCTGCAGGCCACCCCGGCAAGATCTTGCCGGGGAAGCTGGCCTTCGGATTCCAGCTCTTCTTATCTGCTGATCCTCAGATCTCTGACTTGATCATTTCTTTGGTGGCTTGAATCGACCTCGAACTGTTCCCTGGCAAGCCTTGCCGCGAGGATGGCTACAACTACCCGTGCACAAGTACGGGGTACTAGTGGCCCAATACTTAGTACACCGACACGCTACATCCACACCGTAGTCCACCCTACCGGAGCCGCTTCACAAACACCCTCCACCACGGTCCTAGATCTCCTTACCGGACCCCGACAACCAGCGCAACGTCATCACCCTTGACGTTTCTAACCTGATTCCCACCATCGGGCATGATGCCAAGCACCCGCCGCGGCCGAGGTACTGTCATCTTTAAACCCGTTCAACATCACCTGCCAGATGTACTTCAAATATACTAATAGGTCATTGTTACATGTTATGGAGCTGGCAAGAGCTACAAGGACGATGTTTCTTCTGGATCTAACACCTTGGGCAACCAAGATCCTGTACTGAGGCATTGCTATGATCTTGTAAGTGCGTCTCTCTATTGTATTGTTATGCCCCTGCCAGTGTGCTTTGCTAGGATTTTTTACCAGTAATCCCTTTGTGCAGCCAATTTTTTCCACTACTGGCTGCTAAATTAGAGATGTAAACATCATACATTACACAAAATCATAGGTGGCATGAAGGAATTTCAGTGCACTAAATTAGGCTCCCTTAGAGTGTCTGCAAGTTTAGTACACAGAGTTATGGCTAGTTTATGCGACACACACAATTGTTAATTGGTGGTTTAAATATGTGCAAGGGATATGCAATGTATTATCATGTAGAGATATCTCTAATTAGCCATGTCAACTTGGAGATGGGGTGCCACAATGAAAAAAGTACAAGATTTCTTAGTACAAGATGTATGTGGCATTTTCATGGAACATCACAAAAAAAGGAGGGGCAGCAGTGAGCCTAAATAGCATGGTATGGTAGGTTACTCCATTGTAATCACCGTGACATGTTATTTGTATGTTGGTGCTATTGGCCAGGGTTCTTAGCGACAATTATTTGTAGTTATCCTAAGAAAATAAGCTCCTTTTAATATAAGCTCCAGATAATAAGCCAACCAGTTCTTTTGATTGCCTACAGCTTATCTATGGTATGATCAGTGAAAAGTCTAGATTGCATTATATTTTGTCATTTTGCTGCCCATATATAGAAATTAATTTGACTTGCAAACATCACAAATTGAACCCATTGCAGTAATTAATATGATAGGAAAACATACCATCATTATTTGTTTGAAAATGCAAATACAAAGATACCATCTGCTTGGCACTATCTATTTTGGTCAATGTCTTCCAAACAGAGCCCATTGCCTAAATTTAAATGAAGAACCCATTGCCTAAATTTAAATGAAGGACCATGATTTATCAAAATTCCATGGTCCAAGTGGCTGGTTATTATCATATAGCAGCACCACCTGAAAGCATCACATAACAGCAGCAGCTCATAGCAATTCATCATACAGCAGCAGCTGCAACTCATAGCAATTTATCATATAGCAGCAGCTCATAGCAATACATCATATAGCAGGAGCAACTCATAGAAATTCATCATATAGCAGTAGTCGCAACAGCAGCAGCTCGTAGCAATCCATCATATAGCAGAAGCAACTCATAGCAATTCAGCATACAGCAGTAGCAGCAGCAACACATAGTAATTCAGCATACAGCAGCTAGCAGCAGCTTATACCAATTCATCATATAGCAGCAGTAGCTCATAGCAATTCATCATATAGCAGAGCAGAAAAAAATTAGCAAAAAATCAGAGGAGATCATCACCTTGTTGGATGAGCTCATCCCGCAACAACACCTCAAGGCCACAACCTGGGAGGAGGGGACGCGGAACGAGGTGCCTTCTGCCGGAGTGGGGCGTCGGCCGTAGTTGTGCGGCGACCACCGAAGTAGAGTGTTGGATGAACCATAGCGGAGCAGCTGCTAGAGACCATGAGAGTGAGGGGCAACGCTAGAGGGAGAAGCAGCCGGGGAGATGGGGCCCTACCCACCGGCCATGTAGCCTAGCTGGATAGGGCATCGTCGAGGAGCAGGCCAGATGGGACCTGTGGCGGCGGCTTGTTGGAGGAACCCTAGCGCTGCAGGCAGGGGATCGAGGTAGAGGGAAAGGGGAGAGGAGATGTGAGCGGGCAGGGCAATGAACCCTTGCGTGTTTGTTTTTACTCAGGTGTGACGCGGGCGTGAGCAGTGGCATTTTGAGTGTAATATAGGCACACAACAGAGCCATTTTGCTATTCCCCTTCCCTTCAATTTTAAGTGAGCTTCCACGGGAAGCAACACCAAGCTTTTTCTCATTGTGAAGGAATTGGTGGTGGAAATAAGTTAAGCCCATGCTCATAACTCAAAAACGAGTTCCTCACATCTTTTATGGCTTATTTTGACAATAAGCTCTCAAAAGGTGGAATAGAACTGGCCCTTAACCTGCAATTCAATTCTGCGTGCAATGATGAATCACTCATGCCTGCTATAGTGTAGATTTAGGCATCATACATGACATCACCTAATACATGTGCATTTCATTATAGAATCTGAAATATGCAATGTTTATGTTCGTTCATACGTTGCACATGATGTTTAAATGCCTCCTAAATTTGGCCGGTCAAGTGATGGTCTTTAAGCCTCCTTCTATGCTTGTTTTCTTGATATGTAACTCAGTGTTGTGCAAAATTTGCTCACACATGTGTTTAATTGCTTGTTTGTATCAGCCAGCCATACTAGAACTGTTTGCTTTGATTACTGTAGACTCGTGTTGGGCCTCCAAGCGCGGAGTTTTGTAGGATAGTAGCAATTTTCCCTCAAGTGGACGACCTAAGGTTTATCAATCCATGGAAGGCGTAGGATGAAGATGGTCTCTCTCAAACAACCCTGCAACCAAATAACGAAAAGTCTCTTGTGTCCCCAACACACCAAATACATTGGTAAATTGTATAGGTGCACTAGTTCGGCGAAGAGATGGTGATACAAGTGTATTAATGATACTAGATATTGATTTTTTGTAATAGGAACAATAAAAACAGCAAGGTAGCAAGTAACAAAAGTGAGCACAAACGGTATTGCAATGCTTGAAAATGAGGCCTACGGTTCATACTTTCACTAGTGCAATCTCTCAACAATGCTAATACAATTGGATCATATAACCATCCCTCAACGTGCGATGAAGAATCACTCCAAAGTTCTTATCTAGCGGAGAACATAAGACGAAATTGTTTGTAGGTATGAAACCACCTCAAAGTTATCCTTTCCGATCGATCTATCGAGCTATCCCTATAAGTGTCACAAACAGCCCAAGAGTTCGTACTAAAATAACACCATATGATACACATGAACCAACTCTAATGTCACCTAGATACTCCAATGTCAACACGAGTATCCGTGAGTTTATTATACGATATGCATCAAACAATTTCAGATTCATAATACTCAATCCAACAAAAAGAACTTCACAGAGTGCCCCAAGATTTCTACCGGAGAAAATAGGACGAAAATGTGCATCAACTCCTATGCATAAATTACCCCAATGTCACCTCAGGAATCCGTGAGTTGAGTGCCAAAATATATATCAAGTGAATCAATATGATACCCCATTGTCACCACGGGTATTCATAGCAAGACATACATCAAGTGCTCTCAAATCCATAAAAGTATCCAATCCGATAATAACGAAATCTCAAAGGGAAAACTCAATTCATCACAACAAGATAGAGAGGGAGAAACACCATATGATCCAACTATATTAACAAAGCTCGCGATACATCAAGATCGTGCCAAATCAAGAACACGAGAGAGAGAGAGAGATCAAACACATAGCTACTAGTACAAACCCTCAGCCCCAAGGGTGGACTACTCCCTCCTCATCATGGTGGCCGCCGGCATGATGAAGATGGCCTCCGGTGATGATTTCCCCCTCTGGCAGGGTGCCAGAACAGGGTCCAGATTGGTTTTTCGTGGCTACAAAGGCTTGCGGCAGCGGAACTTCTGATCTAGGGTTATTTTGGGGGGTTTCTGTATTTATAGGATTTTTTGGCGTCGGTCTCACGTCCAGATAGGCCACGAGGTGCCCACTACCCACCAGCCCAAGGGCAAGGCCCCTGGCGCACCGTGGTAGGTAGTGGCCACCTCCTTCACCTTTTGGTCCTCCCACGAAGCTTCTAGTGCCTCTTTCGTTCCAAAAAAATCATCAAAAAGTTTCATTGCATTTGGAGAAATTTTATTTCTGCACAAAAAACAACTCCATGGTAGTTCTGCTGAGAACAGAGTTAGTCCGGGTTAGTTCCATTCAAATCATACCAAAACCATATAAAATTGTTGTAAACATGGCATGAATACTTCATAAATTATAGATACATTGGAGACGTATCAGCATCCCCAAGCTTAATTCCTACTCGTCCTTGAGTAGGTAAATGATAAAAGAAATAATTTATGAAGTGTGAATGCTAGCATAGTGCATAAGTTTGATCAATGATAATTTCAATCACTTTTCCTAGCATCATAACAGCAACTCTTTCTCATAAAACTGATCATGATAAAGTAGCAATTGAAAACGGAGTTTTTGATGCGGAATGCTACCTATCATATTCCTCATATACTCTTTTCTTTTATAGCATGGACATTTGGACTTGAATGATTCAAAGCAATAGTCTATAATTTGACATGAGGACATCAATACTCAAGCATATCAACAAGCAACCGTGTCTTTCAAAATATCAACACTAAAGAAAGCTATCCCTAGCCCATTATGCTCAATCATTGATCCATTCATGAAACACACTCGAATATTAACTATGCCCAATGCACAAGTATGACAATAGTGTTCCCTAGTTGGTGCTTTATAAGAGAAGATGGAGACTCAATAAAAATAAAAATTGCATAAAGTAAATAGATAGGCCCTTCGCAGAGGGAAGCAGAGATTTGTAGAGGTGCCAGAGCTCAAAGCTTAAATTGAGAGATAAAATTGTTTTGAGAGGCATGCTTTTCCTGTCAATGAAAATGACCGAGAATTCCCAATACTTTCCAGGCTAGATACATCATAGGCGGTTCCCAAACGTAAAACAAAGTTTATTCCTTTTTCCACCATTCTTTCAGAATCTATGGCTAGCCATATCCACGGGTGCCTTCCATACCGACACTTTCCAAGGAATTTATTATTGACAACATAATATTTTTTTTCATTTCGGGACTGGGCATCCATATTACCTGCCACACTCTCGTGCAACGACAAGTGAATAAACACTCATCTTAAGAATAACACATCTAGCATGGAAAATATAGGCCACCCCTTGCCGCTTCATGAGCGGTACGGGAACACAAAAAAGAAATTCATTTTAAAATTAGAGTTCGCACATACAAATTTACTTGGAATGGCATGGAAATACCGCATATAGGTAGGTATGGTGGACTCATTTGGCACAATTTGGTTTAAGGAGTTTGGATGCACAAGCAGTATTCCCGCTTAGTACAAATGAAGGCTAGCAAATAGATTGAGAAGCGACCAACCAAGAAACGAAAACGATCATAAACGAGCATTAAACATAACTAACACCGAATAATGCACCACAAGTAGGATATAACTTCATTGCATAATTACTGACTTTCATGCTTTCATAGGGAATCACAAACCTTAACACCAATATTCCTACTAAAGCACAATTACTCACTGATGACCCACAAGTATAGGGGATCTATCGTAGTCCTGTCGATAAGTAAGAGTGTCAAACCCAATGCGGAGCAGAAGGAAATGACAAGCGGGTTTCAGCAAGGTATTTTCTGCAAGCACTGAAATTATCGGTAACAGATAGTTTGGTAGTATGATAATTCGTAATGGGGTAACAAGTAATAAGTGTAGCAAAGGTGCAGTAAGGTGGCCCAATCCTTTTTATAGAAAAGGATAAGCCTGGACGAACTCTTATATAAAGAAAATCGCTCCCGAGGACACATGGGAATTATCGTCAAGTTAGTTTTCATCATGCTCATATGATTCACGTTTGTTACTTTGATAATTTGATATGTGGGTGGACCGGTGCTTGGGTGCTCTGCTTTCATAGGGAATCACAAACCTTAACACCAATATTCCTACTAAAGCACAATTACTCACTGATGACCCACAAGTATAGGGGATCTATCGTAGTCCTTTCGATAAGTAAGAGTGTCGAACCCAACGAGGAGCAGAAGGAAATGACAAGCGGTTTTCAGCAAGGTATTCTCTGCAAGCACTGAAATTATCGGTAACAGATAGTTGTGTGAAAAGATAATCCGTAACGGGTAACAAGTAAAAAAAGTAACTAAGGTGCAGCAAGGTGGCCTAATCCTTTTTGTAGCAAAGGATAAGCCTGGACGAACTCTTATATAAAGCAAAGCGCTCCCGAGGGCACATGGGAATTGTTGTCAAGTTAGTTTTCATCGTGCTTATATAATTCGTGTTCGTTACTTTGACAATTTGATATGTGGGTGGACCGGTGCTTGGGTGCTGAACTTACTTGGACAAGCCTCCCACTTATGATTAACCCCTCTCGCAAGCATCTGCAACTACGAAAGAAGAATTAAGATAAATCTAACCATAGCATGAAACATGTGGATCCAAATCAGCCCTTACGAAGCAACGCATAAACTAGGGTTTAAGCTTCTGTCACTCTAGCAACCCATCATCTACTTATTACTTCCCAATGCCTTCCCCTGGGCCCAAATCATGGTGAAGTGTCATGTTGTCGACGTTCACATAACACCACTAGAGGAGAGACAACATACATCTCATCAAAATATCGAACGAATACCAAATTCACATGATTACTTATAACAGGACTTCTCCCATGTCCTCAGGAACAAACATAACTACTCACAAAGCATATTCATGTTCATAATCAGAGGGGTATTAAATAGCATTAAGGATCTGAACATATGATCTTCCACCGAATAAACCAACTAGCAACAACTGCAAGGAGTAATCAACACTACTAGTAACCCACAGGTACCAATCTAAGGTTTTGAGACAAAGATCGGATACAAGAGATGAACTAGGGTTTGAGAGGAGATGGTGCTCATGAAGATGTTGATGGAGATTGACCCCCTCTCGATAAGAGGATCGTTGGTGATGACGATGGCTTTGATTTCCCCCTCCCGGAGGGAAGTTTCCCTGGCAGAACAGCTCCGCCGCAGCCCTAGATTGCTTTTGCCCAGGTTCCGCCTCGGGACGGTGGCGCTTCGTCCCGAAAGCACTCCTCTGATTTTTTCCAGGTCAAAACCCTCCATACAGCAGAAGATGGGCACCGGAGGCCTGCCAGGGGGCCCACAAGCCACAGGGGCGCGCCCAGGGGGTAGGGCGCGCCCCCCAGGCTTGTGGCCTCCTGGTGGGTCCCCTCTGGTATTTTCTTCGCCCAGTATTTTTTATATATTCCAAAATAATTCTCCGTAAATTTTTAGGACTTTTGGAGTTGTGTAGAATAGGTCTCTCAGAATTGCTCCTTTCCGGTCCAGAATTCCAGCTGCCGGCATTCTCCCTCTTTGTGTAAACCTTGTAAAATAAGAGAGAAAAGGCATAATTATTGTACCATAATGTGTAATAATAGCCCAAAATGCAATAAATATCAATATAAAAGCATGATGCAAAATGGACGTATCAACTCCCCCAAGCTTAGACCTCGCTTGTCCTCAAGCGAAAGCCGAAATCGATAATCATGCCCACATGTTTAGAGATAGAGGTGTCGATAAAATAAAATACGGACATGAAGGCATCATGATCATCTTTAGAACAACAACATATATTGTCATATAATCTCTTATGCCAAAGTAATAATTCGTTCACAAGGTAAAGTATGAATCAAAAACTTTACTGAAGACCAACAAACTATGATCTCAGTCATTGAAGCAATTTCAATTTATCATAATGTAGGAAAGAGTCAATATAAGAACTTTTCAGCAAGTCCACATACTCAACTATCATTTAGTCTTTCACAATTGCTAACACTCATGCTATACTTATGAGTTCAAAGCCTTAGTCGGACACAGAGAAAGATAGGGGCTTATAGTTTTGCCTCCCAACCTTTTACCTCAAGGGTAATGTCAACAATAATACTTTATGATAACCTACATCCGAGTGGATATATATATCTGGATCTTTCTCCAACACATAGCGCTTGCAAAAAAAGAAAAAGTGTAAAACGGAAAGGTGAAGATCACCATGACTCTTGTATAAGGGTAGAAGATAAAAGTAAAAGATAGGCCCTTCGCAGAGGGAAGCAGAGGTTGTCATGCGCTTTTATGGTTGGATGCACAAAATCTTAATGCAAAAGAACGTCACTTTATATTGCCGCCTGTGATAAAGAACTTTATTATGCAGTCTGTCGCTTTTATTTCTTCCATATCACAAGTTCGTATAAAGCTTATTTTCTCCACACTAAAAGATCATACATGTTTAGAGAGCAATTTTTATTGCTTGCACCGATGACAACTTACTTGAAGGATCTTACTCAATCCATAGGTAGGTATGGTGGACTCTCATAACAAAACTGGTTTAAAGGATGTTTGGAAGCACAAGTAGTATCTCTACTTGGTGCAAGAGATTTGGCTGGCAAGGGGTGAGAAGCAAGCTCAACATGTTGGAGGATCCATGACAATATAACTTCTATTCGGATATAAGAAAACATAACCCATCATGTTGTCTTCCCTGTCCAACATCAACTCTTTAGCATGTAATATTTTAATGAGTGCTCGCAATCACAAAAGATGTCCAAGATAGCATATTTATTTGTGAAACCTCTCTTTCTTTATTACTTCCTATTAATTGCAACAATGACCAAAACTATGTTTGTCAACTCTCAACAACTTTTACTCATCATACTCTTTATATGTGAAGTCATTACTCTCCATAAGATCATTGTATGATCTATTTATTTATTTTTGTTTCTTTCTTTTCCTCAAGATCATAGCACAAAAACAAAGCCCTCAACTCAAAACTACTCTTTATTATATAACTCACGGACTCGATTACATAGATAAATCTCGAAACAAAACTCAAAGCTAGATCATACTAAAAACTTTATTCTACTAGATCAAGATATAACCAAAAGGATCGAACTAAGAAAAATGATAAAGGTAAAGATGTGATGGTGATACGATACCGGGGCACCTCCCCCAAGCTTGGCAGTTGCCAAGGGGAGTGCCCATACCCATGTATTTAGATCTCTTTCTTCGGAGGTGGTGATGATGGAGTTGTTGATGATGAAAGAGTCTTATCCTCCGTCTTCCAAGGCATAGTGTCAGAGGCGCGACACCTATGGGATCACGTGGATCCCTTCTATGGTTCGGCAGGGAAAGAAGTGTGCGCCAAGAGCGGATCCAACGATCAACACGAGGGATTTTTACCCAGGTTCATGCCGCTGAGGAGCGTAAAACCCTAGTCCTGCTTTAGTGTATTGAGGGTTCTTGAGCTCTGGCTAGCTGCTACGCATGCAAACTGGGCCAGAAAGTCCAAAAGTCCCTCTCTGTATTGCCTTGGGCCTCCTTTTATACCAAGGGGCTACCACAGTGGCGCACAGGAGGTGTAAAGCTGCTATAGTGCATGGAGGAGGTGTAAAGCTGCTACAGTGCACATACTTATCCCTGAGTCTTAGGACAAATGCATTTAATGCGCTGTTTACGTGTCCCTAACTTTATCGGGAACGGAAACAGAGCCCGTCCCGTCCGTCGCCGCCTCACCCCATCTCGACACGCATGCAGGATGACGAGGCTTGCGGGGCCAGGCTGGCAGGCTAGTCGCTGCGCTGGAGCGGTGGCAGGGTGGTGGGATCCCTGCCGGGCGCGGATCTAGACGCGGCTTCGCAAGCGTCTCCGGCAAGATTCTTGCCGGGGCCGCGCAAACGTTCCCGGCAAGAAACTTGCTGGGAACTTTGCCTTTTGGTCTTCACAAAGATCTGCATGCCACCATGTAGACGCCCCTGGATCTTGGTCTTGACATTGTTGATGGTGTCAGAGCTCTCAACCTCAAGGGTGATGGTCTTGCCGGGGCTCCGCTAACCATCCCGGCAAGAATCTTGCTGGGAGCCCAGCTCGTGGTCTTCTTTGATCGTCTTGTGTTCGCTTCCAGCTGTCCCCGTCAGGCCTTGCCGCGGGTATGGCTACAACTGCCCGTGCACAAGTATGGGGTACTAAAGGGCCCAAACTTTAGTACACTGACACATAGGTTCACCATCGTAAAAAGATGGACGAGTCTCCGGGATCCTCAAATCTGCAGCCAAACTCATCCTCTTAAATTTGTATTCATACTCACAGTTTTGGTTTTACAGGTCATAGATCTGGGCTTGGAGATGCTCGATTTTCTCATGAAGCTTGCAGATGGCCTCCCGAATGTTCTTGGCATCCAGCTGGTGATCATGGGTAAATTCAGCGATCATCAAGTGATTGGCGTTGAGTCCATGTTCCACCATCCCTTGGCACTTAAAGACTTGCTGCTCCATTGCTTCGAGCCTTGTCTCCACGCTTCCGGTCCTCTTTGGCCCTTCAACATCACGGATGTGCAGCACCCCCTCACGCATCTCAATGGTATGAGGGTGTGGCAGCATGATACGTCTCCAACGTATCTATAATTTTTAATTGTTCCATGCTATTATATTATCCATCTTGGATGTTTTATATGCTATTTTATATGATTTTTGGGACTAACCTATTGACCTAGAGCCCAGTGCCAGTTTATGTTTTTCCTTGTTTCTGAGTTTTACAGAACAGAGTCCAAACGAGCTAAAAATTTACGGTGATTTTTTATGGACCAGAAGAAGCCCCCGAAGCAAAAGAGTTGGGCCAGAAGAGTCCCGAGGCCACCACAAGGGTGGAGGGCGCCCCCCCTAGGGCGCGCCCTCCGTCCTTGCCGTTGCCTCATGGACCCCCCTGACTTGTTCTCGACGCCAAAAATTCCTATAAATATAGAAACCCCCAGAAATAAACCTAGATCGGGAGTTCCGCCGCCGCAAGCCTCTGTAGCCACCAAAAACCAATCGGGAGCCTGTTCCGACACCCTGCCGGAGGGGGAAATCATCACCGGTGGCCATCTTCATCATCCCGGCGGTCTCCATGATGAGGAGGGAGTAGTTCACCCTCGGGGCTGAGGGTATGTACCAGTAGCTATGTGTTTGATCTCTCTCTCTCTCTCTCTCGTGTTCTTGATTTGGCACGATCTTGATGTACCGCGAGCTTTGCTATTATAGTTGGATCTTATGATGTTTCTCCCCCTCTACCTTCTTGTAATGAATTGAGTTTTCCCTTTGAAGTTATCTTATCGGATTGAGTCTTTAAGGATTTGAGAACACTTGATGTATGTCTTGCATGTGTTTATCTATGGTGACAATGGGATATTCACATGATCCACTTGATGTATGTTTTGGTGATCAACTTGCGGGTTATGTGACCTTGTGAACTTATGCATAGGGGTTGGCACACGTTTTCGTCTTGACTCTCCGGTTGAAACTTTGGGGCACTCTTTGAAGTTCTTTGTGTTGGTTTGAATAGATGAATCTGAGATTGTGTGATGCATATCGTATAATCAAACCCGCGGATACTTGTGGTGACATTGGAGTATCTATGTGACTTTAGGGTTTTGGTTGATGTGTGTCTTAAGGTGTTATTTTAGTACAAACTCTAGGGCTGTTTGTGACACTTATAGGAATAGCCCAATAGATCGATCAGAAAGAATAACTTTGAGGTGGTTTCGTACCCTACAATAATCTCTTCGTTTATTCTCCGCTATTAGTGACTTTGGAGTGACTCTTTGTTGCATGTTGAGGGATTGTTATATGATCCAATTATGTTATCATTGTTGAGAGAACTTGCACTAGTGAAAGTATGAACCCTAGGCCTTGTTTCCAAGCCTTGCAATACCGTTTTTGTTCCATTTTACTACTAGTTACCTTGCTGTTTTTATATTTTCAGATTACAAAAACCTATATCTACTATCCATATTACACTTGTATCACCATCTCTTCGCCGAACTAGTGCACCTATACAATTTACCATTGTATTGGGTGTGTTGGGGACACAAGAGACTCTTTGTTATTTGGTTGCAGGGTTGTTTGAGAGAGACCATCTTCATCCTACGCCTCCTACGGATTGATAAACCTTAGGTCATCCACTTGAGGGAAATTTTCTACTGTCCTACAAAACTCTGCGCTTGGAGGCCCAGCACGAGTCTACAAGAAGAAGGTTGCGTAGTAGACATCAAGCTCTTTTCTGGCGCCGTTGCCGGGGAGGTGAGTGCTTGAAGGTATATCTTTAGATCTTGCAATCGAATCTTTTAGTTTCTTGTTTTATCACTAGTTTAGTCTATAAAATAAAACTACAAAAAAATGGAATTGAGGTTGCCTCATATGCTTCATCTTTATAATGTCTTTCGTGAAAATGATGGAAAGGAAAATTGTGCTCAAGTGTTAAAGAAGAAGTCTATAAAATGTTTGGCACTAAATCTTTGTATGATGAGCATGATTGCAATGTTGTTAGTATGAATTCCATGAATATCCATGATGCTAATGATATGCAAAGCCACAAGCTTGGGGATGCTATGTTTGATGAAGATGATATTTTTTGTCCCCCAAGTTTTGATGAGAATATTTATTATGATGATAGCATGCCTCCTATTTATGATGATTATGTTGATGAAAGTGGGTTTGGAAGAGTGTCAACTCTAGGTAGTATTGATCCCACTATTTTGGAGGGTGTTGAATCTTTTCACAATATTGATAAAAGTGGATTTGGAGAGGTCATGACTTTATTTAGTGATGAATCCACTATTTCGGAAGAGGTTCCAATTGATTATGAGAACAAAGTTGCTATCTATGATGATTATTGTGATGACATGTATGCTATAAAGAATAATGATAACCATGAAACTTGTCATCATGATTTTAATTTTCAATTGGATTATTCCTCACATGATAGTTATTTTGTTGAGTTTGCTCCCACTACTATTCATGAGAATAAATTTGCTTATGTGGAGAGTAATAAAATTTCTATGCTTGTGCATCATGAAAATAATGCTTTATGTGATGGTTATATTGTTGAATTCATTCATGATGCTACTGAAAATTATTATGAGAGAGGAACACATGCTTTTACATATTTCAATAATATCAAGTTTCCACTCTATGTGTTGAAAGTTTTGAAGTTGTGCTTGTTTTGCCTTCCTATGCTAGTTGATTTTTGTTCCCATAATTTGTTTTCTCATAAAATCCCTATGCATAGGAAGTGGGTTAGACTTAAATGTGCTAGTCATATGCTTCATGATGCTCTCTTTATGTTTCAATTCTTATCTTTTATGTGAGCATCATTGAAATCATCATGCCTACCCCGGCAAGATCTTGCCGGTGACGCGTAGACCTATTCCCGGCAGGTAGTCCTTGCCGAAAACCTGGGCCTTGGATATGTCCTCAAGTGGATTCCTTCTCCACCATGCCCTTCCCGCCTGGAGGCTGCGACTTGCCGGTGCGTGTCCAGGGGTAGTGAACACCCCCTGTTTACTACACCGACAGGAGCCCTCGGGCCTGGGCCGGTCAAGCATGCACAGTGTTTGTCCGGGCTAGGTCCAAAAACACGCACCAGTACTCACGCGGCGAGAAGTACCCGCCACTCATGACTTTAGCCGTGCACTGATGAATGGCGCATGTGAACTTGCGGTTTGCCGGGCCTCGGGCTTGCCGGCAGCGTGAGCAGACAGAGCAGGACGGCAGCAGGAGTCGTGGGCCCAAAAGGAAGTGCCACACCGTGCGATGAAGAGCCAGCCCCCGAGCCTTCCCCATAAAGGGTACTGCGGGTGTGGTGCTCGATTCATACTCTCATTTCTGTTGTCGCCGCCGTCTACTGTGAATGCCTTACTGCCGTCTTGCCGGCCTCCAGCATGGTGTCCTTGGCTGTCTCGGTTGCCGTGTGCCGCCGAGAATAAAGCTGCCGCCGGGACTGTAGTACTTTTTGCATACCTGTTGCTGCAATGGCACATATAAAGAAAGAATTTATCTTAGTTAGACCAATCTTTATGTATGCAAGACATGTTTCTTTATGCTAAATGAATGTTTGCTTTCCCCTTGATTAATTCTGTCGTTGCATATATCTTATACCCTACGCTGTTTGGAAACCCTTGCCGGTGCGCACACTTGCTACGAGTGCTAGATGCGGGTCTTTAGCAGCCTGCTGGTAACGCCGCAGCCGGCAAGGCGACTTGCCGGGCCAGAGCGCAGCTGCTAAGCTTGCCGAGCAGACTCGAGGCGAAACTAGAGCGCGGGCTAACCTCGACAAAGTTCCTTTGCGTGCAGGTTGATGTACAAGGACGAAAAATTAATCAGGGCGACCCACGCTTGCCGGAAAGCTTTCCGGCGCGTACGTTCCAGTCGGCAGCACTTGAGGAACAGGTCCTTAGCAGCTTGCCAGGAACGCCGCCTCCCGGAAAGGTTTACCTTCTCGGTTTCAGTCCAGCTACCTAAGTTGTCGAGCGGACTCGAGACAACTAGGGGCACTATAAGCCTCGGGAAGGCTCTTTCGCGTGTAGGTGTAAGAAGCAAGTGAGAACAGCAAGAGAAATGTAATTGTCACAAATCTTTGTAACTTAGCTTTTCCTGCCGTCCATCTCGCATAGCGTGGCCGCGCTCGTGCTGTTGACCGGCAACTCTAAAGAAGGTTATTCTCTGAGGAGCTGCCAGGCCCCGAGCTCATTTCTTGTTGGAGAACTCTGATGTCCTTGATGCCGGCTTCCGGCAAGGATGTTGCAGGGGAAGTTCATGATTCTAGCGGAGGACTTTTGACGTTCTCGACAATAGCTTCCGGCAAGGATGTTGCCGGGAAGGCTCATGATTCTAGCGGAGAACTTTGACGTTCTCGACGCCAGCTTCCGACAAGGATGTTGCCGGGAAGGCTCATGATTCTAGCGGAGAACTTTGACGTTCTCGACGCCAGCTTCCGGCAAGGATGTTGCCGGGAAGGCTCATGATTCTAGCGGAGAACTTTGACGTTCTCGACGCCAGCTTCCGGCAAGGATGTTGCCGGGATTGCCGTGAAGTAATCGCCCATATGTATACCTGCAACGCTTATTCGGGCATGTAATGCCACGTCAGCACAACAAGTTAATTAGCTTCTGATTTATGATTAATTTGTTGTAATTTCGACTCCTGCCTGCTTGCCGGAACACCTTCCGGTGCACATGCTCTAGTCAGCAGCGCTTTGAGGAACAGGTCCTTAGCAGCTTGCCGGGAACGCCGCCTCCCGAAAAGGTTTACCTTCCCAGCTTTAGCGCAGCTGCACATACTGCCGAGGGGACTTGAGGCAATTAGGAGCGCGACTAGCCCCGGGAAGGCCCCTCAGCATACGGGGTTACGTAGGAATCTGAAAATAAAACTTATCTAGCCTTTTCCTTGAACGATTGCATTTTTGTACAATGAATCCCTACGCTTGCTGGAATACTCCCCGAATGCGCACGTTCTGGTCGATGGAGCTTAGGATAGGATCTTGTCTAGCAGCCTATCGAGAACACCGCCTCTTCGGGAGCTTAACGCTCTGGAACAATCGTAGCTGCATCTGTGTTGTTGGGCGGACCCAGAACAACCAGGAGCGCAGAATGTTTCAAGAGCGCTCCCTCGCGCACAGGTTATACAAAAATACCATCAAGGATAAGACTAGACAGCAAAAAGTAATTAGAGTTTTAGGACTTAGCTTTCTGTAAGTAGAGCGAAGTCGCCATGGACGATGAAGCTGACGCACTGACCGCTAGATCAGGTTCACGCAACCTCTCTCCCCTACCTGGCGCGCCAAAGATGTCGGTGTGCGACACCCATGGGATCACGTGGTTCCCTTTATGATTCGGCAGGGAGAGAGGTATGCACAAAGAGCAGATACAACGATCAACGCAAGGGAAATTTTACCCAGGTTCAGGCCGCTGAGAAGCGTAATACCCTACTCCTGCTTTAGTTTATTGTGGAAGTTTAAGCCCAAGCTCCAGGAGCGCTTGCAATGAACAGTACGTTCGAGCAGCAGCTACGCATGCAGAATGGGCTAGAGAGTGTCCTCCCTCTGTAGCTACGCCTTGGGCCTCCTTTTATACGTCCAAGGGGTCACCAACAGTGGCGTTCGGTACATACATTGAGGTGTAAAGTAGCTACAGTGTTTACACACTTATCACAAACGATTTAGGACAAACGCATTAAATGCTTGGTTTAGGTGTCCCTTAGCTTCTTGGGGATGGAAAAAGGGGCCGTCCCATCAGCACCGCTTTACTCCAACCACCAGTGGTCTGCCACGCATGCCAGGAGAAGGGGCCAGAATGGCACGCTGGCTGCTGCGCTGGAGCGGTGACACAGTGGCAGGACCTTGCCGGGCGCAAACCTTGCCAGGCTCTGCAGGATACCCCGGCAAGATCTTGCCGGTGACGCGTAGACCTGTTCCCGGCAGGTAGTCCTTGCCGGAAACCTGGGCCTTGGATATGTCCTTAAGTGGATTCCTTCTCCGCCATGCCCCTCCCGCCTGGAGGCTACGACTCGCCGGTGCGTGTCCAGGGGTAGTGAACACCCCCTGTTTACTACACCGACAACTACTCATTGATCTTCACTTATATCTTTTTGGAGTAGTTTGTCATTTACTCGTGTGCTTCACTTATATCCTATGAGTAAATGGTTGGATGAATTGAATATCATAAATCTGAAATTATATATGCTTCATATGCTTATACCATGGGGAGTAGTGACTTCACATATAAGAAGTAGAGGTGGTAAATTTATTGAAAGTTAGCAAACATTGTATTGGTCACTTGAACAATTCATGAAAGAATATTGAAGGAAGAGAGATTTCACATATAAATATACTATCTTGGACATCTTCTATGATTGTGAGCGCCATTAATTATTTTCAAACTTGCGCAAATTAGTTGAAGTTGGACAAGGAATACAACATAATGATTTATGCTTGGGTATATTTGTATAGAAGTTATATTGTTATGGATCGTCCAACATGTGGTGCTTGCTATTTAGAATCTTTTGCTATCTAAAATTTCTGTACTAAGCGGGAATACTGCTTGTGCATCCAAAATCCTTGAACCAAGTTTTTTCCATGAGTGTCCACCATATTTACCTATATGCGGTATTTACCTGCCGTTCCAAGTAAATTTGCATGTGCCAAACTCTAAACCTTCAAATAATAATCTGTTTTGTATGCCCGAATCACTCATGTAGCAACTAGGGGCTATCAGTATCTTCCATGCTAGGTGGGTTATTCTCACGATGAGTGTTGATTCACTTATCATTCACGAGAGAGTGACTGGTAATTGGGATGCCCAGTCCTATGATCAAAAGATCAAAAACAAAATTTCAAATAATTAAACAAAACTCCCCCAGGAAAGTTGTTGGTATGGACGGCACCCGTTGTTTCGGACAAGCCGTGGAGTGTGATTGTTGGTGGAGGGGGAGTAAAAACTTTACCTTTCTGTTTGGGAACCGCCTATAATGTATCTAGTATGGAAGATATTGGGAACTCTTGGTTGTTATGTTGACAATGAAAGCATACCTCTCAAAATTATTTTCATCTTTGTTTTAAAAGCTTCGAGCTCTGGCACCTCTGCAAATCCCTGCTTCCCTCTGCGAAGGGCCTATCTTTTACTTTTATGCAAGAGCTAGTAGTATTCTTCTCATTCCAACCTACTATTTAGTTGGCAAGCATCATGTGGTGGGGAAAGATCTAAGCATATATGGCCATTCAAATATATTTGATCATGAAATATTATTGTTGACAATTATCTATATGATAAATAAGTTGGGAGGCAAAACATTAAGCCCCTATCTTTCTCTGTGTTCAATGGATACTATTTGTTCTAAAAATATGCTTTGAGTGGTAGCAATCATGGAAGACTATATGATAGTTGAGTATGTGGGATTTGCTAAATCAAAGCTCTTGCATAGACCCTTCCTGAAAATAAGATGAATTGTAATTGTTTGATGACTGAGAACATAGTTTGTTAGTTTTCAAGAAAGTTTATGATCTATGATTTAACATGTGAATAGCTTGCTACTTGATCATGAGAAGTTTTATGAGATGAGCTACTGTTTATAATATGTAATGATGCTAGAAAAAGTGAATGAAATTATCATTGATCAAACTTGTGCACTTGCTAGCATTCCACATCAAAAATTCTGTTTTTATCATTTACCTACTCGAGGACGAGCAGGAATTAAGCTTGGGGATGCTTGATACGTCTCCAACGTATCTATAATTTTTGATTGTTCCATGCTATTATATTATCCATC
This sequence comes from Thinopyrum elongatum, assembly GCA_011799875.1. Taxonomy (NCBI): domain Eukaryota; kingdom Viridiplantae; phylum Streptophyta; class Magnoliopsida; order Poales; family Poaceae; genus Thinopyrum; species Thinopyrum elongatum. The sequence goes on along the minus strand of CM022301.1, from coordinate 220,305,220 downwards.
TTGGATGTTTTATATGCATTTATATGCTATTTTATATGATTTTTGGGACTAACCTATTAACCTAGAGCCAGGTGCCAGTTTCTGTTTTTCCTTGTTTTTGAGTTTTACAGAAATGGAATACCAAACGGAGTCCAAACAAGCTGAAAATTTACGGTGATTTTTTATGGACCAGAAGAAGCCCCCGAAGCAAAAGAGTTGGGCCAGAAGAGTCCCGAGGCCACCACAAGGGTGGAGGGCGCCCCCCTAGGGCGTGCCTTCTGTCCTTATCGTCGCCTCGTGGACCACCCTGACTTGTTCTGGACGCCAAAAATTCCTATAAATATAGAAACCCCCAGAAATAAACCTAGATCGGGAGTTCCGCCGCTGCAAGCCTCTGTAGCCACCAAAAACCAATCGGGAGCCTGTTCCGGCACCCTGCCGGGGGGGAAATCATCACTGGTGGCCATCTTCATCATCCCGGCGGTCTCCATGACAAGGAGGGAGTAGTTCACCCTCGGGGCTGAGGGTATGTACCAGTAGCTATGTGTTTGATCTCTCTCTCTCTCTCTCGTGTTCTTGATTTGGCACGATCTTGATGTACCGCGAGCTTTGCTATTATAGTTGGATCTTATGATGTTTCTCCCCCTCTACCTTCTTGTAATGAATTGAGTTTTCCCTTTGAAGTTATCTTATCAGATTGAGTCTTTAAGGATTTGAGAACACTTGATGTATGTCTTGCATGTGTTTATCTATGGTGACAATGGGATATTCACGTGATCCACTTGATGTATGTTTTGGTGATCAACTTGCGGGTTCTGTGACCTTGTGAACTTATGCATAGGGGTTGGCACACGTTTTCGTCTTGACTCTCCGGTAGAAACTTTGGGGCACTCTTTGAAGTTCTTTGTGTTGGTTTGAATAGATGAATCTGAGATTGTGTGATGCATATCGTATAATCAAACCCGTGGATACTTGTGGTGACATTGGAGTATCTAGGTGACATTAGGGTTTTGGTTGATGTGTGTCTTAAGGTGTTATTTTAGTACGAACTCTAGGGCTGTTTGTGACACTTATAGGAATAGCCCAATAGATCGATCAAAAAGAATAACTTTGAGGTGGTTTCGTACCCTACAATAATCTCTTCGTTTATTCTCCGCTATTAGTGACTTTGGAGTGACTCTTTGTTGCATGTTGAGGGATTGTTATATGATCCAATTATGTTATCATTGTTGAGATAACTTGCACTAGTGAAAGTATGAACCCTAGGCCTTGTTTCCAAGCATTGCAATACCGTTTTTGTTCCGTTTTACTACTAGTTACCTTGCTGTTTTTATATTTTCAGATTACAAAAAACCTATATCTACTATCCATATTACACATGTATCACCATCTCTTCACCGAACTAGTGCACCTATACAATTTACCATTGTATTGGGTGTGTTGGGGACACAAGAGACTCTTTGTTATTTGGTTGTAGGGTTGTTTGAGAGAGGCCATCTTCATCCTACGCCTCCCACGGATTGATAAACCTTAGGTCATCCACTTGAGGGAAATTTGCTACTGTCCTACAAAACTCTACGCTTGGAGGCCCAACACGAGTCTACAAGAAGAAGGTTGCATAGTAGACATCACAGCACCTCCGCGAGGTAAAGGTTGATGACCTTCTCGAAAAACTTGTCCTTGGGGGCGCTTGGAGACGTCATGGCGATCTGGATCTGTCAGAAAAAATAGCTCGAAACAAGAACAGGAGATATTGCCGTGGTACGGTGGTCAAAACCATCAGGAGATTATATAATGAATTTTTGCCGACCAAAAGAAGTGTTCCACAAGAAAACGGAGTCCGGAGGGCACAAGAGGTGGCCACAGGCCACAGGGGCGCGCCCCCAGGCTTGTCACCTCCTCGTGCACTCTTCGGACTACTTTTAATTTTCCTAATTTTTTAAATATTCCAAAACGGAGTAAAATTGCCATTGGAAAAGTTTTGGAGTCGGTTTACTTACCGTACCACATACCTATTCCTTTTCGGAGTCTGAAACATTCTGGAAAGTCTCCCTTATGTACTCCTCCGGTGTTATGGTATTAATAATATTGGTTTCAACATTTATGGGAGTACCTGAGATATAATGTTTGATTCTTTGCCCATTTACCATCTTCGGGTTGGTGCCTTTGGCATTGTTGATTTTGATGGCACCGGAACGATAAACCTCCTCAATAATGTAAGGACCTTCCCATTTAGAGAGAAGCTTTCCTGCAAAAAATCTTAAACGAGAATTGTATAGCAAGACAAAGTCACCTACATTAAATTCACGCTTTTGTATCCTTTTGTCATGCCATCTTTTAACTTTTTCTTTAAACAACTTGGCATTTTCATAGGCTTGGGTTCTCCATTCATCAAGTGAGCTAATGTCAAATAACGTCTTTTCACCGGCAAGTTTGAAATCATAGTTGAGCTCTTTGATTGCCCAATAAGCTTTATGTTCTAGTTCAAGAGGTAAGTGACATGCTTTTCCATAAACCATTTTATACGGGGACATACCTATAGGGTTTTTACAAGCAGTTCTATAAGCCCATAATGTTGCATCAAGTTTTTTGGACCAATTCTTTCTAGATCTATTAACAGTCTTTTGCAAGATCAATTTAATTTCCCTATTGCTCAATTCTACTTGACCGCCAGACTGAGGATGATAAGGTGATGCAATTCTATGGTTGACATCATATTTAGCAAGCATTTTACGGAAAGCACCATGAATAAAGTGTGAACCACCATCAGTCATTAAATATCTAGGGACTCCAAACCTCGGAAAAATAACTTCTTTAAGCATCTTAATACAAGTGTTATGATCAGCACTACTAGTTGGAATAGCTTCTACCCACTTAGTAACGTAATCAATAGCAACTAAAATATGTGTATACCCGTTAGAGGAAGGAAAAGGTCCCATGTAATCAAAGCCCCAAACATCAAATGGTTCAATAACAAGTGAATAATTCATAGGCATTTCCTGACGTCTACTAATATTACCAATTCTTTGGCATTCATCACAAGACAAGACATACTTACGGGCATCCTTGAAGAGAGTAGGCCAATAAAAACCAGATTGTAATACCTTGTGTGCTGTTCTATCTCCAGCATGGTGTCCTCCGTAGGCCTCGGAGTGACACTTGCGTAGGATCTGTTCCTGTTCATGCTCAGGTACGCAGCATCTAATAACACCATCTACTCCTTCTTTATAAAGGTGTGGGTCATCCCAAAAGCAATGTCTTAAATCATAGAAAAACTTTTTCTTTTGCTGGTATGTGAAACTAGGTGGAATAAATTTAGCAACAATGTAATTAGCATAATCTGCATACCATGGAGCATTACGAGAAGCATTTATGATAGCTAATTGTTCATCAGGAAAACTATCATCAATAGGTAGTGGGTCATCAAGAATATTTTCTAACCTAGACAAGTTGTCTGCTACGGGGTTCTCAGCTCCCTTTCTATCAATAATATGCAAATCAAATTCTTGCAGCAAGAGAACCCATCTAATAAGTCTAGGTTTAGCATCTTTCTTTTCCATAAGGTATTTAATAGCAGAATGATCGGTGTGAACAGTAACTTTGGAATCAACAATATAAGATCTGAACTTATCACAAGCAAAAACAACTGCTAAAAATTCTTTTTCAGTAGTAGCATAATTTCTTTGAGCACTGTCTAGAGTTTTACTAGCATAATGGATAACATTTAGTTTCTTATCAACTCTTTGTCCTAGAACAGCACCTACAGCATAATCACTAGCATCACACATAATTTCAAAGGGTAGATTCTAATCAGGTGGTTGAACAATAGGAGCAGAAATCAAGGCTTTCTTAAGAATTTCTAATGCTTCTACACAATCATCATCAAAAACAAATGGAACATCTTTTTGCAAGAGATTAGTGAGAGGCCTAGAAATTTTAGAGAAGTCTTTAATAAACCTCCTATAGAAACCAGCATGACCGAGGAAACTTCTTATACCTTTGATAACTTTAGGACACGACATCTTTTCAATAGCATCTACTTTAGCTTTATCAACTTCAATACCTCTTTCAGAAATTTTATGCCCCAAGACAATACCTTCATTAACCATAAAGTGGCACTTCTCCCAATTCAAGACAAGATTAGTTTCTTCACATCTCTGCAAAACTCGATCAAGGTTGCTTAAGCTATCATCAAAAGAAGTTCCGTAAACGGAGAAATCATCCATGAAAACCTCAACAATCTTTTCACAAAAGTCAAAGAATATAGTAGTCATACATCTTTGAAAGGTAGCAGGAGCATTACACAAACCAAAAGGCATTCGTCTATAAGCAAAGGTACCGAAAGGGCAAGTAAAATTAGTTTTTTCTTGATCCTCTTTTGACATAGGTATTTGCGAAAAACCAGAATAACCATCTAGAAAGCAAAAGTGTATATGTTTTGATAGTCTTTCTAGCATTTGATCAATAAAAGGTAGAGGATAATGATCTTTCCTAGTAGCTTTATTCAACTTCCTAAAATCAATAACCATTCTATAACCTGTAACAATTCTTTGTGGAATCAATTCATTCTTATCATTAGGAACAACAGTAATACCTCCCTTCTTAGGGACACAATGAATAGGACTTACCCATCTACTATCAGCAATAGGATAAATTATACCTGCCTCCAGAAGCTTTAGTATTTCATTTCTTACCACTTCTTTCATATTAGGATGTTTAGCATCAGGCTCCATATTAATTTTGTGCTGACATAGAGTGGGACTAATGCCCTTAAGATCATCAAGAGTATATCCAATGGCGGCACGGTGCTTCTTCAGATTTTTCATTAATTTCTTTTCTTCATGCTCTGAAAGGTTAGCAATAATAATAACAGGATATATCTTCTTTTCATCAAGATAAGCATATTTCAAGGTATCAGGTAGTTGTTTAAGCTCAAATACGGGATCACCCTTGGGTGAAGGAGGATCCCCAAGAATCTCAACAGGTAAGTTGTGTTTCAAGAGAGGCATTTGGTTCAAGAATATTTCATCTAATTCCTTTCTTTCATTCATGAACATATCATTTTCATGGTCTAGCAAATATTGTTCTAAAGGATCAATAGGAGGCACAACAATAGAAGCCAAGACCAATAATTTCATATTTATTAGGCAGTTATTTATCATGGGGTTGTCTACAAAATTTAGAGAAATTAAAATCATGAGACACATCCCCAAAACTTACAATAACAATTTCTTTTTCACAATCTATTTTGGCATTAACAATGTTCAAGAAAGGTCTACCAAAAATAATGGGACAAAAATCATCTTGTGGGGAACCAAGAACTAGAAAATCAGTAGGGTATTTTATTTTCCCACACAAGACTTCAACATCTCTAACAATCCCAATTGGTGATATAGTATCTCTATTAGCAAGCTTAATAGTGACATCAATATCTGTTGGGGAACGTAGCATGCAATTTCAAAAAAAATCTACGCTCACGCAAGATCTATCTAGGAGATACACAGCAACGAGAGGCGGAGAGTGTGTCCACGTACCCTCGTAGACCGAAAGCGTAAGCGTTAGCTTAACGCGGTTGATGTAGTCGAACGTCTTCTCGATTCAACCGATCAAGCACCGAACGTACGGCACCTCCGAGTTCTGCACACATTCAGCTTGATGACGTCCCTTGAACTCTTGATCCAGCAAAGTGTCGAGGGAGAGTTTCGTCAGCATGACCGCGTGATGACGGTGATGGTGAAGTGATCCACGCAGGGCTTCGCCTAAGCACTACGACAATATGACCGGAGGAGTAAACGGTGGAGGGGGGCGCCGCACACGGCTAAGAACAATTGGTGTGTCCTTGGAGGTGCCCCCGCCCCCGTATATAAAGGAGGGAGAGGGGAGGAGGCCGGCCTAGGGGCGCCCCAAGTGGGAGGAGTCCCACTTGGGCTCCTAGTAGGATTCGGCCCCCCTTTCCTTTTACCGGAAGGGGAAAGGGGGAAGGAGAGGGAGGAGGAGAAGGAAAGGGGGGTGCCGCCCCCTCCCCTTGTCCAATTCGGACTCCCCATGGGGGGGGGCGCGGCCACCCCTTGTGGGATGCCTAGCCTCCCTCCTATGGCCCATATGGCCCATATCTTTCCCCCGGGGGTTCCGGTAAACCCCCCAGTACTCCGATACGTACCCGATACATTCCGAAACACTTCCGGTGTCCGAATACTATCATACAATATATCAATCTTTACCTCTCGACCATTTTGAGATTCCTCGTCATGTCCGTGATCTCATCCGGGACTCCGAACAATCTTCGGTCACCAAAACACATAACTCATAATACAAATCATCATCGAACGTTAAGCGTGCGGACCCTACGGGTTCGAGAACTATGTAGACAAGACCGAGACACATCTCCGGTCAATAACCAACAATGGAACCTGGTTGCTCATATTGGTTCCTACATATTCTACGAAGATCTTTATCGGTCAAACCGCAATGACAACATACGTCATTCCCTTTGTCATCGGTATGTTACTTGCTCGAGATTCGATCGTCGGTATCTCCATACCTAGTTCAATCTCGTTACCGGCAAGTCTCTTTACTCGTTCCGTAATGCATCATCCCGTAACTAACTCATTAGTCACATTGCTTGCAAGGCTTATCATGATGTGCATTACCGAGAGGGCCCAGAGATACCTCTCCGATACTCGAAGTGACAAATCCTAATCTCAATCTATGCGAACCCAACAAACACCTTCGGATACACCTGTAGAGCATCTTTATAATCACCTAGTTACGTTATGACATTTTATAGCACACAAGGTGTTCCTCCGGTATTCGGGAGTTGCATAATCTCATAGTCAAAGGAATATGTATAAGTCATGAAGAAAGCAATAGCAATAAAACTTAACGATCATTATGCTAAGCTAACGGATGGGTCTTGTCCATCACATCATTCTCCTAATGATGTGATCCCGTTCATCAAATGACAACACATGTCTATGGTTAGGAAACTTAACCATCTTTGATCAATGAGCTAGTCTAGTAGAGGCTTACTTGGGACTCGGTGTTTTGTCTATGTATTCACACATGTATCAAGTTTCTGGTTAATACAATTCTAGCATGAATAATAAACATTTATCATGAAATAAGGAAATATAAATAACAACTTTATTATTGCCTCTAGGGCATATTTCCTTCAGTCTCCCACTTGCACTAGAGTCAATAATCTAGATTACATAGTAATGATTCTAACACCCATGGAGTCTTGGTGCTGATCATGTTTTGCTCGTGGAAGAGGCTTAGTCAACGGGTCTGCCACATTCAGATCCGTATGTATTTTGCAAATCTCTATGTCTCCCTCCTTGACTTGATCACAGATGGAGTTGAAGCATCTCTTGATGTGTTTTGTTCTTTTGTGAAATCTGGATTCCTTCGCCAAGGCAATTGCTCCAGTATTGTCACAAAAGATTTTCATTGGACCCGATGCACTAGGTATTACGGCTAGATCGGATATGAACTCCTTCATCCAGACTCCTTCATTTGCTGCTTCCAAAGCAGCTATATACTCCGCTTCACACGTAGATCCCGCCACGGCGCTTTGCTTGGAACTGCACCAACTGACAGCTCCACCATTCAATATAAATACGTATCCGGTTTGTGACTTAGAGTCATCCGGATCAGTGTCAAAGCTAGCATCGACGTAACCATTAACGACGAGCTCTTTGTCACCCCCATATACGAGAAACATATCCTTAGTCCTTTTCAGGTACTTCAGGATGTTCTTGACCGTTGTCCAGTGATCCACTCCTGGATTACTTTGGTACCTCCCTGCTAAACTTATAGCAAGGCACACATCAGGTATGGTACACAACATTGCATACATGATAGAACCTATGGCTGAGGCATAGGGAATGACTTTCATTTTCTCTCTATCTTCTGCAGTGGTCGGGCATTGAGTCTGACTCAACTTCACACCTTGTAACACAGGCAAGAACCCTTTCTTTGACTGATCCATTTTGAACTTCTTCAAAACTTTATCAAGGTATGTGCTTTGTGAAAGTCCAATTAAGCGTCTTGATCTATCTCTATAGATCTTGATGCCCAATATATAAGCAGCTTCACCGAGGTCTTTCATTGAAAAATTCTCATTCAAGTATCCTTTTATGCTATCCAGAAATTCTATATCATTTCCAATCAACAATATGTCATCCACATATAATATTAGAAATGCTACAGAGCTCCCACTCACTTTCTTTTAAATACAGGCTTCTCCAAAATTCTGTATAAAACCATATGCTTTGATCACACTATCAAAGCGTATATTCCAACTCCGAGATGCTTGCACCAGTCCATAAATGGATCGCTGGAGCTTGCACACTTTGTTAGCACCTTTAGGATCGACAAAACCTTATGGTTGCGTCATATACAACTCTTCTTTAAGAAATCCATTAAGGAATGCAATTTTGACGTCCATTTGCGTGATTTCATAATCATAAAATGCGGCAATTGCTAACATGATTCGGACAGACTTAAGCATCGCTACGGGTGAGAAGGTCTCATCGTAGTCAACTCCTTGAACTTGTCGAAAACCTTTTGCAACAAGTCGAGCTTTGTAGACAGTAACATTACCATCAGCGTCAGTCTTCTTCTTGAAGATCCATTTATTCTCTATGGCTTGCCAATCATCGGGCAAGTCAACCAAAGTCCACACTTTGTTCTCATAAATGGATCCCATCTCATATTTCATGGCCTCAAGCCATTTCGCGGAATCTGGGCTCATCATCGCTTCCTCATAGTTCATAGGTTCGTCATGGTCTAGTAACATGACTTCCAGAACAGGATTACGGTACCACTCTGGTGCGGAACGTACTCTGGTTGACCTACGAGGTTCTGTAGAAACTTGATCTGAAGTTTCATGATCATCATCATTAGCTTCCTCACTAATTGGTGTAGGCATCACGGGAACAGATTTCTCTGATGAGCTACTTTCCAAATTGAGAGGAGGTACAATTACCTCATCAAGTTCTACTTTCCTCCCACTCACTTCTTTCGAGAGAAACTCCTTCTCTAGAAAGGATCCATTCTTAGCAACAAATATCTTGCCTTTGGATCTGTGATAGAAGGTGTACCCAACAGTTTCTTTTGGGTATCCTATGAAGACACACTTCTCCGATTTGGCTTCGAGCTTATCAGGCTGAAGCTTTTTCACATAAGCATCGCAACCCCAAACTTTAAGAAACGACAGCTTAGGTTTCTTGCCAAACCACAGTTCATACGGTGTCATCTCAATGGATTTAGACGGTGCCCTATCATACCACCATGAATCGTAAAATCTAAAAAAATTCAAAAAATTCAAAAATAAAGTTGGTGGCAAAGAATGACAAATGTTTTAAGTGCTTGCCAAGTTTCATCAGGGAATGACATTCGTGGAAGTCGTGGCAAAAAAAACAATCAACACTCGAAAATAGATTGTTTTTTTGCCATGACTTCCACGAATGTCATTCCCTGATGAAAATTGGCAAGCACTTAACACATTTGCCATTCTTTGCCACCAACTTTTTCTTGAATTTTTTGAACTCTTTTAGATTTTACTGTTCATGGTGGTATGATAAGAGCTAAAACTCAGATGGGCACTTACCAACACTTTTGTCATGAATGCAAGTGACATTGACATATAGGTGATGTTTTTCCGAACATTTTGGTATCTTATTTGCATTTTTCTGATTTAGTATGAATTAGTTATGAAGTTTTCAAAGTGACGGTCAAACGGTCAAAGGGCAAAAGCACAAGACGGCAAAGTGGGTCGGGTAAGACCACGTGTTTTCAGAAACTAGGGGCAATCCTGATGAGGGGGACACAACTAAGGGTATAAAACCAATTATCCCTATCTAATAAAGTATGGTTACGACATTCGGACACACCATTACGCTGTGGTGTTCCAGGTGGCGTGAGTTGTGAAACTATTCCACATTGTTTTAAATGAAGGCCAAACTCGTAACTCAAATATTCGCCTCCGCGATCAGATCATAGAAACTTTATTTTCTTGTTACGATGATTTTCTACTTCACTCTGAAATTCTTTGAACTTTTCAAATGTTTCAGATTTGTGTTTCATTAAGTAGATATACCCATATCTACTCAAATCATCTGTGAAGGTCAGAAAATAACGATACCCGCTGTGAGCCTCAACACTCATCGGACCGCATACATCGGTATGTATTATTTCCAATAAGTCAGTGGCTCGCTCCATTGTTCCGGGGAACGGAGTCTTAGTCATCTTGCCCATGAGGCATGGTTCGCAAGCATCAAATTATTCATAATCAAGTGATTCCAAAAGTCCATCCGCATGGAGTTTCTTTATGCGCTTTACACCAATATGACATAAACGACAGTGCCACAAATATGTTGCACTATCATTATCAACTTTGCATCTTTTGGCATCAATATTAGAATATGTGTATCACCACGATCGAGATTCAACAAAAATAGACCACTCTTCAAGGGTGCATGACCCTAAAAGATATTACTCATATAAATAGAACAACCATTATTCTCTGATTTAAATGAATAACTGTCTCGCATTAAACAAGATCCAAATATAATGTTCATGCTCAACGCTGGCACCAAATAACAATTATTCAGGTCTAAAACTAATCCCGAAGGTAGATGTAGAGGTAGCGTGCCGACGGCGATCACATCGACCTTGGAACCATTCCCGACACGCATCGTCACCTCGTCCTTAGCTAATCTTCGTTTAATCCGTAGCCCCTGTTTCGAGTTGCAAATATGAGCAACAGAACCAGTATCAAATACCCAGGCGCTACTATGATCATTAGTAAGGTACACATCAATAACATGTATGTCAAATATACCTTTGTTCACTTTGCCATCCTTCTTATCCGCCAAATACTTGGGGCAGTTCTGCTTCCAGTGACCAGTCCCTTTGCAGTAGAAGCACTCAGTTTCAGGCTTAGGTCCAGACTTGGGCTTCTTCCCGGGAGTGGCAACTTGCTTGCCATTCTTCTTGAAGTTCCCCTTCTTTCCTTTGCCCTTTTTCTTGAAACTAGTGGTCTTGTTAACCATCAACACTTGATGCTCCTTCTTGATTTCTACCTCCGCAGCTTTGAGCACAGCGAAGAGCTCGAGAATTGTCTTATCCATCCCTTGCATGTTATAGTTCATCACAAAGCCTTTGTAGCTTGGTGGCAGTGATTGAAGAACTCTGTCAATAACACTATCATCCGGAAGATTAACTCCCAGCTGAGTCAAGTGATTATGATATCCAGACATTCTGAGTATGTGTTCACTGACAGAACTGTTCTCCTCCATTTTGCAGCTATAGAACTTGTTGGAGACTTCATATCTCTCAACTCGGGCATTTGCTTGAAATATTAACTTCAACTCCTGGAACATCTCATATGGTCCATGACATTCAAAACGTCTTTGAAGTCCCAATTCTAAGCCGTAAAGCATGGCACACTGAACTATCGAGTAGTCATCAGATCGAGCTTGCCAGACGTTCATAACATCAGCATCTGCTCCTGCAGCAGGCCTTTCACCTAGCGGTGCATCGAGGACATAATTCTTCTGTGCAGCAATGAGGATAATCCTCAAGTTACGGATCCAGTCCGTGTAGTTGCTACCATCATCTTTCAACTTAGCTTTCTCTAGGAACGCATTAAAATTCAAGGGAACGGTAGCACGGGCCATTGATCTACAACATTGATATGCAAAAACTATCAGGACTAAGTTCATGATAAATTAAGTCCAATTAATCATATTACTTAAGAACTCCCACTTAGATAGACATCCCTCGAGTCATCTAAATGATCACGTGATCCATATCAACTAAACCATGTCCGATCATCACGTGAGATGGAGTAGTCTTCAATGGTGAACATCTCTATGTTGATCATATCTACTATAAGATTCATGTTCGACCTTTCGGTCTCCAGTGTTCTGAGGCCATGTCTGTACATGCTAGGCTCGTCAAGTTTAACCAGAGTATTCCGCACGTGCAAAACTGTCTTGCACCCGTTGTATGTGAATGTAGAGCTTATCACACCCGATCATCACGTGTTGTCTCGGTACGACGAACTGTCGCAATGGTGCATACTCAGGGAGAACACTTATACCTTGAAATTTTAGTGAGGGATCATCTTATAATGCTACCGCCGTACTAAACAAAATAAGATGCATAAAAGATAAATATCACATGCAATCAAAATATGTGACATGATATGGCCATCATCATCTTGTGCCTTTGATCTCCATCTCCAAAGCACCGTCATGATCTCCATCGTCACCGTCATAACACCTTGATCTTCATCGTAGCATCGTTGTCGTCTCGCCAACTATTGCTTCTACAACTATCGCTAACGCATAGTGATAAAGTAAAGCAATTACATGGCGATTGCATTTCATACAATAAAGCGACAACCATAAGGCTCCTGCCAGTTGCCGATAACTTTTACAAAACATGATCATCTCATACAACAACGTATATCACATCATGTCCTGACCATATCACATCACAACATGCCATGCAAAAACAAATTAGACGTCCTCTACTTTGTTGTTGCAAGTTTTACGTGGCTGCTATGGGCTTCTAGTAAGAACCGTTCTTACCTACGCATCAAAACCACAATGATGTTTCGTCAAGTTTGCTGTTTTAACCTTCAACAAGGACCGGTCGTAGTCAAATTCGATTCAACTAAAGTTGGAGAAACAGACACCCGCCAGCCACCTTTATGCAACAAGTTGCATGTCTGTCGGTGGAACCGGTCTCACGAACGCGGTCATGTAAGGTTGGTCTGGGCCGCTTCATCCAACAATACCGCCGAATCAAAATAAGACGTTGGTGGAAAGCAGTATGACTATCATCGCCCACAACTCTTTGTGTTCTACTCGTGCATATCATCTACGCATAGACCTGGCTCGGATGCCACTGTTGGGGAACGTAGCATGCAATTTCAAAAAAATTCTATGCTCACGCAAGAAATATCTAGGAGATGCACAAAAACGAGAGGGGAAGAGTGTGTCCACGTACCTTGTAGACCGAAAGCAGAAGCGTTAGCTTAACGCAGTTGATGTAGTCGAACGTCTTCTCGATTCAACCGATCAAGCACCGAACGTACGGCACCTCCGAGTTCTGCACACGTTCAGATCGATGACGTCCCTCGAACTCTTGATCCAGCAAAGTGTCGAGGGAGAGTTTCGTCAGCACGACGACATGGTGACAGTGATGGTGAAGTGATCCGTGCAGGGCTTCGCCTAAGCACTACGACAATATGACCGGAGGAGTAAACGGTGGAGGGGGGCGCCGCACACGGCTAAGAACAATTGGTGTGTCCTTGGAGGCGCCCCCCGCCCTCGTATATAAAGGAGGGAGAGGGGAGGAGGCCGGCCTAGGGGTGCCCCAAGTGGGAGGAGTCCCACTTGGGCTCCTAGTAGGATTCGGCCCCCCCTTTCCTTTTACCGGAAGGGGAAAGGGGGAAGGAGAGGGAGGAGGAGAAGGAAAGGGGGGTGCCGCCCCCTCCCCTTGTCCAATTCGGACTCCCCATGGGGGGGGGGGGGGGCACGGCCACCCCTTGTGGGATGCCTAGCCTCCCTCCTATGGCCCATATGGCCCATATCTTTCCCCCGGGGGTTCCGGTAACCCCCCCGGTACTCCGATACGTACCCGATACATTCCGAAACACTTCCGGTGTCCGAATACTATCGTCCAATATATCAATCTTTACCTCTCGACCATTTCGAGAGTCCTCGTCATGTCCGTGATCTCATCCGGGACTCCGAACAATCTTCGGTCACCAAAACACATAACTCATAATACAAATCGTCATCGAACGTTAAGCGTGCGGACCCTACGGGTTCGAGAACTATGTAGACATGACCGAGACACATCTCCGGTCAATAACCAACAGCGGAACCTGGATGCTCATATTGGTTCCTACATATTCTACAAAGATCTTTGTCGGTCAAACCGCAATGACAACATACGTCATTCCCTTTGTCATCGGTATGTTACTTGCTCGAGATTCGATCGTCGGTATCTCCATACCTAGTTCAATCTCGTTACCGGCAAGTCTCTTTACTCGTTCCGTAATGCATCATCCCGTAACTAACTCATTAGTCACATTGCTTGCAAGGCTTATCATGATGTGCATTACCGAGAGGGCCTAGAGATACCTCTCCGATACTCGGAGTGACAAATCCTAATCTCGATATATGCCAACCCAACAAACACCTTCGGAGACACCTGTAGAGCATCTTTATAATCACCCAGTTATGTTGTGACGTTTTATAGCACACAAGGTGTTCCTCCGGAATTCAGGAGTTGCATAATCTCATAGTCAAAGGAATATGTATAAGTCATGAAGAAAGCAATAGCAATAAAACTTAACGATCATTATGCTAAGCTAACGGATGGGTCTTGTCCATCACATCATTCTCCTAATGATGTGATCCCGTTCATCAAATGACAACACATGTCTATGGTTAGGAAACTTAACCTTCTTTGATCAATGATCTAGTCTAGTAGAGGCTTACTAGGGACTCGGTGTGCAATATCATTCATGATTTCTTGATATAAAGTAAAGGGAATTGCACTCACACTACACTGGTACGCGTCGGTGCTATACAAACGGTTTTTAACCCCTTTCCGCGATGGCATTTGGAACCATTGCCAAGTGAGTGTGGGCGATAGGAGGGTCCTTCCCACACGACCCAGAAACCGTCGAGGATGGGCGAGGGGCTACCGACGATCGCCATAGAATAAACGTATGAGAAGCCGCCCCAGTCCCACATGTTACATCTCGACGTTACATTTCTGATCAGAGAGACATCCCAAACGATTACGCCGCTATAGTCGTGTGAAAAAGGTGGACATCAACATTTAATCTGCCGATATGTTTGTGATAGGTACGTTATCGCACACGGTTCAAGAATGTAAAATGTGTGCGGTGCCTCTACTAACGCCAACGTGTCCATTTTCATAACTGTGTGCGATTGGTATTCCTATCACATATGCACACTGGTTTGAAACATTTGCTGTATTACCATGAATCGCACAGGCATATGATACGAAACCGTGTGTGCGTCCGTCGGGCATCGCAAACGTTTCACGTCAAAGAACCGTCTGTTCTCTTTTTTTCATCGCACACGTTGTTTTCTTTCTAACCGTGTGCACATTATTTTATTAGCTCATGTATATTTTTATTTTTGCCTGTAATTTATTTTTCGAATTGGAAATTTTGAAATATGAAAAATGCAATTCAAATTCTCAGCACAATGGTTCAACAACGAATCCATAAATAAAATTGTCAGTACAATATGTTCAGTAATTACAGGATTAGACAACAATTAACTATGATGAACCAAAATATTTAAAGGCGGTAAAGGTGAAGAGACAAGTGTAAATCATTTTGACTACCGATGGTGTTGAAGAAGCGGAATGCCCAGAATGTGCCTTCCTGCATGCCATAGGCACGAACCACTTTTGTCCAACCCCTTGTGACGATCGCCCGCCCATCCTTCACCGTCTTCAGGAAGACTTCTAGAGCATTATCATGGTAGCATGAATTATATACTTTAACCTTAGTTGCCTCCACTCCGGTCATGTAGTTTGCAATGTAATCATCAGTAAATAGCTTCAAAAACCACTGAAAAGAGAAAAATATCAGATACTGAGGTCTAATAGAGTAACTTGTTGTGGGCAGGGGGAAAAGGCAACACATTACTTACCATCCTAAAGTTCACAGTTGTCTTGGACAAAGTGTAAATAAAGAGCTTAATTCCAATCACCCGTTTCTTTTGCCTAACAATCTTTCTTAGTTTTCTCACTTGACGCTTGTTCATGAATATCTCATTGCCCCATACGCAAAAGGGATCGAAGCGTAGATCAGTACCGCTCATATATGTACCTACAAGCAACCAGTAAATGTTAGAAGCTAAACTGAGATTGCACAAATGATGTAAAATACAACTACCTACGTTCCTAAGTACAAGTATTTTTAGAGATTTCAATATGAACTACATACGGATGTATATAGAATTATAGATATAGTTTAGATTAGAATCTAGATTCACTCATTTTGCTCCTTATGTAGTCTATATTGGAATCTCTAAAAATACTTATATTTAGGAATAGATGGTGTATAAGACATGGGATGCAGCTAACCTCGACGGCAAACAATAGCATCACCCATTGTAGCCCTGTGTAAGTACATGGAAAGCCAATGTTAACTACAACAGGGTTAACATCCACCAAAAATAGCAAATGGTAATAAAACGGCAGCATCTGTAGTGATATCTTCATTGCGAAAGAGTAGCACGGTAGCAAAGGGACAGATTAAAAAATGGATACAACTGTTAATTACAACAGGCTTAACAACATCCTAATTCATGTTTTGTAAGTTTGTAGCCATTGAAATACAACTGTTTAAAAATGGATACAACTGTTAATTGCAACAAGCTTAATGGCCATTGAAACCGGTACTGATAAAAATGCAATTGGCAGAGTTAAACATCATAAGGCAGGTACTGCCAGAGCAGATAATGGCCCAGTTGTCTATAAAAAGGTAGGGAAATAGCTAAAATGTGTTAGGCATGTTTACTACAACATGCTTAATACATTGACCGTACAAAACATAGCCATTAATTGCAACTGGTATTGGTAAGATTGAACTGGTGAGTACATACTTGGTAATTCCTGAGAGGTAGTTGCTGGGGCACTTCATCTTGGCCAGAGCCCGCCCAAAGTCAGCAGCGGCGGAGGCGAGCTGTTCCTCCGGGTCGAAGCGTGGATCAGTGCCACTGACATGTGTACCTACAGGCAACCAGTAAATGGTACAAGTTAAACTGCAATTGCACAAATGATATGAAATACTATAAGACATGGGATGCAGCTAACCTCGATGGCAAACAACAGCATCGGCCGTTATGACCCTGTGTAAGTACATGGACAGGCATGTTAAGTACAACAGGGTTAGCATCCACCAAAAATAGCAAATGGGCAGCATCTCTAGTATATCTTCATTGCGGAGAGTAGCATGGTAGCAAAGGGACAGATTAAAAAATGGATACAACTGTTAATTGCAACAGGCTTAACAACATCCTAAGTCATGTTTCGTAAGTTTGTAGCCATTGAAATACAACTGTTTAAAAATGGATTCAACTGTTAATTGCAACAGGCTTAATAGCCATTGAAACCGGTACTGATAAAAATGCAATTGGCAGAGTTAAACATCACAAGGCAGGTGCTGCCAGAGCAGAGAATGGCCCAGTTGTCTATAAAAAGGTAGGGAAAGTAGCTAAAACATGTTAGGCATGTTTACTAGAACATGCTTAATACATCGACCATACAGAACATAGCCATTAATTGCAACTGGTATTGGTAAGATTGAACTGGTGAGTACATACTTGGTAAGTCCTGAGAGGTAGTTGCTGGGGCACTTCATCTTGGCCAGAGCCCGCCCAAAGTCAGCGGCGGCGGAGGTGAGCTATTCCTCTGGGTCGAAGCGTGGATCAGTGCCACTGACATGTATACCTACAGGCAACCAGTAAATGGTACAAGTTAAACTTCAATTGCACAAATGATGTGAAATACTGTAAGACATGGATGCAGCTAACCTCGACGGCAAACAACAACATCGGCCGTTATGACCCTGCGTAAGTACATGGACATGCATGTTAAGTACAACAGGGTTGGCATCCACTAAAAATAACAAATGGGCAGCATCTCTAGTGATATCCTGAGTCATGTATTGTAAGTTTGTTGCTGGTATTGGTGAAATTGAGCTGGACAGTTAATATTTGAACATCACACAGTGTGCAGTACTGAAATAAACAAGGCATGAACATGCTTAATACATCAACCGTACAAATCATAGCCATTGCAAGTGGTATTGGTAAGATTTAGCTGGTCAGATCTTACCTGTTAAGTCCTAGGGGGTAGTCGCTGGGGCACTTCATCTGGGCCTGAGCCTGCACCATGTCGGCGGTGGCGGAGGTGAGGTGTTCCTCCGGGTCAACACGCACAGCGGCCATCACGCCATGGACCGCCATCAGCTCCTGGCGGTGGGGATTTGGAGGCATGAGGATGTTTCGCAGGCGCCATTTAAGCAATCAGGTCAGGGCCGTGATAGAGATCGATGGGTTACCTGACTGGATCCAAGCAGAACGTAGATGTGGTTGAAGCTGTGGTTGCGGCGGCGGCGGTTTGAGTTGCCGGTAGTGGGAGGCGCGGGGGGGGGGGGGGGGAGATACTGAGGAAATTTGATGGGTGGGGATGTGGTTGGAGGAATAAATTCTGAAATCGTGCGCCTAATGAAAATTTCGCTGCGAAACTTGAAACTTGGGTGGGGGAAACACACAACGCAGACGAAATGCGTAAAATACTCGTGTGCGAGAAAACAGAAAATTGGCAGATCCTGTCTCCAAAAAAATGTACACGTGTAGTTGATTTTTCTCGGTCAATGGTATGCCTGGTTTATTAGGAAACATCGCACAGGCAACTGACTTATGGATCATTAACGCAAAAAAACACAGACGGGTACGGCATAGAAACCGTGTGTTTTGTGATCTTCTAATGATTAACGCAAAAAAAATGCACACGGGCACACATGCTAATCAAAGCTCAAAGCCCTCAAAGGATGCTCTTACCGACATTGTACGTTAATACTACAAACTTAAAGTACTACTGGTAATTTGCTCTAATACTACAAACTTAAACTACTTCTCACATGCTGCCATCGGGGCATGCTGGCCAGACGCCGGCGTTCTCCTTCCCGGCCTTGTAGGCGGCAGCCCACCGTGCTTCGATCTCGGCCAAGCTCTCCTCACCACGGCGTGCGGCCTCTTCTTTCTTGCGGCGGCGGGACTCTCTTTTCTTGACTGCTTTCTACCTTTTCCGCTCCTTCTGTGCGGCTTTGGCCGCCTCTAGATCCACCGCCCATTCGGCCATGGCAGCCTCAAAGTCCGCCCATGTAACTGTGTGGCCGCCGCCGGCGATGAACTCGGCGCGGCGAGATGCCATCGCTTCGTTACCATGTGTGCGGTCGCGGGCGGCGAGGAACGCGGCGCGGCGGGATGCCATCGCTTCCTTACCAGTTACTGTACGCCGCGGTGCCATGAACGACGCTTGGAGAGAGCTCTGGGACGGAGGGGCTGGGCAGCCGTACAGTGCGGTGGTATTCAAGAGCTCAACGACAAACGACAAAGGAAATTTGGCTTCCCTTACAATTTTGCTCATTCATTATCGCACACGGTTCATCTCCGTCGCTTCCGGAAATAGTGTGCACTGAGCCTATTGTGTGTTGCGTTATGATTGGCCGGAACCCCAGCCACACGGATCGCGCGTCTGCACCGTAGGATGCGCCGCGATCGAACGGCAATCCACGTCCCTCACATCACACCCGTGCAGCTGTAGCTGGATTGGATTTATATGCGCTAAATGCCTAGAAAATGCACATAATCCCCTAAATATGGTAAATGAGCCCAGAAAAATGCCAAATTTGAACACGGTGATTTGCAGGGTGTATGTTCGTCGTAGAAAAAAACTCCAGGGCAAAGAACAAAGAAAATTTGGATTCCCCTTCAATCTTGGTGATTTCCCTTTCGAAAGCATGGAACTTCCTCGGTGATGGTTCGATTTATGAAGGGCGTGCATGACGACATAAGCCAAACCTTCTCAAATTTTTACCAGGGCATGGTGAGGTCATACCATGGCACCATGCCAGGCGTCATGTTTTTCAAGCATTTATTTCATTTTTTCTATAGTTGAAAACCCAATAAACAAACGTTTGTGGTTGACTATTACCACACATTTCATCGAAATATCTGTCCATTCCTTGTAAAAGGCATGAGAATTTACTAAATGGCATGAGCATGGTTTTCCAGGCCGTTCTTGTGCACCCTTTCATGCACCGATTGTTTGAACTTGAATTATGTGCATTAATGCCTAGGAAATGCACATAATCCCCTAAATATGGTAAATGAACCCGGAAAAGTGCCAAATTTGAACACGGTGATTTGCAGGGTGTATGTTCATCGTAGAAAAAAACTCATGGACAAAGGACAAAGGAAATTTGGATCCCCCTTCAATCTTGGTGATTTCCCCCTCGAAACCATGAAACTTCCTCGATGATGGTTCGATTTATGAAAGGCGTGCATGACGACATAAGGAAAACATTCTCCAATTTTTACCAGGGCACGATGAGGCCATACCATGGCACCATGCCAGGCGTCATGTTTTCCAACCATGTATTTCATTTTTTGTATAGTTGTTAACCAAGTAAACGACGCGTTTATGGTTGACTATTGCCACACATTTCCTTGAAATATCTGCCCATTCCTGGTAAAAAGGCATGAGAATGTACTAAATAGCACGAGCATGGTTTTCCAGACCGTTCTTGTGCACCTTTTCATGCATCGATTGTTCAAATTTGAATTATGTGCATTAATGCCTAGAAAATGCACACAATCCCCTAAATATGGTAAATGAGCCTGGAAAAATGTCAAATTTGAACACATTGCATTTGAGGCGGTATGTTGATCATTGGAAAAAAAACTAAATGACAAACTAGGACGGAAATTTGGATTCCCCTTAAATCTTGGTGATTTCCCTCTCGAAAGCATGGAACTTCCTAGGTGATGGTTCGATTTATGAAGGGCGTGCATGACGACATAAGCCAAACCTTCTCAAATTTTTACCAGGGCATGGTGAGGTCATACCATGGCACCATGCCAGGCGTCATGTTTTTCAAGCATTTATTTCATTTTTCTATAGTTGAAAACCCAATAAACAAACATTTGTGGTTGACTATTGCCACACATTTCATCCATATATCTATCCATTCCTTGTAAAAGGCATGAGAATTTACTAAATGGCACAAGCATGGTTTTCCAGGCCGTTCTTGTGCACCCTTTCATGCACCGATTGTTTGAACTTGAATTATGTGCATTAATGCCTAGAAAATGCACATAATCCCCTAAATATGGTAAATGAACCCGAAAAAGTGCCAAATTTGAACACGGTGATTTGCAGGGTGTATGTTCATCGTAGAAAAAAACTCATGGACAAAGGACAAATGAAATTTGGATCCCCCTTCAATCTTGGTGATTTCCCCCTCGAAACCATGAAACTTCCTCGGTGATGGTTCGATTTATGAAAGGTGTGCATGACGACATAAGGAAAACATTCTCAAATTTTTACCAGGGCACGGTGAGGCCATACCATGGCACCACACCAGGCGTCATGTTTTCCAAGCATGTATTTCTTTTTTGTATAGTTGTTAACCCAGTAAACGATGTGTTTATGGTTGACTATTGCCACACATTTCCTTGAAATATCTGCCCATTCCTTGTAAAAGGCATGAGAATGTACTAAATAGCACGAGCATTGTTTTCCAGACCGTTCTTGTGCACCTTTTCATGCACCGATTGTTCGAATTTGAATTATGTGCATTAATGCCTAGAAAATGCACATAATCCCCTAAATATGGTAAATGATCCCAAAAAATGTCAAATTTGAACATGTTGCATTTGAGGCGGTATGTTGATCGTTCGAAAAAAATTGAATGACAAACTAGGACGGAAATTTGGATTCCCCTTCAATCTTGGTGATTTCCCTCTCGAAAGCATGGAACTTCCTCGGTGATGGTTCGATTTATGAAGGGCGTGCATGATGACATAAATCAAACCTTCTTAGCTTTTAACCAGGGCACGGTGAGGCCATACCATGGCACCATGCCAGGCGTCATGTTTTTCAAGCACGTATTTCATTTTTCTATAGTTGATAACCCAGTAAATGACGCGTTTGTGGTTGACTATTGCCACGCATTCCCTTGAAATCTCTGCCCATTCCTTGTAAAAGGCTTGAGAATTTACTAAATACCATGAATATGGTTTTTCTAGACCGTTCTTGTGCACCTTTTCAAGCACTGATTGTTTGAATTTGAATTATGTGCATTAATGCCTACAAAATGCACATAATCCCCTAAATATTGTAAATGAACCCGGAAAAGTGCCAAATTTGAACACGGTGATTAGCAGGGTTTATGTTCATCGTAGAAAAAAACTCATGGATGAAGGACAAAGGAAATTTGGATTCCCATTCTATCTCGGTGATTTACTATCGCACACGATTCATCTCCGTCGCCTCTGCGAACCGTGTGTGTTCACTCACACATGCAAAAGGAAAAAGAAAACCCTCGCCCACTTCGTCCCCACCCACTCGCCGTGGACTCCTCTGCAACTCTGCACCTCATCAACTTCTATCACGGCGGCCACCCTAAGCTCGACGGCTGTTGTCGGCGGGCGGAGGTCGCGCTCCAAACGGCACGGGATTTCGCCCCTACTGCTTTCCGCCACCTATCTGCACTGACATTCTAGACTCTGGTCGACTAGGGTTTTCTGCGGGATTGGGCCGGGGATTTTTCTCATGGAGAAGGTAATTAACTTAGTGAAATATTCACACATCTCTTATCGCAGTCTGTCCATCGCTGTTAATCAACCGGCGGAAATCACCGTGGAATCATTTTTGTTCTAGCTGATTCGTGGGTGTTCATTCATGTGTCCACAGTGCGAGCACAAATCGGGCAAGTGTGGTCGCGGCGAGTCGGAAACGAAGTTCTATCTCACCATTCCGGATGACTTCAGGGAGCGCTCGGTATGTTCAATCTCAACCTACCACGGTCGGCATGGCCTAAATTTGTGAACATATACCGTCTGTTGCTACATTATCTATATATTTGCATCAAATCTTTGTTACATTATCTATTTTTAATTCTATATTTTTGTACTTTGCTTTCATCTATATATTGATCCGTTCTATCAGTTACTCCCATATTTGCATCTTGCTCTATTATTTCAATATATCTAATTTACGATCTTAATTTTCATTTCAAGCAGTACATCCCTTGCTTTGCAAGAACAGGAGTAGAAGGAAATCTTGGGCTTTACTTTGTTGATGACTCCCAGGATGTCATATTGACAACGCAGCATGGATTTACAATGACGGTTAGCGTAAAACTTGATAAAGATGGTCACTCCTATTTTAATGCGAACCTTTGGAGAAAAATGTCTAAGTGTTATGAACTGAAAGCTGGCAATAAAATTCTACTGCGTGCACCACAACCTGGTCTAATTAACATGGATGTTTATTTACCCAACGTCATCAGCCGATCAAAGTCTGATCGAGGTTAGTGTCCTTTCAACTTTCTCCATGCTGTCATATTACTTAGCAAAATCGGGGTATTTGTTCTGACTAATTGATCACTATTTAAGCAACCAATTGTGATTTCATTTTTTGACTCCGTTCCTAGGCAGTAAAAAATTCTACTTACCAATTTATGCGCACTATATATTCTTCTGCCATGTTCTGAATAAATAATACCTTTCCACCTTTTAAGCAGGATATGTTGGATGCATAGTGAACGATCTGTATGTTACTAAGCGTACCAAATTTCACTGGAAGGACTTGAAGTATGTCATAAACTTTATTGATAATCTGACAGAGATAGCACAACGTATGAACGCTGGATTTTGGATGGGATTAATTATACCTATGGTGCACACATTGAACAAGACCAATTGTGTGCACAAAACGCTGGTAAAAAGTCTTATTTTAATGTTGATGCTCATAAACTATATATATCTTCAACGATATGTTACAATTGATTTTTATTCTACATGTCAACAGAAATTGCCCGCTGTAGCAGTTCCTAGATTGATTTCCCGGCGTGGTCGAATTACACTTGTGCCTGCTAATAACGCCAAAGTGATTGCAAGGTACTGCATTTCCCGCAGAAATGGAACCATTCAAATTAACAAGTTCTCGCTTGTCGTGGCAATGCATCCATATTGGAAAATTGGAGACACTATTCTACTCATGCTCTACCAAGGCATAGGAGGGCTCTTCCTTTTCATTGACGAGATGCCGAGTCGCCGTGATCAAGCTGCTTCCAGCAGATAGTTGTGGTTGTTGGCCCTCAGCCTCTTAAAATGTGCTAGCTGTTACTATGTTAAGTATGTAGATATGGACCATATGGTTGTTGTCCTTAGCCTCTTAAAATGTGATAGTTGTTACTATGTTAAGTATGTAGATATGGACCATATGGTTGTCAAAACCGTGTTACGAAGATCCTCCTTTTGTCGAACAGTGTAACCACTATATATATGTTACTCAAATGCTGTTACCCAAGTTCTTAAATTTTCATGGAAAGTATTAGTATCGTACACAGTTCATTGAGTTTAAGCGTGTGCCCGATGTCTAGAAGGCATTTGCATATTAATTGTCCATATTGCAAATTCACACACATGTTAACATAAGGAAACGTATGTGTAACTTACTAATCATCGCACACGAGTACTCGCAGACGCATCGTGTGCGATACTCCTAGCCACCGCAAGCAACTAGTTTGCATTTTTCAAGTTTTTTGTACACACAGAATCACACACGAACTAACTGTATTAACCGTCTGTGTTGTAATTTCTCATCGCAAATAGTTCATCCGAGTCGGCTGTTTGCCACGTATCACACACATCTTGTTTACACGACTCATTTGTGTTCTTTTGGCTCATCGCAAACAGTTCATCCATGTGAATTGTATGCTGCATATCACACACATCTTGTTAAGTTGAACCGTTTCTGTTGTGTTCCCTAATCAAAAACAGTTCGTCCGAGTGAACCGTATGCCGTATATCGCACACACATTGATATGGCTGCCCGTTTCTGTTGTTCTGCCTCATCGCAAACAATTCGAATGGATTAAACGTGTGCCCTGCATCGCACACGCAACTAAAATCTGAACCGTGTTTGATGGCTCCGCCATCGCAAACGTTTTGCACCTTTTTTGACGGTTTTTTACACCACCGTTTGCGATTAATGCATCGCACACAGTTTCGTCAAAGGGTCTGTGATCGTAGTGTCGCATTAGCAGTATCCTGCAGTAGTGCTAGCACCCATATCACATAAGCCATGATAACAATGATCTCCTATTTTAACAGAAACAATAGGCATGCCAACAACAGGTCTATGTTTATCTTTATCATCGGGTCTAGCAATTCTAGCAGCTTCATCATAGAAATAAACAACATGCCCATCAATATTATCAACCAAGAGATCTTTAACCATACCAATACTAGGTTCAACTTTAATTTGTTTAGGGGGTGTAGGTGTTCTAGTATAACTCTTACGAACCACAGCTGAAGCTTTAGCATGATCCTTTATCCTAACAGGAAAAGGTGGTTTCTCAATGTAAGCAGTAGGAATAACAGGATTAACATTATAAGTGACAGTTTCTTCTTCAACTTTAATAGGTTCTACTACTTTCACTTCAATGGGAGGATGATATTTAAACCACTTCTCCTTAGGGAGGTCAACATGAGTAGCAAATGATTCACAGAAAGAAGCTACTATCTAAGAGTCAAGTCCATATTTAGTGCTAAATTCACGAAAAGCATCGGTATCCATGAAAGTTTTAACACAATCAAACTTAAGGTTTATAACTGACTCATTACCTTCGTCGAGTTCCCAATCTTCAGAGTTGCATTTAATTCTCTCCAATAAATCCCATTTGAATTCAATAGTCTTCTTCATAAAAGAACGAGTACAAGAAGTATCGAGCATGGATTGATCATTACGAGAAAGCCGAGCATAAAAATTCTGAATAATAATTTCTCTTGAGAGCTCAAGATTGGGGCATGAATATAACATTGACTTAAGCCTCCCCCAAGCTTAAACGATACTTTCTCCTTCACGAGGCCAAAAATTATAAATATAATTCCGATCACGATGAACTAGATGCATAGGATCGAACTTCTGATGAAATTCCAATTTCAATCGGTTGTAGTTCCAAGATCCAATATCATCACATAGCCTATACCATGTCAAAGCCTTTCCCTTCAAAGATAAAGGTAAGACCTTCTTCTTGACATCATCCTCGAGCAAACCTGCAAGTTTAAATAATCCACAAACTTCATCTACATAGATTAGATGCATATCAGGATGAGTGTTCCATCTCCTGCATAAGGATTAGCTAGCAGTTTCTTTATCATACCCGAAGGAATTTCATAATAAATATTTTCAGTAGGTGTAGTAGGTTGAGGAGCAACTCTTTGCTCTTCCGGATGGGGTGAAGATACCCCGAACAAGCCCCTCAAAGGATTATTTTCCATAGCAACAAGTGACAGTAAATTTCAGCACGTAATATAAATGTTTCCTTACCAAATTCCACTCACCAAAGGCGCTTCACTCCCCGGAAACGGTGCCAGAAAAGAGTCTTGATGACCCACAAGTATAGGGGATCTATCATAGTCCTTTCAATAAGTAAGAGTGTCGAACCCAACGAGGAGCAGAAGGAAATGACAAGCGGTTTTCAGCAAGGTATTCTCTGCAAGCACTAAACTTATCGGTAGCAGATAGTTGTGTGATAAGATAATTTGTAACGGGTAACAAGTAACAAAAGTAACTAAGGTGCAGCAAGGTGGCCCAATCCTTTTTGTAGCAAAGGACAAGCCTGGACAAACTTATATAAAGCAAAGCGCTCCCGAGGACACATGGGAATTGTTGTCAAGTTAGTTTTCATCATGCTCATATAATTCGCGTTCGTTACTTTGATAATTTGATATGTGGGTGGACCAGTGCTTGGGTGCTATCCTTACTTGGACAAGCATCCCACTTATGATTAACCCCTCTCGCTAGCATCCGCAACTACGGAAGAAGAATTAAGATAAATCTAACCATAGCATGAAACATGTGGATGCAAATCAGCCCCATACGAAGCAACGCATAAACTAGGGTTTAAGCTTCTGTCACTCTAGCAACCCATCATCTACTTATTACTTCCCAATGCCTTCCCCTAGGCCCAAATCATGGTGAAGTGTCATGTAGTCGACGTTCACATAACACCACTAGAGGAGAGTTAACATACATCTCATCAAAATATCGAACGAATACCAAATTCACATGATTACTTATAACAAGACTTCTCCCGTGTCCTCAGGAACAAGCGTAACTACTCACAAAGCATATTCAAGTTCATAATAAGAGGGGTATTAAATAGCATTAAGGATCTGAACATATGATCTTCCACCGAATAAACCAACTAGCATCAACTACAAGGAGTAATCAACACTACTAGCAACCCACAGGTACCAATCTGAGGTTTTGAGACAAAGATCGGATACAAAAGATGAACTAGGCTTTGAGAGGAGATGGTGCTGGTGAAGATGTTGATGGAGATTGACCCCCTCTCGATAAGAGGATTGTTGGTGATGACGATGGCTTTGATTTCCCCCTCCCGGAGGGAAATTTCCCCGGCAGAACAGCTCTGCTGGAGCCCTAGATTGCTTCTACCCAGGTTCCGCCTCGAGACGGCGGCGCTTCGTCCCGAAAGCTCTCCTCTGATTTTTTCCAGGTCAAAACCCTCCATATAGCAGAATATGGGCACCGGAGGCCTGCCAGGGGGCCCACAAGCCACAGGGGCGCGCCCAGGGGGTAGGGCGTGCCCCCTAGGCTTGTGGCCTCCTGGTGGGTCCCCTCTGGTATTTTCTTTGCCCAGTATTTTTTATATATTCCAAAATAATTCTCCATAAATTTTTAGGACTTTTGGAGTTGTGCAGAATAGGGCTCTCAGAATTGCTCCTTTCCGGTCCAGAATTCCAGTTGCCGGCATTCTCCCTCTTTGTGTAAACCTTGTAAAATAAGAGAGAAAAGGCATAAGTATTGTACCATAATGTGTAATAACAGCCCAAAATGCAATAAATATCAATATAAAAGCATGATGCAAAATGGATGTATCACTCACCAACATGACTCACATATTATTATCTCCATATCGCAAAACTATTGCAAGGACTCAAACTTGTCATATCCAATGATCTATATGAAAGTTTTTATTATATCCTTCTTGGATATTAATCATATTAGGATCAATTTCATAGCTTGTGCAAATTTCCATCACTATTATAAACTATTAAAATAATATAAGTGAAGCATGAGAGTGTTCGACAAACTACTCCAAAAAGATATAAGTGAAGCTCAAGTGAATAGTTAAGTAAATAGGTAGCTATGTGAGGACTCTCTCCCATTTATAAAATTTCAGATCTAAGTATTTTATTGAAACAGCAAGCAAAACAAAATAAATGACATTCCAATAATAGCACCACTCATGTGAAGAAGCAAAAACTTAGGCTCAACCGATACTAACCGATAATTGTTGATGAAGAAAAGGTGGGATGCCAACCGGAGCATCCCCAACCTTTGATGCTTGAGACTTCTTGGAATATTATCTTGGGGTGCCTTTGGCATCCCCAAGCTTGCGCTTTTGTGTCTCCTTAATTCCTTTTATATCACGGTTTCCCTAAATCTTTAAAACTTCATCCTCACAAAACTCAACAAGAACTCGTGAGATAAGTTAGTATAAATCAATACAACAACCTTACCATTCTCTACTGTAGCAAATCACTAAAATCATTATTGAACATTGCATACTAAATCCCTCTGCATATTTAATACTCCTATCCTCAAATAGAATCATTAAACAAGCAAACATATGCAAACAATGCAAACATAACAACAATCTGTCTAAACAGGATAGTCTGTAAAGAGTGCAATTATACTCATCCTTCCCTAACTCCAAAAATTCTGAAAAATTACCAAACTGTAGAAAATTTGTCATAGCTCACCGTGTAAAACTTTCATGATTTTATAATGTTCTTAATATTCATAAATATTCAAAACATAACAACAAACTTTCTGTTTTCAAAGAGCAACATATAAACTTGCAAAATAAGCATGGTAAAGGCTACGCTTGACATTTTTATTGAAACAAAAGATGAAAAACATTATTATAAATATCAGAAAGCAAATCCAACTAAAATAAAATGATTCTCCAAGCAAAACACATATCATGTGACGAATAAAAATATAGCCCCAAGTAAGGTTACCGATAATGTTGGAACGAAAGAGGGGATGCCTTCCGGGGCATCCCCAAGCTTATTTGCTTGGATCTTCCTTGAATATTACCTTGGGGTGCCTTGGGCATCCCCAATCTTAGGGTCTTGTCACTCCCTATTCTCCACATATCGGTATCTCACCAAAACTTGAAAACTTCAATCACACAAAACTTAACGGAACTTCGTGAGATGGGCTAGCATAGTAAAACAAATCATTCACTTGGGTACTGTCAAAGACAAGATTCATAATTGTTTCCTCATAAATCCTACTGTACTCTATAATTTTCACAATTTATATTAAGCAATATAAGCCATAGAAACCATAAAACAAGCAAACTATGCATTGCAAACAGAATTTGTCAAAAACAGAACAGTACGTCAAGATCTGAATTATGGTCATACATATATCACTCCAAAAATTCTGAAAATTTAGGACAACGTAGTAAATTGGTATATAAATCATCTTTCAAAAACTCAGAATTTTTTGACACTCCAGTGACTTTTTACAAATCTGTTATTGGGTGCAAAAGTTTCAGTTATTGCACAGAATCAAGTCAACTATCATCTACACTATCCCAAAGGCTTTACATGGTACTTTATTGAAACAAAAGCTATAAAACATGATTAATACAGTAGCTTAATCATGTGAACACATAAAAATAGTAGGGGTAAATGTTGGGTTGTCTCCTGATGTCTACTACACAACTTGTTCTTGTAGACTCGTGTTGGGCCTCCAAGCGCAGAGTTTTGTAGGACAGTAGCAAATTTCCCTTAAGTGGATGACCTAAGGTTTATCAATCCATGGGAGGTGTAGGATGAAGATGGTCTCTCTCAAACAACCCTGCAACCAAATAATAAAAAGTCTCTTGTGTCCCCAACACACCCAATACAATGGCAAATTGTATAGGTGCACTAGTTCGGCGAAGAGATGGTGATAAAAGTGTAATATGGATGGTAGAAATATATTTTTGTAATCTGAAAATAAAAAAACAGCAAGGTAGCAATTGGTAAAATGGATCACAACCGGTATTGCAATGCTTGAAAACAAGGCCTAGGGTCCGTACTTTCGCTAGTGCAATCTCTCAACAATGCTAATATAATTGGATCATATAACCATCCCTCAACGTGCGATGAAGAATCACTCCAAAGTTCCTATCTAGCGGAGAACATAAGAATAAATTGTTTGTAGGGTACAAAACCACCTCAAAGCTATTCTTTCCGATCGATCTATCCAAGAGTTCGTACTAAAATAACACCAAAGCAAATTCAAAATCGTAATGCTCAATCCAACACAAAGAACCTCAAAGAGTGCCCCAAGATTTCTACCAGAGAAACAAAGACAAGAACGTGCATCAACCCCTATGCATAGATTACCCCAATGTCACCTCGGGAATCCGCGAGTTGAGTGCCAGAACATATATCAAGTGAATCAACATAATACCCCATTGTCACCACGGGTATTTGTATGCAAGGCATATATCAAGTGCTCTCAAATCCATAAAAGTATTCAATCCGATAAAATGAAATCTCAAAGGGAAAACTCTATTCATCACCACAAGATAGAGAGGGGAAAACACCATATGATCCGACTATATTAACAAAGCCCGCGATACATCAAGATTGTGACATCTCAAGAACACGAGAGAGAGAGAGAGAGATTAAACACATAGCTACTGGTAAAAACCCTCAGCCCCGAGGGTGGACTACTCCCTCCTCATCGTGGTGGTCGCCGGGATGATGAAGATGGCCACCGGTGATGATCTCCCCCTCCGGTAGGGTGCTGGAACGGGGTCTAGATTGGATCTCGTGGATACAGAGGCCTTGCGGCGGTGGAACTTCTGATCTAGGGTTACCGCGAGGGTTTTTGGAATATTTGGCATTTTATAGGGCGAAGAGGCGGTGCGGGAGGCCACCGAGGTGGGCACAACCCACCGGGGCGCGCCTGGGGGCCCAGGCACGCCCTGGTGGGTTGTGCCCCCCTCGGGGCAGCCCCCAGGTGCTGCTCTGGTCCATTGGATGTCTTCTGGTCCATAAAAAATCCACAAAAAGTTTCGCTGCATTTCGACTCCATTTGATATTGATTTTCTGCGATGTAAAAACAAGCAAAAACAGCAACTGGCACTGGGCACTATGTCAATAGGTTAGTCCCAAAAAATGATATAAAGTTGCTATAAAATGATTGTAAAACATCCAAGAATGATAATATAGCAGCATGAATACTTCATAAATTATAGATACGTTGGAGACGTATCAGCATCCCCAAGCTTAATTCCTACTCGTCCTCGAGTAGGTAAATGATAAAAGAAATAATTTATGAAGTGTGAATGCTAGCAAAGTGCATAAGTTTGATCAATGATAATTTCAATCACTTTCCCTAGCATCATAACATCAACTCTTTCTCATAAAACTCATCATGACAAAGTAGCAACCAATTCACATGTTAAGGTTCAAAGAATGAATTCTCTTGAAACTCAATAACCTATATTCTTAGTCACCAAACAATTGCAATTCAACTTGTTCAACAGAGTCTAAGTAAGATCTCCACATACTCAACCATCATATAGTCTTCTATGATTGGTAACACTCACCGCATACGCATGAGCAAAACATTTCAACTGGACACATAGAAAGATAGGGGCTTATAGTTTCGCCTCCCAACGTATTCACCTCAAGGGTGATGTCAACAATAATAACTCATGCTACCCATATCCAACTGGATATATGTGCCTAGATCTTTCCTCACCACATGATGCTTGCCAAAAGAGAAAAATAAAAAGGAATAGAGAGAAAAATTTTGACTCTTGCATGAAAGTAAATACATAAAAGTAAAAGGTAGGCCCTTCGCAGAGGGAAGCAGAGGTTGCCATGCGCTTTTTGTTTGTATGCTCAATCCCTTAGTGCAAAAGAACGTCACATTATATTGCCCCTTATGATAGCAACCTTTATTATGCAGTCTGTCGCTTTTATTCTTTGCCATCACAAGTTTGTACAACGCTCAATTTTCTCTTACACTAAATGATCTAACACTTTTAGAAGCAATTTTTATTGCCTTATTGCACCGATGACAACTTACTTGAAGGATCTTACTCAATCCTTAGGTAGGTATGGTGGACTCTTGAAAATAAGATTTGGGTTTAAGGGTTTTTGGATGCACAAGTAGTATCTCTACTTGGTGCGGAATTTTTGGCTAGCAAAGATGGGGGGCACGCACCACATGTTGAAGGATCTATGACAATATAACTTCTATGTGAATATGAACAAACATAAATCATTACGTTGTCTTCCTTGTCCAACGTCAACAATTTTGGCATATAATATTTTGATGGGGGCTCACAATCACAAAAGATTTCCAAGATAGTGTATTTGCATGTGAAAGTTCTCTTCCTTATAGTAATCATTCATGAATTGCTTGTATGACCAATATTGTGATTGTCAAGCTTCAAAAGATTTCACTTTCTAAACCCAATGTGAAGCTACCGCTAGGCATGATATGAACATATAATTTCAACTTCATGATATTCAATTCATTCAACAATTTACTCATAGGATATAAGTGAAGCACAAGAGTGAATGACAAACTACTCCAAAAACATATAAGTGAAGATCAAGCGAGTAGTTAAGTAAAGGGGTAGCTAATTGAGGACTCTCTCTTATTTAAAAACTTTCAGGTCTAAGTATTTTATTAAAACAGCAAGTAAAACAAAACAAAATGACATTCCAAGAATAGCACAACTCAAGTGAAGAAGCAAAAACTTAGGCTCAACCGATACTAACCAATAATTGTTGATGAAGAAAGGTGGGATGCCTACCGGGGCATCCCCAAGCTTAGATGCTTGAGACTTCTTGAAATATTATCTTGGGGTGCCTTGGGCATCCCCAAGCTTGAGCTTTTGCGTCTCCTTAATTCCTTTTATATCACGGTTTCCCTAAATCTTAAAAACTTCATACACACAAAACTCAACAAGAACTCGTGAGATAAGTTAGTATAAACCAATGCAAAAACCTTATCATTCTCCACTGTAGCAAATCACAAAAATTATTATTCAACATTGCATACTAAATGCCTCTGCATATTTAATACTCCTATCCTCAAATAGAATCATTAAACAAGCAAACATATGCAAACATAACAGCAATCTGCCAAAACAGTATAGTATGTAAAGAAGGCAAGAGTATCAATACTTCTTTAACTCCAAAAATTATGAAAATTTACCACACTGTAGAAAATTTATCAGAGCTTATTTTTCAAAAAGTTTCAACATTTTATCACATTCTGACTTTTCTCGGAATTTTTGCAACATCGATAAACTTTCTGTTTTGAAACAGCAACTCATATACTTGCAAAATAAGCATGGTAAAGGCTGTCCTTGACATTTTTATTGAAAAGAAAGATGCAAACCATTATTATAAATATCAGAAAGCAAATCAAAACAAGATAAAATGATGCTCCAAGCAAAACTCATATCATGTGACGAATGAAAATATAGCTCCAAGTGAGGTTACAGATAATGTTGGAGACGAAAGAGGGGATGCCTTCCGGGGCATCCCCAAGCTTAGTTGCTTGGATATTCCTTGAATATTAACTTGGGGTTCTTTGTGAAACCCCAAGCTTAGGGTATTTTCACTCCTTATTCTCCTCATATCGACATCTCACCCAAAACTTGAAAACTTCAATCACACAAAACTTAACGGAACTTCGTGAGATAGGTTAGTATGATAAAGAGCATACCATTTCACTTTGGTACTGTAAAAGACAAGATTCATAATTGTTTACACACAATTCCTACTGTATAATATCATTTCCACAATTTATATTGAGCAATATAAGCCATAGAAACTAGAAAACAAGCAAACTATGCATTGAAAACAGAATCTGTCAAAAACAGAACAGTCTGTAATAATCTGTACTCCAACCATACTTATGCTACTCCAAAAATTCTGAAAATTTAGGAAAACGCAGAGAATTTGTATATATATAACATTTAAAAAATTCAGATCAAAATCACGTTCCAGTGAATTTTAAAAATTCCTGGACTGAGCGCAAAAGTTTCTGTTTTTGCACAGATTCAAGTCAACTATCATCCATACTATCCCAAAGGCTTTACTTGGCACTTTATTGAAACAAAAGCAATAAAACATGATTAATACAGTAGCATAATCATGTGAACACATAAAAACAGTAGGGGTAACTGTTGGGTTGTCTCCTAACAAGCGCTTTTCTTTAATGCCTTTTAGCTAGTCATGATGATTTCAATGATGCTCGCATAAAAGATAAGAATTGAAACATAAAGAGAGCATCATGAATCATAAGTTCCTCTCTCATAATAATTTTCAGTAGCATCATGAATAGATTCATCAATATAAACATCACATAAATAATTCTCTTCATGATCCACAAGCATAGAAATTTTATTACTCTCCACATAAGGAAATTTCTTCTCATTCACAATGGTGGGAGTATCATATGAAACTCGAATACTATAAATTGTTTCCACATTAAAAGAGTAATGTTCAGGAAAAGGGTAATCATAACTATGACAAGTTTTATAAATATAATCATCACTACTTTTTATAACATAATTATCATCACAATAATAATCATAAGTAGCAACTTTGTTCTCATCATAGATAGGAGGCATGCAATCATCATAGCAAATTTGATCATTCAAAGTAGGGGGACTAAAAAGATCATCTTCATTAAGCATATCATCCCCAAGCTTGGGACAAACATTAATTGCAGCAAATAAATTCTCAAATATGTCATTCTCATCAAACATAGCATCCCCAAGCTTGTGACTTGGCATATCATAAGCATAATCACTCTCATCATTAAAAGTTTGAATGGCACCAACGGTATAACAATTGCTATCATAATAATTTCCCAAGTTGGTGCCAAAAAGATTTCCAAGATTATAAGAAGTATCATTATCTTCCCAATCATAATTATCACAACAAGGAATAGGCATAACAAAATCATCATCAATAGTGCTCTCGGACATTGTGCCATAAGACAAAGAAGCAATGTCATCATCAAATGCATCATCTTCTACAATTATTTTTGATTCATTTTCATGAGGCACAATAATAATAGGAGCAACATTATTTGGGAGAGATACCTTTTTACCTCTTTTCTTTCTTCTTTTCTTCTTCTTCACCACATCATGTGTGGGTTTAATTAATTTTTTCAAGCTTCTTGTTGAAGAGATTGATTGGATAGGAAGCTCCTCCTCATTACCTGATTCATCATAATAAACACTAGGAGGGTATTGGGAAATATTTTCCCTTTCATTAGTACTCTCTTCATATTCTATTTGTTTTCTTGTCTTTAGATAGTTGGCAATATAAGGATTCTCAATGCAATTTACCGCACAAAACATATAAATTTCCTGTAGATCAAAATCAAGGAATCTCTCGAAATTAAATTTTGGAATACCCTCAGTTATATGTTTCATTTCTTCATACCCCAAAAGAAGACTAAGCTCTTTATGATGCTCAAGGGTAATCAAGTTATCACAATTTTTGGACACGATTTGATCATGAAACAAATTGCATTGGAGATTTAAATGACCACGTTCATTGCAAAGTTCCCAAGGATGGCGAACAAAATTAAATCTTTCAGCACAATCATCTAGCCTCACTTGCAACTTTTTCGTTTCTAAATATTTATGCTTCTTACAAAATCTATCTTCCCTTTTTGTTGTGCATTTGCACTCCCAATTCACTCCACAAAAATTGACATTCTTATAGGAGACATCATTATCATGACTAATGCAATCATCATTAACATCATGGATATTCAAAGAATTTATTCTAGCAATATTGCAATCATGCCCATCATCCAACGTTTTTATGCCATAAATTTTGTTGAATTCTTTTTCTAGCAATTGAGCACAATTATCGGAATCCTTATTCTCAAGATAGACATTATAAAGAAAAAGAACAACCTGAGGTAACCCAATCTCCATTTTATTTTTTTGTTTTCTATTATAAAACCAAACTAGTGATAAAACAAGAAACTAAAAGATTCGATTGCAAGATCTAAAGATATACCTTCAAGCACTCACCTCCCCGGCAATGGCTCCAGAAAAGAGCTTGATGTCTACTACACAACTTGTTCTTGTAAACTCGTGTTGGGCCTCCAAGCACAGAGTTTTGTAGGACAGTAGCAAATTTTCCTCAAGTGCATGACCTAAGGTTTATCAATCCGTGGGAGGTGTAGGATGAAGATGGTCTCTCTCAAACAACCCTGCAACCAAATAATAAAAAGTCTCTTGTGTCCCCAACACACCCAATACAATGGCAAATTGTATAGGTGCACTAGTTCGGCGAAGAGATGGTGATAAAAGTGTAATATGGATGGTAGAAATATATTTTTGTAATCGGAAAATAAAAAAACAGCAAGGTAGCAATTGGCAAAACGGATCACAAACGGTATTGCAATGCTTGAAAACAAGGCCTAGGGTCCGTACTTTCGCTAGTGCAATCTCTCAACAATGCTAATATAATTGGATCATATAACCATCCCTCAACGTGCGATGAAGAATCACTCCAAAGTTCCTATCTAGCGGAGAACATAAGAATAAATTGTTTGTAGGGTACGAAACCACCTCAAAGCTATTCTTTCCGATCTATCTATTCAAGAGTTCGTACTAAAATAACACCAAAGCAAATTCAGATTCGTAGTGCTCAATCCAACACAAAGAACCTCAAAGAGTGCCCCAAGATTTCTACCGAAGAAACAAAGACAAGAACGTGCATCAACCCCTATGCATAGATTACCCCAATGTCACCTCAGGAATCCGCGAGTTGAGTGCCAAAACATATATCAAGTGAATCAATATAATACCCCATTGTCACCACGGGTATTCGTATGCAAGACATATATCAAGTGCTCTCAATTCCATAAAAGTATTCAATCCGATAAAATGAAATCTCAAATTTAAAACTCAATTCATCACAACAAGATAGAGAGGGGAAAACACCATATGATCCGACTATATTAACAAAGCCCGCGATACATCAAGATCGTGACATCTCAAGAACACGAGAGAGAGAGAGAGATTAAACACATAGATACTGGTACAAACCCTCAGCCCCAAGGGTGGACTACTCCCTCCTCATCGTGGTGGTCGCCGGGATGATGAAGATGGCCACCGGTGATGATCTCCCCCTCCGGCAGGGTGCCGGAACGGGGTCTAGATTGGATCTCATGGATACAGAGGCCTTGCGGCAGTGGAACTTCTGATCTAGGGTTACCGCGAGGGTTTTTGGAATATTTGGCAATTTATAGGGCGAAGAGGAGGTGCGGGAGGCCGCCGAGGTGGGCACAACCCACCGGGGCGCGCTTGGGGGCCCAGGCGCACCCTGGTGGGTTGTGCCCCCCTCGGGGCACCCCCCCCAGGTGCTGCTCTGGCCCATTGGATGTCTTCTGGTCCATAAAAAATCCACAAAAATTTTCGCTGCATTTGGACTCCGTTTGATATTGATTTTCTGCGATGTAAAAAACAAGCAAAAACAGCAACTGGCACTGGGCACTATGTCAATAGGTTAGTCCCAAAAAATGATATAAAGTTGCTATAAAATGATTGTAAAACATCCAAGAATGATAATATAGCAGCATGAATACTTCATAAATTATAGATACGTTGGAGACGTATCATCTCCCAACAAGCGTTTTTCTTTAATGCCTTTTTTAGCTAGGCATGAAGATTTCAATGATGCTCGCATAAAAGATAAGAATTGAAACATAAAGGGAGCATCATGGAGCATATGACTAGCACATTTAAGTCTAACCCACTTCCTATGCATATGGAATTTGTTAGCAAACAACTTATGGGAACAATAATCAACTAGC
This sequence comes from Thinopyrum elongatum, assembly GCA_011799875.1. NCBI lineage: Eukaryota > Viridiplantae > Streptophyta > Magnoliopsida > Poales > Poaceae > Thinopyrum > Thinopyrum elongatum. The sequence continues at coordinate 220,267,453 of CM022301.1, read as the reverse complement.
ATAGGAAGGCAAAACAAGCAAAACTTCAACATTTTCAACACATAGAGAGGAAACATGATATTATTGCAATATGTAAAAGCATATGTTCCCCTCTCATAATAATTTTCAGTAGCATCATGAATGAATTCAACAATATAGCTATCACATAAAGCATTCTTTTCATGATCCACATGCATAAAAGTTTTATTACTATCCACATAAGCAAATTTATTCTCATGAATAGTAGTACGAGCAAACTCAACAAAATAGCTATCATGTGATACTTGATTGACATAATCAATTTGAGCATTAAAATGATGATGACAAGATTCATGGTGATCATTGTTCTTTATATCATAAGTGTCATCACAATAATCAACATATATAGCAATTCAAATCCGAGCTAAACATCAAGTACGAAAGAACTATTACACCTTGGCTATGGCGCCTCCACCCACCCACCCACCCCTAAACCCTAGCGTGCCGGCGATCTCCACCCACCTCCAGTAACTTGGCGTTTGGCTCCGATCATCTTCTCCGGCGTCCTCTGTTCTCCATTCACATACCTTTTGTGATGGGTTCTCCTTCTGGATCTACTCTTGGCTTGGACTTCTCCAAGGGTAGAGTTTTTGCTGATGAGATCTATAATGCCTCGGGCCTCACCGTTCATCCTATGGAGAATATGGGATCATTTACCCTTGTGGTCTCATTCAGTAGGCATGATTTTCGGCTCATGGAGGATTCTGTGGCGGCAGCACTTGAATCTGCGTTGGGTGGTTCCACCATCGATCTCATGGTCTCAGCCATTGGGGATAAGGTATTTAGTTTTAATGTTTCATGAAAGGATGTTGGTTTTTACATTGTGGATCTACGATCCTTCTCCTGCCCTCAATTCAAATGCTACTTTCATTTGTGGGGCAATGGGGGACCAAATTGGGTCCGTGAGTTCAAAATTTGGAAGAAAGAGTGTGATGCGGAGTGGATTTTAGTTATCCCTTCCAAGCGTAGAGCAGCTTTGGGTCTCTTAGCGATGCATAATCTGCCTACAAAGTCTGCTCTTAAATCTGGCTCTTCTGTTCGTAAGAAGTTATCTTTTGCTACATTTCAAAATTATAATGTTTGCACAGGCTATCGTTACCATGCCTCTGCTGATTGCATTACTGCTACCGAGATTACTGGCTATAATATTCCTGATAATGAGCGTGTGATTATTCATCCACCTCAACCCACTGATCTTCAATGGACAGTGGCCTCGCCTCCGATTTTTTTTGGCACGGTGGGCTCGTCGGTGATTCAACAACGCCATGATTTACGTTGTCTATCTCCAGCTTCTTCGGAACGTACCCTGCATGGGACGTGTTCTTTGAATGCCCATGATGGGACTTCATCCCCCAAGCCCATTTCATCTGTTGCGGGCCCTTCTACTGACTTGATCGGGCCTGGCCCAGTTAGCTCTCCTCAGGAAATCCCAGAGTCTCAGGAGGCGCATACTGCTTTTGAATCCATGATTGATAATATGGTTGAGGAGATTTTGACTTGCCAAAAGTGTTCATTGTCTGGTCATTTTGAAAAAACTGCCCCCTCAATATTGTTTGTTTGGCATGCTCACACGCGGGCCACAGTAAGCGGGATTGTGAGAAGATTGAAACCAAACAGGGTTTATTTTGGAGGCCAAAATAGCAGCCGGCTTCTCCCGTTCCCAATACTGGTCTCGAGTCTGCCGCCACCTCTATCTCTGACAGGGCCGTCTCGTCTAGTCCATTAATTTCTCCACCAAAAACCCCTGCGGGAAGCCCTCCGACGACTCCTCCACCACCAATTACTTCTCCGGCTTTGCCATCATCTCCAGCTCGTTCTTCCAAGCCCATGGCGGTTTTTGCCATTGATCCTCTTCGGTACGTGCTGGTAGGTCACCACATCATTGATGGTGGTGCCAATCGCGCGCCAAGGACGTTCGTCACACCTCTGTCACCGATTGTGAAGCGGCATGAGGAGTACGTGGTGGCGGAGGTTATGCCATTGCCGCCGCTAAATCAGGTGGGACCTGCACGCAAAGCTGTGGTTGACTTCTTGGAGAACAGAGGAGTTCAGGTTCGGTCTGCTCAGCCTTGGGTTTGCGGTGTGGGTCTGTTTCAGCTACGGGATTCTGGTGTTCATTTCCCTCTCTTGCAATTGCTGCCGCAGCCGTTGGGAAACGATACCTTTGTTCGCTTCCATAAGCATGATGAAGGGGTTGGATTTAGGAGAGCTCATGGTTTCCGTGATGGTTGTCGGATGTTCCTGGGGATTCCTCTTGATCGTCGCAACACGGAAAATATTCGAGTCGCTGTCAATACTTTTTGCAAGTTTCAGCATTGGGTTGAGGATGATCCTTATATGGTCAGATCGATTGTATTTGCGTCTTTCCCGAAAGATATCTTGGTCCCTAGAGATGTGGTTTCCACTGATTATGCAGTTTATGGTGGTGGTAAGGTCTCTTGGACAGCACTGTGCTATATTTTAGGTGCAAATTTTGCAGACCAGATGCCCGAGGATGAAGATCCAATGCCACTTGATAGTAATCAACACCCTCTGCCAGGAGCTCTGATCCCAGATATGCATAACTTTGTTTTGCCTCCGTATCCTGCTATTGGCTAGAATGATCTTCCTCCGGTGCCACCCCCCATGCATGATAATGTTGACCCTGACAATTGGGGCCATGGTCATTGGGGTGATGATGATGAGGAGCAGCAAGATAACCAGAACCCCCATGATCAGCCTGCTCAAGATCAAGAATCTATTGTCATCGACAACTCAATGCAATCTTAGTCTGAAGTACAACTACAAGAGCCTCCTCAGTAGTTTTTTGATGTTAATGATTGGGTCGTTGTTCCATATCAGCCGCCAGCTATTCAGTATGACAGAATTGTTCTGGGCTCAGTCAAGCTTGTTTATGGGCCAGTTTTGCCGCCTGAGATGGCATGGAAAAGATCGTTTGAATCTCTCATGCAGTTCTGCCCCACTTATGAAATTCCTCAACAGATGCTTGTGTTGGATTTGCAGCCCATCGTGCTGTCCAAGCGGAGCTGGGCCATTGCTTTTGATGATGTCCAAGTTCTCTCGCAACTGCAATGGAGGGAGGCCCAAGTTTCCAACAAGGCTAGGCCCGTTGCTCGAGCCCTCTTTTCTGAACCAGTATCAATCCTGGACAGGCGCTCTGAGTCTGATGGCCTCTCAGAGCCACTTGTTGAAAGTTAGGACACGCTTGATATGACTCCGATAGTCCAGCCTGATGAAGCTTTTTCATTCTCTGTGCAATGTGACAGGAAGAAGACTCATCGTCGGAAGACGCTGGCTCCAACTCCCATTGTGGACACTGCGGTTAGAAGGTGCACCCGCGGTTCAGTTAAGAGGGATGGTTATAAACCTGTCTTTTAGGAATTACAGCAGCAGCCCAAGAAGAAAAAGGCAAAGTGCAAGCCCATGACTGCATCTCTCTCTGAGGAAAATCCTGGTGCTGAGGAATCAAATTTAGTGCCACCTCCTACACCTATCAGGCAAATTCAAGAGGTTGGCCATGATATTTAGATCCCTGCTGAGCAGCTCACTGTGGAAAAGCTTATGGCTAATCCTAAGGACGACAAGCCGGCTATTGGAGATGATTAGTTGCTATATGATCTTATGGGTTTGCCATGCCAATAAATTGGCCATGTCCTTTTTATTTTATCAGTTGGCTTGTTACCATCCTTGTAATAATTTAGGATGGGAACCTTTCTGTGTTTTGGGTCTGAACTATCTGAAGTGCTATTATGTAGTGCTTCTCTCCTCTCCTTCAGTTGTGGTTTATTTTGAATAATTATAATTGCAAGAGCTGGAGTGTGTTGTGTTGGAATGTGAGGGGACTTAACTCTCCTGCCAGGAAACATGCTATCGAACAAAAAATTGATGAGAGCCCATGTGTGGTAGCATGCTTCCAAGAGACCAAATGTGAGGACTTTGATATTAGAGAAATAAGGGCTTTCTGTCCCAAGCAGTTTGATACTTTTGCTTTTGCACCTTCTGTGGGTGCCTCGGGGGGAATACTTGTGGTCTGGAATTTTTTGGTTTTATTTGGCATGCTGGTGGAGGTACAACCTTTTGCTGTGGTTATCCGTTTTACTTCTAGGCAGAATAATGAGCAGTGGTCTTTGGTATCTGTTTATGGGCCTTGTCAGGGTGAGGCCAGAGATAGTTTTGTGTCATGGTTATATAATTTAAATATCCCAGTTGATGATAACTAGTTGATCATTGGGGATTTTAATTTTATCAGATCTACTAAAAATAGAGATATTCCAGGGGGAGATATAAATGATATTTTTATTTTTAATGAAATCATTGGGCACCTAGGGCTACTGGAGTTGCCTCTTAAGGGGAGATCTTTTACCTGGTCTAACATGCAAGACTCCCCTTTGTTAGAGCAACTGGACTGGTTCTTCACATCCACCAATTGGATCACTGTTTATCCTATTACTGAGGCTCTTCCTTTGGCTAGGACTGCTTCTAATCATGTGCCATGTGTGGTTGTACTTAAAACCACTCTGCCAAAGTGCAAAATCTTCAGGTTTGAGAATTATTGGGTCCAAATGGAGGGTTTTTTGAGTGTGTGCAGAATTCATGGAGTAAACCATCTTACAAAACACATTCTTCTACTATCATTGTTGACAAGCTCAAGACTCTTAGGCAAGACCTTAAAAAGTGGCAAACTGGTCTTTCTAAGATGAAGCTGCTTATTGCTAAATGCAACAAGGTTATTCTGCTGCTGGACAACTTAGAGAAATCAGGCCACTGTTTAGGCAGGAATTTAATTTCAGGAAGATTGTTAAGCTTCATGTGGAGAAGTTGTTGCACCTATAGTCCTTGTATTGGAAGAAGAGGTGTACTATCAGATACATCAAGGTGGGTGAGGAAAACACCAAATTCTTTCATGCCATGGCCACTGGGAGATTTAGAAGGAATTCTATTGCTAGCTTGCAGCAACCTGATGGTACAGTTATCTCTGAACACTCACAAATGGAAGGGATGATTTGGAATGCTTTTAAAGGGAGAATGGGGGTTTCTAGAGGTATCAGTATGGGTTTTGACCTAAGCTCTTTGTTAAAGCATGTGCCTGGTTTGGATGTTCTAACCAAACCATTTACTGTGGAGGAAATGGACCTTGTAGTCAAACATATGCCTATTGATAAAGCTCCTGGACCTGATGGTTTGAATGGTCTCTTCTTTAAAAAATGTTGGCACATCATTAGAAATGAATTCTATACTTTGGCTCAGGATTTTTATGATGGCAGAGCTAAGTTGGAAAATATTAATGGGTCTTTCATTACTCTTATACCTAAAAAGCTTTCACCTGAAGTGGTAGGTGATTACATGCCAATTTCTTTGACTAGTATGGGAGTCAAGTTTCTATCTAAGATGGCTGCCAATAGATTTCAGGAGTTGATCATGATGTGCATTCATAAAAACCAGTATGGTTTTATTAAATCAAGACTATTCAGGACTGCATTGGCTGGACCGTAGAGTATTTGCATCAATGCCATCAGTCTAAGAGGCCCATCTTAATTCTAAAGCTTGATTTTGAGAAGGCTTTCGATTCCATTGAGCATGAAGACATTTTTGAGATTATGAAATATAAAGGGTTTAATGCAAAATGGATCAGTTGGGTAAAGGAATTGTTGACCTCTGGAACTTCTTCAGTTCTATTGAATGGTGTGCCTGGCAAGAAATTTGTCTGTAAAAAAGGTGTGAGGCAAGGTGATCCTGTTTCACCCCTTCTCTTTGTCCTGGCTGCAGATTTATTGCAGTCTGTGGTTAATGATATGCATAAAAAAGGGGAGCTTCAATTGCCCATTCCTTGTCATGACAAAGATTACCCAATTGTGCAGTATGTTGATGACACATTGATAATTGTTCCAGCTGATGAACAACAATTATTGGCACTTAAGAGAATGTTGTTAGTCTTCTCACAATCAACTGGTCTTGATGTAAACTATTATAAATCATATATGGTCCCAATTAATGTCTCACAGGAGGAAACTGAGAGATTAGCTTCCATCTTTGGTTGCCAAGTGGGCAAGATGCCCTTTACATATTTGGGATTGCATGTGGGAACCACTAGACCAACAATGTCTGATCTTATGCCTCTGGTAACCTGCATGGAGAGGAGAATGACTGCTAGTTCATCTTTCCTTGCTCAGGGTGGCAGATTGCAATACCTTAATTCTGCTTTATCATCCTTGCCAATCTTCTTCCTTTGTAACCTGTTCATCCCACCTGGTATCTTGAAGCAACTGCAGAGAATTCAGAGGCAATGTCTGTGGAGGAAGAATAGACAAGAGCCTGCCCCATCCTTGGCTGCTTGGGAGTTAATTTGCTGACCCAAGAATAAAGGTGGTCTAGGCATTCTTGATCTTGGTTTTCATAATGTGGCTCTGCTGTTGAAGCATGTTAACAAGTTCCTTAATAAAGCAGACATTCCTTGGGTGCAGCTCATTTGGAATTCTTATTATCATGAGCTTGTGCCCCAAGGAACAGCCTCATGTGGGTCTTTTTGGTGGAAGGACATTCTCAAGATGCTAGATCAGTTCAGAGAGGTTTCATGGGTTGATATCAAAGAAGGAGATACTGCACTTTTCTGGCAGGATAACTGGAAGGTGGGTGATTCTGTTATGCCTCTGCAACACAGATTCCCAAGGTTGTTTTCCAATGTCAAGGACACTTTGGTGTTAGTAAAAGAAGGTTTCAATAATTCCAACCTGCTATCATGGTTTCACTTGCCTCTTTCTGGGCAAGCCCATCAAGAGTTTCAAGCTTTGCAAAATCTGCTTCAGAGCCATGAGAGACAACCTGACTTGAAAGATGTTTGGTCCTGGCATGGTACTAGTAAACCTTTTACTCCCAAACAGTTCTACATTTCTAGGTTTATTAACCATACTTTCAACCCTATTCTGCTCTGGATTTGGAAAAGTTGTTGCACCATGAAGATAAAAGTTTTTGCATGGATGCTCATTATGGATAGATTAAACACCAAGGATATGGTGGAAAGAAGGCATTGGCATATTGATGATGGAGTTAATTGTGTGCTCTGCCCCACACACACCAGGGAAGATAGGGACCATCTATTCTTCAATTGCAACTTCAGTCAGAGGGTTTGGAACTTCTTACAGATTGATTGGTCTGCTGGGAATGATATGGGTCAGGTTGCCCTAAATGCTAAGAGGAATTTTGCACAGCCTTTCTTTGCTGAGGTGGTCTTCACAGCTTGTTAGAATATTTGGATCATCAGGAATGGGAAAGTTTTCAGGAAAGAGAGGCCTAGTTTTAACAGATGGAGAGGAGCTCTTATACATGACATGTACCTTCTTTCTCATAGAATTAAGGTGAGGCATAAGGAGGACCTGGTTAGATGGGTCTCTTTTCTCCCCCCATAATTGTATCTTCCTTTTTCTGTAATTTGTAAATAGTTAGTTTTTCTTTTTGTTGCCCTTGGTTACTGCTGGTAGCCCTTGTAATTCTTGTACCTCTTTTTTTAATAATAAAAGGCTGTGGGGGGTTTACCCTACAGGGTCCAGTCAAAAAAAAACTTTGTTATCATAGTCAATTGAAACCTCTTCCAAAATAGTGGAATCATAATTAAATAAAGTCATGACCTCTCCAAATACACTTTGATGATTATTACAATAAGATTCAACACCCTCCAAAATAGTGGGATCATTAGTACATAGAGTTGACACTCTTCCAAACCCACTTTCATCATTATAATCATCATAAATAGGAGGCGTGCAATCATCATAATAAATATTCTCATCAAAACTTGGGGGACTAAAAATATCATCTTCATCAAAAATAGCATCCCCAAGCTTATGGCTTTGCATATCATTAGCATCATGGATATTCAAAGAATTCATACCAAGAACATTGCAATCATGCTCATCATTCAAAGATTTAATGCCAAACATTCTATTGAATTCTTCTTCTAACATTTGATCACAATTTTCCTTTCCATCATTTTCAAGAAAGACATGATAAAGACGAATAATATGAGGCAACCTCAATTCCATTTTTTTGTAGTTTTCTTTTATAAACCAAACTAGTGATAAACAAGAAACTAAAAGATTCAATTGCAAGATCTAAAGATATACCTTCAAGCACTCACCTCCCTGGCAACGGCGCCAGAAAAGAGCTTGATGTCTACTACGCAACTTTATTCTGGTAGACTCGTGTTGGGCCTCCAAGCGGAAAGTTTTGTAGGACAGTAGAATTTTCCCCTCAAGTGGATGACCTAAGATTTATCAATCTGTGGGAGGCGTAGGATTAGGATGGTCTCTCTCAAACAACTCTGCAACCAAATAACAAAAAGTCTCTTGTGTCAACACACCAAATACAATGGTAAATTGTATAGGTGCACTAGTTCGGCGACGAGATGGTGATACAAGTGTAGTAATGATAGTAGATATTGATTTTGTAATAGGAACAATAAAAAACAGCAAGGTAGCAAGTAACAAAAGTGAGCACAAACGGTATTGCAATGCTTGAAAATGAGGCCTAGGGTTCATACTTCCACTAGTGCAATCTCTCAACAATGCTAATATAATTGGATCATATAACCATCCCTCAACGTGCGATGAAGAATCACTCCAAAGTTCTTATCTAGCGGAGAACATAAGACGAAATTGTTTGTAGGGTACGAAACCACCTCAAAGTTATCCTTTCCGATCGATCTATCGAGCTATCCCAATAAGTGTCACAAACAACCCAAGAGTTCGTACTAAAATAACACCATATGATACACATCAACCAACTCTAATATCACCTAGATACTCCAATGTCACCACGAGTATCCGTGAGTTGATTATACGATATGCATCAAACAATTTCAGATTCATAATATTCAATCCAACACGAAGAACTTCAAAGAGTGCCCCAAGATTTCTACCGGAGAAAGTAGGACGAAAACGTGCATCAACCCCTATGCATAGATTACCCCAATGTCACCTTGGGAATCTGCGAGTTGAGTGCCAAAATATATATCAAGTGAGTCAATATGATACCCCATTGTCACCACGGGTATTCATAGCAAGACATACATCAAGTGCTCTCAAATCCATAAAAGTATTCAATCCGATAATAACGAAATCTCAAAGGGAAAACTCAATTCATCACAACAAGATAGAGAGGGAGAATCACCATATGATCCGACTATATTAACAAAGCTCGCGATACATCAAGATCATACCAAATCAAGAACACGAGAGAGAGAGATCAAACACATAGCTACTAGTACAAACCCTCAGCCCCGAGGGTGGACTACTCCCTCCTCATCATGGTGGCCACCGGGATGATGAAGATGGCCTCCGGTGATGATTTCCCCCTCCGACAGGGTGCCGAAACAGGGTCCAGATTTGTTTTTCGTGGCTACAGAGGCTTGCGGCGGCGGAACTTCTGATCTACGGTTATTTCTAGGGGTTTCTGTATTTATAGAATTTTTTGGCGTCACTCTCACGTCCAGATGGGCCACGAGGTGCCCACTACCCACCAGCCCAAGGGCAAGGCCCCTGGCACGCCCTGGGGGGTAGTGGCCAGCTCCTTCTCCTTCTGGTCATCCGATGAAGTTTCTAGTGCCTCTTTTGTTCCAAAAAAATCATCAAAAAGTTTCATTGCATTTGGAGAACTTTTATTTCTGCACAAAAAATAACACCATGGTAGTTCTGCTGAAAACGGCGTTAGTCCGGGTTAGTTCCATTCAAATCATACCAAAACCATATAAAATGGTTGTAAACATGGCATGGATACTTCATAAATTATAGATACGTTGGAGACGTATCAATTACTTGTTGTTCTTGACCAAACAGAGTTTGTCAACGATTTAAATACTAAGGACTGCTGTAGTGGGGACTTTTATAACTCATAGGTGACATAAAGATTTGCATGTACACTAAACTAGGCTCTCCAAGAGTACCTGGAGGTCCAGTTCGAAGGTACGCCTAGTTTTTACATAGCGCACACATAGTAAATGCTCATTTGAGTGTGTGCAAGCGATGTGGCATGTTTCATTATGTGGTGTCGTTTTGTTATAAACTCATGCTTTGGTGTTGTTCAGAGACTGGAAAGTATGCATATTTATCTTCCGTGTAAGGAGAAAAGTAACTAGTTTGTGTCACCTTGCAGAGGGGTGCAATGAAGCAAAGATTCAGGCTTTCCAAGTACAAGATGTTAGGAAGGAGCCTTGCAAGAGAAGGAGGAGGAGCGCTGAGCCTATACAACCAGTTATGGTAAGTCACTGTATTACAGTTACCAGGACATCCTATTTGTGTGACATTGTGCTTGCGTAGGGTTCTTCACCTATAACCCAGTCATTGGGCCACTGATTAATACTCCCTCCGCTCACTACTATAAGATCTTCTAACTTTTTTGTAAATCAGATGTATATAGACACATTATAATGTGTCTGTTCACTCATTTCAGTATGGATGTAGTCTACATTTATATATCTAAAACATCTTATATTAGTGAACAGTGAGAAACTCCTTACAGTTATGGTAGAGTTCTCAATGTCATAAATGTCATAACCAAACGCATGTTCACATCATTAGCCTCCCTATCATTACTAGGATCTTGATTACATACCAGTCGAGATACTTCATAGGGGGCAAACAATATTACATTGCTTGTTCCATTATGTAGATGATACATCAGCTGATTCAAATGTAGCTAGGCCAAGGATGTTATTGAGGCGTGCATGCATGCATGCTGCCAACTCAAAAGTTCAATTGCTTGTTTGCTTCAAGCATAGTTAAATTACTCTTTTTAATTTCTTTATTTGTCCTTAGTTAATGAGATGCCCAAACAATGATGCCTGATGTAGGGTTATAACTATTAGTTGACATAATGAAATGCCTTACCATTTCATTACTCTGGCAAAGTGTGCCTGTCCATTAACCAACTATTACTGCATGAGGCTTACAATCTAGTTTATACGAGGTTAATGATTTCATAGTTTTGCTTGCTGTAGTAGGTTTGTGTGAATCCCTCTGTAGTTCATTATGCTCCCTAAGACTCTTTTGGAACATGGAACACAATGTTCCAACTAGTTAATACGAGCTACGGAATGGCTAACTGCTTGCTTACTTATACACAAGATATATATAAATTTGTGACCTGACTATGTTTTGGATTTGGCCCCAACATCATGCTCCGTCGGTGAGCTACGAGAGATCTCTGTACGCAGGCTTCAGATGCTACCATTTTTATGAATTTTTAAAATATCACCTGCTTATGCTTCATGACGTGTACATTATTGTTAGTCCTGTGTTGCCATGTAAAAGATTGTCTGTCTTGCTCGCTTCACTGTTGTAACTATATTTTTGCCCTAGTCATGTGTACTTACAGAAACATTTCAGGATGAAATGACATCAACACAAAGATCTCAGAGCAGTGCGGCATGGCTGTTACCAAATAATTATGGATTGAAATTGGAATGTGCTGATGTTCTAGAACATCAACTAGAGGTGGCAAGACAACGTGCATATATGAGTCTCAATGTGTAATCAACACGTTGAGACTGGAGGTGCAGATATCAGATGCATGAATCAAAAAAATGAAACAAGACACTGAGGTAACCAAAAAGGAGTTGGAGATTTTGCAGACTGAAATTTGTGCTATTTAAATCCGGCCAATCCTATTTTCTGAAGAGATTATAGTTCAAATGGCAAGTTCTGTTGATGCGTGTCCATGATGTATGAGCTTTATTTGCCTAGTGTATGTAATTTGCTGTTTGTGTACGCTTTATTATCACTGGTGGCGAACTATGATGCCCAGTGGATGTAATATGCTGTAATTTCTTTATTGTGTAGTGTAGGATTATTCTTTGTTTCTATGCTTTAATCTCTTTATTGTATAGTGTAGGTTTTTTAGAGGGTATAGTATAGAGTAGGATAATTCTTTGTATATGCTATCGTTGAAACGGGGGCCAACACGCCCAAACATTACTTTGATGCCATCCGAAGGAACAAATGTGGGTAGTCGAAGCGGGCCTTAATTGGGCTGGTCAACTAATTAGTTAGTGCAACCTAATCTATGTGGGCTCATAATGGCCTAGATGGCCCAATCAACTAGGCGTGTTAGAAATAGTGGATTTCGTCCTTGAATGTGGGCCCATCGTAACAAGGGCTCTTACCAGGCCGTTAATAGGCCGAAAGCTCGATAGGGCCGCAGTAATGGAGACGTCCCGCGGGCCTCTAGCAGGCCAAAATAAGTGTCAGTTTTGTCTCGGCCCATTTCCATGTCAGGCCATAAAGAGGCCTAAAGCGTTTTGGGCCAAAAGGGGCCCAATGTACAACATAGGCTTTTAACAGGCCGAAAGTCGGGTTGGGCTGGAATTGTGCCGTGGAGAATGTGGGCTGCTAATGGACCCAAAGTCAGGTGGGATCGTCAAAGGCCCAACTGTTGTGTGGGCCGTTAACAGGCCGAAAGACACAATGGGCTAGAAATTGGCCCAAGTACCGAATGGGCCGACAAAAGGCCAAAAGATGTACCTGCGGGATATTGGCCCATCTCTGTAATGGGCTGCTAATAGGCTGAAAGAAACTCGGGCCGCAATTGAGTCCAAAGACATAGTGGGCTGTTAACGGACTGGAACTGGCGATGGCCTGGGATGGTGTCAAATCTATAATGGGCCTTTGACGGGCCGATTTTGCGTAACTTGTATGGGCCGTGGTTGTGAATGGGCCAGACGCAAGTAGGCCGGTAATGGGTCGTCCCGCTTATTTTGACAGGCCTAACCTTTTAACCTAAATGGGCCACTGTTGGGCCTTGCCACATGTCGACGTATCATAGGCACCTCCCACTAGTGCAAAAAAGCCTAGCTATGGCGTGCCAAAAACTGCCTTACTGGCGTAGGAGCCCAACGCCACCAATATGGCACTAGTGTTAAAATATAGTGGTGACGTTGGAGCCTACCCCAGCACTATTCTGGATACCTATGGCATTGGATTTAACTACACGACGGCAATATCGGCCATTGCTATGGCGTGTGGCATAGTGTAACGACAGTAATAAGATAAATCTTCTCTAGTGTTGCGCATTGTCCGGACGCCATTACTAGTGTTTTGAAAAGCTATAAAAAATTGTTGCCAGGGCAGCACAAAATTGCTGCCATGGCAGTGTAATTTATTACCAATTTATATAAACACATTTTTGTCCCACATTGATTTTGATAAGATATTTGCATTAATACACACATCATTTGTTCACATGCGTACATATATTAACTACACACTAGCTAGTTCTTATCGATCATGACTAATTAAACATTCGCTAAACTAAACCATGCATGCATATTACATCTTGTTCATTCAACCATCGTAACTACTAGCATGGTACTCCTCTCCTTTAGGAACAATTTTGAATAATAGGAAAACCCCTGCATGTCCATGGTGTAGGACAGAGATCCACCAATCTCCAATCTTGAAATCGCAGTCTCTCAGTAGTTGGCTCCATTCATTAATTTTGAGTTGTCCATCTCGCCGTGGTGCAACCGAGTATGTAGCACTGAAATATGTATTACAGTCGGAAATAATGGTCATTTCACCAGCCTGGTAGTCATCCATCACGTGAGGCACAACACATCTATGGAGCTTCTGTTCTTGAACATAATAGTAACATAGTAAGCAATAGTAACATATATATACTATGAGTTGAAAGAAGAATGTGTATATGAAAGCGATCAAAATCATACCATGCATTTTCTAGAAATGTTGTTCTTGTTCAAGGTGTGCACCAGTTGCAGGTATGGTGCATCATTTGGACCAGCTCCGTAAGTGCTCTTAAGCATCTCAATATTAGCAAGAAAGGGCACGAGGTACCTCTTTTCCTGCCAAGTAAGCGTAGTGCTAGCAGTGTAATAGGTGTCGTCTACTAAGTTTCGTATGTTTCTTGGAGAAAGAAAATAAGCTGTCCATAGAAAATTGTACCTGAATGAACTTACAGCTCGCAACGAGTAATCCAGGCTACTTGGCCGACCCGCTAGACGTCGCCCATAGGCCATTCCTATTAGGAAATGGTATGGGTGACATATAAAACGAGACATAGTCACGCTCTACTCCCTCTCTCACTCCCTTGCACGGTGGGCTTGGCCCAATTTTCCGGCGAGCGCGAGCTCGTTATCCAGTCCCCTATGCGTAGTATTAGGCATAATAATTTTTGTTTCCGCCCAAGTACTATTTATAGCCTCTCATAATTTGAGAAAACTATATAAATTGCATAAACAATACCTTTTAATCCATTTATCGGAGGACTAAATGTTACATACGGGTTTGGACGAGAAAAACGTGTAGATTGCAATCGTCCTATTGGTTTTCCTGTTTAGACAAAATCTTAATTAACCTTTTAATAACCATGTGGCGTTTTTTGGTGATGCTACGTTCTCACCTCAATTAAATGACTAGATAGGTTAGTTTACTTCATCACCACCATATGCCATGGTAAACAATATTTAAAGTTGATGTGTAAATAAACAAGATTGAAACATTTTAGAAATGTGGAGTTCTGTCGAGATGCCAAATAGGTTCTATTTCTCAACCTTTCTGACTTGCTCCTACGGAACCAAGGTCGAAAGGATTGAAAAAGTCAGTCATTCACAACCACTGATGAAGGATTCCTCGAAAAGTTAAGGATTAGTAGTTCGGGCATATCGAGCTTCACTTAACTTGTAGTTAATTGCTTGACTCATCCTTGTCATGTCATGCATGCATATGTTTGTGCATCAACAATGAAGTGTTTGTTTACCATATCATTTCTTTCTTTCTTTCCGTTTTTGTTCTTATCAATAGAATCTGGTAACGAAGCGGAGTACAAGGATACGGTCTACGAACTTCAGAGGAGGAGCCTACTCACCAGGCTGGGGGGCAACCGGACAAGAATGATCATTACTTTTGATACTGCTACTAACTATGCTTGCTAGTTTCACGATGCTATCGTATGTCTCATTACCTTCCATATATTAAGCTTACCATCTTGCCATGATACAACCATGACTTTCACCTCCACATCACTTGACGTCTCGATTTAAAATCCTTCTCTCGTAGATCGTTTTAATGCACCATAGCCTTGTCCACCATGAGAGCACCACCACCACCGCCTTCATCCATCGTCGTCGGCACTGTTTTGGTGACCAATAGGTCACGTGCTTCCACCACGAGCACCGAACTCCACCACCACACCATCGTGCTAGTCTAGGTCCCATCTACCTCTCCCTCTCGCTTGCTCGATCAAGAAGAAGGAGACGTCACCGAGCCGTATGCGTGTATATCTCGGAGGTGCCGTTCGTGAGGTGTTGGACTTGTTGAGTATCATGGTTATTTAGAAAATGTAGGATAGCATAGAATCTATTCTACATTGCCTTGTACTCCAAGATGGTCCTGTTCTCCTATATATATGCCCACGAGGCTCAAGCAATACATCAATCTATTCGAGCAATACCTCTCTATCCCTTCTAACATGGTATCAGCCTAACTCCGATCCAAAACCCTAGCTGTCACCACCGCTTCCGCACGGGATGATCAATCTCCATGATCGCCATCGGGGGCCGTGCTGCCCTTACCTAGGGTTCATCCGCCGATCGCGTTGATTGGCTGCCCTAGAGAGTCTTTTTCCCGATCAACTGATCCGGGTTTTTCTCTCTCGCCGGTCGTTTGATCGGGTTTTTTTTTTGGTTTTCCGATCTATAGATCGGTTTGCGTCGCCCGCTGCCGTCTGTCAACTACAATATGCGTATACTTCGTTGACATCTTCATTATCTCCGGCTAGACCGTGCCTCGGGCTTGTCGCGCGAGCGCACTGGTATGGCGGTTGCTCGGCCGGTCCTACGCTGGAGTTGCGTTCTGGTCGCATGGCCTGCAGCCGGCTATTTTTTTAAAATAATACATTTTTTAATTAATTTTCAGAAATATTACGCTGAATTTATTTTTTTCCAAAAATAATACATAGTCAGCCATCTGGTGGCCGACTGGAACTAATTGGTTTACAGCAGGCCGATTAGTACTCTATCGGCTAACAACAGGTCGATTGGGCTCCAGCCCACTCCTGTCGGCTAACTATTGGCCGACTGGAACTAATTGGCTTACAGTAGGCCGACTGGAACTAATGGGCTTCCTATAAGCTGATAAGTGCATGCCCCATTTTCTCAAGCCTAAGTTTCTTGCTTCTGGGCACTAAGGTGGGTAAGCATTGTAGTGTAATCTCGTATTCTCGCCAAGATATGTCCAAATCCTGATATCCTTTTAAGCTGTATGTTTCCTCTCGTAGTCTCGTACTCTCGATGGAGAAAACATACAGCTTAAAAGGATATCAGGATTTGGACATATCTTGGCGAGAATACGAGACTATACTACAATGTTTACCCACCTTAGTGCCCAGAAGCGGAAAACTTAGGCCTGAGAAAATGGGGCATGCACCTAACAGCTTACAAGAAGCCAATTAGTTCCAGTCGGCCTACTGTAAGCCAATTAGTTCTGGTCGGCCAACAGTTAGCCGACAGGGTACTAATCGGTCTGCTGTAAGCCAATAGTTCCAGTCGGCCACCAGATGGCTGACTATGTATTATTTTTGAAAAAAATAAATTCGACGTAATATTTCTGAAAATTAATTAAAAATGTATTATTTTAAAAAAATTAGGGCATGGTTGCCTGCTCGATCTCCCGCGCCGGCCAGATGCAAGCCCTGTCCATGCATGTTGCTGGCCGTGCACATTCGGTGGTGGATGCTCTAGGAGTCCAGATCGGATCAGCCTTCCCGGACAAGCGCGTGCCCACGCCTGGTTACAAGCTGCTGCAACGCCCGGCCTCTGATGCACGCTGTACGGTTTGATCAACCGCACTTGTTGTGCCAAATTCCATGAAGATTGTCATCAATTTTTCACGTCTCTTCACCGATTGAGCAACGGGCTGCCGTTGCATCGCCCTGTCGGGCCACAGCATCACAACCCCGTGGTTCTCCCGTGGCTGCATCGACCCACGTGCTGCCGCTGCGTCACCCTTTAGGTCGTAGTGCCGCGGCCTGCGGTCCATCACCGCCCGGAGGCCATCCACTCCAGGTCGTCCCCGTGGCTGCACTGATCCTCGCACTGCCGCTGCGTCGCCCTATCGGGCCATAGCGAGCGTGGCACGCGGTCCCTGTCGCCGCCCTTTGGTTCTCCCTGCGGCTGCACCGACCCGCACGCTGCCGCTGCATCGCCCCTTTGGGCCATAGTGCCGCGGCCTGCGGTCCACTACCGCCCCGAGGCCATCCGCTCCAGGCAGTCCCCGTGGCTGCATCGACCGTCACGCTGCCGCTGCGTCGCCCCATCGGACCGTAGTGAGCGTGGCACGCGGTCTCCGCCGCCGCCCTGAGGTCTTCCCCGCCGTCGCCCCGACCCGCACGCTACCGCTGCGTCGCCCCTTCGGGTTGCAGCGCCGTGGCACGCAGTCTACTCCGCTGTCTCCGCGCGTCGACTTCTACGTGGTATGTGCCGCCCGCCTTCCTAGGCACGGGAACACCACCATCCGCGTCGGTCTTCGTTATGTTGTCGGGTTCTTCCTCACCTACTTCGAGCACCGTCACCGCCGCCGCCTCCTCAGGCCGCCGCCGCCGCTGCTCTCCTTCTCGGTCCACGGCGACTACTTCGACACCGGCCAACCCGCCTCAACATCGACCAGGTGTCCCTCGCACGGCTACCTCAACTACGGCTACACCACCCTACACTCTTGGCTACATCGACATCGGCACAAAGGGCTACCACCTTGCTTGAGTAATCTCATCGGTTTCCACTCCAGCCACGACTTCCGCGATGCAACCGTTACGACTATGGGGGGATGTTCGTCGGCTTACCTTTGGATTCTTCTTCAGTCTCACCGTCTGTGTTGCTACCATTGTGACTACGGGGGGATGTTGAGTATCATGGTTATTTAGGAAACGTAGGATAGCGTAGGATTTATTCTACTTTACCTTGTACTCCAAGATGGTCATGTACTCCTATATATATGCCCATGAGGCTCAAGCAATACATCAATCTATTCCACCAATACCTCTCTATCCCTTCTAACAGATGGGACTGGATCGCGAAGAAAGTACGACTATGCCAACCACGTTCGTTAGAACGTTTCCACTTTTGGTCTGCAAGGGTATGTAGACTTTTCCTACTCGTTGCTAACATCTAGTAGATTAGATATTGGGTGAATTCGTAGGATTTTTATTTGTTTTTCATGCAACGTTCCCCAACAGTGGCATCATAAGCTAGGTCTATGCATAGATATTTTGCACGAGTAGAGCATAATTTTGTTGTGGGCGTTGATGTTCAGATTGCTACCCTCCTTTGTTATTTTGGATTTAGGTGTATTGTGGGATGAAGTAGCCGGACCAACTTTACTTGTCCTCGCACAAGAGACTGGTTCCGCGACTGGCACAAGTTGTATTGCATAAAGCGACTCGCGGGTGTCTGTCTCTCCCACTTTAGTTGAATCTAGTTTGACAACGGTGGTCCTTGAAAAAGGTTAAAAGGCAACTTGTATAACACTGTTGTTGCTTTGCGTAGGTAAGAACGGTTCTTATATGTCGCCCTTAGAAGCCACGTAAAATTTGCAGGAACAAAGTAGAGGATGCTTAACTTATTTTTTGCAGGGCATGATGTGATGTGGTATGGCCAAGATGTGATGTGATATATGTGATGTATGAGATGATCATGTTTTTTAATAGTTCATGACTTGCATGTTGATGAGTACGGCAACCGGTAGGAGCCATAGGGTTGTCTTAATATTATTGTACGACCTACGTGTTAATCAATCAAACGATGTGTAATTGCTTTACTTTATCGCTATGAGTTAGCAATAATTGGTGGAGAAAACCATATGACGACACCGAGGACCTAGGTGTTATGCCGGTGATGATGGAGATCATGCCCGTGCTTCGGCTCTGTTTCGTATAAGATCCTTATCGTAGCACATCCGGTTTGGCCGCTGCAGATGTAACGACACATCGCAGGTTCGAGTTTCGCGCGATATGATTAAACCAAACCTTTTTTGCAATTTATTTGAGTCACTTGCACACGGGACGGGGCCATAGTTGGATATACCCATGTTGCATGGAGGATCCCACCTGTCAGCTACTCCGACTCGCTCTGCCTCGGTAGCAAATGCCACTGCATCGCGCGCCGCTTCAACACCTCATCGTCACCCTCTGCCCCCAATGGTCATTGTCTGCATCTAGATCAGGTCGCGTTAGAAATGTTTGTGGACCTTTCTAGAATTCTTTTTTGGATTAAAGTTAATCTGTTGTAGGATCTATTATGTATGTCTAGAGGAGGGAGAATAGACTACTAAGACAAAAGGGACTATTTCCCCAAATTTTAGCCCCATTGTCAATTTTAGAATTTTCTAGTAATCTATCAACCCCCTACACATGCAAGTCTACGGGAGTATGAGCAGCAGAAAATATAGACATGCAAGTGAAATTAACATGGTAGAGTGAGAGATCTGCAAACACGGGTTGGACCGATGAAGATTTTTCACATGGTTAGGATAATTTGAGCTATCTTACCTCCATGTTCGTGGAGGCTTCAATACAAGAATAACCTAAGATCACAAGGATCATGGTTATGAGATCTCACTAAGGGACCATCCACGGAGGACACTCACCTAGAAGGGTATGCTAAGGATCAACCAACCTATTTCACCATAGCGTACACCACGAAGGACTAGTCTCACTAAGAGTAGATCATCTCAAATTAGGTGATCCCTAAGACCTTACAAACTTCTCAGTTTGTTCCGATACTTGAAGACTTCCAAGCACCTAGCTTAGTTAGGAGGCGCACACCCTCAAAAAGCAATAAGAAAGAGGTTGCTTCATGATGAATACCTTGCTCTTGTGCTTCAAAAGATAATCTTGTCAATATTCAAACTCTCTCAAGACTTGGCTTTTGGATTGGGAATAATCGGAGTGGAAGGCAATATGGGAATAGATTTCGAAGGATTGACGCTTGGATTGTTGAAGTAGAGGGAACTTTAAAATCCCTGAGCATGAGCATGAGCATGGTGTCTCAATTTTGGCCACTAAAAGGAGCCCGACAATGCAGAAGATACATCCTTGATGCCTAGATAACTTCTCACGCACTCCGTTGCCTGTTAGGGACATTCTTCTCTAACTTTGGCTACCATGTTGCCACCTTAATCTTCGTCGTTGTTGCATGCCAGCTCAATTTTCTCCCAAGTTCTTGTTCATCTATGTCTCTTTTGTTAATTCTATGGTTTCACCACCATATCTCCACTTCCATGCCAACCTGCGTCGGTCCTGTTGGATGACGGCGGTGGATCGGCAGGAGGCCACTTGCGAGGCTTGGCAGTGCGTCCGTTGAAGGGGACAGCGCCGCTACCCGCTCGAGAAGGTGCGCAATCATGATGGGTACTGGAGAAAAGGACTGGGGCATGGTGTCAGTAGGAGGTTGTGCCCATGGAGCTGGACCTTTGCCAACATGGAATTGTCTCCAGTGCCTTGTTAGCACAACGACACGACCGCAAGTACACACCACGATGACAATGAAACCACAACCAAGCGACAACTCCATGTCAAAGCAATGCTTCTCATCAGTTGAACCAAAAAATAAAATAAAATATGTATTCTCCTCTATTCTCTATGTGGCGAAATGAATCTTTCTCATCTATAAAGTTTCTTTATATTGGATTCAATCTTTTGGGAATCATTGAGATTATCTAGTATAATTTGCAGAGACCAGAAGTGACATTGGGTAACTCTATGAATAATAGATTAGAACGTTAAAGATCATATGTTGTCGTAGTATAATCTTTGGGGCGACCTGAGGTGATATTGGGATGGCTCATATTAGAAAGAAAACTTTAAGGTGGTTTGTTGTTAGCGAACTTACGTGATCTCATTCTACTTTGATCCAACAAAAGCAGAAACTTTGGACTGATTCTTTACGACACTTTTTGAGGGCATATCATGTCGTTTAACGATGTTAATAATGTTGAGAGTTGGTCATAGTGAAAGTATGAACACTATGCCTTGTTTTCATGCATCGAGACACCATTTTACTCACTTTTATTACTGTTTACCTTGCAGTTCTATTTTATTCCGAAAATATAAAACTATTGTTTCCATTCAAACTATCAATCTATCCGCCGAACTAGTACACCTATACAATTGACAATTGTATTGGGTGTGTTGGGAATACAAGGAACTACTTGTATTTGTTTGCAGGGTTGTTTGAGAGGGACTAATTTTAATCTACACCTCCCACGGATTGATAAGTTTTACGTCATCCACTTGAGCGAAATTTGATGTTGTCCTTTAATCCTTTGTGCTCGGAAGCCCAACAGAGTTACAAGAATAGAAGTGAGTAGTAGACATCACTGCTCATCAACATGCGCGCCTCGAATTGCTCAAAGGCCTCTCGCTTCTCCTGCACCTCGCGGCGGAAGACCACTCGAGGGTCAATGGTGACGAACTCCGGGACCTCGCGGTTTCCCAAGGGGAACTTGATCACCTCCCGACTGTTGTAGAGGCTCACCGCCTACACGTCATACGCCCTCGCGGCCAATTCCACTAACTTGAAGGAACCAATTGATGCAGAGCATCCTACGGTCATCCCTATGGACATACCGTCGTCTCCCAAGGCACCACGTGGACGCATGACTAGAGCTCGTGCAAGGGCTATCGAAACCAAGGTGAACTCGCTCCTCTCCGAACTTACACATTTCACATATGAGACATGGTTACTACCTCAAGCGGAGACCTTGTGTGTGATCAGGTACTTGGAGGAAGGCCATGGAGCTGATACGACCAATGGACAAGATGGTGAGGACACCAAGCGCAAGAAGTAAGAGGTAGAGCTGCGAGCAAGCTACAACCACCGGACAACCGGTCCTTACCGGACGTTCGGCGCCCTGAGGACCAGCCAGCCAGAAGGCCTAGCCGACGCACGCTACAGTGGCCAGACGACCGGCAAGTATCGGACGTCCGACACACTCCAGTGACCGGACGACCGACAGCCTCCGGAAATCCGGTGCCACCAGTCCAGTATGAAAAGGCCAAAAGACCGATGCCCTCCAACGACCGAGACATCGGACGTCCGACATCGTGCAGAAATCCAACGAAGCTTCACCCGAGCCGAAACGCCAGAAGTCCGGTCCTTATCGGACGACTGGTCCCTCGCGAGACGCCGGACGGCCGGTAACTTTCGGACGTCCGACGCCTGCCTATGCGCAGCCACTCGGGCCTTGGCCTATGTATCCCCCTCTCTCCCTAGACTATAATTACCCCTTCACTTGGACGAATTAGGGTTAGCAAAGGATTAGCTCAGTTTTAAGATAGAGCTTTGCTCATCCACTTACCTCTCCCATGGAGATCAAGGCCTCCATATCATATGAGATGATCCCATAGTGGATTCAAGACCCCATCTAGGGAAGATCCTCCAAGGATATCAAGACCTCTCTCCTTCCAGGATTGAGAAGAACTAGTGCCTCTCTTACCTTCTTGTATTGGATTTGGGCCTTTGTATCCCTCTATGTGTATGTGGATTTAGCATATGTATAATTGGATCTTGTCTATTTGAGTGTTCATCTTGTGTTCTTCTTTTGATTTGCTTCTTTTCCCCCCTTCGAGTGTGAAAAGATCATGAACTTAGGGTTCCACCCTACATCACTAATCTAGTAGTGTTGGCCGGTGTCTCGGTCCTTGATTTCCAATACATACCCCACGTCTGCTGCCGCACTCTATGGTACTTCTTCTTCTTGGCGCTAGGTTGGTGAACGAGCAGGAGGGGCACACAGCTGCTTCCTCGGGTCGGTTTGCTTCCTCGGGTCAGCTGCACGCCGTGGCGACCACCGACGGCTCGATACTTCCATTTTGGGGACGGCGCCGGTCGATTGGAAGCGCCGGCGGGAGGTGCGAGGTGGCTGTGGTGCCAGCTTGATTTGGGCGGCACCGACATCGATGCAGTGTGACTTAGGGAGAGATGTGACGCTGGGGGAGGTGGAGATTCATCTTGATAATGAGCCGCAGCCAAGCAAAATAAGCGGCGGCTGACACGATGAGTATAATTTTTTAGGGGTTAACCCGGATAAAAGTCGACTAGGTCCTGTTTAACTCCTGAAAGTTAAACTTTTAATCGAGTATTTAACCAAAAACTACCACAATTGACGGAAACGTGACGAAAAACTACCACTTTACGATTTTGTGCGGAAAACTACCACTTTTGTCCTAATCCATGGCAAAAAACTACCAACTCGCGAAACCGCTCGCTTCGCCCGCGCTAAGCCCGAATCTGACCGGTTGGGCCCACGAACCAGGTGCCACCGTGGCCAACCGATGGCCACCGCGCGTTAACGGCCGTTAACGGCGCGTTTGCGGCTGTCGATGGTCCAATAAGTGGACCCACTCACTCATCCTCTCCCTCTCCCTGGTGCTCACTCACTCATCTTCTTCCTCCTCACTCGCTCAGTCACTCCTCCTCATCCTCTCCCTCTCCCTGGTGCTCTGAGCTTATCGCCGTCGCCGCCGCCGCCATTGCTGCCGGTAGAACTTGAGGATGCCATCCTGGAATGACGAGGAGAGCTCGGACGAGGACATCTGCATGGTTTCAATGGATCCTCAGCTCTTTGTAAGTGCATAATGGTGGAACAGAATTAGGGTTAGGGTTAGTTCATCCAAATTGGAGATTCCTAGTTGCTTTTGGTTTGATTCCAAGTTTCTTTTACAGGAAACACCTGACAGTGTGGTGGATCCATCTTTCTGTGGTTCTTTCACTGAATCTTTGCCGACATGCATGATGCATCATCAGAGGCCGAAGAAGATGGTAGCTTTTGAAGGTGCTTTGACAGGGAGGCGATTCCTTGGTTGTCCTATGCACCAGGTATTAAATCTTGAACACTTACTTGCTTTGTTGGTGGAGATGTGTGGTGTGTGATGTGTTTTGCTGCTGGAGATGTGTGGTGCAGTAGGTATTAAGTTGTGCATAGATGTGTGCTGTGTTTAGAACTAAAACTGAAAAGTGCAGAGTTAACTGAATTTATCTCTGCTGAGAACACCTATTAACTGTGAACCTGAGAACACCTGTTAAATGTGAACTGTTAACAGAAATTCTGTTAGCTGTTAACTGAATATATCTGTTAACTGAAAAGAACAGAGTTAACTGAATTTATCTTTGCTGCTAAATAAGGTGATGTGTGCTTAGTTTGAAAGAATTATGTTAGCTGAATTCAGAGAGCATTTAAGTAAACATAGGGTTTCACTTAAATGTCTTGAGTTATCTGTACTAAGTTTGTTAGTAAGGTGCTTTGTGCTTAATTTTAAAGAATTGCTTCTGTAGGATGAAGGTGTCAACTGTGGGGTGGTGGAGTGGGTGGATGGTCCTTGGCCAGAGATTCTACAAAGGTGCCTAGCAAGGATTTGGGACATGTACCATGAGCAGAACTTGGGTAGGGTGAAGGACAAACAAGCTCATGAGAAAGAGGTGGGCAAGCTAAAGAAGGAAATTGAGTTCCTGTCAAACAACTACAGCCAGTTGGTGGAAGATGTGTCCAAGCTTTTTGACTATCAAGATGGCAAAATGTCTCATGACATGGACTATACCAGTCAGGCAATCAATGAACTAAATGAGAAGAAGAAACAACTTGAGGATCAGGCAAAGATTGAGATAAGTATGGAAAAACTGAAGCTTGCCAAGGAGCAAAGGTGCATTCTTCAAAGCCAAGCAGATATCATTCAGAACATGAGGAAGGCCAAGAAGGAAGTGGAGGGGGACAGGGACCTACTTAAGCAAGAGAAGAAGAAGCTGGAGTATCTGATTGCTGATCTGCTTAATGCTGGGCATGCCAGCAAAGATAAGCTGGAGAGGATTAAGGCAATAATGAATGAGTGAAGTGCTTGCTGTGTTGGTTAAGTAATGGCCTATATATATAGCTGGCCTTGGAATGTCATGCATGTTAGGTGTATATTTTGGGAAAGTTTCATGTGGTTTCAGAACCTGAATCAAGATGGTATGAGCCAGCTACTGTTATGGTTTAAGAACTAGATGGTTTTATCTATGATGTAATGACTTTTATGTTATGATCTACTATGCTAAGTGAGTACTCATGCTAAGTTAAGTAAGTAAGAATGTTTTATCTATGATGAGGCTGTTTTACTCTGCATATATTATGTGTAGCCAATATCTGCATATATATCTAGCTAGCTGACAGTAGTGACATACTTGGAAATGATAACATAGATAGTCAGTGTTGCCCATATCCAACTTAGATAGTCTGACATAGATAGTGAACTCAGAACATAGTAGTGGCATACATAGATAGCAAGTAGATAGTCTGGCATAGAACTGAACATAGTGCTGGCATACATAGATAGTAGTGGCATAGATAGTCTGACATAGTGCTGGCATACATAGATAGCAAGTAGATTACCAAACTAACTGAACTGACATAGAATAGCCCTAGGAGTCACATAGTGCTGACCAAACTGAACATTTTAACTTACTGAACTAAGATAAGACTGACGAAACTGAACATTTCTTGGACTGACGAAACTGAAGACAGCATCTCAGTCCTCCTTCTTCAGCATCTTCAGGCGTTGGGAGCGCCGCACCGCAGTCTTCTTCACCGCCGCCCTCTTCTTGCCCGGCGCCGGGGCGACCACATCTTCCTCCTCAACCTCTTCCTTCACGACGACGACCTCTGGGAGATCTGCGACCTCCGGTAGCTTATCCACGTCAGTTGGGAGGTTCTTGTCCCCCTCCACGGCGTCGAGGACGGGCGCCCGTAGCTGCACATCCGGCTCATCGTCGGTGAGTACGACGAGCTCCTCCACCTCGTCGTCAGAGGACTCATCGTCAGAGTCGTCAGATGAGTCCACCTCGGAGTCGTCGTCTGGCCCAAGGACCCACGGATTGCGCCTCTCCCAGTAGGCGTTGTTGATGGGGGCTGGGAGAGCTAGGACGGCGTCGGTGACGTGCTCCGCCCTGGACGCAACGCGCGCAGGATCGTCGCCTGCCGGCGGCGTCGTGGATGAGCGGTACATCCACCAACGGGCGCGCTGCCTGGGGTCGGGGGAGCGCTGCACCTCGCGCATCGCCCACAGAAGAATGGTCGCCAGCGGGACGGTGAAGCCACGAGGGAAGGTACGCTGCTTTTCAGCAGCCGTCATGACCTTCACCAGGCCGCGGGCGTGGTTCCTCATCATCTCCACGCTGGGGAACCAGCGCGCGATCTCCCTGTACTGCGCGCGCAGCTCCTGGTTATTGCCGGCGAGCTCCTCGACGGCCTTTTGCCAGCCTAGGCTCCCATCCATGGCGACGGCGGTGGGGTGGTGGTTGTCGGCGTGGATTTCGACAGGAGAGAGGGGGAGTGTAGTGGGCGGTGCAAGCGGCGAGTGGGCGAGTGGGCAGAGAGAGCGGCTACTGGACACGTATTAAAGCCTGAAAATCAGAAACGGCAATCTATACGAAACGCACGCTCATGACGCAGCCGGCGCAACGCACGCTCAACACAGTAGGTTCCCACCAACCAAGATAACTAGGATGGCCGATGCTAGTCAAACAAATCACAAGCACTAGCCCACTGGCATTGAACGCATGGTTACACCCCCCTGCTCCTGGGTTCGAGCCCCAGGCCAAACAATTTTTTTTTATTTTGTTCTGGTGTTATAAAATGAATTTTCTGTGACTTCTGATTCATATGAACATTTCTGAACTGTAGAAATGCCAAGTAGCAAAAACAAATTAAAACAAATATAAACATGCACTTGCCACTATCACAAATTCAGTACCATATATTCAACATTCAAGTTCACAAGTCTGAATTTAACCATTCAAGTACCAGAACACAAACTTAGTAGCATACAATCAACATTCAAGTAGCACAACAGAAACTTAGTAGCATACACTCAACATTGAAGTAGCAGAACAGAGTTTCAATGATTTCCACTTGCACTGAAATAGGCTGCAAACTTGCCAGGAGGTTTCCTCTTCCTCTTGCCTGTTAATATCCCAGGTTCTCCAGTGGATGTTCTGGGTGCATTGAATCCTCTTGGAGCTCTTGTTGATCCTGATCCTCTTGGAGGTGCTGGTGAAGACTTGGCTGGTCCTGCTGAAACAGTTGATGCTGAACCTCTCTTAGCTGCTGCTGTTTTTCTGTTCCTCGTTGCTTTAGGAGGTAGAGTAGATGAGGCTGGGATGTGTGAACTTTGGTGTTGATGTGGTGGTTGTGGAGGTACATGTGTAGCACTAGATGAACCCCTGAAAATTTCTCTATTCTCCTGCATGACAAAATTAAAACAGTTAGTAATTCTAGATGAAATATCTATGGCCTTGTAGAGATATATATGGATTTTCAAATGACCTGATGTAAGTTCTTTCTCATCTCAAGACTTGGTTTCAGAGCTTTCCCACAGTTTGTATATCTATGGCCTTGTAGACCATAATTGCTGCATGTAATTGTTCCCATCCTGCTTGTGTCCTTTGGTGCAGGCACCTCAAACTGGCCCTTCCTCCTAGCTGTCTGTTTCTTGCCTGGTTTTTCTTTGAACACTGGTGGCTCAATATCCTGAGTATGTGTGTCAGGTCAGAATTCAGGACCAGGGACAGGGTACACAATGTCTTTGTATGCTTCAATATATAGTGGTTTTTTGAAAATTTCATGCACATAGTCCTCTGGGTGCATGTGAAGCTTGCTCATTGCTGCTATTGCATGACTGCATGTCACACCTGTCATGTCCCACCTCCTGCAGTCACATGATTTAGTAGCTATGTTCACACAGTACTGATTTTCACCACTTGACACTTGCCAAATATCAGGACCAGCCCTATGTGCCTCACAAAATTTGGCATACTTCTTATTCTCCTCCAGTTTCTCTGAATAGTTGGGTGTGATGATCCACCTGCTGGTCTCTGTCTTTTCCCTAGTCTTCTGCCTTTTGATCATCTGCTTAGTCCTAATTCCTTCAAACATTGTCCTAATTGGTTTGGCCCTAACATCAAGGATCATTTTGTTGAAAACCTCACTAAGGTTGTTCACAACAAGATCAGTTTTGCAATTATAATCCATTGCAGACCTACACCAAGTCTCCTTTGGAATTTTCTTAAGCCACTTCCAGGCATCCTCACACTTTGCTTTCAGCTCTGCCATTGCTAATTCATGGCCATGTTTGGTGAATGAGTAGCTAGCCTGATCTACTAGCTTCTTTAGTTCTGCTCCTCTGAAACCAGCTGACTGAAAATTTGCATATATGTGCCTGAGGCAGTATCTCTGAGGGGAATCAGGGAACACCTCATTTATAGCCTTAAGAAGACCCTGTTTATAAATTAATAACTATGGTCATGAACAAAAAGAAATTAAGCCAGTAATATCAATATTTCTGAAGTACTGGCAAAGATAGGGTGCATACCTTTTGCCTGTCAGAAATAATGGTGTAGGTTCCAAATTTGCTTCCACTTCCAATGCAACATCTTAGCTGGGTTAGGAACCATGTCCAACTATCAGAATCTTCCTTATCAACCACACCAAAGGCTATGGGGGAGATGTTGTTGTTGCCATCTCTTCCTGTGGCTGCAAGAATTTGCTGTCCAGTGGTTAGCTTGATGAAGCAACCATCAAGCCCTGCATCCATACCCAAATTAGCTACCATAATTTTCTCAACAAGATATTTTGAAGAAAATGCAGTTGTACATTTACCTATAAAGGGCCTGCAACCATTAAGAAATCCTTCCTTTGATGCATGCAAGCAGTAGAACATGTACTTAAATCTAGGAGTTGGTGCAGGATTTTCTGGGTCCTCAAATGTTGTAACTATACACCTGCTACCAGGGTTTGTATCAATAACTGCTTGTAGGTGGTCCCTCAGTCTATAGTACTGCTCCTTCTGGTCACCTTGCACAACCTTAAGAGCCTTCCTCCTTGCCCTATAGGCCACACTCTTTGATACATCAACAGAAAAATTGACTTTGCTGTTTTTAATAAGTGCATCCACAGGAGCTCTAGGATCTGTTCTAAGAGAAGGCTCAACTGCTTTGGAAAGCCACTTAGTAGTAACCTTTGTGTTCTCTGCTGATGCTGGACAAGTGTGCTCCATGTTACACTTCTTAATGCAAAAAGTTCTTTCATGAGCTATCCTGGAGGCACACATGTAAAATTCACATCCATGCTCTCTCTGTGAACACCAAACAATAATTCTTGTTGGGGAGTTCTTGTGGTAGTGAAAAGACCTCAAAGTCCTTATATGAAAATCCCTTAATGCTTCTCTAAACTGGTAAACACTGTCAAAACACAAGCTCTTGCACAACAGTAAATGTGAATTGGGAATTGAGGGGTCAAAATATACCCTATCCTTCATCTTTTTCTTATTACTCTTTGGCTTCTTCAGGAGGTATGGTAGTTCAACTTCATCTTCTTCTTCCTCATCACTTATGCCTACATCACCAGCAAAACAAAAATCATCTGCTTCAGGAAACCAATCTTCAAAGCGTTTTTTCTCTACCTCATTGTGACATCTGCTAGTTGGACCAGGATTCTTCACGTGTTTCACAATAGCAGTAGTTTTCAATGCTCTATCCTCTTCAGAGGCACACTCTATTTCCATTTGAACAGCTTCAGCACTCCCATCTGAATGAACTGAATCATCAGAAAAAAATTCAGACACTTCAGTGTCTCCTTCAAAGTGGTTCAAATCTGCCTCTCTTTGAATACTGCTCCTCTCAAGCTGAGCCTTTCTATCATTTATTTGATTCTGAAGCTCAGATTGCTCCACTATCTTTTTCACACAGCAGCTCTCTTGAGTGTTCATGTAATTCTCATTAGCCTGTGTACTACTTGCAGGTTCAACATCTCTCACAACCCTTATGTTCACAACCTTGACATGATGATAAAACTCCAACATTTCATGAACACTAGCTTCATTACCTAAATACTTTACTCTTTCAGATCCAATTTCCTCCTCCTTCACATAATACATGTAATCACTCTTCCCATACCCTTCACTAGCAATGAGTGATTGTAGAGTAAGAAAGAAATATATGTCTCATATATACCCCTTTTCACAGGGTTTCTTCCTTCGAAATGAAACCATATGTCCCACTTATGTCCCACTTTTGGTCAGCCAAACTGCACAAATAAGTACTCATGAATTGAATTGAAATTGACAGAACTACAAGTGCAATACAGTTTACTACACATGTTCAACAAACAGAAACAAACACATCTTACTAATTTGCCAGATTGAAGAAAACATGTTCATTTAAGCAAGAGATATTTCCATACCTGCAACCCATAGAACATCCAGGCGCCGGCGATGACTGGGCGAGCGGTGCCTCCGGCTGCTGCGAGCCTGCCTGCGTCGAGAAACTGGTGCTCCCCAACCAGTTATCGACTGAGCCCACAGCGTCCAAACTTGTGCCACCGCCGCCGGCGTCGCCGCCGCCGTCGCCACCACCCATATCACCGCCGCCCCCCTCCGGAATCACCGACGACATGGCGGCCGCCACCTAGGTCAGAGAGAGGGAGAGGAGGGAGAGAGTGAAGCGAGAGGGGAACGGGTCAGATCTTGACCCGCACCCGACCGACAGCCGCCGTTCCGACCGCAAACGCGCCGTTAACGGCCGTTAACGCGCGGCGGGCGGCGGTTGGCCACGGTGGCACCTGGTTCGTGGGCCCAACCGGTCAGATTCGGGCTTAGCGCGGGCGAAGCGAGCGGTTTCGCGAGTTAGTAGTTTTTTGCCACGGATTAGGACAAAAGTGATAGTTTTCCGCACAAAATCGTAAAGTGGTAGTTTTTCGTCACGTTTCCGTCAATTGTGATAGTTTTTGGTTAAATACTCCTTTTAATCATTTAATCGGCTTTGAGGGATCGCCTAGAGATGTCATAGGTGCACCTACATTTCCTTAGCCCCATGGTACACGCATAACAACAGAGATCGAGAAAGCCTTTTTTTAGATGGAAAGAAAGAAAGCTTATTTGCTACTACATTAATTGTTACATCCAACTGAAGACGGCCGGTCTTGAATCCACTGCGAGAATTTGAACAGCTAGAGATACAGATGATCAGATACACAACCGAACAGTTCACATAAGATCACAAGAGAGTAGCACACGCGCCTTGTTGCATTATATTACACCACCACCATCTACACACGAACGGCGTTGCCTGCTTTGCCCAGCGACGGAGACGGGAGAATCTCCTACTGAAGTGCCGCGACAACGGTAGATCCTTCCACCTGCACAACGAACAAGTTCAGATAGGTTTAGCCCAAGTCTTCTTTTCCTCATGACTATTATTCCTTCCAAGCTACTGTACATTAATAAGAATCATCAAAGTGCCACCTCTTACCATGAAGGTTGCACCACAGATTTCCTCCTCATCTGCAGGCACAGCGGTCACCTTGTTCTTGGGATTCTCGTACGACTTGAGGCCTCCAAGAGCGTTCCAGTAGAAGCAGCCTTGCGGGAAAGGCGCCAGTGACTTGCCGCAAGATCCTTTCAGCAAGTCGATGTCGTCGGAGAAGCCGACGCAGCCGTCGGCGGTGATTCCCCAGAAGAGCGGCACCTTGCCCTCCGGGTCCTGATCGACCAACACCAACAAATTTAGCAAGAATGCACGGTGACGATAAACCTCCCCGCTGGAAATTTAGACTTGATCGAGCTTACGGATGCGACGAGGAGGGAGGAGGTGGACTTGTCGAAGAGCACGAAGGCGTAGCTGCCGGTGAGCTGGGAGAGCATGAAGCTGGCGGGGTAGGGGGCCCTGTCCCTCAGCGTCTTGTAGGCCTCGATCACGAGGAGCACCTCGTTGCCGCCCTTGGAGAGGCCGTACTGCTGGCTCAACCGCCCCAAGTTGTCCAGGACTCCCTCGAACAGGCAGAAGATCTCATCCTTTGCAGCGAAAGACCTGGATCCACAAACAAAATGCTTGTTAATTTTTAGTACTACTACTACTATACATGCTCCATTCTCAGTGAGTAAAAGCATCCTGAATTTATTTAATTTTGCAGGGAGCAGATGGTCTAACTCTTCTTGCAGACAAAAAATAATAATAGATGGTCTAACTCATCACAAGCACATGTCCCTTGAGTAGGTGACCCTTGAGAATGCAAAATTAGGTAAAGCATCAACGACTTAGTGCAAAGAACACCAAAACTAGTTACAGAAAGGTGTAGAAATTCCTTGGATGCTACTCCTTTAGTGCATCTGCCTAGTACAGGATAAGATAAGCTTAAAGGACAGCCAGGCCCTACAAATGATAGCGGTGAGTAGACGAAAGAGACCGCCGTATGGGCCACAGGGTCCAGCTTCCCTTTGTTTCTTCTGCTCTCTGTGGGAATCTAAACCGGGTGGAAATTTTTCTTTTTTTGTGTGGAAATTTTCCTAGTAATAGCAACTGACTGCCAAAAACACTCTACTGCTCCCTCAACGGCTCAACCAATAACCAAAACAAATACTCTACTAACTGGCATAACATAACCACAAGGATCTTTGCTCTAGTAGCACCCGTTAAATTCAAGTTTGCTCAAATGTTGTCACTGTCACAGCCTGATGGTTTATTCATCCATAAGCTCGTCACGTCAACAACAAAATAGTACTCCCTCCGTCCCAAAATAAGTGACTCAATTTTATACTAACTTTGTACTAAAGCTAGTACAAAGTTGAGTCATTTATTTTGGGACGGAAGGAGTATTACCAATAGTAGATCACGGGCTTGTGCGTTTTTTTCTTTTGTTATCTATAATTACTATCCTGCTGAACCTTTGTTCGCCGCCTAACGAAGAATACGAGGCCCGTTTGTTGTCAAGTCAAATTAATGGACACCACGCCTTTGGAAGGTGTGGCACGATGTTGACCTGCAAGTTGCCAAAGATGTGGTGGCGTTTTTTCGTCTGCATACGTGACAGTTTCTATGCCAACATAGCAATCGACGTCTTCTTGTTTTTGATTGATTTTTTCTTTACACTGCCACCAACCATTACACGCAGGGCCAGGGGAGATGAAAAATTGAAAATATCCCAGGGCCCCAACCTTTTTTGTTTTTGAGACTCAACTGGGAGGCAGGATTTCATGCTGAGTAATATCCGAGTAAAAATAAATCGTGTATCCAAACGCGGACAGAAACTAGTTTTTGTGGCGAGCAATATGTTCCTCAACGGATAAATCGCTGTCGCGATCACGAGCCGCGGAACTAGGCCAGTGAGATATACTACAAGTGATCAACTTGGAAACTAGGTTGGTGGCTAGGTCCATCACCTAATGGAATGGACTGCGAAGGTTGCATTATTGCTTACTTTAGTCTTCGAAAGCTACACGCCCTTCTAAGGACAGGAAATTGTCGGATTATTGATATCAGAGGACGCGTCCCATATGGAAATTATCGGAAACCACGGTGCTTATTAGCTGAGTACTCACTCTGTTACTACAACCAGTATATACTGCCGTGTGAGGTTGTGTGATACTCCTGATTGTGACTAGTAGAGCCCACCTTATCATCTAGCCATTCAGGCGGGCGCTAAAAGTCATCCGCAGCATGCGAGAGACATGGCAGGTGTATGTGGCGGTAACGTTTTGGACACTGTACCGTAGCACCTGGACCATGGCTACCAGCTAACCTCACCATCACGAAGCTTCATCACTAACTGGAGAACAAAAGCAGAGCAAGTGGCTCTGTTTCTAAGGAAGAGCGGGACAAACGATCTATGCAATCAACCGTTCGTTTCGCTCGATAAAAGATCTATATGCATGCACAGAGATCAATCGATCTCGAATCCATGGATCCTGCGAGTATTCAAGGAAGAGAAGCTTGCTCTCTCCGAGTCGATTAAGCCGCAAAGACGGTGTATTATTATTACCTTGGGAGGAGGAGGGACTGGTTGGCGTGGGAGTAGGCGAGGTTGCCGAGCGATCCCAGCTCCACGGACACGGCCGGGTCGGCGCCGGCGAGGAAGCGCTTCACCAGCTCCGACGCCCGCGTCTTGGGTGACGGCGTCCGGCTCCCGGCCGCCACCAGCTCCGCCGGCACCTCCACCACCTCGCCGCTGAACACCGCCAACATCTTGGCTCAAACAAACTACACCTAGCTAGGTAAGGTATTACAGGGTCAGTTGCTGATTGTGGCCTTCCTCACTCCTTGGATAGTAGGACGGGTGAAAGGGAGGATGGGGGAGGCGCTGGTTATATAGGCCCGGGAGAGTGGCAGAACCCAGGCGCAGGGCCCCTGGTTTGCTTAACCACCTGGGGCCCACGCAGCGTCCGTATCTTTCCTTGTGTTTAATTTAATTTTACGGTAAACCGTGGCCGGACTTCCTTTTGGTTAAGCTTAATGCGGATGCATCTCGTGCACATGGAGGTGTCATGCGTCGACGCCCTCTTTCTGCCGGCACGTACTTGCTCTACTAATCGTGTCTTACCGTCTAACCCGCACGAGTTCGCGTATGAGAGTGCGCATATTGGACACGAAGGCAGATTTTCCTGAAGCAAAGTTGGAACTTTGGTGCTGCCGTGGAGAAATATAGAAACCATGGGCTGCAAGTTTATATCATTTTTTCTGCATGCCGGTGCGCTCTCGTGTGGACAACCCCGGGGCAGCCCGCATCGAGGGGAAGAAACGGACGCGAGGGACCTCGTCCTGGCGAGCATTATCTGCGGGCTCGGCCAAAATCCGGAGGAGGTGTGCATGCGTGTGTCAGCGTGTGCCGTGCGGTGCGGGTGAGGGACCGAGGGGGGTGACGGATGAAGCCGTGCGCGGGTGGATGGCGACGGGCGATGTGGTGCCTCCTTTGCTTCCGTCGCGTTGCGTGGCCGTGAGGTATCGTGTGGGTGACGCGCGTGGTTTTCGTTGGCATGCGGAAACGGGAAACGGATGGGTTACCTCGTCTCCAACCCGACTCTCAAATCGATAATATCCGTCAGGATATAGCTGTCCGGACCCCGAAAAACATCCAACACTGACCTTCATCCGTCCGTGGAGCAGTCCGGACCATGATATTTCTGCAAATCGAAACCAAATGTGTGGGCTTTGCGGGAGTCCGGACACGAGACACGTTAGCCGATTGACCCACCCAAAAGGAAGCGGAGCCCGCGCCTTTGTCGCTGCCCGCACTGTTTCCGTGCCAAAATCCCCCTCTCTTCTTTCATCCCGTCGCTCTCCACCCAATCCTCGCCCTTTTCTTCCACTCTCTTCTTTCCTCCCGGCGCTGAAACATGAAACCGGAGGAGAATCTGCCGGAGATGGAGGTGCTGGTGCTGGAGGATCTTACCATCACGATTGCCCGAAAGATCAATTTGGCGACGCGGCAAAAACGTCACGTCAAAGCGAAGACCGCAAAGGAGGAAGCGCTCAAGAACCAGAAGGCCGGCGGAGGGCGTGCTGGTGGCGCACGTGGCGGTGAGCATGCCGGCCGCGGACCCGATGGAGGTCGCGGCCTGGGCCGTGCTGGTCCGATGGTGGCCCCCACCATACAGATGCCGCCATGGCCGGAGCATTACAAGGCTCCGTACTTCTACGCCGCCAAGTAGCTCGGTAGGTAGTCCACAACAACCGCCTCCGGGCAAGTCCCTTACATCATCGACGTAAACGCAACGCTGCTGCTCTTCTTGGAGTGTTCTTCGCCGCAGCTCGTCCGGGCGGGGAGCAGATGGGAGACCGCACGTTGTTCGATGCTATGCCTTAAGTGGGGGAGAAGGCGTACGACGACGGGGAGAGGCAGATGTTCGACATCATCCACGATAGAGGCGGAGGAGGATGTGGCTATGTAACACCCCCAGTGGTTAGCCACAGTAATTCCATTTTGATAATGCCAAGTCAGCATGATTAACAGTGCATGATCATCATTAGCATTATATTGCATTTCAACTCCCAAGTCAAAGTCAAATTTAAATGAAAGTGAAATACAAAAGTTGTCCAACATAAAAACTAAAATGTTCAATAAATGGCAAATATTCACTAAGTAATGAACATGCTGGAACCAACCTCATTTGGTTTCCCAATTTGCCCATGGAATTAATTTAGTGAGACAACAAGATTAAACAAAAGCATTTTAATTCAACTATAAATTTGAACAGTTCCAATTGGCCATCAAAACTTTTATGCAACCTATAGTGATGATCAGGAATTATGTGCAAGTTTCATAGCTAACAAAAATCATTTGGAGGTAAAATAAATAGAAAACAGTAAAGGAAAAATAAAAAAGAGAAAAGAAAAAGAAAAAAAAAGAAACACCCCCCCCCCCCCCCCCCCCCCCCGTGGCCCAACTGGGCCGTAGCCCAGCTGGCCCAACCGGCCCCTCCCCCACTCCCTTATCCCCCTCGGGCCGAACCCTAGCCGCTACCCCCCACCCCCTCGCTCATTCCCCCCCCCCCCCCGCCGATCCAGAACCGGATCGGGGAGCTCCCGCACCGCCGCCGCGTCGCCCGACGCGCCCCCGTCGCCGCCTCGCCTCGCGCCGACGCCGTCGCTAACCGCCGCCGCCACCGCCGCCTTCGTCCCGGCGTGCCCCGCTCTGTCACCGCTGCTCCTCCCCGACCTCGCTGCCCCGCCCCCTCGCCGTGCCGCTCCGGCGCCGGCCTGCGCCCCGTGCGGCCCGGCGCCCGCGTCGCCCCCCCCCCGACCCGGCGCGCCTCCGCGCCGATCTGCCTCGCCGGTTCGCCACCGTCCTCGCCGCCGCCTCCCGCCGGACTGCCTCGCTCCTCCTCCCCAACCTGCGCCACCTCATCGCCCCCGTCGCCGGCCAGCCTCGACTCGGCCCCCAACGTGAGCACGCCCGCGCCGCCGCCGCTCTCCTCTTCCCCCCCCTCTCCGTCGCGCTCCGGTCCCCGCTCGCCCAGCACCCCGGTGGTCACCGCCGCCTCGCCACCGCGGACCGCGCGGCCGCGCGCCATCCGGGCGTCCGCGCCGGGCGCCCGCTCACCCCCGGCCGCGCGCTGCCGCGGCCTCCCGTCCGCCCCCCCCCCCCCCCCCCCGTCCGCGCCCCGCGTGCCATTTGGGCACCGGACATGTCCGGTCCCAAATGGGCACGCTCCGGACATGTCCGGCGCCCAGACGTGCACGCCGCGGACATGTCCGCCCGCCCACTGGATAGGGGCCCACGGCCCAGAACGAATTAAAATAAAATAAAATAAAAATAAAAATAATTAAACTAATTAATTAATTAATTAGTTAATTAATCCTGATTAGGTTAATTTAATTAAGTAGTTAGTGTTAATTAAACAGTAATTTAATTAGTTAATCACTAATTAACCTAACAGCCTATGACAGGTGGGACCCACTGGTCCTGACGTCATGCTGACGTCAGCAAGACACTGTTCTGGATAATGTTGATTTAATAAAATAAATAAATTCCAGAAATTAATAAAAGCTTTAGAAAATCATATCTTTTAATCCGTAACTCCGATCGAAAAACTTTGTACATGAAAGTCGCTCAGAACGACGAGACGAATCCGAATACACGGTCCGTTCGTCCGTCACACATCCCTAACTATCAGAACATGCAACCGTCCCTCTCCGGTCATCTGTCTGACAAATGTCCGGAACCGGGAAAACATTCCCGGATGGATTCCTCCTTCCTCGGTGACGTGCAACCATACGTTAGGATACACCCGGCACTGCGTATTATCATGTCGTACCTTGTGTTGCTCAAGTTTGCTCTATATTTATACTGTTTCCTCCCCCTCTTCTCTCTCGGTAGACCCTGACACCGACGTCGTCCCCGAGACCGACGCAACTCGGAGCCCCCTGGGACAGATGCCCCGACGATCGCTACTACTACTACCCAGAGGATGGATACTACTACGAGTTGACTGACGACCAGGAGTAGGATCGGAGGGTCCCAGGCAGGAGGCCTGCGCCTTTCGATCGTAGTGTTTTATTTTTGCCCCGCCTTTCTAAAGGCCTTTCTGTTTCTCTTTTATATCTGTACTCAGATATCTGATGCTTCCGCTGACGCTTGTATGCCATCGAGCTATGTATTCGAGCCCTCGAGGCCCTGGCTTGTAATATAAAGCTTGTATGACTTTATTTATGTTTTAGAGTTGTGTTGTGATATCTTCCCGTGAGTCCTTAGGCTTGATCGTGTGCATTTGCGTGTATGATTAGTGCACGATCGGGCCGGGGGCGTCACAAGTTGGTATCAGAGCCGACTGCCTGTAGGAACCCCCTTTCCAACTCTTTGGCCGAAGTTGAGTCTGGAAACCGAAAAACTATTTTACTAACTTGGCTGTGTGGCTTACGGGCCCACGTCGCCAATTGGGTGGTAGTAGGATCTTTTACTCCTCGACCTTTACTCTGGACTCTGACCTCTCTTCCTTTCGGGTTAACTAAAGTTTACTAACGCCGACACTTAGGATCTCGTAATTCTCGTCCACCCGGAGAGCTGGATATATGTGCGATTTCCCTGACATTGAT
The DNA here is from genome assembly GCA_011799875.1 of Thinopyrum elongatum. Taxonomy (NCBI): domain Eukaryota; kingdom Viridiplantae; phylum Streptophyta; class Magnoliopsida; order Poales; family Poaceae; genus Thinopyrum; species Thinopyrum elongatum. The sequence goes on along the minus strand of CM022301.1, from coordinate 220,229,052 downwards.
CTGATTAGTCTGATAATCATTTTCCTTTCCATTGTTTTGTTTAACCTTTCTCTCCGAGATCGGTTATACTTCTCCTTGTCTTTTGACAATCATGAGTTTCCTCTGTTTCAGATGGATCGTTTGTTTCCACCACACCCTGCGACGCAGCTACCAGCTGTTCGAGCAGGGATACATCCAGAGTACATTCTTTATCCACTGGGGCAGATGTCAATCCGTTACAATACCCCAGTACTATCTCCTCCAGATACCTGCAAAGACTTTGTGATCTATTGTGACGCATCCCGTGAAGGATTAGGCTGTGTCCTAATGCAAGAGCGTAAAGTGATTGCTTATGGCTCTCGTCAGTTACGACCGCATGAAGAGAATTATCCGGTACATGATCTAGAACTAGCTGCTGTCATCTATGCATTGCAGTTATGGCGACATTACCTTCTCGGTAATCGTTGCGAGATCTACACGGATCATAAAAGTCTGAAGTACTTGTTCACTCAACCATCTCTAAACCTCCGTCAGCAAAGATGGATGGAGGCCATTGCGGACTACGATTTGGGTATATCTTATACCCCTGGCAAGGCTAACGTGATGGCTGATGCCTTAAGCCGCAAGTCATATTGCGACAACCTCATGGTTAGGCGAGCTCAACCTCGTCTTTTTGAAGAACTGTGCAAGCTGAATCTGTGTATTGTTCCACAGGGATCTCTTAATAACCTCGTGATACAACCAGATCTTGAGAAAGCTGTTAAAAATGCGCAAGCTAAAGATGCTGAAGTTGATCTGATGAAGGAAAATCTTCACCATGAAAAGTACAGGGATTTCTCGCTGTCTGAAGATGGAACCTTGTATTTCAGAAACCGCATTGTCGTACCTCGCTTCGAGCTTATGACTGACAAAGTCATGAAGGAGGCACATGACACACCATTGTCTATTCATCCGGGTAGCACCAAAATGTATCGTGATCTCCGTCAAAGGTACTGGTGGTCTAGAATGAAGCAGGACATTGCTCGTTATGTTGCCGAATGTGATGTTTGTCGTCGCGTTAAAGCAGAACATCAGAAGCCTGCTGGAATTCTGCAACCACTTCCTATTCCTTTATGGAAATGGGACAAGGTTCAGATGGATTTCGTTACAGGACTTCCCAGGTCACAGAAGGGTCACGATGCTATTCTTGTCGTTGTCGACCAACTCTCTAAAGTTGCACACTTTCTGACTGTCAAGGAGACGATCACTGCTAGTCAGTTAGCAGAATTATATATCTCCAGAATTGTTTCACTCCACGGTATTCCGAAAGAGATCAGTTCAGACCGTGGCAGCATATTCACCGGTCATTTCTGGGAAAGTTTCCAAAAGGCTATGGGAACTCATATTACCTGGAGTTCAGCTTATCATCCTCAGTCCCAAGGCCAAGTCGAACGAGTCAACCAAGTGCTTGAAGACATGCTACGAGCTTGTGTTGTTTCTTTCGGCAAGAAGTGGGAAGAATCTCTTCCATATGCCGAGTTCTCCTATAACAACAGCTATCAAGCCAGCTTGAAAATGGCCCCCTTTGAAGTTCTCTATGGACGTAAGTGTCGAACCCCTCTGAATTGGTCAGAAACTGGGGAACGACCGCTCGTGGGTCCAGATATTATTCAACAAGCCGAAGAACAAGTTCGTATTGTCCGGGAAAATCTCAAGGCGGCTCAGGACCGCCAGAAGAGCAACTATGATCGCAAACGATGGGGTCTGACTTATCAACCTGGTGATCAAGCTTATCTACGTGTCACCCCTATGAAGGGCACTCACCGTTTTGGAATCAAGGGCAAGCTAGCTCCGCGCTACATTGGTCCTTTCCGCATTGTTGCAAGACGTGGTCAAGTGGCATATAAATTGGAATTGCTGCCGCAATTCTCTCATATCCACGACGTCTTCCATGTGTCGCAACTTCGAAAATGCTTCAAGGAATCTCCACACTGAGCTGTGGATCACGAGATGCTCGAATTGCATGATGATCTTTCATATAAGGAACATCCGATCCGCATTCTCGATGAAGCTGAACGTCGAACCCGTCAGAAGGTTACCAAGTTCCTCAAAGTGCAGTGGTCAAATCATACTGAAGATGAAGCCACTTGGGAACGCGAAGATAATCTTCGTGCGGAATACCCCGAACTTTTTCCTTCTACTTCCTAATTCTCGGGACGAGAATTCTTATTAGTGGAGGAGATTTGTAACACCCCCAGTGGTTAGCCACAGTAATTCCATTTTGATAATGCCAAGTCAGCATGATTAACAGTGCATGATCATCATTAGCATTATATTGCATTTCAACTCCCAAGTCAAAGTCAAATTTAAATGAAAGTGAAATACAAAAGTTGTCCAACATAAAAACTAAAATGTTCAATAAATGGCAAATATTCACTAAGTAATGAACATGCTGGAACCAACCTCATTTGGTTTCCCAATTTGCCCATGGAATTAATTTAGTGAGACAAAAGATTAAACAAAAGCATTTTAATTCAACTATAAATTTGAACAGTTCCAATTGGCCTCAAACTTTTTATGCAACCTTATAGTGATGACTAGGAATTATGTGCAAAGTTTCATAGCTAACAAAAATCATTTGGCAGGTAAAACTCACAGCGTTGGTATCAAGAGCCGACTGCCCTGTAGGAACCCCCCTTTCCAACTCTTTGGCCGAAGTTGAGTCTGGAAACCGAAACTTTTTACTAACTGGCTGTGTGGCTTACGGGCCCACGTCGCCAATGGGTGGTATTAGGATCTTTTACTACTCCTCGACCTTACTCTGGACTCTGACCTCTCTTCCTTTCTCGGGTTAACTAAAGTTTACTAACGCCGACACTTAGGATCTCGTAATTCTCGTCCACCCCCCGGAGAGCTGGATATATGTCGATTCCCCTGACATTGATCTGATTAGTCTGATAATCATTTTCCTTTCCATTTTTTGTTTAACCTTTCTCTCTCACGAGATCGGTTATACTCTCCTTGTCTTTGAACATCATGAGTTTCCTCTTTCATGCTGACGTCAGCAAGACACTGTTCTGGATAATGTTGATTTAATAAAATAAATAAATTCCAGAAATTAATAAAAGCTTTAGAAAATCATATCTTTTAATCCGTAACTCCGATCGAAAAACTTTGTACATGAAAGTCGCTCAGAACGACGAGACGAATCCGAATACACGGTCCGTTCGTCCGTCACACATCCCTAACTATCAGAACATGCAACCGTCCCTCTCCGGTCATCTGTCTGACAAATGTCCGGAACCGGGAAAACATTCCCGGATGGATTCCTCCTTCCTCGGTGACGTGCAACCATACGTTAGGATACACCCGGCACTGCGTATTATCATGTCGTACCTTGTGTTGCTCAAGTTTGCTCTATATTTATACTGTTTCCTCCCCCTCTTCTCTCTCGGTAGACCCTGACACCGACGTCGTCCCCGAGACCGACGCAACTCGGAGCCCCCTGGGACAGATGCCCCGACGATTGCTACTACTACTACCCAGAGGATGGATACTACTACGAGTTGACTGACGACCAGGAGTAGGATCGGAGGGTCCCAGGCAGGAGGCCTGCGCCTTTCGATCGTAGTGTTTTATTTTTGCCCCGCCTTTCTAAAGGCCTTTCTGTTTCTCTTTTATATCTGTACTCAGATATCTGATGCTTCCGCTGACGCTTGTATGCCATCGAGCTATGTATTCGAGCCCTCGAGGCCCTGGCTTGTAATATAAAGCTTGTATGACTTTATTTATGTTTTAGAGTTGTGTTGTGATATCTTCCCGTGAGTCCTTAGGCTTGATCGTGTGCATTTGCGTGTATGATTAGTGCACGATCGGGCCGGGGGCGTCACAGGCTATGAGGACGGGCAAGTGGAAAACTCGGATCCCACCAAGTCCGGCAACTACACCCATACGCAGCAGGGCTACACTCAGCCGGGAATGCAGCAGTCCTACACCCAGACCGGCACGGGCATAGAGCAGCATGCTTGGGATGTCGGACAACAGGAGGAGGAGGAGGAGGAGGACGATGACCCGGATGATTTAGCCGGCATTCCGAAGAACAGGGATAGAGGAGAAAGTTTCAACATGCGGGAGGACGAGTTATTGTGCGATGCATGGTTGGCCACTAGCCTCGATCCGATCCATGACATGGAGCAAAAGGGAATAACTATTTGGGCCAACATTTATACATGGTTCCATGAACACAAACATTTCGCCCCCTACTCCGACGTGGTCATCCGCAACAGTGAATAAAAGTCCATCAACCATCGATGGTACACCATCCAAGAGGTCATGGTCATCTCGGTGAGACCGAGATGCTAGGGTTTAGGCAGTGGCTATGTTAAGTGTATCTCGGTGAGTCTGGTTGTATGTGTTTCGGTGGGACCGAGAAAGACTTTCGGGTTTTGGACATAGATGAATGTGAGCGTGCGACTGAGGGTTTTGGAGCAATATCTCTAAGCACTTGAGCAGTTAGATCATGATCAAAACCCCATCCCCTTTTAATAGTATTGGCTTTCCTATGGACTCAATTTGATCTTGGATCACTTAACCAAAAAATGAAGAGTCTTGAAGCTTTGCCAATACATGTCCTTTGTAGCTCGAGGGGTCCACATATCAATCCATATGCTTGCCTATGTTGAACTTTCCTGAAAATTACTCAAGGAAAATAATAGTCCAATAAGATGTATGTTTACATGAATTACCAAAACCACGAAGGGAGTGAATGTGCTTTCAATCTCCCCCTTTTTGGTAATTGATGACAACATACATCAAAGCTTCAAATGAAGGATATATCATAGAAATACAGTAAAGTTTTGAGAAACATGCAACATGTATAAGCTCCCACTACAATTGTGCATATTTAGATATTTGCTCATGGAATGCAAATGAATAGTTGAATAGGTAAGAAGACTCTAAATGTTACATGCATCTTGGCAGCATGCATCAGAGAAAAAGATAGGAATGGAAATGTTCATGTGTACATGATCCTTTCTCGCAAACAAGTATATACATCAAGCAAGGAATCATCATGCCCATGAGTATGATGCGTACACTTACCTTGAGGTGCTTGAGCATTATACCTGAAGAAACAAACTTGAGAAAACAAGGTTAGATAACACAAGAATCTATCTTCAAGAAAATGTAAGAACTTCAAGAATTCCAAGATTGCGATGACATGTAAAAGAGATAGCATCACTAGGTGAATACTTCCTGAAAGCTGACATGTCCCCAAGAAATCAATAAAGATTTGCAATAGAGTTTCAAAGAATTTTTCTCCCCTAAACTAAATTTCCTCTCCCCCTAAATCTGAGATTGTAGACATGGGAGCAGATAGGGTGAGAAAAAACCAGAGCACAAAAAAGATCGAACAATTAGAGCACAAAAACATAGGATTCAAACATATGTTTCTCCCCACTTAGAAACATATACTTATATCCCCTCTTATATATGTGTATTTCTCTCCCTTTAAATAAGTCTTTAGATAAGCTTTGATGTGCCATCTCTCCCCATTTGACATCAATTTCCTAGAAGGGTTGGCCTTTTGGTCATTGGTCAATAGGAAATGATCAATCGGTCATTCTGAGAGTTAACACTAAATAACGTGTTCATCACATCGGTGATTCTGAGCCAGGTCAATTTGGTCAAACCGATGAACTGCTGAACAATGTATCTTGTAGACTTGGTGTCATCGATGATTTTAGATAGGAGAGACCGATTGCACCACAGAAAGAAAGATTTGTTAAACGCAGCTAACTTGCAATCAGACCATTGAAGGATTTGCAATGAATTGATAGAAGGAAATCAAAGGTAACCAAGAAGAAGTTTGTTAAGGAATAACAAAGTATTAGATCAAAATAAGACCAAATTAAACAAGGATCAAAAGCAGCAAATGAAAAACTTCAACTAGGATAGGGTCAGCGACCAGGTCACTTATGTTAGTGTATATTGACTTAGGAGTCAAGTGAGAGGACTTGATCATAGGTCATACTCATCGTTAAGCTCAAAATGGGGTTAACATTTTTCGTTTAAGCATTTCAATGTATTCACATCTTTTGAGTTGCTTTGGCTCATGTCTTGGAGTAAAGCTTCTCTAAGACATGAGGACTTACATTGGGTTTTGTTGTTGACGAGGTCATGTAGTTGAACTTGGTGAGGATGCTCGAGGATGATGATGTTCATCATGAGGTAAGAGCAACCCATTGTGCTTTAAAGTTCATCTTCCTACATGGGTTAGTCATGCAAGGAACAACATGTATATCCAAATTGGCAAGAGTGAAATGTTATGTCAAATGTTGTCAAAGGATACTTTTGGTGTTGTCTTATTCCTTGTTTACAACAAATGGGATCTTTGGTACTTGGTTCATGTATGATTGCTCAAGATGCAAGTTTGGAGCAATCTTGTGAATTATAGCTTGTCCAAGTACCTACATGGTGTTAGATGCAATACAAGGGAGCCAGATATCCAAGATATGAGATAGTCATCATAAAAGGAATATCAAGGACTAGTCAAGTATGATCATGTCCTTGAATGCATCCAAGTGACTTTCTAGTTCACGTTGGAAGCATCAAGAATGTTCAAATCACTCCTCAATCAACAAAACGTCTTGTCATCAAAAGGTTTTGTGAAGATATCCGCCGCTTGCTTGTCAGTATGAACATGCTTAAGGTTAATGCCACATTTAGCCACATGATCGCGTATGAAATGGTGACAAACATCAATATGGTTAGTACGAGAGCGTTGATTGGGATTGTGTGCAATCTTAATGGCACTCTCATTGTCACAAAGCAATGTGACATGTTTCACATTATCCCATAGTCTATGAGAGTTCGATTCTTCCATAGTAATTGAGCACAACATGATCCCGCGGCAATGTATTCCGCTTCATCGTTAGATAGAGATACCGATTTTTGCTTCTTGGAGGACTAAGATACAAGGGACCTCCCAATAAATTGACAAGTACCCGAAGTGGACTTTCTATCAATCTTGTCACCAGCATAGTCTGAATCGCAGTAGCCCACAAGATTAAAAGATGATCCTTTGGGATACCATATGCGAAAGTTTGGTGTATGTATCAAGTATCTCATAATACTTTTCACGGCTGATAGATGACATTCCTTTGGTGCCACTTGGTATCGTGCACACATGCATACACTTGGCATAATGTCAAGATGGGAAGCTTAAAGATATAGCAATGAACCAATCATAGATCGATAAACCTTTTGATCAATCGGTTTGTCCTCTTTAGTGAGGTCAAGATGTCCACTAGTAGGTATAGGTGTTTTCATGCATTTTCTATTTTGCGTGTTGAACTACTTGAACAAGTCCTTGGTATACTTTGTTTGAGAAACAAAGGTACCCTCTCTAGTCGATTGATTTGCAAACCAAGGAAGAATTTGAGTTCACACATCATAGACATCTCATACTTCTCTGACATCAACCTTCCAAACTTTTCACTAAAATAAGGGTTAGTGGATCCAAATATGATATCATCAACATAAATTTGGCACACAAATAATTCACCATTACTTTCTTCGTGAATAAGGTTGCATCAATTTTACCAATTTCAAAACCTTTTTCAATGAGAAACTTTGTCAAGCATAAAGAGCTTTACAAAGTATGTAAACATGGTTAGCTTTCTTGGGATTCACAAAACCGGGGGGTTGTTGATACGTCTCCAATGTATCTATAATTTTTTTATTGTTCAATGCTATTATATTATCAATCTTGGATGTTTTATATGCATTTTTATACTATTTTATATCATTTTTTGGTACTAACCTATTAACCTAGTGCCCAATGCCAATTGCTATTTTTTTACTGGTTTTTGGCTTTTCAGAAAATCAATATCAAATGAAGTCCAAACAAAAAAAAAATTGGATTAATTTTTTCTAGACCAAAAGGGACTATAGAAGCTTTGGGAGGAGACTAGACAAGATACGAGAAGCCACAAGCTCGAGGAGCACGCCCCCTGAGCTGGTGGGCCCCATGAAGCTCCATTTGACATAATTACACTTCTATAAATTCAGAAATATTCCAAACCAATAGAGAGCCACCCGAAACACTTTTACGCCGCCAGAAGCTTCTGTTCTTCCGCTATCCCATCTGGAGGCCTTTTTCGGTACTCTGCCGGAAGGGGAATCGATCATGGAGGGCTTCTACATCATCCTTGTTGCCTTTCGATGATGCTTGAGTAGTTCACCATAGACCTACGGGTCCATAGCTAGTAGCTGGATGGCTTCTTCTCTCTCTTTGATCTTCAATACAATGTTCTCCTCGATCTTCTTGGAGTTCTATCCAATGTAATCTTCTTTTGAGGTGTGTTTGTTGTGATCCGATGAATTGTGGGTTAATGATCTGAATATTCATGAGAAGTAATTGAGTCTTTTCCGAACTTTATTATGCATGATTTTTATAGCTTTGTATTTCTCTCCGATCTATCTATTTGGTTTGGCCAACTAGATTGATTTATCTTCAATGGGAGAGGTGCTTTGTGATGGGTTCAATCTTGTGGTGCTCTATACCCCAGTAACAGAAGGGGACAATACACATATTAGTATTATTGCCATTAATGGTAAAACGACGGGGCTTATTCATATTGATTGGGTTTACTTTGTCTACATCATGTCATCTTGCTTAAGGCGTTACTTCGTTTTTCTTGAACTTAATACCACAGATGCATGCTAGATAGCGGTCGATTGGTGGAGTAATAGTAGTAGATGTAGGTAGGAGTCGGCCTACTTGTCTTGGACATGATTCCTATATACATGATCATTGCCTTGGATATCGTCATAACTATGCACTTTTCAATAAATTGCCCAGTAGTAATTTGTTCACCCACCATATGCTATGTGTTCGAGAGAGAAGCCTCTAGTGAAAACTATGGCCCCTGGGTCTATGTTGTGACGCCCCCAGCTCAATCGTGCACTAATCATACACGCAAATGCACACGATCAAGCCTAAGGACTCACAGGAAGATATCACAACACAACTCTAAAACATAAATAAAGTCATACAAGCTTTATATTACAAGCCAGGGGCCTCGAGGGCTCAAATACATAAGCTCGCATACAAGCGTCAGCGGAAGCATCAGATATCTGAGTACAAATATAAAAGAAAACACAGATAGGCCCTTAGAAGGCGGGGCAAAAGAAAACACTACGATCAAAAGGCGTAGGCCTCCTGCCTGGGACCCTCCGAACCTACTCCTGGTCGTCGGCCAACTCATAGTAGTATCCACCCTCAGGGTAGTAGTAGCGATAGTCGGTGGGGGCAACTGGCTCTGGGGCTCCGTCATCTGGTTGCATCAAAAGGATATGGGGGAAAAAGAAAGCAAAGCAACCGTGAGTACTCATCCGAAGTACTCAGCAAGCAAGGATCTACACTACATATGCAACATTATCAAAGGAAGGCTGTATATGTGCACTGGGCTGCAGATATGCCAGAATAGAGAGAAGGCCTAGCCCTATCGAAGACTAGCATCTTCAGCGGTCTTGCAGCATTAGAAGAGTGTAGATTAGTACAGCATAAAGTAGTAGTATCATTAAGTCTCAACCTCACCCAGAGATCCTTTCTCGACTCCCTACGAGAAAGCAATCCCAGAGCCATAATATCCAAGTATCGACCTCGGCCAGAGATCCTTTCTCGACTCCCTGCGAGAAAGTAATCCCAGAGCCATACTCATCACAAGTATCCAGTTCTAGTTGTATCGATCGGGATACAACTCCGAGCGTCCGTTACCGAGGATCCGACTATGCATAGATTAGTTCTTCCCTGCAGGGGTGCACCAACTTACCCACCACGCTCGCTTAACTCCGACCGGACACACTTTTATGGGTCATGCCCGGCCTCGGCCAAACGACACACCGCAGCCCTACCTAGAGCTCAGCAGAGAGGTCCCCGCTGGTCTACAACCTAAGCGCCCAAGGGTCTTGGGCCATCGCCCTGTGCACTCCGGGTCGTTGTGTGCAGGGTGGATACCAGCACCGCCTCGGATGGTCGGCACGATCCGACCGTGCCACAATGCTGAACTGGACGTCTAACAGAGCTTTCGGCTGATGCCACGATGTAGAGTACCCATATTTATTCTCGCGTGATGGTTAGTGCTATCGGGCCAAAGGCCCACTTAGATCACATATCCAAATCGTTAGTACATTGAGGGTGCGGTAACGAGCAGAGACTCACGAGCGATGTGACCCTGTCGCCCCGTCTCGAGGACTTGCGGCAAGGGCCAAGAATGCCCGGCCACGCCTCGTATTCATCACTCGGGCACCATCCAGGTCAACCCGTCTCGCAAAAGACTGTCGGGAACTCAGGTCCACCTCTACTGGGTGGTACCGCCTGTCCCTCCAGTCCTACAGTAAAAGTAACTCCCTCGGGTCGCCCTCGGGGCCGACCTGTTTCTAACAAGGTTCAGGGGTAAAGTCACAGTAACCGTGTGTCCATAACATCAGGGGAATCCGAGGTATCACCCTCGATGGATGCCCACTCGATGTAACCGTCAAGGTGAACTTAGGAGGAATCACCCTCGAGGCTCACACTTGAAGTGTTGCGCGACAGGGTCGTATCGAAAGTGGAGAAGGAGGAATCACCCTCGATGACCACGACCAATTATCTACCCTACAGAGTTAACATCAGGAGTACTATACGAGGTATCACCCTCGGCACTCGATGGTGACGCTGCAGTGTCGTACAACTAAGGGGGGTGTTGTGCAGTGCTGGGGTCTGGCTGTCGATCCCGTTGATCGAGTCATCTGATAATCCAGCGGGGCAACTGGGGACAAGTTGGGGTCTCTGGTAAGTCTCTACCCAGCCTATACTAAATAGTTTAGGATAAGCAGGTAAGGTATCAATAGAAGGTTACAATAAACAGGCTATGCATCAGAATAGGTAAAGCAGTAGCAGGAGCAATTCTAATGCAAGCACAAGAAAGAAGAAAATAGGCGATATAGGCATGCTCAAGGGGAGGGGGTGCTTGCCTGGTTACTCGGCGGCAAAGGCAGGTTCGTCAGTAGGGTCGTCGGGCTCCTGAGCTGCGTCGGTCTTGGGAACTGCGTCGGTACTGGGGTCTACCGAGAAAGAAAAGGGGGAGGAAACAGATAAATACACAGCAAACATATGTAACACAGAGCAAGCTATGCTAACGTGCAGTGCAGGGTTGCCTAAAGACATGTCAAAATCATTTTAGTTATTATAGGATTTAAGTTGGAATTATTGACCGATGTATACGCACTATTCATCTACCAAAAACAGGCTAAAAGTTGCGGGTCCACCTCCGTAGAGGGTCCCGACATGGAAACAGATGGCACGGTTGGATTCGTCTCGTCGCTCTGAGCAACTTTCATATATAAAACTTTTTCATCGGAGTTACGGGTTATTTTATATGATTTTTCAAAGTTTTATTCATTTTCTGGAATTTCCTGATTATTTATAATTTGAAATTATAAATAGCAAAAGTGCTAAATGCACCCAGCACAGTGTACACAGAAGTGTTCAAAGTGGCTGATAGGTGGGGCCAGTTGACTAAGTCAACAGCTGACTGGGTTGGATCTTATCCATTTAAACAGTAAATGGGGCCCACATGTCATTCTCTAGATCACTTTTAGGTTATATTTTTAACAGGGGGTTATTAGGGCGGTGGGACCCGGTGTCAGTGTCTATTAGCAGTTAGGTTAGCCACTAATCTAATTAGTTAGGAGCCGGGCCCCACGTGTCAGGGGGACAACCCCCTGGTTTAAACACACGCGCACGCACAGGACACCGGCGGCGAGGCCCGTCGCGGCGGTGGTCCTCCGGAGCTGCGCTCCGGTGACCAAATGGAGCGGCGGCAATGGCAATGGCACGCGCACGAAGCGCTGCACCCGTTGGTGCACTAGGTGGAGAGGGTGGACGATCGAGGCAGCGGCTACGGTCGAACCCGGCGGCGGCCGGAGCACGTGAGCTCGGTTACGGCGTCAGCGGCACCAAAACGCAAGAGAGAGAGAGAGGGATTGCGAGGCGGCGCTCACAACGAATGCGGAGGAGGGCTCGGGGAGGCATGGGGAGGTCGGAGAGCGGCGGATCGAGCAACGGTGACCGGTGGATGCAGTCGGGGAAGGTGGCCAATGGCGACGATGGCGGGCGTCCCAGCTCGAACCGCTTGTCGTGGTCGAGGTAGAAGAGAGCTACGGCGCTCCTGGACACCAGCAGGAGGCACGGGGATGCTCCGATGCGCGTGGGTGACGGCGGCGCGACGACGTCCGCGCTCGGGCGAGGAGAACTAAGAGGGAGAGAGTTAGCGAGGGGGCAACTGGGTTAGGGTTACGTCTAGGGTTGCCGGGGTCGTCCTTATCCACCAGGGGGAGCACTGGATACTCGACAGCACGACATCCACGGAGTGGACGGCGCACGCGCACACGGCCAGTGCCATTGCATCTGCCTCAGGAGGAGGTGGAAGAAAAAGCCAGCTCTAATGGGCCAGGCCGCACTGTGGCGGAGGTTGGGCCAAGTGCACAGTGGAATTCTAGTCTTTTCCCTTTTTCATTTTCTGTTTCTTTTATTTCCATTCTGTTGTGCATTTCTTTAGCTAGCAAAAGACTTTTGTAAAATGTGTAGTTGGCCAAATCAAATACTTTGAAATTTCTAACACTGCCACAAACAGTTTGGAGGCAAGATGATTTCAGTTTAATTTTGTTTAAATAGAAAATGGATTACTGGGGCTGTTTTGGTGTTGTTTCTTGATGTTAGGGTCACTTAACTAACTCAAATAATGTCAATTATATTTTTATAAATGCTTCTGGAATATTTGCAACACCATTAACATTTTAGTTACTGGATTTGAACAACTTTTGTTTTCACTTTAAGTTTGAAAATCCATTTGAATTGGAATTTGAAAAGAGATATGATACTGATGATGATCAAGCATTGTTGAACATGATGACTTGGCATGATTAAGAGGTGACCACTGTACTCATTACCCAGGGGTGTTACATATGTTAATCATATTACAAAAACCATAATTCCTTTGTTGCAATTTTATTTCTTTTATTTTGTTTTGCAATTTATCCATCTACCTATAAGAGATTTGATACTTTCAAGTAACGAGTTCAAGGGGATTGACAACCCTCTTGCCCACGTTGGGTGCAAGTATTTGCTTTTTTGTGTGCAGGTGCTGTTCACGAAGCTTTGCGTGATTCTCCTATTGGTTTGATAAACCTTGGTTCTCATTGAGGGAAATAGTTATCTCTATTGTACTGCATATCCCCTCCTCTTCAGGGAAAATCCCAACGCAGCTCACAAGTAGCAGGAAGAATTTCTGGCGCCGTTGCCTGGGAGACATCATCAAAACCTATGAAGTACCTTCACACAAACTATCATCTACTTGCTCTACTTTTTATTTGCCTTTGCCTGTCATTTTCATCTCCCCCACTTCTCACAAAAACACAAAAACACAAAAAAATTGCTTTGTTTTCTTCACTCGTTTACTTGCTTGCTTTGCCACTATGGCTAGTTCTCCTCCTAATATGCCTTCCCCTCCTTACTTAGAAGAAGTCTCAGGGATTTTGAACTTCAAACAACTAAGTGATGAATCTTTAAAGAAGCTTGGGACAGATTATTAGAGATACAAATGAGAGCTAATCCCAAGAGTCATATCAAGTTACTTCTTAGAAGCTTTTATGTTGGTCTATCTTTTGTTCATAGACATGTCTTGGATTCTATGTTTGAAAAAGGTTTCCTTGGAAACAATACTTTTGACACCTATGAAAAGACGAAAAGTGTATTTGGATAACCAAAAATAGAAACTATTGAACCTACCATACTAGTGAGCTGCCGTCAAACTGAGTTGATAAAAGAAACTAAAGCTAGTATGGAATCTAATTTTGGAGGGTTATTTAACCTTTCCACCAAAAGAAATGGTAATATAATATGGTGTCACAAAATAGGAGATTTGATACTTTGGAACAAAAGGTTGATACTTTTGGTGTTTTGAAAGCTGAAATAAAAACTCTCAATGCCAAAGTTGATCACTTAGTTCATATTATTGATCATGGCAGAGAGGGTAAAATTGAAAGAGGGAAGATAGATAGTGCTAGATCCTTCGCAACTAAAGATGACAATACTTGAAACAATGCCTTACGCCTAGCTAAGGGCGTAAACAATAGCGCTTGTTGGGAGGCAACCCAGTAGTTATCGCAATTTCTTCCTTTTCTTTCTATTTTTGAGTGTTGACACAATTATGCTACTGTTATGATTGTGTTATTTTGTTTTAATTAGTGTTTGTGCCAAGTAAAGCCTTTGGGATGATTTGGTTAATTGACTTGATTCTGTGAAAAAATAGAAACTTTTGCGCCCAATACTGGAATTTTCATAATTCACTAGAACGTGGTAAAATTATGAATTCTTTACACATGATTGATATAAAAATTACCTAGGTTGTATAATTTTTAAGACATTTTGGAGTTACAGAAGTATAGTGTTTCTTCAGATCATTACAGACTGTTTTGTTTTAGACAGATTCTGTTTTCTATTGCATAGTTTGCTTGCTTTAATGATGCTATTGATTATATCAGGGGGTATAAGTCATGGAGAAGTTAGAATACAGTAGGTATTATACAAGAATAAAATATGAATGGGTTCATAACAGTACCTAAAGTTATGATTTGCTTATTATACTAACGGATCTCACGAGGTTTCTGTTGAGTTTTGTGTGCTGAAGTTTTCAAGTTTTGGGTGAGATCACGATGGATAAAGGAATAAGGAGCGGCAAGACCCTAAGCTTGGGGATGCCCAAGGCACCCCAACATAATATTCAAGGAGACCCAAGCATCTAAGCTTGGGGATGCCCTGGATGGCATCCCCTCTTTCGTCTACAATCCATCGGTATACTACTTGGAGCTATATTTTTATTCATCACATGATATGAGTTTTGCTTGGAGCGTCTTGTATTATAGTAGTCATTGCTTTGTTTGCTTTTTAGTTTGCCACAATCACTGTTTGCTGCACACACCTTTGAAAGGGACACGCATTTATTCACGATTTGTAAGAATACTCTATGTGCTTCACTTATATCTTTTGAACTAGGCAGTTGCTCTAGTGCTTCACTTATATCTTTTAGAGCATGACAGTGGTTATATTTTAAAGAAATAGTTGCACTCTAATGCTTCACTTATATCTTTTTGAGAGTCTAATAAATGGTAACGACAATATGCACATGTTATGTAATTGGTCCTGATATGATAGGTATTCCAGAGGGATATAATAAAAACTTTCATGTAGATCACTGAATATGATAAGTTTGATTCCTTGAAATAGTTTTGTGATATTAAGATGATAATATGTGGGGGTACTAGTGAATGATTGTGGTTTAGTAAGAATACTGGTGTTAAGGTTTGTGATTCCCGAAGCATGCACGTATAGTCTCTAGTTATGCGATGAAGTTGGAGCATGATTTCTTATTGAGTGTCTACCTTATGAGTGGCGGTCGGGGATGAGCGATGGTCTTTTCCTACCAATCTATCCCTGTAGGGGCATGCGTAGTAGTACTTTGCTTCAAGGGCTAATAAACTTTTACAATAAGTATGTGAGTTCTTTATGACTAATGTGCGTCCATGGATTATACGCACTTTTACCTTTCCGCCATTTACTAGCCTCTTCAGTATCGTGCATTGCCCTTTCTCACCTTGAGAGTCAGTGCAAACTTCGTCGGTGCATTCAAACCCCGTGATATGATACGCCCTATAACACATAAGCCTCCTTATATCTTACTCAAAACAGCCACCATACCTACCTATCATGCCATTTCCATAACCATTCTGAGATACATCAACTTCCACCGTTCCGTTTTTATGACATACACATTCATTGTCATATTGCTTTGTATGATCATATAGCTGACATAGTATTTGTGGCTCAACCATCATTCATCATTATCATACATGTGAAGGAAATATGCCCTAGAGGCAATAATAAAGTTGTTATTTTATATTTCCTTATTCATGATAAAGGTTTATTATTCATGCTAGAATTGTATTGATCGAAAACCATAATACATGTGTGAATACATAGACAAAACACCGTGTCCCTAGTAAGCCTCTACTAGACTAGCTCGTTGATCAAAGATGGTTAAGGTTTCCTGACCATGGACATGAGTTATCATTTGATAACGGGATCACATCATTAGGAGAATGATGTGATGGACAAGACCCATCCGTTAGCTTAGCATAATGATCGTTCAGTTTTATTGCTATTGCTTTCTTCATGTCAAATAATATTCCTTCGACTATGAGATTATGCAACTCCCGGATACCGGAGGAGTGCCTTGTGTGCTATCAAACGTCACAACGTAACTGGGTGATTATAAATATGCTCTACTGGTATCTCCGAAGGTATTTGTTGAGTTGGCATGGATCGAGATTAGGATTTGTCACTCCGAGTTTCGGAGAGGTATCTCTGGGCCCTCTCGGTAATACACATCATAAGCTTGCAAGCAAACGACTAAGGAGTTGGTCATGAGGTGATGTATTACGAAACGAGTAAAGAGACTTGCCGGTAACGAGATTGAACTAGGTATGAAGATACCGACGATCGAATCTCGGGCAAGTAACATACCGATGGACAAAGGGAATTACGTATGTTGCATAACGGTTCGACCGATAAAGATCTTTGTAGAATATGTAGGAGCCAATATGAGCATCCAGGTTCCGCTATTGGTTATTGATCGGAGAGGTGTCTCGGTCATGTCTACATAGTTCTCGAACCCGTAGGGTCCGCACGCTTAACGTTCGTTGACGATATAGTATTATATGAGTTATGTGATTTGGTGACCGAATGTTGTTCGGAGTCCCGGATGAGATCACGGGCATGACGAGGATTCTCGAAATGGTTGAGAGGTAAAGATTGATATATAGGACGATGGTATTCGGACACCGGAAGTGTTTCGGGGGTCACCGGGTACTTATCGGGTCACCGGAAGGGGTTCCGGGCACCCCCGGCAAAAGATATGGGCCTTATGGGCCAAGAGGGGAAACACACCAGCCACAAGGGGCTGGTGCGCCCCCCATAGGGGCCGGCCAAGGTGGATAAGGAAAGGGGAAGGAGGAAAGGAAAGAAAGGGAATAGGATTCCCCCTTCCTTCCACCTCCCCCCATTTCCTTCCCCCTCCGACAAATAAGGCAGGGGGGCGCCCCACTTGGGAGGACCCCAAGTAGGATTCGGCCTACTTGGGGCACCCTCCTGGCTTCTCCCTCCTCCCCTCCACCTATATATATGTGGGAGGGGGGCGCCTAGCACACCCAGACAATTGTTTAGCCGTGTGCGGCGCCCCCCTCCACCGTTTACACCCCGGTCATATTTTCGTAGTGCTTAGGCGAAGCCCTGCGGAGATCACTTCACCATCACCGTCACCACGCCGTCGTGCTGACGGAACTCATCTACTACCTCGACATCTTGCTGGATCAAGAAGGCGAGGGACATCACCGAGCTGAACGTGTGTAGAACGCGGAGGTGCCGTACGTTCGGTACTTGATCGGTTGGAATACGAAGAAGTTCGACTACATCAACCGCGTTGTTAAACGCTTCCGTTTACGGTCTACGAGGGTACGTAGACACACTCTCCCCCTCGTTGCTATGCATCTCCATGGACAGTTCATTGCATGTGCATAGAAAAATTTTGTTTTCCATGCAATGATTCCCAGCAGTGGTATCAGAGCCAAGTCTATGCGTAGATGATATGCACGAGTAGAACACAAAGAGTTGTGGGCGGTGATAGTCATACTGCTTACCACCAACATCTTATTTTGATTCGGCGGTATTGTGGGATGAAGCGGCCCGGACCAACCTTACATGTCCACGTACATGAGACCGGTTCCACTGACAGACATGCAACTAGTTTTGCATAAAGGTGGCTGGCGGGTGTCTGTTTCTCCTACTTTAGTTGAATCGAATTTGACTGCGGCCGGTTCTTGAAGAAGGTTAAAACAACAAACTTGACGAATCACCGTTGTGGTTTTGCCGTAGGTAAGAGCGGTTCTTGCTAGAAACCCGTAGCAGCCACGTAAAACTTGCAACAACAAAGTAGAGGACGTCTAACTTGTTTATGCAGGGCATGTTGTGATGTGATATGGTCAAGACATGATGTGATATACGTTGTTGTATGAGATGATCATGTTTTGTAAGTTATCGGTAACTGGCAGGAGCCTTATGGTTGTCGCTTTATTGTATGAAATGCAAACGCCATGTAATTGCTTTACTTTATCACTATGCGTTAGCGATAGTTGTAGAAGCAATAGTTGGCGAGACGACCACGACGCCACGATGGAGATCAAGGTGTCGAGCCGGTGACAATGGAGATCATGACGATGCTTTGGAGATGGAGATCAAAAGCACAAGATGATGGCCATATCATGTCACATATTTTGATTGCATGTGATGTTTATCCTTTATGCATCTTATTTTGCTTAGAACGACGGTAGCATTATAAGATGATCCCTTCACTTAATTTCAAGATAAAAGTGTTCTCCCTGAGTATGCACCATTGCTACAGTTTGTCGTGTTGAGACACCACGTGATGATCGGGTGTGATAGACTCTACGTTCACATACAACGGGTGCAAGACAGTTTTGCACATGCGGAATACTTGGGTTAAACTTGACAAGCCTAGCATGTACAAACATGGCCTCGGAACACTGGAGACCGAAAGGTCGAACGTGAATCATATAGCAGATATGATCAACATAGAGATGTTCACCATTGATGACTACCCCATCTCACGTGATGATCGGACATTGGTTAGTTGATTTGGATCACGTATCACTTAGATGACTTGAGGGATGTCTATTTAAGTGGGATTTCTTAAGTAATTTGATTAATTGAACTTAATTTATCATGAACTTAGTCCTGATAGTATTTGCATATCTATGTTGTAGATCAATGGCCCGTGCTACCGTTCCCCTGAATTTTAATGCGTTCCTAGAGAAAGCTAAGTTGAAAGATGATGGTAGCAACTACACTGACTGGGTCTGTAACTTGAGGATTATCCTCATTGCTGCACAGAAGAATTATGTCCTTGATGCACCGCTAGGTGACAAGCCCCCTCCCGCTAATGTAGAAGCTTTGAATGTCTGGCAGACGCGGTCTGATGACTACTCTATAGTTCAGTGTGCCATGCTTTACGGCGTAGAACCGGGACTTCAAAGACGTTTTGAACGTCATGGAGCATATGAGATGTTCCAAGAGTTGAAGTTAATATTTCAAGCAAATGCCCGGGTTGAGAGACATGAAGTCTCCAACAAGTTCTATAGCTGCAAGATGGAGGAGAACAGTTCTGTCAGTGAACACATACTCAAAATGTCTGGGTATTATAATCACTTGACTCAGCTGGGAGTTGATCTTCCAGTTGATTGTGTCATTGACAGAGTTCTTCAATCACTGCCACCAAGCTACAAAGGCTTCGTGATGAACTATAATATGCAAGGGATGAACAAAACAATTCCCGAGCTCTTCGCAATGCTTAAGGCTGCGGAGGTAGAAATCAAAAAGGAGCATCAAGTGTTGATGGTTAACAAGACCACTAGTTTCAAGAAAAAGGGCAAGGGAAAGAAAGGGAACTTCAAGAAGAATGGATAGCAAGTTGCCACTCCCGGGATGAAACCCAAAGCTGGACCCAAGCCTGAAACTGAGTGCTTCTACTGCAAAGGGACTGGTCACTGGAAGTGGAATTGCCCCAAGTATTTGGCGGATAAGAAGGATGGCAAAGTGAACAAAGGTATATTTGATATACATGTTATTGATGTGTACCTTACTAATGCTCGTAGTAGCGCCTGGGTATTTGATACTGGTGCGGTTGCTCATACTTGTAACTCGAAACAGGAGCTACGGATTAAACGAAGATTGGCTAAGGACGAGGTGACGATGCGCGTCGGGAATGGTTCCAAGGTCGATGTGATCGCCGTCGGCACGCTACTTCTACATCTACCTTCGGGATTAGTTTTAGACCTGAATAATTGTTATTTGGTGCCAGCGTTGAGCATGAACATTATATCTGGATCTTGTTTAGTGCGAGACGGTTATTCATTTAAATCAGAGAATAATGGTTGTTCTATTTATATGAGTAATATCTTTTATGGTCATGTACCCTTGAAGAGTGGTCTATTTTTGTTGAATCTCGATTGTAGTGATACACATATTCATAATATTGATGCCAAAAGATGCAAAGTTGATAATGATAGTGCAACATATTTGTGGCACTGCCGTTTAGGTCATATTGGTGTAAAGCGCATGAAGAAACTCCATGCAGATGGGCTTTTGGAATCACTTGATTATGAATCATTTGATACTTGCGAACCATGCCTCATGGGCAAGATAACTAAAACTCCATTCTCCAGAACAATGGAGCGAGCTAATGACTTATTGGAAATAATACATACCGATGTACACGGTCCGATGAGTGTTGAGGCACGCGGCGGGTATCGTTATTTTCTGACCTTCACAGATGATTTGAGTAGATATGGGTATATCTACCTAATGAAACACAAGTCTGAAACATTTGAAAAGTTTTAAGAATTTCAGAGTGAAGTGGAGAATCATCGTAATAAGAAAATAAAGTTTCTGCGATCTGATCGCGGTGGCGAATATTTGAGTTACGAGTTTGGCCTTCATTTAAAACAATGTGGAATAGTTTCACAACTCACGCCACCTGGAACACCACAGCGTAATGGTGTGTCCGAATGTCGTAACCGTACTTTATTAGATATGGTGCGATCTATGATGTCTCTTACCGATTTACCACTATCGTTTTGGGGTTATGCATTAGAGACAGCTGCATTCACGTTAAATAGGGCACCGTCTAAATCCGTTGAGACGACACCGTATGAAATATGGTTTGTCAAGAAACCTAAGCTATCGTTTCTTAAAGTTTGGGGTTGCGACACTTATGTCAAAAGGCTTCAGCCTGATAAGCTCGAACCCAAATCGGAGAAGTGCGTCTTCATAGGATACCCTAAGGAAACAATTGGGTACACCTTCTACCACAGATCCGAAGGCAAGATCTTTGTTGCCAAGAATGGAACCTTTCTAGAGAAGGAGTTTCTCTCAAAAGAAGTGAGTGGGAGGAAAGTAGAACTTGATGAGGTAATTGTACCTTCTCTTGAATTCGAAAGTAGTTCATCAGAGAAAACCGTTCCCGTGATGCCTACACCAACTAGAGAGGAAGCTAATGATGATGATCATGAAACTTTGGATCAAGTTACTACAGAACCTCGTAGGTCAACCAGAACACGATCCGCACTAGAGTGGTACGGGAATCCTGTACTGGAAGTCATGTTACTAGACCAAGGCGAACCTACGAACTATGAAGAAGCTATGATGAGCCCAGATTCCGACAGATGGCTTGAGGCCATGAAATCTGAGATAGGATCCATGTATGAGAACAAAGTGTGGACTTTGGTGGATTTGCCCGATGATCAGCAAGCCAAAGAAAATAAATGGATCTTCAAGAAGAAGACTGACGCTGATGGTAATGTTACTGTCTATAAAGCTCGACTTGTCGCAAAAGGTTTTCGACAAGTTCAAGGGGTTGACTACGATGAGACTTTCTCACCCGTAGCGATGCTTAAGTCCGTTCGAATCATGTTAGCAATTGCCACATTTTATGATTATGAAATCTGGCAAATGGACGTCAAAACTGCATTCCTTAATGGATTTCTTAAGGAAGAATTGTATATGATGCAACCAGAAGGTTTTGTCGATCCTAAAGGTGCTAACAAAGTGTGCAAGCTCTAGCGATCCATCTATGGACTGGTGCAAGAATCTCGGAGTTGGAATATACGCTTTGATGAAGTGATCAAAGCATATGGATTTATACAGACTTTCGGTGAAGTCTGTATTTACAAGAAAGTGAGTGGGAGCTCTGTAGCATTTCTGATATTATATGTGGATGACATATTGTTGATTGGAAATGATATAGAATTTCTGGATAGCATAAAAGGATACTTGAATAAGAATTTTTCAATGAAAGACCTCGGTGAAGCTGCTTATATATTGGGCATCAAGATCTATAGGGATAGATCGAGACACTTAATAGGACTTTCACAAAGCACATACCTTGATAAAGTTTTGAAGAAGTTCAAAATGGATCAGTCAAAGAAAGGGTTCTTGCCTGTGTTGCAAGGTGTGAAGTTGAGTAAGACTCAATGCCCGACCACTGCAGAAGATAGAGAGAAAATGAAAGTCATTCCCTATGCTTCACCCATAGGTTCTATCATGTATGCTATGCTGTGTACCAGACCTGATGTGTGCCTTGCCATAAGTCTGGTAGGGAGGTACCAAAATAATCTAGGAGTGGATCACTAGACAGCGGTCAAGAACATCTTGAAGTACCTGAAAAGGACCAAGGATATGTTTCTCGTTTATAGAGGTGATAAAGAGCTCGTCGTAAATGGTTACGTCGATGCTAGCTTTGACACTGATCCGGATGACTCCAAGTCACAAACCGAATACGTATTTATATTGAATGGTGGAGCTGTCAGTTGGTGCAGTTCCAAGCAGAGCATCGTGGCGGGATCTACGTGTGAAGCGGAGTACATAGTTGCTTCGGAAGCAGGAAAAGAAGGAGTCTGGATGAAGGAGTTCATATCCGATCTAGGTGTATTACCTAGTGCATCGGATCCAATGAAAATCTTTTGTGACAACACTGAAGCAATTGCCTTGGCGAAGGAATCCAGGTTTCACAAGAGAACCAAACACATCAAGAGACGCTTCAACTCCATTCATGAACAAGTCAAGGATGGAGACATAGAAATTTGCAAGATACATACGGATCTGAATGTAGCAGACCCGTTGACTAAGCCTCTTCCACGAGCAAAACATGATCAACACCAAGACTCCATGGGTGTTAGAATCATTACAATGTAATCTAGATTATTGACTCTAGTGCAAGTGGGAGACTGAAGGAAATATGCCCTAGAGGCAATAATAAAGTTGTTATTTTATATTTCCTTATTCATGATAAAGGTTTATTATTCATGCTAGAATTGTATTGATCGGAAACCATAATACAGGTGTGAATACATAGACAAAACACCATGTCCCTAGTAAGCCTCTACTAGACTAGCTCGTTGATCAAAGATGGTTAAGGTTTCCTGACCATGGACATGATTGATAACGGGATCACATCATTAGGAGAATGATGTGATGGACAAGACCCATCCCTTAGCATAGCATAATGATCGTTCAGTTTTATTGCTATTGCTTTCTTCATGTCAAATACATATTCCTTCGACTATGAGATTATGCAACTCCCGGATACCGGAGGAGTGCCTTGTGTGCTATCGAATGTCACAACGTAACTGGGTGATTATAAAGATGCTCTACAGGCATCTCCGAAGGTATTTGTTGAGTTGGCATAGATCGAGATTAGGATTTGTCACTCCGAGTTTCGGAGAGGTATCTCTGGGCCCTCTCGGTAATACACATCATAAGCTTGCAAGCAAACGACTAAGGAGTTGGTCACGAGGTGATGTATTACGAAACGAGTAAAGAGACTTGCCGGTAACGAGATTGAACTAGGTATGAAGATACCGACGATCGAATCTCGGGCAAGTAACATACCGATGGACAAAGGGAATTACGTATGTTGTCATAACGGTTCGACCGATAAAGATCTTCGTAGAATATGTAGGAGCCAATATGAGCATCCAAGTTTCGCTATTGGTTATTGATCGGAGAGGTGTCTCGGTCATGTCTACATAGTTCTCGAACCCGTAGGGTCCGCATGCTTAACGTTCGTTGACGATATAGTATTATATGAGTTATGTGATTTGGTGACCGAATGTTGTTCGGAGTCCCGGATGAGATCACGGGCATGACGAGGAGTATCGAAATGGTTGATAGGTAAAGATTGATATATAGGACGATAGTATTCGGACACCGGAAGTGTTTCGGGGGTCACCGGGTACTTATCGGGTCACCGGAAGGGGTTCCGGGCACCCCCGGCAAAAGATATGGGCCTTATGGGCCAAGAGGGGAAACACACCAGCCACAAGGGGCTGGTGCGCCCCCCATATGGGCCAGCCAAGGTGGATAAGGAAAGGGGAAGGAGGAAAGGAAAGAAAGGGAATAGGATTCCCCCTTCCTTCCACCTCCCCCCTTTCCTTTCCCCTCCGACAAATAAGGCAGGGGGGCGCGCCACTTGGGAGGACCCCAAGTAGGATTCGGCCTACTTGGGGCGCCCTCCTGGCTGCTCCCTCCTCCCCTCCACCTATATAAATGTGGGAGGGGGGCGCCTAGCACACCCAGACAATTGTTTAGCCGTGTGCGGCACCCCCCTCCACCGTTTACACCCCGGTCATATTTTCGTAGTGCTTAGGCGAAGCCCTGCGGAGATCACTTCACCATCATCGTCACCACACCGTCGTGCTGACAGAACTCATCTACTACCTCGACATCTTGCTGGATCAAGAAGGCGAGGGACGTCACCGAGCTGAACGTGTGCAAAACGCGGAGTTGCCGTACGTTCGGTACTTGTTCGGTTGGAGCGCGAAGAAGTTCGACTACATCAACCGCGTTGTTAAACGCTTCCACTTACGGTCTACGAGGGTACGTAGACACACTCTCCCCCTCGTTGCTATGCATCTCCATGGACAGTTCATTGCGTGTGCGTAGAAATTTTTTGTTTTCCATGCAACGATTCCCAACAACATGTCACGCTAGCATCATTTCACATCCTGGTACACTGCTAGAGGCATACATATAGAGCCATATTGTTCTAGTATCGAGTTGTAATATTGAGTTGTAAGTAAATAAAAGTGTGATCATCATCATTATTAGAGCATTGTCCCGGTGAGGAAAGGATGATGGAGACTATGATTCCCCCACAAGTCAGGATGAGGAACCGGAAGAGAATATAATAATAAAAAAGAGAGGCCAAAAAGAGCCCAGCAAAAAATGAGAGAAAAAGAGAGAAGGGGCAATGTTACTATCCTTTTCCACACTAGTGGGAATTTTTCATTATAGAACTTGGCTTGCTTATTCCGATGATGGGCTTCCTCAAATGCCCGAGGTCTTCATGAGAAAGCAAGTTGGATGCACACCCACTTAGTTTTCAGTTGAGCTTTCATACACTTATAGCTCTTAGTGCATCCGTTGCATGGCAATCCCTACTCCTCGCATTGACATCAATTGACGGGCATCTCCATAGCCCGTTGATTGGCCGCGTCGATGTGAGATTATCTTTATTTTTTGACTTCCCCTTATTAATCTCTATCACTGCATTCTATTCCACCCATAGTGCTATGTCCAAGGCTCACGCTCATATATTGCATGAGGTGAAAAAGCTGAAGCACGTTAAAAAGTATGAACCCATTGCTTGGCTTGTCATCGGGGTAGTTCATGATTAATACTTTGTGTTAGGAAGACCAAGCATGACAAGATTATATGACAAGGGCATGATTGTTTGTTGGTATGCTTGAGTATTGATGTCTTCATATCAAATTATATACTATTGCTTTGAATCACTCAGATTTTAATATTCATACCATAAAAAGATATTACATGGTAAACATATTAGGTAACATTCCACATCAAATTTTCTATTTTTATCATTTACCTACTCGAGGACGAGCAGGAATTAAGCTTGGGGATGCTGATACGTCTCCAACGTATCTATAATTTTTTATTGTTCCATGCTATTATATTATCAATCTTGGATGTTTTATATTCATTTTTATGCTATTTTATATCAGTTTTTGGGACTAACCTATTAACCTAGTGCCCAGTGCCAGTTGCTATTTTTTTTTGCTTGTTTTTAGCTTTTCAGAAAATCAATATCAAACAAAGTCCAAACGGAATAAAAACTTTGGATTAATTTTTCTAGACCAGAAGGGACCCTAGAAGCTTCGGAAGGAGACCAGACGAGATACGAGAGAGCCACAAGCATGAGGGGCGTGCCCCACGCAGCTCTGTTTGACCTAATTCCACTTCTATCAATTCAGAAATATTCCCAAACCAACAGAGAGGCACCCAAAACACTTTTTCCACCGCCGCAAGCTTCTGTTCTTCCGTGATCCCATCTAGAGGCTTTTTCGGTACTCTGCCAGAAGGGGAATCGATCACGGAGGGCTTCTACATCATCCTTGCTGCCTTCCAATGATGCATGAGTAGTTCACCATAGACCTACGGGTCCATAGCTAGTAGCTAGATGGCTTCTTCTCTCTCTTTGATCTTCAATACAATGTTCTCCTCGATGTTCTTGGAGTTCTATCCGATGTAATCTTCTTTTGCGGTGTGTTTCTTGGGATCCGATGAATTGTGGGTTTATGATCTGAATATTCATGAGAAGTAATTGAGTCTTTTCTGAACTTTATTATGCATGATTTTTATAGCTTTGTATTTCTCTCCAATCTATCAGTTTGGTTTGGCCAACTAGATTGATTTATCTTCAGTGGGAGAGGTGCTTTGTGATGGGTTCAATCTTACGGTGCTCTATATCCCAGTGACAGAAGGGGACAAGACATGTATTTGTATTGTTGCCATTAAGGGTAAAATGACGGGGTTTATTCATATTGATTGGGCTTACTTTGTCTACATATGTCATCTCGCTTAAGGCGTTACTCCATTTTTCATGAACTTAATACCATAGATGCATGCTGGATAGCGGTCGATTGGTGGAGTAATAGTAGTAGATGCAGGTAGGAGTCGGTCTACTTGTCTCGGACGTGATGCCTATATACATGATCATTGTCTTGGATATTGTCATAACTATGCGCTTTTCTATCAATTGCCCAACAGTAATTTGTTCACCCACCGTATGCTATGTGTTCAAGATAGAAGCCTCTAGTGAAAACTATGGCCCCCGGGTCTACTTTAATCATATTACAAAAACCAAAATTCCTTTGCTGCAATTTTATTTCCTTTATTTTGTTTTGCAATTTATCCATCTACCTATACAAGATTTGATCCTTGCAAGTA
Source organism: Thinopyrum elongatum (assembly GCA_011799875.1). Classification (NCBI taxonomy): domain Eukaryota; kingdom Viridiplantae; phylum Streptophyta; class Magnoliopsida; order Poales; family Poaceae; genus Thinopyrum; species Thinopyrum elongatum. The sequence continues at coordinate 220,202,114 of CM022301.1, read as the reverse complement.
ACGAGTTCAAGGGGATTGACAACCCTCTTGCCCTTGTTGGGTGCAAGTATTTGCTTTTATGTGTGCAGGTGATGTTCATGAGGCTTTGCATGATTCCCCTATTGGTTCGAGAAACCTTGGTTCTCACTGAGGGAAATAGTTATCTCTACTATATTGCATCTCCCCTCCTCTTCGGGGAAAATCCCAACGCAGCTCACAAGTAGAAGTTGTTTAACGTACACGTCCTCCTCAATTTCACCATTCAAGAAAGCACTTTGAATGTACATTTTATAAAGGGTGATATCATAGTGATTTGCATAAGCAAGAAGAATGCGAATGGACTCAAGTTTAGCAACGGGGGTGTAGGTCTCACTATAGTCGATAGCTTCTACTTGAGTGTAGCCTTGTGCCACTAGGCGAGCCTTGTTGCTTAAAACTTGTCCATCCTCATCATGCTTGTTACGAAACACCCATTTTGTTCCAACAACTTTTTTCTCATCTTCGGGCTTCTAAACCAAAGTCCAAACTTTGTTCCTTTCGTAGTGTAGTTCTTCATGCATAGCATTCACCCAATACAGATCTTCTAGAGCTTATTCCAGCTTCATAGGTTCAATGCTAGAGATGAATGAGTGCTCACAAAAGTTAACTAAGCAAGTTTTAGAGTGAGTGATTCTCACGGAGTTGATGTCGTTGAGGATTTGATCAACAGGATGATTCTTGTCAACTCTTGCTCCAACGTGGGAAAGCTTTTGCTTGGGTGGTGGTGGACCTTCCTCATCATCATCTTCTTCTTCGTTGTTGTTGGTGTTGTCTTTGTCTTGAGGTGGTGGAGATCGAGGTTGATGTGGATCCTCTTGTTGCACTTCCTCATTTCCTTCATCTTGGCGTGTACCTGATTGTTGAGTATCGTGGTTATTAGGAAACAAATGATAGACTAGGATTTGTTCTGGCTTGTCTTGTACTCCAAGTTGATCATGTGTACTGATACGTCTCCAACGTATCTATAATTTATGAAGTATTCATGCCATGTTTACAACAATTCTATATGTTTTTGGTATGATTTGAATGGAACTAACCCGGACTGATGCTATTTTCAGTGGAACTACCGTGGTGTTTTTTTTGTGCAGAAATAAAAGTTCTTGGAATGCGCTGAAACTTTTTGATGATTTTTTTTGGAACAAAAAAGACCCCCGAAGCTTCGTGGGAGGACCAGAAGAGCCACGAGGGCCCCACTCACCACCTGGGCGCCCCCAGGGGCTGATGGTGCCCAAGTGCCTCGTGGGCCCATCTTAGCTCCTTTTCGCGTGATTCCAACTCTAAAAATTCTTATAAATAGGGAAACCTCCGAAAGTTAACCTAGAACTTCGACTCCGCCATTGCAAGCCTCTGTACCAAAGAGATCCCATCTGGAGCCCTATTTCGGCACCCTGCCGGAGGGGGAAATCATCACCAGAGGCCATCTTCATCATCCTGGAGGTCTCCATGATGAGGAGGGGGTAGTTCACCCTCGGGGCTGAGGGTATGTACCAGTAGCTATGTGTTTGATCTCTCTTTCTCTCTCTCTCTCTCGTGTTCTTGATTTGGCATGATCTTGATGTACCGCCAGTTTTGTTAATATAGTTGGATCATATGGTGTTTCTCCCTCTCTATATTGTTGTGATGAATTGAGTTTTTACCTTTGACGTTTCACTATTATCGGATTGAATACTTCTTGGATTTGAGAACACTTGATGTATGTCTTGCAATCAACTTGCGGATTCCCGAGGTGACAATGGGGTGTTCTATTGATTCACTTGATATATGTTTGGCAATCAACTTGCGGATTCCCAGATGACATTGGGGTAATCTATGCATAGGGGTTGATGCACATTTTCGTCCTATTTTCTCGGGTAGAAACTTTGGGGCACTCTTTGAAGTTCTTTGTGTTGGATTGAATATTATGAATCTGAAGTTGTTTGATGCATATCGAATAATCAACTCACGGATACTTGTGGTGACATTACAGTATCTAGGTGACATTAGAGTTGGTTGATGTGTACCATATGGTGTTATTTTAGTACAGACTCTAGGGCTGTTTGTGACACTTATAGGGACGGCTCAATAGATTGATCGGAAAAGATAACTTTGAGGTGGTTTCGTACCCTACAACAATTTCATCTTATGTTCTCCGCTAGATAAGAACTTTGGAGTGATTCTTTATCGCACGTTGAGGGATGGTTATATGATTCAATTATGTTAGCACCATTGAGAGATTTCACTAGTGAAAGTATGAACCCTACACTGGTACAACGAGGTGCTATACAAACGGTTTTTAACCCCTTTCTGCAACGGCATTTTAAACCGTCGCCAGGAAAGTGTGGGCGATAGGGGGGTCCTTCCCACACGACCCAGAAACCATCGGGGATAGGGAGCCATGATGCATACAGTTGTCCCTATAAAACTATTTCTGATATCTCGAATATCCCAAACGCTCCATCCTTGCTACTCGTTTGTGCTCGCATTGCCATCACAGTCGGTATTCTGTGGTGCTACGTTTATGATGCGCGACCCATCACAAACAGTTCATGATTATAGAACATGTACGATAAGTAGACAATCACACACATTTACTTTTCCTCGATTGTATGTGATTCGATGTAAGAGTGCATATAGTTGTCCCTATAAACTATATGCGAAGCTTGAATATATCCCACATGATTCATCCGTCATACCCGTGTCGGATGAAGACCTATCGCATGCGTTCTTCTATGACCAAATGTTTGCGATGCACACATCATCATAAACAGTCCATAATTGCCAAGCGTGTGTGATAAGGTGACTTTCGCAAACATTTAATAAGAAGGAACTGTGTGCGATGCTGTTGTTAATCCCGCACATTTTTTCTTCGCTGATCGTGTGTGCAGTAGAGGTTGATCGCACATGTAGTGGATCCGAGAAACATGTCTGATCTCCATGTTTATCGCAGACGTTTTGCTTTCGCAAACCGTGTGCAGTGTAATCCCTAATTTAATCCCTGCATTTAAAAATCACAGATTTTGAATTTGAAAGTAGGCAATCACTTATTTCATATCGAACCATGTTTATTACAAATATAGGTTCAAGAATGAATGCATAATTCGATCACAGGTACATATACTGAAGAACTACAGAAGCACCAAGTAAAGAATGATGAACCACAGTTGTACTAAAGACTGTAAAGAGAGAGGCGAAAGACATTCTGGTTGTTGAGAAGGTGAAGCGGAATGCCCATATTGTGCCCTCCTCCATGCGTAATGCGCGCACGACTCTAGGCCAACCCCTTGTGATGGATGCCCGCCCATCCTTCACTGTCTTCATTAGGACTTCTCGATGCTCATTGTAGTCTGGATGAAATACTTTAACCTTCATTGCGTGTCCACCAATCATGTACTTTGCGAAGTAATCTTGAGTAAACTGCTTTGGGAACCACTGCAAACGAAAAAGATTCAGATATTGTTGTCTAACAACTCATTATGGGCAGTAAAAAGAGAAGGTTGCAGAGTTTGTAGTTACCATCCTATAGCTCACTGTTGTGTTGGATAGAGCGTAAACAAATAATTTGCTTGCCACCGTTCATATCTTTTTGCTAATAATCCTTATCAGTTTCCTCACTTGATGCTTGTTCATGAATATCTCATTGCCCCATACGCAAAAAGGGTCGATGTGGATCTTTGCCAAGGGCATATGTACCTACAAGCAACAAGACAATATTAGAAGCTAACAAGTGTCCAGGCCTGGATCTATATGCACTACATTATGGAACGACGGGGGGAGTACAAGCCGAGGGATGAAACTAACCTCGGCGGAAAATCCTGGCCACTCCTGTTGTTGTCCTGCATAAGTAGTGGAAAGGCATGATAAGTATAACAACCTTAACATCAAACAAAAATATCCAAGGTAAACAACATCATCTCCAAATGATAGCTTGAATGTGTTGGTTTCAGCATGCTGTTAAAGCGGATATAAAATGGAAGGGAATGTTACCTACAACAGGCTTAACAGCCATCAAATATTGCAATTCAAACTGGTATTGTTGAAAATGAATAGAACATAGCTCATGCTTAAACATCACACTGGATAAATATGTAAAATTGAAATAAAGGGCATGTGTTAACTACACCAGGCATAACTGGAACCAAATATAGCCGTTCAAACTAGCATTGATGAAATCGAGCGGCACAGTTCTGACTTGCACAAAATGAACATCACATTGTGAATGACTGAAATAAACAAGGCATAAATGATCAGTATAACAACCAAATATAGCCATTGAAAACTGGACAGAGTCTCACTGCAACCAAGCTAACAAGCAAATACAGATAAACAGGGCATATGCTTGAAAACTGGACAAATGCTCACTTTGACCAACCTAACAAGAAAATACAGATAAACAAAGCATCTGCTTGAAAACTGGACAAATGCTCACTACAACCAACCTAACAACCAAATACAGATAAACAAGGTGTCTGCTTGATAACTGGACAAATGCTCACTTCAACCAACCTGACAACCAAATACAGATAAACAAGGCATCTGCTTGATAACTGGACAAATGCTTACTGCAACCAACCTAACAACCAAATACAGATAAACAATGCATCTACTCACCATAAACAACCAAATATAGCCATTCGTGAAACTGAAGTGGACAATTCATACTTAAACATCACATAGCCCTATTGAACATTATATTTTTGCATAACTGAAATAATTAAACACGACATAGTTAAAACACCGCATGGCAAAAGCTACTACAACAAAGGGTACAAGTTGGCAAGCTAGAAAAGGTAAGATTTGCTGATAGGATGTTGTCTCACATGTCATGGACGGGATCCTTCCAGTTGGAAGAGCACAGACCCATGGTGCGCTCTCTGATGTCGCCGATGGGTTGTTTCACCTTGGAAGAACCTTTGTGGGTGCCCTACTTGTGGTCGTGGTCGATGAGATCTGACTTGGCAATTGAGGATCCCAAGCCACCGCCGTAGAACGTCTCCTTCAGAAATGACAAAATGGGCTCGATGGTGTACAAGGATCGCAAATCCTTGACCGCGTGCCGGAGGAGATCAGCTGCAGGGCCATCGAAGAGATTGACGGCGGTTGAACCAAAGGGGTTGGGGATGGACCACTTAACCTCTGACATGGCCTGCATGAAGCCGTCGCTGTCGACGAGCTTGATGTCGTAGCCAGCTTTCCCGAGATACAGTAATACGCTAGCCCGCTGATGTGAAGCCTTTGGCATGGCAATGTAGTCAATGTCCTCATCGGCTTCCGTGGCGAGGTATTGCTCCGGGATCGACAAGTCGGGACAAACGGCGGCCACCTCGCCAACGTCCGCTGGAGAGGCCATGATAAACCTCATTTTGGCCGAACGCTCATCGAGCTCCCCGGGATACATGGTCGGGCTTAGGCTGCGACTCTCTGGAGCAGGGGATGTCGATCTGGTGGGGAGGGACACCGCATGCCTCATCTAAAAACTCGGGGGGGGGGGGGGCGGTATGGGAATCGCTTGGTAACCTGAACTTTATTATCTAAGGTAGGAAGAATAGGCAGACCAACAGGGGTTGGCGGCAGCGGTGGCGGCAATCTAGGGTTCGAGGGGGGAGGGGGCGGGTGGGGGGATTGTGGAGGGTGGACGGGGTGGTGTTTGAGGATACGCCGTAGGTACTGCAAATTTTATTAATGGTGGGTGGAGATGGTGGTGGACGAGGGAGGGTGACGGTTCAAATGCCTCGGCTACTGCAATTTTACTATAAGGTCAGTGCTGGAGGAGTGGGGGCGACGGTTGAAGTACCGCGGCTACTAAAATTTGGGTAAAGGAATTGATGCGGGGCAGGAGCACCCAAGATCGCACACGGTTCAATAAGAATATGCGTGTATGATAATAAGGAAAAGCGGCGGAACCGCCGATTTTTGCATTGCTCAAGGCGGGTAGTTTGTTTTTAGATTTCTAGCTAGCTGGTCTATCGCACACGGTTCATCCTAATTTTCAGACGCAGATGTAGAATTCATTCTACATAAACTACCCACCTTTAGCTTGCGCAAGTGGTGATTTTACGACGCACAAGCATCGCACACGGTTAAGCCAGTACCTCCACCCTTGCTCGCGCTTGCGCAGTCGTGGTGATTTCACAACGCACTTGCATCGCACACGGTTAAGACACTATCTCCACCTTTGCTCACGCTTGCGCAGTCGTGGTGATTCATAGCGCACTTGCATCGCACACGGTTAAGCCAGTACCTCCACCCTTGCTCACGCTTGCGCAGTCGTGGTGATTTCACAACGCACTTGCATCGCACACGGTTAAGACACTACCAGCACCTTTGCTCGCGCTTGTGCAGTCGTGGTGATTCACAGCGCACTTGCATCGCACACGGTTAAGACACTACCTCCACCCCTGCTCGCGCTTGTGCAGTCGTGGTGATTTCACAGCACACTAGCATCGCACACGTTTAATCCACTACCTACGCCCTTGATCGTGCTTGCACGGTCGTGGTGATTTCACAGCGCACTTGCATCGCACATGGTTATGCCAGTACACCCGTGTCCGTTGAGCGTCATCCGAGCCTTCGCAGCAAAAAAAACGTGAGAGAGGGTCAGAAGACAGCCACACCAGCATGTGGCCCAAATATATATGAATGAAAAGGGTGGTCTGTGATGTTCAAAATTCCAATGCACAACTTTGACCTCGTGGGCCCACGGTTGGGCGTGTCGTCGAAGATCGATGAGAGGGGTCAGAAGTCAAGAACCACCTGGAAGTGGCCAAATATATGTAGGAATATAGGGTGTGATGTTTAAATTTTTAAATACACAATGCACAACTTTGGTGGCACCTGCCTCGCAAACCGGAAAGTCCCCTTGGATGTATCTACAATGACATAATGTCATAGCTACCTAGCTAGGGTGCTCGACCCACCTCCCACTTCGTGTCGGCGGGCGGATGCACGTACTGGTACTTTGGTCATACATGCATGTCACCATGACCTACCATAAGACGAACCAGTGAATCTATCGCTTGGTTAAACGACAACTGTTGTTGTCGATAAAAAATGGATAGAATATATATATATAAACCGCTTGGGCCAATAGATTGAACCATCATAAAAAATCGCACGAGAGGGACCACAAAACCAGCACCACCTGCATGTGGCCCAAAATGATGTACGTTGGAAGGGGTTATGTGTGTTTTCAAGATTGAATAATGTGCAATTTAGATGTGGCGCCTGCCTCTCGATACAGACAACCACCATGAAAGCCAGGTAATTAAGGACGAGATACGCAGGGTACGATGTCGGTCCAACCCACCAATCTGAGCGCGTGGGAGGGAATCCTGACAACACATGAGCTCGAACTTTGCTCGAACGACATGCGACGGTGACAGGCCCTAACACGAACTAGGAGGAATCCATTCATGGCCAACACATACCCCTCGTTATCGGTCAAAGGGATGATATATATACACCCGGGGAGCCCACAGATATGTGTGTCATCACAAAAAACCACACAAGGGAGACGTGGTCGATCAGAAGACCCCCTATACACTGCATGTGGCTCGAAAATATGTATGGGTGGTGTGTGATGTGTTCAAATCCCCAATGCACAACTTAGATGGGGCACGAACTACATTACAAACCGAACACCGTACCCGACCCCAAGCCAGGTTCAATACGTACGATGTCGGTTCCCCAACTTCGAGAGGGGGGGGGGGTGTCGTCCAACGCATGTGCTCAAACTTTATTTGGTCTAACATGGCACAGATAGCAATAGGAAACCGTCATGGTCAAACCCTTCTCGTATGTTGGGTCAAAGGGATAGATTGTGTGGGCCCCCTCGTTATCGGTCAAGGATCATATATATAAAGAGAGAGACCTCGGGGAGCCCACAGATATGTGCGGCGTCTACAAACCGCACAAGGGAGACGTGCTCGATCAGAGCACCCCCTATATATACCCTGCACGCGGCCCGAAAAAATGTATGGGTCTGGTGTGTGATTTGTTCAAATCTCGAATGCACAACTTCGATGGGGCACCAACTACATTAGTAACATTACAAACTGAACATCGTACACCCCAGCCAGGTTAAAGACGTACGATGTCGGTTCCGCAACTTCGAGGCGGGTGGGGGGGTAGGGGTGTCGTCCAACGCATGTGTTGAAACTTGATTTGCTCTAACATAGCACACAGAGCAAAGAGGAAACCCTTCTCGTGCGTTGGGTCAAAGGGATAGTTTGTGTGGGCCTATAGATGTTGATCATTCTTCGATTTTTGAGAACAAGAGATAACCAATAAAAAACATATTCTACAAATTACCAAAACAAGGATCCCAAGGTTTACATAATCGTCATGAGATGGTGCTTTAATGAAGCTTGAGATATGCAACTTCCCACTGGGTCACCCATCCTTAGACTACTCCAGCCCCAGCACACTTAACTTCCGCGTTCTATTCGACTAGGTTAGCGGATGGGAAGCTGCCCCTTGCTGATAAGAATTGCGTCCTTACCTTTAAGGTGTTTCACGCTGGTAAGCCTATGGGACCTACTCCCACTATCACACACGTTTGTGCTTTTAGAAACTGTGTGCAATATTTACATGACCGGTGTGTCGCCGCCTAGCCTTCTATGAGCACTGACACTGGCAGCGGGAAACCGATGGGAGAAGAGGCGGGAAACCAATGGGAGGAGTGGCGGGAAACGGTAGCGTGTTTGGATATATAATATGGAAAACTTAGTAAAGAAGGAAGCGTGAGCTAGCACGACGCATGCGCACAGTGCTTACCCATGGGTGACAGACGGTTGACCAGAACTGCTGTAAATATTCAGGGTTCGTTTGGCCATTTTTATACATTATAATTAAGTTTATAAGCATTAATTCAATATGCATAATTCAAATTAGTGCACCAAAATGGCTACAAAAATCATACATGTCTCCTTGGATGCATGTTTAGGTCCCATGCAAAGAATGGGAATGAATTACAACCGTCTCGGCGTCTGGCTCGGCCTCGGACATTGAGAATGTTAGTTTTTAAATCTCCATAAATCGAAAACTCACCCGAAAATCATGAAACTTGGCATGGTGTCACGACATGGCACATATATGTCATGGAAAAAAATTGTCCATTTTGGGGCAAGTTTTATTACAAGCCTCTTACAAATCGGAGCTTCTCTCAAGAAGCCTCGTGGTTCCGATAGGGAAACGTGTCCCCCTTGTGGGTGAAATGACAATCGCTGCCTCTTTTCGCCTTGTATTTTTTTTCTACAGGCAACATGGAACGACAGGATATCCGTGCTAAAATTTAAAATTATTCAGGGTTTGTTTGGCCTTTTTATACATTAATTGAGTTTCCTCGGTATTTAATGTCCATAATTCAAATATGAACTACAAATACATGCTCCAGTTCACCAAAATGTCTAGAAAAATCATACATTTGTCCTTGGGTGCATGTTTAGGTCCCATGCAAGGAATGGGAATGAATTACAACTGTATCGGCGTCCTGGCTCGTCCTCAAACATTGGGAATCTAGGTTTTTAAATTCCCGTAAATCCAAAACTCACCAGAAAATCATAAAAGTTGGCATGGTGTCACGTCATGGCACACATATGTCGTGGTAAAAAATTTGTCCAATTTGGTCCAAGCTTTATTACAAACATCTTACAAACTAGAGCCTCTCGCAAGAACCCTCGTGGTTTCGATAGGGAAACGTGTCCCCTTGTGCACGAAACGATAATCGCTCCCTCTTCTCGCCTTGTATTTTCTTCTACACACAACATGGAACAACGGGAGATTCGCGCTGAACTTTGAAATTATTCAGGGTTCATTTGACCTTTTTTATACATTAATTGAGTTTTCTAGGCATTTAATGTCCATAATTCAAATCTGAACTACAAATACATGCTCCAGTGCACCAAAATGGCCAGAAAAATCGTACACGTGTCCTTGGGTGCATGTTTAGGTCCCATGGAAGGAATGGGAATGAATTAAACCATCTCGGCGTCATGGCTTAGCCTCTAACACTGCGAAACTTGGTTTTTAAATCTCCGTAAATCCAAAACTCACCCGAAAATCACGAAACTTGGCATGGTGTCACGACATGGCACATATATGTCGTGGTAAAAAAATTGTCCAATTTGGGCCAAGCTATATTACAAGCCTCTTACAAACCGGAGCTTCTCGCGACCCTCGTGGTTCCAATAGGGAAACATGCACCTCTTGTGGGCGAAATGATAATCGCTGCCTCTTCTCGCCCTGTATTTTGTTTTCTACAGGCAACATAGAATAACAGGAGTGTCGTGCTGAAATTTGAAATTGTTCAGGGTTTGTTTAGCCATTTTATATATTAATTGAGTTTTCTAGGCATTTAATGTAGTCCATAATTCAAATTTGAACTACAAGCACATGCTCCCGTGAAGCAAAATGGGTGGAAAATCGTACATGTGTCATTCGGTGCATGTTTAGGTCTCATTGAAGGGATGGGAATGAATTACAAACGTCTCGTCGTCCTAAAACATTGAGAATCTCGGTTTTTAAATCCCAGTAAATCAAAAACTCACCCAAAAAACATGAAACTTGGCATGGTTTCATGACATGGCACATATATGCCGTTGTAAAAAAATCGTCCAGTTTGAGACAAGGCGCACACATTAATAGCCAACGAAGTCCTTTTGAAACAAATAGTTGACACGTTAATATCGCAAACGGTTGTATTATATGAACCGTGTGTGTTTCCGTAACCATTTAAGTGCGGCCATGTGTCCCTCTTTTCTCATGGGATAGTACTACCTCGGTCCTCGTTCATTGGTCATCTTTGTATTTTGTGCCAAAATTTAACCATACTCGGTGGCTTGCGTGCAGCTGTTTGATTATACGGGACGAGCGCGAGAAGTCCGCCATGCAGGCTCGACAGGACGCGTGCGAGCAGTCCACCGCGCAGGCTCGACGGGACGCATGCGACCTGTCCACTTCACAGGCTCGATGGGACACGTGCGAGCAGCCAAGGCTGCGCATGCTCACTGGGAAGCGAGCTCTTTGGCCTCCATCCACCAGCCGCCCGCCTCGCTCACAACTTCTCCATTAATGGCGGCCGAGCCGCTGTTTAACACGCGGTTAATTAAAGCACCTGGACGGAGGGTCTTTGCTTGTGATCCCATGGCCCCGCTCAACGTTAGCATTTGCTTTGTTCATGTTTTCAACTCGTATTCCGGATAATTTAAAATGCCACATAGGGCAACTAATAATACGACGACAAATAAAATGGCAACGGATAATACGACGACAAATTTACAATGGCGTGGATAATAATTGTCTTACATATTCTGGATAATTTAAAATGCCACATGCGGCAAAGCCCGGAAGACACGGGGGCAAGAGAAGAAGGAAATCGCATACAACGATCTAGGTCGCTACTGTCTCTACTCCTCGATGGATCGCCAGGCGACGAGATCGTCCAACTCCTTCTTCAATTAATCACGACTTTGCTTGACAGCAGCCACGGAGTCCTCCACCTCCTGCTCGTGCTTGATCCGGAGCTTCCTCAAGTCACCCATCAGTTCCTCGACGACCACTTTCAGCGTCATCCCCGAGGCACTGCTCTGCTCATGCAGCTTCTTCCAGCCGGCGGCCTCCTCCTCCGTCTTGATGAGCGCCTTGAGGTGCTTTGCATTGTCACCCATGAGTTGCTCGACGAGGCCGGTCGCCTTCTCAACCGAGGCATCGCTAATCTCGAGCAGCTTCATGAAGCCGTCGACCAGCTCCTGCTGCTTAATTAGGCCAGCGAGAATGTCGTCGTCGCTGGCCAAGGACTTCAGCACCACCAGCTCGTTGCGATTGCCGACGCGGCGAGTGCGCTTGTGAGAGCCCTCATGTGCCGGTGAGAGCTCGTTCGAGGGCTCCGCGGCGCACCAGGACATCTCTGCTGTGGCTGCCACGTAGCGGCGGGACCTCTCTAGTGCTTCCGTGGCCTTGGTCTTTGCTTCCTGGTTATATGTCGACCTGAAACTCCTCCTACCGATCATGGCGGAACGACTTGACAAGAAAGACCTGTTTTGTGGGTGATGAGGAGAGGAACTGTGAAGTAATATTCGAGTGGGTAGTTTTTATAGCCCGGTGCTAAGTGTGAACACATTTAGGTTTGATCGGTGTGAACATATTTGCAATTACTTATTGTGTGGTAATTTGGAATGTGACGAGAAACAAGGTCAAAATGTATTGATGGTTCTAGGCTCGAAGCCCAAAACACACCTTCATATGGCTGCCCGTTTCTGTTGTTCTGGCTCATCATAAATAGTTCTTATGGATCAACCGTATGCCATGCATCGCACACGCATCGGAAGCCTGAAACGGTTCCCAGATGACGTACGTGGGCCTGCGTTCTCGGATGTATGTGTACGTGTCTGCCATCTATCACACACGGTCCAGATATCAACATCGTGTTCCCAGATGTAACTTACTAATCATGGCACACAAGTACTCGCAGACGCATCGTGCGCGATACTCCTAGCCACCGCAAGCAACTACTTTGCATTTTTCAAAGTTTTTTGTACACACAGAATCGCACACGAATTAACTGTAGTAACCGTCTGTGTTATATTTTCTCATCGCAAACAGTTCATCCGAGTTGGCTGTTTGCCGCATATCACACACATCTTGTTTACGCGAATCGTTTGTGTTCTTTTGGCTCATCGCAAACAGTTCATCTATGTGAACTGTATGCCGCATATCACACACATCTTGTTAAGTTGAACCGTTTCTGTTGTGTTCCTTAATCGAAAACAGTTCGTCCGAGGGAACCGTATGCCATATATCACACACACCTTGATCTGGATAACCATTTCTGTTGCATTCCCTAATAGCAAACAGTTCATCCGAACTAACTGTATGCCGTATATCCCACACACCTTTATATAACCGCCCGTTTCTGTTGTTCTGCCACATCGCAAACAGTTCTTATGGATTAACCATTTGTCACGCATCGCACACGCAACTGTAATATGAACCATGTTTGATGTATCCGCCATCGCAAACATTTTGCATCTTTTTTGACTGTTTTTTACATCACCGTTTGCGATTAATGCATCGCACAAAGTTTCGTCAAAGGGTCTCTGATTGTATTATCGCATTAGCAGCATCCTGCAGTAGTGCTAGGCCTTGTTTTCAAGCATGCAATACCGTTTGTGCTCCGATTTATCACTTGCTACCTTTATGTTTTTATATTTTCAGATTACAAAAACCTATATCTACTATCCGTACTACACTTGTATCACCATCTCTTCGCCGAACTAGTGCACCTATACAATTTGCCATTGTATTGCGTGTGTTGGGGACACAAGAGAGTTCTTGTATTTGATTGCAGAGTTGTTTGAGAGAGACTATCTTCATCCTACGCCTCCCACCAATTGATAAACCTTAGGTCATCCACTTGAGGGAAAATGTCTACTGTCCTACAAAACTCGGCGCTTGGAGGCCCAAAACGATTCTACAAGAATAAGTTGTGTAGTAGACATCATGTACTGCTATATATATGCCCATGAGGATCAAGCAATACAACATCGATTCCACCGATCCTCCCTCTCTATTCCTTCCAACATGGTATCAGCCTAACCTCGATCTACAACCCTAGCCGTCGCCCCGCTTCCGCACTGCGCCGCCCAAGGGGCGATCGATCTCCATGATCGCCACCTGGCCATAAAAACTCAAATCGGCTTGCGTCGCTCGCCGCCGTTCATCATCTACAATGCATGTCTACTTTGTCAGCATCTTCATCGGCCCTTCGACGGGATTAGTTGCCAAACGGTGCCTCGGGCCATAAAAACGCGCGTCCTGTACGCTGGTACAACGTTCGCTCAAGCTGGCCTGCCCTGGCCTGCGTTGGACACGTCGCGCGCGCAATCACGTGCCCCGCGCTGGCGTGGTCTTGGCTGCCCATTGTTGCACGCCGCGTGGCTTTTCCATGCATGGTGCGTGCATGTTGGCTGCCCGTGCATGTTATCCCATGCGGACTGGGTTGTACATCCCGTCGTCTGACGCAAGACGTCCGATCTGATTATCTGATGCACGTCTCCGCGGGAATTAGTGAAGATCAACGTCAAGTTTACACGCATCTCCATCACTCGAGCAACGGGTTGCAGCTGTGTTGTCCCTTCGGACCACAGTGTCGCCGTCCCATGGTTCTCCCCACGGCCGCACTGACCCACGTGCTGTCGCTACATCGCCCCATCGGGCCGTAGTGCCGCGGCCCGCGGTCCACCGCCGTCCCGAGGCCGTCTGCTCCAGGCCGTCCTCGTGGTTGCACCAACCCTCGCCCTGCCGCTGCGTCGCCCCATCGGGTAGTAGCGAGTGTGGCACGCTATCCCTGCCTACACCTCGTGGTTCTCCCCGCGGCTACACTGACCCGCATGTTGCCGTTGCGTCGCCCTTCGGGCCATAGTGTCGCGGCCTGTGGTCCACCACCGCCCCCAGGCCATCCGCTCCAGGCCATCCCCGTGGTTGCACCAACCCTCGCGCTGCTGCTGTGTCGCCCCATCGGGCCGTAGCGAGCATGGCATGCGGTCCCTGCTGCCGCCATGAGGTCTTCCCCTTCGTCGCCCCGACCTGCGCGCTGCCGCTGCGTCGCCCCTTCTGGCCGTAGCGCCGCGGCACGTGGTCCACTGCGTCGTCCACGCGCGTCGACTCTTGGGTCTCCTTGAATATTACCTTGGGGTGCCTCGGGGATACCCAATCTTAGGCTCTTGCCACTCCTTATTCCTTCATCCATCATGATCTCACTCAAAGCTTGAAAAGTTCAACACACAAAACTCAACAGAAAACTCGTGAGATCCGTTAGTATAACAAGCAAATCACCACTTTAGGTACTATTGTAAACCCATTCATATTTTATTATTGCATAATACCTAATGTATTCTAACTTCATCATGACTTATACCTCCCGATACAATCCATAGATTCATTAAAGCAAGTAAACAATGCAACAAAAACAGAATCTGTCAAAAATAGAACAGTCTGTAATGATTCGAACAATGACCATACTTCTGTAACTCCAAAAATTCTGGAAAAAATAGGACAACATGGGAAATTTGTATATCAATCATGTGTAAAAATTCAGAAATTTATTACGTTTCAGAGAATCTAAACAATTCTGCTACTGGGCGCAAAAGTTTCTGTTCTCTCACAGAATCAAAGCAACTATCATCCAAATCATCCCAAAGGCTTTACTTGGCAGAAGCACTAATTCAAACACAAAAACACAAGCATAACAGTAGCATAATTGTGTGCACACCAAAAAAATAGGAAAAACAAGAAAAATAAAGATAGCTATTGGATTGCCTCCCAACAAGCGCTATTGTTTTACACTCCTAGCTAGGCGTAATACATAGTTTCAAGTGTTGTTATTTTTAGTTTTAACCATCTTAGTAGGACTTTTCTCAAACCCACGAGGTTCTTTACGCTTCCCATTATTATTAGAAAATGAGGCATTTTTTATATCTAAAGCATCTAGCCGCTTACTGCCAAGGGTAATCAATGTATTCATGCGACTGAGGTTTCCACTAATATTTTTGAGAGGTTCATTGGACTTTTGCAACTCAACCAAAATTTTCTACATATCACCCAGTTCATCCAAGATTTAGATCCCCTCTTGAGTATAACTAAAAACTTTCTGTGGGTGTGGAATTCCCAGTATACCCTCTATTATTTCATAGGCAGTATTAGCATCACTCTCAATGAAATTCCCTTTAGCGGCAAAATCCAAAAGTTGTCTATGGGGAATAGTTAATCCTACATAAAAATTGCGAAGCAAAATTTTCATGTCCCCTTTTATAGTGCAAACACGATAAGAATCCATTATCCTATACCAAGCATCTTTCAAATTTTCTCCTTGTTTCTGTTTGAAGTAAAGAACTTCGAAATCTGGAGACAAGGGAGGGACAGTGACACTAGTCATAACGACAAAGCAAACAAGCAAAAAGGCAAATGAAAAATGTTTTTGTGTTTTTGTGAAAACATTTTAGAAGTGGGGGAGATGAAAATGAGAGGCAAATGGAAAATCAAAGTAAATGCAAGGAGATGAAAGTTTATGCTATGGTACTTGATAGGTGCTGGTGATGTCTCCCCGGCAACGGCGCCAGAAATTCTTCCTGCTATTTGTGAGCTGCGTTGGGATTTCCCCGAAGAGGAGAGGATGATGCAGTATAGTAGAGATAAGTATTTCCCTCATTTAAGAACGCAGGTTATCAATCCAGTAGGAGAACCACACAATACCTCATGAATAGCACCTACACACAAAATAACAAATACTTGCACCCAACGCAAACAATGGGTTGTCAATCCCTTGGCGGTAATTGCAAGGATCAAATCTCGTAGTGATAGATAGATAAACAAAAAATAAAAGTAAAGTCAAATAAATAAATTACAGAAGTATTTTTGGATTTTAATATATGATAAAGATAGACCTGGGGGCCATAGTTTTCACTAGATGCTTCTCTCTTGAACATAGCATATGGTGGGTAAACAAATTACTGTTTGGCAATTGATAGAAAAGCGCATAGTTATGATGATATCCAAGGAAATGATCATGTATATAGGCATCACGTCCGAGACAAGTAGAACGACTCCTGCATGCATCTACTACTATTACTCCACATATCGACCGCTATCCAGCATGCATTTAGAGTATTAAGTTCATAAAGAACGGAGTAACACCTTAAGCAAGATGACATGATGTAGAGAAAGTAAATCGAATCAATATGAATAAACCCCATCTTTTTATCCTTAATGGCAATGATACAAATACGTGTCATGTCCCTTTCTGTCACTAGAATTGAGCACCGCAAGATCGAACCCATCCCAAAGCACCTCTCCCATTGCAAGATAAATCAATCTAGTTAGCCAAACTAAACAGATATATCAGAGAGAAATACAAAGCTATAATAATCATGCATAAAAGAGTTCAGAGAAGACTCAAATAATATTCATAGATAATCTGATCATAAACCCACAATTCATCGGATCCCAACAAACACACCACAAAAGAAGATTACATCGAATAGATGTCCAAGAACATCGACGAGAACATTGTATTGGAGATCAAAGAGAGAGAAGAAGCCATCTAACTACTAGCTATGGACCCGTAGGTCTGTGGTAAACTACTCACACATCATCGAAAGGGCAACAAGGTTGATCTTGAGGCCTCCATGATCGATTCCCCCTCCGGCAGAGTGCCGGAAAAGGCCTCCAGATGGGATCTCGCAAGAACAGAAGCTTGCGGCGGTGGAAAAAATATTTTGGGTGGTTCTCTATTGGTTTCCTAATTTTAGAGAATTTATAGAGTTGGAATTAGGTCAAACGGAGGAACGAGGGGCCCACAAGCCACCTGGGGGAGCCTACCCCACTAGGCACACCCATGTGCCTTATGGCCTACTCCTTCGCCTTCTGGCCTCCTCCCGAAGCTTCTAGGGTCTCTTATGTCCAGAAAAAATCATCAAAAAGTTTTGTGGCATTTAGACCTCGTTTGGTACTAATTTCCTAGAAACCAAAAATAGGCAAAAAAACAACAACTGGCACTTGGCACTAAGTTAATAGGTTAGTCCCAAAAAATAATATAATATTGCATATAAAATATCCAAGATTGATACTATAATAGCATGGAACAATAAAAAATTATACATACGTTGGATACGTATCAAGCATCCCCAAGCTTAATTCCTGCTCGTCCTCGAGTAGGTAAATGATAGAAACAGAATTTTTGATGTGGAATGCTACCTAACATGTTCATCATGTAATCTTTCTTTTATGGCATGAATATTAAGATCCGAATGATTCAAAGCAATAGTCTATAGATTGACATAAAGACATCAATACTCAGGCATACCAACAAACAATCATGCCTTTCAAAATATCAGTGCTAAAGAACGCTATCCCTACAAAATCATATAGGCTTGTCATGCTCCATATTCTTAACACAAAGTATAAATCATGCACTACCCCATTTCAGCCAAGAAATTGGTTCATACTTTTTATCGCACTTCAGCTTTTTCAACCCTCACACAATGCATGAGCGCAAGCCATGGATATAACACTATGGGTGGAATAGAGTACGGTTGTATAGATTGATATGGAGAAGACAAAAAAAGGAGAAAGTCTCACATCGACGAGGCTAATCAACGGCCTATGGAGATACCCATCAATTGATGTCATTGCAAGGAGTAGGGATTGCCATGCAACGGATGCACTAAGAGCTATAAGTGTATGAAAGCTCAAAAGAAAACTAAGTGGGTGTGCATCCAACTTGCTTGCTCATGAAGGCCTCGGGCATTTGAGGAAGCCCATCATTGGAATATACAAGCCAAGTTCTATAATGAAAAATTCCCACTAGTTATATGAAAATGAAAGCATAGGAGACTCTCAATATGAAGAACATGGTGCTACTTTGAAGCACAAGTGTGGAAAAACATAGTAACATTACCCCTTCTCTCTTTTTATCTGATTTTTTTGGGGCTCTTTTTGGCCTTTTTTTGTGGGCTCTTTTTGGCCTCTCTTTTTTATTTCCTCACTTGGTACAGTGCTCTAATAATGAATAATGATGATCATCACACTTCTATTTACTTACAACTCAAAATTACAACTCGATACTAGAACAAAATATGATTCTATATGAATGCCTCTGGCGGTGGACCAGGATGTGCAATGATCTAACGTGACATGTATAAAAAAATGATGAATGGTGGCTGAGCCACAAATACTAAGTCAGCTATATGATCATGCAAAGCAATATGACAATGATGATGTGTGTCATAAAAATGGAACGATGGAAGTTGCATGGCAATATATCTTGGAATGGCTATGAAAATGCCATAATAGGTAGGTATGGTGGCTGTTTTGAGGAAGATATAAGGAGGTTTATGTGTGATAGAGCGTATCATATCACGGAGTTTGGATGCACCGGCGAAGTTTGCACCACATCTCAAGGTGAGAAAGGGCAATGCACGGTACCGAAAAGGCTAGCAAATGGTGGAAAGGTGAGAGTGCGTATAATCCATGGACTCACATTAGTCATAAAGAACTCACATACTTATTTCAAAAGTTTATTAGCCCTCGAAGAAAATTACTACTACGCATGCTCCTAGGGGGGAGGTTGGTAGGAGTTAACCATCGCGCACCCCCGACCTTCACGCAAAGGAAGACACTCAATAATAAATCGTGCTCCAACTTCTTAGCATAATGATGCATGCTTCGGGAATCACAAACCTTAACGCCAATAATTTTACTAAACCACAATCATTCACTAGTACCTCCCACATATTACCATCTTTATATCACAAAACTGTTGCAAGGAATCAAACTTATCATATTCAGTTATCTACATGAAAGTTTTTATTATATCCCTCTTCAATACCTATCATATTAGGACCAACTTCATAACTTGTGCATATTGCCATTACTATTATCAACTCTAAAAATGATATAAGTGAAGCATGAGAGTGCAACTAATTCTTTAAAATATAACCACCACCATGCTCTAAAAGATATAAGTGAAGCACTAGAGCAACTACCTAGCTCAAAAGATATAAGTGAAGCACAAAGAATATTCTAACAAATCACAAATAATGTGTGTCCCTCCCAAAAAGGTGTGTCCAGCAAAGATGATTGTGGCAAACTAAAAAGCAAACAAAGCAAAGACTCATATAATACACGTCGCTCCAAGCAAAACTCATATCATGTGATGAATAAAAATATAGCTCCAAGTAATTTACCAATGGTTGGTAGAAGAAAGAGGGGATGCCATCTGGGGCATCCCCAAGCTTAGACGCTTGGGTATCCTTGAATATCACCTTGGGGTGCCTCGGTCATCCCCAATCTTAGGCTCTTGCCAGTCCTTATTCCTTCATCCATCGCAATCTCACTCAAAGCTTGAAAACTTCAACACACAAAACTCAACAGAAAACTCGTGAGATCCGTTAGTATAACAAGCAAATCGCCACTTTAGGTACTGTTGTAAACCCATTCATATTTTATTATTGCATAACACCTACTGTATTCTAACTTCACCATGACTTATACCCCCCGATACAATCCATAGATTCATTAAAACAAGTAAACAATGCAACGAAAACAGAATCTGTCAAAATCAGAACAGTCTGTAATGATTCGAACAATTACCATATTTATGTAAGTCAAAAATTCTGAAAAAATAGGAAAATGTGGGAAATTTGTATATCAATCATGTGTAAAAAATTAAGAAATTTATCACGTTCCAGTGAATCTAAACAATTCTGCTATTTGGCGCAAAAGTTTCTGTTCTCTCACAGAATCAAAGCAACTATCATCCAAATCATCCCAAATGCTTTACTTGGCACAAACACTAATTTAAACACAAAAACACAACCATAACAGTAGCATAATTGTGTGCACACCAAAAACAGGAAAGAAACAAGAAAAATAAAGATAGCTATTGGGTTGCCTCCCAACAAGCGCTATTATTTTACGCCCCTAGCTAGGCGTAGTGCATAGTTTCAAGTGTTGTCATCTTTAGTTTTAACCATCTTAGAAGGACATTTCTCAAACCCAGGAGGTTCTTTACGCTTCCCATTATTATCAGGAAATGAAGCAATTTTGATATCTAAAGCATCTAGCCGCTTATTGCAAAGGGTAATCAATGTATTCATGCGATTGAGGTTTCCTCTAATATTTTTGAGAGGTTCATTGGACTTTTGCAACTCAACAAAATTTTCTGCATATCACCCAGCATGTCCAAGATTTGGATCCCCTCTTGAGTATAACTAAATACTTTCTGTGGGTGTGGAATTCCCAGTGTACCCTCTATTATTTCATAGGCAGTATTAGCATCACTCTCAACGAAATTCCCTTTAGCGGCAGAATCTAAAAGTTCTCTATGGGGCATAGTTAATCCTAGATAAAAATTGCAAAGCAATATTTTCATGTCCCCTTATATAGTGCAAATGCGATAAGAATCCATTATCCTATACCAAGCTTCTTTCAAATTTTCTCCTAGTTTCTGTTTAAAGTAAAGAACTTCAAAATCCGGAGACAAAGGAGGGATAGTGACACTAGTCATAACGACAAAGCAAACAAGCAAAAAGGCAAACGAAAAATGTTTTTGTGTTTTTGTGAAAATGTTTTAGAAGTGGGGGAGATGAAAACGAGAGGCAAATGGCAAATCAAAGTAAATGAAAGGAGATGAAAGTTTATGCGATGGTACTTGATAGGTGTTGGTGATGTCTCCCCGGCAACGGCGCCAGAAATTCTTCCTGCTACTTGTGAGCTGCGTTGGGATTTCCCCGAAGAGGAGAGGATGATGCAGTACAGTAAAGATAAGTATTTCCCTCAGTTAAAAACCAAGGTTATCAATCCAGTACGAGAACCACACAATACCTCGTGAACAACACCTACACACAAAATAACAAATACTTCCACCCAACGCAAACAGGGGGTTATCAATCCCTTCGCGGTTAATTGCAAGGATCAAATCTCAGAGTGATAGATAGATAAACAAAAACACAAAATAAAATAAAAGTAAATAAATTGCAGCAAAGTATTGGATTTTAATATATGATAAAAAATCCAAGATTGATACTATAATAGCATGGAACAATAAAAAATTATAGATACGTTGGAGACGTATCAACTCCTGTGCGGTATGCGCCGCGCTGGCTTCCAAGGCGTGGGAACACCATCGTCTACGCTAGTCCTTGTCACACTGTTGGGTTCTTCCTCGCCTACTTAGAGCACCACCGCCGCGCTCCTATCCACCGCCGCCGGCTCCTCAGGTCGGCGTCGCCGCTCTTCTTCCCGGTCCACCGTGACTACCTCGACACCGGCCACCCCGACTCAACTTCAACCATGGCGTCTCTCGCACGGCTACCTCGACCACAGCTACACCACCCTACGCTCTTGGATACATCGACATGGGCACAAAGGGCTATCGCCTTGCTTGAGCAACCTCGTCGGTTTACACTCCGGCCATGACTTCTGCGATGCATTGACCGTTCGACTATGGGGGGATGTCCGTCGGCTTACCTTCGGATTCTTCTCCAGTCTCACCGTCTGTGTCACTACCGTTGTGACTACGGGGGGATGTTGAGTATCGTGATTATTAGGAAACATAGGATAGACTAGGATTAGTTCTGGCTTGTCTTGTACTCCAAGTTGATCATGTGTACTCCTATATACACCCCCACAAGGCTCAAGCAATACAACATCGATTCCACCAATCCTCCCTCTCTATTCCCTTCTAACGCTGATGGCTCGAGAATTTGTGATGTTTTAGTAGTGATTTTTGCTCGGTTTCACTGGAATTCTTATTACTCTTCAGATATTTCTAATGCTAATCCCTCGAAAGAGAAGAAAATCCACTTCCTCATTGTTTGGTAGGAAATATCAGTTATGGAAGGAAACCATGGAATATTGCTGCAAATCAAGCCAAATGGAGCAACTTTCCTGAAGAAACTGAAGTCATCTGACGAACCAGAGTAAAAGACGGCGTTCCATATAACCGCAAGAGCTCACATGAGCGGTCATATGGACTGCCATCAGCTCCACCATGTCTATACAAGCAACTTTCATAAAGGGCCCAAGGCAAGACGAGAACCCTACCGCCGCCACACCACTAGAACAGAAGAAAGGAGGATCTGAAGAACTCTGGAAGATCTTCCTAGTCTTTGGTTCTTTCATCTCCATCATCACAATCACCCTTTTCACTATTGTAAGAGGAATTCCAATTGGGAAAACAATTTTAACATTACTCAATCTCATTTGGAGATCAAGACTATTTGATTTATCCATTTCATCCTATTGTGGACCTTCACCGTATTATCGATAGGGTTTTCATTAGATTTATCTCTGTGGTGATTGATTCCCCTCTTATGATGTGTGAGTAATTCCCCCTAGGTGCGGGAGATGTAGGTAAGTGGTAAGATTAATTTGTGCCTAATCTATATGTCGTCATTTGCATTCGTAGTAGTATGATCTACTTAGTACGTTGTTATGCTGTGGTGAACTCTATATGTGTTGTCTAATTTAAGGGCCCAGGCAACATGATCTGAAGACCTACACAGGCAACACATATTGTTTAGGAAATCTACGACCTCTGACGTGACAGGTGGAGATATCAAGGAGGACCGAAGACAATATGAGATAACGGTGATCCATTGAACTAATGCTTGGTTCCGGTCTAAGGACCTTAATTGTGGAAACGACCACTCTGTGGCAACGAAGAAACAGGACCAGAGAATGAGATATAATCCCTAGAGGAGTTTCGTTATCTTAGGGAGAACCGCCTACAGAACCCTTATATCAAATGCTATGAGTACAGTACAAGGTAACTGGTATTACCGTCTCTTACCATGAGCACACTTTATAAACTCTTACCATGAGCTGAAATCTCTCTACACCTAATCTCTTCATTGCAGGAAACACAACTGTAGCTTTTATTCATGCTATTTACTTTTACTAGCTCTCTTAGTTGTTACTACAATTCTCTTTATATTTGTCAAACTGGTTTATTCGTGATTCAGGACAGTAACGATATTTGCAGAAGCTCCACAGTTACTTCACATAAGAACTGTGACACCTTGTGTGTGACAGAAGCGCTACCTATAAATACTCTCCTCCGCTCTTCGTTGGGAAGATTACTCATTGGGATGCTGCTACGAAAGTGCTACACCACCCTGTGTCGCTTCCAGGCACCAACGCATTTTCTGGTGTTTCGTAATTGTTTTTGCAGGTGTTGTTATTGTAGATGCTTCCTGTAACTCACAGGGGATCTATTCTTTCGGGAAAATTGTATTTACCAGATTATATTGCTCGTTTTCCTCAGGAGCAACAAGCTTCATTAATAGAAAAATACAAAATAGTGAAACGGCTGAGCTTAACACTTTGTTTGCAGAAATGTCAATTACTCCATAGCCCAAGAAGACTATCAGGGATCATTGTGCTCCAGTATTTATTTTTAGATCTCCTATAGTATATCCTACCAATTATGCTAAAGATTATTCGATTGACTGCGATCTTATTGCAGAAGTTAGAAAGCTCGTCTTTGCAGGAACTGAAGAAGAAGACCCTCAAGCACATCTTATGTTCTTTGACACTTTATGTGGAACTTTTAAATTGAAAGATGTATCACGAGAATTCGTACCATTACGGCTCTTCGGGTTTTCTTTAAAGGAAAAATGGTATAATCAATTATCCCGAGGGAGTATAACAATTTGGCTTATGTGTGCTGAAAAGTTTATGGCTAAGTTTCTCTCATGCTCAAAGATTACTAAATTGAGACCGAATCTCACCTTATTCGTCCAGGAAGATGGAGAAACGTTGAGTAAAGCTTGGGAGAGATATTCTAATTTTTTTAACTTATGTCCTAACCATGGTTATGCTAAGTACGTTATACTTCATATGTTTTATCATGGAATTAATGAGGAATCAAAATCCATTCTTGATTTGAGTGCTGGAGGGCAATTTATGTCACTGACCCTAGAAGAAGGGAAGGAACATATTGAGAAAATTGCAGCTGCACAGGAACAATGTGTAGGAGATATGCCCTAGAGGCAATAATAAATGTTATTGATTATCTCCCTGTTCATAATTAGGTTTATGTTCCATGCTATAACTGCTATGGTTCTCGAGTCTACAATAACCACGGCGCTCGGAGGAAGACTCATATGCACGTGTGGAATAATAAACAGTAAAATGTATTCCTAGTCTGGCCTCTGAGACTAGCTCAAGTGTTGCATGATGGTTATGTTTTCCTGATCATGGGCATGACTATGCCGGCAACTTTGAGGGCACAATGTTAGAAGAACTTTTGTGTTGAATCGACCCGATTGATGTTATGCTATAAGTTACATTCGTCACAAGTTAATGGTTAATAACACAGAGATGGTTAATGTTTGCATAATTCCTTAGACCATGAGAGTATCGAGTTTCTTCATACTTGCTTCATGAACTTTGGGGTTTGTTAA
Organism: Thinopyrum elongatum; assembly: GCA_011799875.1. NCBI lineage: Eukaryota > Viridiplantae > Streptophyta > Magnoliopsida > Poales > Poaceae > Thinopyrum > Thinopyrum elongatum. The sequence continues at coordinate 220,177,158 of CM022301.1, read as the reverse complement.
ACGTCATCCGTAAATGGGTTGCTATTACGGCGGCTTACGGGTTCATGGAAAAGTATGTCAAGTAACTTGATAGCTCAAGATTGGGATTTGCTCCTCCGACGATGAAGAGATATCTCTGGGCCCTCTCGGTGTTACGGTATCCATCAATGTCTGGCCAGACACTTTGTGATTTGATCACGGGGATGCCGGAACACGGTAACGAGAAAAGAGAACAATACCGGTAACGAGGTAACTAGCATAGTGGACAAGTTGTTGATCCACGGGAATGCCAACATGTCTCACCTCGGGTATTTGTAACATATCGTGAAGTAAAAGGAATAGCACACTGCAACTGGAGGTTCACTCGAATACTCATTCGTGTGGGTATAGGGGTCAATATGGGTGTCCACGGCTCCGATGTTGATCATTGATCGGAAGGGGTTCCGGGTCATGTCTATACTTCACCAAACCTATAGGGTCACACGCTTAAGGGTCATCTATCTGCTGAATACTAGACAGGGAGTCTGAGAGAAAGTTTTCGGAAAAAGTTTTCCGGAGACAGCGGAAAAGTTCCGACGAGAAAGGTCACCGGATGAGTTCCGGTGATACTGAAAAGTTGTTTCAGAGGATACCATAAAGTCAAATTGGTTTCGGGACATGCCTGATAATTCTTGGAGGGTGCCAGAATCATTCTGGAAACTTTCTGGAATTTTCGGAGATGAAAACCGGAAATGTTCCGGAGCTGCCGAAACCGCTTCAGATGCTTTTCGCAGATGAAATCACTAAACTGGAATTGTTCCAGAACACGTTGAAAATTATTTTAGTGGATACTGGAAATGTTCTAAACCCACATAAATATTTTCAGTTCGAACGGACACTGAAAAATGTCGTTGTGAATAGTGAAAGTGCTTTTTTGGATTTTTTATGGAAAGCCACCTTTTGGGATTTTTCCAAAAGGCCTTCTAGAAGGACTTGGGAGCCAAGGAACCCCCATGTGGGGGGGGGGCAAGTGTGGCCGGCCAAGCATGGTGGAGCTCCTTGGAGCTCCACATGGCACCCCTTTTATCTTTATTCTTTTATGAAAAGGCATAAAGTGGGGGTACTTTGGGGTTTTTTGTATGACATCTTTACCCCTTGGCTATCCTATAAATAGAGGTGGAGGGGCAGCCCTCCACACTCATCCATTCTCACATACATGCCATTGCAATGATCTGGCTTCTCTCTCCCTCCCACGAAAAGAGTTTCGTAGAGCCGAAAGGCTGTCTGGGTTCCGGTGGGAACTAGTTCTGGACGGCGAAGCCCTGCCGGATAGATGACACCGTATGTGTGCAACTCTGTAGAGAGGTCATAGTTTCGATCTTAGTGCCCGAGGGACTGTTCGTGAGTGCCTCCCGAAGGGCTGTCCAAGTGATGGTCCGAGTTCTGTGAGTCCTCCCGAAGGGCTGTCCGAATGACCGTCCGAGTTTTGAAGGTCCTCCCGAAGGGCTGTCCGCGACACCGTCCGGGGGACTGTTCGACCGCCTCCCGGAGGGCTGTCCGAGGGGCAGATGAGGGAGTACATCCTCACGGTTGGGAGGTTGTAAATCCTAGCTGCGGGGATCTACACCGCCGATCGTCATCGACTCTACTTCCGCTGCGCTACGAGTCGGTAACGAAAATGATCAAACCTTGTATGCAATCTCCATAGTGGTCCTGGGCTGGTGCGTAGGTCAGAAATTTTTTGTTTTCTGCTGCGTTACCCTACAGTGGCATCAAGAGCCGTGCTATGCGTAGATGCAGGTTGCGATCTAGAATACATGGAGATGTATGGGTGTTGCATAATATAATTAGGTAGTAGATGAGTTCTATTACTGAAAATTATTTGTGCAGGTAGTAGATGAAATCTGTTACCCGATGTTCTTGTTGCTTCCCTAGAATTTGCATATTTCTGATCTTGATAACAGTATGGTGGAGTTTCAATGTTCTGGCAATCCGCAATCCTGATTGATCAACAAAGTGCTAACAGTTCATTGAATTCCACCGTAGTTAAAAAGAAAGATGAAATTTCGCAGACGAAAGGTCAATGCAGATATGATCTACACGGGGGTCATGCGTATGACGAAGTTTAGTATGGGGCTCTAGATTTTATTATCTCGGTTTTCATACACCCTGGAAAGTTAATCTAGCGACTTGAATTATCATACTTGATGATGGACGTTGGTAGCTTCGGTTTGTTTCGAAACCTTAGAAGCCACGAAAAACAAGTTTTTGCATGAACCAATTAGAGGCGTCTAACTTGGTTTTGCAGGAGGGTTTGCATGTGCATGTGATGTGGTATAGCAGTGCTCATAATAATTTGATTATGTATGAGATGACTATATAATGTAAATTTATTAACATGACCTGCGTGTCATGATTCGGCATGATGGCTGGAGCCATATGATTGCACTTTAATGACCTGCGTGTCAACCTTGTTGTAATGCATTATTTTATTAGCTATAGAGATAGCAATATTATCTGGTGCATCGACAAGGTGGTGGCAATCTTCGCGAAGGTGAACACCGACGTGAATGCCGGAGACGAAGAAATAATAGACTTCTCCGTCAGAAAGGGCTATACCATATCATGCTATTATGAATTGCGTGAGATGTTTATCCCTTATGATGCACCCTTCTTGATATCTTTTCGGGGCGCGCCATGTACACATGAGCACGAACGATTAGAGAGGTGTAAGGCGGGTGAAGGTCAGACCTCACTGCGTGATCACTTGGTTGTCTTGACGTTCAGGCAGGACAGTCCTGAGCTCGGAACACACACATCGAAAGATGGACAAGAGTCACATAGAGATGTGATTGGCAAGTTGGCCTACCGATTGAAATTCACGTCATCAGTGATGAACCCGTCAATAGCGTTGAATTGATATGCGGATCTTGAATCACTCACAATCAATTATGAGAGATATTGATTTGAGTGGGAGCGCACTGTTGAATTAACTTGTTTAATTCTCAGTGCAATTAATTATGAACACTGTCTAAGTGTGGTTTGCTTAATAGTTGTAGAATTATGGCTCGCATTTCCACCTTCCCTATTTAAAATTGAATAGCTGTTAAATATCTGGTTAAAACTTTACGGTTGATAACATAATATGAGGATTGTCCTCAAGAGTGCCGAGAAGGACTTTGTCCTATCGCATACTTTCGGTATTCTCTCGCTTATGCTATGGATCATGTGACTCTCGTCCTTCGATCCAAAAGCTAGAATTCTGTTTTCAGTCAAGTGCAATATGTTTGCTTCCATGAGACCCGAACTTCGAAAGTTTGGATAGTTATGTGATATTCATGGAATCTGAAAATCATTTTTCAGAGACAGACAAAGGCTAAAAGATATGAGATATCCAAAGCAATGTTTGTTTGCAAACTATTAGTAAAGAAGCTTACTATGCATTAGACTGATAAGAGAGGGATCTAGAAGAATGCCTGTCATATGATGAAAGGTGAATAAAACAACAACTTAAAGAGAAAGGAAGTGTCCGAAGGGTGTTAGTGTGATAACACACCTAGGAAGTCCGGGGCTAACGCCACTCTTAAGTTGAGTGCTTCTTCTAAGAGTAGGAGAAATACTGAAAGTTAAACTATTAGAAGTATAAAGGCAAAAGAAAGAAGACTGGAATATCCAGCTCATGTATGAATGTCATACAAGTTTTTGATGTATAGAAGGCTGGTCAAAGATATAGTTCTTGGGAATTATGATTAAATTGTTAATCACTGATTCTTGGGTATTGTGAGTTAATCAAAAAGATACCCGCTCGATTGCATTCTGTTGCAACTCGATGTAAGAACTACTATGGCCTGAAAGACTAGCCAGGAATGAGGTTTAGGTATACACAAGGAACATAGTAAATGTTACTATACCTTCCATCGGTGTATTACCGTCTGTATTTATTTTCATAATTCATTTAGAGTTTTACAAACTCTAGCCCATTGCATAAGGTATCTTGCAAGAAGGTTGTTCATAAGAGAACTTTTGATGTTCGGTGTTATGAATAACATAAGGGCCATACTTTCATTATGAATGAGATGTATGTTATGAATGTTGATAATAATATATTACCTCTGGGTTTACTTTCATAATTCATTTTAGAGTTTCATACACTCTAGCCCATTGCGCAATGTTTGATGCAAGAGGGTTGTTCATAAAAACAACAATTGTTGTTCAGTATTATGAATAACATGAAGGGCCATACTTCCATCAAAGATGGGATGTATGTTATGAGTATTGATAGTAATATGATACATCCATTACACTGACGCTAAAAGTCGCAAGACTAAAAGAATACCACACATGTGTGGCACTGCATTTGGTCACATTGGAGAAACCCGCATGGAAAATTCCATTATGATGGACTTTGAAGTCGTTTGATTTTGAATCATCTGACACTTGCAACTTTCCTCCGAAAAGTGAAGTGACTGAAATACCGTTCACAGGCCATAAGGAACGAGCAAAGAACTTATTGGTGATCATACATTTTGATGTATGTAGTCCGATAAATAATGTTGCAAACAGTGGATTTATCTATCTTCAAAAATGACTCAAGTAGATATATGGATATTTACTTGATGAGACGTAAGTCTGGATCTTTTGAAATCATTCAAAAGGTTTTCAAAATGAAGAAGAAATTATTGTAATAAGAAAATTATGTTTCTACAATTCGATTGCAGAAAGGAATATTTGAGTTACAGGTTTAGCGAATGTCTGATGAGTTGTGAAAGGGGTTTCATAGCTTGCACCTCCCGGAACACCACTGCAAGTGGAAAGTCCGTGAAGATGTAATCGAACCATTTATGACATGGTAAGATCAAAGATGACATAAATAAATTTGCCATTATCCCTTTTAAAGTGATGCTTTAGAGACTGCGGCTTTTTACACTGAAAATAGCTCCATCGGGTCTGTTGAAATGACGACATGGAATGGTATGCCCAACCATGTTATATCTTTTCTTAACATTTGGAGTATGGGGCTTGTGTAAAAGGTTACAAACCTATTCCAAATCAGACAAGTGCTACTTTGTAGGTTATCCCAAGTAATTGGGTTTTCCTCCCTCACTATACCGAGGCAAATAGGTTTGCCACAAAGAACGGTATTCTTTTTGAAGAAAATGGTTCTTTCAAAAAGGTGAGTGGGAGAACAATGCAACTCGACAAGATAACAGTATCTTCGTCATCAGATCAAAGGAAAGAGACCTTGGAAGTAATTCCAGAGTTTCCTACTACGACTGATACGGAAGTCTCTACAATAAAATGTATGGACTTCGGTCGAACTTGCAGCTGAACCACGTAGGCAAGGCTCATGCAAACCTCTCAGGTGCGCAAACAAGATATTGTTGTTAGACAACAGTATACCTACGATACACAAGGAAGCGTTGATGGGCCCTGACTCCGGAATTGGCTAAATGCCAATACAACCCGAGTTAGCTTCCATATAAGTGATTCAAGATTAAAACCTTGATACACCTTTTGGAAGACTTAGAGTCTAACGAATATTTATGGAACTTAAAACTGATATGGATAAAAAATGTTTTATCCATAAAGCTCGACTTGTTGCAATAACAAGTTCAAGGAGTTGACTACGATGAGGTTGTTTCATCGTAGCGATGCTTAAAGTCGGTTCGGGTTGAACTAGCAATTGATACATATTTCAATCATGAGATATGAAACATGGATGACAATAGGATTTCCATCTGATGGAAATGAAACCAAGGACTTGCATGTGTTACAGTCCAAGGTATTTTGTCAGTCCAGAGGATGCTAGTAAGTATGCAAACTTCAGAGTTTCAGCAATGGACAGAAGAGAGCAAAATGGAGTTGGAATCTTCGTGTTTTGATGAAATAGTCAAAGGGGTTTGACTTCATCAATGGGTAACGAAGATGCTTATGATTCAAGAAAGTAAGTGGGAGCATAATAAAATTTCTAGAAAACGTTGTGTGCTTGACACATTGTTAATTGGAAATAAATTTCTTGACACGAATTAGGACTTCATTTGAAAATAGTTTTTCGATGAAGTGCTTGGGCTAAATAGCCTTTATATTAGGCATGATGATCTATGGAGATAGATTTACCTAATGGGGCTGAGCAAAGATACATATTGACAAAATGCTAAAACCTTTTAGCATTAAAAACGTCAAGGAGTGATTCTTGCCGAAGTCACATGGAAAGAGTTTTTGCAAGACTCGGTGTCCCAAAACACTGATGAGCAAAATACATGATGGAGATTCCACACACTCTTGTGTTTGGATTAATCATGTATTCCATGGTATGTAAAAACAACCAGATATGTCCAATACTCCCAAAGTTGTTGCGAGTATAGATACCAAAGTGATCAAAAGTTCTGATCATGGGACAACAGTGAAAAAGGGTCATTGAGTACTATAGTAGCACCGATGACATGTTTTCTCGCAAGCGGAGATCATGAAGAGTTCATTGTAAAAGGTTACATCAATACAGTCTTCATCCATGCTCCAAGCGATTTTTGATTTAAATTGAGGGTTTTGTGTAACACACAATATGGTGGCACGGTAGTTGGAAATTGTTCCAAACAAGTTACTGTGGCGAATTCTATAACAGAGGCGAAGTATGTTGCCACTTTTAAAAGCGACAAACAAGATGCTGAATCATATAGTTCTTTCATGAACTTAGTATGGTTCGAAGAAGGCTTTGGTCAATGGGACACTACTGCAGGTAGTTGCTCCATAACTCAGTCTGAGGAATCCAGGTTCGACCTGTGATTCACATACATACGAAGCCAAGTCCACACAAAATATGAATTTTGTGAAAGCGTGAAAACGCGAGGATACGCAAAGGTACACACAGAGCTGAAGTCGTCAGATCCGTTGGACATCAGGCTATACCACATGCGAAGCATATTTACACCGGTGTGCCACAGGTGTAAAGTGCATTAGCATTAACTAGATTATTGACTCTAGTGCAAGTGGGAGTCTGTAGGAGATATGCCCTAGAGGCAATAATAAATGTTATTGATTATCTCCCTGTTCATAATTAGGTTTATGTTCCATGCTATAACTGCTATGGTTCTCGAGTCTACAATAACCACGAGGCTCGGAGGAAGACTCATATGCACGTGTGGAATAATAAACGGTAAAATGTATTCCTAGTCTGGCCTCTGAGACTAGCTCAAGTGTTGCATGATGGTTCTGTTTTCCTGATCATGGGCATGACTATGCCGGCAACTTTGAGGGCACAATGTTAGAAGAACTTTTGTGTTGAATCGATCCGATTGATGTTATGCTACGAGTTACATTCGTCACAAGTTAATGGTTAATAACACAGAGATGGTTAATGTTTGCATAATTCCTTAGACCATGAGAGTATCGAGTTTCTTCATACTTGCTTCATGAACTTTGGGGTTTGTTAAACGTCATCCGTAAATGGGTGGCTATTACGGCGGCTTACGGGTTCATGGAAAAGTATGTCAAGTAACTTGATAGCTCAAGATTGGGATTTGCTCCTCCGACGATGGAGAGATATCTCTGGGCCCTCTCGGTGTTACGGTATCCATCATCGTCTGGCCAGACACTTTGTGATTTGATCACGGGGATGCCGGAACACGGTAACGAGAAAAGAGAACAATACCAGTAACGAGGTAACTAGCATAGTGGACAAGTTGTTGATCCACGGGAATGCCAACATGTCTCACCTCGGGTATTTGTAACATATCGTGAAGTAAAAGGAATAGCACACTGCAACTGGAGGTTCACTCGAATACTCATTCGTGTGGGTATAGGGGTCAATATGGGTGTCCACGGCTCCGATGTTGATCATTGATCGGAAGGGGTTCCGGGTCATGTCTATACTTCACCGAACCTATAGGGTCACAGGCTTAAGGGTCATCTATCTGCTGAATACTAGACAGGGAGTCTGAGAGAAAGTTTTCGGAAAAAGTTTTCCGGAGACAGCGGAAAAGTTCCGACGAGAAAGGTCACCGGATGAGTTCCGGTGATACTGAAAAGTTGTTTCAGAGGATACCATAAAGTCAAATTGGTTTCGGGACATGCCTGATAATTCTTGGAGGGTGCCAGAATCATTCTGGAAACTTTCTAGAATTTTCGGAGATGAAAACCGGAAATGTTCCGGAGCTGCCGAAACCGCTTCAGATGCTTTTCGCAGATGAAATCACTAAACTGGAATTGTTCCAGAACGCGTTGAAAATTATTTTAGTGGGTACTGGAAATGTTCTAAGCCCACATAAATATTTTCAGTTCGAACGGACGCTGAAAAATGTCGTTGTGAATAGTGAAAGTGCTTTTTGGGATTTTTTATGGAAAGCCACCTTTTGGGATTTTTCCAAAAGGCCTTCTAGAAGGACTTGGGAGCCAAGGAACCCCCATGGGGGGGGGCAAGTGTGGCCGGCCAAGCATGGTGGAGCTCCTTGGAGCTCCACATGGCACCCCTTTTATCTTTATTCTTTTATGAAAAGGCATAAAGTGGGGGTACTTTGGGGTTTTTTGTATGACATCTTCACCCCTTGGCTATCCTATAAATAGAGGTGGAGGGGCAGCCCTCCACACTCATCCATTCTCACATACATGCCATTGCAATGATCTGGCTTCTCTCTCCCTCCCACGAAAAGAGTTTCGTAGAGCCGAAAGGCTGTCTGGGTTCCGGTGGGAACTAGTTCTGGACGGCGAAGCCCTGCCGGATAGATGACACCGTATGTGTGCAACTCTGTAGAGAGGTCGTAGTTTTGATCTTAGTGCCCGAGGGGCTGTTCGTGAGTGCCTCCCGAAGGGTTGTCCAAGTGACGGTCCGAGTTATGTGAGTCCTCCCGAAGGGCTGTCCGAATGACCGTCCGAGTTTTGAAGGTCCTCCCGAAGGGCTGTCCGCGACACCGTCCGGGGGACTGTTCGACCGCCTCCCGGAGGGCTGTCCGAGGGGCAGATGAGGGAGTACATCCTCGTGGTTGGGAGGTTGTAAATCCTAGCTGCAGGGATCTGCACCGCCGATCGTCATCGACTCTACTTCCGCTACGCTACGAGTCGGTAACGAAAATGATCAAACCTTGTATGCAATCTCCATAGTGGTCCTGGGCTGGTGCGTAGGTCAGAAATTTTTTGTTTTCTGCTGCGTTACCCTACACAATGGAATATTGAAGAGCCAGCTGAGACAAAGGGGGAAATATACCATATTGAAAACATGGAAGAATTTCAAAGGTTACTCAAGAGAAAGGTAAACCTGTTGAACAAGTTATTAATGAAAAAGTGGATATATTCAGTATTTATCGCCAGGAGGATGAACTTCAGGAAATGTTGAACAAATTTAAGTTCCATCAAGACAACTTCAGCAGGGACTTTCGAAGGTGTATTTATCATAATGAAAAGGTAATAACCTACCTATCCCAAGAGGTAGAAGGGTTGAGTCAAGCGGTAAAAAACCTCGATAAACATTCTCGCATGATAGAAACTCAATGCTCACAAATCTCTGAAACACAATCTTTGATTCTTGCTCAATTAGATAAAGAGAATTTTGTTTCTACTAATGAAATTTTGGCTCGTTGTGGTAAAAGAACGCAGGATCCTAAAGGCCCAGAGTGGTATGAGAAGGAGCAAGAACAGAGAAGAAGAGAAAGTCAAAGCCAGACCCAGGAAAATAGGGAACTTCTCTTTGGTGAGGAAGAACCGGAAGAACAGGTCCACCAAGATGCTCAGGGAGATGAAGTGGAAGCCAAAAATAAGTTGACCCTGCTGCTGAAACAGTAGATGTTGACAATAACGAAGAAGAAGAAACTCCGAAAACAGGAAGAGTTGAAGAACCAAGGGCGGAAAGAAATGCCCGACCACCTGATCCCACCAAAGAAAGAGGTAATCAAGCAACAAGAAGTGAAGGGAAAGAAAAGGGTAGGACGAAGAAAACCCTTCCTTACCCTAAGGCTGTTAGGCCACCTTCAAATAGTGCACTTTATTCCTCCTTTTTACAAGCAATAGCTAATCTCAAAATGTCAATGCATGTGACTAATATGTTAAAGATTCCTACCTTTGCTAAATTCATGTGTGATGTTGTTAACAATAAAAAGAGTAAGAATCTGAAAGAACATGCAGCTACAATAACGGAGTACCCGTTCCAGAACAAGATACCGAAAAAATTAGGAGACCCAGGTATACCCACAATATCTTGCTCAATCAGTAACTTGATATAAATAATACTCTTTGTGATGTGGGGGCAGGTGTTAGTGTGATGCCGTTGACCCTTTATCATAATCTAAATCTAGCTGAATGTATGCCCACGAGTATAACCTTGCAGATGGGGGATAAATCCACAAAGAAGCCAGTGGGATTAGCTGAGAATGTTCCGCTAAGATTAGACGAACATGTTATACCTACTGACTTTGTTATTCTTGACATGCCCGAGGATGAAACATTATCAATTATTCTTGGTAGGCCATTTTTGAATACGGCAGATGCCGCATTGGATTGCTCCGAAGGAAAAGTAACCTTCAGAATTTGCGAAGAAGAAATAGTGAAGTACTTTCCGAAGAAACCTGGAGCAAAAGAGAAGTACGTTCCCCACCTAAGCGAATATGCGCGGTAAGTAAAGAGAATCTCAGGCCACTAGAGACTTGACGTAATGCTAAGGTACAAGGTTGAGCTCGGCAACCTAAAATCAGTGCTTGACGGGAGGCAACCCATTGTTTTGTCAAATTTTTATCCTTGTTGTTTAGCTCTAATAAGTAATATGATGAAAATCTCTTGGAATAATTGTTTTTGCTCTTGTGTCGTACAAGAAATAGGAAGGGGAAGAGAAGAAAGAAATGAGAAAGAAAAGAATTGAGGAGAAGAATAACCAGAAGGAAGGACACCATATTAAACGAGTGCGTGCGCTCGCATAGGCGGTCGCACGAGGGAACCACAGAAACGTGGAAGAAGTTCAGCATAAACGACGGTGTTTCATATGACCGCCGGCGCTCGTATGAGCGGTCGTATGAAAGACTCGCCGAAATCGCACAAAAGACCAGCAGAGAAGACGGCGTACCCAACGGGGGCAAGCGCCCGTATGAGCCCTCGATTGAATTCGTCTGGATGAGCAGGAGAAAAGACAGTCTATCAAACGGGCTCCTGCGCTCATTTGAGATCCCGTTTGACACTCTACGTCGCATGTCTTCAAAGTTCAGAACAAAAGACGGCGACCCATACGGACGCTCGCATCTGTATGAGTGTCCGTCCCAGGTACGCAAACCCTAGATCGGCAAAAAATGATGCAAGACGACGTTCCATGCGGGCGCTACCGCCTGTATGAGCGCCCATTTCATCCGAAATTTCATATATGGTCGCTTCTGGCGCAGGGGGGATCTTCTCCTTCCTCCCCCTAGCGCCCAAGCCTCACCTCTCCCTCTCTCTCTCTCTCTCTCTCAAACCCTAACAAAAACCCTCCAAATCCTCCATTTCTTCACGGATTTCGTTCGTTTGATACGTGCATCTTCATCCTTGGTAAGTTTCTCCTCCGATCCATGGTTCATTTGCAAGTTTTGATGGTGATTTCATTCATATTCAAAGTCTAGATGAGATGAAAATATTTTGAAACAACCTGTATAATTTTCAGTTTGTAGAGCTCTGTGGTGTCATGTTTTTCTATTGTTGATCAGATCCATGTTGTCCTAAATTGTAAAGTATAACTACAGGTCTAAACCTGAACATTTTCAGAATGTGGGCATTTTTTAGAACCTGGACATTTTCAGTTAGTGGCTCAAAACTGCTCCACTAGAGGAGTAGACATTTAACTTAATCAGTTTACCATCTAAACAAATACTCCTATTAATTCCAGCAGTGGAGTAGACATTTAACATAAGGTAGTCCCATTTTAATTTAAATGTAGTCTATTTTTGTTGCAATAGCCCATCAGAGTATCTTTTCATTCATGAGCGGATCTTTTTTTGTGCTCACACACCCTGATCAGTTCTCCATTGCTTTGTAATTAACAATCACCCGCAGTTGATTTCATAACCGGTGGGCTTTCGGCAAATAAATGATCAGAAGGAATCAATAAGAATATGACCCATTGAGTTCAACATCCTCCAATAATATAATGATGCCTTGACTGGAATTACTACTACAATATATAACATCTTCTTTTTGTAGATTATTATTTATATGTGTCTATATGGTTTTCCATGAAAATCCAAAAGGGACTCAAAGTGTTGGAGCTTCGATCTGCGGGGTGCATTGGTGAGCCATCCCTTCTCCCTCACTGGCTTCTCTGTTATTTGTGTGCATATCATGCCTTGATTTGTGCTCAGTTGGTGTGAAATGTGCAAGCAAACTGTGTGTGCAATCTACTGCCAGTTATCATGTGTCACAAACTACTATAAATGAATATTAATGCCCCTTTATTATATATGTCTACTGCCTTTTACATTCTCTAGGACTAAGCCACTACTTATTCCAGTATATTGAATTGCTATTGTCTGCACTTCTATTGTGTTTTGTTATACCTTTTAAACATGCACCGTATGCCATATATTGGTATGACCGGCTATCTTTTGATAACCCTTGATACAACCATTGTGATATGTGCGAAGAGATGTGACGTATCTTGATGTTTTTACTGAACCATTATTATTCTGGGTGCATAGCGACTATATGGTACCGTCATTTCTTTTATATCACTGTTTGCATCACCAGGTTAAAACAAGTTGGTTGCTGCAAGCCTTGCAAGCAATTTGGATGACAAGGTAATGGAGCTATCTATCCATCCATCTATCTATCTAATATAGTTTACTACTATACCATATAAAATCAGTGTAAATAAGTTAATCCGCTACCACTATGGCTTGGTGTGGTCATGCTATGATGTTAGCTGACATGAATGTTTAGTGATATGTTGATTCAGGAAATTGGCATTAGGTTCAGCTGTAGTTAGGCTCTATGCTCTTAGCAGATAGATGTTCTGTGAAATTTTTTCCAACTATTATTGCCACAAAATTGAAATTTGGTATTGCCATTATGAAGATTACCTTGAGTGTGAAAGATACTGAGCATGGACCTATGTTCTTATTTATAACTCTAACTGCATGTACCATATGGATAAAAAAATAGCTATCATTTCTAATGAAATGATAAGATTTCTTGATCTTCAATAATGATGTGTACATAAAACTCCATATTGTCTTGCTTCTATCACATCACATGTAAATGTTTCTTCTTATTTTTATTTTGTGATATCCTGTTTGAGTAAGTACGTTAAACCTGGATTACTACTCACTTGAGCATTACCTGCATAAACACAATGTTGGGACCGGCACCCTCGCGCCAAGGCCCATTACCGATCTCTATATTTGTTTTCACCTGATATAACTAAGATAATTTATTGGAGGTAGTGGTGGGTGGATCTCTATATTTGTTTTAACCAGTGACAACTGAGAATAGAAAACGGATCTCTATATTTGTTTTAACCTGCGACAACTGAGAATAGAAAACGGAGCACTACCATTTGTTTTAGAAGATAGTCATGATAACCATTCATTTTAGAACTATGTAGCTACAAACATATATTTAGTTCAGTGCAATATATCTTAGATTAGATAATTGAATCCGTGGGCTCCAAATATTTGATTTTGCTCTTTGGTTCTTTCAGTATGTTTGTTTCCAAGAATATTTGATTTTACTCTATCTGCTTTGTGTTTTTTCGTGTTGCCATGCAGATCATAAGTTGCAGGTATGAATTTCCAAGCGGGCTACTTAATCTATTTACTGAAGCAAGACGTGTTTATATATCGAAATGTCTGTTGGAGACTATGGTGCATAGAAGATCACATATGTTTGAAAAGAGAAAAAATAGCATATGTCGGTCTGGACAGTAGATATGTTTTGGTTACATGTTTATCCTTTAGACTATTCCAAAGCCCTGTTCTATGTCTATTTTTTTCATGAAACTTCCATTTTGTTGATTCAAATTATTTAAGAAACTGCCAAAAATTTATATCTTCTGTAATTACATGTCAGTGCTAAGGCATCTTTGTATATATTAGAAGTAATTCTCAGAGGGTTGCCAACGATTTTTTCTTTCCAGCGAAATTATTATTATGGTGTTGTTTTAAATCTTAAAACTTTTGGTGCATTATGCTACATATTATATAAAATGCATCGATGAAATATAATGAATCTTCATCCTTTGGACCTCCATGATCTGATTTATTGGGCTGGATATGATTGAACCAACTCGGTATGCTCTAATGGCTTTGGTATCGTGTTGGATATGACCTACTAACTAAGCATTACATGTTTGGACCAAAATGTTTGGACCCCCTCGCGCCTTGGCGCGATCCCGATCTAGTATTGAGGAAGGGAGGGAGTATTTGATAGAATGGAACAATGCTTGCAGAATACGATCAAACTTATCTTGGCTGAAGTCTGGCCCCGATAACCCCGCCACTCCAATAGACGGTCCTCTGTCATCGTGCTTCCATTTGTGTGATAAAAAACTACTCTACAATCAGCCACCCTTAAGGTCCATACTACTTGATGTAAACCACAAGACAAATATAACGACCACTGTCATACACACTCCAGCTCCATATATTGGTCAAGACATTGTCAAATGCAGCCTGACGACGATCCACCACCACCCGCCAACCGGTGGACAGGATCACCCACCCTGTTTCCCTGAAAACGACTGACGTGGAACTCCAGGCTCCTCCGGTCCAATAGGCTTCCCATTCTCCCACGAAATGCCGTGTCATGAAAACGCCTTGCACTCATTTGGTCGTCCCAATCACGTCGGGTACACGTAATTGTGCGTATGTGGGCACTAGGGAAAGGCAGAATATGCATATAAACAATTCCTACTCTAATCTCTGCAGGGAATCGGGATGCAGCAGCCGGCGAGCAATTGTGGATGTCACTGGTATCGGGACGTCGCATTCGATGGGTACTTTGAAGAGGAAAATTAAGCAACTGGATAGAATAGAATCAATCAAGTCACTGTTCATATCTGTGACGACACAAAACTGAACAGTTTTTTTAGAAGTAAACATGTATATTTCGTTAGACAAACGGATTACAAAGAGTGCAAACCGTGACCACAAGGAACATCATAGATATGTTTTGCAATATTGCATCAAAGACTTTGCAAGAACTAATACCAGTAGAATAACACTTCAGGAAAATCTTGTACTACGTCATACATGCAGCCCACTCCAAGATACCAAACACAACAGCAATATTCGACACCAATGCCATCTTTTTTTTTTTGCGAGAAGATACCAACGCCACCTGGGAGAGTGCCGTGCGCCGAGGACCTGACAAAAATCTCACCGAATCCGGAGAACGGCAAAAAGACCGAGCCACCTGCTCCCGAGCGCATTAGAGCGCCACCGAGATGGGGAAAGCACGGAAGCATATTATTCCGATGCGGCGGTGTCCCCGGCATTACGGAAGCAAAATACGCATATCCTATCTGCCTGTCGAAGAGAAACTGCGGAGTCCATGCCCACTCCCACCGCTAGAGCGGAAGACAGAAAGGACGGGGACCCACAGCGTCGCCGGTGTTGAGAGAAGGCAACTAGATCATCTCTCGATTGCTTCGTTGGAGCAGTTTCCGGGAGCGAAGTGATAACTGGTAATAACTGCTAATGTGGAGGAAACGAACTAAGAAAAACGACCCACTAAAATGTGGAAGCGACTGCATGACACATTTTTAGGCACAGTAGCCTTATCGTCCGCTGGCCAAATTATTATGGTGTTCGGTTCATATAGCCTTTAATATCATCCCTTCAAATAGTATACACATGTCATTTGGGACGTGGCTAAATGGAGTAGAGACAAACATAGCGAGACATATTCGGATAGGAGTATGTGCATTACTATGGGTTATATGAAACTGTAGGAATGACATGGTTTTTAACACACAAACTCGTATAATTTTTTTGTAGGTTATCTACAGGGCACTGCTTGGATTCGTATGTGGTCGTTACTCACTCATGTGGAAGCCAGGGAGCCTTTGGTTACTGGGTCTGCTCGATGGGAGATGGTAGTTTGGGATATCTACAACCGGTTTGGATGGCGGTTCAGTAATAGAATAGGTGTTTAGTCATCTCGTTCTATTTTCGCCGGTTGTGGCACTTTATACTTTTTTATTTTACTTTAGCTCGGAGCGAGCTTGTTATAGAACACAGACTTTTCGGTCACTTTGCTTAATAATAAATGGACTGCATGCATCACTCTGATGCAGAGGCCGGGGGTAATCCTCCTTTTAAACAAAAAGTAGCCTCATCGTCATCACTCCTCTTGAGCGAGCAAATCTGACTTTGCCACTGACGATAACCGGTGAAGCCCTCACCGAGACAGAAATGAAGCCATGCCAAGCTATGCAAAACAGTTGGCCGCACACACCGACGACGGGGCAACTCCGGCTCCGAAGGCAAGTTCTGAAGGAGAAATATGACAAGTTGGCACCAGAAAGGATCACCGAGCCGAACTGCTCGTTGTCTGTCATCGCCGACAACCTCCTTGCCTAATGAAGTGAGGGGTGAAAGGTGTTAGAATTAATGGGTTAGGCCCATAGCAATTTCTGAAATCTCAAAGCCCATGTGTAAAATGGCAAGTGGTGGTGCTAAAATTTAGTCCCACCCCGGAAGTTGAAGAAGAGTTGGACCTTTTTATATAGTGGGTTCTCTCCACCACTCTAAGTGGTGTGTGAGAAGAGAAAGGAAATACCACACGCGCGGGCTCGCTCGCCTCGCCTCGCCTCGCGCAGGCCGTGGCGTGGCGAGGCGGCGCGTACGTGCGACATGCGCGTGAATGGTCCGTCGAAATCCGGTCCGTCTCCTTGCAGGGGCGCAGCTTCCTTTTGCCGTTTTATTTTTATGTCTTGGCAGACAAGTTTTTGATTTCTTGTCCGGTAAGTATACGAATTAGAAACCGAGTTGGTTTGAGATTGTGATCGCGGCACAATACCGCCTCTGGTCCTAATATATATACAGCTACCGGCTGCGACCAAAGACACACCAAAAAACACCTAGGATTTTGTCTCATCTCGCAACTTGCGCCGCCGTCGTAGTCTACTTCATCCTAAACGCCGGCGTGCATCGGCGCGTGGGAGAGCAGGTCTCCGGAACCGTTCGTCCTTGCGATGCTGCACCGGGAGAGGACGAATTAGGTTTTTGGGAAGCGCTCTGCGCGACTGCTCAAATTCGTCATCACGGGTCGTCTTACGTCCAAGTCGGGCGGTGCTACTCATCATCGTCTTCATCGCCGTCAGCAGCAGATCGTCGCCAACATCGTCATCAACACCATCGCACCCACAATAACTAACGAACAGTACGTCCAACATCATCTGTTCATGTCTGTCTCTACAGCTATTGTTTCGTGTTCGCTGCTGTTATGCATGTCTTGCTGTTCTTCTAGTTTGCTAGATTGTTGCATGCTAGTATCTGTTCTAGTCATGAATTATTTACTGGAATTAATCATGAATTTGCCTAATTTTCCAACAATCCAAAAACCTAATTGTAGGCAATTTTCTGAGTTAACTATGGCTGGATTCGCTGATGCAGTGAGGCCGGATAAATTTACCGGTGTGCACTTTAAGAGGTGGCAGGTGAAGACCACGCTCTGGCTTACTGCTCTGAAAGTTTTCCATGTTAGTGTTGGTGCTCCAGAGGGAATGTCTGACGAAGATCAGAGAAAATTCCAGGAAGCCAATACTATGTTTGTGGGATGCATTCTGAGTGTTCTTGCTGACCGTCTGTGTGATGTGTACATGCACATAGATGACGGAAAGACTCTGTGGGATGCACTGAATGCAAAATTTGGTGCAACAGATGCATGCAGTGAACTGTACATCATGGAGAGTTTTCATGACTACAAGATGGTGAATAACCATTCTGTGGTTGAACAAGCTCATGAGATACAGTGCATTGTGAAAGAACTTGAACTCCTTAAGTGTGTTCTACCCGACAAATTCGTGGCTGGGTGCATGATTGCAAAGTTGCCTCCTTCATGGAGGAATTTTGCCACAACTCTGAAACATAAGAGACAGGAGATATCAGTTGAAAATCTGATTGCATCTCTTGATGTTGAAGAAAAAGTTCGGGCTAAAGACACTACTGAGAAAGGAGGTGAGGTTCAGCCTATCGCCAATATGGTGCAGAGGTACCCACAGAACAAGAACAAAGGGAAAAACAAACCTGTTTTCAACAAGCCTACCAAGACTACTACCTTCAAGAAGAAGAAGTTCAACAAGGCTGAGCTAGAGTGCTACGCCTGTGGGAAGCCCGAACACTTTTCCAAGGAATGCCCTGAACGTGCAGACCGCAGAGGGAAAACGAGCTCCAAGACTGTCAACATGGTGACCTCTAGCAATACTGATGGGTATGGTAATTTACCTATTGTGCTTTCAGTATTTCAATCATCTTCATGGTGGATTGATTCGGGTGCTAACATTTATGTGTGTGCTGACGTCTCCCTGTTTACTTCTTATCAGGTCGCAAGGGATTCTTCCGTCCTAATGGGGAATGGGTCACATGCTTCTGTTCGTGGCGTTAGCACGGTGGATCTGAAGTTTACTTCGGGAAAGATCATACAATTAAGGAACGTGCAGCATGTCCCTACTATGAACAAGAATCTAGTTAGCGGCTCCCTTCTATGTCGAGATGGGTTTAAGGTAGTTTTAGAGTCGAATAAAGTAATCGTGTCAAGATTTGGACAATTTATAGGCAAAGGCTATGAGTGCGGAGGCTTGTTCCGCTTTTTCCTTTTAGATTTTTGCAATAAGTCAGTAAACCAAACTTGTGCTAGTGTTAATGATGATGCAAGTATTTGGCACTCTCGTTTATGTCATATTAATTTTGGTTTAATGTCTCGGCTATCCAGTATGAGTTTAATTCCGAATTTCACTGTTGCCAAAGGTTCTAAGTGCCATAGTTGTGTGCAATCGAAGCAACCTCGAAAGCCTCATAAGGCTGTCGAGGAGAGAAACTTGGCACCTCTAGAACTCATACATTCTGATCTTTGTGAGATGAATGGTGTGTTGACAAAAGGTGGAAAGAGATATTTCATGACTTTGATTGATGATGCGACTAGATTTTGCTATGTTTATTTGTTGCAAACTAAAGATGAAGCATTAGACTACTTTAAAATCTATAAAGCTGAAGTTGAAAATCAACTAGAGAGAAAGATCAAGCGTCTTAGGTCCGATCGTGGTGGAGAGTATTTTCCCAAAGTATTTGGTGAATTTTGTGAGGAGCATGGTATTATTCATGAGAGGACGCCTCCCTATTCACCCCAATCAAATGGAGTTGCCGAGAGGAAAAACCGCACATTGACTGACTTGGTGAATGCCATGTTAGACACTGCTGGTTTATCGAAGGCATGGTGGGGGAGGCTCTATTGACTTCATGTCATGTCCTGAATAGAGTTCCTAACAATAATAAGGAGAAAACCCCTTATGAGGAGTGGGTTGGGAGAAAATCATCACTTTCTTATTTGCGCACTTGGGGATGTTTGGCAAAGGTCAATATTCCTATTCCTAAGAAACGCAAACTTGGACCAAAGACAGTGGATTGTGTCTTTCTAGGGTATGCTCAATGGAGCATTGCTTATAGATTCTTAGTGGTAAAATCTGAAGTACCTGATATGCATGTTGATACTATAATGGAATCTCGTGATGCAACATTTTTTGAGAACATATTTCCTATGAAAGATATGCATAGCATTGCTAGATTTTTCTTCTGAGATAATTCCTGAATCTAGTACAACTGATGAATATTTCGAACAATCAAATGAGGAAGTCCTTGAGAAGGATAACAATGAAGTTCCTATAAGGAACAAGAGACAAAGGATTGCAAAATCCTTTGGTGATGATTTCATTGTATACCTTGTGGACGACACACCCAAGACGATTGCAGAGGCATATGCATCTTCGGATGTAGATGATTGGAAAGAAGCTGTTCATAATGAGATGGACTCAATTCTTTCTAATGAAACTTGGGAACTAACTGATAGACCATATGGTTGTAAACCTGTGGGCTGTAAGTGGGTGTTCAAAAAGAAGCTAAAGCCTGATGGTACTATTGATAAGTACAAGGCGCGGCTAGTGGCCAAGGGCTACACTCAGAAAGAAGGCGAAGATTACTTTGACACCTATTCACCCGTTGCTAGAATGACCACCATTCGAGTGTTACTTTCCTTGGCTGCCTCTTATGGTCTTATCATTCATCAAATGGATGTAAAGACAACTTTCCTCAATGGAGAGTTGGAAGAGGAAATCTATATGGATCATCCTGACGGATTTGTGGTAAAGGGTGAAGAGAGAAAAATGTGCAAGTTGTTAAAATCTTTGTATGGCCTGAAACAGGCACCTAAGCAATGGCATGAGAAGTTTGAAAGAACTCTGACTTCTGCAGGATTTTTCATTAACGAGGCTGATAGGTGTGTTTACTATCGCCATGGTGGGGGCAATAGTGTCATATTATGTTTGTATGTGGATGACATACTGATCTTTGGTACAAACATTAATGCGATCAATGAGGTCAAGTCTTTTCTATCAAAAAGTTTTGACATGAAAGATCTGGGAGAAGCCGATGTAATTCTAAACATCAAACTTATTAAGGATGAGAGTGGGATTACTCTAACGCAATCTCACTATGTTGAGAAGGTCTTGAGCCGGTTCGGCTTTATGGATAGCAAGCCTTCTCCAACACCTTATGATCCCAGTGTGACACTCAGAAAGAACAAGAAAGAAACAAGAAATCAATTAAGATACTCTCAAATTATCGGTTCACTCATGTACTTAGCTAGCGCTACAAGACCAGATATCTCTTTTGATGTGAGCAAACTGAGTAGGTTCATGTCCAACCCGGGTGATGATCATTGGCATGCACTAGAAAGGGTCTTGCGGTATCTAAGAGGTACTATGAGTTTCGGAATTACTTATTCAGGGCATCCTGCTATGCTAGAAGGATATAGTGATTCAAACTGGATCTCCGATGTTGATGTACTCTACGCAACAAGTGGGTATGTATTTACTCATGGAGGTGGTGCAGTGTCATGGAGGTCTTGCAAGCAAACCATATTGACGAGGTCAACTATGGAAGCAGAATTAACTGCTTTAGACACAGCTACTATTGAGGCAGAATGGTTGCGTGAGCTCTTGATGGACTTGCCTGTGGTTGAAAAACCTGTACCGACTATTCTTATGAATTGTGACAACCAAACGGTTATCGCTAAAGTAAAAAAATTCTAAAGATAATGCGAAGTCATCAAGACACGTGAAGAGACGGTTGAAGTCTGTCAGGAAGTTGAGAAACTCCGGAGTAATAACTGTTACGTATATTCAAACAGACACAAACCTGGCAGATCCCTTTACAAAGGGACTATCACGAAATATGATAGATATTGCATCGAGGGAGATGGGTATGAGACCCATAGATGTTACACCATAGTAGTAACCCAACCTTTGTGATCGAAGATCCCGTGAATTAGAATCTGGGAAGAACAAGCTATTGGTTAACTGAGGAGAGTAATAACTAATGACCGTCTCTAAGTGAAGATGCAAAACTCTCAGAGCTGTAAGGCTCAGAGCTGTAAGGCAGGTTGGCAACATGCCTTAATGTGGTTCTATTGGCTATAATTAGCAAAGATGCTGTCCTACAGAGCAGTCTTGAAAGAACACACCTATATGAGTTCTGACTGTAAACGTCGCAGTCTATGAGATTTGGGTGATCTCTAGTAAGCTCACGAAGAGACCAGGGAGTATGACGTATAAGCTCCAAACCGCGGGGTAGCCTACTGGCGGTCAGGTACTGGTTAAGACTTTGAGTGAAACCTGTTCACACAAAACTAGCAATTCAAGGCATAGTCCATTGTCAAGTTGTGAATGGATGTAGCTTAAAGTTCTAGGCAGAAGTTCAACTTAACAGTCTCTGCTGAAACACTGGTATATTAAACAAGTGGTGAGAGAAGGCAAATCTCTAAATGGGTATTTGAGATCTGGTGGGGGATTGTTAGAATTAATGGGCTAGGCTCATAGCAATTTCTGAAATCTCAAAGCCCATGTGTAAAATGGCAAGTGGTGGTGCTAAAGTTTAGTCCCACCCCGGAAGTTGAATAAGAGTTAGACCTCTTTATATAGTGGGTTCTCTCCACCACTCTAAGTGGTGTGTGAGAAGAGAAAGGAAAGACCACACGCGCGCGCTCGCTCGCCTGGCCGTGGCGTGGCGTGGCGTGGCGAGGCGAGGCGAGGCGGCGCGTACATGCGCGTGAATGGTCCGCTGAAATCCGGTCCATCTCCTTGCAGGGGCGCAGCTTTCTTTTGCCGTTTTATTTTTATGTCTTGGCAGACAAGTTTTTGATTTCTTGTCCGGTAAGTATACGAATTAGAAACCGAGTCGGTTTGGGATTGTGATCGCGGCACAATACCGCCTCTGGTCCTAATATATATACAGCTACCGGCTGCGGCCAAAGACACATCGAAAAATACCTAGGGTTTTGCCTCATCTCGCAACTTCCGCCGCCATCGTAGTCTACTTCATCCCAAACGCCGACGTGCATCGGCGCGTGGGAGAGCAGGTCTCCGGAACCGTTCGTCCTTGCGATCCTGCACCGGGAGAGGACGAATTAGGTTTTTGGGAAGCGCTCTGCGCGACTGCTCAAATTCGTCATCACGGGTCGTCTTCCGTCCAAGTCGGGCGGTGCTACTCATCGTCGTCTTCATCGCCGTCAGCAGCAGATCGTCGTCAACATCGTCATCAACACCGTCACACCCACAATAGCTAACGAACAGTACGTCCAACATCATCTGTTCATGTCTGTCTCTACAGCTATTGTTTCGTGTTCGCTGCTGTTATGCATGTCTTGTTGTTCTTCTAGTTTGCTAGATTGTTGCATGCTAGTATCTGTTCTAGTCATGAATTATTTACTGGAATTAATCATGAACTTGCCTAATTTTCCAACAAAAGGCAGGCCCCGATGCCTACTACCTTACTGAAAGCCCGACCCATGTCAATGAGTAGGATTTAGGGTAGTTTTCTTCTCGAATGTAGCTCATTTTATCTTTGTACCATGGACTACGTATGATTATCAACGTTGCATGAAATTGTATAAAAAAGAGGGTTTGAAATTGAGGGTGTGGTTGTCCGGACGCGTTCGTAGAGATATAGGGGGTCTTATTTGTCCCGTCCAATTGGAGACACTCTTATCTACCTAATACAATCTCAAGAGATTTAACTGGTGCTACTAAATCAGCCTATTAATGGAACGAAAAGTTACGTATGACTGTCTCGGGAAATGGTGTGCTAGATGGTGTGGTGGCATGACAAATCACGGAATTTGCTGTTGCTGTCAACTAGCATTAACTAAGCAAAGCAAAACTTGAAGAATATTCTTGCGGTGACCTTGGAGCAAAGAATGATCGACAAGTTTGACACGGTGATGCACGCTACAGGCAGGGGGTGAAAGTGAGGGGTGAAGGTGGAGGAGGTCAGAAATCATGGATGAATCTACCGCTATACTTAGATTCTCGATCCAAGTAATATAAAGTGATGTTTCCTTTTGCGAAAAGAATACAAGTGATGTTATGCTTCTCCGAAACAGATCCCACATCTCAGAGTGGTAATCTACTATGTAATCACAGCTACATGGAGTAATTAGCATAGCATGTTCGCAACGTTGCCTGCTAAATGGACTTGGTCCTGGGCATGGTTACTTGTGCAGAAATACGTTGAACGAGTGCATAGTTTAGCAGCAGCCAGCGGCGGCGCCAGGAATTAGGCAAGCCCCAGGCCGACCCAGGCAGCCTTTGTTCACTGTAGCTTACTGTAGCATTATACGTACAAATAATTGCTACAGTTAACGAAGCAAACAACCATCACGCCCCAGGCAGCCGCCCGGGCTGCCTGGGGCTTGTCTCCGCCACTGGCAGCAGCTACTGATCGGAAAGATACCTTTTGCATTATTGGAATCCAACGGGCGCCCACAGAATTGGATAAGACCACGACCCATGGATTTGTGACATTTTGCAGTTCCTGTGGACTGCGGAGGGAATCAGGGCATCTGGCCATGTGATTGAGTGCATGGCAGCATCAGAACTGGAATCCTCTCTAACTACTGCTACTAATTATGCCCATGAACTTTAATTAGTGGTTTGGCTACATACACCGCCGCAAGAGAATCACATGGACAGGGGTGTTCGGACAACTCCAGCGTGGATCACCAAATCGGACACTGCAAACGTACGCAAACGCGTCGGGGCGCCTTTGCGGACACTGATGGGGAGCCAGCCATCTAGTCGCATATAGCAGACATCCGCACTAGTTGAAATGGAGACGTAAAAATGGACGAAATTTATGCAAACCAGACGAATTTTAAGAAAGTTTCATGCATTACATTCAAACATTACGATAATTAACAAGTTCACCTAAAATTTAAAAAACTAGACCATGCGAGGTACCGGAAGTTGACCTTGGCCGACGGCACCTCTATTGTCGTCCCCTCTAAGCTTGTTGCCAGAGGGGTCATCATCCTCGTGATCCTTCTGGCGACGGAACGGCACGAAGGAGTCGCGGCAGCCCTGATTGGCCTTCGCCTGGCACTCGAGGCGCAGCCGATCGGCTGCGTCCGCTACCTGGCGAAGGCGCTCGTCCTGGCGGTGACGATCAGCCGTGAGCACCTTGCATGTGCCGTCAAGGGCATGGGCGGTGTGCTCAGATTCAGACAACACAACTTTGAGGAGCTATTAGCTGAGCCTACGCCCGCGGTGGTCGGACGACTGCACGCCGCCAGCACCTAGTCCGGCGTCATGTCCGACGCCGCACCGCCGCGTTGCACCGCTCCTAGTGCGCGGCCTCGGATGCCACCATGTCGGCCGCTATCATGGTGCAGTACGTCGTGTTGCCGCCTCCGTGATCAAGGCAGCACACGCACTCGTGCGCATTCGCTGGCTCTTGGGAGGGCGCACCCTCCTTCACGACGACCGGGTGCCACGGGCTCCTAGTCGACTGACTGGGCGGTGATGGTGGCGCCCTTGCCTTGCCACGTCAGAGACGGTTCGACACTGGCGCTGGTCAGGCGAGGCGTCCGGCCTGGCAGCGCGGCGAGGAGGACAACTCCTCCTTGACCCGACGTCCGATTTGGACGCCGCGGTAGCGCGGGGGCGAGGATGGCTCCTCCTTGACGCGGACGGGGAACAGAGGCGCCGGACCACGAACGAGTTGCGACCGCAACAGGGCGAGCTCCATCATGTTGGGAAACGTTGCATGGAAAAAAAAAATCTACGCACACGCAAGATCTATCCATGGAGATGCATACCAACGAGAGGGGAGAGTGTGTCTACGTACCCTCGTAGACCATAAGCGGAAGCGTTTGACAACGCGGTTGATGTAGTCGAACTTCTTCGCGTTCCAACTGATCGAGCACCGAACGTACAACACCTCCGCGTTCAGCACACGTTCAGCTCGATGACGTCCTCCGCCTTCTTGATTCAGCAAGACGGCGAGGTAGTGGATGAGTTCCGGCAGCACGATGGCGTGGTGACGGTGATGGTGATGTGATCTCCGCAGGGCTTCGCCTAAACAGTACGAAAATATGACCGGGGGTGTAAACGGTGGAGGGGGGCACCGCACACGGCTAAGACAATGTTGTGTTGTGCTAGGCGCCCCCCCCCCCCATATATATATAGGTGGGAGGGAGGGAGGAGCAGCCAAGGAGGCTCCCCAAGTAGGCCGAATCCTACTTGGGGTCCTCCCCTAGCCACCCCCCCTTCCATATATAGGTGCGGGGAAAAGGCAGGGGAGGGAGGCGCCCCCCCTTTTCCTTTCTCCCATGAGAGGGGAAGGCAGGAGGGGCTAGCCCTCCCCCCTTCCCTTCCCTAGGGCTGGCCGGCCAGGGAGAGGGGTGCACCAGCCCCCTGTGGGCTGGTCTGTCCCTCCCTTGGCCCATTAAGCCCATATACCTACCGGGGGGTGTCCGGAACCCCTCCGGTGACCCGATGGCTACCCGGTGCATCCCGAAACTCTTCCGGTGTCCGAAGACCATCGTCCTATATATCAATCTTTACCTCTCGACCATTTCGAGACTCCTCGTCATGTCCGTGATCTCAGCCGGGACTTCGAACAACCTTCGGTCACTAAATCATATAACTCATATAACACTATATCGTCAACGAACGTTAAGCGTGCGGACCCTACGGGTTCGAGAACTATGTAGACATGACCGAGACACCTCTCCGGTCAATAACCAATAGCGGAACTTGTATGCCCATATTGGCTCCTACATATTCTACGAAGATCTTTATCGGTCGAACCGTTATGACAACATACGTAATTCCCTTTGTCCATCGGTATGTTACTTGCCCGAGATTAGATCGTCGGTATCGCCATACCTAGTTCAATCTCGTTACCGGCAAGTCTCTTTACTCGTTCCGTAATACATCATAATGTAACTAACTCATTAGTCACTTTGCTTGCAAGGCTTCTTATGATGTGTATTACCGAGAGGGCCCAGAGATACCTCTGCGATACTCGGAGTGACAAATCCTAATCTCGATCTATGCCAACTCAACAAACACCTTCGGAGATACCTGTAGAGCATCTTTATTATCACCCAGTTACGTTGTGATGTTTGATAGCACACAAGGTATTCCTCTGGTATCCGGGAGTTGCATAATCTCATAGTCGGAGGAATATTTATTTGACATGAAGAAAGCAATAGCAATAAACTGAACGATCAATATGCTAAGCTAACAGATGGGTCTTGTCCATCACATCATTCTCCTAATGATGTGATCCCGCTATCAAATGACAACACATGTCTATGGTTAGGAAACCTTAACCATATTTGATCAACGAGCTAGTCTATTAGAGGCTTACTAGGGACACGGTATTTGTTTATGTATTCACACATGTATTTAAGTTTCCGATCAATACAATTCTAGCATGAATAATAAACCTTTATCATGAATAAGGAAATATAAAATAACAACTTTATTATTGCCTCTAGGGCATATTTCCTTCAGTCTCCCACTTGCACTAGAGTCAATAATCTAGATTACATAGTAATTTATCTAACACCCATGGAGTCTTGGTGCTGATCATGTTTTGCTCGCGGAAGAGGCTTAGTCAATGGGTCTGCCACATTCAGATCCATATGTATTTTGCAAATCTCTATGTCTCCATCCTTGACCTTTTCACGAATGGAGTTGAAGCGTCTCTTGATGTGTTTGGTTCTCTTGTGAAACCTGGATTCCTTCACCAAGGCAATTGCTCCAGTGTTGTCACAAAAGATTTTCATTGGACCCGATGCACTAGGTATTACACCTAGATCGGATATGAACCCCTTCATCCAGACTCCTTCATGTGCTGCTTCCGAAGCAGCTATGTACTCCGCTTCACACATAGATCCCGCCACAACGCTCTGCTTGGAACTGCACCAACTGACAGCTCCACCATTCAATATAAACACGTATCCGGTTTGTGACTTAGAGTCATCCAGATCAGTGTCGAAGCTAGCATCGACGTAACCATTTACGACGAGCTCTTCGTCACCTCCATAAACGAGAAACATATCCTTGGTCCTTTTCAGGTACTTCAGGATGTTCTTGACCGCTGTCCAGTGATCCACTCCTGGATTACTTTGGTACCTCCCTGCCAAACTTATGGCAAGGCACACATCAGGTCTGGTACACAGCATAGCATACATGATAGAACATATGGCTGAGGCATAGGGAATGACTTTCATTTTCTCTCTATCTTCTGCAGTGGTCGGGCTTTGAGTCTGACTCAACTTCACACCTTGTAACACAGGCAAGAACCCTTTCTTTGACTGATCCATTTTGAACTTCTTCAAAACTTTATCAAGGTATGTGCTTTGTGAAGGTCCCATTAAGCGTCTCGATATATCTCTATAGATCTTGATGCCCAATATATAAGCAGCTTCACCGAGGTCTTTCATTGAAAAATTCTTATTCAAGTATCCTTTTATGCTATCCAGAAATTCTATATCATTTCCAATCAACAATATGTCATCCACATATAATATCAAAAATGCTACAGAGCTCCCACTCACTTTCTTGTAAATACAGGCTTCACCGTAAGTCTGTATAAAACCATATGCTTTGATCACCTCATCAAAGCATATATTCCAACTCCGAGATGCTTGCACCAGTCCATAGATGGATCGCTGGAGTTTGCACACTTTGTTAGCACCTTTAGGATCGAAAATACCTTCTGGTTGCATCATATACAACTCTTCTTTAAGAAATCCATTAAGGAATGCAGTTTTGGCGTCCATTTGCCAGATTTCATAATTATAAAATGTGGCAATTGCTAACATGATTCGGACAGACTTAAGCATCGCTAGGGTGAGAAAGTCTCATCGTAGTCAACTCCTTGAACTTGTCGAAAACCTTTCGCGACAAGTTGAGCTTTGTAGACAGTAACATTACCATCAGCGTCAGTCTTCTTCTTGAAGATCCATTTATTCTCAATGGCTTGCCGATCATCGGGCAAGTCCACCAAAGTCCACACTTTGTTCTCATACATAGATCCTATCTCAGATTTCATGGCCTCAAGCCATTTATCGGAATCTGGGCTCATCATAGCTTCTTCATAGTTCATAGGTTCGCCTTGGTCTAATAACATGACTTCCAGGACAGGATTACCGTACCACTCTGGTGCAGATCATGCTCTGGTCGACCTACGAGGTTCAGTAGTAACTTGATCTGAAGTTTCATGATCATCATCTTTTGCTTCCTCTCTAGTTGGTGTAGGCATCACTGGAACAGTTTTCTGTGATGTACTACTCTTCCATTCGATAGAAGGTACAATTACCTCATCAAGTTCTACTTTCCTCCCACTCACTTCTTTTGAGAGAAACTCCTTCTCTAGAAAGGTTCCATTCTTGGAAACAAAGATCTTGCCTTCGGATCTGTGGTAGAAGGTGTACCCAATTATTTCCTTAGGGTATCCTATGAAGACGCACTTCTACGATTTGGGTTCGAGCTTATCAGGCTGAAGCCTTTTGACATAAGTGTCGCAACCCAAAAATTTAAGAAACGACAGCTTAGATTTCTTGCCAAACCACAGTTCATATGGTGTCGTCTCAACGGATTTAGACGGTGCCCTATTTAACGTGAATGCGTCCGTCTCTAATGCATAACCCCAAAACGATAGTGGTAAATCGGTAAGAGACATCATAGATCGCACCATATCTAATAAAGTATGGTTACGATGTTCGGACACACCATTACGCTGTGGTGTTCCAGGTGGCGTGAGTTGTGAAACAATTTTACATTGTTTTAAATGAAGGCCAAACTCGTAACTCAAATATTCGCCTCCGCGATCAGATAGTAGAAACTTTATTTTCTTGTTAAGATGATTCTCCACTTCACTCTGAAATTCTTTAAACTTTTCAAATGTTTCAGACTTGTGTTTCATTAAGTAGATATACCCATACCTATTCAAATCATTTGTGAAGGTCAAAAAATAACAATACCCGTCGCGTGCCTCAACACTCATCGGACCACATACATCGGTATGTATTATTTTCAATAAGTCATTAGCTCGCTCCATTGTTCGGGAGAACGGATTTTTAGTCATCTTGCCCATGAGGCATGGTTCGCAAGTATCAAATGATTCATAATCAAGTGATTCCAAAAGTCCATCTGCATGGAGTTTCTTCATGCGATTTACACCAATATGACCTAAACGGCAGTGCCACAAGTATGTTGCACTATCATTATCAACTTTGCATCTTTTGGCATCAATATTATGAATATGTGTATCACTATGATCGAGATTCAACAAGAATAGACCACTCTTCAAAGGTGCATGACCATAAAAGATATTACTCATATAAATAGAACAACCATTATTCTCTGATTTAAATGAATAACCGTCTCGCAATAAACAAGATCCAGATATAATATTCATACTCAACGCGGGCACCTAATAACAATTATTGAGGTCTAAAACTAATCCCAAAGGTAGATGTAGAGGTAGCGTGCCGACGGCGATCACATCGACCTTGGAACCATTTCCAACGCGCATCGTCACCTCGTCCTTAGCGAATCTTCGTTTATTCCGCAGCTCCTGTTTTGAGTTACAAATATGAGCAACCAAACCAGTATCAAATTTCCAGGCGCTACTACGAGCATTAGTAAGGTACACATCAATAACATGTATATCAAATATACCTTTGTTCACTTTGCCATCCTTCTTATCCGCCAAGTATTTGGGGAGTTCCGCTTCCAGTGACCATTTCCTTTGCAGTAGAAGCACTCAGTTTCAGGCTTGGGTCCAGCTTTGGGCTTCTTTCCGGGAGTGGCAACTTGCTTGCCATTCTTCTTGAAGTTCCCTTTCTTTCCCTTGCCCTTTTTCTTGAAACTAGTGGTCTTGTTAACCATCAACACTTGATGCTCCTTCTTGATTTCTACCTCCGCGGCCTTAAGCATTGCGAAGAGCTCAAGAATCGTTTTATTCATCCCTTGCATATTATAGTTCATCACGAAGCCTTTGTAGCTTGGTGGCAGTGATTGAAGAACTCTGTCAATAACACTATCAACTGGAAGATTAACTCCCAGCTGAGTCAAGTGGTTATGATACCTAGACATTTTGAGTATGTGTTCACTGACAAAACTGTTCCCCTCCATCTTACAGCTTTAGAACTTGTTGGAGACTTCATATCTCTCAACCCGGGCATTTGCTTGAAATATTAACTTCAACTCTTGGAACATCTCATATGCTCCATGATGTTCAAAACGTCCTTGAAGTCCCGGTTCTAAGCCGTAAAGCATGGCACACTAAACTATCGAGTAGTCATCAGATCGAGCTTGCCAGACGTTCATAACATCTGCTTCAGCTCCTGCAGCAGGCCTGTCACCCAGCGGTGCATCAAGGACATAATTCTTCTGTGCAGCAATGAGGATAATCCTCAAGTTACGGACCCAGTCCGTGTAGTTGCTACCATCATCTTTCAACTTAGCTTTCTCTAGGAACGCATTAAAATTCAGGGGAACGGTAGCTCGGGCCATTGATCTACAACATAGATATGCAAAACTATAAGACTAAGTTCATGATAAATTAAGTTCAATTAATCAAATTACTAATGAACTCCCACTTAAATAAACACCCCTCAAGTTATCTAAGTGATACGTGATCCAAATCAACTAACCCATGTCCGAGCATCACGTGAGATGGGGTAGTCATCAATGGTGAACATCTCTATGTTGATCATATCTACTATATGACTCACGTTCGACCTTTCGGTCTCTAGTGTTCCGAGACCATGTCTGTACATGCTAGGCTCGTCAAGTTTAACCCAAGTATTCTGCATGTGCAAAACTGTCTTACACCCGTTGTATGTGAACGTAGAGTCTATCACACCCGATCATCACGTGGTGCTTCGAAACGACGAACTTTGGCAATGGTGCATACTCGGGGAGAACACTTTTATCTTGAAATTTAGTGAAGGGATCATCTTATAATGCTACCGCCGTTCTAAGCAAAATAAGATGCACACAGGATAAACATCACATGCAATCAAAATATGTGACATGATATGGCCATCATCATCTTGTGCTTTTGATCTCCATCTCCAAAGCATCGTCATGATCTCCATCGTCACCGGCTCGACACCTTGATCTCCATCATTGCGTCGGGGTCGTATCGCCAACTATTGCTTCTACAACTATCGCTAACGCATAGTGATAAAGTAAAGCAATTACATGGCGCTTGCACTTCATACAATAAAAAGACAACCCTAAGGCTCCTGCCGGTTGTCGATATTACAAAACATGATCATCTCATACATCAACATATATCACATCATATCTTGACCATATCACATTACAACATGCCCTGCAAAAACAAGTTAGACGTCCTCTACTTTGTTGTTGCAAGTTTTATGTGGCTGCTACGGGCTTCTAGCAAGAACGGTTCTTACCTACGCAAAAACCACAATGGTGTTTCATCAAGTTTGTTGTTTTAACCTTCTTCAAGGACCGGTCGTAGTCAAATTCGATTCAACTAAAGTAGGAGAAACAGACACCCACCAGCCACCTTTATGCAAAACTAGTTGCATGTCTGTCGGTGGAACCGGTCTCATGTGCGTGGACATGTAAGGTTGGTCCGGGCCGCTTCATCCCACAATACCGCCGAATCAAAATAAGACGTTGGTGATAAGCAGTATGACTATCACCGCCCACAACTCTTTGTGTTCTACTCGTGCATATCATCTATGCATAGACCTGGCTCGGATGCCACTGTTGGGAAACGTTGCATGGAAAACAAAAAAAAATCTACACACACGCAAGATCTATCCATGGAGCTGCATAGCAACAAGAGGGAAGAGTGTGTCTACGTGCCCTCGTAGACCATAAGCGGAAGCTTTTGACAACGCGGTTGATGTAGTCGAACTTCTTCGCGTTCCAACCGATCGAGCACCAAACGTACGTCACCTCCGCGTTCAGCACACGTTCAGCTCGATGACGTCCTCCGCCTTCTTGATCTAGCAAGACGGCGAGGTAGTGGATGAGTTCCGGCAGCATGATGGCGTGGTGACGGTGATGGTGATGTGATCTCCGCAAGGCTTCGCCTAAACACTACGAAAATATGACCGGGGGTGTAAACGGTGGAGGGGGCGCCGCACACGGCTAAGACAATGTTGTGTTGTGGTAGGCACCACCCACATATATATAGGTGGGAAGGAGGGAGGAGCAGCCAAGGAGGCGCCCCAAGTAGGCCGAATCCTACTTGGGGTCCTCCCCTAGCCGCACGCCCCCCTTCCATATATAGGTGCGGGGAAAAGGCATGGGAGGGAGGCGCCCCCCCTTTTCCTTTCTCCCATGAGAGGGGAAGGCCCTTTCCTTCCCTAGGGCTGGCCGGCCAGGGAGAGGGGCGCACCAGCCCCCTGTGGGCTGGTCTGTCCCTCCCTTGGCCCATTAAGCCCATATACCTACCGGGGGGGTGTCCGGAACCCCTTCCGGTGACCCGATGGCTACCCGGTGCATCCCGAAGCTCTTCCGGTGTTCGGATACCATCATCTTATATATCAATCGTTACCTCTTGACCATTTCGAGACTCCTCATCATGTCCGTGATCTCATCCGGGACTCTGAATAACCTTCGGTCACCAAATCATATAACTCATATAACACTATATCGTCAACGAACGTTAAGCGTGCGGACCCTACGGGTTCGAGAACTATGTTGACATGACCGAGACACCTCTCCGGTCAATAACCAATAGCGGAACCTGGATGCCCATATTGGCTCCTACATATTCTACGAAGATCTTTATCGGTCGAACCGTTATGACAACATACGTAATTCCCTTTGTCCATCGGTATGTTACTTGCCCGACATTTGATCGTCGGTATCTCCATACCTAGTTCAATGTCGTTACCGACAAGTCTATTTACTCGTTCCGTAATACATCATCCTATAACTAACTCATTAGTCACTTTGCTTGCAAGGCTTCTTATGATGTGTATTACCGAGAGGGCCCAGAGATACCTCTCCGATACTCGGAGTGACAAATCCTAATCTCGATCTATGCCAACTCAACAAACACCTTCGGAGATACCTGTAGAGCCTCTTTATGATCACCCAGTTATGTTGTGATGTTTGATAGCATACAAGGTATTCCTCCGGTATCCGGGAGTTGCATAATCTCATAGTCAGAGGAATATGTATTTGACATGAAGAAAGCAATAGCAATAAACTGAACGATCAATATGCTAAGCTAACGGATGGGTCTTGTTCATCACATCATTCTCCTAATGATGTGATCCCGTTATCAAATGACAACACATGTCTATGGTTAGGAAACCTTAACCATCTTTGATCAACGAGCAAGTTTAGTAGAGGCTTACTAGGGACACGGTATTTGTTTATGTATTCACACATGTATTTAAGTTTCTGATCAATACAATTCTAGCATGAATAATAAACCTTTATCATGAATAAGGAAATATAAAATAACAACTTTATTATTGCCTCTAGGGCATATTTCCTTCACATCATCGCCTATAACTACTTATTGGTTTGCACCGCCTCGGTGAGGAGGCGCGGTGGCTGTTGTTCCTCGTCGTTCAGGAGAGCATGACATCCTCCTTCACCGACAGAGCGGTGGAGGAGGACGACCCCGGCAACCGTGGGTGTCAACGCCACGATCTGTCGCTCCCTCTAGCGGATCCACTGGCCGACGCCGATAACTAGCCGTTGTCGGACTTGCTCATTGCGATGTGCGGAGGAGAGGGAAGGACAGGTGATATGGCGGTGTGAGGAGAGGAGAGGAGATGGGGATGGTTGGCACAGTCGGCCTACTTAAATAGTCAGGCGAGTAGACCAACATCGCTTCAATGCAGTGCGACGGGCAAAGTAGGTTTCTCGATCGCCACATTGAAGTGAATGCCGGCACGGTCAACCCTCCGGTCATGTCCATCTACCCGGCAGAAGTGCGGTTAGGCGGCCATCCAGTCGCATCTGCTCTTTGTCCGCTCAAGAAGCATGAATGCGCGCGAGGTTTCTAGAGCGGAAGCTGCTAGTATGGTTTTGGGTGGGCCCGCATAGTCGGACGCGGATGTAGAACGAGTCTGGATGCCTGCAAACTTCCCCCGGATTTAGTAGCGGTTTGTGGGATTTCGGACGTTCGGACACGTTCGCGGATCTTTGAGGGACAATGTTGGATGGCAAAAAATATACGTTCGGACAAACATGTCCGAACGTTTAGGGGAGGTTTGAGGTACGTCATTGGAGAATCCCTTACAAAGGTGTGTTTGCCTTATCTCAAACGTGAAACATCTGGCTAAACCGTTCAAGTTTTGGTCTATAAATAGACAACTTTAAGTGGAAACTGAAATAGAGATGATAAGGACCATTGACACACAAAAGGTTGGCAACTATCCAAAAAACAACAAAATTTTGATCACAACTATATATCTACTTGTTGCCTCCCACATTCCCTGCTTGGCAGGATCAAGGTGGAAGCCGTGCAATGGGTGACTGCCGGCACGAAAGGTCTTGCAACTTTTCTACCGGTCAAGGTGGTGCCTAGCGGCTAGGAGCGTCGTGTTGTAATCCTGAGTAATCACTTGTTTGGGTATGTACAAACTCTTTTCTTTTATGAATGCATTAAAACGCAAAGCTTTTGCTTTTCTTAAAGAAGAAAAAAACACACTAGGGAGAACACTATAACACCGTCAAAACTATATTAAATATGTTTACTTTCTCAAAAATAATTGTGCATTGTATAAAAATGTATTTAGTTTCGGTAACTCATTTGATGTTGCCAAACCTTGATGTGCTTCCGAAGTCTTGGTGCAAGAAGGTCACAAACAAGTTCGATTACTCTTGGTTACACACAATGTTTGTTTACCCCGAAACCTTAGAATAATAGTTATGGAGTTGCTTTCATTAAATAAAAGTGTATGTGCAAACAAAAGGGAAAGAAAAGAAAGCAAATAAAGGGCCTATCCAATGCAAGCCCTAGGAAACATGGGGGAAAGTTAGATTTATGCGCTAAGGAATAACTCCAGTCTAGTTCTTGATCTTGACTGCTTTTGATGGTTTGATCTGATCTCTACAATCTTAAGTCCCTCCTTGAGATAGTGAATCCATCCCTGAAAGTGTGAAGCAACATTGCTGATTTTTTTTTATTTTTGATGCACCCCATAACAATAATGTCTCCGACGGTATCTTCTGGGAGCACTCATATTGATAGGATAACTTCATTATATCAAGAAATGCCTCTGTTTATGGAAGGTGTGATATGATCCCAACGCCTGAGGGCAAATGAGCCATCCCATAAAAGGTTCATAAAGAATTCGACCACATGTTCATCACAAATAACACACCTGTAGTTTAGCAGGTACATAGATTTTCCATTAAGCAAGTTCCTAGTCTTGATCATGTCATATAGTAGCAGCCAAACAAAGATTTTATATCTTAGAATGATAGAGCATCTCCAAAGCTTTCCAAAGATGTTATGTGTTCTGCTTGGGCCTATCACTATCTTGTATATTTTCATAAAGGAATAGTGGTGAATCCCATGGATACATCCATTTATCTTTCAAATCTTGTTGATGTTTGTCTTGCGTAGTATTGAGTAGAAGTAAGAATTGTTGATGAGCTTGAGTGGAAAGAGGTATGTGAAAGATGTCTTCCATATTCTCCAATTCCAATACTTTTTGCAGGGTGACATCCTTACTGGTAACGTAGGAGTAAAGTTATGGTGGCTCAGTAGGAGTTGTTGATCCATCAATTTGTCTTGCCAAAATAAATTGGAGTTGCCCTTTCCTGCATGACATGTAGTATGAGCTTTCTAAGTGGGGAGCAATCTGAGAATAGATTTCCACCAGAAAGAACCAACAAGCCTCTCGTTGGGTAAAGATTGGGAATAATAAGTATCCCAAATGATTTTGACCCATGGCAAGTCCTTACAGTTATAAAATTTATCAAGAAACTTCATAAGCAGAGTTTGGTTATGGGTAAAAACATCAAGCACTCCAAGGTCACAATGAGACTTTGGTTTGGAAGCTTTATCCCAGGATATAAGTGCCACCCCTTTCTCCTCTAGTCCATTTTTTGTCCAAAAATAATGTTTTAGATATTCGTTAATTTGGTTGACCATGGACTTGGGAATTGAAAGAGTGCACATGAAAAAAATGGGGAGGCTGGAAAAGACTGGTTTGGTCAGAGTGAGGTATCCACCCTAGCGGCTTGCCTCGTATCACTTTCTGTAAGATAGTCCATATATGTCTCTTGTCCAACCCGAGAACAAAGAGAGAGTTCAGATTTTCTTTTCGTGAGGAAGTTCTAGATTAGGGAGATAAGTGATGATCTTTTACTTTCAAATCCACCCAAATATGAGAGCTAACACTTTTATTTGGAGCATCCCCTGCTTGTTGGTTTCTTCCTTGTACCCGATTCCTCTCTATAATGGAAGATTGCTCGCCATCGTCTGTGGTTATTCCCTGCAAGGTATTTCCACGTAAATCATTGTGTCTCCCATTTATTTTATGTTGCTCTTGTCATATTTTTTGTTGCTCAAGTACATGTTTGCTTGCTATCGACACCTATTTCTCAAGTTTGGTACAATTTGATTGTGTTGACATGTGAGACATGGCATGCATGGGTTTTTTATACTTTAGTGATTATTTTTGGGTATTGACTTTGTAGTAAGCTAATCTTGCATGTTGTTGTGGTGAAGATTGAATAGCTTAGTGCTTATGGATTTCATCATGTGGTTCATATTTCCTATGTTCACACAAAAGTGATTGTTGAAATGCTCGTGAAGAACTAGCTGGTTGTTTAGGGCCACTCCCATTGCTAAAAGTGCAATGTGCCCTTTAATTATATATTTTTGGTGTTGGTGATAACAAATTAGTTGGACTAATATTGGCATACAAATTTTTACTCTAGGTTTAGTCTCATGATTATCTAGTGACATGGATCAAGGATCGTCAAACATTCAAATGCTAAGAAGTTCATCTTGGAGGCTATTTTATTTAGCCTTTCTTTTATTTTCTTGAGTATTAGGGATCTTGCACTATTAAGAGGAGATTATTGGGAAGCAAGGAATAAGCTCAGGCCGTGGACTCTTACCCTATTCCTTCTCCCAAGCCCAAAACCCAAAAGGTAGCAACACTTCTTAAGCCATTTGGAGCAAAATAGGGTTTTTGCAGGGGCGGAGTCTCCGGGCTCTCTTGATACCAGTTGTTTGTACTGGCTCAGGGGTGATGCCCCCAACTAGAGACTCCGAGAGTTCATCTGGGTAGCCTCAGGCTCCAGCCACTTTGCCTAGGAGTCTCTAGGGTGACCTCTTACTGGATGGGCTATGTCTCGGGAGTGATACCTAGCTAGAGACTCTGTCTTGTTATCCGGGTGCCCTCAGCTCGGAGTTGGAGTCTTCAGATTTTTTTTGGGTGTTTCTCCATGTACCCTAGGGTTGGAGCCAGAGTCTCCGGGCATCCTGCCCGGAGTCTCCGGCCGTTGTCCCGAGGAACCAACTTGTTCTACCCATGCTGCTCCTCCGAGCTACACGTAACAAGAGAGTCGGAGTCTCGGGGCCGAAATGTTCGGAGTGTCTGGGACCTTATTTATTGCAACGCAATTGCCATTTTCAACCTTCGCTATATAAGTCACCTACCGCTCCGGCAGGTGGTTGACCACCTCATTGCTCTCTTGACTAGATCTTGAGAAGAACCCCCCCACCATTCCCCCACTCTAAATCACTGATTTATTCTAGGATTTTTGAGGTATTTGAGAGAGGATTTCACCAAAGCATAGATCTACTTCTCCTATCTCATTTAACCATCTGGATTCATGATTTTAGCAAGTTCCAAGCTTTCCCTTCGTTCTTGTTACTTTTGGAGGTTGGGGATTTGTAGGCGGTAGGAGTTCTCGGTGAGAAATCATGTTGTGATTTACCCCAAAGTTTGTAAAGGATTGGAGGCCACCTCAAGGTCTACCACTAGTGGTTGGAAATCACCTTTATGGTCATATCTCAAGGAGAAGAAGGTGGGCCTTTGTGGTGTGGGATTTCCTTGGTGGAAATCCCACCTCTACAACAATGACTAGCTCCCCTCAAGGGATTGAATAGTGGTATACATCTTCGTCTTCATGTGTCTTTGGTTAACTCTAATTGTAGTCTGATACTTGTTATTTACTTTGGTCACTTGACTTTTTAAACATCGTATAGGTTGTTTACCTCATCGTAGCATATTTAGACTCTCACTTTAGATCAACAAAGCTTAAATTGCTAATAATCAAAGTAAATTTTGTACTTGGCCTATTCACCCTCCCCTCCTCTATGCCGATCTCGATCCTTTCAAGTTCTTTGCATTCACAAGGATCTATTGAATGGGACAAGTGTCAAATTTCAGTGCGACTGAGAAGCCATTGTATTGGAAAATTTTGGTGGGTTTAGCATTTGAAGCTTCTATATTTCATTCCATTCTAGAAGACAACTCTTTGCCACTTGAAGCTTGTTGACGCAGCCTCCCTGCAATAGAAGGCTTGGCTATGTTGACGGGATCAAGCGAACATTGGTAGATTTAACACTTAACTTAGTTTTAGTTGGTTCTGGTGTCTTGCAATGGCATGTTATTATTGTTATGTTTTCGTATGTGTCTGTAATCTCAAGTTGGCAATCTCAACATGTTACTTTGTTCATTGGGTCGGTTATGGCTTTATTAGTTTAAAGTCGGACCTGTTGGACCTGATTTGTACTCCCGGTATGCCATGCAGGCGGCTCTGTGATGGGCCCGGCTCTAGATGGCGGGCGTTGTGATGGCATCCCTCATTGTCGAGTTTGTACGTATCAAGTGGTGGCTTCAGCTTGTTTGATGTATGTTTTTGTCAGATCCTTGTTGAATAATTTAATAAAGATGGTTGTGTGCATCTTTTGATGCAGAGGCCAGGGGTTTCAACCACATTTTCTAAATAAAGAAGTTGGACTCAATATGAGTCTTTCGTCTAAAACTTAGTGACTCTAGTTATACCTCTGGTTCTTTACTTTTTTTTTGAAACCTAGTTCTTTACTTTCATAAATCATTATAATGCTCTGGTGTCCTTTTCAGGCAGAGACAAATGTTGCGTTCAAATTTGATCAAGTTTTAAACGTTGGCACAACCCCTTTTCATTCGGACTAGAGAGCAAATATGCGAACATAATTATCTTCCCAGATGACAACCCCTTCTTTTCATTCAGACTAGAGAGCAATGATGTGAACATAATTATCTACCCAAATGATAAGTGCCACACGTGTGGCACAAAGTAACACCGTCCTGAGGTTTTTACAACTAAAATTGTCATTCGAAAAAAAAAAACCAAAAAAAATTGAAACTTGCCATCAAACAGAAAGTTGACATGCTTCACAACTAAAGATGCCATCCTCGGGTAACCAAAGTTGCCATCAAAAAACGCCAGGACGGAATTGCTTCGGCACATTATCTATTAGTCATATGGAAAGCAAAAATACAGAGTAGTTTTAGCTGAAGTGTTTTTAGCTCTTACCTTGTCATGATGATGACAAGCACTGAATCTTCTGCCAGAGTTTATCTGATTGTCTGATAATAAGGACATGCGCACAATGGCAGCAGCAAGTTGACAAGATGCAGACCTAAGGTGATTACTCAGTAAACTCTTGTCTTCCAATCACCTTGAACTTGAAGGCGACTTTTGGTACCAAAGGAAATACAAGGAATTACAAGATGCAAAAGCCAACAAAGGATCTTGTGGCTGTAATCACCAGCTCGCACCTACCAATGGTTTCTTACATTTCTCAAATATAAATATTGCAAGTTGTAGTACTACTGCTTGGACTAGAGTATTTGATATAAGCATCTTGGGGAGGAACTACGCATGGATGGTATCGTTTGTATGTGCCCATAGTTTCCATCCCAGGTCCTAAATAATCGTGGTTCATGATTATTCCTAGGTGCTAATAGTATTGATGCTGACGAGAATTAAAAGGTTCGGCAGAGCATTTCTCCTTCGAGGTCCATTAAAACGGCTACTACTGCTCTACCAATCAATTCACACAGTCAGGGCACAGATAAATGTCAGAGTCGTATTTCTGAAACCATGTTGAGTTTCATGCGACATCAATTCAACCAAGAGTTTAGCTTGAGGAATGCAATTGTATTTCAACTAAACTCTTTTCCAGTCTTTATACTCGGATGTCCCTTAGCTTTGATGCAATCATACAATGATATGCTCGCAGATTTTTCTGACATAAGAACAAGTCTAACTTGGAAGTATTGCAACTGGTCCTACTATTGAGTAGTGTCGCGACAATCCCCAGTGGCGTACTAGCAACCAAGAGACCCGAGCATCGCCTCCAGCGATTCGGGGGTCCTGAGAGGTGCGAAATCTCCTTGTGGCGCTTCCAACACGAAAATAGTACCTATAAGTATGGTCATCACCGGCTACGAGCAGGAATTTCTTCCGGAGATACAACACACCTAAGTCGGAACAATGCCCCGAACAAACCTGGACCACCATTAGCCGCTAGCGTATATCCGACCTACAACCAGGTCGCAACACAGCCAACACACGCGATTGTTTCTCAGGTGTGTTTACAGAGATAAGATATGCATGAACGCATACGGATGAGTGTATGTGAACGATTTTGATTGTACTGTGTTTAAAAAAACCGCCCAGCGTACCGCCCAACTAGTTGCGGAGTAGATTTCGTTGCTTTGCTTTTGGGTAACATTGGACACCTTGTATAGCTGCATGATAGTAGTATGCTGTTCTCAGCCATTTGTGACCTGGACGTATGCGTTAAAGTGGCGGGACTATCGCTCCATTTCTCCATTGCTGCACGTCTAAGAAAGTCGATACCACCCTCGAGCTCTACTCGGGTGAAAACTAAGATCCACTTTGTCGGATTGATGATGGACGATGCCTTTGGCGTTGTTTCTTCAATGGAATCATCAATTTTTTTTGTGTGGAGTTTTAGCCTCTTGGCGGAGCACTTGGATTGCGTTGAAGTGGTTGGTCTAGAGCTGGCGGTGGCAAGGTGGGGGTGGTGTTTGCGGTGGCGGAGACACGTTCGTTCGGGTCCGAAGCTGGTCGGCATTGTTGGCTAGTCGAAGCACACTTGACGTGCATGCAACGTTAGACGAGTCATGTTGGTCGGCATTGTTGGCTAGTCGAAGCACACTTGACGTGCATGCAACGTTAGACGAGTCATGTTGGTCGTCCTCTCGAGATCAGAGCGGCACATGTTCACTCCTCTATCATCAGATATTTCTTCTCTCTCCGGCGTCGACAAGGTCATCAAACATGCTTGTGGCGGTCTAATGCAATGGGGCAAACTGGTGCTCTTTGGTGAAGTTGAGGGGAAGTCGAAGTCGCCGGCCGTGAGCACAGCTGGTGATGTACGATGATGCTGTTTTTGTAGACAATGTACTTTTCTGTTTGAGCTGTGTTGATCGGCCGTTGGGCGTTCTTGTATTTCTGATTGTGCTTTGGTCCTAGTTTGCTAGGTGTGGTGCATTTTTTATACGTACAGGTTTTCGGCCGGTTTCCCTCGATAAACCGAGCAACCATCGGCTTCTTCTGAATGGAATCTTGGCAGTTCTCCTGCTAACTTTAAAAAAGAATAGTAAAAAAAGGAAATAAAAAATAATCAATAGCTCGACAAAACTTGCCCACAATCATAAATTATAAATTGGAGAGGAAGTTGAACTACCCATGCTCTAGATTTTTCAAAGTAAAGTAGAACAGTAGATTACCAGGAATGGTTTACAAGGTGACACATTTGAGACGACAAGGACTGCCGGACTAGCGATGTGGTTGTCATTCAGGATCGATCGAGGTCATAGGTGAAGTTTGCAAGGTTTCCTACGATTTAAGTAAAGAAACAGGAGGTTGTAACTGTTTTACCTGTGTCTTGTACATGGGGAGTGAGGAAAACTAAACTGTCCTGTGTTCGATGAGATTGCCTAGTCATGACAACTCATCCAAGAGGAAGTAGACAGATGATGTCAGAGTATTGTGATCTCCGCAATTCAAAAATATGGAATGAGAGCTTTCATTGATGTAAATACTACATGGCCTAGCACTTGATGAACAGATTTTCCCTCACATATACCATGACAGTTAGAATAAGTCAAGAAGGGCCTTCTTTCAAATGCAATTGCTTTGGAAAAACAGAAATGTCAAACAATTACCGTATACACAATCTATGAGCTTCTATTTATATAGAAAATATATCATCCAGAAGAGCTCGCAATGGCGATACTCACTATGGTAAACAATATGTAGAGCCCCATTAGGCAGTAGCCCCAGAATCTGGGTACCCGGAATCTGGCCCAGGTTACCACCAACAGGGTTGCCATCAAGCTCAGAAGAAGAAACACAAATGCAACAACAATTCCAACATGGAATTCAAGTACAAAGGCTTTGGGATACACTCCTGCCGTCTGCATCACTAGGGCAGTTCCTAATCCAACAAGCATGTTGAACATTGGGCCAGCAAAACAGCCAGCAATGGCAATTGTAGGTTGGCCGTTCTTGGCCAATGCCACATCAGCAACAAGATCACCAACAGAATTCCCCCATGCCAAGACTGTCATGCCAAGTATAGCTGGAGGGAGATCCATAATAACTCCAATTGCTGCCAGGCAGTTCAGGAGCTCTCCGGCCATGGTTGAGATCCAGAAGACGCTCATTACAAACGATATGAGGGTACTTGCAATGTTTTCTGTTTCTGGTGATTCTTTCTCAAAACGGAAGTGGGATAGAGCCAAACAAAAGCTAACCAGAAGCACAACAGACCATAGGGGGAAGCGGATTTGAGGGAAAAGAAATACTATTCGGCTATCCAATGGAATGAATGAGCTAAAAGAATATAGTAGTATGAGAGGGCATAGACAGATGTTCGCACAGACATAAAATTTGTTCCATTCAGAAGGAAGCGTTGACGGTATCGTGAGCTTCAAAAGAAATGTCACAGGCCAATCCCAAACTCTTGTTACCTGCCAGAGGTAGATAGATAGCCATCAGTTTCATGAAAACCCAAGGTTAAGAGAGGAAGTTATGCTTCCATTCAAA
Organism: Thinopyrum elongatum; assembly: GCA_011799875.1. Taxonomy (NCBI): domain Eukaryota; kingdom Viridiplantae; phylum Streptophyta; class Magnoliopsida; order Poales; family Poaceae; genus Thinopyrum; species Thinopyrum elongatum. The sequence continues at coordinate 220,133,642 of CM022301.1, read as the reverse complement.
TCTCAAAGTAAACCAGAAACCGAGTGTCGTTACAATGAGTACTTGAAAGATGCAACAACAAGATACGATTTCTTGTTACAAGTACAATCATGAGCTCTATTGTACATAGAAAGTCTGCAGATGATCAAATGGCAAGATATCTTCACTAAAGCAATAAACATGTTCTTATGAGAATAAAACATAGCTGATGCCTGACAGTGAGTAAAGTTAAACACTGCCCTAAAATGAGAAGACTTGACATAGCTTTCGTAATTACTCACACTTATTGATCACCAACAAGACATGAGGTCGCTCAGTTACTATCTCAATTAGAATGGAAGAATGATATCAAATTTTGTTAAAGATCTTTATCTGCTCTAGTATCTGATTTACAGGGAACGATAACACAAACTATAATATGTTTTCTATGTCTCCCATAGCATGGTAAAGCTTAAGAACATCCTGGTAGACATGGCAAGGATATAGACGATAGTGTGACCTTGCAGAATGAGTACATATAAAGTCACGATTCATCATAATCTTGCTATCTATTTTTCTCTCTTTCACATAAAAGGTTCAGATCTGAGTATCCATCAAAACAATTGTGCAGTATTCCTCCTAATCGCGTGCTAGGCCATATTATGATTTTTTACATCTAAAGATTAGAAGTCAAATTAGCTAGAGTTTTACAACATCAGAAACATCGAGTTATATTGCATTTATGTCATTGCATAGCAAAGTATGGAAGTGCATCGCACTTTGCGGTAGTTTGAACTGAAATAGTTCAAATGAAAGGCTTTTCCACAATTAAGCATATAAAATGTTTAAGATATTGAAATAAGTACAAGGTTGTAAACTGATTGAAACTGTGTGCAGCGTCAAATGTTAAGAATGAGGAAATGGAACCATACATTGACACTTGTAGCAGTGATCGTGTTACTAAACAGTATACATGTGCAGCTGGATTATAGAAAAGCTGCAACACACATGCAACCTTTAGCCATTACTCCATGTGAAAATGGCATCAACCGCATGTTCTTAATTATTAACGGGGATGTGATGCCTGTATGAGAAGGACTTGATAGCTTTAAGTCAAAACATTCAGGCGTCACTAGGTTTTCACATGGTCCCTCGTATTTGATCACTTTATCATCTTTCCTATGTATATAGCAGGTTTCACTGCTAAAATGTATCCTTCGGTTATATGGTGTTCTAACTTGAACTTACGTAATACAGAAGAAGAAACAAGTTCTTCTGCTAGCAGCTGACCAAGCACAACAAAGCCAGTGTCAGTGTGGTATTCCATGAAGATATACAGGTATATATTCTAGCATAGGCCACAATAGCTTCTGAAACTCGTATTACTGAATAACTCAGTGGTTGCCACCTATCTGAGTGTTCTCCATCGATACTAATTTTAGACTTTGTGGTTCCATTATCATCCTCTTTAGATATTAACCGATCATCATGGCATATGTTCACCATCCAATTAGTTCATGCTGTATGCAACCAGACCCTTTGCCCAGTTGAGCAAGGACAATTTAGCCTTGCTAAAGCTATCTTAAGTTGCAAACCGATTGGTAAGAGTTAAAAGTCTTCGCTACCTAGGCTAAGAAAACCCCAGGCAATGGTCATAGAACAAATTCGGGTATCTCTCATTGCAGTGGAAAAATGAAGATTATAATTCACCAATATGCTTTAACTTTTACTGTTTGTTCACTCGTGCATGATTTCATTCAAATAAATAAAATCTAGTCTTCTCAAACGAAAAGATACAGAAAAGACGTTAACACAGTGCCCAGCTTACGCTCCAAACAAAACCCTAATCTGCCCATGCAACAGTTACCCTTCACAACTATAGATATGAATCAGAAATGTCCAAACAGCCAGGACAGATTGTTTGAATAGTTCGCCCACTGCAGCTGCAGCCAATATTGGCAAAGTTAACTTTGGTCATGCCACAGGTGCGTGGCTAGGTAAGGTGCTTGGATTTGTACAGTTTTAGGAGTATGTTCTTTATGTAATGAACGCAATGTTTTGAACTTAGCAGTAAATAACTAAGCAGCTACAGGAAAGAGTGAAAGAAAGTGGGTAGATTATCATGCTTACTTTGGTAACTTCACCAACTTTGCAAATGTAATGGACTGGATATGATAGACTTACTGCCTTTATATATAAAAAAATAAGTAAAATGCAACATTCCAAAATACACAAGTGTCAACTAAGCCACTGCAGGAAAGAGTGAAGAAAATGAGTAAGTGATGAGCATCCTTATTTTTATCACTTCAGCAACCTTTCATGCAAGGGATTATGTGCTAGACTTGCTGACCCTATTAATATTACAAAAATCAAATAGAATGCAGCATCCTAAACTACAAGTGAACTACATGCTATAATATGAATACTTTTCTGGCCAACTAGCAGATTAAATACTTTTCTAAGTGCTTACTATTCTTTCTTCTTGAGAATCTCAGTTCAGAAGAAACGCTTAAGGTAATCCATCAAAAGGATAAAGTCAACTCACCCCACTGACAACAGTTGCAAATAAATAAACCAAGTATTCAACAGTTTAAATGAGTATTTTCTTGTCGAAGACACAGCTATCAAAGAGACCAATTGCCTAGAATTGCTGAAATGATGTCCCAGTCTACTCAGGACATATTCAATAGAAAAATAAACTATTGCTTCGTCCATAGTACCTTGGTGAGCACCGTCCACAAACTAGCTTTGCGTTGCTTCTGATGCTCCACTGAGACTGGCAAGTCCATCGCCCAGCGGCCCATGCCATTCGCTGTCTCCGGCTCGGTAGAGCTGATTGCCTTTCCCGCCGCGCCCAAATCCATATAAAACACTAAGCCGACGAAGAAGACATAGAAGAGCACGAGCCCGACGGCCTGCCACAGAAATATCTCGGCGCTGAGGTAGATGTAGAAAAGCGCCGACGCGGCGAGAAGGTATAAGAAGACGTCGCGCGTGAATGAAGCCGGCGGGACAGCGAAGGGCGCGGCGATAAGGGAGACGGCGCCGACGACGAACGCGGACACGAAGGCGCCCGCGGAGAGGATGGCGGCCAGCCCGGCCCGAGGCAGCCCGCCCTCGCCGCGTAGCGCGGCGGCGGAAGCGAACGCATCTGGGGCGCCGTTTCCGAGCGCGAGGAGCGTAACGGCGGCCATGGACGGGGAGAGGCGGAGACGGGACGCGAGGCGGGAGACGGCAGGGGAGAAGTGGGCCCCCGCGGCCACGGCGAGGAACCGGAAGTGGAGGAGGAGGAGGAGCGCGAGGACGGGGAGGGAGAGGCGGCGGTCGGCGCGCAGGAGGCAGGAGTGGATGGCTGCGTAGTTGAGGAGTCCCGGGGCGGGGTCGGCTCTGACGGAGGCGCAGGCGGCGGCGGTGTATGGGAGGGAGGCCATGCCATGCGCTAGCTGCCGATGCGCCCGCGCGGCGGTGTGAAGTAATGGCGGGCGCAAGGAGGGGAGGTGGGGGATTTCGGTGGAGATGGGCGACAGTGAGTGGGATCGCACGGGCGCCGACGTCCGACGCGTTGGGCGAAGCCCACCACCAGGCAGGCGGAGTGGCCGATGCCGAACTTGGTGGTGGGTCCCGTTCCGCGGAGAAGATGGAAATGCAACACGCGTGGACGAGCGGACCGGCCCACGATTGGGTTAAATGCGAGGTGGGCCGTTGTATGTTTATACGGTCTAAATTCCAAAAAGAATCTCTGGAGCAGTTGGTACCGTTCCGGGTTTTTTTTCCCATCTCCCACCTTCGTCTGGTTTTTTTCGTTAATTTTTTTTACGTATGGTTTTTTTTCTCACCTCCCACCACCACCCCCCTCCCACGCATTTTTTTTCTCCAGTTCTTTCTCCCCGCACCTCCGGTCTTTTTCCGATACAGATACTACACACACGACAGGCAACGCCACCCGGCTCGATCTGGATCTCGGCGGCGGTGGCTCCCTCTACCAGCGCACCGACGCATCTCCCGGAGCCCTCCCCACCTCCTCCCTTCTCAGCGCCCACATGGCTACCCCTATGGCGACTCCATTCTTGAGGCGTAGTGGAGGTGACGGAAGCCCGACGGCGTCGGCTTGCCGGAGATGAAGAAGACAGCCCAGTGCTGCGGTATTCGGGAGGATGTGCGGGCGAGTTCTCCCGTGGGTGCTGGCGCAAGGTGGAGGCGCGGAGGTCGCCAGAGAAGGAGGTGCAGAGGTGTGGAGCCTGGCCGGAGAGATGGGGAAGGGCGCTCGGAGGCAAAGCACTGGGAGGGGAGCGGAGCGGCCTAAGGTGGACGGGTGGGAGGGCCGAGTGCCTAGCGGCGGCAGAAACGACGATGGATATCTGGGGCTGGCCTTGGATGCCGCGAGGACTCTCGGGTGTCACACCACCGACGACCATGCCGCCGGCATGGATGGCATCCGTCTCTCGGCCATCGTTGCAAGTGCGTGCTTCTAGCTCAAATGTGATTAACGTGATCATTTTCATCTCCATGATTTAAAGGCGCGTGCACCTAGCAAGGTTAGCTCTTAGTTTCTCCTAATGGGTTGCCTCCCAACTCACATAGCCGGGCAAGCCGCTAGATGCCTGACTTTCTGATCTGGACCCATATGCCTTTGGGGCGGTGCGCAATGCACCACGGAGCATGTGGGGAAGAACTGCAGCATCTGGGAGTTGTTTCATTACTCATGAGGACGTGTATACATTTCAATTGGAAGTTCGACGGAACAGGGTACCCTATGATGCAAGAGGATGACTGTAAAAACATTCTATATCAAATTAAGTGTAACCCTTTCCTTTGTTTGTACTGCAATGTGATCTGTATTATTGGTGTATGAACATGCAAAGAAACTGTATTTGCTATACATTGTATTTGACCTGACATTATTTGTTTTCCAATTGCAGCTTTGGATCAGGACTAATCTATAGCCCAAGAAAGAACTTGAATCCCAAGGTGAGAGGCACCCTGTCTGCTTCCTCCTCAAATTTATTTCTTGTTTTTTTCTTGGGGAATTTCAATGAGGCAGACACGATTAATAACTCTAATTCAAATGTGGACGTATGGTAGTTGATATGCTTGACGGTGCCGCTCTGCTGGTCCGTGTCTATAGTTATTTAGCAGTTGATTATGAGTTATTAGAACTATAGTATTTTACCTTGATGTTGTCAGTTCTACCTTCTATTAACTAGCCCAGAGGTAGATTTTTTGTCAGTATTATTTAGTTGTTGGTGTTCAGTATTTTGTCTGGCAGTGGCAGTGCAAAGTTCGTCATCTTTTTTGTTTGGCAATACAAAATAGTGGCATCTTGATGTTGAAGCAAGATTGTTTACATGACAACATATATGTTGCTTGGCTCCAATCTGAGGCCAAATATCTTTCCAGTTTCAATAATGTATTGTCAGTCTGTTTATATTCAAGTCACTGCTCATTGACTAATTTGGACCATCACTTGATCAATAGATACGAAGTCTTTCTTGCTTCTCCTAAGCTCGAGACAACCGGAATGACTCTCCTTCCTAATCACCACTAGACCCTCGATGAGCTGCAACAGGGCACCACACCGCTGGATGGAACTCTCGGCGATTGGATCTACACTGCTCAGTGTGTCAGCCTCGCTCCTCTAGCTCCCTCAGCGTGGTTACCATCTCACATCTCTAATTAGTGAGCTACTTTATACAATTCATATTAATTGAACTGTTTGCAGTTTTCAGCTAGACCTTTTTGATTTGTCATCATTATTCTAGGAATCGAAGATGATATTTTATACATTTCAATTTCATATGCAATGCATCAAATTTCATAGAAACTAGACATAATTTGCCTCTATCGGTTTGTATATTGTTTTTTCAGTTATAAGTTGGCTAGCCTATGTTGCAACAGAAAAAATGCTGACAAATACACTAATATCCAGGGGAAGGTAGGATCTTAACAGAATTATGTTCATATATAAAATGGACTGTTCCCAGTAATACATTCAATAATTCCGCAGGAGTAGATATTGTGTGAAGGAAATAAGTGCCTTAGAAGGAAAGTAAGTCCCCTTGCCTTATTCTCCTCAGGAAGATATAAGCTTAACTATGGCAATTTTTGCACACACCTGTCTGAACTTAGATACTGCAGAGAGCATGCAATCTGGTTCTCTTTTTTTTAAAGTTTGTTTGAATGGTATCCGTCTAGGGTTAGTGATTAATTGTGTGTTCTGTACAAATGATTTTTTATAATAATCCGACTAGGGTTAGCGTTCGTGCTAATAATTCGTAGCCAGATCCTGAGAATTGATTTTAAATGTCCTAAATATATGTTTGTGCCTTTTTTTTCTAGATCTTGAGAATTGATTTTGAATGTCCTACATGTATGTTTCTGCCATTTTTTCAGATTGGTATGTACACAGATGAGGCTTCGGCCAGCAGCGTCACCGGTTGTAGAAGATCCTGCACCTGGCAGCGCGGGCAGAAGCGACCACGCCCCCTGGATCTGAGGAACTCGTAGAATCTTGGGCGGAGCGCATCAGCGATCTCCCAGACACCATCCTTGGGGAGATCATCTCCCTTCTCCTCACCAAGAATGGCTGCCGCACACAAGTCCTCATATCTCAGTGGTGCACTCAGTGGCGCGTCGCGCCTCTTAATCTCGACTTTCGTCAGCTATATGTTGATGATGATTCTGAACTCCCCAAAGCCATCATCTCCTCCCATCAGGGCTCCGTTCAACGCATCTGCATCTCAGCATGCTACCTGCTGGACATACCCTGCATGGTGGGCGCCTGGCTAACATCCTATCAATTCAAAAAACTCCAGCAGCTTGAGTTCTACCATTACTACGAAAATAGGTTACCACCAATCACTGTATTTGTGCCCTCACCACCGATTTCCATCTTATGGTTTTCCTCCTCTCTCCACACCGCCACCTTGACCAGGTGCCATCTAGCAGACAAACTGGTATAAATGCTTCGACTCCCACTGCTAAAAAAAACTTGCGTTTATGTTGGTTGATCTGTCAGAGGCCTCACTGCACAACATCATCCACTCTAGCCACCCTGCCCTGGAGCGCTTGGTGCTTGTTTTTGGAAAAGGAATCCATATCCCTTGTCTCAAAATAAAGTCGCCTCACCTTGTAAGCATTGGAATTCGTTTTGAAGGACAAGAGCTCATCATCGAAGATGCCCCTTCACTTCAAAGGTTGCTCCTTGATTGTTGTTATGCACCTTCGCAAATAACTGTGGTCTCTGCGCCTAAACTGGAGACCTTCGGTGCAATTCGTGATTCGTTTAAATCGTTCAAGATGGTGTTTGGCTCCACACTTATTCAGGTACTATATATAATCCATGTACACTTTTGTAATCTGCATTTCTCATTTGTGCGTGTAAGTTAAATATCATCTTGGAGTAAACTTTCGGTGCTAAATATTATGTTCTATGCTGAATGAAGAGCTTGTCCATGGATGGCCTATCAGTGGTGCTGGATTCTGTGAAGACCTTATATATCAGTATGTGGTGTCTTGATTTGAACATGATTATTGGCTTGCTGCGTTGCTTTCCATGTTTGGAGAATTTGTTTATAAAGATGATGATTTCACACACATTGAAAGCCCATATATAATGTACTAGAATTAATCGTTCAACTGTCGCTCCTTCGACATGCTCTATTTTAGACATTAACTATTTTCAATCTTCATGTCTATTTAGGTACTAGCACTTGGAGAAAAAGGTATAACCAATTGATGGCTGAGGAAGCACAAGGATTTTCTCATATCTCATGACATTCGTTTGACGATAATAATGGTGGAAGGATATGCATCCAACCATGCAAACACTAACTTTGTCACATTCTTCATGTTGAATGCGAGGGCACTATTGTCTGTGAGGATTAAGTTTTTTGACAAAAACTTGCTCACAGGTGGACATGTTGAACAACATAAAAAGAAGTTTCGGGTGAATCTAAGGGCTTCTGAACGTGCTCGGCTTCTATTTACAACAACTTCTCATCATCATGGACCAGTAGACTTTTTGTACCGGGATCTTGATTTTATGGATTAGACCGATCCATTTGATTGTGACCGCCCAAAACTTTGGTGTAGTTAGATGTTATTGCCCTGTTCAATCTAAGTTTTGTCTAAATCTGATGAACAATTAATCCTCGTGATTTTGGACCATTTGTAAGCTGGAGTTAGATATTGTTGCCCTTTTCAACTCGTATTGACCCATATTTTCTTTCATACTGGGCCAATGGCTTGCCATTTCTTTAATTAAGACATAAATATTATAAGCAATCGCAACATAGGGAAAGAACACCACTCTTGCGGGATCCTTGAGATCATTGTTCATTACAGAACCTGCAAGTTCTTAGCGCCCGCCAGCATCCACAAACTTATTTTCAGCTAGCACACCAAATGGGTTGTAATTCTTAATAAGAAAAGTTGCATGGTAGTGACAGATTTGGATTCTGACATTTCGAAACCACGAGGAAAAATCCTATCCACGGCGGTGTCGACACGACAGTAAGCATTGAGAAACCTGGTTTTAAAATTACTGTAAATCTAAAACTCACGTGAAAATCATGAAACTTGGCATGGTGTTATGACATGGCACCAACATGCTGTGGTAAAAAATTAGTCCAATTTGGGACAAGTTTTGGTATAAACTTCTTACAAACCGGAGCTTCTCTCAAGAAGCCTCATGGTTCCGAGAGGGAACTTGTCACCTATATGTGCGAAACGACATATGCTGTCTCTTCCCGCCTTGATTTATTTTACAGAGGCAGCATGCAACTATAGGAGCACTGTCCTAAAAATATGAAATTATTCAGGGTTCGTTTTGCCTTTTTTATACATTATTTGAGTTTTCTAGGCATTTTGGAACATACTTTGGTGTGTGCAAAGGTCATGTATGTACTAGCCACCTATGTAATTGGATGTTCAATTTGGTTATGAAATCAAGTCCTTATAAGTTATAAGTACATATATTGTTGTTTTGTATGCAATGACATCGCACACAGACCATACTAGGGAACCCGTCGGTGATGAATTCATCAATTGCTGACAATTGTATACCAGCAAGCGTTTGCCCATAACATACACGGCTTATTAGCAGAAAGCGTTTGTGTTATTATCGGTCTTCGCACATATTTCTGATTATGAACCTGTTTGTCACATATCACACACATCTTGTTAAGTTGAACCATTTCTGTTGTGTTGCCTAATCGAAAACAGTTCATCCGAGTAAGCTGTATGCCGTATATTACACACACCTTGATCTGGCTGACCATTTCTGTTGCGTTCCCTAATCGTAAATAGTTCATCCGAGTGAACTGTATGCCGTATATCGCACACATCTTCATATGGCTACCCGTTTATGTTGTTTTGGCTCATCGCAAACAGTTCTTATGGATTAACTGTATGCCACACATCGCACACACAACTCTAATCTGAATCGTGTTTGATGTCTCCGCCATTGCAAACGTTTTGTATCTTTTTGATGGTTTTATGACATTACCATTTGTGATTAATGCATTGCACACAGTTTCGTCGAAGGGTCTCTGATTGTAGTGTCACGTTAGTAGCATCCTGCAATAGTGCAAGCTGGATAATTGTTGGTGCTATTTCGGTCCAGGTCGCATGAGGATGTGTTTACATGCAGAAGCTGTTCTATTCCTAGATAGAAATCCAAGGTGATATGGTATGGTTAAAATTCATTTTGGATCCTAGTGACCAGCGTGGCTGGATAGGTAATTAATAAATCCTTGGTTATTAGGTAAAGGAACTTTTCCTTAGGCGTGAGATTTAGAGGTGTCATAGTAGTACTAGGAGTCCTGTTCGGTTTATAGTTAGGAGAGAGAGAGTCCGCGTCAGTTTTGCTTTGCTTGTGGCTCGGTTTGATCGTGTGTGTGATGCCTATGTAAAAGGTTGGCTACGGCCAATGTAAGTGGCAAGTCTTGTTTCAATCGTGAGTTGAATAAAAGTCAGAAAACATCCCATGTCAGGGGACGCCAAATATCATGTTTGCTTTTGTTGATCTGTGACGGATTTCGTTGCTGCTACGCGTGGAGTTGATTCCATCTAGTCGACGCCAGTTTTTGATATTACGGTATCGTATCTTTGCTCGACAGGAATTTCTTGTTGTTGCTGCTAGTACCATGAAAGATCGGGCCGACGAATGACTCACCATCTAGTCGAGTCTATATCAGGTGGTATTCAGAGCTAAGGTTGTTCATGGTACTGTATTGATTAAGATGTCAACCTCGGTCAACAAGGATAGAGAGTCTCCTGCTGATTCTGAGGAAGTTGTATGTCCAGTCTACGCGGATGATATTCCTCAAAATATTTGGATGGTTTTGACCACATGTGCAACTATGTCAAACAATGTCATGACGCGCTCGTGGTGAAGGTTGGCAAAAGGATTGATGTCCTGATCGCCCGGTTCGACGCTTTGGCGGACACTATCAATACGCCGACGACAGATTCCGCACCACCACAGACTGCTCTGGTTGCTCCACTGTGTTACGCAGCACCAGCTCGCGACGGACATGCTGTCGTGCATGATCGCCATCTAGCGGCACGACCACATGCTGGAGATGACGGCCTTGATGATGATGTTGATCTTGTGGCGGGGTATGCGCCACGGCCGCGACACTTGGAGCCCCGTCCTGAAGTTGTCTCTCATGGCGGAGCGCATGATCGTGTGGGTCAAGTTGTGCATGTTCCTTTGGATGATAGAATTGGGCGCACAAAAATTTCAATTCCTTCGTTCTCTGGCAAGTGCGAAGCAAAAGTATATTTGGAGTGGGAGATGCGTGTTGATCAAATTTTTTATGCCCATCCTTATAGCGAAGAGAAGAAAGTTCAACTTGCTGGAATTGAGTTCACCGGTTTCGCGCTAATTTGGTGGAATCAAATTTGCTGGTCGCGACATCGTCCGATGACTTGGCGAGGGATGAAAGAATTCATGAGGCGACGTTTTGTTCCTGAGCACTATAGAAGAGATATGTACAACAAGTTGTAGCGGCTCTCTCAAGGTAATATGAGTGTTGATGAATATTACAAGGAGATCGAGTTGCTTATGTTACGTACAGGGACAATAGAGGATCCGGAGGCAACCATGGCATGTTTCTTTAACGGGCTAAACATAGAGGTGCAGAATCGTGTGGAGATGGTGGTTTATTACAACATACAAGATCTTGTGCACCAAGTTGTCCGTGCTGAGCAGCAAATTAAGCGACGTCAAGCTAATGATTTTCACAGCACGACTTCTAACCCATGGCTTTGTCCTCAACAAAAATCTGATGAAGTTGGCACTATTTCCAAGATGGCATCGTCAAATCGATCCAATGGTTTTGTGCACAACACTACTGCAGGATGCTGCTAACGCGACACTACGATCAGAGACCCTTTGACGAAACTGTGTGCGATGCATTAATCGCAAACGGTGATGTAAAAAAAACCGTCAAAAAATATGCAAAACGTTTGCGATGAAGGATACATCAAACACGGTTCAGATTTTAGTTGCATGTGCGATGCGGGGCATACGGTTGATCCATACGAACTGTTTGTGATGAGACAGAACAACAGAAACGGGCAGCCAGATCAAGGTGTGTGCGGTATACGGCATACAGTTCACTCCGATGAACCGTTTGCGATGATCGAGTTGAACACAAACGATTCGGCGTAACAAGATGTGTGTGATACCCGGCAAAATGGTCAGTAATCAGAATTGCGTGCGATCATTATAGACAGCCCATACGGTCTTTTTTTGTGAATTGTGTGCTCGTCAGGGCACACAGTTCAAGAAACCAACCTGTGTGTGATAATGTAGAAGATCTCTGACGAATACGTATTACTAACCGTCTGCGATGAGATTGACAGGATAAACAGAGATAACAAATTAATATGAGCGAACGGAAACAGAGATATATAGAGTCTGCTTAATTTAGTGCTTCTTGTTGTTGTTGTTGTTGTTGGATGGCCCCGCGACATCGTCTTGGCGAGGACGCTTCTTGCCGCTGACCGTTGGCTTTTCATCGCCGCCGCCGTCGTCATCGTAGTTGCTGTCGTCGTCGTCGTCCTCATTCGACCATTCCTCCTCATCATCATCGTCGTCCTCTTCTTCATCCTCCGACGGCTCCTCGCCCGTCTGGTTGTCGTCTGACGACTCCGGAGGCGGCGTCCCTTCCATGATCCGTATATAATCGAGGTCTGGGCTCGATGCCGGACTCATGGAAGACGAGCGGGATGATTCTGATGTTGACCTATCATCGGGCGCCAGACTGCTGGTCGAACTGTTGTCCTCGTTGTCGCTCGACATGGCTGCGGTCGTATAAAAACCGCAAGAAAGCGAGATTGCAGAGTGTGTGCAAGTATGTAGCGCGGCCTGCCGGGGACAATGAAGATGGTGGACACTTAAGCGGAGTATGCAGAGAAGAGGAATGCGAATTGAAGCGGGGGTTGACGTATTATCTAACCGCTGATATAATCAACCACAATTATTTGTACCCAGTCGCTCCAAATTCCCGGGGTTGTGCAATTCTCAATGTGATAATTAATTACGCACACGCATTGGAGCGTCTAAATATGAAACACGCATTTTTTGTAGTACTTCTACTCCCTCCGTACCGGTGACCTAGGTGGGGGAAAAACGAGAGAACTTGATGATTCTTTGGTAATCAATACCATTGCGTGCAGAGAATTGACCATTGCATGCATGTTATGCTAAGTAGTCTGAAGTCATTGAATGCATAACAACCCGCAGGACTCCCATTGGCTGATTTCTTTTTTCAGGACAAAAACAAGGAACGAGTTTTGGGATTATGCACCGGTACCCGTACGAACAGAGTAGGACAGTTGGCAAGCAATACATTGAGCTCTTCTTATAAATGAAGCTAGTAATAATCAAACTACAAATGAAAAGAAAAAAAGACAAAGGAAAATATCTTCACGAATCTTCGCTTAACATCAATGGCATAAGACCTAGATGTGCATTACTTAGAGCACACCTAGATGTGCTTTAGCAATACTGTCAAACAAAACCCCTAATCATCATTGCAAACATCGCATAGAACATGGCTAATGCGACAACCACAACAACACATGCTAGTTCCTTCTTGTCTCTTGCTTTCATCTGTTGCCTGTGATCGATTCTTTCTTGCTTCATCGTATTGATTGTACATTCCAGATCAGCCAGTTTCTTCTTCAGCTTCACGTTATTTTCTGCGAGCTTGGTGATAACACTCCGAGCCTTGCCATGCCATTCTTCATCCAGCTAGTTAACAAAGGCACAAGCCTCATATCCCTGCCAATGTTAAATAGTATTCAGGATAAGCGGTGGCATTAACTCAAGTAAAATGATGAACTTAGCACTAACCTCTAAGGGGCAACTGAGAAACCGCCTGCCAATGTCGAATCCCTCCGTGCATACATGTCGAGCGGGAGTGTGCCCGTGCACACAACTCAGCTTTTGGTACTTCTCGGTGGTGCAAAACTCGGAGTCGAACTCGTATTGCAGGAGTCTGGAGTCATGCTCCGGATCCGGCGGCAGATCACTTTCCCTGGGGGGTCATTCAGGACAAATTCAACAGGGAGCTACTTTGGACATGCTAAAAAAGATCGGGATAGATTGGAACCTGACAGGACGATTCGGATCCATAGTACACCTGCCTTCTGATGACCTTTGGCAAGTGCTCGGCGGCGACCGCCGTCGTGGCGGCACTGCCGAGAGCAGCGATACGAGCAGGAGCAGCCGCACCGAAACCATCAGCACCACTCGTCCGCATTCCCCCAATGTCAGTGCCATGCGAGGGAATTTGGAGGCTATCTAGGGATTTGGGGGAAATGGGAAACTGTGGGGATAAGCTAACAGTCGGGAACTACTTATGGCACTATATGTTGTATACGGCACACTGTTTTTACATGTCGTTTGTGTTAGGTATTACAACTTCACACACGATTTCCGCACCAAACCATGTGAGAAGACAACGTAGGTGAGACACGGTTGCCGTGACATAACCATATGTGATGTACTACCCTGTACATATAATTGAGTTACAGTGATACCGTGTAAACAGCCGCTCTGCGGATATCCATCAAAAAATGAAACAACCGCTCTGCAGATAGAGATGGTGGCGGCGGCGGCCTAGGCAGCGGCTACCGGATAAGAGGTCAATCCTCGGTCAGTGGGCGGTGGCGGCGTCATAGGAAGTCAATCCTTGGTCTGCGGCGGGAGATAGGAGGAGCTCAACCATCAAGGTCGGCGGCGGCGTGATTGGAGCACATCCATCGTGGTCGATGGCGGGATAGTGGAGGTCGAACTTTAGGCGGCGGCCGCACTAAGCTTTGCTCCTCGACCCTGCTGTCTCGGTGTGCCATCGCATCGCGCTTCTCTGTCTGCTGGATGGAGGTCGCCGCGCGGCTAATTCATTAAGGTATTCTTTTCGTGAGTGGCTTAATTAAGGTATTCAATTCCTAAGGGTAGTGTTGTAGTACTCTGCGTGTAAATTGACTGCCCATTAATTTTTGTCATTGCACGTCTGGATAACAATATGAAGCGCCCTTAGTAATTATGAAAATAAAACCTTGTGATTTATGCATGCATCTTTGGGCATCAGTTAATGTGTGTATTAATGTTGTTGTTTTGTTTTTAGTTACCCTCCGTGTGGTGCAGATGGAACGATCCGAATGGATGATGAATCGGAGAAGCTCATATTTTATTAGTGGCGTGGCGGAGTTCATGAATTTGGCTGAAAGTACAAAGAAGAGAATTGGTGATGAGGATTACATCCAATGTCCATGTACTCATTGTGCCAATACAGAGTCACGTGTAGTTGCAGATGTCGAGTGGCACTTACTCTCTCGGGGATTCATGGATGGATATACACGTTGGACCAGACATGGTGAAGAGCAGGTCATGGATGAATATACCCAGGGCTGCGAGATGCCAAACCCCGGTCAGTGTCACATGGATGTTGAATCTAACATCAGGGTAGAGGCGTCAAGCTACCAATGGAACACCGGAAAGCCGAAACGCCCACTGGAAAACCAAGACGGCGACGCAGACGACGACGATCTTGATATGCCAGATTTTGCTGCTATGATTGCAGATTTCAAGGGCCCAAAAATGGATATGATTGGGTACAAGGATCTGCCAACCATTGATGCGGACTCCAAGAAAGAATTGTATCCAGGTTGCAAAAAGAAATATTCCAAGTTGAGTGCCACCCTGGCGCTTCTCAGATTTAAAGCAGCAAACGGTCTATCAAACAAGGGCTTCACAGAGTTGTTAGGTCTTTTCAAATAAATTCTTCCGGAAGATAATGTGCTCCCCACAAGCATGAACAAAGCGAAGAAAATTGTTTGCCCATTGGAACTTGAAGTATAGAAGATACACGCTTGTGTGAATGATTGTATATTGTACTGTGGTGAGTACAAAGATTTGCGTGCATGTCCCACATGCAAGCATGCACGATACAAGCGCCGGAGAGCAAAGGACAAGTACAAATTGGACGACGAGATCAAGACAGGAATCCCGTTCAAGGTTGTTTGGTACTTGCCTTTAATTCCAAGGTTGAGGCATTTGTTTGCAAACCCTAGAGAGGCAAAGAGGTTGCAGAGGCATCATGATGAGCGAACTGTGGATAAATATATGAGGCACCCGAAAGATGGGGCTCAGTGGGAATTAATCGACAACAAGTTTGAAGACTTTTCCAAGGATCCTAGAAGTATAAGGCTCGGGGAGTGTACTGACGGGATGAGTCCTTTTGGCGATATGAGCTCCAATCACAGCACATGGCCGGTGCTTCTGTGCATATATAACCTAGCTCCTTGGTTGTGTATAAAGAAAAAATACATTATGATGTCAATGATTATCCAAGGCCCGAAGCAACCTGGAAATGACATCGACATTTACTTTCAGCTACTGGTAGAAGAACTGCTGACAGTGTGGGTAGATGCGCCTGCTGTAAAATGTTATGATGCTTACAAAAAGGAGATTTTCGATCTACATGCGATGCTGCTACACACCATTCAAGATATGCCGGTATTAGGCAACACATCGGGGCAGAAAACAAAGGGAGATGTAGGGTGTGTCACATTCATGGATAGGACACCTAGCAGATTTCTTCCCAACTTGCGCAAAATCGTGTATTTGCGTCATCGTAGGTTCTTACGGAGAAATCACCCATACCGAAAGATGAAAGCTGAATTTGATGGTACGGCAGAGGTAGATGTGGGCCCAAGACCCTATGCTGAGGAGGTGGTCCACAACATGGCTAAACAAATTAATGTTGTGCTTGGCAAGAAGCATGCTTTGGCGGTGAAACAAACACCCAAGGGTCAAGTGTTTAAGAAGAAATCGGTGTTCTGGAAATTACCTTACTGGGAGATTCTACGTGTACGTCACTGCATCGATGTCATGTACATAGAGAAGAACGTATGTGAAAGCATCCTTGGTACTCTGCTCAAGATTAAAGGTAAAACAAAGGATGGTGACGGTGCACGGCTTGATATGCTTGCTGATCAATCAAAACGCAAGAGTGAAGCAGAAGATGATAACAAATTCATCCATGCTCTCCAGAGTTAAAATTTCAGTACAAAAGAAGCAACATAGTTCTTCACCTATTTGTTGTCAGTTAAGACACCCTCTTCCTACTCCGCAAACATCAGAAGTCTCGTGGATGTGACCTCAGGTAAAATGAAGTTGGGATACATGAAGTCACATGATTGCCACGTAATGTTGACACAAATCCTCCCGGTGGTCCTGTGTTTCTTCGCAACATGTATCCCTTCGAGCGGTTCATGGGAATACTGAAGCGCTATTGTCGGAACCAAAACCATCCAGAGTCAAGCATCCTACAAGGTTATGCCGCGGAGGAGGTGGTTGAGTTTTGCACCGAATACATGAAACAAAGACCTATAGGTTTGCCCCTCTCTCGCCACGAGGAAAGGCTGAAAGGTAAGCTGGTCCTTGCTAGCACGCAAAAGGCTGCACCTGGAGAATTGGTAGAGAAAGCCCATTTGACGGTACTGCTTAACAGCCCAGTTCTCAGCGCTTATGCCGAAGAACACTTGGCGGAGATACGCCAAAGCTTCTAACCAATGGTGTATCCATTAGATGCGGAGATGAAGGAGCACACTAAGAACTACGCCGAATGGCTGAAGAATCGTTTGGCACAAAGATCCATTGATGACATTGCTACGTGGTTGGCACAAAATCCATCACCTACGGTGTTGACGTACCAAGCATATGACATATATGGCTACACGTTCTACACTGAGGAACGTGATGAGAAGACCTCATATCAGAATAGCTCTGTTTGAATAGAATGCATGACTGTAGATGAAGCTGATAAAAGGGTATACTATGGAACCATCAAAGAGATTTGGAAGCTTAACTATGTGAAAGTTAAGGTGGCATTATTCAGGTGCACATGGATCCCTCTTAGTCAGGTAAAGGTTGATGATTATAGGAAGACCTGTGTTAACATGACAACGATGGCGTATCACGCGGACCCGTTCATTCTTGCCAGCGATGCTACCCAGATTTTCTATGCAGAAGACCCCTTGCATAAGAACTGCCATGTAGTGATGCATGGGAAGAGGAGGGTACTGGGTGTCGAGGATGTTGCCGATGAGGACGAGTACGATGAATTTGCTGAGTTGCCAGCCAAGGGATCACGCACCCCTCTAACAGAGAAGCGTAAAATCATCAGAAAACCCAAGTTCATTCAGGGTCAACGTAATGATCCTAGTTCCCACATGTACATGGGAATTAAGCCGTAAGACTAGTTTTTATGCCTACCCTGCAACTTAATTCATTCAATTTAGAACTGTCGCGTGTACTGAATTTGTGAGTTATGCCCGGTTTTCTATTGATGTAAGAACCGTTAATATGTTAACCTTGATATGCTGTCAGCTCAGGCAATGAATATGAACTATTTATTATTATTATTATTATACCATAGAGGTAGCACACTCAATTGATCTCACTCCTGTATGTATGAACAGAAGATATGCAATCTGGTTTGCAAATAGCACACGGTTCGTTCATGAAAGCCGTGTGCTGACCAAACCGCGCGCGCGATCTGAGTCGTGCATTCTGATTGGCCAGAACCCAAACCCCACAGATCGTACGTCTGCACCGTTGGATGCTCCCAGATCGAACGACAATCCTCATTCCTTTCGACAGCAAATGCAGTTCCGGTTGTAATTTTATTTATATGCACAAAATGCACATTAAATTCAAACCCGTGGTATAATGGTGATTGCGTACCATGGAAATCTTTATGAGGCCAAACGATGAAGTCACCGACCACTGGAGTTTGAATTGACACGTCTCCTTTTGGAAACCTCGATCCTTCTAGTGAGATGCTCCGGTTTGGAAGGAGCGATCATCAAAACTTGTGCCAAACTTTACCAAAAAATTTCCACGGGGTCGTGAGAGCACGGCACGGGCACACACCAATTTTTATGATGTCCGGACTCCATCTGGATTTCCTATAATTAAAATACCAACTAGGCTTACGTCAGTGGCCGCACCTCACGGCCGAAATGTTTGAAACTTCTCCCCGCTTCTCGGACAATGGATGAAAACTCGCAAAGCGACGCACAAATGATTTGTACACATTCTTTGCTAAGACTACCCACTATGGGAGTAACATAGGTGGTAACATCACACATCTCTAGGCAAAATAGATGATGTGGCGAGTAGTTAATGAGGAAATAGGGGCATGTGGTAACATAGCTAGTTACTGTAACATCACACATACCAAGACAAGATGAGTCTACAACCTAATAAATGAAGTGTTGCATGACACCACACATATGTTACTCCACACTATAGAGGTAGTAACATAGACTAGTAACATATGCATGTTACTAGTCTAAGTTACTACCCATTGTGACTAGTCTAACTAACACCCACATGTAGTTGTAGTAGGGTTTTGACTTTATGTGCACTAAATGCAAGGTAAGTGCAAAAAATGACTTAAATATAGCAGACGAGACCTGAAATGGGCCAGAAAATCAAACCAAGGGTATATCCGTGATTGTTTACCGTGAAATTTTGTTTCGAGGCGGAACGATGTAGTTACCGACGATTTGGAGTCCGAAGTGCCGCGTCTCCTTTTGGAAACCATGATCCTTCTTGTGTGATGCTCAGGTTTGGAAGGAGCGATCATCAAAACTTGTGCCAAACTTTACCAAATTTTTTTCATGGGGTCGTGAGAGCACGTCATGGGCACACACCAATTTTGATGATGTCCGGACTGCATCTGAATTTCCTGTAATTAAAATACCAACTAGGACTACGCTGGTGGCTGCACCTCGCAGCCGAAATGTTTGAAACTTCTCCCCGCTTCTCAGACAAACGGATGAAAACTCGCAAAGCGACGCACAAATGATTTGTACACCTTCTTTGCTAACTAACACCCACATGTAGTTGTAGTAGGGTTTTGACTTTATATGCACTAAATGCAAGGTAAGTGCAAAAAAATGACTTAAATATAGCAGACGAGACCTGAAATGGGCCAGAAAATCAAACCAAAGGTATATCCGTGATTGTTTACCATGATTTTTTTTCAAGGCAGAACGATGTAGTCACTGACGATTTGGAGTCTGAAGTGCCGCGTCTCCTTTTGGAAACTATGATCCTTCTTGTGAGATGCTCCGGTATGGAAGGTGCGAGCATCAAAACTTGTGCCAAACTTTACCAAATTTTTTCCATGCGATCGTGAGAGCACGCCACGGTGACACAATGCTTTTCGTTATTTCCGGACTCTATATGCATTTCCTGTAATTAAAATACCAACAAGGCCTACGCCTCTGGCCGCACCCTACGGCCGAACTGTTTGAAGTTTTTTCCCTTTTCTCGGACAATGAATGAAAACTCGCAAAACGACACACAAATGATCTTGCTAACACCCACGTGTAGTTGCTACTATATATATATATATATATATATCAAACGATATCTCAAATGCACAAGTTTATGGTTTTCTTAATATGTAGCAATCACTGGATATTGGTATTCATTGTTCCAAACAAGAACATAGTTTACTACATGGATTCTCTCAGAGAGTCAACAAACGCTCAGGATCTGACGCATCTTCAGCAATTCATGGATAGGTATTGAACTCTATGATGTTGAAATTAATTTGCATTCATATCTGGTTCAAATAATTGATGTTGTCAAAATTCATCTTCATTTGCAGTGTGCTTGCATTGTGGAAAACTAAACCAGGGAACTTTTCAAGAGGGAACTACCTTTGCAGCACGAGATCGTTTCTCCGGTAACACACCGAAATCCGTTATTTCGGAAAATGTATCCAATAGTTTGCAAATACATTTTCTTACGCTAGTCAAATGTTCAAGCTTCTAAATAAACCTATTTCTATTTATGTTCAAAGAAAAAAATACATCTAACACCGGTTAGGTTGTTCCCAACAGGACAAATACATGACTAATTTTGTACAAAAAATTTCAGTGTCCTCAGCAACAAGCAGGGACCAACCTTTGTGGATACTATGTTTGCAGATACATGATCTCCATCTGCAAATCTGTTGATAGTTGTGAAGATGCTCGCGAATTAATATCAATAAGTCTATCTTAATTAATATCTTCTACTCCACTCATATGGCACATTCTAATCTTAAAAATACTGTTGCTCATCTTAGAACCGAGGACCCCTGAACTGCTCCCCGCTGGTGAATTGCTGATGGTTCGGAGATTTATCAGCGACTTCTTCCTGAATCACTACATCAATCCCACTGGTGATAATGAAGATTTCAACATGCCTTCTCCTGAAACATTGAGTAAGAGTTAGTCGCTAAACATATACGCATGGATCCATTGTTTTTCATCTGATGAGGTCTTCGTATTTCGTACACTATGATTAATTATGTAATGCATATATATGTCGACAAATCATTGGAATTTAGCTACCATTTGTTCAATTGCAATTGTTACGAAATCTGATGAATGTTCTTCCTGTGGACACTATTTGTTCAATTGCATATTGTGGCGAATTTGCTTTTTGCATGCCGATTCAAATGGGATATTTTTGCTTTAACCTGGCAATTGCTCAGCACACGGTTCAACTAAATGAGTGTGTGCGATCCACATTGGAAAGCATACGTCAATCGTAGCGGAACCGTCGGTGATACACAGTAGATCGCAAACGATTTGCAGCACTACTACGTGTGCGTAGGGGCTCCGAAACCGTTTGTGATATCACATTACCGCACACGAGAGTTTGGAGTAAACCGTGCCTAATGTAAAATACAATCCTAGTCGTAAATTTTTCAGGAAACGTGTGGGATCCCAAACGAAAAGCACATGTCACTCTTACCGCAACAGTCGGTGATACACAACAAATCACAAACAGTCTGCAGCACTTGTATGTGCGCGAAGGGGCTCCTGAACCATTTGTGATAGAACATTATCGCACACGGTAATTGTTGGAAAACATGTGTGATGGAGTCTTGCATGGCAGATGAGTTCCGTAGAAAACTCGTGTGCGATGGGGCACATATCGCTTACAGTTCATATGTTGGTCCATGTGCCTTACATACTGTTTCCCAAACGGTTCATTACGACACTCCATTTGGTTTCACTACGTCATTAGAAACGTTTAATCACCGGTCCCACACGTGCGAAAGAATTTAGTGTGTGTTGCATCGCATACGATTACATTTGGTAAGGCCTCTGCATCATGGCTCCCTATCCCGGACGGTTTCTGGGTCGTGTGGGAAGGACCCCCCTATCGCACACACTCACTTGGCGACGGTTCAAAATGCCGTCGCAGGAAGGGGTTAAAACCCGTTTGTATAGCACCTCGTTGTACCAGTGCAAAGATGTGCCAAAATTAGGAGCATCGAGAGCTGATACAAGTGTGTAGTCCACCAACCGTTCTAGTGACATAGAGTGTTTCAAGTGTGGAGGAAGGGGACATATGAAGCGTGAATGTCCTAATGTGAGAAGAGAGTATTGCTCACAAAAGATGGATATACATCCGGTAGTGATGAAGAGGCAGTTTCTGACACTTCTAGTGAAAAATCTGAAGAAGCTGAAAAGGTGGCCACGAGTTTTGAAGTTGCAGAACCATACTCGTCATTGATGGTGTAACGAGTGCAAGAGGATCGCATTGAGGATAAGGGACAGCGTTGGAATATTTTTTTTTCAAACTCAATGCAAAATCAACAACACCAATTGTAAGTTGATCATAGATGGCGGAAGCTACACCAACGCGATGAGCAAGGACTTGGTAGTTGCTTTAGCATTACCTACTTGGAAGCACCCACAACCTCACTGTGTTGAATGGTTATATCAATTGGGCAGACTGAAAGTTAGTCATAAGGTGCGTGTAAATTCTCGGTTGGCAACTTTATCGACATGGTTATCTATGATGTTTTTCCAATGGATGCATGCCACTTGTTATTGGGAAGGCCGTGGCAATATGATCATCATGCCACACATGAGGGAAGGTCCAACACTTCTCCTTTTGGGATGTTGGAAGACGACGTGTGTTCCGGTCTATGTTTGTGAAAGAAATCAAGGTGGATACAAATATTTCCTTGAAGAAGAAGAAGGTCAGTAAAATTCCTGCAAAACCGAGGACGGTTTTGTTTCAAGGAGGAGGGGACGATGTGCCCATCAGCGCAGTAGCAAAAACTGATCAAATTACAAGTTCTAATATTTTGATGATGGGTACAATGGCACTTAAAATACCGCCACCAGAACAAGAGCCTGAAGAAGTCAAGCCTAATTTTCATATGCCAAGCTAGATAGTTGTTGGTCCTATTTCGGTCCAGGTCGCATGAGGAATTGTTTACGTGCAGAAGCCGTTCTATTCCTAGATAGAAATCCAAGGTGATATGGTATGGTTAAAATTCGTTTTGGATCCTAGTGATCAGCGTGGCTGGATAGTTAATTAGTAAATCCTTGGTTATTAGGTAAAGGAACTTTTCCTTAGGCGTGAGATTTAGAGGTGTCGTAGTAGTACTAGGAGTCCTGTTCGGTTTATAGTTAGGAGAGAGAGTCCGTGCCAGTTTTTCTTTGCTCGTGGGTCGGTTGATCAGGTGTGTGATGCCTATATAAAAGGCTGGCTACGGCCGATGTAAGGGGAAGTTTTGTGTCGATCGTGAGTTGAATAAAAGTCAAAAAACGTCCCATGTCAGGGGACACCAAATATCGTGTTTGATTTTGATGATCCGTGAAGGATTTTGTTGCTGCTACGTGTGGAGTTGATTCCGTCTACTCGACGCTAGTTTTTGATATTATGATCTTGTATCTTTGCTCGACTGGATTTTCTTGTTGTTGCTGCTAGTAACGTGAAAGATCGGGCCGACAAACAACTCACCATCTAGTCGAGTCTATATCAGTTAGGTACTCTAGTCGTGGCTTGATTAGTGATTTAATGATTATAGAGGCTTTTTGCTAATGAACCCAACATCTTTGGTTGATCCGAGACACACAACGGGTTATCTCCGCCAAACTATCCCCTCGGGGTACTTAGCTTTTGAGTCTTATGCAATATGATGCCGTGACGCTGTTGTGTAGTGTTTGAGTTCTTTATGACTAAGGCAAGTTCGAAACCTTTTGCACTTATGTTCATCTTTTATTGCTAGCCTCTACTGTATCGTGCATTGCGCACTCTCACATTGGGACTTGGAGCAAACTTAGTAGGTACATCCAAACCTGTGGGAGGACTTTCTCTTGTTCTTTTACACATAAGACACCCCATCTCCACAAAATAGCCACCATACCTACCTACATGGCATTTTCATAGCCATTCCGAGCATATCACCATGCACTACCATCATTATAATTACATGACTAGAGACCTGTTTTCATTTGCCTTGCATGATCATAGTATGGCTAGCTCGACATTTTCATGGCTTGTCCATTTTTTGATGTCTATGCTACGCTGGATCATTGCACATACTAGTACACTACCAGAGGCATTCATCATATAGAGTTTCTCTCATGTTTGCAGTTTTGAGTTATGATATCATTCAGTTGAAGTGAGTCATTACAAACGTGTGGTGATCATCATTATTAGAGCATGCCCCGGTGAATAAAAAATGGTGGAGACTTATGAGTCCTCAAAAAAGTGAGGATGAGGTCCATGAAATTGTTCTTAATAAAAAAGAGGAAAAGAATGGGGGAGACTTATGAGTCCTCGAAAAAGTGGGGATGAGGTCCATGAGACTGTTCTAAAAAAATGAGAGAAAAGGAGAGAAGGGGCATGCTACTATCCTTTTACCACACTTGTACTTCAAAGTAGCACTGCTTCATGCATTGCAAAGTAGAAAGTTTCAAGAGATTCATGTTTCATACTAGTGGGGAACGTACGCTATAGAACTTGGCTTGTATATTCCAATGACGAGCATCCTCAAAAGCTCGAGGTCTTCATGAGCAAGCAAGTTGGATGCACCCCCACTTGGTCCGTAGGAAAGATTTCACATATTCATAGCTCTATGTGCATCCTAGTTGCATGGCGATCACTACTCCTTGCATTGACATCGATCATAGGGCCTTCTCCATTGCCTAATGGTCAGCTGCGTTGATGCAAGAATTTCTTTGTTTTTGACTTGTCAAAACCCCAACCATTTTCTATCATTCCCTTAAGTGTGGGACATAGACTTGCACTCTGTGCTGCATATGTAGTTGAGCGGTTGAATAACACAGATAGACGATCTTGCTATTGTACCTGGTATGCCTCGGGTTGGTGTTTTTTAAGCGATCGCTAATGCAAAATTTATTTTGTCTATGATAGTTACTGTTGTGTTCCTGACATAATATTGACCTTCTCTCTAAACCTATGGCAATGGGAATTTGGGATCCACAAAAATATTTCCCTCTTTCTTGACCTCCATGGCAATGGAACTAAGAGGATATCTTGTATTACTCCCTTGGTAGTTAACTTTTGCATGCTTCCACGATGAACATGGATATCACTCTTGGGGTTTGGTTCAATGTATGCTTTAAAGTTGGTAGCATTGAGCTTTTGGTAGTAAACCTTCTTACTCGAGGAAGAGAAAGCTTTAAGTGTGGGGAGGTTGATGGCTCTATATTTTACACATTTTAGAGCTCATTTGTTGCATGTTCTGTTTATATATCATGTCCCATTGAACCAAATAGTTGTCCATTATGCATGTTTACCGATATTTGCACTTATCATTGTGAGCATTGCACATTTAGTGTTTTAGTTGGTTTTTATTAGTTTTCTTTGTTTTCTTGTGTCTACAAGTGTTTTGGAGCAACCTAGGACCAAGCACGATGAAAGAACCAAGGAGGGGCTCAATACGGAGACACCCAAGGGGCACACTTGGCCATTTCGGAGGTCAGAAAAAGTCATTTTTGCAAAGTGCTCCAAATCAAGATCTAAGACCCAAAATGGATCGGCATCAATCATATGAATCCAACAAGCCCAAGAATGTCAAATTGTGAGTTTGTATGAAGATTAGATGGTTGTTTTACTGGAGAAGGACAACACAAATCAACACAAGGTCGTTTGACATCCACACACCTCAGAAAGTTGCCATTCCAGACGGGATTCTTCACCGATTTCATCCCCATTCAATCCCACAAGATCCTTGGCTCGTAAATAAGAGATTGGGAGAGGATTAGGCTAATTGTGAGCCCTTGGATGAAGCCCATCAAGAGAGGTGGCTAGGAGGCTCTCTAGATATGTCTCCCTCAACCCTAGCCGCCGCCATCCATCCTCATTCATCAAGAACACATCAAAGTCCATCTCCATTGCTGCTCCACCACCACCATAGAGGAAGGGACAAGATCAAGAGGAAGAGGAGGAGGCTCCACCATGCGAGCACCGGCCTTCGGGCTGGTGCCCTCTCCACCATGCCGGCACCATCACCACCATCTTCACCGCACCACCACCGCCATCATCATCACCATCATCACCTCCTCCCTTCACCAGCTCTATGCCGTCTTGTAATTGACCCTTACCTTTATGTTTGAGTAGATGCATTTGTCCTCAGGGTTACAGATGAACTCATTTATGATTAGTGTGATTATTTTCCAAGCGATCCAATATGTTCTTGTTCATGTTCAAGTTAGTATTCTCGTGAGTGTTGAGAGGAGGCCTCGCTTGCACTTTTGTCATGATTGGCCATGGAGGAACTACTGTCACTGCATAGGGTAGGGCGTTGAGGGAATTCGAGGTGACAGTAAAACCTCAATACTTAGTCTTTGCAAAGTTGATAGGGGAGTTTAGGTAAACCCATATCTGGCCGCATCCATGGGGTGACCCTTAATTATCATGTGACCCTAACCCTATGGGGGAGACCATGATGGTGGCGTGCGTGGCACGAAGACTACCTCGAGTAGAACGAGTACTGTACCGGGGACCGCCCACTTATGTGTATGAAGAGTGGATAGAGGATACAATAGAGAGCGTTTGCTCCGCACTAGATGTGCACGTCATATTTGTGGTAATGACTTCGGAGTCCCAGAGAACACTTTACTACTCAAGCACCTTCACTACTAACTTAGTCTCTTTTTATTTACTATTTTTACTCTCTTTGTTAGTAGTTTAGTAAACACCCTTTTATTTAGTTTGCCTAGCAACTTCTAGAATAGGCTATTTCCAAACTCTGGCTTGGGTGCGTACGTAATTGTGTTAAGTCACAGCATGGTTGCGGGGTTTGTGGTGCCATCCTATCAGCTCCCTGTGGGTTAGGCACTTTACTTATCCTGAAAGTGCTATAACAACCATGTGCACTTGCAGGCCATCAAGAACTCATTTCTTTGATCCATGGCACAATCCAAGAATTTGCACAGGAAGAAGTAATTCACAACCTGGTAAGATCATTTGCTACAAACTATCTTTGTCTAATTTCACCAAGAACAATAATATGTTGTTTGCTCCACCAGTTAAGAGCTTTTTTCTGTGTATATATCGAAACAGCTCTCCAACTACAACATGCTCTGCAAGCTTAGCAAAACTCACGCAACACTATTGTATATACAATCCTATCTCAAAAACTGCTCCAAACCTGTTTAAAAGAACAACACAAACCTGTTTGCATGCGCCCATCAAAACTTATTTTTAGATGATCACACATTCTAGTGAATATGTTTGTCCTTTTTCTTGGATATATATTTTCTGTGGCACACCTAGCCTTATCTAATCGTCAGCCTGGGATCTTTGGCCATCTGATACTAGTGAACATGTGTTGTCTTTTTTCTTGGATATAAATTTATGTAGCACACATTGTACTGAACATGTTTGTTCACTAATTACACATTTCTTGGCCGTCAGCCTACAATCTTTATTGCCCACAACTTTTTTTTCTTCAAATAATCTGACGATTTTTCTTGAACTACAACTATAGTAGTTTTTTTTTACTTTTCCAGTAATGCTAGTACTTAACAATCCCAGTCTATGCATTTTTTTCTCACAATCTATCAACCTTGTGTTTGTACACATGATAACATACCAAAGTACAGGATGATCTCTGCATTCAAGCTATTCAAAAGTTCATTGAACAAGTTGAAAGAAGAAGACCTGCCAACACCCAGCTAACTTTTGAAAAATGCAACTGTTGGCTTTAATGTGTATTGAGCTTCTATAAACATGGTGACTGGATCGGGGTGAACATGTAAATGAACAGTTTCATCTGTAATTGTATGCTAGATATACACAGTACGAGTCGTTAAGCAGTACCTCTATCTGTAAATTTGTCCTTCTCATCTACTCTACTTCTGACAAGCATTGTATATGGAGTGTATCTTTTGCTCAGCTTTTTTACTCCCTGCTACCTATGAAGCAATGTTATTTTTCAGTCATTAAAACATCATAATTATGTTCCAGGCTGCATTTTTAAAATCAAAGTAAGCAACATTTGTGTTGCATAAGAAACATGAGTTGTTTTTATACCTAAAAAAGACTGCCTGCTGCTTAGCTTTTTAATGTGGTTTTTTTGGACAACTTTGAGTGGAATTCTCTCTTTTAGTCGAATTCTCAATTGCATGCTGTCTGCTGCTCAGTTGTTAATTTCTCTCTTTGAGTGGAATTGCACTGAAGGACAAAATGGACAGAACTACATTTTATTTTTAACCAATTTTTATCATTATCCTAGCACAACATAAAATATGGGAAAATAGTTGTTGCTTCGCCCTCATACAACCAGTCAAACTTTTTATACATAAGCAAGAAATGTGTCTTTAAAACAATGCTACTAAATACAATCTCACACAAAATTGTCACATGCAATAAATTACTAACATTATCAAGGGTTACTCTGGCTGTAAGAACTTAAATTTAGTTCACTAAAATTCAAAAAAAAAATCATTTAAATACAAATTTAGTTCACTACTTTCCAATTTTAGTTCACTAAAATTCAATGATCTTTCAAATAAGGTTCATGTAAATTCAAATTAAGTTCATTGAAATTCAATTTTAGTTCACCATAATTTAAACTAAATTCACATAAATTAAAATTTAGTTCACTACCATTCAAATCCAGTTCAATTAACTTCATTGAAATTCAAATTTTAGTTCACTAAATTTCAAATTTAGTTCACTAAAATTCAAAATTAGTTCATTTAATTCAAATTCGTCCACTAAATTGCAAAACCAGTTCATTCAAATTCAAATGAAGTTCACTAATTTCCAAAATTAGTTCACCACAATTCGAATTAAGTTCACTAAAATTCAAAATTAGTTTATTTGAATTCGAATTTAATTCAATTCAATTCAAAAATAGTTCACTTAACTTCAAAATCAGTTCATTGAATTCAAATTAAGTTCAATTTAATTCAAATTTAGTTCACTAAAATTCAAAATCAATTCATTTAAATTCAAATTCAGTTTGCTAATTTTCAAACTTAGTTCACTAAAATTCAAAATAAGGTCATTTAATTCAAATTCAGTTCACTAAATTATAAAACTAGTTCATTCAAATTCAAAATTAGTTCAACACAATTCGTATTAAGTTAACTAGAATTCAAAATTAGTTCATTTGAATTCAAAATCATCTCAATTAAATTCAAATTAAGTTCACTACAATTCAAAATAAGTTCGTTTTGAACACAAAATAAGTTCATTTTAATTCAGATTTAGTTCACTAATTTTGAAAACCAGTTCATTTTAATTCAAATTTAGTTCACTAAAATTCAAAATTAGTTCACCACAATTTGTATTAAGTGCACCAAAATTCAAAATTAGTTCACCATAATTCGAATTGCGTTCACTTCAAATTAATTAGTTCACCACAATTTGAATTATGTTCACTTCAAATTCGGTTCACTATAATTCAAAATTAGTGTGACGCCCCCAACTTAATCATGCCCTAATCATACACGCAATGCACACGATCAAGCCTAAGGACTCACTAGAAGGAATCATAACACAACTCTAAAACATAAATAAAGGCATACAAGCATTATATTACAAGCCAGGGCCTCGAGGGCTCGAATACATAAGCTTGATGTCAACAAGCATCAGTGGAAGCGTTAGATATCTGAGTACAGATATAAAAGAGAAACAGGTAAGCCTTTAAGAAGGCAGGGCAAAACAAAAAGAGACGATCGAAAAGGCGCAGGCTTCCTGCCTGGGACCCTCCGAACCTACTCTTGGTCATCAGCCAACTCGTAGTAGTAGCCATCCTCGGGGTAGTAGTAGTGATCGTCGTCAGGGGCAGCTGGCTCCGGGGCTCCGTCATCTGGTTGCATCAAACGGATATGGGGAAAAAGAGGAAGCAAAGCAACCGTGAGTACTCATCCGAAGTACTCAGCAAGCAAGGATCTACACTACATATGCAACATTATCAAAGAAAGGCTGTATATGTGGACTGGGCTGCAGAAATGCCAGAATAGAGAGAAGGCCTAGTCCTATCGAAGACTAGCATCTTCAGCGGTCATGCAGCATTAGAAGAGTGTAGATTAGTACAGTATAAAGTAGTAGTAGTATTAAGTATCAACCTCGGCCAGAGATCCTTCCTCGACTCCCTGCGAGAAAGCAATCCCAGAGCCCTAGTATCCATTTCTATCCAGTTCTAGTTGTATCGATCGGGATACAACTCCGAGCGTCCGTTACCGAGGATCCGGCTATGCATAGATTAGTTCTTCCCTACAGGGGTGCGCCAACTTACCCACCACGCTCGATTAACTCCGGCCGAACACACTTTTCGGGGTCATGCCCGACCTCGGCCAAATGATACGCCGCAACCCGACCTAGGCTTAACAGAGAGGTCAGCACGCCGGACTAAACCTATGCCTCCAGGGGTCTTGGGCCATCGCCCCGGGAACTCCTGCACGTTATGTTCACGGCCGAGAGCAGACCTGGCAACCCACACTATCAAGGCGGTTGCTTCACGCGGTCCAACTCAGCGCGCGCCGCTCAGTCGCTGACGTCTATTAAGCTTCGGCTGATGCATACGACACAGAGTGCCCATAACTGTTCCCACGTGATGGTTAGTGCTATCGGGCCAAAGGCCCACTCGGATCAAATATCCAAATCATTAGTGTGTTGGGGGGTTTGCGGTAACGAGCAGAGACTCATGATTGATGTGACCCCGTCGCCCCGTCTCGAGGACTTGCGGCAAGGGCTAAGAATGCTCGACCACGCCTCGTATTTAACTCTCGGGTACCCTCCAGGTCAACCCGTCTCCACATCATTCGCGGGTACCCCTCAGGGTCGACCCGCCTTTCCAAGTAACAGTTGTAAAGTCCAAGTATCCGTGTGTCCATAACATCAGGGAATCCGAGGTATCACCCTCGCTGGATTCCTACTCGATGTATCCGTCAAGGTGAACTTAGGAGGAATCACCCTCGAGGTTCACACTTGAGGTGTTGCACGACAGCGTCGTTATCGGGAGTGGTGAAGGAGGAATCACCCTCGATGACCACGACCGAGTAACTACTCCACAGAGCTATCATTGGAAGTGCTTACGAGGTATCACCCTCGGCACTCGAAAGTAACGCTGCAGTGTCGTACAGATAAAGGGGGTGTGATGTGCGGTGCTGGGGCCTGGTTGTCGATCACGTTGATCGAGTCATCTGATAATCCAGCGGGGGCAACTGGGACAAAGTGGGGTCACTGGGGTCTTTATCCAGCCTATACTAAGCAGTTTAGGATAAGCAGGTAGGTATCAACAACAGTTACAAAAACAGGCTATGCATCAGAAATAGGATAATCAGTAGCAGCAGCAAATTCTAATGCAAGCATAAGAGAGAAAGAATAGGTGATATCGGCATGTTCAAAGGGAGGGTGCTTGCATGGAAGCTCTGCGGTAAAGGCCTGTCTTCAGGGGTGTAGTCGATCTCCGGAGCTGCGTCGGCCTCGGGGACTATGTCGGTGTCGGGGTCTACTGAGAGAGAAGAGGGGGAGGAAACAAATAAATACAGAACAAACATATGCAACACAGAGCATGCTATGCTAACGTGCAGTGCAGGGTTGCCTAAAAACATGTCTAAATCATTTTAGTTATTTTAGGATTAAAGTTGGAATTAATAACCGGTATGTATGCACTATTCATCTACCGGAAACAGGCTAAAAGTTGCGGGTTCACCTTCGTAGAGGGTCCCGACACGGAAACAACTAGCACGGTTGGATTCATCTCGTCGTTCTGATCAACTTTCATGTAGAAAGTTTTTCGATCCGAGCTACGGTTTAATTTCTACAAATTTCTAAAGATTTAAACATTTTCAGAAATAATTTGAATTAACAGAAAGAAATATTGCATCAGCATGATGTCATAGTGACGTCAGCAGTCAACAGCCGCACTGACCAGGTCAAACCTGACCAGTGGGGCCCACTTGTCATAGGCAGTGGGCTAATAGCAATTCATTTTAATTTAAACAGAGTAATTAGTGACTGGACCCCACCTGTCAGTGACTCATTTAACTAACTAATTAATTTTAATTATAAAAATATTTTAATTAACTAAAAATGCGGTGGCGCCCGCAAGTCAACGCCATTGGGTTGCCCAGTCCGCACGTTGACTGAGTCAACCCAGTCAACGGGGCCCCCAGGGCCCACTGGCAGCGAGCCAGGGGTGGGGCCCACCCAGCCACATCGGCGGCAGCCAGCGGCTCAACGCCGGCGACGCCAAACGCGGCGGCGCACGTCGGGTGTGGTCGGGTTTTGCGTATAGGAGGCCATATGCGGCGCGGTTGCGCGCGTTGGATCAGGGAGACGGCGCCGCGTCGATCCCAAGCGATGGCGCGGCCAGAGGAGCACCGCAGCGACGCCTACGAGCCCGTCGGCAGACGGCGGCGTTCGGGTGTAACGGCAAACGGTGATGCGGACACGCTCGAGTCGAACGAAAAGGCTAGGCGAAGTCTGTGCGGCGCGGCGAGCGTGATGGTAGCACGCACGGGACCCAAGGGTCACCGTGGCTACGCCGGCGACGAGTTCAGGCGGTGGTGGGTTCGGCCACGGTGGCGAGGGTGGCTACGGGCACGGAAGGAGAGGGGAAAGAGGGGGGTTATGGCGCGGAGCTCACCGCGGTTCTGTAGTTGTACTTAAATGGGCTCGGGGGAAGCTCGAGGCGGCGGATTCCGGTGATGGCGATGGCGGAGCAGAGGAGGAAGAAGTAGTCGTGGCAGGCGCTCCGGTGCCCCCAGCACGCTCCAGAGGCTCCAGACGAAGGGGTCGACGGCGCTGGAGCTTCCGGACAGATCGGCGGGGCCGGAGAGGCTTGGTGGCCGCTGTGGTGTCGAGCGACGGCGACGGCTCCGTTCGGTGGAGGAGCCAGATCGAGAGAGGAGAGGGGAACGGGGAGGAGTGCGACAAAGAGTGAGGGAGGAGTGGATAGGGGCGAGGACGAGGCAGAGGGGCTCCCTCTTATCCTCCTTCCTGGCCGCGGGCGTCGCCGTGTCGCCGTTCGGCCGGTGTGCGCCAGCACGGCCACAGGGAAGTTGACACGGAGGGAGAAGTAGGTAAGGGTGGGCTGGGCCGGCCACTGTTGCCGCGGCCCAGTAACAGGTGGGTGCAGGTAAGTGGCCTCTGGCCTTTTCTCTTTTTAAGTTTTTCTGTTTCTTTTTATTTATTAACAGAGATAGAAAAGGATTTGGTGGGCCACCAAACATTTTAGAAAAATGTGGAACTAAGCCACAAAACTCTCTAGCAATATTTGGCACTGCCACAATTAATTTGGAGGCAAAGTGGAATCAAATGGATTTTTCATAAATGGAATAGCATTTAAAAATACTGAATTGGTACTGATTTAATTGATACTGTTCATCTTTACATAAGGGTGATGTTGTTTTCCTTAACAAATAAATGTTATGGAATATTTGCTATCTGATGAACATTTTTACAACAACTTTTGTGCAACTTTTAAATTCCACTTGTGATTTGAATTTGATTCAGAGAAGGAATTTGAAATGAGATATTAATCCAATATGATTAAGCTTTGTAAATCAAGATGACTTGGCACTGATCATAAGGGATTACTGTAGTGTGATGCTGGGGATGTTACAAATCTCCTCCACTACAAGAAATCTCATCCCGAGATTTAAGTGGGGAAGTAAAGGGTAACTTCGGGAGAACTGACCCTTATAGGGTTGATTATCTGGTGGACAATTCAGGGAATGTGGCAGAAGTATCTCTCGAGTTGAAACTTAAGAAAACATCGAGAGCAAAATATGAAGGTACAATAAGAAGTTTTAAGTGAATGGACAAACGATTGCTACCTGAACAGAGTGTGAGAAGGGGGTTCAGAGCATCAGGAATAGATCATCTCTCGGAGGGTGGCTCGTGATAACACACAAAACCAAGGGCATATGATACTTCAGAAGCAAGGATGTACAGGAGAGTCAGGTTCCGATCCTGTGGAACTGTGTGGGGGGTGTCGATGAAAAGTAGGGAGAACGGTGACATCTTACCGGTCACGACAACAAGGTATGTCAGAGGATAGTCTGTTAGTTATGTCGGTAACAACGTCGGTACCAAGGGCGAGGGACGAAGAGAACCACTTTCCTGCTCGTTAAAACGAGGCAGACCAATAGGCAAAGTTCTCGTCCATCGGTGGTTACCGGAATGTCATCAACAGTAGTAACAGGGTCTCACTGACAAGGTTATACATCGGGGTGTTTCCATAAGCAGAGAATTATTTCTGCTTATAACATATAGATCACAAGAAAGGTTAGACAAACCAATGGAAAGGAAAATGAAATTTTCGGATTAAACAGACCAATGAAAAGGAAAAATGTGTCTATACACAAGAATTTGGAGTATATCCTTTCCAAGGAAAAGCATAACATGATATACCTGATAGTACAACAGGTACAAAATCATTTAGATAAAGGGGCGAGGAAAATCAAGACGTTACCCGTACAACGGTGTCCGTATAATAGATCAAGAAGCATTTGGCAATGTGCCTCCAATGTTCTTGTTGATATTCGGAACACCACAGTCATGCTTCGAGGTAGCAATAACATGGTGTTTCAAGTAAGGGTTGGAGTTGAAGATCACAAGAATTACTCAAGGAACAATTGCGAGAATAGCAAGGAACTCAATGTATGAGCAAAACATCATCAGGTGAGTGTTGGAGGAAGTCAAGGATGTGGTCGATGATAACACAGATCATCGAGGGGCAAGAATGGTGTTTCTCACCATGAATTCGATTGATATCTTAGAACAAGGTAGTATATTGATGGTGATCACGACAAATTTTGTCGAGAGACTCTATGAAGATGCCATCGAGCAGCGATGACATCAAGCAAAAGGAAGGATGAAGTGAAAGGCTATGAGATCCACGGATTCGACACAAGCTCGAAATCAAGCTTGTTGTTCTGGGTGGAATGATAAGATGAGAAAGATCGACGTAAGCTTCGCTTAGCATCGAAAAGTTGTGCTCCGAGAATAATAACCAGGTAGCACGGTTAAAATTAGCATAATAATGATATAGCCGATCAGGCTAGGAATGATGTGATTGAGTATTAAACTTCCCAGTAACAAGTACTAGGGATAATACCCGAAGGTAAATCAGAGTAGAGGTTGGACGGGTGAAATGATCTGCAAAGGACAAGTATTTTAACTTATCCGGGAAATGGAATCAAGGAGGAAATATAGTCGAAACCACGATTGCAAAGGATCAATTCATAGATACAAGATGAACTTGTATCAAGGAAATAATTATTTTTACGAGCAGCTTCCATGATAAGTTCTACATCGTGTCTATGGGCATGAACACAAAGGTTCAAGGTCGACTCCCACTTCTTCAATGCATAACCTTCCATTCACTTCTCATTTTTGATGAAATTGTAGTGTTGAAATTATATCTGGCAAAACACCAGAAGAGTATGACTCGTGAAATCTTTCGGGTTCACACAGGTTAGGGAAGGCATTGGTTCAACCCATTGGGGCATCTTAGGAACATATGCCATAAACTTCATGAGTAAATAACACAAGTTCGGTAGTAGAGCATGGTTGAGAAAGTAGAGGATACCATTTACAAAAGGCATTATGTATCAGGGGATGAATTCACAAGATTTCAGTTGTTAAGGACACTGTCGGATAACAACCCAACAATGGATCTGGCGATTCACGACGGAGTTGATGTGAGTATCGGTAATCAATCAGAGGGAGAAGGGATGCAAATGCATTGACAAGGAATGTCAACGAAGATTGCTAAACATATGGAATTAACCGTAATGCTAGCAGGCAAGAATTTCAAGAGCAATAGCCTGTAGAGGATTTTCGGAAGATCGACTAACAATGGAAAGTATTTTGCGAAACACCTGAACAACTAGGGATGAACGGATCCCTAGTAAATGTGAGGAATTATCCGCAGTGCGAAAGAAGCTGCACGACAGTAGGCTCAAAGGCTTCCCGGATTAACGAGGAGTATTTCGGGGTATCTCGTACATAAAGGAGTATCTAGAAATGAAGATACAAACGGCAAAGATGTGTATCTGTCCACGGTGATTATCGGTAGTAGGGAACTTGCAAAAGCAGTGGGCATAATGGTCTCGGGAAACATCGAGGAGTATCTGCAGAATCTTCTGGCGAAGCAAGCGATCATCTATGGTGAAGGAGCTCTGCGGGAGGAAGTGGTTACGAGATCCTAGAGTCAGAGTTAGTAAAATCATTTAACCTGAATAGAAGAGAGATCAGAGTCCCAGAGTATAGACGAGGAATAAAAGATCCTAATACCAGCCAATGGCGACATGGGCCCGTAAGCCACACAGCCAAGTTAGTAAAACAGTTTTGGACGACTAGACTCAACTTCGGCCAAGGAGTTGGAAAAGGGGGATCCTACAGGCAGTCGGCTCTGATACCAACCTGTGACGCACCCGGCTTAATCGTGCACTAATCATACACGAAATGCACACGATCAAGCCTAAGGACTCACTTGAAGGAATCATAACACAACTCTAAAACATAAATAAAGGCATACAAGCATTATATTACAAGCCAGGGCCTCGAGGGCTCGAATACATAAGCTTGATGTCAATAAGCATCAGCGGAAGCGTTAGATATCTGAGTACAGATATAAAAGAGAAATAGGTAAGCCTTTAAGAAGGCGGGGCAAAACAAAAAGCTACGATCAAAAAGGCGCAGGCCTCCTGCCTGGGACCCTCTGAACCCACTCCTGGTCGTTAGCCAACTCGTAGTAGTAGCCATCCTTGGGGTAGTAGTAGTGATCGTCGTCAGGGGCAGCTGGCTCCGGGGCTCCGTCATCTGGTTGCATCAAACGGATATGGGGAAAAAGAGGAAGCAAAGCAACCGTGAGTACTCATCTGAAGTACTCAGCAAGCAAGGATCTACACTACATATGCAACATTATCAAAGAAAGGCTGTATATGTGGACTGGGCTGCAGAAATGACAGAATAGAGAGAAGGCCTAGTCCTATCGAAGACTAGCATCTTCAGCGGTCATGCAGCATTAGAAGACTTAGTCCAACTCGGCGCGCGCCACTTGTAGTGTGATGCTGGGGATGTTACAATTAGTTCATTAAAATTCAAGCTAAGTTCACTACAGTTAAAATTTAGTTCACTTTAATTGAAATTCTTTTCATTTTAATTTCAAATTTACTTCATTGAAATTCAAATTTTACTTCACTAAATTTCAAATTTAGTTCACTCAAATTCAAAATCAGTTCATTGAAATTTAAATTGAATTCACAAATTTTCAAAACGAGTTCCACTAAATTCAAATTAAGTTAGCAAACTCACACAATTAGTTCACCCTAATTTGAATTAAGTTCAAAATTAGTTCATTCAAATTCAAATTTAGTTCAGTAAATTTCAAAATCAGTTCACTACAAATTCGAATTATGTTCAAATGAATCCAAATTTAGTTCAAGAACAATTTCCAAAATTAGTTCACTAATTTTCAAAATAAGTTCACTACAAATTAATTTTTAGTTCACTATAATTCAAAATTAGTTCATTTAAATTCAAATTAAGTTCAATTTAATTCACATTTACTTCATTGAAATTCAAATTTTAGTTCACTAAATTTCAAAATTAGTGCATTTGAATTCAAATTTAGCCCACTAAATTGCAAAACCAGTTCATTCAAATTCATATTAAGTTCACTAATTTCCAAAATTAGTTCAGGGCAATTCGAATTAAGTTCACTAAAATTCAATTTAGTTCATTTGAATGTGAATTTATTCACTTCAATTCACAAATAGTTCACTAAATATCAAATCAGTTCTTTAAATTGGAAATGAACTCATTTAAATTCAAATTTAGTTCCCTTCAATTAAAATCAATTCACTTTAATTAAAATTAAGTTCACCAAATAAAAAAGTAGTTCACTAAGTGAAAATCAGTTTTTAAATTCAAATTCAATTCACTTATTTTCAAACTTAGTTCATTTGAATTCAAAATTGCTTCATTTAAATTCAGATTCAGTTCACTAGATTGCAAAACCACTACATTTAATTGATTTAGTTCATTTAAAATTCAAATTCAAAATTAGTCACCACAATTCGTAACAAGTTCACTAGAATTCAAAATTATTTCATTTGAATTCAAAACAATCCACTTAATTGAATTAAGTTCAAATGAATCCAAATTTTAGTGCACTAAAGTTTAAAATTTTCATTTGAATTCAAATTTAATTCATTTCAATTCAAAATAGTTCACTTAACTTCAAAATCAGTTCATTGAATTCAAAATCACATCATTTAAGTTTGAAATGAACTATTTTAAATTCAAATTTAGTTCAATTCAATTCAAACGCAGTTCGCTTAAATTCAAATTAAGTTCACCAAAATAAGTTCACTAAAATTCAAAATCAGTTCATTAATTTTCAAATTTAATACACTAAAATTCAAAATCAGTTCATTTATATTCAAATTTTGTTCACTAATTTCCAAATTTAGTTCACTAAAATTCATAATCAGTTCACTTAAATTCAAATTCACAACATTAAATTATAAAACTAGTGAACTGAATTTAAATTCAAATTCAGTTCACTAATTTTGAAATTTAGTTCACTAAAATTCAAAATCAGTTCATTTAAATTGAAATTCACTTCACTATTTCAAATTATGAGATATGACAGATGGACGCCAAAAGGATTTCCATGAGATGGAAATACAACCAAGGACATGTATGAGATATAGTCTCAAGTGTTTTTTTTAAGCCAAAGGATGCTGGTGAGTGCGTAAACCTTAGAGTTCTAGTAATGGATGAAGCGAGCAAAATGCAGTTGGAAACTTTGTTTTGATGAAATAGTCAAAGATTTTGATTTCATCAAAGATAGCAAAGATGCTTCTGTTTGCAAGAAAGTAAGTGGGAGCATAATAATATTTCTAAAAGCTTTGTGTGCATGACACATTCACTGGTGCACACGCCTCCTATACAAATGGTTTTCACCCCCTTTTTGCGACAGAGTTCTAAACCGTTGCCTTGCCTGACTGTGCGATAGGGAGGGTCCTTCCCACACGACCCAGAAACCGTCAGCGATAGGTCCTCCAGTCACACACACGAGGTAAAAAGAGCTCGTGTGCGATTAGGCAAGCCATCGCAGACAATTATACAGGCCTAATCATTTCCGCTCGTATGTACATCCCACACAGCGAATCCTAGACAAACGTTTCCATTCGTATGTACATCACAGATGTCGCTTGAACTATGTCGGTTTTTCCCCAAAGAGGAAGGGATGATGCAGCACAGCTACGGTAGGTAGTTCCCTCAGTTATGAAACCAAGGTATCAATCCAGTAGGAGAAGCAAGCAACACTATGTAAACAGTACCTGCACACAAATAACAAATACTTGCAACCTGACAATTAGGAGGGGTTGTCAATCCCTTTACGGGTAACGGTGCCAGAAATTGTCAAGTTGACGGGATAAAAATTGTATAGATTGGATAAATAGCTCTCGATAAAACACGAAATAAAATAAATAGCAAAAAGGTGCAGCAAGGTATTTTTGGGTTTTTGGAATAATAGATCTGAAAATAAAAGGGAATAAAAATAGATCTCGAAACAAATATGATAAAGAATAGACCCGGGGGCCGTAGATTTCACTAGTGGCTTCTCTCAAGAAAATAGCATACGGTGGGTAAACAAATTACTGTTGGGCAATTGATAGAACATCAAATAATTATGACGATATCCAAGCAATGATCATTATATAGGCATCACGTCCAAGATTGGTAGACCGACTCTTGCCTGCATCTACTACTATTACTCCACACATCGATCGCTATCCAGCATGCATCTAGTGTATTAAGTTCATGGAGAAATGGAGTAATGCAATAAGAACGATGACATGATGTAGACGAGATCTATTCATGTAGGAATAGCCCCCATCTTGTTATTCCTAATAGCAATGATACATGTGTGTCTTGCTGCCCCTTCTATCACTGGGAAAGATGTCACGCCCAATATGCGATCCTATCCGAGAGGAACTCGAAGGTCCCACCAAGGATAGAGCTGCATATTGAAGATGCTTTGCAAGGTGGATATCATTACATCGCACCACTACATAAAAGATGGGGATACATACAAAGGCATACAATTGCCACATGAATACATCAAACGTCATACAGGAGGGCGGCATCTGACTACGGATGAAAACAAACTAAAAACAAGATCGACATCCACCCTGCTAGCCCATGCTGCCGACCAAGACCCTATCCCCTGATCAAAGAATAAGAAGCAGAAGAAGAACTCCAAAACAAGCAAACGTCGCTCTCACGTCAGATCATCGCATTACCTGTACCTACAACTGTTGTGGTAGTAATATGTGAGCCACGAGGACTCAGCAATCCCATTACCATGGGTATCAAGACTAGCAAAGCTTAATGGGTATGTAAAGGATAAGTGGTGAGGTTGCAGCAGCACTAAGCATTATATGGTGGCTAACTTACGAGTACAAGAATAAGATGAGAAACTACGCAACGGTCGCAAACTAGTAATGATCAAGAAGTGATCCTGAACTACTTACGTTCAAACATAACCCCACCGTGTTCTCTTGTCGAACTCACTCGAAAAGAGATGGTCACGGTTACGCACGCGGTTGGTGTATTTTAATTCGGATCTGGTGTCAAGTTCTCTACAACCGGATATTAAAAATTCCCATCTGCCACATAACCGCGGGCATGGCTCTCGAAAGTTTAAACCCTGCAGGGGTGTCCCAACTTAGCCCATGATAAGCTCTCACGATCCACGGAGACAATCCTCCATCTCAGAACACCCCGATCAAGCTCGGGATCCCGGTGCATAAGACATTTTGACAATGGTAAAACAAAACCAGCAAGACCTCCCGACGTGCCTACACCCTGATAGTAGCTGCGCGTATCTCGTCTCAGGCCACGACGGATGAGAGAAGCTTACGGTTGGCCGAGACCCAAGTTGCTAAGGGGGCGCCGCAACGTGCTCTATTTTGGACCAACACTCATGAGGAGCACTGGCCCGGGTTGTTGATTAATTATCCTCGGGGTCCGGAAAGTCCCTATGCAAGTTTTAGTTGTTATTACGCAAATGGTAAAACCAAAGTTGGGCATTGCTGGAAGAGTTTTATTCAAAGCGAACTGTCAAGGGGGGCCCATAAACCCCGACCGTGTTAGGAACGCAAAATCAAGGAACATAACACCGGTATGACGGAAACTAGGGCGGCAAGAGTGGAACAAAACACTAGGCAAAAGGTCGAGCCTTCCACCCTTTACCAAGTATATATGTGCATTAATTAAATAAGAGATATTGTGATATCCCATGATATCCATGTCCCAAAATGGAACAACCTGCACTGCACCTGCAACTAGCAACGCTATAAGAGGGGCTGAGCAAAGCGGTAACATAGCCAAACAACGGTTTGCTGGGATGGTGAAAATGTTAGAGGCTTATCATGGCAATTTTGGGAGGCTTGATAAACAAGTGGTAGGTAGCGCGACATAGCGATAGCATCGAGACAACTAGCAAAGCAAAGATAGTAGTGGTATCCAGGATAATGATCATCTTGCCTGAAATCCCGCTAGGAAGAAGACCGAATCCCTGAAGTAGACGAACCAACGTAGTCGAACGAATCCTCACAATCGCAACGTAACCGGAACTATCGAGAAGAAGCACAACCGGAAAGAAGCAAACAACATGGTAAACACACAACACATAAACATGACATGGAAAAGAACACATGCTACATGCACGAGGAACATGAATGCATATGAAGAATGCAACAAACGGAGCTAAGGGGTTACCGGTACGAGGGATAGGATGCCGGGAAGGACAAAGGTGGTGACCAAATGGAGATGGGCAAGCTCTTGGGAAACCAAGTATGCCACTGGATAGATTGGAAGATTCTAGTTGAAAACGATATAAAGATCATTGGAAACGGATGCGCGGTTTGCAAACTATGAGTAAAACAAAATGCAATGCAAAGCTGTTTAAACAGCAACATGCCAACTAGGATGCAATATTTAAATATGCTACAACACTCAAACATGGAAACAAATGGCATGGCATTGAAGTACATAACATCCACTACGAAACATGATTACTGAACTATTTCTAAAACTCACTGGATCATCACAAAAACAACATGGCAAACTTACAAGTGACAACAGTTTAACAGACACTGTAAAAATACTGGATATGGCAGAAACAGAATCAGATTGCAAAGTTTAGGGCTAGTAAACTATATGCTACAGGAACATCTCATGGCAAACAAGAGCATGGCATGCTAGTACTAAATGCACTTAACAAAACTCCCTCATGAACATGATCCAGAAACCTATAGATATGATGATAGCATCAATGCAAAATGACAAGTTATATAAGCAGTTTCAGACGGTGAAAAACAAGGCATGGCATTAACAGATTTGAGTAGGCATGTTTGCAAGCTTGTTTCACTCACTACAAAAAATATCATGGCATGCAAATAAAACTAGCAGCAAGTAGACATGATGAAGAACATATTCATGCACAAAACTACCTCATAGCATAAATGGTATTAAATATACAAAAATGACAAAATGCTACATGCTGCAAAAATAACATGAACACAAACTTGCTCAGAAGCTAAAACTAGTGCCACCACTGGATTGGGCGGATTTTTCTAGCCCAAAATGATATATAATATGAATGTTGCTGTAGAAAAATGCTCACAAATGCATAGAGTGAAATACTGCTAGAAATGGAAATCGCCAGAATAGGAAAATGCCAGAAATGGATATGTCCCGATCTGGACTTGCCAGATAAGGAAGGGCTTCATTTGGACAGGCCCAAAACAGAAACATGCCCAATTTGGTTAAAGACAGACGCCGAGAGGATGACATGTGGGACCCGGCGATCCATGTGGCGGTGTGGGGGGTGCGTGTGTGTCTGTGAAGCTGACAGGTGGGGCTGGCGTGCGTGTGAGGCTGAGTAGTGGGGCCCGTGGGTTCCAACTGGGCAGTGGATGCAGCTGGTGCAGAAGCAGAGCAAAGGCAGGGCGCTGCCGGCCGGCGACGGGCACGGCGGAGGGCCTCGCCGGAGTTGTCTCCGGCGACCATACGGAGCGGCGGAGGGTCGCATCGGGACCGCAAGCGGATCCGGCACCCGCGTGCGCAACTAGCTGCACCAGGCGTCGCCAGAAGCGACGCCGGGGACGACCTATAGAAGCGGCGACGGTGGAGATGAACGCGACGCGGCGGCGGACCTAGGCGAAAGCTGGGGGCACGGAGCGACTCCATGCAGCATGACGAATGTGACGGACTAGCTTGGAAGGCCTAGGGTTGTCGGAGTACTCGCCGGCAGCGAGGTCTGACGGCGGCGCGCTCGGGCACTTAACGGTGACCTAGCTACGGCACAAGAGAGGCGAAACAGAGAGGTCAGGGAGGAGTGGAAGCTCACCACGAACATGCTCGCGTGCTCGGAACGGCGGAAGGAGGACGAGGTCGTCGGGAGTTTGCCGGAGATGAGCGGCGACCGAAGCGGGGGAGGACGAAGGGGAAGGAGTCGACCTTGGCATCCCTCAAGGCCGTAGAGGTAGCAGGGGATGTAGTCAACGTCGACGAACTTGCCGGACAAGCTTTGCGAGGCGAAGGAGGCCGGAGCTCACGGCGGCGCCATGGCCGTGCTCTCGGGTGCGCTCGGGACACGATCGGGGCGGTGGATCTGGTGGCTCTAAGCTCCTGGCGGCGGCGGAGGATGGAAGAGGGAAACCCTAGGGCTCTGCGGGGGCTTCTTATAGGGGCGAGGTGCATGCACGGTGTCAGGCGTTTGTGCTCCCAATGGCGAGAGCGGAAGCTTGACGAAAAGGTGGCGCATGGGTTTGGTGTAGCCAGAGACTGGCAGGCGGGACCGGCGGCGACACGTGGAAGCGAGCTAGCGGGGGTGCGGGCGCCGCTGGGTGAGAAAAGGCAGGGAGGAGGCACGGGCAGGTGAGCTGGGCCGCGGCGCTGGTGGAAGCTGCTGGGCCGACTAGAAGAATCTGCTGGGCCGGCTGGCCTGCACTGCTGCTGCTGCGCTACAGGGCTGCTGTTGCTGCTGTTCCTTTTTCTCTGATTTTCT
Source organism: Thinopyrum elongatum (assembly GCA_011799875.1). Taxonomy (NCBI): domain Eukaryota; kingdom Viridiplantae; phylum Streptophyta; class Magnoliopsida; order Poales; family Poaceae; genus Thinopyrum; species Thinopyrum elongatum. The sequence continues at coordinate 220,089,765 of CM022301.1, read as the reverse complement.
TCAAGCAGAAAATAAAGAGAAAAGCACAGGGGAAAAGGAGAGGTGTATGAGAAATATAAAAATATCCTCATGACCCTGAATTAATGCCCTATTTGATAAAATTGGTTTGGACATTTTTAGGGGTAGAAAAATAAAACAAGTTTGAATAAAATTCAAACTTGGGCCATTTTTGAACCTGACCAAAACAACTTCAAATGAGATGAAATTTGGCAGAGAGGGTGCAGGCATGGAGTAAGATTATCAGGAAATAAATGAACATTAATGGAGGAGGGAATAATGTCACTTGCAAAAAAACATGAAAGAAGAAGGAAGGGAGATGTGATGATGCATGGCCATGGTTTGAGAGAGAGATGGCAAGGGGTGATGCACACACATCAACTAGAGAAACACACAACATATATAAGGGGCAATGCACAAGATGATCATGGCAACAACATAAGCAATATGACAATGAGATGGGCATGGCAATGCAATATAACCAATGACGAACATGATGAAGAAGAGAAAATATGGCAAGGCACTCAACATGGTCATGACAACAAACAACTGAAACACATGGCAACAACGAAAACAAATGGAAGGCAACTAGAGCATCGGTCTCGGGGCGTCACAACACTCCCCCACTAACAAGAGATCTCGTTCCGAGATCTTAAGAACAAGACGGAAGAGAAAGAGGATAATGTAAAACAAGAGCTGAAGAGAGAAGATGAATAACGTCGAGAGCACTCAGGTAGAAAAGAGGAATGACGATTATGACGAGAATCAAGAGCTCAAAGAACAAGATAGACTCTGAAACCACTCCGGTTAAAAGAAGATAGAAAAGGAATAAGAACGAAAGAATTTGGGCAGCACTCCGGCTGAAAATGGAATAGATAATGAACTTCACAAGATGGGATGATACTAGACGAGAGCGATAACACAATGCCTCCAAAACAATTGAAAGAATGGAATGAAAAGAACGGTGAAGAAACATCTTCTAGCACAAGTGAATTTAATAAGCGTCCTTACGAAGAAGGGTTGAACAGAGTTGTTAATAAAATCAACAACAAAAGAATAAGCTTGTTGCGGACTTATGGAAAAACATCTCAAAACTTGAGGTGAAATTATGCCACAACCAAATGCCTGAATAACTGAGAAGAACGAAGAAATGCAAAACTCCACTTCAAAAGAATACGGAGAATTAATTGCACTTCGAGACGCAAGAAGAAAAGATACTTGAGCTCCTCCAACAAGAATCTTGACGAATACTTGAAGAATGAATTAAATCCTTAACGAACTACCGTGAAGAACTCCGGTAACAAAAGGATGATGAGATAGAATTGAAGGATGAAAAGAATAAGATTAAAGCCTTGTAGTGATTTAGATGGAGGTTCTGACGAGATGGCCGAGGAAACTTTGAACTCCGGAAAAGAAAAGATGAAAACACTTCGAACCGAGAATGTGACATGATGAACAAACTCCAAAAAGAAGAGATTAATCAACTTGATGAAAGAAGAATAAGAATTATGTTATGCTTATCCTCCACCAATTAAATTGATGAGAAGCAATGGATTGCATACTACTTATTCGCGTTGGAAAAGATTAAGGGGAGATATAGCGCAAAACTTGGGAAGGTCTTCCTGAACCACCGGTAGGATTGGAAAGAACGAATGAATTGATATGATAACAAAGGAAAAGGAATCTTGAACGAACCACTGTAAGAATTTGAAAATGAATGAAGAAAGAGAATTCCTCGCCGGGAAGAATTAGAAAAAGCACGAAGATACTTGAGGGAATTTAGAGACAAGAGAACGAAGAGATCGCGAACCGAATAAATAATACTTGTACGACGCGCTGGTGTAATTTGAGAACGATAGCTGGAATGTGAGGATGAAGAATTCTTCTGGAATGATGGCCTTCGGATGATCGAGAGAGAAAAGCAACTCCTGAAATGCTTCGGATGGGTATGAAAAGAATGCTCACAATCGGAAAGATTTTTTAGATAATATCTTGAAGCTTGAACCATGAATCTTCACGTGGACGGACAAGATTTAAGAGAAATTCTTCTTCGGTCTTCAACGCAGAGAAAGACGATGAGGAACACCACTAAGAATTGTTGTGACACTCCGGAAGAATGAAAAGAGAAAAGGTTGAGTGAAAGATGAAAATGATTTGAAAGCGATATTGGAGAAGGCATCTGATGAAAATTCATACTTACGTCGAACTTGGGAAGAATTAGGGAATAACTCCAGAAAAATTAGAAGAGCCAGGTAAGATCCTGGGAAAAACCTGTGGGTTAGGGCCCACCGAAAAGAAGCACCGTTGAAAATGATTGAAGAAGAGAGATGATGCACCGGAACAATTGAAAGACTTGAGTGAGGTGACAACCTCGAATTAATTTGAATGCAAACCCGAATCTTCTGAGATGTCTTCAGCACCCCGGAACGATTAAATGGGAAGAGGCAAATGAGCAAGGGGAAAACACTTGAGCCAAGGAAAGGAATATGATCAATCCGAAAAACTAGAATTGAATCCACCGGAAAGGAAAACGAGACGAACAATGAAGAACTAGACGAGAATTCACCGGTTGAAATAATTGAGTAAAGAATGAAGAGGCTTCACACGAATGAAATGGATGCTCGTTTTGAGGCTTCAGACTCCGGGAAAAAAAGGGTGGGCGGGTGGGAAAAGAAAACATCTTGGGACGGGGAAACAAACTCCGTTGGGAAAACTGAGAATCGATGTTGCAAAAGTTGAAGAGGATGGAATAACTCGAAGAGATGTGCACCGGTTGAACAAAGGATTGACAACGAACGAAAACACCTGCGTGATCCTAAAGAAAGTTTGAATGGGAAGAGTAGAAGAATCAAAACGTCATGATTCCTCACCAGAGCGACGAAGGGGCTGAGGAGTAAAAAGAATTCCTACTCTCCGAGATAACAAGACTCCAAAAAAAATAGTTTTCTTCTAGACTCGACAACGGCCAAACTATGATCAACCAAGGGTACTCCTATGGTCTGTCAAGGCTCTGATACCAACTTGTCACGCCCAATATGCGATCCTATCCGAGAGGAACTCGAAGGTCCCACCAAGGATAGAGCCGCATATTGAAGACGCTTTGCAAGGTGGATATCATTACATCGCACTATTACATAAAAGATGGGGATACATACAAAGGCATACAATTGCCACATGAATACATCAAACATCATACAGGAGAGCTGCCGGGGCCGGGACACGAAATCCCAGAAATTAACCCCTCGTGTCATCACCAGCCCAGGATTACTGTTACTGTTGGACACGTCCTTGTTACAGATTACCAAGCAATTACAAGAAATTGAGTACAAGACCATAAAGGTCCAATGAATATAACAGGGATCTCTACTGCTGGATGACGGAAGCGACTCGTGGATCTCCAACGCTGACGGGACTTCATTCCCACAGGAACAGCTGACCCGGATAATTCCTATCCGCATGGCTGCTATCCTAGGCTCTGCACGATCGTCGTTGTGGTACTCCTCGTAGAACTCCTAACCTGGCCAAGTAAATAGCCAGGGACAAGCCTGTGAGTACGTTTGAATGTACTCGCAAACATCATGAACAAGAGATATACCGAATGCAGCAAACAAAATATATGATCATGTTGAACCAAACTATATGCGTATGCTCATGCTGGATCATGATAAAATGCTCATGCTGACACAAATCTAAATCATGACATGACAATAGCAAAATGATACGGAAGTAAATATAGCATGTTAGTCATGATCAAACTTGTCAGAAATAACGCAAATGAATGCCACGGGTAGTCTAGCCAGCCCAAGTGACATTCAGAAAAAATAAAAATAAAAGAAATGCCAGTCGGGTGTCAAGTGATGCCACAGTCGGACTTGAAGAGAAATGCCAGTCGGGTGTCAAGTGACGCCATGGTCGGACTTGAAGAGAAATGCCAGTCGGGTGTCCACAAGAGTAGTGGCGGGATAAACCACCTGTTAACTCGAGAGACGCCACGAGAGGTCTTGAAAATAAAATTGAGTGCCCGGGGTAGTCTAGCCAGCCCCCGAGACACTCAGGAAATACAAAATAAGAGAAACGGGATAGTCCTCACTAATATGCATAACCATAATAATATTAACATGCATAAAATATTAATGGTAGCATCAGGGTGACAACAATTATCCTGCAAAATAATTCAAGCTCAATTTAATTATTTTCCTCCGAAGACCGACACTAAGACCGACACTTGACCAACCCAGACTGTAGCCCTTAACCGCGGACACGGCTATTCGAATAGGTTTAAACTCTGTAGAGGGTGTACTCTTTACCCATAAGTAAAGGATTTCTTTAGTCAATACCGTGACACTGACTAATTCCCATTACGGTCTTTGGGTTGAAAACACACCTGACCAGCACACACCAGATTAACTTTCCAGATGCTAGGAATCACCCAAAGCATCGTTCAAGAAAAACTCTAAGACGGAGAGACCAACGTCCTACATGGGATCACTATTCATACGCGCGGATTACAAGGGGTGCCCCCCTCTCAGTCACAACTGGAAACACCCATGCCCCCTGACTCGATGACAGGATTTAGTCCGCGGCCGCGAAAACCCTCATCGTGGCCCTCTGTACGGTGTGTGCATGGAAAGGGGTTATCAACTTACTGAACCATACCCTACCTGTGGCAGGGACCTGTGGCAGCACGAATCAAGTATGAGGGTTAACAGAACAAGACTCGATCTACGGTCGACTCAGGAGGTTCAAGTTTTCCTGCAGTGGTTAGCTCAATAAAGTATTCTTTCAATAGTAGCATCCCAACAGGGCTACAACCCTTGCATGCTCCAACATGCCCACACTGATCATTCTCGTCACAACGAGTTTTCAGTCTCACGGTCACTTTTCTCGTGACTGATTTCTTCCTGCAGATTAATCCGGACCGGCACAGGCATATGTGACATAAGAAAAATATCCTTGCTTACTCTTACTTCATGCCTAAATGAAAATAAAATATTTCATGGGGTCATGCATGCATAACTATCAATATGCCAACTTTATAGGAACTCAACATAGTCATGATGCAAATATTAACTATGCAATCCACCATATCAAGTGTTCAAGATGCTTGCCTTGAGCATGCAGGGGTGTTGGTTGCACTCAAAAACTTTGAAAACTTTATCTTCCCTCCATTTCCTATTTTCAAAAATATTTGAATTACCACATATAGCAAAAACAGTGCCAAAAATTGTTTCAAATATTTTTGAAATAAATACTAAAATAAAATAGATGAAAAATGAAAAACAACAGAAAAAGAATCAAATTATTTGGAGTCCAGATGAATTACTTAGAGCAAATCTAGGATGGAATAAATGATTGAAAGTACTGTTTAATTGATACAGTGGAGATACAGCTTAGGAAAAATGTTCACCTAAGATGGAATAATAGAGCATGAATTTAGAAGCATTTAGAAATTTGAATCACTGGATTTTGGTATGAAATGGATCCTGTGGAATTATTTTAATACTGCTGAAAAAGAAAAGGAAAAGGAGCAGAGAAGCGCCCTACGCGCTACTTAACCGTGTAGTGCTAATGGGCCGAGCCCAGCCGATCAGCTGTGCGGGAGTACCGATGATGTCGATGGCGTATTTCCTGGAATACGCCTTCCCCGCGCGAACACAGTTTTCGGGGGAAACCGTTTCCACTTAAATGGCGGGGCCCGCGACTTGTGAGGCTGACGGGCGGGCCCCACTTGTCGGGTTTGACGGAGGTCAACCTGGCCTTCTCCCTCCTTTGGCCGGAGCAGAGCACGGTCGTCGGCGATGATTCCCGGCGACACAGGCCACCGTTCGAGGTGCACTGGCCACCGGAATGTTCAGGGAGATGAGCCTCATCCGCACGTGGCGGGGGTGGTCACGGGGGAGGTCGGTATCGAGCACAGCTTCGACCACGGCGGAGGAGAGCTCGAGTGAAAGGGGGCTTTTTCCCACGGGCTAGCCCCGATGGAATTGGAGTGGGGAAAGGATCCGCTGGATCATGGGGAGACTACTGGTGAAGAGAACGGAGTGCGAGAAGCACTGGTTAGCTCGGAACCGACCGGAGAGTGACGGCGGCCGAGGCGATCGGAGTTGGGGGAGACGACCTCTCTAGGTCGTGCTGCTGCTCGGGATGGATCAGTGAGGGAGGGAGAGAGGGGTTGAGGGTATGAGCGAGCTCGGGGTGAGCTTTTATAGGCCGGAGGGGGCCGGTCCGCGGCTTCCAGAGAGGCACATGTCGGCGGCGGCCATTAATGGTGCCATTGAGGTGGTTACCAGGGCGGCGCGACATAGGCAGGCTTCTGGAGGAGGCCACCATCCAGGTGATGTGTTGGCTCGCTCAGACAGGCGCCAGGTGGCCTGGATGGTGCTGCCCACAGCGGACTGCGGCGGCGGTCGTTTATGGCGAGCGTGGTCGGTGGTGAAGCCGGTGAGGACGGTGGGGAGGTCAGCGAAGATAGGTGAGGTCGGTAGGGATTGGTGAGGGAGTGGATGAGCTCTGGCCGTTAGTGATTAATTCTGCCAGAGACGTGGCGGGCCGGTTCTCGTCAGGCGGCGATGAGTGGCGGTGGTGGACGGTGATGGACGGCGCTAGCGGCCAGGGAAGGGTGTCGGCGAGGCTCAGGGTGGACTGGTTGATCTAGAGAGGAACTAGAGTGAGCGAGAGAGGCAGCAAGAGCGCGGCAGCAGCTCGATGCCAGAGACTGCCATACATGCACTCTAGCCGTGCTCTGGACACATGCACCACCTGCTCGACTAAATGCCAGTGGCATCTACCGGCATCCAAACCAGCTACAACTTAGCAGGAGGAAGCTTCTAAACATGAGAGGAATAAGGGACATACTGATTTGGCTAAAGGAGATAGAGTGCAATGTATGTTGGATAGAGGCAAGGTTTCTACCATGCTCACAGGGTGCTTTATGATATGCTAGAGCTAGCTAGAGAACTTTGTTTGCTGTGAAAATCTCCAGGATGATGCTTCATTGGATTTAGAGGAGGGTGGTGGAGTTAGTTTGGCAAAAAGAGAAACTTCATAGTGCAAGTTTGGAAGAATTTAGTTTCTGGACAGAAACTACAGAGGAATATTTGGTAAACTAAAAAGATTCCAATGGAGCTAAAATTTTGGACTTAAGGGTTTGGTTGGAAGGACTATAAGTGGGAAAAATTTCAGGATTTTTGGGGCAAGTAAAATTGGGGATGCCGTAGAAACTCAAATACAGGACAGAATTGAAAAGAGGTTGTTTCACTCAAAATTTACAAAAGACCAAGTTAGATTTCTATATAAAAGTGATCTGTGGACATCACATGACCTCCCATAATTTTTGTGGAATTTTGAAAGAATTATTTAAAGTAGTTGCAGTGCAACAGAGGCATTAAAGAATTGAAAAAGCCTTTTTAAATAATTGTTTTGGGCAATTTTTATTATGAAAATAATGCTTACTATTATTAAAATATAAATGAAATGATTTAATAAAACTACCAAAGCTACAATATTATCACCAAAAATTTCTATATGGAGGGAAGAATTTTGGAAAACAGAGACAGAAAAGGCTCTAAAAATTATTAAAGGACCTGTTATAAATCAAAATTTTATTTCTGGCCAAAATTTTACTTAATAAAAATATGATTAAATTTTTGGGGTGTTACAAGAGCGGCATCCGACTACGGATGAAAACAAACGGAAAACAAGAACGACATCCACCCTGCTAGCCCAGGCTGCCGACCAAGACCCTATCCCCTGATCGAAGAAGCAGAAGCAGAAGAAGAACTCCAAAACAAGCAAACGTCGCTCTCACGTTAGATCATTGCATTACCTGTACCTACAACTGTTGTGGTAGTAATCTTTGAGCCACGAGGACTCAGCAATCCCATTACCATGGGTATCAAGACTAGCAAAGCTTAATGGGTATGGAAAGGATAAGTGGTGAGGTTGCAGCAGCACTAAGCATTGTATGGTGGCTAACTTACGAGTACAAGAATAAGATGAGAAACTACGCAACGGTCGCAAACTATTAATGATCAAGAAGTGATCCTGAACTACTTACGTTCAAACATAACCCCACCGTGTTCTCTTCTCGAACTCACTCGAAAAGAGACGGTCACGGTTACACACGCGGTTGGTGTATTTTAATTCGGATCTGGTGTCATGTTCTCTACAACCGGATATTAAAAATTCCCATCTGCCACATAACCGCGGGCACGACTCTTGAAAGTTTAAACCCTGCAGGGGTGTCCCAACTTAGCCCATGATAAGCTCTCACGATCCGCGAAGACAATCCTCCATCTCGGAACACCCCGATCAAGCTCGGGATCCCGGTGCACAAGACATTTCGACAGTGGTAAAACAAAACCAGCAAGACCTCCCGACGTGCCGACACCCTGATAGTAGCCGCGCGTATCTCGTCTCAAGCCACGACGGATGAGCGAAGCTTACGGTTGGCTGAGACCCAAGTTGCCAAGGGGGCGCCGCAAGGTGCTCTGTTTTGGACCAACACTCATGAGGAGCACTGGCCCGGGTTGTTGATTAATTATCCTCGGGGTCCGGAAAGTCCCTATGCAAGTTTTAGTTGTTATTACGCAAATGGTAAAACCAAAGTTGGGCCTTGCTGGAACAGTTTTATTCAAAGCGAATTGTCAAGGGGGGCCCATAAACCCCGACCGTGTTAGGAACGCAAAATCAAGGAACATAACACCGGTATGATGGAAACTAGGGCGGCAAGAGTGGAACAAAACACTAGGCAAAAGGCCGAGCCTTCCACCCTTTACCAAGTATATATGTGCATTAATTAAATAAGAGATATTGTGACATCCCATGATATCCATGTCCCAAAATGGAACAACCTGCACTGCACCTGCAACTAGCAACGCTATAAGAGGGGCTGAGCAAAGCGGTAACATAGCCAAACAACGGTTTGCTGGGATGGTGAAAATGTTAGAGGCTTATCATGGCAATTTGGGAGGCTTGATAAACAAGTGGTAGGTAGCGCGCCATAGCGATAGCATCGAGACAACTAGCAAAGCAAAGATAGTAGTGGTATCCAGGATAATGATCATCTTGCCTGAAATCCCGCTAGGAAGAAGACCGAATCCCTGAAGTAGACGAACCAACGTAGTCGAACGAATCCTCACAATCGCAACGTAACCGGAACTATCGAGAAGAAGCACAACCGGAAAGAAGCAAACAACATGGTAAACACACAACACATAAACATGACATGGAAAAGAACACATGCTACATGCACGAGGAACATGAATGCATATGAAGAATGCAATCGACGGAGCTAAGGGGCTACCGGTACGAGGGATAGGATGCCGGGAAGGACAAAGGTGATGACCAAATGGAGATGGGCAAGCTCTTGGACAACCAAGTATGCCACTGGATAGATTGGAAGATTCTAGTTGAAAATGATATAAAGATCATTGGAAACGGATGCGCGGTTTGCAAATTATGAGTAGAACAAAATGCAATGCAAAGCTGTTTAAACAGCATCATGCCAACTAGGATGCAATATTTAAATATGCTACAACACTCAAACATGGAAACAAATGGCATGGCATTAAAGTACATAACATCCACTACAAAACATGATTATTGAACTATTTCTAGAACTCACTAGATCATCACCAAAACAGCATGGCAAACTGACAAGTGACAACAGTTTAACAGACTTAGTAACATGGCAGAAACAGAATCAGATTGCAAAGTTTATGGCTAGTAAACTATATGCTACAGGAACATCTCATGGCAAACAAGAGCATGGCATGCTAGTACTAAATGCTCTTAACAAAACTCCCTCATGAACATGATCTAGAAACCTATAGATATGATGATAGCATCAATGCAAAATGACAAGTTATATAAGCAGTTTCAGATAGTGAAAAACAAGGCATGGCATTAACAGATTTGAATAGGCATGTTTACAAGCTTGTTTCACTCACTACAAAATATATCATGGCATGCAAATAAAACTAGCAGCAAGTAGACATGATGAAGAACATGTTCATGCACAAAACTACCTCATAGCATAAATGGCATTAAATATACAAAAATGACAAAATGCTACATGCTGCAAAAATAACATGAACACAAACTTGCTGAAAAGCTAAAACTAGTGCCACCACTAGATTGGGTGGATTTTTCTAGCCCAAAATGATATATAATATGAATATGTTGCTGTAGAAAAATGCTCACAAATGCATAAAGTGAAATACTGCCAGAAATGGAAATCGCCAGAATAGGAAAATGCCAGAAATGGATATGTCCCGATCTGGACTTGCCAGATAAGGAAGGGCTTCGTTTGCACAGGCCCAAAATGGAAACATGCCCAATTTGGCTAAAGACAGTCGCCGTGATGGTGTGGGGGTGCGTGTGTGTCTGTGAAGCTGACAGGTGGGGCTAGCGTGCGTGTGAGGCTAAGCAATGGGGCCCGTGGGTTCCAACCGGGTAGTGGCTGCAGCTGGTGCAGAAGCAGAGCAAAGGCAGGGCGCTGTCGGCCGGTGACGGGCATGGCGGAGGGCCTCGCCGGAGTTGTCTCCAGTGACCATACGGAGCGGCGGAGGGGCGCATCGGAACCGCAAGCGGATCCCGCGCCCACGTGCGCAACTAGCTGCATCGGGTGTCGACGGAAGTGACGCCGGCGACGACCTAGAGAGGCCGCGACAGCGAAGATGAATGCGACGCAGCGGCGGACCTAGGCGAAAGCTGGGGGCACGGAGCGACTCCACGCAGCACGGCGAACGCGACGGACTAGCTTGGAAGGCCTAGGGTGGTCGGAGTGCTCGCTGGCAGCGAGGTCCGACAGCAGCGCACTCGGGCACTTGACGGCGATCTAGCTACAGCGCGAGAGAGGCAAAACAGAGAGGTCAGGGAGGAGTGGAAGCTCACCATGAACACGCTCGCGTGCTCGGAACGGCGGAAGAAGGACGAGGTCGCCGGGAGTTTGCGGAGACGAGCGGCGACCGAAGCGGGGAAGGACGAAGGGGAAGGAGTCGAACTTGGCGTCCCTCGAGGCCGCAGAGGTAGCAAGGGACGTAGTCGACATTGGCGAACTTGCCGAACAAGCTTTGCGAGGCGAAGGAGGCCGGAGCTCACAACGGCGCCATGGCCGTGCTCTCGGGTGCGCTCGGGACACGATCGGGGCGGTGGATCTGGTGGCTCTAAGCTCCTGGCGGTGGCAGAGGATGGAAGAGGGAAACCCTAGGGCTCTGCGGGGGCTTCTTATAGGGGCGAGGTGCATGCACGGCGTCGGGCATTCACGGTCCCCATAGCGAGAGCGGGAGCTTGACGAAAAGGTGGCGAGCGGGTTTGCTGTAGCCAGAGACGGGCAGGCGGGACCGGCGGCGACACATGGAGGCGAGCTAGCGGGGGTGCGGGCGTCGCTGGGTGAAAAAAGGCAAGGAGGAGACGCGGGCAAGTGAGCTGGGCCGCGGCGCTGGTGGAAGCTGCTGGGCCGGCTAGAAGAATCTGCTGGGCCGGCTGGCCCGCACTGCTGCCGCTGTGCTACAGGGTTGCTGCTGCTGCTGTTCCTTTTTCTCTGATTTTCTTCAAGCAGAAAATAAAGAGAAAAGCACAGGGGAAAAGTGGAGGTGTATGAGAAATATAAAAATATCCTCATGACCCTGAATTAATGCCCTATTTGATAAAATTGGTTTGGACATTTTTAGGGGTAGAAAAATAAAACAAGTTTGAATAAAATTCAAACTTGGGCCATTTTTTAACCTAACCAAAACAACTTCAAATGAGATGAAATTTGGCCGAGAGGGTGTAGGCATGGAGTAAGATTATTAGGAAATAAATAAACATTAATGGAGGAGGGAATAATGAAACTTGCAAATAAAAATGAAATAAGAAGGAAGGGAGATGTGATGATGCATGGCCATGGTTTGAGAGAGAGATGGCAAGGGGTAATGCACACACATCAACTAGAGCAACACACAACATATATAAGGGGCAATGCACAAGATGATCATGGCAACAACATAATGCAATATGACAATGAGATGGGCATGGCAATGCAATATAACCAATGATGAACATGATGCAAGAAGAGAAAATATGGCAAGGCACTCAACATGGTCATGACAACAAACAACTGAAACACATGGCAACGACAAAAACAAATGGAAGGCAACTAGAGCATCGGTCTCGGGGCGTCACAAAAGAACACCGCACGATCTAACCCATCACAAAGCACCTCTTCCCGTGGCAAGAAAAATCGATCTAGTTGGCCTAACTAAAGCAAAGATTCAAAGAAGAAATACGAGGCTATAAGTAATCATGCATAAAAGAGATCAAAGAACTCAAATAACTTTCATGGATATAGATCTGATCATAAACTCAAAGTTCATCGGATCCTAACAAACACACCGCAAAAAAGAGTCACATCAAATAGATCTCCAAGAGACCATTGTATTGAGAATCAAAAAGAGAGAAGAAGCCATCTAGCTACTGCCTACGGACCCGTAGGCCTACAATGAACTACTCACGCATCATCGGAGAGGCACCAATGAGGATGATGAACCCCTCCGTGATGGTGTCTAGATTGGATCTCATGGTTCTGGAACTTGCGGCGGCTGGAATTGTGTTTCATTGACTCCCCTAGGGTTTTTGGAATATTTGGGTATTTATAGGGCGAAGAGGTGGTGCGGGAGGCCATCGAGGTGGGCACAACCCACCAGGTTGCGCCTGGGCCCCCAGGTGCACCCAGGTGGGTTGTGCCCCCCTCGGGGCACCCCTCTGGTACTTCTTTGGCCCAAGTTGTTCCTTCTGGTCCATAAAAATTCTTCAAAAAGTTTCGCTGCGTTTGGACTCCGTTTGGTACTGATATTCTGCAAAGTAAAAAACAAGTAAAAAATAGCAACTGGCACTGGGCACTATGTCAATAGGTTAGTCCCAAAAAATGATATAAAGTTGTTATAAAATGATTGTAGAACATCCAAGAATGATAATATAACAGCATGGAACAAGCAAAAATTATAGATACGTTGGAGACGTATCAGCATCCCCAAGCTTAATTTCTACTCGTCCTCGAGTAGGTAAATGATAAAAACAGAATTTTTGATGTGGAATGCTGCCTAACATGTTCATCACATATTCTTTTCTTTTGTAGCATGGACATATGGACTTTTATATGGTTCAAAGCAATAGTCTAGTTTTGACATGAAGATTTCAATACTCAAGCATATCAACAAGCAACCATGTCTTTCAAAATATCAACACTAAAGAAAGTTATCCCGAGACCATCATGTTCAATCATTGATCCATTCATGAAACACACTCACATATTAGCTATACCCAATGCTCAAGTACGATCATAGTGCCCCTTAGTTGGTGCTTTATAAGAGAAGATGGAGACTCAAATAAAAATAAAAATTGCATAAAGTAAATATATAGGCCCTTCGCAGAGGGAAGTAGGGATTTGTAGAGGTGCCAGAGCTCAAAGCTTAAATTGAGAGATAAAATTTTTTGAGGCATACTTTTCCCATCAACGAAAACGACCTAGTAATCCCCAGCACTTTCCATGCTAGATATATCATAGGCGGTTCCCAAAAAGAAAATAAAGTTTATTCCTTTTTGCACCATTCTTTCACAATCCATGGCAAACCGTATCCACGGGTGCCCTCCATACCAACACTTTTCAAAGAATTTATTATTTGACAACATAAAGTAAATTTCTTTTTCATTTCGGGACTGGGCATCCCTATTACTGCTGCACTCTCGTGCAATGACAAGTGAATAAACACTCATCTTGAGAATAACACATCTAGCATGGAAAATGTTGGCCACCCCCTCCCGCTTCATGAGCGGTACGGGCACACAAAAAGGAAATTTATTTTGAAAATTAGAGATGGCACATACAAATTTGCTTAGAGCGGGAGGGGAATACCGCATATAGGTAGGTATGGTGGACACATATGGCAAAACTGGGTTTAAAGATTTTGGATGCACAAGTAGTATTTCTACTTAGTACAAATGGAGGCTAGCAAAAAGATTGAGAAGCAACCAACCAAGAAACGAAAAATCACATAAGCGAGCATTAAGCATAACTAACACCGAATAATGCACCACAAGTAGGATGTAATTTCATTGCATAACTATTGACTTTCATGCTTGCATAGGGAATCACAAACCTTAACACCAATAATCTTACTAAAGTATAATTACTCACCAACATGACTCGCATATCACTATCATCATATCTCAAAACTATTACAAAGAATCGAGTTTATTTTGTCCAATGATCTTCATGAAATTTTTTATTATATCCCTCTTGAATATCTATCACTTTGGGACTAGTTTCATAAGTTGCATTTGCATTTGACAAGCTCAAACAAATCTAAGTGAAGAACATGAGCATAAATTTTTTTGTCTCCCAGAATAATATAAGTGAAGCATGAGAGAATTTCTTCAAAAATTTACTAACTCTCAAATAAATCTAAGTGAAGCATGAGAGCATTTCTTCAAAAGTGTTAAAGCACACCGTGCTCAAAAAGATATAAGTGAAGCACTAGAGAAATTCCATAGCTCAAAAAGTTTAAGTGAAGCATAAAGAGCAATTATAACAAATCATAGCATAATTTAGCTCTCTCAAAAAGGTGTATTCAGCAACGATACTTGTGAAAAACTAAAAAGCAAAACTCATGATATGTGACGAATAAAAATATAGCTCCAAGTAAAATACCGATGGTTGTTAGAAGAAAGAGGGGATGCCTTCCGGGCATCCCCAAGCTTAGTTGCTTGGTTCTCCTTGAATATTAACTTGGGGTGCCATGGGGAATCCCCAATCTTAGGCTTTTCTTACTCCTTATTCCTTCATCCATCGTGATCTCACCCAAAACTTGAAAACTTCAATCACACAAAACTTAACAAAACCTTCGTGAGATCCGTTAGTATAAAAAAACCAATATTTACTTTAAGTACTGTAGAAAACCCATTCAAATTTTGTTATTGCATTATATCTACTGTATTCTAACTTTTCCATGGCTTATACCCCCCGATACAATCCATAGAATCATCAAAATAAGCACACAATGCAAAGAAAATAGAATCTGTTAGAAACAGAACAGTATGTAAAGATGCGAATTGTTATCATACTTATGTAACTTCAGAAATTCTAAAACATTAGAAAACAAAGACAATTTGTATATAAATCTTTTGTAAAAAATTCAGAATTTTTCGTCGCTTATGTGAATTTGTACATTTGTATTACTAGACGCAAAAGTTTCTGTTTTTCAACAGGATCAAATCAACTATCACCAAAGCTATCCCAAAGGCTTTACTTGGCACAAACACTAGTTAAAACATAAAAAACACAATCATAACAGAGGCATAATTGTGCAAACACTCAAGAGCAGAAATAAAAAGGCAAAAATAAATTTTATTCATTGGGTTGCCTCCCAACAAGCGCTATCGTTTTATGCCCCTAGCTAGGCATAATGATAGATTCAAGTTTTGTCATCTTTAGTTCTAGATCCATAGGATGCCCTCATGATTGATTCATATGGTGGCTTAATTCTTGTTCTAGGGAAGTGTTCCATACCCTTTCTTAGTGGAAATTGGAATTTAATATTGCCTTCTTTCATATCAATCACGGCACCAATAGTACGTAAAAACGGTCTACCAAGTATAATTGGACAAGACGGATTGCAATCAATATCAAGAACAATAAAATCTATGGGCACATAATTCCTATTTGCAAGAATAAGAACATCATTAATTCTTCCCAAAGGCTTTTTAATAGTAGAATCTGCCAAGTGCAAATTAATAGAACATTCTTCAATATCGGTAAGACCAAGCACATCACATAAAGATTTCGGAATTGTGGAAACACTAGCACCCAAATCACATAAAGCAAAACACTCATAATTTTTAATCTTGACTTTGATGGTAGGTTCCCATTCATCATGTAATTTTCTAGGAATTGAAATCTCTAATTCCAACTTTTCTTCCAAAGCTTTTATAATGGCATCTACGATATGTTTAGTAAAAGCTTTATTTTGTTCATAAGCATGGGGTGACTTAATCATGGATTGCAGCAAAGAAATACAATCAATCAAAGAGCAATTATCATAATTAAAGTCTTTGTAATCCAAAAGAGTGGGCACATCACTAGTTAAAGTTTTGACCTCTCCAAACCCACTTTTATCAATTTTTTCATCAAGATTTTCACCCTCCGAATTATTAGGACGCCTTCTAACAAAAGTTGACTCTTCTTCAGTCCCTTTATCATCAATTTTAATTTTACTAATGGAAGAAACATCAATCACTCTAAGATCTTCATCATTTTTATGAAAGCAATCACTAGAAAACGCTCTTTCTAAAAATTCTTGTTTAGCTCTAAGCATAGCGGTTCTTTTCTTGCTTTCATCCATAGAAACATATAAAGCTTTAATTGATTCATCAACCTTGGGTACAAAAAATTTCAACTTGAGATTTTCTACATCATGAGAGATTCTATCAATGCTTCTGGGCATATCATCAATCTTATTCAACTTTTCTTCTATCGTAGCATTTAAAACCTTTTGACCATTGATAAATTCTTTAATATTATTCTCAAGATCAGAGGTGTTCCTATTATTATTGTAAGAAGGATTACCATAGGAATTACCATAATTATCAGAGGAATTTCCAGGAAAAGGCCTAGGATTAAAATTACCTCTATAAGCATTGTTATTAAAATTGCTCCGCGAGACAAAATTCACATCTACGGGATCACTATTTTGCTCAATCAAAGTAGACAAAGGCACATCATTAAGATCAATAGGAGCACTTTTATTAGCAACCAATTTCATAAGAGCATCAACTTTTTCACTCAAAGTACTAATTTCTTCAACCGAATTAACTTTTTACTAGTAGGTGCTCTTTCGGTGTGCCATTGTGAATAATTTGACATAATATTATCAAGCAATTTAGTAGCTTCACCCAAAGTAATTTCCATAAAAGTACCACCCGCGGCGGAGTCTAAAAGATTTCTAGAAACAAAGTTCAATCCCGCATAAAATTTTTGTATGATCATCCAAAGATTTAAACCATGAATAGGGCAATGTCTTAGCATCAATTTCATTCTTTCCCAAGATTGTGCAACATGTTCATGCTCAAGTTGCTTGAAATTCATGATTTGAGTTCTAAGGGAAATAATTTTCGCGAGCAGAAAATACTTAGTAATGAAAGCATCTTTGCATTTATGCCAAGAATCGATACGATTGTGAGGCAAAGAAGAAAACCAACTTTTTGCACGATATCGCAAAGAAAACAGAAATAATTTCAACTTCACAATATCATTGTCCACATCTTTTTTCTTTTGCATATCGCAAAGTTCTACGAATGTGTTTAGATGGGACGCGGCATCCTCATTAGGAGTACCAGAAAATTGATCTTTCATAACAAGATTCAACAAAGCGGCATTAATATCACAAGATTCCGCACTAGTGGCGGGAGGATCAATCGGAGTGCTAATAAAATCATTATTGTTGGTATTGAAAAAGTCACACAACTTAGTGTTTTCTTGAGTCATCGTGACTACGCAAACAAGACTGCACACAAAAATAGATCTGACGAGAATTTGCGAACAAAAAAGAGGGTGAATAAAATGGAAAATTTTTGTGAAGTGGGGGAGATGAAAACGAGAGGCAAATGGCAAATAATGTAAATTGCAAGGAGATGAGATTTGTGATTAGGAACCTGATAGATGTTGATGATGTCTCCCCGGCAACGGCGCCAGAAATTCCTTTTGATGTCGCTTGAACTACGTTGGTATTTCCCCAAAGAGGAAGGGATGATGCAGCACAGCTACGGTAGGTATTTCCCTCAGTTATGAAACCAAGGTATCAATCCAGTAGGAGAACCAAGCAACACTATGTAATTGGTACCTACACACAAATAACAAATACTTGCAACCCGACGATTAGGAGGGGTTGTCAATCCCTCTACGGGTAACGGTGCCAGAAATTGTCAAGTTGACGGGATAAAAATTGTATAGATTGGGTAAATAGCTCTCGATAAAATGCGAAATAAAATAAATAACAAAAAGGTGCAGCAAGGTATTTTTGGGTTTTTGGAATAATAGATCTGAAAATAAAAGCGAATAAAAATAGATCTCGAAGCAAATATGATAAAGAATAGACCTGGGGGCCGTAGATTTCACTAGTGACTTCTCTCAAGAAAATAGCATACGGTGGGTGAACAAATTACTGTTGGGCAATTAATAGAACATCAGATAATTATGACGATATCCAGGCAATGATCATTATATAGGCATCACGTCCAAGATTAGTAGACCGACTCCTGCCTGCATCTACTACTATTACTCCACACATCGATCGCTATCCAGCATGCATCTAGTGTATTAAGTTCATGGAGAAACGGAGTAATGCAATAAGAATGATGACATGATGTAGACGAGATCTATTCATGTAGGAATATCCCCCATCTTGTTATCCTTAATAGCAACGATACATGCATGTCTTGCTGCCCCTTCTGTCACTGGGAAAGAACACCGCACGATCGAACCCATCACAAAGCACCTCTTCCCGTGGCAAGAAAAATCGATCTAGTTGGCCTAGCTAAACCAAAGATTCGAAGAAGAAATACGAGGCTATAAGTAATCATGCATAAAAGAGATCAAAGAACTCAAATAACTTTCATGGATATAGATCTGATCATAAACTCAAAGTTCATCGGATCCCAACAAACACACAGCAAAAAGAGTTACATCAAATAGATCTCCAAGAGACCATTGTATTGAGAATCAAAAAGAGAGAAGTAGCCATCTAGCTACTGCCTATGGACCCGTAGGTCTACAACTAACTACTCACGCATCATCGGAGAGGCACCAATGAGGATGATGAACCCCTCCGTGATGGTGTCTAGATTGGATCTCGTGGTTCTGGAACTTGCAGCGGCTGGAATTGTGTTTCGTCGACTCCCCTAGGGTTTTTGGAATATTTGGGTATTTATAGGATGAAGAGGCGGTGCGAGAGGCCACCGAGGTGGGCACAACCCACCAGGGCGCGCCTGGGCCCCCAGGCGCGCCCAGGTGGGTTGTGCCCCCCTCGGGGCACCCCTCTGGTACTTCTTTGGCCCAAGTTGTTCCTTCTGGTCCATAAAAATTCTCCAAAAAGTGTCGCTGCGTTTGGACTCCGTTTGGTACTGATATTCTGCAAAGTAAAACAAACAAAAAATAGCAACTGGCACTGGGCACTATGTCAATAGGTTAGTCCCAAAAAATGATATAAAGTTGCTATAAAATGATTGTAAAACATCCAAGAACGATAATATAACAGCATGGAACAAGAAAAAATTATAGATACGTTGGAGACGTATCAATCACACACAATTTTAATGTGGAAACATTTGTGCAAGGTGGCCTAACGCAAACATTGTCGGGCGGAAGTCGTGTGTGATTGTTCATTGATCCAACACGCCTAATTTCTAGAAACTGTGTGGGTTGTTTGAGTTCATCGCCCACGGTGTTGTCTGAGAAACCATCTGCAATAGAAAATCCCAATAAGTAGGCTAATTGGCCTATTATTGATAATCCATTTAGTAATCAAATCGACATTTCATATCAAACACACCATATATTCCATATCTGTATTACGGCAACCAGGATTTCATAATTTAATTACATTAGAGTACAACATCAGATAGCTTCAGCACTTAGTTACACCATATAGGCATATAGCTAGCTATGCCATTACACAACATCACCAAGTTTCACATGCAACATCTAAAACCTTTGGAAAGTAGCATCATACATGGTAAATAGACAGATGAATCTCATCTGGAAAATTGCTGAAGCGGAAGGCGAATATTGAGCCTTCAGTGATGTTGAATGTCCTTGCAACTTTAGGCCAGTGGTTGTGGATAATTGCAGGACAAACCTTCGTCCTCTTGAGGAAGACTTCAATATTGTACTGTGGGTGTTGAATGAATACCTTCCTCGCCTATTGACCATGCAGGTGGTTTGAGAGATAACTATCGGTGAACTGCTTTGGAACGGACCGAAAACAAAGATATGCATAAATATATGTTCTAAATTTTGAAATGGCACAAAGGGAAAAAACAAGGTAAAAGAGTTACTACCATCCTATAGTTGACTGATGTCTTCTTCATTGTGCAAACAAAGATCTTGCTGTTATTCGTCGCTAGTTTCTTTATCCTAATAATCTTTCTGAGTTTCTTGACTTGACTGATATTCATGGACATCTCATTTCCCCATATGCAAAATGGGTCGAACAGCGGGTCTAAACCTCTGACAGCGGGACCTACATGTGCAACACCAAATTGTTAAAAACCTAAATATTATAATGGTTCCTGCAATTGCACAATAATGTGCTATTAGCCAAAGGACCATACATGTGCAAACCTCGATGGTAAACCTCAATACCTGCCATTGTTTCCCTGCAACACATGTAAGGCAGATATTGATCAGGTTAAGTGAGAGTTGGCATACTATCATTAGAATATGTTAATGAAAAATAACAAATTGCAGATCCAGCAGATTAATTCGAGCCACATGGAAAAGCTAGTTAACCAAACCAAGCATGCTAATAATATAGCAATTCTATGTGTTTCTCATGTATTTAGTGTAGCCAAATTCGATTTATTTCTCACATGCATAACAATGCAAAATGTACCCACAACAAATGAACATCACATTGCGGAATTGAACCAAATAGTTAACTGGACACCACAACAAATGAACCAATTAGTTAACTAAGCACCACATTGTAGCATATAACATATACTAAAAGATTGGATAGTTAACCAAACCAAGCATGCTTAAGAACTACTAGGAAATATAGCAATTGTATATGTTTCTCATGTATAGAGTACATACAAATTTGATTTTATTTCTCACATGCTTAACAATAAAAAATTGTACCCACAAGAATTAAACATCACATTTCAGAATTGAACCAAATAGTTAACTGAACATCACAACAAATGAACCAAACTGTTAACTGAACATCACATTTCAAAAGATCAAATTGCATATTAACATTACAGAGGACAATTCACTAGAAGGCACTGGCGGTGGCCTCGAGAAAACACCACGAACTATTGTTTAAAGCATCCAACCATGTGGTGGCGTCTACGCGCGAGGCATCAACTGTGGCCTCGATAGTGAGGTGCTCCTCCAAGATCTGGTGTCCAGCACGCATGGTAGCCATCGTGCCCTCATTCGCGCGTGTGGCCGTAATTTGCTTCTCCGCTGCCAAATGCTCTTTGAGCTCCTGGCAATACTACATGCAAAATAGCTATGGGCGACGCTTATTTGGAGGATGGGGCAGTGATTTGGGTGGAAGGTGTCGCGCTGGCGGTCGAGGCATGTCGGATGGAGAAGGAACAGGAGGATGGGGGTGGGGTGTGGATTACCTGACTATATCGATGAGTCCACACAGCAGGAAGGAGCGTTGTTGGTGAGGAGGCGGCGCTGCAAGCAAGCAGTGAATGTTTGAACTTGGAAAGGAAGGAGGAAATAGTGGAAATGCGGCTTTTGGTCAAGGGAAGAGGGCGGGGAGCTAAATATTTCCACGATTGTCGAAATTTTTCACTCGGTGCAGCGAAAAACTGGCGCGCAAGTGTGGTTGACGTGCGGCCAGTGGACTATAGCCGACGAAGCTTCCAGCATAAGCCAAACATGAGAGTGCCCCAAGATATTTTATACTGCATCGCACATGATTCTTGCTAATAAACTGTCTGTGGTGTACTTGATTTTTTTTCATTTGATTTGATAGACAAAATGGGGTTACGGCGGGAAAGTACGGTGTTTGAATTGCTAGAACATTTCTCCATAGTGAACATGCAACTATAGGAGTGTCGTGTTAAAATTTGGAATTATTCAGGGTTCATTTGGCCTTTTTTATACATTAATTGAGTTTCTAGGCATTTAATGTGCATAATTCAAATTTGAACTACAGGCACATGCTCCAGTGCACCAAAGCGGGTTGATTTATGTGTCCTTGATTGAATGTTTAGGTCCCATGCAAGAAATGGGAATGAATTTCAAACATCTGGGCGTCGTGGTTTGGCCGAAAACATTGAGAAACTTGGTTTTAAAATTCCTGTAAATCCAAAACTTGCCTAAAAATCATGAAACTTGGCATGGTGTCTTGACATGGCACCAACATGTTGTGGTTAAAATTTTGTCCGATTTGGGACAAGTTTTGGTATAAGCTTCTTACAACCCGTAGCTTCTCTCAAAAAGCCTCATGGTTCCGATAGGGAACTTGTCACCTTTGTGGGCGAAACGACATGCGCTGCCTCTTCCTGCCTTGATTTTTTGTACAGAGGCAACATAGACCAATAGGAGTGTCGTGCTAAAATTTGGAATTATTCCAGGTTCATTTGGCCTTTTTTATACATTAATTGAGTTTTCTAGGCATTTAATGTGCATAATTAAAATTTGAACTACAGGCACATGCTATAGTGCACCAAAATGGGTTGAAAATCATATATGTGTCCTTGGGTGAATATTTAGGTCCCATGCAAGAAATGGGAATGAACTTTAAACATCTGGGCATCGTGGCTCGGCCGAAAACATTGAGAAACTTGGGTTTTAAATTCTTGTGAATCCAAAACTCGCCTAAAAATCATGAAACTTGGCACGGTGTCTTGACATGGAAGCAACATGCTGTGGTAAAAAAATTGTCCCATAGTATCAGCACTGAGTGTTTGATGCCACAGGAGAAAGAAAGGAAGTGAAAAAAAAAGTTGGAGCGGATTCTATAGATTTCCAATGAAATGTTATAGTAGTACACGTGACTTCATACTATAGGTAAAAATTCCTATAGGATTCAATCCAATGAATCAAACGACTAATGTACTAAGGTCCACGGTCAAGGCGGCACAGGGCGGATGCAACCTCTCACTGCGTCTGCCATTGAAGCGGCGCGCTGGCCGAGGGCGCCGCCCGCTGCACGCCCGGCTGAACGAGCCTCCTCACCGCATTTAAACGCCTACATTAAACCCACGTGGAATCCGAGAAACCTACTCCGCATGGAAACCGGTTATTTTATGTAAATGTAATGAAATCCGGTCGTGTTTGCACAAATTTGTTTATTATGTACAATCTGAGTGGATTGCCCCAGTGGTCATCACACATGAGCCAATCGATTCGCACCCTTCGAGCATGGTTAATAGTATAGCCAACAGCCGGCTATATGAATTTGCCATGTCACTTATAGCCAATCTTATAGCCCACTCATACAATAGTTAGTCATACTAGTATACTACATCATTAATATATGGCCCACACATTTCTCTCACAAAAGGTGTTGGAGCTCGTGCTATAGCCGGTTGTAAGTTTGTAGCCCGCTTCTCTTCTCTCGCCTTTTTTCTCTCATCCAACTAAGCAAAAATATATTATTTAAAGCCTTACAGCCCGCCTACATCACCTTATTGTACTTGCTCTTCCGCGCTCCATTTTGTCTTGTGTTACTTCCTCCGTCCAGCACGCTGACAAGTGGGCCCCATGCTCATTTATGCCAACGTGGTAGTCAATTATTTTTTCAGAGTCAGCTATCACACCCTTCCGGTGCCACGTCAATGAATCCACTAGAAACAATTCTAGACTTGTTCGGTTCAACCGCCTCGCTAGGTGTTTGGAGAGGAATTGGCCGGCGCTAGGCGGTTCTATAGGTGGGCTGGCGGAAAAAATAGGGGAAAACGCGGGAAGCAGTTAGACGAGGGAGGGAAGCTTCTACTTTCGCGGGGGATGTGGCATTGACCATTGGGCGGTAACAGGCGGTCATCCGTGTACGCAATAAAGGATACGAAGAGGCATCCTATATCAGCAAGGACCAGCTTCCCTACCGATAGCTCATCTAACAGAACTCCCAAGTTAACTGTGCTGAGGCTGGAGTAGTCATGAGATGGGTGACCGGATGGGAAGTGGACTCGATATTAACTAATTTGATGGGTCACTGTAAAGGTTATTTTAAACCTTTACAGTGACCCATCAAATTAGTTGAACCTCGAGGTCTTTGTTTTGTAATTTTCTACATTTTTTGTTTTTTGAACACATGTTAATCGAAGGTCTATCGCGTTACTTTTTAATAATTTTTGTCATGTATGTGAAATTAACCTCGAGGTACTTGTTCTCAAATTAACCTCTGGGCCTTGCAAGAGTGTTGTAATGTGTCGGCGTCAATTGCAAGATGAGCCACCAAACTAGCAGTGGAGTTGCCAACATGCTCAAAGTGCACGCAACATTGAGTAGAAAGAAGCATGCCCAGGAAATTAATGCGTGCTTAGGGAGGCCCTTTACTCAAAGAGCAAGTACTCTTTCAGTTATACTATAACTAGGTGTCGCACGGGCTATAAGGACGAGGAGCGAGAAGCGATGGGCTGTTGGATATACTACTATAACTAGGTGTCGCACGAGCTACAAGGATGAGGAGCGAGAAGCGACGGGCTGCTGGATATACTATAACTAGGTGTCGCACGGAGGCTGAGGAATATGGTGAATGCGTGAGGTGGGCCATGTATGATGTGTTTCGGACTCTTTCGGTTAAACGTGGAGAGATTTGGTTGATTTTATATCGCTGAATAATATAAAACATTATGAGTGCAGACACTCCACGGCGAGGTTCCTTGCTCCTTCTCGGTCGTCGGGAATTTATGTTCTTCCACTCTTTTGTTTTAGACGTGAGCTTTGTTCAACCTTTCGCCAACACGCGGACATCTAGCATCAAGGTGCACGTGTCATGCAAGAAAATGGAGATAAGCAGTGCGTAAGTGAGTCGTGCACTTCGATGGCACGTACTACACAATATTTTTTCTCCTCGATGGCACGTGAATCGTCCACGTACTCAATGATGGAGCACGAGATGGTAGCCATGGACATGGTCGGCCCTTTTTGGAGAGAGTAATAAATAACTTTGATGTGTCCCATCAACTCGCAGAACGATGAGAAGCTTGCTTACTACGCCCTCTCCCTCGCCCACGCGCGCGCGGTGGCTCGCAGCACGAGGAGAAGCTTTTGCTTTATACAAGCGGTGGACGTGCAGCAGTTCATTCGGTGTCAGATTGCCAAAAGTATATAATATTGTAGTACCATCATCATTGTTCGACTTCCGGAAGAGGCGAAGAGCCAAGCACAAGGTCACCTACTAACCTTTAGTAGGAGTACAGTACACTATAGCCAAAGCTGGGCCACCTTTTTAGAGCATGGTTAATTAATATAGGCGGCTCTTGCAACGGCACATCATTTAGAGCAAGTACTCTCTCCGTTTCTTTTCTTTCGTTCCTAGGAACTTAAAACGCAGGAATAGGAAAAAAAAGGATTGGAGTGGCATGTCCACTTGAATCCCATACTAGCATTAACACAGTGTTTGACACGGGAAAAACAAAGGAAGTGAAAAAAAAAGTTGGAGTGGATGCTAGATTGCCAATTAACACATGATTTCATAGGAAAAATTCCTATAGCATTCTATCCTATGAATCAAATGACCAATGTAGGAAAATTAAGAGGGGGTCTCTCTAACAGTGTTCCTCGGCTCGCACCTAGCATCACAGGTCGAACTTTGTAGTCATTCATCTGGTACACGTGGCATCTCAGATCTGGACACAAGGTGACGTACACCGTCAAGGTCCATTGGCTAGTCATAGTGGGGAGTAACTTAGACTAGTGTCATTCATATGACACTAGCCTATGTTACTACGTTAATAGTGCAAAGTAACAAAGAAGTAGTAACATATAGATGATTGCATTTATTAACTTATAGGCTCATTTATTCTTGGGAAGGGCTATGTTATAGTAACATAGTATTATGTTACTCTAAGCACCTCTCTTTTCATTAATTACTTGCCACATAAGCAAATTTGCATTGGGGTGCGTTATGTTACTAGCTATGTTACTCCCAATATGACCAGCCTTAGGATAATGTTGTGCTCAAAGCCGGATGTACACGATCAAGGTCCACGGTCAAGGGGGTCAGGGCGAACGCGACCTCTCACTTCGTCCGCCATTGAAGCTGCGCGCCGGCCGAGGGCGCCGCCCACTGCACTCCTAGCTGTACCCGCCTCCTCGCCGCATTCACACACCTACATTAAACACACATGGAATGCGAGAAACCCACTCCGGCCACATGTCCGTTCAGGAGCGGGACGCCGGCCAAGCTCCTCCTTCCACCATTTTCTCCACTCTTTCGGCTGCATCCGACGAGCAGGAAGAGGAGTTCTCCAGCATAAAAGCCATCTGGGTGGCCCGCCAAGCCCGACAGTTATGAGCGAGGCAGCTCGCTGCTCCACCTACCTCGCCTAGCCCGACGGAGCTAGTTGCCGCCCTAAGCCAGTGCGTGGTTCCGCAGCTGGCCGCTCCAATCCTGCTCGAGGAAGAGTGCCAAGTTGCTCCACGCCAGCTTGTCAGGGAGCACAGCAGCACGGGCATTGTCGCTGCCCTCGACGCCGCCGCGTCGTACATCGCCTCCAGTGCCTGCGACTGTGCCATCCGCCATCGACGCGCGCATAGCCACGCCATGCAGGCAGAGAAAGAAGCCGCCGCGGATGTCGACGAGGTGATGCGGCTATGCGGATGTCCACGAGGTGACGGCCAGCACGTCCCCGTCCGTCGCCATCATCGAGGAGAAGTAGAACACGGGAGGCCGCCGCCGATTGTATCCGATGAAGGCCACCGCCGAGGCGACGCCGGCGAAAACAGCCGGTGTCTTGCACGATTCTTCTTCAGCCGGATGCTAGACGAGGACAAAGAGATCAGTCGGCGACCATTTCGATTAGGTATATTAATTCTACCTTTAGCTCCGAACTAGCACAACTTATTTAATGTAAATGTAATGAAATCCGTCATGTATATATGAAATCCGATCGTGTTTGCACGAATTTGCGTCCACATTCACGCTCTCGGGCGAGCGCTGTCCGTCGCTGGAGTGGGATGACGGACTCCGTCTCTGACAACCCCGCAAAGTGCGTCACCACCTTTGTGATGGCCAGGATGCGGCGAAAGAATGACGTCCTTCATTCCGCAGGTGATGGCCATTACCGCGCACTTGTCTAGAAGGCTTGGTAGCTCATGAAGCAGCACCAACAACATGCCTTGTGCGTCTAGTACTCCATTGTAGTCGTAGTTGCTGCATGCGCAACTCGAGTTGCAGTTGCAGGTGAGCACAACGACGATGCGTGGCCATCCATCAATAGTGGTTGGTATGAGGATGACATCGCCATGTGCATCCTATTTGTACTAAAAATCATGAATGAAGAGTATAAACATGTTTACGTACAACCTGAGTGGATTGCTCCAGTGGTCATCGCACGTGTAGTGTCATGCAAAGCTTCATTTATTAGGTTATAGAGTCATTTTGTTTTGGTATGTGTGATGTTACTCAAAGAATGAGTAACTAACTATAAGTTACTCAGTTTACCTCTCTCCTCATTAACTAGTTGCCACATAGGCGAATTTGCTGAGTTGGACCCGATGTTACTCTTGAAGTTACTCCCATTGTGGTTAGTCTTAGGCCTTGTTCGGTTCAACCTCCTCCCAGGGGTTTCGAGACGAATGGACGGGAATTTGTCTTGTACATGATTTAATCCCCCACAATCCATGTTAATCCCCGTTAAAACCCCTTGAACCGCACACGCCCTTAAGGTTAAAAATGACTGGGACTACAGAGGACAGGGTACAAACTTCAGTGATTTAAAGGTGAGGGTTTGTTTTCGACTAGCTCTACAACCTCAAGGTTTATAAATTGAACTTCA
Source organism: Thinopyrum elongatum (assembly GCA_011799875.1). Taxonomy (NCBI): domain Eukaryota; kingdom Viridiplantae; phylum Streptophyta; class Magnoliopsida; order Poales; family Poaceae; genus Thinopyrum; species Thinopyrum elongatum. The sequence continues at coordinate 220,062,039 of CM022301.1, read as the reverse complement.
CTATCCCCTCATGCACACGCGCGGGTACACTCACGGTGGAGCGCATTTGCACACGAAAAGGCAGGTAACATGACAATTTGACACATCTAGTTGTCCACTTAATGTGGGGTCTGGGACCAAATGTCAGCCATACCAAGTGCGACCTGAACGTGGTGGCGCAATTATTCATCGAGTTTCTTTTTACTGGTACGTTAAATGAGAAGATGGCTCCCCGCGTATTCAATTTAAAACGATCGCTACGGAGAGAAAAATAATTACTACTCCACTTCGGGACTTGCTTGCTAGGGTTGCTTTCTTCTTCTCACTCTCTCACCCTCTCCAGATCTAAACAAGACGGTGGTGTCCACTCTCTTTGTCTCTCTCTCTCTCTCTTCTCACCGGTTGTCACAGATCCGACCGGATCCCATCAGTTGGTGGTCGCCGGTGGCGAGGGAGGAAGCCGTCGCACGCCATCTTCTCTGACCTGGCGCCGGCGTGGGTGGTCCTCCGCACCCTTGCTCCCCGCCGTCGTGTTGGCAGATCCCGCCGACTGCCTCGCCACATCCCGCCGACCGAAGGTATAACTTCTTTTAGAACCGGCCTTGTTCTAATGGCTTAGCTCCCCACGTCATTGCATCCTTTTTTTAATCAAGTTAGGATTGCTCCCCACGTCGCTGCATCCTGCATGTGGATATTCTTCTAGTATTACAAAGCTCCCCATGTAGCTAGCTCCGTCGGCTTGTCGAACACTCGAACAACACCTAATTTTTTACTATTAAAGGAAAAAAGGTACTGCAGATACTAGCTAACGAACCAATCTCTTGGTTGGAAAGGGAAATAAAGATGCTGGCCTGACCGGTCTCTTGGTCCAAAAGGACAGAAAGTGGGGGGGTTGGGTCGACAATGCAACCGAGAATGAGCACGTCTAGATTTCCTGTGGTTACATAGGAAAGGTCACTAACGACAACAAAAAAGGCACAAATCCAGACATGCTTTGCATGTTTGCCGCACTCGACAACACCTCTGCCTCACCACTTTATGCCTCGGTGGATGTAAAACGTCCTTGTGCCTCCCCTGTCCCTATGCCCTTACTGCTGCTGTTAATCTAACATCACAGGTAAAATGAAATAATGCCACTGTTAATGTGATGTCACTGTTAAGTTATCTACTGTCAATCTATTGCCATTGATAAACTAAATCAATGCCACCACCGTTTTATGAAATGCTTCTGTCTTGCTTTATTTCTCATAAAGAGTGTTTTCGGCCGTTACACTAAAATCTGACACCAGTAACATAGCCGCATCTCCGTGGAACCGCACAAAATTTAATTGCACAATGGTTGACACGACGATGTGTTTCTCCTTTCCGCATCACCCTTTGTTAGAATGATCGTTCCTGTTAACCGTGCATGTACGTACTGATCAAGTGCTACTGTCAATCTGTCATCATAGAGTAATAATGCTATTGTTATGCATGTTAATGTAAGCCCCCGTTAATCTAGTGCCAGTGTTGATTTGATGTGATGGCACTTCTTAGTTAATGGCACTTTTCATATTGTCAGTGTAATGCCATTGATAACATATGAGATGCTGTTGTTAATCATATGCCGCTGCAAAAAATGACACTGCTTAAGTAACCCTGTTACATATTTGTGCAAACAGGGTTGTCTATCTCCATATGGTGTCTTATTTGTGCAAATGGAAGCACAAACCTCAATTTTAGTGTAACCTGCTGTCAGCTGACCTCACGGTGCTCCAGGTATTCCTACATTCGTAACTAGGTAGAATGACCAACGCAAGATGAAATAAGCTTATTCGTACGTTGACTTGCTCATTGCAGTGTGGAACGAGCCTGTCATGTGTGGAGGAGCAAACAAGCACTGCAGCCGCGCCGTCAACGCAAGATAAAAGAGACCGAGTCATTGATGGCCTGGCCGGCGAGTAGGGGTCATGCAAACAGCAGTGCATTATTTTAGTGGAACTGCACAAAAAATATATTGGGGTTAGTCGGACAAATTTTCTACAGCCACACGGAAGGAATTGCACTCATCGATTGCATATAATTTCCTCTGTGCCATCATAGGAGATCCCAAGGTGGAAATCAACTAACCACCTATTAAAATTATGCATAATCTTCCTCACGCAGGTCAGTATCCCCTTCGTCCAGATGATCGTGTTTTGTCATGCCAAGCTATTGATATGTGCTATTGTTTTGCGAAACCGTTTAAGTATAGCTATTGCTTTCCTATCTTTTCACATTCAGGACAATGAAGATGATTTCAGTGGAACTGCACAAAACAGTCTGGTGTTGAGTGATCTCTATTGCCTCCTCTATTTGCTACAATGTGTCAGCGTAAATTGCAAGATGAGCCATCAAGCTAGCTGTGGAGTTGCCAACATGCTCAAAGTGCACGCAACATTGAGCAGAAAGAAGCATGTGCGTGCGTAGGGAGGCCCTTTGCTCAGAGAAGCCTCGATCATTTTTTCTTTATTTCTACACCTTCTTACAACTTTGTCTTGGTTATAGTCTTATGAATCATTTAGATGTGTAAACATGCTGCACTTAAGTGCTTGTGAATGTTAGCTAGTATGCATACCGTATGTTGTGAAACTTAGTTTAGTGTGAATGTTGACTAGCGTGTCAACCTTTACAATCTATATTGTGGGCCTGTTATTTGACCCCTCATTTTGCCGCGCAACGACCAGTGTGAGTGTCTGCATGCATTACCGCATCCTCTAATTTGGTGGACGCCAAGCCGGCCCGAGAAGGAGCTATAACTTTTTTTCCAAGTTGAAAAATGTTACCTATGAGGAGCCATAAGCTGGAGGTGTCACTTTTTTTCTTTTGAATGGGCAATAAGCTGGAGGGCTGGAGAGTGTCTCTAATGGGCTGCCTCTAGTACAAGGCCGTCCAGTACGAAACACGGGCAGCCGACTAGGTCGATACAAAAGCCTATCCATCTTAAAGCCCATTTGTTTTTGTTTTTTGCGAGGAAAAGCCCATATTTCTTAAAGAGGGGCGATCCCAGAAAAACCCTCCTTCCTCCTCGCCTCCACTTATTGCAGCTCGCTCGAATCTCCCGCTTCCGTCTCCCCCCAATTCCCCCCGCTCCCCATCTTCTTCACTCGTACAGAAAACCCCCGCTCACCTTCTTCCTCACACGTACAGAAAATGCCTGCTCCTCTTCTTCCTCGCTCCTACAGAAAACCCCAGCCCTCCTTCTTCCGCACTCTCACTGCCACTAGGCTCGTCTCTCGCTACTCTGCTCAAACCCGTGAGCTTGGCACGACGCCCGCAAGGAAAATGGAGTCGGCTGGCCCCAGCGCCAAGAAGATGAGGCTCCCGCCAGCGGCGACGCCGGTTGTAGATCCCGCACCCAGCAGCGCGGGGAGAAGCGGCGAGCCCCCCCTCCCCACCAGATCTGAGGAACCCGTAGAATCTCGGGTGGACCGCATCAGCGATCTCCTGGATGACATCCTTGGGGAGATCATCTCGCTTCTCCCCACCAAGGATTGCTGCCGCACCCAAGTCCTCTCAACTCGGTGGTGCCCTCTATGGCGCGCCACGCCCCTTAATCTCGACTGTCATTAGCTATCTGTCGTTCATGATTTTGAACTCTGCAGAGCCATCATCTCCTCCCATCAGGGCTCCGTTCAATGCCTCTGCATCCCAACACGCTACCTGCTGTCCATACCCTGCATGGTGGATGCTTGGCTGACATCCCCTAAATTCGAAAACCTCCAGCAGTTTGAGTTCTACCATTACCACAAAAATTACATACCACGAACCGAAGGCCAAGAATTTGTGCCCACACCACTGTTGTCCATCTCGTGGTTTTCCTCCTCTCTCCACACTGCCACCTTTGCCCGGTGCCATCTACCAGACGATCTAGTGCAAATGCTTCGACTCCCACTACTAAAAAAACTTTCGCTTGTGGTGGTTTATCTGTCGGAGGCCTCACTGCACAGCATCATCCACTCCAGTTGCCATGCCCTGGAGTGCTTGTTGATTGTTTTGGGAATAGAAATCCCTATCAGTTGTCTCCAAATAAAGTCGCCTCACCTTAAAAGCATTGGAATTTGTTTTGAAGGACAGCAGCTCATCATCGAAGATGCCCCTTCACTTCAAAGGTTGCTCCTTCATTATTGTTATATACCTTCGCAAATAATTGTCGTCTCTGCGCCTAAACTGGAGACCTTGGGTGTAATTCCTGATTTGTTTAATTATCAGAAGTTGGTGTTTGGCTCCACACTTATTCAGGTACCGTATATTATCATCTACATATTTGTAATCATAAGCTGCATTTTTCATTTGTGCGCATAAGTTTTATATCATCTTGGAGTACACTTTGGGTACTAATATTATGTTATATGCTCAATGAAGAGTTCGTCCATGGATAGCCTATCAATGGTGCTGGATTCTGTCAAGATCTTATATATCGGACTGTTTAGTTATGATCTGAACACAATTATTGGCTTGCTGCGATGCTTTCCATGTCTGGAGAATTTGTATATAAAGGTGATGATTTCATGCACATTGAATTCAGCCATCGAAAGCCCGTATATATTGTACTAGAATTAACCGTTCAACTGTCGCTCATTCAACATACTCTTTTTTTAGACCTTAACTTTTTTCAATCTTCATGTCTACTTAGGCACTAACACATGGAGAAAAACATATAACCAATCGGTGGCGTAATAAGCATCGGGATTTTCTCAGTTCTCATGACATTCGTTTGAGGACAATAACGATGGAAGGATATGCATCCAACCAGGCAAACAGAAGCTTTGTCGTATTCTTCCTGTTGAATGCGAGGTTACTATTGTCCATGAGGCTTAAGTTTTTCAACAAGAAATTTCTCATGGACGGATATGTTGAACAGCAAAAAAAGAAGTTTCAGGTGGACAAATGGGCTTCTGAACGTGCTCGGCTTGTATTTACAATAACTTGTGGTCATGTTCCAGTAAAAATTTTCGCACAGGATGTTGATTTTATGGATCAAACCGATCCATTTGTTTGTGACTGCCAAAAACAGTGGTTGGGTTAGATGTTATTGGCATGTTCAATCTGGGTTTTGTCTAAATTTCATGAACAATTAATCCTTGGCCTTTCATACCATTTGTAAGCTTGAGTTGGATGTTGTTGCCCTTTTCAACTCGGCTGTGACTATCATATTTTCTTTGAAACAAGGCAAATGGCTTGCCATTTCCTTTATTAAAGAGAGAAATATTGTAACAACAAGGACTCTGCTGCTCGCCCAGTTGTAGAGACGGAGCCCAGGCTTTTATTTAAGCACATGACGAGCCCAGTTGATATCTTTTTTCTTTCTGAAAATGGCTAGCCCAGTTCTATTTTATTTTGGACAATACCCAACCCAGGCCTACTTGCTTTTCTCAGCCCTGCTGGGCTAAAAATCTTTAAAGACGAGGAGGGATGTATTCGGCTTCCCCAGAAAATGGGCTATAAGTAGTAAGAAATGGGCTGTAAATTTTAGAAACATAGAAAACCGGCAACTAGATTCAAATTTGGTTTTTCAGGATTTCAAGATTTTAAATTTCATTGTTTTTTTTGCGGGGAAAATTTCGTTGTATTTTAATTTGAAATAAAATTATTTTTATAATTATTTTTAATGTGACTTGAAATTTCGTGATTAAAAGAGTTTGGACCCCATCGAAATATGCAAAATTTTGTTGAATTTTTTAGCAGTGGCCAGAATATGGTCTGTAATGCTAACAAAAAGAATATGGGCTTCAAAATATACTTAAGAATTAGCAAATGGGCTGTAAATTATTAAAACAAATGGGTTGTATGCTATTTTCCACAGATTTGGAGGCTGACTTGTGGGCCTACTAGGTTGACGATGACGCTGTCCTAATTTTTTTTTTACGCGTACGCAAGGCTTTGTCAACTTAGTCAACACAGAGCAGTGACTGTTGGATGTCCATCCAACCGCCGTCGTGCTTCTTCAATCTCTGCTCTTCCTGCTCCGGCCGCTCAAACCAGCGCCGACGGGACTGCCTGCTCCCTCCTTCTGTAGCCGGCTGTGCTGCCGCGTAGGCCTCACCGGCCCACCCTACTCCCACCGCTGGCCAGGCCATCCCTCTACCCACCCGTACCTCTTGTTATTTTCTAGCGACGGCAGCCTCACCCCGCAACCGCCAATCAGGCCTCGTACTCCCCTCAGTGTGGGCATCCACTACTGTGGCTTCGCCGGCTCTGGGTCATTCCCTTCCTGGGCCTCACCGTCATCCACCGCGTTGGTGCTCTCGGCGCGGCATGGTCAACATGGTCAACAAATGACAGCCATTGGAAGAGGGATGTAAGTGGGGAGGCTGACAGTAGGGACCCACACAAGCAAGTGCCTCCTTATTACGCTGACTTGTGGGCCTACTAAGCTGACGCATACGCGGTGCTTTGTCAACTTAGTCAACAAATGATTCTAGTAGCTGGACCGTTGGATGTTAATCCAACAGCCGTGCTGCTTCTTCAACCTCTGATCTTCTTGGTCCAGCCGCCCAAACCAATGTCGGCGGGACCGCCTGCTCCTGCCTCCTGTGGGCGGCAGTGCTGCCACGCAGGCCTCACCGCCCCACCCTAATCCCACTGCCGGCCAGGCCTTCCCTCTACTCACCCACACCCCGTGTTATTCTCCGGCGACCGCAGCCTCACACCGCAGCGGAACCAGTGAACCCTCGTACTCCCCTCCGCGTGGGCATCCACTGCCTCGTCTTCCTCGGCTCCGCATCGTTCCCTTACCAGGCCTCGCCGTTGTCCATCGCCTTGGTGCTCTCCGCGCGGCGTGGTCAACGTTGTCAATGAACGACAGCCACCGGAAGACGACTATACACGGTGAGGCTGACAGCTGGACCCACCAGCTACATCTTCGCACGCAAGGAAGTGCCTCCTTATTACGCGCAAAAAAATGATTCCTCCCCCTGACAGCTGGGACCCACCACATATATCTTCGCATGCAAGGGAGTGCCTCCTTATCCTCCCTGATGGCTGGGACCTACCCGGTCAAAGCGTACATAGCGTTGTCTGTTCGCGAATGTGTACGTACATACTGGTCGATCGGTCTCTCTACAACGATGAACCGTGGCCAAGCAAGCAGCGGCACGTGTAGTAGTAGAGCCCCCGATGTAGTAGTTCAAGCAGTCCCTTCTAAACCATGTACACGTACGTACAACCACATGCCAAAAAATACGGCCACGTACGTACATACGGGCGGGGTCTCGAACGCCTACTTGCGCATACGTATGGCTAGGGCACATGTACATGGAGAGGCAACGGACGGCAGCAACGACGCCCTGTTCATCGGTAGCCAACCGGCTGGGTCGGAACGAAGAAACCGCGTCGTGTTCATCGGGAGGCAACAAAATGCGTTGTGTTCATCGGGAGCCTACCTGCTTGGATGGAACAACTGAAACAAGGTCTGGCATACCGCAGAACAAAGGAAACGGACTTCTGTTCGATTGCCTACGGTCGAAATGGGGTGCTGTTGATCGGGAGGGGTGTGGCGTACCACAAAATGGAGGAAACAGACTTGTGTTGGAGCGCCTACGGTCAAAACGGGGTCCTGTTCATCGGGAGGGGTGTGGCGTACCGCAAAACGGGACTCCATGGGCTACTGTTCATCCACCATCTAGTGCCTCGCTCCAGCCTCCACGGGCTACTGTTCATCCACCATCGACTTCCTCCAGCCTCCACCAGCCACTGTTCATCCACGGGCTACTGTTCATCCAGCCTCCACCGGCTACTATTCAACCAGCCCTCCACAGGGTCCTGTTCATCCACCCCCACCTCCTCGATTGGGGTCCTGTTCATCCAGCGGCAACGGCCTCTACTACCACGGGGTCCTATTCATCCAACCCCCACCGGGAACTGTTCATCCACAGCTAACTAACCAGCTCGATTCACCACGTCTCGACTAGTTCTATGTACCGCGCGCACGGTAGCAACGGTCACTATTCATCGAGAGGGAACCCAACACTGGCTGGCTACGTCTCGCACGGGGGCTCGATCGGCTTCAGTAAGCAGCAGCAGTGATCGATCGCTCGGGTTCAGTTAGCAGCAGTAGCGAAGGAATCGCTCAGGTTCAGTCAGCAACGAATGAATCGCTCGAGTTCAGTTAACAGCCAAGGGATCGATCGATCGCTCGGGTTCAGTAATGTAGCTAGTGCGATCGCTCGGGTTTAGTTAGAGCCCAACGCCTCGCACACACGCGCGTACGAGAGAGAAACACGCAAACCTCCATGCATCGCTCGGCCCCGACCACCCACCGTAACCGGGAACTCCCCGATATTTTCCTCGACCTCGCTTCTACCACAATTTTTTCCGTCATGGACGGCCCAAAGAATGTCATGCAGGTGCGTCCCCGACCCGCCCAGGATGAAAAGCCCATTTTCTGTCATGATTTTTTGTCATAGAAGTAGGAGCCCACCACATCTATGATAATACGTAGTTTTGTCACAATTACCGTCATAGAAGTCTCATAAGCATGACAGGAAAAAAATTGTTCGGGCCAAAATGTCACGGATGTGTCTTTTTTTTGTAGTGGTTGAGCTAAGAGGTGCTAATTGGACTAGTTCTCCTAGTGCATTTATTGTCAATCTAACCCTGTCGTCCAAACACCTCTTTGGCTAGAGTTAATTTAGGGTTAGTCATTGTTGAGTATCATTGTTATTTAGGAAACGTAGGATATGATAGGATTTATTCTACCTTGACTTGTACTCCAAGATGACCATGTACTCCTATATATATGCCCACGAGGCTTAAGCAATACAATCAACTATTCCACCAATCTCTCTCTCCCTTTTAACCGTCATGAGCTAGAAACTAACTCTAACCTCTAGCTAAGTTAGAGTATCCAAACAGTGCGATTGTTAAATCAAATGGAAAGGCGTGTTAAATACTCCTGCCGGTCCTTTTACTCTGGATATAAGAATTGTCTCAAGTCAAACTTCATAAAGTTTGACCTTATTTATATGAAAAAATATCAACATCTACCATGCTAAAGTTATAGAATATGAAAATTTAAGTCATGACACATCTACTGATATTGATTTTATATTGTGAATATTGGTATTTTTCCTATAAAGTTGGTCAAACTTTACGAGGCTTGACTTTAGACAAATCTTATATGCGAACTAAAAAGATTTGGTGGGAGTACAACATGCTTAACAGCAACCAAATATAGTCATCATAGAGCTAATGTTAAAATTGGTATTGATGAAATTGAACTGCACAGTTCATACTAGCACATATAGAACATCACACTGTGAATAGCTAAAATAAACAAGGGATACTACGAACAACCAAAGATGGCAATTGAAATTGGACATATGCTAACTACAAACAACCGAACAACCAAAAACCATAGAAATAAATAAGGCGTAATGCAGAAAACAAATATAGCAATAAATACTGTACAGGTTCTCACTACAAAAGGGGTTCTAGAAAACAAATCATGGGTTTCCTCACTTGTCACAGATTGGCTCCTCCTCGTGGTTGCTGTCGATGAGGTCTGACTTGCCAGCTGAGGATCCCAAGCCAGCATCGCAGAACGTGTCCTTCAGAAATGACAAAAGGGGCTCCATGGCGACGAAGGATGGCAAATTGTTCATAACGAGCCATGGGAGATCAGCGACAGGGCCATCGATGAGATCGGCGGCTGTCGAACCCGAAGGGTCGGGGGTGGGCAACTTAACCTATGACATAGCCCGCGTCAAGCCGTCGCTGTGGACGACCTCGATGTTGTAGCCAGCGTCCGCGACATGCCAGAATACTCTAGACCGCTGATTGAAAGGCTCAATCCAGGTCCAGTCATCGTCGTCAGATTCCTCGGCGGCCACCTCGCCGACGTCGGGCGAAGAGGCCGCGGTAAAGCTCTTTTGGGCCATTCGCTCCTCGAGCTCCCCGGGAAGCGTAGTCGGGCTTAGGCTGCGATGCTTTGGAGTGGGGGTGGGGATGGGGATCTGTGGGAAATGGGGCGTTTTGTAGGCGTCATCTAAGAAACTCAGGGCGGCAAGCGTATGTATATCGGTGGGTAAACTGCACGGGCAGACCGGCAGAGGTTGACGATAGAGGCGGCGCGGCGGTGGTGGCGACGACCTAGCTAGGTTTCGAGCGAGGGAGGGGTGGTGTGTATGTGTGTGAGTGGGGGATTTGGGGTGAGCGAAGGATTTGGGGTGTGTGTGTGGAGGGGGTCCAAGGTGGTGTTTGAGGAAATGTCGCGGGTACTGAAAATTTTACTAGGCGGGAGTAAAATGGCGGGGCTACCGAAAATTTGGATCAAGGGATTGAAGCAGAGTGGGGCGGGAGTAACGAACATCACACACGGTTAAAACATAATAATCGTGTGCTATCAAACAGAAAAACACTCCAGCCGAGCAGATATTTTTGAGATTGCGAGGGATGCAGGCGGGAGTAAAATGCCGTGGCTACAGAAAATTTGGATCTACTGATTGAAGTAGAGCGGGAGTAACAGACATCGCACAGGGTCCACACATACTAATCATGTGCTATCAAATAGAAAAATCATCTAGGCGGGTAGATATTTTCAAGATTGCGAGGGAGTAGATATTTTCGAGAGGGATGATACGTCTTCAACGGATCTATAATTTTTTGATTGTTCCATGCTATTATATTATCTGTTTTGAATGTTTTATATGCATTAATATGCTATTTTATATTATTTTTGGGACTAACTTATTAACCCAGAGCCCAGTGCCAGTTTCTGTTTTTTCCTTGTTTTTGAGTTTCACAGAAAAGGAATATCAAACGTAGTCCAAACGGAATAAAACTTTACGATGATTTTTCTTGGACCAGAAGACACACGTAGAACTTGGAGACCAAGGCAAAGGAGTCCCAAGGTGACTGCAAGGGTGCAGGGCGTGCCCCCCTGCCTTGTGGGTCCCTCGAAGCTCCTCTAACCCTATTCTTCGACCTATAAATTCCCAAATATTCCCAAACCATCAGAGGCATCAACGAAAATACTTTTCCGCCGCTGCAACCTTCTGTACCCGTGAGATCCCATCTTGGGGCCTTTTTCGGCGATCTGCCAAAGGGGGATTCGATCACGGAGGGCATCTACATCAACCCTATGGCCCTTCCGATGAAGCGTGAGTAGTTTACCTCAGACCTACGGGTCCATAGCTAGTAGCTAGATGGCTTCTTCTCTCTCTTTGATCTTCAATACCATGTTCTCCTTGATGTTCTTGGAGTTCTATCCGACGTAATATTCTTTTACGGTGTGTTTGTCGAGATCCGATGAATTGTGGATTTATCATTAGATTATCTATGAATATTATTTGAAACTTCTCTGAATTCTTATATGCATGATTTGATATATTTGTATTTCTCTTCGAATTATCGGTTTGGTTTGGCCAACTAGATTGGTTCTTCTTGCAATGGGAGAGGTGCTTAGTTTTGGGTTCAATCTTGCGGTGTCCTTACCCAGTGACATAGTAGGGGTAGCGAGGCACGTATTGTATTGTTGCCATCAAGGATAAAAAGATGGGGTTTTCATCATATTGCTTGAGTTTATCCCTCTACATCATGTCATCGTACTTAATGCGTTACTCTGTTCTCTTGAACTTAATATTCTAGATGCAGGCAGGAGTCGGCCGATGTGTGGAGTAATAGTAGTAGATGCAGAATCGTTTTGGTCTACTTGACACGGACGTGATGCCTATATGCATAATCATTGCCTTGGATATCGTCATAACTTTGCGCTTTTCTATCAATTGCTCGACAGTAATTTGTTCACCCACCGTATTATTTGCCTTCAAGAGAGAAGCCTCTAGTGAAACCTATGGCCCCCGGGTCTATTTTCCATCATATATTTTCAGATCTATAAACCAAAAAACCCAAAAATACCTTGCTGCAACTTATTTACTTTTATTTTGTTTTACGTTTTAGTAATCTTTTATATCTATCTCTATCAGATCTCACCATTGCAATTGACCGAGAAGGGATTGACAACCCCTTTATCGCGTTGGGTGCAAGTGTTTGATTGTTTGTACAGGTGCATAGATTGGAGACTTGCTTGTACCTCCTACTGGATTGATACCTTGGTTCTCTTACTGAGGGAAATACTTATCTCTACTTTGTTGCATCACCCTTTCCTCTTCAAGGGAAAAACCAACGCAAGCTCAAGAAGTAGCAAGAAGAATTTCTCGCGCCGTTGCCGGGAAGGTCTACATCAAGCCTACCAAGTACCCATCATAAACTCTCATCTCTTGCACTACATTATTCGCCATTTGCCTCTCATTTTCCTCTCCCCCAGTTCTAAAACATTTTCAGAAAAACACAAAAATATTTGCCTTCTTTCTGTTTGCCTTTATGTCTTACTTGGTTTGTTTGCTTGTTCGCTTGGAACAATTGTGTATTTATTGAAAATCAGAAAAAAAAAGGGGGGGTTATGTATCCTCATCCGCTTGCTAATCTTTTTAAGAGATCCAATTATGATGAACCAATTGCTAGTGAGTTGTGTGCACTAGATTATCTTTATGAAGTTTTGCTTGAAATTCGTGAATCTGAAAATTGTGATGAAGTGTTAAAAGAAGAAATTTATGAAGTAATTCACAATAGCTCCTTGAATAAAAAGCATGATTGCAATGATGCTATTATAAATCCTATTAGTGTCAATTGTGCTAATAATATGCAAAATCCCAAGCTTGGGGATGCTAATTTTGATATGTCCACTACCTATTGCAATGATCATGATTGGGGTGATTTTTCTTATGATCTTGAAAATTTATTTAAGCCTCATGATAATAGTGTTTGCAATAATATTGAAAGTGGGTTTGGAAGAGTGTCAACTCTAGGTAATAATGATTCCACTACTTTGGAGTATGATCAATCTTATGAAATTTTTGATAAAAGTGGGCTTGAAGAGGTCATGACTTTATTTGATAATCCCACTATTTTGGAAGAGTGTCAACTTTGCATGCATGTGGATCATGAAGAGAAATTTTTATGTGATAGCTATATTGTTGAATTTGAATATGATCCCACATGTAATTATTATGAGAGAGGGAAATATGGTTTTAGAAATTTTCATGTTACTAAATTACCTCTCGTTATGTTGAGATTGCTATTGCTTCTTTCTTCTTCCTTACATATGCTAGTTTTTGCTTGCTTTGATAATTTGTTTGCTTATAAAATTCCTATGCATAGGAAGTATGTTAGACTTAAATATGTTTGTCACATGTTTTATGATGCTCTCTTTGTGTTTCAATTATTATCTTTCATGTGAGCATCATCGAAATCTCAATGCCTAGCTAAAAGGCTTTAAAGAAAAGCCCTTGTTGGGAGACAACCCAATATTTTTCTTTTCTGTTTTTATGAGAATACACATTATTACCTCTGTAGTAATTGTGTTTTGGTGTTTTAATTAGTGTTTGAGCCAAGACCTTTGGGATGGCTTACGGTGATAGTTGATTTGATCTTGCTGAAAAACAGAAAATTTTGCGTCCAGTTGCAGAATTTTAATAATTCACAGAAGTGACCAAAAACTCTAATTTTTTTACAAAAGATTGATATACAAATTTCCTATGTTTTCCTAAGTGTTCAGAATTTTTGGAGTTACATAAGTATTAGAACTATTCGGATCTTCACAGACTATTCTGTTTTTGACAGATTCTATTTTCTTTGTGTTGTTTGCTTATTTTGATGATTCTATGGGTAGTATCGGGGGGTATGAACCATGGCGAAGTTGGAATACAGTAGATATTACACCAATATAAATAAAGAATGAGTTCATAACAGTACCAAAAGTGGTTATTTTATTTTCTTATACTAACGGATCTCATGAGTTTTCTGTTGAGTTTTGTGTTGTGAAGTTTTCAAGTTTTGGGTAAAGATTTAATGGACTATGGAATAAGGAGTGGCAAGAGCCTAAACTTGGGGATGAAAAAGGCACCCCAAGGTAATATTCAAGGACAACCAAGAGCCTAAGCTTGGGGATGCCCCGGAAGGCATCCCCTCTTTCGTCTACAATCCATCGGTAAATTTACTTGAGGCTATATTTTTATTCACCACATGATATGTGTTTTGGTTGGAGCGACTTGTATGATATGAGTCTTTGCTTTTTATTTTTCCACAATCATCCTTGATGTACACACCTTTTGAGAGGGACACACATTAATCGTGAATTTATTAGAATACTCTATGTGCTTCACTAATATCTTTTGAGCTAGGCAATATGCTCTAGTGCTTCAGTTATATCTTTTTAGAGCACGGCGGTGGTTTTATTTTACAGAAATTGTTGAAATATCTTGCTTCACTTATATTATTTTGAGAGTCTCTAAACAGCATGGTAATTTTCTTAGTTTATGAATTTAGTCCTAATATGATGGGTATCCAAGAGGGATATAATAAAAACTTTCATATTAAGTGCATTGAATACTATGAGAAGTTTGATACCTTATGATTGTTTTGAGATATAAAGATGGTGATATTAGAGTCATGCTAGTGAGTAATTGTGGATTGGTAGAAATACTTGTGTTAAAGTTTGTGATTCCCGTAGCATGCACGTATGGTGAACCGTTATGTGATGAAGTTGGAGCATGATTTATTTATTGATTGTCTTCCTTATGAGTGGCGGTCGGGGACGAGCGATGGTCTTTTCCTACCAATCTATCCCCCTAGGAGCATGTGTGTAGTACTTTGTTTCGATAGCTAATAGACTTTTGCAATAAGTATGTGAGTTCTTTATGACTAATGTTGAGTCCATGGATTGTACGCACTCTCACCCTTCCACCATTGCTAGCCTCTCTAGTACCGCGCAACTTTCGCCGGTGCATTACACCCACCATATACCTTCCTCAAAACAGCCACCATACCTACCTATTATGGCATTTCCATAGCCATTCCGAGATACATTGCCATGCAACTTCCACCGTTCCGTCTATTATGACACGCTTCATCATTGTCATATTGCTTTGCATGATCACGTAGTTGACATCGTATTTGTGGCAAAGCCACCATTCATATTTTTTATACATGTCACTCTTGAGTCATTGCACATCCCGGTACACCGCCGGAGGCATTCATATAGAGTCATATATTTGTTCTAGTATCGAGTTATAATTCTTGAGTTGTAAGTAAATAAAAGTGTGATGATCATCATTATTAGAGCATTGTCCCATGTGAGGAAAGGATGATGGAGACTATGATTCCCCCACAAGTCGGGATGAGACTCCGGACGAAAAATAAAATAAAATAAAATAAAAATAAGAAGAAAAAAAGAGAAAAAAAGGCCAAAGATCCCAAAATAAAAAAATGAGAGAAAAGAGAGAAGGGGCAATGCTACTATCCTTTTTCCACACTTGTGCTTCAAAGTAGCACCTTGATCTTCATGATAGAGAGTCTCCTATTTTGTCACTTTCATATACTAGTGGGAATTTTTCATTATAGAACTTGGCTTGTATATTCCAATAATGGGCTTCCTCAAATTTCCCTAGGTCTTCGTGAGCAAGCGAGTTGGATGCACACCCACTTAGTTTCTTTTGAGCTTTCATACACTTATAGCTCTAGTGCATTCTTTGCATGGCAATCCCTACTCACTCACATTGATATCTATTGATGGGCATCTCCATAGCCCGTTGATACGCCTAGTTGATGTGAGACTATCTCCTTCTTTTTGTCTTCTCCACAACCACCATATTCTATTCCACCTATAGTGCTATATCCATGGCTCACGCTCATGTATTGCGTGAAAGTTGAAAAAGTTTGAGAACATCAAAAGTATGAAACAATTGCTTGGCTTGTCATAGGGGTTGTGCATGATTTAATACTTTGTGTGATGAAGACGGAGCATAGCCAGACTATATGATTTTGTAGGGATAACTTTCTTTGGCCATGATATTTTGAGAAGACATGATTGCTTTATTAGTATGCTTGAAGTATTATTGTTTTTATGTCAATATTAAACCTTTGTTTTGAATCTTATGGATCTGAATATTCATGCCACAATAAGAAAATTACATGGATAAATATGTTAGGTAGCATTCCACATCAAAAATTCTGTTTTTATCATTTACCTACTCGAGGACGAGCAGGAATTAAGCTTGGGGATGCTTGATACATCTCCAACGTATCTATAATTTTTTATTGTTCCATGCTATTATATTATCTGTTTTGGATGTTTTATATGCATTAATATGCTATTTTATATTATTTTTGGGACTAACTTATTAACCCAGAGCCCAGTGTCATTTTCTGTTTTTTCCTTGTTTTTGAGTTTCGCAGAAAAGGAATATCAAACGGAGTCCAAACGGAATAAAACTTTACGATGATTTTTCTTGGACCAGAAGACACACGTAGGACTTGGAGACCAAGGCAAAGGAGTCCCGAGGTGATGGCAAGGGTGCAGGGCGGGCCCCTGCCTTGTGGGTCCCTCAGAGCTCCTCTAACCCTATTCTTCGGCCTATAAATTCCCAAATATTCCCAAACCATCAGAGGCATCCACGAAAATACTTTTCCGCCGCCGCAACCTTCTGTACCCGTGAGATCCCATCTTGGGGCCTTTTCCGGTGATCTACCGAAGGGGGATTCGATCACGGAGGGCATCTACATCAACCCTATGGCCCTTTCGATGAAGCGTGAGTAGTTTACCTCAGACCTACGGGTCCATAGCTAGTAGCTAGATGGCTTCTTCTCTCTCTTTGATCTTCAATACCATGTTCTCCTCGATGTTCTTGGAGTTCTATCCAATGTAATATTCTTTTGCGGTTTTGTTTGTCGAGATCCGATGAATTGTGGATTTATGATCAGATTATCTATGAATATTATTTGAATCTTCTCTGAATTCTTATATGCATGATTTGATTCTTTGTATTTTTCTTCGAATTATCGGTTTGATTTGGCTAACTAGATTGGTTCTTCTTGCAATGGGAGAGGTGCTTAGTTTTGGGTTCAATCTTGCGGTGTCCTCACCAAGTGACATAGTAGGGGTAGCGAGGCACGTATTGTATTGTTGCCATCAAGGATAAAAAGATGGGGTTTTCATCATATTGCTTGAGTTTATCCCTCTACATCATGTCATCTTACTTAATGTGTTACTCTGTTCTCTTGAACTTAATACTCTAGATGCAGGCATGAGTCGGTCGATGTGTGGAGTAATAGTAGTAGATGCAGAATCATTTCGGTCTACTTGACACGGACGTGATGCCTATATGCATAATCATTGCCTTGGATATCGTCATAACTTTGCGCTTTTCTATCAATTGCTCGACAGTAATTTGTTCACCCACCGTATTATTTGCCTTCAAGAGAGAAGCCTCTAGTGAAACCTATGGCCCCCGAGTCTATTTTCCATCATATATTTTCAGATCTATAAACCAAAAAACCCAAAAATACCTTGCTGCAATTTATTTACTTTTATTTTGTTTTACGTTTTAGTAATCTTTTATATCTATCTCTATCAGATCTCACCATTGCAATTAACCGTGAAGGGATTGACAACCCCTTTATCACGTTGGGTGCAAGTGTTTGATTGTTTGTGCAGGTGCATAGATTGGAGACTTGCTTGTACCTCCTACTGGATTGATACCTTGGTTCTCGAACTGAGGGAAATACTTATCTCTACTTTGCTGCATCACCCTTTCCTCTTCAAGGGAAAAACCAACGCAAGCTCAAGAAGTAGCAAGGGGGAGGGAAGCCTCGTGGAGCCCAATCTACTGTGATCATATGCATGACAGGGGCAGGGGCGCGGTGCACGGGTAGTCCTAGGGAACCGTGTCTGTTTCATACCCGATCGCAGACGGTTGCTGCGTTGGACTCATCTGTTGTTTATAAATTTTGCGAAAAAATGTGGGAAAGGGTCAGAACACGAACACACTTGCATGTGGACCAAATATATGTATGAAAAGGGTGGTTTGATGTTCAAATACCCAATGCACAACTTTGATGTGGCACCTGTCGCACAAAGCGCAATTTATTATTGCTAGCCCCCCCCCCCCTAGACACACACACACACACTTCGTGTAATCATGTTGGCGGGAGGGGAATCCTAGCTATGAAGGCATGCCCCCAAATAGCTAGGTCTGACATCTCACCCTACCGTAACACAAAACCGAAAGGAGTACATCATGGTCAACCCCCCCCCCCCCCCCTTTGCTTCCGATCAAATGTGGACCATGTGCGGGCCCACAGATGTGTTTTTCTGGCGTTAGATGGGTGAGACCACATACGAACCACACCTGCGGGGTGGCCCGATGTGTGTGTGTTTGTGTGTGTGTGTGCGCGCGCGTGAAAACGATGTGGTGCGTGATATTTAAATAACCAAATCAGAAATTTGATGTGGCACATGTGCATCGCAAATTAACCGGACATCCCCGACCCCACGGAGGTTCATCTAGTGCGAAGTTGTACTGTGCCCCCCCTCCCCCACACACACACTTTGAGTCGGTGGGAGGGGCATCTCACCAAGGCGTATTGTAAGACTGACCAAGAAGAATCACCACCTTGGTCGTATAACCTCTCTTGTTGTTGGGTCAAAGTCATGCATGGAAGTCCACACGCGGCCCCACAAAATAGGCTAGCTTGTCGCCGATAACCACGTGAGGGAGTGCCTGAAGACAACCACTGCGTGCATGTGGCCCAATGCAAACATATGTATGAAGTGTCATGTGGTGTTTGAATATACCCAATGCACAACTTTGATGTGGTACCGTGCTTTTGGAACCGAAAAGTCCCCACACGGAGCGGGGGTTCATGACGCATATACTATCTATATAGGGATTCATGTGTATGCAAGCCCTCGAACTTAGGTCTCGAATCTCACCATGATCGACGTACGACTATACGGTAACGCGAACCAAGAGAAGAAGAATCGACCCTGGTAACCTCTCTCGCCTTGTTGGTTAAAGTGATGGAAGTCCACGCGGGCCCACGAATATATAAGTTGTCGATGATAACCAAGTGAGGGAGAGTATCCAAAGACAACCACTGCATGCATGTGCCCCAAACATATGTATGGACATGCGTGATGCATGCATATATGTTTGAATACCAAAAGAACGACATTTTGATGTGGCGCATGCATGCATCGAAAATCGCACAGTCCCCACACATATCTGGTTCATGATGCGTCGCGTGCTTGCCCCCCCCCCCTTCGACCCAGTGGGAGGGATTCATGCGCACACATGCGCTCAAAGTATAATCTGTTATCTCTCACATCATGACATGCATGTACCGTACCATATAAGACGAACCAAAATGTAATCCCCTCCTAATTATAAGTCAAATTAACCTCTTTCGCTGTCGGTCAAAGTGATTGACCAAGTGGGCACACAGAGATGGACGAAGCATCTCGCCGATAACCCCGTGAGTGAGTGCTAGAGGACAACCACCATCACTTGCTTGTGGGCCAAACACATGTATGGAGATATGTGGTTGTGATGTTTGAATACCTAATATATATGCAGAACTTTGATGTGGCACATGCCTCAGAAACCTTTAAGTCCCCCACACGAACCGAGCTTCATGACACCCAGTATATATATGCTGCCCCCTCCCCTCTTCGACGCGTAATATATACTCCTACATACTGTAACACAACCCGAAAATAATCCTCCTTGTTCGTCAAATTACCTTTCTCGTTGTGTCATATATTAGATGGACGACGACCTCGCAGGCCCATGGAGGGAAGCATCACAGGCGATTGAGTGACAACCATCGTCTGCACGTGGCCCAATGTGCTGGTGATGTTTTTAATACCCAATATGCACAACTTCTTTGTGGCACCTGCCTCATAAACCGAAAAGTCCCAACACGGAGCGAGATCGTTCATGATGTGTGAGTAGTATGTGCTGCCCCGGCCCCCTCCTCCCCTCTTCGACGCGTACTATATACTCCTACCGCAACACAACCCAAAAAGAAACCTCCTTGTTGGGTCAAAGTGACGGAGGACAACCTCGCGGACCCACGGATGCAAGCATCGCACGCGAGTGACTGTCCTATATGACGCGTAGTATATGTTACCCTCGGCCACCCTCTTCAACGCATACTATATATATACTCCTACCGTACGTAACAAAAACCAAAAAAATGACCATCCTTGTTGGTCAAATTAACCTCTCTCACTGCATGTCATACTGCTGGACGGCGACCCCGTGGGCCCATAGAGAGTGTCACACGCGAGTGAGTATCCTAGGAACACCACGTGCATGTGGCCCAAAGATGCATGTCAAACTTTTACTGCAGCGAACATGCGACCAAAGGAGTTTAGTGTTAAAAAAAAGATAACATTTGTCTATTTTTATACATTGATTGATTTCCCAGGGATTTAATGTGCAAAAATCAAATTTGATCTACATGAGACCCGTGATAGTGCACGAAAATGGATTGCAAAATCATATGTGTACGTGTCCCTGGGTGCATGTTTAGTCCCCATGCAAGAAATTTCTAACATCGAGAATCTTGATTTTAAAATCTAGTAAATCCAAAACTAAGTTGAAATTCATGAAACTTACCATGGTGTCATATGGACACCAATAGACTGTGATATTTTTTTTCAAAACTAAGTTGAAATTCATGCCCGGCGTCATGAAACTTATCGTGGTGTCATATGGACACCAATAGACTGAACGTGCCCGGCTTCTATTTACAACAACTTGTCTTCATGTACCAGTAGATTTTCTGGCCCAGGATCTTTATTTTATGGATCAGACCGATCCATTTGATTGTGACTGCCGAAAACTTTGGTTGAGTTAGTTGTTATTGTCCTATTCAATCTGGATTTTGTGTAAACCTGATGAACAATTAATCATCGTGCTTTTGTACCTTCTGTAAGCTGGGGTTAGATATTGCTGCCCTTTTCAACTTGGCTTTGACCCATATTTTCTTTCATACAAACCGAAGCTTCTATCAAGAAGCCTCATGGTTCCGAGAGGGAACTTGGTCACATGATCTGTGTGCGAAACGACATACGCTGTATCTTCCCGCCTTGATTTATTTTATAGAGGCAGCATGCAACTGTGCTAAACATATGAAATTATTCAGGGTTTGTTTTGCCTTTTTATACATTGATTTTCCTAGGCATTTTTAACAAATCGCCACCACGTTATTATCACAAACGGTCGTATTAGTCCAACCGTGGGCATTCAACTAACCATTTACAACCGCGGGCAACTGTTTGATTAGACGGGACGACTGTGAGTAGTCCGCCGCACACGCTCACCATACCGGGAAGCGAGCCGCGAGCGCTGCAATTTATTGCTGGTTTTGGACTTTTATTTCGGCCGCCTCGGGAAGGTACGTAGAACAGTCCTCCGTTCTCATCTACAAGCACCGCCGCCGAGGATCGCCGCCTGCTGCGAGATGGAGGACGAGCCGGCCAACAAGCGGGGGCGGATCGAGCCAGAACCGCAAGAGCCTCCGGCGAACATGGACTTCATCAGCAGCCTCCCCAACGAGATGTTGGTAACCATCATATCCCACCTTCCCATCAAATATGGTGTGCGGACCACTGTCCTCTCGCCGCGGTGGCGCCCCCTCTGGCACTCCACCCCCTAGGCCTCATCGTCGACCACGAGTTCTGTAGCGGGGAGCAGCAACGCCTGGACGCATTGTCCCACGTCCTCGCCACGCACCCTGGGTCGGTCAGATGCCTTGCTATCGGCAGGCTCAGTCCCCACAACAAGATCGAACCCAGGTTGCACTACTGGTTCCTATCCCCAGCCCTGGATCGGCTCGAGGAGCTCAGCTTTCATGTTGGATGTCCTTGCTCGCTGCCGTCGTCCGTGCTCTGCCTCGCGCCCACGCTACGCCGCGCTACATTCAGGCGGTGCATTTTTCCCCGGATTGATGCCGCGCGCGCTCTTCATCTCCCTAAACTTAAGCACCTTGAGCTCATTGCCGTCTGCATCTCAAAGGAGGATTTGGAGCGCCTGCTCATCGGTTGTACAGCGCTCGAGTACCTTCGTCTTCATGCGATGGATGGGTTCAGTAGCCTCCACATCACCTCGATGAATGCCCTTGCGATTTATGTGCATTGCTGGCGCCGCCCAAGGCTGTCAGTTGAGGTGTTTCATGATATGGTCATTGAGAATGCGCCTTTCCTCGAGAGGTTGTATGTACTTAATAAATTAGGTCCAGCAAGAATCAGGGTCATTCACACACCGAAATTGACAGTGTTGGGCTATTCGTGTGCTGAATTCAACGAACTTGTTACTGGATCATTATCCGTTCAGGTACAACAGTCTTCTTCTTCTCCTTCTTATATATTATTTGACAACATATTGTATCTAATTTTTTTTTATCTATATGTTCGCCTGTCATCCAGAAAATGATTCCCACAAGCTTGACCCGGCCTCTGCGCACAGTGCAGATCTTGGCACTACAATCTGTCGTCCCTGATCTGGATGAAGTTGTTAGATTCCTTAGATGCTTTCCTTGCAGGAAGAAGCTATACATCGAGGTGATGCTCCTTTCCTGTTAATTGTTAACCACAATGGAGCTCAATTTTTTGTTACTTTTACCCATGATTACAATGACAAAAGTAGAATGATTTCTAAAGGAAATTTCGAGGATTTCAATACATATATTTTTTGACATGCTAGTGTTGTACGCGTTTTATTCCTTCGCCCGACATGCTTTCGTGATAAAAGTTTATCATGAAAAATTGAAGGCGGCATTTCACTCTTTTCGTGTATTTTAGAAATCCTGCAAATCAAAGAGGCCCGAAGTGTTTAAATCTGCAACTAGGCACTAATATGTTGTCTTCGTTTGCAGATACTAGCAAGCCCGAAAGTAGAAAATGTTGGGGAATATAACAATCCCATTGAATGCCTTGATCTTCATCTCACAAAAATTACTTTTAACGAGTACCAAGGCACCACACCAGAAATTAAATTCGCCAGGTTCTTTGTTGAGAAAGCAAGGTTGCTCAAGGTAATGAGGTTTGCCCTATATTTACTGCGCAGAAGTGAATGGATGGCTAAAGAGCGCAGACGTGTACAACTGAATGGAAAAGGCTCTGTAGAAGCTGAATTTCAGTTTGTAACTTCATATGACAGATTATTCGGAGGTCACTGTATCGAGCCGCTATATGACTTCTCGATGGCTGATCCTTTCGCAGAAATAATGCATAAAAAAGATTCTGAAGAAGATGAATTTTATGTGTCTGAATAGTTTAAACCTTGTAATCTTTGAATTTGGGCCTTGTAATGCTGGAATTTGAACCTTGCAATATTTATGGTATTTGTTATATAACTTAATTGGATGTTATTTGGTTTTACAATCATGTCCTGTTATAAGTATATATATGTTGTTCTTCTGTACACAGAGCATAGATGTTGTGCAGACAGAGCATATCACATCGCACATGGACCACACTAGGGAACCTGTCGGTGATGAATTCATGAATCGCAAATGGTTGTATATCAGCAATCGTTTGCCCACAACACACACGGCTTATTCCATCACAAACAGCTCGGATGGATCAACTGTATGTCACATATCGCACACGCAACTCTAATCTGATTCGTGCTTGATGTCTCCGCCATCGCTCGCACAGTTCGCCTTATTTGCCACGTATCACTGTGCCGACCTCTGCTCGCGTCCGTCGGTGCGCTGTGCTCGCCATTAGGCACCGCAGCGCGCTGTGCTCGCCGTTAGGCGCCGTAGCGCGCTCTGCTCGCGTCCGTCGGCGCGCTCTGCTTGCGTACCTCCACGCGCTCAGCTTGTGGACAGCTTTTCCTTGCGTGTTCAACTGCTATATGCATATAGATGGTTGCTCGCCGTTGAGGCGACCGCGGAGCGCTCTGCTCGCGTCCGTGCGCGCGCGCTCTGCCAGCGGTTGGGGCCTACGCACGATCATGTTGGGGGCCCATATGCATGCGATTGCGCCGCGCACGTCGCCACGATGCAGTTACGTGCGGCACGATGGAGTTACGCGCTACAAATTAGAACTGCCATCTGGGCGTGCGGATATTCCAGGCCATCCGGCTTCCCCATTAATGCCCGCGGCCATTATAACCTTAGTCTCTTCATCCTTTTGATCTCGCCCCACAACACAACAAGCACACCCACAACGACACATACAGAGAGGATATCTAGCGGCGCTCCAATGGAGTTCGGCGAGCATAAAGTGGAGACCCACGCGAGGGAGACGGATCTCTCGGTGGTGTACACCATTGACCCGGCCGTGATGGAGGACTACATCAACACCGTGGAGCAGTTTCTTGCTCGAGACAAGTACAAGGTGATCGGCATCGACCTCCAGTACACCAGCGGTTATCCCGGCAAAGATCAGAAGGTTGTCGTCGCCCAGTTTTGCGTGCGCCATCATGTCCTCATCTACTACTACTGTATGGCCACAGAGCCTTACGACCATTTCGCCAGGTTTGTCAATAGCACCGACTACAAGTTCGCTACGATGGAAACCTCCAACGATGTAAAAGCGCTTATGGTTACAGGCTTGGCCTGCAAGAACCTTGTTGAAATCTGTGAGCACTACAGGGTCTGGGGCAGCCCGAAGAAGGACTCCCTGGTTGAACTTGCCTCGGCCATCATCGACCCCTACTACGAAAAGATGAAGCAGGATGCCAACAAAACAAGTCCCGTATCCTGGCACGGGGCCTGGATGCGGCAACTAGATGAACCTCACCTCAGGTTTGCAGCCAAGAGCGTGTACACATGCTACGAGATGCACAGGCGGATCGTTGACATGAGGAAGTGCCTCGTTCCCAAAATCGATGAGGCCGGATCGAGCCACAAGCAGAGCAGTAGCGGCAAGCGTCACAAGAAGTAGATGATGATCAGATGATCGTTTATCCTACTTAATTATGCATGTAATATATAGTTTACTTTGATGTGTGGAAACGTCATGTGTGTAGTAGCCACCTATGTAATTATGCATGTAATAGTTTACTTTGGTGTGTGCAATTAAATGTCATGTGTGTAGTAGCCACCTATGTAATTCGATGTTTAATTTGGTTATGCAACCATGTCCTTATAAGTGTGTGTGTGTATTATATATATATATCCCAACTATTCTGCAACCCATTCCTGAATAAGCTATTCAGGAACCGTTCCTAAGTACCCGAAAACAGATAAGCTAATTGTGTGTCATACACTAGTTAACTGCCGGGCGGACTTTTTCTGCCACTGTTTTTTCGTACTGTTTTTTGGTCTCAATTTTTTAACCGTTTATCGGAATGCTGCAAATGGTATATCGTTGGATAGCTATTGAATAGGCGGAACTTCATCATGTTGATTGTTTTCCCAAAATATTTACGGTTTTTAAACAAAAATCAAAAAACTGAAAATTCTTCAAATGAGTTTCCAGTGTTTTTGTGAAAAAAAAATTCAAACCGTTTGTCGGAATGATGCGTATGATATACCGTTGGAAAGCTATCGATTAGCCCGAATTGCGGTATATGTAACACCTTTTTAGATTCGCTACGGTTTAAGAGCAGTTTTTAAAAAACTAATGTCATTTTTGACCTTTTTTGTTTGAATGGCTACAGTACATGCTAACTGCTCGACTGGAATAGCTAACTGCACTATGGTGAGCAAGTTAACCGCCGGAATGAAAATACTAATTGTTTTTATTTTATTCTTTTTTTTGCTCGGGTCAACCTAACTGTCGTGGCTGAAATAGCCGACTGAAGATACTAATTTTTTCTTTTATTTTTTTTCTTTCCTCGTCAAGCTAACTGCGTGGGCCTGAAATAGCTAACTGCCAAATATTGTGACAATTAACAGCAAGTTAACTGTCGGCACTTAATATACTACATTTTTTGTTTCGTTCTTTTATCGCCGGGGGTCTTGCTAACTGTCATGAATCTCGAAGTTAACTACCACGCTGGCCGATGTTAACTGCCGGAGATAAACTACAGTACTAATTTAGGGAAACAAACTTTCATTATTATTTTCCTTTTTTCCTCTCTACCTTCACAAACTGAAGAAAAACAACAACATGAGACGCTCTTGCCAACTACATAGCTAACTGTAGATGATCTCGCTCTTTGCCCACGGCCTCCGCCAACTGCTTCCACATTCTTTGCTAACTGCCCCTTGGCCGTAGATAACACACCCCCATGGCCTTACACGAGATGGATATGCACAAATAAAACTTGTAGTTGGTGAGATCCATCAGGTGTAGAACAATATAAAAGCAGCGTCATGCAGAACTGAACACATGAAGAATAGAACAATTAAGCTAACTGCACAGCCATCTTAATTCCAGAATGAATCACCAAAATAAAAATGAGGCGTCAGGCCAGGCCCGCACTAGTAGTGCGGAAATGGAGAGAGGAGCACCTGGGGTCACCATCGATGTAGTGGCGAGGAGGCGGTGGACCGGACCATCAACAGGGGGCGGCCATCATCTTGAAATGCATAGCTAACTTCAGATGTCACCGTTAACTGCAAAGTACTCCCTCTGTAAATTAATATAAGATCTTTTAGATCACTACTTTAGTGATCTTAAAGATCTTATATTAGTTTACAGAGGGAGTAATTCTTTTTGTGAAATGCAAATTAAACTTCCTATTTTTTTAAAGCTAACTGGACCATCACAGTAGTAAACTCTAGGACCAAAATTAATTGTGTGTGTTTGCGTTTGTGTTTTCCCCTATCTTTCGTCTGATATGAATCCGGCCTATAAATCCAAGTGGCAGTTAGGCTTAGAAAAACACAAGCAGCGTCGTGGCCTTGCTAACTGCTAGAGCCTACTGTTCTAAAATGTTAACTGTTGGAGCCTAGTGGTCTAAGAATAAATTGCTGGAGCCTAGTGGTTTAAAAAAAATGCTGGAGCTCCCTTAACAAGGGCGCATGTACGAGTTGCAATTCTCCAAACATGGGCTGAACTATCTTTTCTCAAAGATAAATCCATCGATAACTTCAGAAGTTTTTTAATTTAGCCGAGTTAAAGTTACCTTCTCTCGGGCTGGAGCTGAATTGTTGCAACACATAAGACGACATGGCGCGGAAATAACAAGTTAATTGCATCCGGTCCGTCTGGACGAATTGCTGCTACAGCACCGGAGTCTGCTCCTTGCTCCGTTTTGCAATATCCATGCGGTTATCTTGGGGGAGTACAGAAGTTAACTGCAGCGAGAGAAGCGGTTGGCGATGGAGACCAAGGTATAGAAGTTAACTGCGCGCGTGAGCTTGAAGATGGGCGGTGCCGGCCGTGCCTGTCGCGGATGCAGATGTAGAGACTATGCCGCGCAGGAGGACAGGGAAGGGAGCTCGCCGAAGGGAGGCCATGCCGGCTGGAGCCCCGCGCCGTCGAGCTCTCACGGCCGGTCGCAACGCACCAGATCCAGGACGTCGTGTCCATGGCCGCGAGCGCGCAGGGATCACTTACAGGTGCCCCCCCCCCCCACCCCCCCCCCCCCCCCCCCCCCCCCCCCCCCCCCCCCCCCCCCCCCCCACCCCCCCCCCCACCCCCCCCCCCCCACCCCCCCCCCCCCCCCCGCGACGGGAACCTCCACCTCTGGCCTACCTCTGCCCTGCGACGGCCAGCTCTTGCAGGGGTGGAGCTCACGCCCGAATCTCGTCGGCTCCGGAGGCGCTTCTCGCCGTTTTGCGACGCAGACCACCACACCTCCTCTGCGGATGGTTTGGGACAGGAGGAAGGACGGGGTATGGCGGTGCCCTGGCCATGTTGTGTGGACGTCGGGCGGTGGTGGTGGCTCCTTGGCCGTGGTAGGGGGTGTGGAGGGGCGCGCGACATCGAGGAGGTTGGCGGTGCGAGGAAGAAGATGCACTTGCACTGGATGTGCGCCATGGCGGAGGTTGTCTGCTCGCGGCAACGTGAGGAAGAAGGTAGGGCGGATTGGGGGAAGGAGTCATGGGGAGAAGGAGGTGGAGTGGGATTGGGGGAGGATCTGGGAGGAAGAAGATGCGGCGGATTGCATTTGTACCACCGGCTCCGCTCGCTGCCACTCGCTGCGCGGGTAGCTACAGATAGGAGGGGGTGGGGTTTCTAAATAAGCTTATTTAGGAACTATATATATATATATATATATATATATATATATATATATATATATATATATATATATACACACACACGTTGTTGTTGTGTATGCAATCCCATCGCACATCACACACGTCTTATTAGCAGCAATTGTCTGTGTTATTATTGGTCTTCGCACACATTTCTGATTACAGACATGTTTGTCGCGTATCACACACATCTTGTTAAATTTAACCGTTTCTGTTCTCTTGGCTCAACGCAAACATTTCATCCGAGTGAACCGTATGCCGTATATCGCACACACCTTGATCTGGCTGACCGTTTCTTTTGTGTTGCCTAATCACAAACAGTTCATCCGAGTGAACTGTATGCCGTATATCGCACACACCTTGATCTGGCTGCCCGTTTCTGTTGTTCCGCCTCATCACAAACAGTTTATCCGAGTGAACTGTATGCCGTATATCGCACACACCTTCATCTGGCTGCCCGTTTCTGTTGTTCTGCCTCATCACAAACAGTTCATTGAACTGAACTGTATGCCCTACATCGCACACGCAACTAAAATCTGAACCGTGTTTGATGTCTCCGCCATCGCAAATGTTTTGCATCTTTTTTGATGGGTTTTTTACATCACCGTTTGTGATTAATGCATCGCACACAGTTTCGTCAAAGGGTCTCTAATCGTAGTGTCGCGTTAGCAGCATCCTGCAGTAGTGGTGGTCTCCATGTGATGCTTCGCCCTGCCGACGATCTTCTTCCTCAGCAGGTCACGCTGGGTGGAGAGCTTCGCCTTGTCATCAATTAGTCCCCCGATGACGCCGGTCACCTTATCAAATGATGCATTAATCTCCTCCTGCAACTTCGCCCAACCGGAGATCTCATCCTTTAGCTTATTGAGCTCAACGCGCATGTCGTCGCGAATGCGTGATAACCCACAAGTATAAGGGATCGCAACAGTTTTCGAGGGTAGAGTATTCAACCCAAATTTATTGATTCGACACAAGGGGAGCCAAAGAATATTTGCAAGTATTAGCAGCTGAGTTGTCAATTCAACCACACCTGGAGATTAATTATCTGCAGTAGAGTGATCAGTAGCAAAATAGTATGATAGTTTTGATAGTAGTAGCAACAACAATAGTAATAGTAACAGTGATAGCAATGATTTTGTAGCAAGTGTAACAGTAACGATAGCAGTAGTAACTTAGCAAAAACAATATAAGAGAAATTCATAGGCATTGGATCGGTGAATTCGTTGGATGATATTCATCATATAACAGTCATAACCTAGGGCGATACGGCAGTAGCTCCAGTTCATAAATATAATGTAGGCATGTATTCCGTAAATTGTCATACGTGCTTATGGAAAGAACTTGCATGACATCTTTTGTCCTACCCTCCTGTGGCAGCGGGGTCCTATTGGAAACTAAGGGATATTAAGGCCTCCTTTTAATAGAGAACCGGAACAACGCATTAACACATAGTGAATACATGAACTCCTCAAATTACGGTCATCACCGGAAAGTATCCCAACTTCTGTCACTCCGGGGTTTACGGATCATAACACGTAATAGGTGACTATAACTTGCAAGATCGGATCTAGAACATAGATATAATGGTGATAACATAAACGGTTCAGATCTGAAATCATGGCACCCGGGCCCAAAGTGACAAGCATTAAGCATGGCAAAGTCATAGCAACATCAATCTCAGAACATAATGGATACTAGGGATCAAGCCCTAACAAAACTAACTCGATTACATGATGAATCTCATCCAACTCCTCACCGACCAGCGAGCCTACGAAGGAATTACTCACTCCCGGTGGGGAGCATCATGGAATTGGCGATGGAGAAGGGTTGGTGATGACGAAGATCGAAGACCCCCTCTCCGGAGCCCCAAACGGACTCTAGATCTGGCCTCCCGATGAAGAACAGGAGGTGGCGGTGGCTCCGTCTCGTGAAACACGATAATTCTTTCTCCCTGATTTTTTTCTCCGAAAATGTGAATTTATAGTGTTGGAATCAGGGTCTGCGGGGCCACCAGGTGGGGACAACCCACCTGGGCGTGCCAGGAGGGGGGCGTGCCCTAGTGGGTTGTGCTCACCCAGGGCCCCCCCTCCGGTGGTTCTTGGCTCCAGTATTTTTCTTTTATTCCATAAAAATTCTCCAAAAAGTTTCGTGCCATTCCGAGAACTTTTATTTCTGCACAAAAACAACACCATGTTAGTTCTGCTGAAAACAGCGTCAGTCCGGGTTAGTTTCATTCAAAACATGCAAATTAGAGTCCAAAACAAGAGGAAAAGCATTAGAAAAAGTAGATATGACGGAGACGTATCAACTCCCCCAAGCTTAAACCTTTGCTTGTCCTCAAGCAATTCAGTTGATAAACTGAAAGTGAAAAAGAAAAACTTTTACGAACTCTTTTGCTCTTGTTTACATAAATAAGCTTAAGTAGCACCCAGGTTTTCAGCAAAGATCATGACTAACCATGTCGACAATGACTCTTAAAAATTATATTAACTCATATTAATGGCATAATCAACTAGTTAGCAATAATAAGATATCTCAAATGACAACACTTTGCCAAAACGACCATGATATAATATGACAATAGTGGTATCTCGCTAGCCCTTTCTGATACCGCAAAACATAAATGCAGATCACCTCCAAAGTTCAAGCAGCGACTAAACATTGTAATTCATGGTAGAAAAGATCCAGTCATGATGCACCCAAAATTAGCTACACACAATGCATGAGGATGACAATAGTGCTCTCAGGATCTGGCGCTTATTTGAGAAGGTGATGACACAACATAAAAGTAAATAGATAGTCCCTTCGCAGAGGGAAGCAGTGATTTGCAGCGGTGCCAGAGCTCAAAATTTTAAAACAGAGGTAAATGAAATTTTGAGAAATGCACCCTTCTTGTTTACTTTGCGACCATTAGTTATGGGTATCTTCCATGCTAAACACATTTGTGGCGGTTCCCAAGCGATAAAAAGTAAAGGTTTACTCCCCCTCCACCAACAAACACACTCCATGGCTAACCGAATCGACGGGTACCGTCCATACCAACAACAGTCCTTGGGGAGTTTTGTTTAATTATTTGCAATTTTGAATTCGGGACTGGGAATCCCTATTACCGCCCCTCTCGTGCAAGGACGAGTGAATAAACACTCATCATGAGATTAACCCGCTTAGCATGGAAGATATTGACTACCTCCTGTCGCTCTATGAACAATCCAGGCACACAAAAAGGATATTTATTTGAAGTTTTTAGAGATGGCACATGCAAATTTACTTAGAACGGCAGGGTAATACCGCATATAGGTAGGTATGGTGGACTCATCTGGAATAATTTGGGTTTCAGGATTTTGATGCACAAGCAGTAATTCCGCTTAGTACAGGCGAAGGCTAGCAAATAGGTTGAGAAGCGGCCAGCTAGAGAGCGAAAACGATCATGAACATGCATTATGCATAAGTAACATTGGATACTAGCATGAGTAGGATATGAACACCATGAACATAAATATCATAGAGGCTATGTTGGTTTTGATTCAACTACATGCATGAACATGTGCCAAGTCAAGCCACTCGAACATTCAGAGGAGGATACCATATCATCATACTACATCATAATCATTTTAACGCAATGTTGACATCCAAGATAAATCATTATCCACTCCTAGCTACTTAAGCATGGCATGAGAAACTATAATCTCTAAGCGTCATCGCAAACATGTTTAATCATAATAGGCTGAATCATGGATACTAGGTTAAACATATTTACAAAAACAGAACAAGTTGAGTTCATACCCGTTTCTCCCTGCCACAGCCAGTTCATCAAATATCGTCATTATCGCCTTTCACTTGCACGACCGAATGATATAAAAATAATAATAGTGGAAGAGTGTCGTGGACTAAGCTGGAATCTGCAAACATTTTATTCAAAGGAGAAGACAAGGTAATTTGGGCTCTTTGTTAGATCAACAATAATGCACATGAGAGCCACTGAACAATTTCATCGTGGTCTTCTCCTTCGTATGACTCAATAAACAGAAAAGAAATTTAGAGAAACACACTAAAATATTTTTGGAGTTTTTAGTTTTTCTGAAAGAAAGCAAATTAAAGGGAAAAACAAAAACGAGAAAAACTATTTACACGGGAGAGCTCCCAACAAGCAAAAGAAGAAAAAGGAAATCTTTTTGGGTTTTCTTTTTAATACTACAACTAACTACGCTAGAAAGAAAAACCGAAAAGAAGCAGGAAATATTTTTTTATATTTTCTCAAAGTTTTTCGAACACACAAGAAGAAAGCGAAAAAATAAATCTAGCATGGATAATACAATGAAAAAGTGTGAACACTGACAACTGGAATGAGATGTGTGAACAATGAATGTAATGTTGGTGGAAATACGTACTCCCCCAAGCTTAGGCTTTTGGCCTAGCTTGGTAATCACCATCAATGCCCTGCGTAGTAGTCGGAGTGGTAGCTCACGGACGCTCTAGATGCAGCCTCCTTAGCCCGCCGAGCAGCTACAACCTCTGCGTTGTGCGCGCGGGCCTCGCTCTCAAGAACAAAATACCTTCCCTTGTTGTGAACATCAAAGAGAGCAGGCGCAGGCAAAAAGGTGTCTACAACGGACTTTTTATTAAACAGCAGGTTATATGTATAATTATGAATTTCACCAGTAAGGAACTTATGGCGTTTCATGGCGTCAAAGTCTAAGTACTGCATGGGTAGGATAGGGTCATAAGGCCAAGGTGAAACACCCAGCTCCCTTGCTAAATGTGTGGCATAAATCCCACCATAAAAATATCCACTACCAGCGTTGTGTTGCAACCTGCGTGCCACAATCGCACCAAGGTTATAACATTTGACACCGGTGAGAGCGGTGCATATGAGGCTCAAGTCAGGAGCACAAAGTGTACTACAATCTTGTTTGCCTACAATGCATTTTCCATTAAATAGAGCAAAGTATTGAATTGAAGGAAAATGAATGCTCTTTATTCTACCTTGCGTCACTCCTCTAGTCTCACCATAGCAAAGGCTAGTCAAGAATATCTCATACTCAGATCTTGGTGGTTCATCCAGCGAACCCCAAAATGGAATTTTGAAGTAGTTAGCAAATGTCTCTAGAGGTAAAGTAAATGGATTGTCATACAGTTTAAATGACACTCTAGACTCACGAGGATGGAATTTAAATTCTTTGGTAAATGATTCAGTGAGGCTGAGATGTTGGTTGCACTTATCTTCGATGTAGGGACCGAGCTCGGCGTTATGGATATATTGATCAAATTCTTCTTTAATACCGGCCATGAACATGAAATTGTCACACGGCCATATACATGATTTGGTAGCGGCATCCCGTATAGAATTTGCACTTGGTTCAACATAAGACCGACGAACTGAGCTGCTACTAGAGGATGCCTCCGAGGACCTCCTCCTCGAAGAACTCCTTCCAAAGAGGTTCATCGTATTTGCGTACAATTTTCTAAAAAAAATTGGGTCACAAAATTTTTTGTCAACAAACCTTCACAAGATTGATAGCAACTATTCATAGGGATGCATAGAGGCCATATCAAGCATTCAAACTACTTAGAGCTCTAAGAATTCAACATGCAAGCTCATCTACAGCAGCACCAAGAGTAGCTAATTATTCAAAATATAAACCACTAAAGCAAAAACTAATTGGACCAATGGAGGAGTCACATACCAAGTAGCAATCCCCCAAAACAGTTTCGGAAATGGAGCTTCGAGCAAAGAGATCGAAATCCACGGGTTTGAGAGCAAGAACACGGGGGAGAGAGCAATGGTGAATTTTTTCTGGAGGTAGGTGATGACATGGGCTAAAGAGACAAGTGAGGGGGACCACGTGGGGACCACAACCCACCAGGGCACGCCTGGGGGTGCTGGCGCGCCCAGGTGGGTTGTGCCCACCTGGTGCACCCCCCCTCTGATGTTATTTGCATCAAAAATTCTTAAATATTCAGAAAAAAATCGTACTAAATTTTCAGAGCATTCTGAGAACTTTTATTTTTTGGGTCATTTTTTATTGCACGGGAAATTCAGAAAACGGATAAAACATGGCATTTTATTTTATTTAACTAAGAAAAATAGAAAACAAAAGGTAGGGACAGAGGGTAGTGCTTACTAAATTCATCAACTTCATACCTCTCAAAAATGATGCATTAATAAGGTTGATCAAGCCTTATTAACAACCACTTTCGATTAGCATGAAACCGAAGAACTTTCGCAAAACACTAGGTTACCTCAACGGGGATATGCACATCCCCAACAATAAGCATTTCATATTTCTTTTTGGCAGTAGGCAAAGGTAGTTGAAAACTTCCAATAGTGATTGTCGGGGACTTTTCAATAACATTAATACCATTCACTTGGAATTGCTTCTTCGGAAAGTGCACTGTATGCTCATTACCATTGATATGAAAAGTGACCTTGCTTTTGTTGCAATCAATAACAGCCCCTGCAGTATTCAAGAAGGGTCTACCAAGGATAATTGACATGTTGTCATCCTCGGGCATCTCAAGTATAACAAAGTCAGTTAAGATAGTAACATTTGCATCAACAACGGGCACATCCTCACAAATGCCGATAGGTATGGCAGTTGATTTGTCAGCCATTTGCAAAGATATTTCAGTAGGTGTGAGTTTATTTAAATCAAGTCTTTTATATAAAGAGAAAGGCATAACACTAACACCAGCTCCTAAATCACACAAAGCAGTTTTCACATAATTTCTTTTGATGGAGCAAGGTATAGTTGGTATTCCCGGATCTCCAAGTTTTTTAGGTACTCCATCCTTAAAAGAATAATTAGCAAGCATGGTGGAGATTTCAGCTTCCGGTATTTTTCTCTTATTGGTGATGATGTCTTTCATGTACTTTGCATAAGGGGCCATCTTTAAGATATCAGTTAAACGAGTGCGCAAAAAGACCGGCCTAATCATTTCAGCAAAGCTTCCAAATTCTTCATCATCTTTCTTCTTAGTTGATTTAGGTGGAAAGGGCATAGGTTTTTGAACCCATGGTTCTCTTTCCTTACCATGTTTTCTAGCAACAAAGTCTCTTTTATCATATCTTTTATTCTTGGGTTGTAGGTTATCAAGATCAATAGCTGGTTCTATTTCAGCATCATTATCTGGTTCTTTATTATTTGTATGAGTGTCTTCATGAACCTCATCATTATCTTTTTAATTATCAGTAGGTGAGTGTTCATTACCAGATTGAGTTTCAGCATCAGAAATAGAAACATCATTATCATTATCAGGAGGCTTTTCTACTTCAGGTTCACTAGAGGCATGCAAAGTCCTATCATTTTTCTTTTTCTTTTTAGAAGGACTAGGTGCATCAGTGTTAATTCTTTGAGATTCTTGTTCAATTATTTTAGGGTGTCCCTCAGGATAAAGTGGTTCCTGAGTCATTCTACCTCCTCTAGTCATTACTCTGACAGCATGATCATTGATATTATTGTTCATTTCATCAAGCAATTCTTTTTGAGATTTGGCAACTTGTTCTAGTTGAGTTTGAACCATAGAGGCATGCTTCCCTACACCTCTAACATCATTGGTAATTCTAAATAACAAGTCACTCAAGCGAGCAATCATATCAGAGTTGTATTTCAATTGCTTCATAACATTTGCATTGAAATGATCTTGCTTTCTAATGTAATTATCAAACTCATAAAGGCATTGACTAGGATGCATATTATAAGGATTATCATTGTCATTGAATTTCATTAAAGAATTTACCTCTACCACCTTGGGTGGTGTTGTATCAAGCTCATGTATTTCTTCAATGGGAGGTAAATTTTTGACATCCTCAGCTTTAATACCTTTTTCCTTCATGGATTTCTTTGCCTCTTGCATATCTTCGGGGCTGAGATATAAGATACCCCTCTTCTTCGGAGTGGGTTTAGATGGTGGTTCAGGCAGAGTCCAATCATCATAATTTTTCAATATGTTATTCAATAATTCTTCAGCTTGTTCAACACTTCATTCCCTGAAAACACAACCAGCACAACTATCTAGGAAATCCCTAGAAGCATCGGTAAGTTCATTATAGAAGATATCAAGTATTTCATTTTTCTTAAGAGGATGATCAGGCAAAGCATTAAGCAATTCGAGAAGCCTCCCCCAAGCTTGTGGGAGACTCTCTTCTTCAATTTGCACAAAGTTAAATATTTCCTGTAAGGCAGCTTGTTTCTTATGAGCAGGAAAATGTTTTTCAGAGAAGTAGTAAATCATATCCTGGGGACTACGCACACAACCAGGAGCAAGAGTATTATACCAAGTCTTAGGATCACCCTTTAATGAGAATGGGAATAACTTAAGGATATAATAATAGCGAATTTTCTCATCATGAGCTAAAAGGGTGGCTATGTCATTCAACTTAGTAAGGTGTGCCACGATAGTTTCAGTTTCATAACCATGGAAAGGATCAGATTCAACCAAAGTAATTAACTTTGGGTCGACAGAGAATTCATAATCCTTATCATCAACAAAGATAGGTGAAGTAGCAAACTTAGGATCACATTTCATTCTAGCATTCAAAGATTTTTCTTTCAGTTTAAATAATAATTTCTTAAGATCATCCCTATCATTGCAAGCAAGAAAGTCTCTAGTTGTCTCCTCATCCATAACATAACCTTCCGGTATCTTAGGCAATTCATATCTAGGAGAACTAGATCAAATAGGTGTTTCAAGATTTTCAGTTTCAAGCTCTTCCTCAGTTTCAATGATTTCATCAGTTTCAGCATTCTCAAAAGCTTTAGTTCTAGCAAGTTGTTCATCAAGAAATTCACCTAGTGGCACATTATCATCAAGCAAGGTACTAGCATCATCATGAGTATCATTCATAGCATAAGTAGCATCATCAATGACTTGCGACATAATAGGATTAATAACATGTGGTGGTGTTGCAAGTCTACTCAAAACAGAAGGTGAATCAAGTGCAGAGTGTGATGGTAGTTCCTTACCTCCCCTCGTCCTAGAGGGAATGATCTTGGTTTTAGTATCCTTCAGATTCTTCATAGTGATAATTTGATAATAATTCCAAGTGACTCAACAAATATAGCTATGCTCCCCGGCAATGGCGCCAGAAAAAGGTCTTGATAACCCACAAGTATAGGGGATCGCAACAGTTTTCGAGGGTAGAGTATTCAACCCAAATTTATTGATTCGACACAAGGGGAGCCAAAGAATTTTTGCAAGTATTAGCAGCTGAGTTGTCAATTCAACCACACCTGGAGATTAATTATCTGCAGCAGAGTGACCAGTAGCAAAATAGTATGATAGTTTTGATAGTAGTAGCAACAGCAATAGTATCAGTAACAGTGATAGCAATGATTTTGTAGCAAGTGTAACAGTAACAATAGCAGTAGTAACTTAGCAAAAACAATATAAGAGAAATTCATAGGCATTGGATCGGTGAATTCGTTGGATGATATTCATCATATAACAGTCATAACCTTGGGTGATGTGACGCCCCTGGCTCAATCGTGCACTAATCATACACGCAAATGCACACGATCAAGCCTAAGGACTCACGGGAAGATATCACAACACAACTCTAAAACATAAATAAAGTCATACAAGCTTTATATTACAAGCCAGGGGCCTCGAGGGCTCGAATACATAAGCTTGCGTACAAGCGTCAGCGGAAGCATCAGATATCTGAGTACAGATATAAAAGAAAACACAGATAAGCCCTTAGAAGGCAGGGCAAAAGAAAACACTACGATCGAAAGGCGCAGGCCTCCTGCCTGGGACCCTCCGATCTTACTCCTAGTCGTCAGCCAACTCGTAGTAGTAACCACCCTCGGGGTAGTAGTAGCGATCGTCGGTGGGGGCAGCTGTCTCAGGGGCTCCGTTATCTGGTCGCAACAAACTGATATGGGGAGAAAAGGAAAACAAAGCAACCGTGAATACTCAGAAGTACTCAGCAAGCAAGGATCTACACTACATATGCAACATTTTCAAAGAGAGGCTGTATATGTGGACTGGGCTGCAGAAATGCCAGAATAGAGAGGAAAAGCCTAGTCCTATCGAAGACTAGCATCTTCAGCGGTCTTGCAGCAATAGAAGAGAGTAGAACAGTTCAATATAATGTAGTAGTATCATTAAGTCTCAACCTCACCCAGAGATCCTTTCTCGACTCCCTGCGAGAAAGCAATCCCAGAGCCATACATTCATCAACCTCGTCCTGAGATCCCTTCTCGACTCCCTGCGAGAAGCAATCCCAGAGCCATAGTATCCAAGTATCCAGTTCTAATTGTATCAATCAGGATACAACTCCGAGTGTCCGTTACCGTAGGACAGGCTATCGATAGAAGTTTTCTTCCCTGCAGGGGTGCACCAACTTACCCACCACGCTCGCTTAACTACGGCCGAACACACTTTTCCGGGTCATGCCCGACCTCGGCCAAACAACACACCGCAACCCTACCCACAGCTCAGCAGAGAGGTCCCCGCCGGTCTACATCCTAAGCGCAAGGGGGTCTTGGCCATCGCCCCTCGCCCTCCGGGTCGTTGCGCACACGGTGAAGCCAGGCACCAACACTACAGGAAGGCGCCGGTCCGTCCGTGCCGCCATGCTGAACTAGACGTCTGACAGAGCTTTCGGCTGATGCATACGATGCAGAACACCCATACTATGCCCACGTGGTGGTTAGTGCTATCGGGCCAGAGGCCCACTCAGATCAAATATCCAAACCGTTAGTACCTTGGTAGTGCGGTAATGAGCAGAGACTCACGAGCGATGTGACCCCATCGCCCCATCTCAAGGACTTGCGGCAAGGGCCAAGAATGCCCGGCCACGCCTCGTATTCTCACTCGGGCACCATACAGGCAACCCGTCTTCACATCACACGCGGGTACCCCTAGGGTCGACCCGCCTTCCAAGTAACAGTGTAAAGTCCAATTATCCGTGTGTCCATAACATCAGGGGAATCCGAGGTATCACCCTCATTGGATTCCTACTTGATGTATCCGTCAAGGTGAACTCGGAGGAATCACCCTCGCTGGGTTCACACTTGAGGTGTTGTACGACGGCGTCGTTATCGGAAGCGGTGAAGGAGGAATCACCCTCGATGACCACGACCGAATAGCTACTCTACAGAGTTAACATCAGAAGTGCTACAAGAGGTTTCACCCTCGGCACTCGATAGTAACGCTGCAGTGCCGTTACAACTAAGGGGGTGATGTGCGGTGTCGGGTCCTGGTCTTCAATTCCCGTTGATCGGGTCTTCGGATAATCCAGCGGGGCAATCGGGATAAGTGGGGTCACTGATAGGTCTCTACCCATCCTATACTAAGCAGTTTAGGATATGCAGGTAATTATCAACAGCAGGTTACAATAGACAGGCTATGCATCAGAATAGGTAAAGTAGTAGCAGCAGCAATTCTAATGCAAGCATGAGAAATTAGATTGGGCGATATCGGGATGATCAAAGGGGGGGCTTGCCTGGTTGCTCGGCGGCAAGGGCAAGGTCGTCAATGGTGTCTTCGATCTCCGGAGCTGCGTCGGTCTCGGGGACGACGTCGGTGTCGGGGTCTATCGAGAGAGAAGAGGGGGAGGAAACATTATAAATATAGAGCAAACATGAGCAACGCAAAGTACGGCAGGACGATATGCAGTATCAGGTGTGTCCTAACGTATGGCTGCACGTCACCGGGGAAGGGGGAATCCATCCGGGAATGTTTTCCCGGTTCCGGACATTTGTTAGACAGATGACCGGAGGGGAACGGTTGCATGTTCGGATAGCTAGGGACGTGTGGCGGGCGAACAGACCACGCATTCGGATTCGTCTCGAAATTCTGAGCAACTTTCATGTACAAATTATTTTCATCCGAGGTACGGTTTATTTTATATTAAATTCTGAAGTTTTATTAATCATTTTGAGTTATTTAATTCAGAAATTCATTTACTGCATCAGCAATGATGTCGCACTGACATCAGCAGTCAACATGACTTTTGACTGGTCAATTTGACCAGTGGGTCCCACTGTCATACACTAGTCTGACCTAACTATCATATTAGCTACTAACTAGCTAATTAGGTTAACTAATTTAATTAGTTTAAACTAACAGAGTTAATTAAGTTAATTAATTATTTAGTTAATTAATTAATTATTGTTATATATATATATTTTTTGGACAGGGGCGTGGGCCCCTGTGGTCAGCGGCCCACAAGGCCTTAGCGGGCGACGAGCGTAACGGGCGGCGGGCGCCCGTAGCTTGCCCGGGCGAGACGAGGTCGTGGCCACGGCGGGGCTTGCCGCAGTGGGGCGCGAGGGCCATGGCGGGCGGAGCCGGTAGCCCCGGCCGGCGAGACGAGGCGCAGCGGAGGACTGGGCGGGGCTCGCGCGCGGCAGGCGGGGCGAGCGGCAGCGGCGGCCCGCGGCGGAAGCAGCAGGCAGAGCGGCACAACAGGGGACGGCAGCGGTCGCGGCGGAGCGGCGGTAGGCCCGCGCGGGCGATGGCGAGGCTAGGAGGGTGCTGACGAGGAGCCGGGGCGCGCGAGAGGGACGCCCCAGGGCCATGGTGAGCGCGGTCGGCGCAGGTGAGGTGCACGGGGCGCGGCCATGTGCGGGCGCGCGCGCACCGGCGAGTAAGAGGCAGCGGCGGGAACAAGCGCCGTCGGGGGGGGGGGGTGGTGTCGGGGGCCGGGCGCTGCAGGCTCGGCCCGGCGCCATGTGGCCGGGCGCCGAGCAGGCTAACCGGCTAGGCTGCGCACGCGCGCTGTACGCGAGGTCACTACGCGGCGCTCTCGGTGCGGAGCAAGGGAGGGGAAGGAGATCGGGGCCGGCTCACAAGGGTCTGATGGGGGGGCAGTGCGCGGGGAGGAGTCGGGCCTGCGACGAGGCGGCGGGCTCGACGAAGGCCTTCGGGAGGAGGTCGAGGAGGTGGCGACGAACGGCGAGCGGGGCGGGGCGCGCGTCGGGGATGGTCGTCGGGGGCGAGCACAAGCGCCCGATCCGTCTGGATTCTCGGGGGAGGGGAGTGAGCGAGGTGGGGAATTAGGGTTTGGGTTTCTGGCTGGGGGGGTTATAGGCCAGGGGTGGGCCGGCCAGGTGGGGTGGCCGAGGCCCAGTGGGGGGGGAAGAGTGGGGATTCTTTTCCTTTTCTTTTTCTATCTTCTTTTCTTTTCTGCTTTGTAAATGTTAGGGCTCTAAATGAATTTTGTAAAAAGTGTGACCTAGTCCATAATTAGCAGTGCACTATATCCTAACAACAAAAACTAGTTTGGGCAAAACATAATTTCATATTTGGTTTAGAATAATTAAAAGGTTATTAAATATTTTTTTCAGCCACTGTTTGTGGATGGTTGAGTCACTTACCCAATTCGGATAATGTTGGTTTCAATTTTAGAATTGTCTCTGAATTATTTACAATATTATGAACAATTTAGTTTCTGATTTGAGCAACTTTTATTTTCACTTTTAGTTTGAATTTCCATTTGCATTTGAATTTGAAAAGAGATATGACACTAATGATGATTAAGCATTGTTAATCATGGTGACTTGGCATAATCAAAATGGTGATTACTGTAGCCAAATACATGGGGTGTTACAGGTGATACGACACTAGCTCCAGTTCATAAATATAATGTAGGCATGTATTCCGTAAATTGTCATACGTGCTTATGGAAAGAACTTGCATGACATCTTTTGTCCTACCCTCCTGTGGGAGCGGGGTCCTATTGGAAACTAAGGGATATTAAGGCCTCCTTTTAATAGAGAACCAGAACAAAGCATTAACACATAGTGAATACATGAACTCCTCAAATTACGGTCATCACCTGAAAGTATCCCGACTTCTGTCACTCCGGGGTTTACGGATCATAACACGTAATAGGTGACTATAACTTGCAAGATCGGATCTAGAACATAGATATAATGGTGATAACATAAATGGTTCAGATCTGAAATCATGGCACCCGGGCCCAAAGTGACAGGCATTAAGCACGGCAAAGTCAGCAACATCAATCTCAGAACAATGGATACTAGCGGTCAAGCCCTAACAAAACTAACTCGATTACATGATGAATCTCATCCAACTCCTCACTGACCAGCGAGCCTACAAAGGAATTACTCACTCCCGGTGGGGAGCATCATGGAATTGGCGATGGAGAAGGGTTGATGATTACGAAGATCGAAGATCCCCCTCTTCGGAGCCCCAAACAGACTCCAGATCTGGCCTCCCGATGAAGAACAGGAGGTGGCGGCGGCTCCATCTCAAGAAACGCGATAATTCTTTCTCCCTGATTTTTTTCTCTGAAAATGGGAATTTATAGCATTGGAATCAGGGTCTGCGGGGCCACCAGGTGGGGACAACCCACCTGGGCGCGCCAGGAGGGGGGCGCGCCCTGGTGGGTTGTGCTCACCCAGGGGCCCCCCTCCGGTGGTTCTTGGCTCCAGTATTTTTCTTTTATTTCATAAAAATTCTCCAAAAAGTTTCATGCCATTCTGAGAACTTTTATTTATGCACAAAAACAACACCGTGGTAGTTCTGCTGAAAACAGTGTCAGTCCGGGTTAGTTTCATTCAAATCATGCAAATTAGAGTCCAAAACAAGAGGAAAAGCGTTAGGAAAAGTAGATACAACGAAGATGTATCAATGCGCCTGTGAGAGCCCTAGCCTGCCCGTGAGAGATCTTTCCATGCAGCCACGATGCACCAGGACCTCTCTGCTGCTTCTGCGGCGCGGCCGGACCACTCTGTTGCTTCACACGCGTGGCGAGACCTTGATGTCGCTTGAAACTGCGTCGGTATTTCCCCAAAGAGGAAGGGATGATGCAGTACAGCTACGGTAGGTATTTCCCTCAGTTGTCAAACCAAGGTATCAATCCAGTAGGAGAACCAAGCAACACTATGTAAACGGTACCTGCGCACAAAGAACAAATACTTGCAACCCGACGCGAAAGAGGGGTTGTCAATCCCTCCACGGTAAAAGATAGATAAATTTGTGGTAGATTGGATAAATAGCTCTCGATAAAACCTGAAATAAAATAAGTAATAAAAAAGTGCAGCAAGGTATTTTTGGGGTTTTGGAATAATAGATCTGAAAATAAAGGTGAATAAAAATAGATCTCAAAGCAAATATGATAAAGAATAGACCCGGGGGCCGTAGATTTCACTAGTGGCTTCTCTCTAGAAATAGCACACTGTGGGTAAACAAATTACTGTTGGGCAATTGATAGAAGATCGAATAACTATGACGATATCCAAGGCAATGATCAATATATAGGCATCACATCCAAGATTAATAGACCGAAACGATTCTGCATCTACTACTATTACTCCGCACATCGACCGCTATCCAGCATGCATCTAATGTATTAAGTTCATGGAGAAATGGAGTAATGCAATAAGAACGATGACATGATGTAGACCAGATCTATTCATGTAGGGATAGCCCCCATCTTGTTATCCTTAATAGCAACGATACATGCGTGTCTTGCTCCCCCTTCTGTCAGTGGGAAAGAACACCGCAAGATCGAACCCATCACAATGCACCACTTCCCATGGCAAGAAAAATTGATCTAGTTGGCCTAACTAAA
This sequence comes from Thinopyrum elongatum, assembly GCA_011799875.1. Taxonomy (NCBI): domain Eukaryota; kingdom Viridiplantae; phylum Streptophyta; class Magnoliopsida; order Poales; family Poaceae; genus Thinopyrum; species Thinopyrum elongatum. The sequence goes on along the minus strand of CM022301.1, from coordinate 220,018,544 downwards.
CCAAAGATCCGAAGAAGAAATACGAGGCTATAAATAATCATGCAAATAAGAGATCAAAGAAGACTCAAATAATATTCATGGATATAGATCTGATCATAAACTAAAAGTTCATCGTGTCCCAACAAACACACCGCAAAAAGAGTTACATCAAATAGATCTCCAAGAGACCATTGTATTGAGAATCAAAAGAGAGAGAGGAAGCCATCTAGCTACTACCTACGGACCCTTAGGTCTATGGTGGACTACTCACGCATCATCAGAGAGGCACCAATGAGGATGATGAACCCCTCCTTGATGGTGTTAGATTGGATCTCGTGGTTCTGGAACTTGCGGCCGCTGGAATTGTGTTTCGTCGACTCCCCTAGGGTTTCTGTAATATTTGGGAATTTATAGGGGGAAGAGGTGGTGGAGGAGACCTCCATGGGGCCCACAACCCCCTGGGCGCGCCAGGGGCCTCTGGCACGCCCTGGTGGGTTGTGCTCCCAACGGCCTCCCCTCTGGTGCTTTCTTGGCCCACAAGGTGTCTTCTGGTCCAGAAAAAATCTCCAAAAAGTTTCGTGGCATTTGTACTTCGTTTGGTACTGATATTCTGCGAAGTAAAAAACAAGCAAAAAACAGCAACTGGCACTGGGCACTATGTCAATAGGTTAGTCCCAAAAAATGATATAAAGTTGCTATAAAATGAATATAAAACATCCAAGAATGATAACATAACAGCATGGAACAATCAAAAATTATAGATACGTTGGAGACCTATCAGACCTCTGTGCTGCATCGGTGGCGTGGCGGGACCTCTGTGCTGCTTCGATGGTGCAGCGGGACATCTTTGTTGCTTTCGCTTCCATGCTCTCCGCTCCCGGGTCATTTCTCAACCCAGAACTCCTCCTACGGGCCATGGTAGATGCAAGGAACTACGAAGATGTGACACCCCCGGCTCAATCGTGCACTAATCATACACGCAAATGCACACGATCAAGCCTAAGGACTCACTTGAAGGAATCACAACACAACTCTAGACACAAATTAAAATAATACAAGCTTTATGTTACAAGCCAGGGGCCTCGAGGGCTCGAATACATAAGCTCGCATACAAGCATCAGCGGAAGCATTAGATATCAGAGTACAGATATAAAAGAGAGACAGATAGGACTTTAAGAAGGCGGGGCAAAACAAAAGCTACGATCGAAAAGGCGCAGACCTCCTGCCTGGGACCCTCCGAACCTACTCCTGGTTGTCTCGCCAGCTCATTGTAGTATCCATCCTTGGTGTAGTAGTAGTAGTCGTCGGCGGGGGTAGCTGTCTCAGGGGCTCCGTCATCTGGTTGCATCAAACGGATATGGGGAAAAAGAGGAAGCAAAGCAACCGTGAGTACTCATCCAAAGTACTCAGCAAGCAAGGATCTACACTACATATGCAACATTATCAAAGGAAGGATGTATATGTGGACTGGGCTGCAGAAATGCCAGAATAGAGAGAAGGCCTAGTCCTAACGAAGACTAGCATCTTCAGCATCTTCAAGCATCTTCGAGCATCTTGCAGCATTTAGAAGAGTACAGAAAAAAAATCATAATATAAAGTAATAGTGGTGTTATCAACCTCACCCAGAGATCCTTCCTCGACTCCCTACGAGAAAGCAATCCTAGAGCCATACTATCCATTTCTCATCACAAGTATCTAGTTCTAGTTGTATCAATCGGGATACAACTCCGAGCGTCCGTTACCGAGGATCCGGCTATGCATAGATTAGTTCTTCCCTGCAGGGGTGCACCAACTTACCCACCACGCTCGCTTAACTTCGGCCGGACACACTTTTCTGGGTCATGCCCGGCCTCGGCCAAACGACATACCGCAGCCCTACCTAAAGCTCAACAGAGAGGTCCCCGCCGGTCTACATCCTAAGCACTCCGGGGTCTTGGGCCCATCGCCCGTTGCACTCCGGGTCGTTGCGAGCAGGGTGGATACCAGCGTCGCCTCGGATGGCCGACATGATCCGACCATGCCGCAATGCTGAACTGGACGTCTGATAGAGCTTTCGGCTGATGCCACGATGCACAGTGCCCATAACTATTCCCGCGTGATGGTTAGTGCTATCGGGCCAAAGGCCCACTCAGATCAAATATCCAAATTGCTAGTGTTTTGGAAGTGCGGTAATGAGCAGAGACTCACGATCGATGTGACCCCGTCGCCCCATCTCGGGGACTTGCGGCAAGGGCTAAGAATGACCGGCCACGCCTCGTATTTAACTCCCGGGTATCCTCCAGGTCAACCCGTCTCCACATCACTCGCGGGTACCCCTCAGTGTCGACCCGCCTTTCCAAGTAACAGTTGTAAAGTCCAAGTATCCGTGTGTCCATAACATCAGGGAATCCGAGGTATCGCCCTCGTTGGATTCCTACTCGATGTATCCGTCAAGGTGAACTCAAAGGAATCACCCTCGATGGGTTCACACTTGAGGTGTTGCACGACAGCGTCGTTATCGGGTGTGGTGAAGGAGGAATCACCCTCGATGACCACGACCAAATAGCTACTCTACAGAGTTAACATCAGAAGAGCTATATGAGGTATCACCCTCGGCACTTGATAGTAACACTGCAGTGTCGTACAACTAAGGGGGTGATGTGCAGTGCTGGGGCCTGGTCGTCGAGTCTTCCGATGATCCAGCGGGCCAACTGGGACAACTGGGGTCACTGGGGTTCACTAACCAGCCTATTCTAAGCAGTTCAGGATAAGCAGGTAATTATCAATAGCAGGTTACAAAATCAGGTCATGCATCAGAATAGGTAAAGCAGTAACAGCAGCAATTCTAATGCAAGCACAAGAGAGAAGAGAATATGCGATATAGGCATGTTCAAAGGGGGGTGCTTGCCTGGTTGCTCGGTGGCAAAGGCAGGGTCGTCAACGGTGTCGTCGGGCTCCTGAGCTGCGTTGATCTCAGGGTCTACCAAGAGAGAAGAGGGGGAGGAAACAGATAAATACACAGCAAACATATGCAACACAGAGCATGCTATGCTAACGTGCAGTGCAGGGTTGCCTAAAGGCATGTCTAAATCATTTTAGTTATTTTAGGATTTAAGTTGTAATTATTAACCGGTGTATATGAACTATTCATCTACCGGAATCAGGCTAAAAGTTACGGGTTCACCTCCGTAGAGGGTCCCGATACGGAAACAGATAACACGGTTGGATTTGTCTCGTCGTTCTGAGCAACTTTCATATATAAAGTTTTTCTATCTGAGCTACGGATCAATTTCTATGATTTTCTAAAGCTTAAAACATTTTCTGAAATTATTTAAATTAATTAAAAAACATTATCCAGAATAGTATGGGATGACGTCAGCATGACGTATGTGTAACATCAGCAGTCAATAGTGCGGTTGACTGGAGTCAAACCTGACATGTGGGTCTAGTGGGACCCACTGGTCAGTGACTATGGCTAATTAAACAGGGTTTAAACTAACTAATTAACCTAATTACCTAGTGGGCCCGCACTGTCAGTGACAGCTTAGTGTTTTAATTAACTAATTAGTTAGTTAATCGATTTTCTATTTATTTAAATTCGTTTAAGTAGGCGGGGCCACATGTCAGTGACATGGGGCCGGCCATGTCAGTGTTGACCGGGTCAATGAGCCCAGTGGGGCCCATGGTCAGTGGCTCAAGGGGCGGGGCCCGCGGTGCCACGTCGGTGCTGAGTCAGCATCGGCCACCGGAAAGCTCCGGCGAGGCCGCGCGACGGCGAACAACTCCAGCGATCCCGGAATCTCTCTGTAAGGCACCGTTTCGGCCGTGGTTTGGTTCTATCGAACGAGCACTCCACGGCGCATCTCGTGGTGGCGGTGGTTGGAGCTGGGGAGGCCAGAGCTGACGGCGGCGAGCACGTCGGCGGCGGCCGTTTCGGGTGGCGGTCGGGCACGATGATATGGCATGCAAACGAGCGAAATAAAAGGCTAGGCAAGGCCTACGTGCGTGCGCGAGCAAGATGGGCACAAGCCCGCGACCATTTGGTTGCCGGAGCCTCGCCGGCGATGAGCTCCGCGGAAGTGAGCTCAGGCATGGCGGAATCAAGGGCTATGGGTCGAATTTGACGGCGAGGAAGAAGGGAGAGGGGCGGAGGCTCACCAGGACCTGCATATGTGCGAATGCGGGCTCGGGGAAGGCGTGGGGTAGCCGGAATCGGTGACGGTGGTCGTCGGAGCTGAGGTGGAAGAAGGGCTCGGGGAGCTCGCGGTGATGGCTCTCGAAGCCAATGGATGGGCGTGGTCGATGGAGAAGACCGCGGCGGTGCTCTACGTCATGTTAGCGGGGCTCGAGGTTGTCGGGGTGCGCGTGATCGAAGTGGCGAGGGCAATGGCAGAGACGGGCGGCGATACAGTGAAGAAAGCGACGAAGGGAGGAGGGGAATGCGGTTTAGGGTTGCGCCTGGGGGTTCACGGGGGTCTTATCTACGCGAGGAGAACGGCGGATGGACGACGCGTGCGGCATCGGCGACATGTCGGTGGGCGCGGCCGACAGCGCGCGAGGTAGGGGACGAGCGCGGTGGTGGGATGGGCTGGTTACTGTAGCCCAGAGGCTTGAGTGCACAGTACGCCCGGCCTTTTTCCCATTTTCTATTTCTGCCTTTTGCTACAGAAGGTTTTCAGAATTAAAAGAAGCTGGCAAATGACTTAGTGTAAAAGTGAAACTTGGCCACAAAAGTGCAATGCAACATTATGCCCTGCCACAAAAAGTTTCAGGGCCATAGGAAGCGGTTAGGCATTTTTAGAAATTGAAAAGGGCAAGATAAATGCTGCTGGACCACTAAAATAAAATCCAGGGGCATTTTGGGAATTCAAAAGAGGTAGGTTTCAACATGACAAATATTTAGGAAATATTTACCAAATTATGAACTATTTTAATTGCATGACAGAAGAAGTAAATATTTGACATGCAATTTGAATTTGAATTTGAAGCAAATTTTGGACAAGTGGCATTTTGGCTTAGTAAAGCAGGATGACAAGGCCAGCATTAGAGGAGGATTACTGTGGTGTGATGTTGGGGATGTTACAAATCTCCTCCACTACAAGAAATCTCGTCCCGAGATTTAAGTGGGGAAGTAAAATGTAATTTCTGGAGAACTGACCCTTATAGGGTTAATTATCTGGTGAACAATTCAGGGAGTGTGGCAGAAGTATCTCTCGAGTTGAGACTTCAGAAGACATCGAGAGCAAAGTATGAAGGTACAATAAGAAGTTTCAAGTGACTGGACAAACGATCGATACCTGAACAGAGTGTGAGATGGGGGTTCAGAGCATCGGGAATAGACCATCTCTCGAAGGGTGGCTCGTGATAACACACCAAACCAAGAGCATAGGATACTTCGGAATCAAGGATGTACAGGAGAGTCAGGTTCCGATCCTGTGGAACTGTGAAGAGGGTCGATCAAAAGTAGAGAGAATGGTAACAACTTACCGGTCACGACAACAAGGTATGTCAGAGGATAGCCTGTCAGTTATGTCGGCGACAACGTCGGTTCCGAGGGCGGGGGACGAAGAGAACCATTTTCCTGCTCGCAAGGCGAGGCGGACCAATAGGAAAAGTTCTTGTCCACCAGTGGTTACCAGAATGTCATCAACAATAGTAACGGGATCTCACTGACAAGGTTGTGCATCGAGGTGTTTTCATAAGCAGGGAATTATTTCTGCTTATATCATATAGATCACAAGAAAGGTTGAACAGACCAATGGAAAGGAAAATGTGTTTACACACAAGAACTAGGAGTATATCATTTCCCAAGGAAAAACGGAGCATGATATACATGATAGAACAGCAAGTACATCACCATTTAGATAAAGGGGCAAGGGAATTCATGATGTTATCCATACAACGGTGTTTGGATAATAGATCAAGAAACATTTCGCAGTATGCTCCCAATGTTCTCGTTGATATTCGGAATACCACTATCATGCTTCGAGGTAGCAATAACATGGTGTTTCGGGTAAGAGTTGGATCTGAAGGTCACAAGAGATACAAAGGAACACTTCCAAGATTATCTTGGAACGTAAGGAATAATCAAACACAACCAGGTCTGTGTTAGCAGGAAGTCAAGGATGTCATCGATGATATCACAAATCATCGAGGGGTAGGGATGGTATTTCTAGCCATGAATTCAATTGACATCTCTGAAGAAGCCAAAGTGTTGACGGTGATCACGACAAATTTTGTCAAGAGACTCTATGAAGATGTCATCGAGCAGCGACAACATCAAGAAAATGGACTGATGAAGCGAAAGGTTATTGGAACCACGGATGTGACACAAGCTCAAAATCAAGCTTGTTGTTCGAGGTGAAATGATAGGATGAGGAAGATCGACATAAGCTTAGCGCGTCGTCGGAGGTTGCTCCGGGTATAAGGACCAGGTAGCACAGTTAAAGTTAGCACGATAAAGATATAGCCGATCAGGCTACGAATGATGTGATGGAGTATCATCCCAATAAGAATTCACAAGAGGTAGTGCAATGACAGGATGACATGGGGCAATACTTGAAGGTAGATCAGAATAGAGGTTGGACAGGTGAAATGATCTGCAGAGGACACATATTTTAACTTGTCCGGGAAATGGAATCAAGAAGAATATATGGTCGGAACCACGATTGCAAAGTATCAATTCTCAGATACGAGATGAATTTGTACCAAGGAAATAATTATTTTTACGAGCAGCTTCCATGATAAGTTCTACATCGGGTCCATGGGCATGAACACAAAGGTTCAAGGTCGACTCCCACTTCTTCAATGCATAACCTTTCATTCACTCCTCGTTTTCAAAGAAATTGTAGTGCTGAAGATTTATCTGGTGAAGCACCAGAAGAGTATGACTCGCATAACTTTCGAGTTCACATGAATTAGGGAAATCATAGGTTCAACCCGTAGGGGTATCTTAGGAACATATACCACTAACTCCTAGAGCATATAACATCAGCTCAATAGCAAAGCATGGTTGACAATAAGCAGAGGATACAATTTACCGAAGGCAATATGTATCGGGGGAAGAGCGCACAAGATTTTGAATATGAAGGACACTGCCGGATAATAATCCAACAAAGGATTCAGTAGTCCTCAATGGATCTGATGTGAGTATCAGTACTCAATTAGAAGAAGGAAAGAATGCAAAGGCATCAGATTATAGAAACAGCTGAATAATTCGGCGTTCAAGTTGAAGGGAACTAGGTGGTCAATCAATTGCAACATGATTGGCCGAGATCCATCTCATGTCCAGAATGACGTCTGAGCAGGAAGGTCAAATTTCAGGGTTCGACTGATGATTGCGAGCATTCGCAACATAATGAATCAATAGGCTCAGGATGACAATGACGAAGGATGTTAATGAATATTGCCGGACATATGGATTTAACCATAATACAGGCAGACAAGACTTTCGAGAGCACTAGGCTGCAGAGGATCTTCGGGAGATTGAATTGCATTTCGAATAATTTTGTGAGACATATGAACAACTGGGGATGAACGAATCCCGGTTAAGTGAATTTTCTGCAGTGCGAAAAGAGGCTGCAAAGTAGAAGACACAAGGATTCTCGGAACAACGGAGAGTATTAGGGGTATCTTGTAACAACAGGAGCAACTGGGGATGAGGGTACAATGAAAAGGATGTTATCCACGGGGATTTATCGGTGGTAAGGAATTGCAAAGATAGTGGGCACAAGGGTCTCAGGAACTTCGAGGAGTATCTTCGGAGTCTTCTGATGAACCAAGCGATCATCTGGCATGAGGGGCTCTCCGGGAGGAAGCGGTTACGAGAACCTAGTGTTAGAGTTAGCAAAATCTTTAACCTGAATAGAAGAGAGATCAGAGTCCCAGAGTAAAGACGGGGAATAAAGATCCTAATACCACCCAATGGCGACGTGGGCCCATAAGCCACACAGCCAAGTTAGTAAAACAGTTTTCGGATACTGGACTCAACTTCGGCCAAGGAGTTGGAAAGGGGGTTCCTACAGGCAGTCGGCTCTGATACCAACCTATGATGCCCCCGACTCAATCGTGCACTAATCATACACGCAAATGCACACGATCAAGCCTAAGGACTCACTTGAAGGAATCAGAACACAACTCTAGACACAAATTAAAATAATACAAGCTTTATGTTGTAAGCCAGGGGCCTCGAGGGCTCGAATACATAAGCTCGCATACAAGCGTCAGCGGAAGCATCAGATATTTGAGTACAGATATAAAAGAGAGACAGATAGGCCTTTAAGAAGGCAGGGCAAAACAAAAGCTACGATCGAAAAGGCGCAAACCTCCTGCCTGGGACCCTCCGAACCTACTCCTGGTCGTCTCGCCAGCTCGTTGTAGTATCCATCATTCGTGTAGTAGTAGTAGTCGTCGGCGGGGGTAGCTGTCTCAGGGGCTCCATCATCTGGTTGCATCAAATGGATATGGGGAAAAAGAGGAAGCAAAGCAACCGTGAGTACTCATCCGAAGTACTCAGCAAGCAAGGATCTACACTACATATGCAACATTATCAAAGGAAGGTTGTATATGTGAACTGGGATGCAGAAATGCCAGAATAGAGAGAAGGCCTAGTCTTAACGAAGACTAGCATCTTCAGCATCTTCAAGCATCTTCGAGCATCTTGCAGCATTTAGAAGAGTACAAAAAAAATCATAATATGAAGTAATAGTATTGTTATCAACCTCACCCAGAGATCCTTCCTCGACTCCCTGCGAGAAAGCAATCCCAGAGCCATACTATCCATTTCTCACCACAAGTATCCAGTTCTAGTTGTATCGATCGGGATACAACTCCGAGCGTCCGTTACCGAGGATCCGGCTATGCATAGATTAGTTCTTCCCTGCAGGGGTGCACCAACTTACCCACCACGCTCGCTTAAGTCCGGCCGGACACACTTTTCTGGGTCATGCCCGGCCTCGGCCAAATGACACACCGCAGGCCTACCTAAAGCTCAGCAGAGAGGTCCTCGCCGGTCTACATCCTAAGCACTTCGGGGTCTTGGGCCCATCACCCGTTGCACTACGGGTCGTTGTGAGCAGGGTGGATACCAGCGTCGCCTCGGATGGCCGACACGATCCGACCGTGCCGTAATGCTAAACTGGACATCTGACAGAGCTTTCGGCTGATGCCACGATGCAGAGTGCCCATAACTATTCCCGCGTGATGGTTAGTGTTATCGGGCCAAAGGCCCACTCAGATCAAATATCCAAATCGTTAGTGTTTTGGTAGTGCGGTAACGAGCAGAGACTCACGATCGATGTGACCCCGTTGCCCCATCTCGAGGACTTGCGGCAAGGGCTAAGAATGCCTAGCCACGCCTCGTATTTAACTCTCGGGTATCCTCCAGGTCAACCCGTCTCCACATCACTCGCGGGTACCCCTCAGGGTCGACCTGCCTTTCCAAGTAACAGTTGTAAAGTCCAAGTATCCGTGTGTCCATAACATCAGGGAATCCGAGGTATCACCCTCGTTGGATTCCTACTCGATGTATCCGTCAAGGTGAACTCAGAGGAATCACCCTCGATGGGTTCACACTTGAGGTGTTGCACGACAGCGTTGTTATTGGGTGTGGTGAAGGAGGAATCACCCTCGATGACCACGACCAAGCAGCTACTCTACAGAGTTAACATCAGAAGTGCTATACGAGGAATCACCCTCGGCACTCGATAGTAACGCCGCAGTGTCGTACAACTAAGGGGGTGATGTGCGGTGCTGGGGCCTGGTCGTTGAGTCTTCTGATGATCCAGCGGGGCAACTGGGACAAGTGGGGTCACTGGGGTTCACTAACCAGCCTATTCTAAGCAGTTTAGGATAAGCGGGTAATTATCAAAAGCAGGTTACAAAATCAGGTCATGCATCAGAATAGGTAAAGCAGTAACAACAGCAATTCTAATGCAAGCACAAGAGAGAAGAGAATAGGCGATATAGGCATGTTCAAAGGGGGGATGCTTGCCTGGTTGCTCGGTGGCAAAGGCAGGGTCATCAACGGTGTCGTCGGGCTCCTGAGCTGCGTCGGTCTCGGGGTCTACCGAGAGAGAAGAGGGGGAGGAAACAGATAAATACACACCAAACATAGGCAACACAGAGCATGCTATGCTAACATGCAGTGTAGGGTTGCCTAAAGGCATGTCTAAATCATTTTAGTTATTTTAGGATTTAAGTTGGAATTATTAACCAGTGTATATGCACTATTCATCTACCAGAATCAGGCTAAAAGTTACGGGTTCACCTCCGTAGAGGGCCCCGATACGGAAACAGATAGCACGGTTGGATTCGTCTCTTTGTTCTGAGCAACTTTCATATATAAAGTTTTTCGATCTGAGCTACGGATCAATTTCTATGATTTTCTAAAGCTTAAAACATTTTCTAAAATTATTTAAATTAATTTAAAAAAACATTATCCAGAATAGTATGGGATGACGTCTGCATGACTTATGTGTGATGTCAGCAGTCAACAGTGCGGTTGACTGGAGTCAAACCTGACCTATGGGTCCAGTGGGACCCACTGGTAAGTGACTATGGCTAATTAAACATGGTTTAAACTAACTAATTAACCTAATTACCTAGTGGGCCCGCACTGTCAGTGACAGCTTAGTGTTTTAATTAACTAATTTGTTAGTTAACCGATTTTCTATTTATTTAAATTTGTTTAAATAGGCAGGGCCCACATGTCAGTGACATGGGGCCGGCCACATCAGTGTTGACCGGGTCAATGAGCCCAGTGGGGCCCGTGGTCAGTGGCTCAGGGGGCGGGGCCTGCGGTGCCACGTCGGTGCTGAATCAGCACCGGCCACCGGAGAGCTCTGGCGAGGCCGCGCAACGGCGAACAACTCCGGCGAGCCCGGAATCTCTCTGTAAGGCACCGTTTCGGCCATGGTTTGGTTCTATCAAACGAGAACTCCACGGCGCATCTCGTGGTGGCGGTGGTTGGAGCTGGGGAGGCTGGAGCTGACGGCGGCGAGCACGTCGGCGGCGGCCGTTTCGGGCGGCTGTCGGACACGACGATACGTCGTGCAAACGGGCGAAATAAAAGGCTAGGCAAGGCCTATGTGCGTGCGCGAGCAAGATGGGCACAAGCCTGCGACCATTTGGTCGCCGAAGCCTCACCGACGACGAGCTCCGCGAAAGCGAGCTTGGGCACGGCGGAATCGAGGGCTACGGGTCGAATCCGACGGCGAGGAAGAAGGGAGAGGGGCAAAGGCTCACCAGGACCTGCAGATGTGCGAATGCGGGCTCGGGGAAGGCGTGGGGTAGCCGGAATCGATGACGGTGGTCGTCGGAGCCGAGGTGGAAGAAGAGCTCGGGGAGCTCGCGGCGATGGCTCCCGACGCCAATGGATGGGCGTGGTCGACGGAGAAGACCGCGGCGGTGCTCTACGTCATGTCAGCGGGGCTCAAGGTTGTCGGGGTGCGTGGGATCAAAGCGGCGACGGCGATGGCAGTGACGGGCGGCGATACGGTGAAAAAAGCGATGAAGGGAGGAGGGGAATGCGGTTTAGGGTTGCGCCTGGGGGTCCGCGGGGGTCTTATCTACGCGAGGAGCACGGCAGATGGACGACGCGTGCGGCATCGGCGACGTGTCGGTGGGCGCGGCCGACAGCGCGCGAGGTAGGGGACGAGCGCGGTGGTGGGCTGGGCTGGTTACTGTAGCCCAGAGGCTTGAGTGCACAGTACGCCCGGCCTTTTTCCCATTTTCTATTTCTGCCTTTTGCTACAGAAGGTTTTCAGAATTAAAAGAAGCTGGCAAATGATTTAGTGTAAAAGTAAAACTTGTCCACAAAAGTGCAATGCAACATTATGCCCTGCCACAAAAAGTTTCAGGGCCATAGGAAGCGGTTAGGCATTTTTAGAAATTGAAAAGGGCAAGATAAATGCTGCTGGACCACTAAAATAAAATCCAGGGGCATTTTGGGAATTCAAAATAGGTAGGTTTCAACATGACAAATATTTAGGAAATATTTACCAAATTATGGACTATTTTATTTGCATGACAGAAGAAGTAAATATTTGACATGCAATTTGAATTTGAATTTGAAGCAAATGTTGGACAAGTGGCATTTTGGCTTAGTAAAGCAGGACGACAAGGTCAGCATTAGAGGAGGATTACTGTGGTGTGATGTTGGGGATGTTACAGAAGAAAGACTTGTTTGTTTGTTGATGAGGAATTGAGGAGGAATGTGGAGTGATTTTCGAGTAGGTAGTATTTATAACCTAGTAATAAGTTGCTGATATGTCCATTTTGCATCATGTTTTCCTACTGTTATTTATAGTGTTTTTAATCATTATAACACTTTGTGGAGCAATTCTAATGCCTTTTCTCTCTTCATATGCAAGATTTACATGAAGAGGGAGATTGCCGACAGCTGGAATTCTGGACCTGAAAAAGCTACGTCAGAGATACCTATTCTGCACATATCCAAATGAGCTGAAATTTCACGAAGATTTATTTTGGAATATATAAAAAATATTGGAGAAAAGAAATACCATAGGGGGCCACCCAGGTGCCCACTAGGTGCCGCTAAGCCAGTTGTTTATCATCAACGATGATTAAATCCTAAGATGAAGGAAGTGGTAAGAACTGAAATATTAAAGCTTCTGGAAGCATGTATAATTTATCCTATAGCTGATAGTAGATGGGTAAGTCATGTTCATTGTGTCCCTAAGAAAGAAGGCACCACTGTTGTCCCTAATGATAAAAATGAGCTTATTCCACAAAGAATTGTAACTGGTTATAGGATGGTAATTGATTTTATAAAATTAAACAGAGCTACTAGAAAAGATCATTACCCCTTGCCTTTTATTGATCAAATGTTAGAAAAACTATCTAAGCACACACACTTTTGCTTCCTTGATGGATATTCTGGTTTCTCTCAAATACCTGTATCACAATCTGATCAAGAGAAAGCCACTTTTACTTGTCCTTTTGGAACTTATGCTTATAGACGTATGCCTTTTGGTTTATCTAATGCACCTGCTACCTTTCAAAGATGTATGAATGCAATATTCTCTGACTTTTGTGAAAAGATTGTTGAGGTTTTCGTAGATGATTTTTCCGTTTACGGGACTTCTTTTGATGATTGCTTAAGCAACCTTGATCGAGTTTTGCAGAGATGTGAACAAACTAATCTTGTCTTGAATTGGGAGAAGTGCCACTTTATGGTGAATGAAGGTATTGTCTTGGGGTATAAAATTTCTGAACGAGGTATTGAAGTAGACAAAGCTAAAGTTGATGCAATTGAGAAAGTTCCATGTCCTAAAGATATTAAAGGTATAAGAAGTTTCCTTGGTCATGCTGGTTTCTATAGGAGGTTTATTAAAGACTCCTCTAAAATTTCTAGGCCTCTTACTAATCTATTGCAAAAAGATGTTCCATTTGTTTTTGATGATGATTGTGTAGAAGCCTTTGAAACACTTAAGAAAGCCTTGACCTCTGCACCTATTGTTCAACCACCTGATTGGAACTTGTCTTTTGAAATTATGTGTGATGCTAGTGATCATGTTGTTGGTGCTATTCTAGGACAAACAGTTGATAATAAACTAAATATTATCCATTATGCTAGCAAAACTCTAGATAGTGCTCAAAGAAATTATGCTACTACTGAGAAAGAATTTCTAGCAGTTGTATTTGCTTGTGATAAATTCAGATCTTACATAGTTGATTCTAAAGTAATTGTTCACACTGATCATGATGCTATTAAATACCTTATGGAAAATAAAGATACTAAACCTAGACTCATTAGGTGGGTTCTTTTGCTACAAGAGTTTGACTTGCATATTACTGATAGGAAAGGAGTTGAGAATCCCGTAGCTAATAACTTGTCTAGGTTATAAAATATCCTTGATGACCCAATACCCATGGATGATAGTTTTCTGATGAACAACTAGCGGTCATAAATGCTTCTCGCAATACTCCTTGGTATGCAGACTATGCTAATTAGATTTTTGCTAAATTTATACCACCTAGTTTCACATACCAACAAAAAAAGTTCTTGTATGATTTAAGACATTACTTCTGGGATGACCCACACCTTTATAAAGGAGTAGATGGTATTATTAGGCGTTGTATACCTGAGAATGAACAGGAACAAATCCTACGGAAGTGTCACTCTGAGGCTTATGGAGGACACCATGCGGGAGATAGAACCGCACACAAGGTATTACAATCTGGTTTTTATTGGCCTACTCTTTTTAAGGATGCTCGTAAGTTTGTCTTATCTTGTGATGAATGTCAAAGAATTGGTAATATTGGTAGATGTTAGGAAATGCCTGTGAATTATTCACTTGTTATTGAACCATTTGATGTTTGGGGATTTGATTATATGTGACCTTTTCCTTCCTCTAATGGGTATACACATATTTTAGTTGTTGTTGATTATGTCACTAAGTGGGTAGAAGCTATTCCAACTAGTAGTGTTGATCACAACACTTCTATTAAAATGCTTAAAGAAGTTATTTTCCCGAGGTTTGGAGTCCCTAGATATTTAATGATTGATGGTGGTTCACACTTTATTCATGGTGCATTCTGTAAACCACTTGCTAAATATGATGTTAACCATAGAATTGCATCTCCCTATCACCCTCAGTCTAGCGGTCAAGTTGAACTGAGCAATAGAGAAATAAAGTTAATTTTACAAAAGACTGTCAATAGGTCTCGAAAGAATTGGTCTAAGAAATTAGATGATGCATTATGGGCCTATAGAACTGCTTATAAAAATCCTATGGGTATGTCTGCATACAAAATGGTTTATGGAAAAGCATGTCATTTACCTCTTGAGTTAGAACATAAAAGCATATTGGGCAATAAAAGAACTCAATTATGATTTTAAACTTGCCGGAGAAAAGAGGTTATTTGATATTAGCTCGTTGGATGAATGGAGAACCCAAGCGTATGGAAATGCCAAACTGTTTAAAGAAAAAGTTAAAAGATGGCATGACAAAAGAATTCAAAAGCAGGAATTCAAAGTGGGTGAGTATGTTCTATTGTACAATTCTCGTTTTAGTTTTTTTGCAGGAAAACCTCTCTCTAAATGGGAAGGACCATACATCATTGAGGAAGTTTACCGCTCTGGAGCTATTAAGATCAATAATGTTGAAGGCACTAATCCAAAGGTGGTCAATGGGCAAAGAATTAAGCATTATATCTCAGGTACGCCTATTAACGTTGAAACTAACATTATTCAAACTATGACACCGGAAGAATACATAAAAGAGACCTTCAAGAAGACTCCAGAACCCTGAAAAGGAAGTGGTACGTGATACGGTAAGTAAACCGACTCCAAAAATTCCGTAAAAATATTTTCTGTCTGTTTTGGAATATTAGAAAAAATACAAAAATAGGAAACACCGTAGGGGGCCACCCAGGTGCCCACTAGGCACCAGGGCGCGCCTACCCCCTGGCACGCCCTTGTGGGTAGCGGGCCCCTCGTGAGCCTTCCTGACTCCATTTTCCTCTGGTATACTTGTTTCGCAAGATAAAAACTCTTTACATATACCCCCGGACGTTTTGACTGCCGTATCACAGGAATATCCCATGTTCTTGTTTCTTGCTATTTTCTGTCAGATCTATCAAGCCAGGCATCATGTCTTATTCCACCTCCAACAACGGGGAAGATGATGCTTGGCTGTTAAAGATGGAACCAAAGAGAGAGGAAACAAAGAAGGCCATCAAGGAGGACAAGGTCAAAGAAGGAGGGCAAACCATGCCTATAGAGGACACTGTGGAAGAGGGAGATACCCTTTAACCTTTCTATGCTCATATCACCCCATCTGAAATCAAAGCCCTAAGGGTCTTTGAAACAGTTTGTGTTAAGAATACATATCTCACTCGTGAAGTTATTTTGTTGGAAGAGCAAAACATCGCCCTTCGGAGCATCAAGCGTAGATTGGAATACCTGCTAAGGTTGAAGTGTGATTCCACCACTTCACCACCACCACCATCACCAAAGAAGGAAACTTGAGTACACGGGTATGGGAACTCCCCTTGGCTTGTGCCAAGCTTGGGGGAGGTGCCCCGGTATCGTATCACCATCAATTTTATCATCTTTACCTATTTTTAGTTCGATCCCTAGCTATTTCATGATTTAGTTGAATAAAAGCTTAGTATGATCTATTTTCGAGTGCTAGTTTCGAGATCTATCTATCTCTATGTAATCGAGTGAGAGTTATATAATAAAGAGTAGTTTGAGTTTTTGCTTCTTTACTTTTATGTTTCAATCATAACAAAGGAAATAATAATAAATGATCATATGCTAATCTTATGGAAAGTAATGACATTACATAAGGAAAAGTGTAAGTGGTAAAATTTATTGAAAGTTGACAAACATAGCATTGGTCAATGGTGCAATTCATGAAAAAATTAATAAAGGAAGAGAAGATTCACATGCAAATATACTATCTTGGACATCTTTTATGATTGTGAGCCCCCATTAAGTATATTATGCCAAATTGTCGATGTTGGACAAGGAAGACAACATAATGATTTATGTTTGTTCATATTCACATAGAAGTTATATTGTCAAAGATCCTCTTTGCTAGCCAAAAAGTCGCACCAAGTAGAGATACTACTTGTGCATAAAAAAAAACCTTAAACCCAGTTTCATGTTACAAGAGTCCACTATACCTACCTATGGATTGAATAAGATCCTTCAAGTAAGTTGTCATCGGTGCATAAGGCAATAAAAATTGCTTCTAAATATGTATGATCTTCTAGTGTAAGGGAAAATAAGCGTTGTACGAACTTGTGATGGCAAAGAAATAAAAGCGACGGACTGCATAATAAAGGTTGCTATCACAAGGGGCAATATAACATGACGTTCCTTTGCATTAAGAGCTTGTGCATCCAAAAATAAAAAGCACATGACAACCTCTGCTTTCCTCCGCGAAGGGCCTATCCTTTACTTTTATGTATTTACTTTTTATGCAAGAGTCAATAGTGTTCTTCTCTATTCCTTTTTATTTTTCTCTTCTGCAAGCATCATGTGGTGGGGAAAGATCTAGGCACATATCTCCAGTTGGATATGAGTGATCATGAGTTATTATTGTTGACATCACCCTTGAGGTGAATAGGTTGGGAGGCGAAACTATAAGCCCCTATCTTTCTATGTGTCTGGCTAAAACCTTTTGCTCCATATATATGGTGTGAGTGTTAGCAATCATAGAAGACTAAATGATGGTTGAGTATGTGGACTTGCTAAATAAAGCTCCGAAATGAGACCCTTCCTGAAAAGATGATGAATTGCAATTGCATTGTTGACTGAGAACATAGTTTGTTAGTTTTCAAGAATGTTTATTCCTTATACTTTGATGTTGTGATGAATTGTTACTTGTTCATGAGAAGTTTTATGATAAAGTTTATTGTTGTTATAATAATGATCATGATGCGACTATGTCTGTATTTTGTTTTTATCGACACCTCTCTCTCTAAACATGTGGACGTGATTATCGATATCAGCTTTCGCTTGAGGACAAGCGAGGTCTAAGCTTGGGGCGTTGATACGTCCATTTTGCATCATGTTTTCCTACTGTTATTTATAGTGTTTTCAATCATTATAACACTTTTTGGAGCAATTCTAATTTCTTTTCTCTCTTAAGATGCAAGATTTACATGAAGAGGGAGATTGCCGGCAGCTGGAATTCTGGACCTGAAAAAGCTACGTCAGAGATACCTATTCTGCACATCTCCAAATGAGCTGAAATTTCACGGAGATTTATTTTGGAATATATAAAAATTATCAGAGGAAAGAAATACCAGAGGGGGCCACCCAGGTGCCCACTAGGCACCAGGGCGCACCTCCCCCCCCTGGCGCGTCCTGGTGGGTAGTGGGGCCACTAGCCAGCCTCCGGTGCCCATCTTCTGGTATATAAGCCCATTTGCCCTAGAAAAAATAAGGAGAAGACTTTTGGGATGGAGCGCCGCCGTCTCGAGGAGGAACTTGGGTAGGAGCACTTTAGCTCTCCGGCGGAGCGATTCCGCTGGGGATACTTCCCTCCAGGAGGGGGAAATCGAAGCCATCGTCATCACCAACAACCCTCTCATCATGGGAGGATCAATCTTCATCAACATCTTCACCATCACCATCTCATCTCAAACCCTAGTTCATCTCTTGTGTTCAATCTTTGTATCAAAACCTCAGATTGGTACCTGTGGGTGACTAGTAGTGTTGATTACATCTTGTAGTTGATGCTAGTTGGTTTATTTGGTGGAACATTATATGTTCGGATCCATTATGCTATTTAATATCCATCTGATCTTGAGCATTGATATTATTTGTGAGTAGTTGCTTTTGTTCTTGAGGACATGGGAGAAGTCTTGTCATAAGTAATCATGTGAATTTGGTATTCGTTCAATATTTTGATGATGTGCATGTTGTGATTCCCTTAGTGGTGTTATGTGAACGTCGACTACATGACACTTCATCATCTTTGGGCCTAAGGGAATGCATTGTGGAGTAGTAATTAGATGATGGGTTCCTAGAGTGACAGAAGCTTTAACCCTAAACTATGCGCTATTCCGTAAGGGGCTGATTTGGATCCATATGTTTAATGCTATGGTTAGATTTCATCTTAATTCTTCTTTCGTAGTTGCGGACGCTTGCGAGAGGGGTTAATCATAAGTGGGAGGCTTGTTCAAGTAAGAACAGCACCCAAGCACCGGTCCACCCACATATCAAATTATCAAAGTAGCGAACGCGAATCAAATAAACATGATGAAAGTGACTAGATGAAATTCCCATGTGTCCTCGAGAACGTTTTACTTATTATAAGAGACCATTTTGGCCTGTCCTTTGCAACAAAAAGGATTGGGCTACCTTGCTGCACCTATTGTTACTATTGATACTTGCCAGTCGTTAAAAATTATATTGCTACCAAACTATCTGTTACCGATAATTTTAGTGCTTGCAGAAAATACCTTGCTGAAAACCGCTTGTCATTTCCTTCTACTCCTCGTTGGGTTCGACGCTCTTACTTATCGAAAGGACTACGATTGATCCCTTATACTTGTGGGTCATTAGTTGCTAAGTGGGAAAATGTTTAGGTTTTGATCCATGTGAACTGGTTTGCAATTAAATATAGCATGGTAATTTCAAATGTGACGGGAAACAAGCTAAAAATTTATTGACGGTTCAGATTTCGAAGTGTGGAATGATTCCCGGATGGCGTAACATGGGCACGCATTCTCGAATGTGTACGTGGCATGTGCACTATAGGATGCACCGCAATCGGCGATGTCTGCACACTAGTTGTTCCTTCAACCATGCGCGCTTGTTATTACCATCGTGCATAATTCTTTTAATTAGAATGTGTGCTCATCTATCGCATACTCCCTGATCTGCTGACTATTTGTGTTGTTTTGGCTAATCACAATCAGTTCATCCGAGTGACCTGTATGCCGTCTATCGCACACACCTTGATCTGGCTGACCATTTCTGTTGTTTCAACAAATCACAAACAGTTCATCCCAGTGATCTGTATGCCGTCTATCCGATGGCTCCATATTTTACGCATCTTTAGAGCTCATTTGTTGCACATTATCTCTGTATATCAAGTCATATCATGTTCCATTGAGCCAATAACATGTCCATATGCATGATTTCCATTTTTTATCCTTTTCACTGTGAGCATTGCATATCTTTGTTCTTTGTTAATTTTTATTAGTTTTCTTTGTCTTTGTGTGTCTTGTAGGTGAGATGGACTTCCCAAGTACTTAGCACGATGAAAGGAGTTCAAACGGTGGACATCCAGGACCCAGACTTAGCCATTTCGAAGATGGAAAAGGCAATTTTTCAAAGTGCTCCAAATCAAGATCTAAAACCAGAAATGGATCAGCGTCGTTCATACGAATCCAACAAGCCCAAGAATGTCAAATTCTGAGTTCGTATGAAGAAATGGCGGTCGTTTACCGGAAGAGGACAGACCAAAAGACAGCCTTTCGAACGACCGCGCGCGGTCATTTCGGCGGTCGTTTGACATGCAGACAACTCCAAAAATTGCCCTTCCAGATGGGATTCTTCACCGATTTCATACCCAATTGTTCCCGCGGGATCCTTGGCTCTTAATGAAGGGATTGGGAGAGGATAAGGCTCATCTAGAGCCCTTGGATCAAAGGAGAGGAGCCACATCAAGGGAGGAGGCTATGGGAGAGCTCTTATATATACACCTCCAACCCTAGCCGCCGCCATGAAGCTTCATCACGTCTCATTCATCATCTCATCTCCAAGTCCAGCCACCATCCACCTCAAGAACACCATTGTTGCAACCTTGAAGGAGACCGGAAGGGAGCCGCCATGGTGGGGTGCGGCCATGGGCCGCCGCCGCCACACCGTCGTCATCACCATCACCATACGCGCTGCCGCCATCATCACCAACATCACCATCCCTTCTTCCTCCTCCATCACGGTCTCCATGATGAGTTGTAACAACTCTTGAACCCCCCTTTATATGTGATGTTATTTGAGTAATTGTTGGCTATGGGTGGGTCGATTAGTAAGTGGTTATTTGATATGTGTTGTCTAAATTTATGCGTGTTGCTTATTTACCTTTGGTAATTTAGTGGCGGGAGATGTCCTATCCATTGGCGTAGTTGGAGACATCCAACTCCTCAAGCCACACATGAAGTGTATAGATGGTTGTGCAAACCGATTGACCCGTGACTTGATAGATGCAGATATATTGAGGGGAACACGATTATTCTAGGAGCAGGTTGTCCATAGAACCTAATGCCTTCATCCGGTCCTCAAACCACAAGCACCTTAATATCTTTGCATTAGCCGCCTCAGGTATGGGACAAGAAGTAGGATGAATGATTTATCTCAACAACGCATCTTGCGAGATAATGTTATGTGAGGGGCTACCACCAGGGCCAGATGACCCGGATCATCAACCCGGGATGGGTGATCCGCCCGGCTCCATGTGATCGTCTGCTCCGACCATTGTAAGTATTGGGGCACCACCGGCTCAACCATGTTGACTGTTCTCTTCTGGACCTTTCAGTCACGTTTGCAAGTGTTCATAGTGAAAACATGATACTGGCCACTGTTAAGCTGCTTAGGACTACTCTGGTATCCTGACTGATTATTCTGCTGCTGATTACCATGCCCAGCTTGCTGATTATGACCACCCTGATGCCCCTGGTCCTGATAACCGGAATTTGAGCCGTCGCCACCGAAGCCGGCTCCCTGAAAACCTCCGGAGCCTGACCCGCCGGACGGCCCATTATTGCTGCCATGATGCTGAAAAGACTGGTTCCTGTACTCTCGCATGATATAACAATCCTTCCAAGCATGACTAGATGGCTTGTTTGGATAACTGTGCTTCGGACACGGTCCATTGAGGGCTTCCTCATAATTCTTGGGCTTCCCCCCATTATAAGGCTGCTTGCCATTACGATGCTGATTTTTGAACCCTGCATTAGTGTTAGCCACAAAATCTGACCCACCATCGGGGTGTCTGCGCTTTCCACCATTGCCATGGTTATTTTGATTGCCATTCTGTGCCGAGGAATTCTGTTGCTGACCCTTGCCACCACCGTTTTTCTTGCCCTTACCCGACTTGTCCTCATCCAAGCCGGGATCCTTTGTTCCGTCAGAGTCAGCGTATCTGGTAAGTACATCCATGAGATTGCCCATATCCGTGCACTTACGCTTAAGCCGCCCTAACTTCGGTTTAAGGGACTCAAAGCGACAGTTCTTCTCAAGGATCATAATGGCTTGATCCGCCCCAATATTTTCGGAGGAGTGGATAATGGCGGCGACTCTGCGAGCCCAATAATGGGCCGACTCATCCTCACACTGCACACAGTCTTCCAAATCCACAATTATCATTGGCTGCTTGCAGGTTCCTTGAAAGTTTTTGATGAAGCACACCTTCAACTCCGCCCAGGTGTTGAACAGTTTGGGACTTATGTGTTTGCTAGTGCACACAGAGTAACACGTCCCTGGAGTAATCGAGGAGTTTGATGAAAAACGACGAGGATAATCTCCCTGCGAGGCAGCGAAGGTTATCACCGAAGATAAAGCTAACGAGAGTGACCCCTAAAAGTTGCTGAAGTTTAAGCAATTGGTTCGGTGATTGTTCGAAGCAAATGATTGCGTTCGAGGAAGAATGAAGACGAAGTGAAGACATAGCATTTATTTCATTATTCTTCTTTCATTGAGTCATAGGACCACCGTACTATTAAGAGGGGTATAGTGTTTCGAAGCTTTGATTCTCTGATGCTAAACCCAAACCTATGAAAGCTGTGAGAGAAATCTCTTTGTGCTCCGAGCAAATACCTGCCAGCATGAGACTGTGATCTTCTTTGCTGCGAGAGATTTGCCTCGGACCGAGGAGTTAGCATTACTTGTTCCTCAAGTAATGTTACCGTTGCTCCAAAATCCGACCGTTGAGACCGTGTCGGTTGGCCATTGGCTGGACCTCGTGTCCAAAATGGTCATTTCCCATCTGGGAAGGCTGCGGCTATAAATAGCCACCCCACGCCGGCTTTGTCTGGTGGCTGCTCCGTTTGATTTCTGAGAAGATTGTTGAGCAACCCCCTCTCTGAGCGATTTGAATTTAAAATCCACCGAGAGAAAAACCCTAGAGCCGAAGAATTAGATAGTGGTTCAGCATCACTGGAATCTAAGTTTAGTACGCTCTGCCTATTACTCTTGAGAGCTGCAAACTCTCTAGACGGTTAGGTGTCAAGTTCTTCAGAGACCAAGAGTAATTGTGGTTCTCGAAGAAGAAGTCTGTAAAGGTTTGGAGATCGCCTTCAAGTATCTACCACGAGTAATCGGCATCGGTTGATGAATTGATTGTCAAGGAGAATAGGGTGAAGAGAGTTTATCTTCCGTGTTAAGTCACAGCCCTTCCAACAAGACGTAGTCCATGTGCAGAAGGACGAACTGGTCGAACAAATTCCTTGTCGCCATCGAGCACCACCGGTTACCTCTGTTACTCAAGTTTACCTTAAATGCATTTCATTCATGTATTTATTTTGATGCATGCTTTAGTTTCCCTTCGGTCATATGTTGTAGTTCTTCTTAGTCTGTTCGTTGTTTATTCCACTGCTGGGTTCTGAGAGATTTAAGTTTTCCGAAGAAAATTTAAAACTCCCATTCACCCCCCCTCTGGTAGACATACTTCGTTCCTACAATTGGTATCAGAGCAAGGTACTCCTTGACTCTGCTCATTTTAGTCTAACGACTTTGGAGTTTAAGTATGTCTTCAGTGAACTACAAGTCGCATCTCAAGATTCCCATATTCGATGGGACGGACTATCCCTTCTGGAAGGAGAAGATGAAGATCCGTCTACGAGCTATAGATGATGATATGTGGAATGTGGTGCATATCGGGTTCACAGTTGTTATTCCTCAAGCTCCTACCGATGAAGAAAAGAAGCTCATTCAACTAGATGCTCAAGCCAAAGATGAAATTGGTGGCCATCTCTCTCGTGCTCAATTCCTTCGGTATCGCCTGTGTCAGACTGCTAAGGAGTTGTGGATGTCCTCGAAAAGATCAATGAAGGAGTTTCATCTCAGAAAGAGGCCTAGATTGATACTCTCCGAGCGAAGTTCAATCGTTTCAAGCGAATTGGAAATGAAAGCTGTCAGGAAACCTTCGATCGCCTCAGTGACATAGCAAATGAACTTCAAGGACTCGGTGCCCAAGATATTACTGACCATGAGGTTGTGAAGAAACTGCTGCAATCTCTTGACACTTCATTTGACACACTTGTTCTGATGATTCGAGAGCGTCCTGATTTCAAAAGCCTCAACTCTGCTGATGTGATGGAAAGGCTGAACACACACGAGGAACAGTACGAAGAGAAAAGAGATCTGTATGGCTCAACTCAACACAAAAAATCATGCTCTGAAGGCTGTGGCTGATTCCTCCTTAGAAGGAAATGCAGAAGAAGATTTAGATGATCCAGAATGTCTCAGCAAAGACCTCGCACTGATCACGAAAAGATTCCAACGTTTCCACAAGAAGAGCCAGTTCCAAAAAAGAAGTTCAAGCAACTCTGGGGGTTCAAAATCTTCAAAACCTACCGGAGAATACACCTGCTTCAAGTGCAAAAAGCCTGGACACTTCATTTCAGACTGCCCTCTCTGTGAAGCTGAAATCCGTGCAAGTGGGAGATGTGATTCGAGCAACCATCGAAGCAAAGGCAAGAGCAAGAACTACGATTCAGATGATGAGAAGAAAACAAAGAAGTTCTTCAAGAAGAAGGACAGCTCCACCTCAAAATCTTCGTCAAGATCTTCCTCAAAGAATCCTTCCAAGTACGCCTCCAACCGCAAGAACACTTCTCGCAAGGCAAAGGCTTACATCGG
Organism: Thinopyrum elongatum; assembly: GCA_011799875.1. Lineage (NCBI taxonomy): Eukaryota > Viridiplantae > Streptophyta > Magnoliopsida > Poales > Poaceae > Thinopyrum > Thinopyrum elongatum. Next base: position 219,994,237 of record CM022301.1, on the reverse strand, counting down.
CAAGGAAATGGATTCTGAAGAAGAAGAATCATCAGGTTCCGAAGAAGAAGAATCCGATGAAGATTCTGACTCTGGCATGGCTGGCATAGCATGTGCTTCCTCTACTATGACAAACTTCTTCGGGAATCCTTCAAGTGACGATGAATCTCCTGCATACTACTTCATGGCCAAGGCTTCGAAAGAAAAGGTATCCTCGAAACATCATAAGGTTCACTCCAGTGATCAATATTCTTCTGATGAGGGTGACCATGCTAAGTTGATCAAAATTGCTAATATTCAACAAAATTCTCTTGAGAAAATTGAGAAAACCCTCAGGAAATCCGAAGGGTTGTTGGTTGAGGAGACGGAGAAAAACCAGTCGCTGACCGAAGAGTATTCCTCTCTCAAGTCACGAATGGATGAACTCTCAACTCGTCATGATTTTCTCTCAGCAGACCACGAAAGGTTGACTTACGATTACCTAAAAAGGAAACAGGAACTCGAGGCGCTGAGAGAGGCTCGTGAGGATTTGATGAGAGAAAATTCTCTTCTCACCCAACAACTTAAGGAGAAACCTGAGTGTTTGAGCCACCATGTTTAAAATGTCTCGAAAGAAACAATGCTGAATCATCTGTGAGTACTAACCCCTCAATCGAGGAAAATAGTTCTTTTTCTGATGAGAATGCTAGGTTGAAGGATCTTCTTCAGACGGGAATGTTCAAATCTCTCAAAGGGCACCAAACCCTTTGCGATGTTCTGAAGAAATCCATTCTTCACAAAAATCCTAGAAAGGAAGGTATTGGTTTCGAAAGGAAACTGAATGAAGATGGTACTTACTGGGAACCACATCAATATCCTCAGACTGTGTGGGTCCCTGCAAAGAGCAAAATGCTCGACCCTGCATTGCTTTCTGGATATGACTCTTCCATTCCTGAATATCCTGATAATGATTCCCTGGACAACTACAAGTTGTTCAAAGATCAACATGGTGAAACAATTGCTCGCTATGTTGGACCGAACAACAGAAATGGCCCCCCAAAGAGAGCTATTTGGGTGCCAAAGAAAACTGTTGATGCTTTGCCAGTATCTGCTCAACTAACCATGCAGGCACAAAGGATTCGACAGAATGAATATATGCATACAGGATACAATCATTATGCTCATTCATCTGGAAAGAATTTCAATGCTTACTCTTTCAATTATACTCGCTCCTCATCGAGTAACAACTATGCTTATCGAAAGAAAACCTATCCTGCTTGTTCATTTGTTTCAAAGCCACCTGCAAAGATGTGGGTGGTTAAGAAAGCCTAATTTTTTGCAGGACTATGTCTCCGGGTGTACTAAATGGATTATGGACAGTGGATGCACTAGTCATATGACCGGAGACAAGTCGTTGTTTGTCGACCCCAACTTAACTGCTTCTCCTTTGAAGTATATCACTTTTGGCGACAACAACAAAGGGAAGGTAATTGGCTTAGGTAAAATTGCTATTTCCAAGGACAAATCTATTGATGATGTGCTACTTGTTCAATCCCTTGGATTCAATCTCATGTCAGTTGGCAAGTTATGTGATTTAGGCATGCTAGTATTATTCTCTATATCCAAATGCATTGTCTTCATGGCCTCTGACCATTCCTTCGTCTTTGAGGGAATTAGAAAGGGTGATCTATATATTGTGGATTTCTCTAAGGGTCCCTCAGTCCAAACTTACTAGCGTAAAAGCAACCGAAGGATGGCTGTGGCACCGTAGACTTGGTCATGCAGGTATGAGAAACTTGCAGAATCTGGTGAAGAAAAATCATCTCCGTGGCATTTCTGATGTAAAACTCGACAAGAATCGTCTCTGTGCTGCTTGTGAAGCTGGTAAATTGGCTAAGAAGCATCATTCATCAAAGATAGTCATGACCACAACTAGACCACCAGAAATTCTTCATATGGATTTGTTCGGTCCTCAGAATTATGCAAGCTTCAGTGGCAGTCATTTTGGCCTGGTTATTATTGATGATTTCTCTCGATACACTTGGGTATTCTTCCTCGAAGACAAGACTTGTACTCAAGATATCTTCAAAAGTTTCACTAAGAAGGCCCAGAATGAATATGATGTGCAAATTAAGCATGTCAGAAGTGACAATGGAACTGAGTTAAAAAATACTCACATTGCTGAATTTCTCGATGATCATGGTATCACTCATGAGTTCTCTGCTGCCTACACTCCTCAACAAAATGGAGTTGTTGAACGGAAGAACAGAACTCTCATTGAAATGGCAAGAACAATGCTCAGTGAGTATAAAACTCCCATTCGCTTCTGGGCTGATGCCATTAACTCTGCTTGTCATGTTATCAATCGGGTTTATCTTCACAAGTTCCTTAAGAAAACTTCATATGAGCTTATCACTGGCAAGAAAACAAATGTTTCTTATCTTCGTGTTTTTGGTGCACCTTGTTATATTCTTGATATGAATCATTCTTCAAAGTTTGCACCTAAGGCACATGAAGGATTTCTTCTTGGTTATGGCTCAAACTCGCATACTTATCGAGTCTATAACTCTCACCACATGAAAGTTATGGAAACGGTAAATGTGCGGTTTGATGAATCTAACGGCTCTCAAAAGGAGCACCTGCCTAATGTGATAGATGAACCGCTGATATCGGATACTATTCGGCAAATGGCCATTGGGAGTGTCAAGCCTATTGAAGGAAATGCACTTGAGTCATCTGATGATGATGCTCCCATGACTCAAAGCAGAACTCGTCAAGCCTCTACCGAAGCAAATGCTCCTCCGAATGGAAATGGAAATCAGAACACAAATGCCGATCAAAATGGCAATCCTGAAGGGAATAATGATACAAATGCAGATACTAATGATAATGACCATCACGAAGAAAATGTTCATCCTCGAGTGGCAAATCGAGTTGATCCCTCACTAATTCTCGATGAACTTGAGAGTCTAGGCTATCGACCCACAACTCGTTCGCGTACTCATTTGGCTAACTACTGTGGCAGCTTCTCTTTTGTTTCATTGGCAGAACCTACCAAATATGAAGAAGCGATGAATGATCCGGATTGGATGAATGCCATGCAAGAGGGGTTGGTGCAATTCGAATTAAATGATGTATGGGAACTGGTTGACAAACCGAATCCCAAGAAGCACAATATTATCGGCACAAAGTGGATCTTCCGCAACAAGCAAGATGAAAATGGTATTATGGTAAGAAACAAAGCATGACTTATTGCTCAAGGGTACACACAGGTAGAAGGCATTGATTTTGGTGAAACATATGCTCATGTTGCACGCCTTGAGGCTATTCGCATTCTACTTGCTTATGCAAATTACAATGATATCCTGCTATACCAAATGGATGTGAAAAGTGCTTTCCTCAATGGTGAAATTGATGAGGAAGTTTATGTTAGACAGCCACTTGGCTTTGAACACCCTGAGTTTCCTAACAAAGTTTTCAGGTTGAAGAAAGCCTTATATGGGCTAAAACAAGCCCCTAGAGCTTGGTATGACACCTTGAAGAAGTTTTTGCTCGACAAGGGGTTCAAACCAGGATCCACTGATCCCACTCTTTTCACTCGTGCTGTTGACAATGATTTATTCGTTTGTCAAATCTATGTGGATGATATTTTCTTCGGCTGTACTAACAGTGCTTGCAGCTTAGAATTCGGGAAAATGATGTCCGATAAATATCAAATGTCCATGATGGGTGAACTCAAATTCTTTCTCGGACTGCAAATACGTCAACAAGCGAATGGCATCTTCATTTGTCAGGAAAAATATCTAAAGGAGTGTTTGAAGAAGTTCAAAATGCAAGATTCCAAAATGAAGGGCTATAAAACTCCAATGCCCACAAATGGTAAGCTAGATGCAGATGTGTACGGTAAGGATTATGATCAGAAGGCCTGTCGTTCGATGATTGGATCTCTTATTTACCTATGTGCATCCAGACCTGACATTATGTTGAGTGTTTGCATGTGTGCCTGCTATCAAGCTGCACCGAAAGAATCGCATCACTAAGCGGTCAAGCGCATTCCGAGATATTTGGCTCACACCCCCACCTTAGGTTTATGGTATCCTAAGGGAGCACAATTTGATCATGTTGGTTATTCAGACTCAGATTGGGCTGGTGACTTGGTTGATAGGAAATTTACTTCGGGGACATGTCATTTCCTCGGTAGATCCTTGGTCTGTTGGTCTTCAAGGAAGCAGAATTGTGTATCTCTATCTACGGCTGAGGCCGAATATATTGCTGCTGGCTCTTGTTGCACTCAGTTATTGTGGATGAAGTAGACACTGAAGGATCATGGCATCAAGGTCAAACATATACCTCTTCATTGTGATAATGAGAGTGCTATCAAAATTGCACACAATCCTGTGCAACATTCTCGCATGAAGCACATTTCCATCAGACATCACTTTATTCGCGATCATGTGGCTCGAGAGGATATTGTTGTCAATCACGTCAAGACTGAAGACAATCTCGCTGATATCTTCACCAAGCCTCTCGACGAGAAAAGATTATGTGCGTTACGGTGTGAGCTAAATATCCTAGGCTTCGCAAACGTGCAGTAAGCTGGACTCGGCACCCGTGCTAACACTTCCACATCTTTGAAAGGAATGGGTACATAACACTCAAAGAGTCTGAAACTTTCGACAAAGTGAAAGTTTCTTTCTGAGAGTGAATACATTAACGAAGAACTAGACTAACCAGGTGCCACGATAATTGTGCGACGCTCGGGGTCATATAGTTCTTATACAGTGGGTTACGCCACCACAATTTCTCTTTGATGAGTTTCTTTCCGATTCGATGGATTTGACTTCTGTCCGACTGCATTTCTCTCATAGCTATTTGCTCGTGTGTTTGTGTTTTTGCCTGAGTAAAATGCAAAGGACCCTATTTTCCCTCTGTTCTATCTCTTCCAGTCTATGATGTTCCGTTGCAAATGCTCAATTCTATCTAGAACGAAACTTATCTGGTGTCCTTAACCACGATTTTGCTTCGGACGTAACTTTAATTTGTTTTGGCGAAAGCCGTCCAAAGTTTGGGCTTTCCCGCCCAAGTCAGGACCATGTTCTGTGACTGTTGCCATGTGCTACACATCAACTGCCAGTTCATCCTATCCGTTGAATAGCAATTGTCCCTGTTTAGAAACCGTTCGATCTTAACCTCGGCGTGCGGTTATTTTCCTCGCCCTTATATAAACCGCACCACCCCTTTCGTCCTCCTTTCTTTCTCCTCGCTCCATCTCTACACCGAAACCCTCGCCGCACTGCTCCTCCTTGAGCTCGACGCCGATGACCCCTTCGCTGCTTAGCTGCCAGAAAGAGGTCACCGGAGTCATTCCACGCCGCCACGGGATATCTTCTCCCTCGCGCCGCCGTAGCTGCTGCACGTCACCAAGCTAGGGTACGTGTAGTTCGTGCTCGAACTTCCTTCCTTCCGATTCGAGTTCGTCCGCGATTAATTTTCACCGATTTTACCGCTTATCTTAGATCTAGGTTTTTACTTCTCTAGTGCGGATGTGGTTTGTAGTTTTTCCTCGCATCCGAATCTGTCAGATCTAGGGTTTGTGATTATGCTTCACTCGAATGAAATGCCTAGTTCGCTGTCTAGTATTCTCATTCGGACTTACAAGCTTAATCTATATGTTTCATTCTATCGAAACAATTCTCAAATTCTGTGTTTGATTCTTCCTCAAAATGTTTTGTTCGAGAAAATCTTTCGTTATCAGCATTTGTGACTCTGTCCCCATTTTCCCTCGCTTCTATTCTCCTTCACAGGTCAATGCAGTCAGTTGCAAATTCTGCCAAGATTCATAGTATGACTGACGATGAAGAAGCTTTCATGGGAACTGCTGACGAGTCCAAAGCACCAAAGGGCCCAACGGTAGGCCCATCAACGAGCAAAAGAAAACATGCCGAACAAAATACAAATGAGCAAGAAGCAGATGCTCCGAAAAAAGGAGAGGTGGCAGACAACCAATCAAGAACATAGCTGAGCTTGTTTCTCACGATGAATATAACACTATACCAGGAGAAGATTCAAATCAGAGAAAAGGATGTGTGCAAAAGATTTGGCGCCATTGGGTCAAGAAATGGTTTAACTACAAGATGGTTCACCCTCGGTACGCCAAGAACTTTGCCTTCCATCCCCCATGGGGTGACTGTCGCGAGATTGGACTCATTCGAGTTGGTCGACCACAGCAAAGACCTCCACCACCTCCTGATGCTCATGAATCTTCCATCAAGACTCTAGATTCCTACCCCAAAGAAAAGGCCAAGCACCTCAAGAATGCTGAGAAGCGTGCCAAGAAGGCCGCCAAAGACCAAGCAAAGGAAGAAGAAAATCATCATCTCATCAAGTCAGACGTCGAGAAAAGAAATGCTGAAGGAAAAGATGAGCGCAGAACGAAGAATAAGCATGATCCAAAATCTGCTGCTCTGAAGAAAAAGAGCGCCCCAAGGAAAAGGCCTGCAAAGCCAGTTGAACCTGAAAGTGATTCCTCTGATCAAGATGATCGACCGCTTACCCGAGAGGAAATCGACGCAACTCTCTCCGAACAAGTGAATGTCACCACATCCACTATTCTACCAGATCTTCGTGTGGATGTTGTTCCAGTCGCACCCCCGAAGAAGAACACCTTAAAGAGAAAGACCCCAGCAACCACTGTTACCATGGTTGACAATGTGAACACCGAACCTCATCCTGATGCAATTAACTTGCAAGACTTGGTGGTCGAAGCACATGTTCGCACTGCAAAGCCAGGAGAAAAGCTTCCAAAAGACACATTGAAGCAAATCAAAGGAACTGATGGCAAGCAGGAAGTTCCCAAGTTTGATGTTGTGAAAGAAAAGGCTGCACAATTTGCCTCGAAACTGACTCAACCTCTGGCTTCTATGCCTCCGACCTAGCAGAATATGGCTCAGACTGCTCCCTCTGCTCCATCGACTGCTCAGATTGAAAAAGATACTGCTGCACCACATTCTTATGATCATCAGTTCATCATGGAGCAACTAGACCGTTTTGTTGAAAATTTATTTGATGGAGAAGTGGCATCTTTGCCAATTCCTTCTGAAGTTATCTCTCAAGCCTCTGTTCTGATCGAAGATATGAGAAATGATTCAATAGAGATAAATGACCTCATTGGTCAACTCAAAGAGCTTGACAACCGCATGAGAGCTACCAAGTCCAAGTTTGTCATAAGGCAGCTTGAAGAATCCTATGCTGATATCAATAAGGAGTTGAAAGTTCTTCGTCACAGAAGGCTGGGATTTCACTCAGATCTAGACCAAATTGTTGGCAAAATTTGCCTTGATCATCAAGCAAATGTGACAGGTTACAATGATCTTGTCAAAGGACACGCTGATTCTTCGAAGAAGAAAAAGAAGAAAATTGCAAAGAAGAATGCTCCACCTCCTCCAGAAGCTGACACTCAGAAAGAAATTTCTCCTGTGCAAGCTAGTTCTTCGGCTCCTCAAGAACCAGTTGTACATGAGCCATCCTCACCAAGGCCAACTGAAGCAGTGCCTGTGATTACTCCTGCTCATGATGAAAATCAAACTCAGCATCAAGTATCCGAAGAAGGAGAGATTCCTCGGTCAGAACGACGAGATTCTCCTGTCATCGAAGAACCTAAAGATTCGGTTCCTCCCTCTGCTCCACCAACTTCAGAAGCAATTCCTCAACTGCCCCAACTGAATGATAAAGCTTTGGTGCCTGAATCTATCCCTGCATCAGTGACAAATCCCTCTCCATTGAGGATTTCCCTCATCGCAGCTCGGAGACCCTCAGATGTTAACCCTTCTGCAGCAAACTCACCATCAGCTCATCATTCGGATTTCGTCATCTATGGCGATGAAGTACTTTCTATTGAAGAAGAACTAAAATACCCCTATCCTCGCGAGTGACTGCCCTTTTTTTCCACCGGTGTCGGCATCAAAGGGCCGTTGTTGAACAGAAATACTCACCCACTTTTCTTTTGAGAGAGTCCTTACAGCAAACCCAAGACATCTGATTCTCCTCGATTTTGGACTCAGGAACAGGTGATATACTACTCTCGTGTTCTGTATGACAGCCTGAAGATTTTCCCTCATGAGTTCCCAGACTTTGCAGCCATGAAAAGCATCAGATGCTTCAATCAAATTCTATAAGACATCGAAGACTATGATCTCACTCGTGTCCTAGGCTATCAACATCCATGGAACAGGGAGATTATTCTTCAGTTTTATGCAACTCTGTATATCTCCGGCGATGAGACAGATAGCACACAGTGGATAATGGAATGGATGACAGAAGGAAAAAGAATCAAATGCTCTGCTATGGACTTTGTCTCCCATTTTCATTTTCCTCGATTTGAACATGGCAAAACTGATATTCGCGTTCACAACATTGATGCAGTCACTGATGAAGATTTCCGATGCACAATGGTTAAAGAAAATATTCGTGACTACCATGGTTCTCCTCTGCCTGAACATTTAACCTTCGACAATCAGACTCTATACCACATCCTCACATATACCATCTGTCCGCTGGCTGGAATGAACACTGACAATGTAATATCTGATGTTCTTTGGAACACCATCCATGCCATCTCTCAGGGTTATATTTCGATGTTGAAGACATGTTCTTGCACATCTTAATGGATTCAGCTCAGTGTCCTAAAACCATCAAGGTATTCGCACCATGGATTCATAAAGTGGTTGACTATGCAATGAAGACCGAATATCTTGCTAAAATCAGTCACAAGAGCTTCATTCCTCCTGTGCGTGATACACTGAAATTTATGGAAGATTTTTCTTCAGGAAAAACACCAGGGTCAAGCACTTCTGACTATCACAACACTTTCAATGGACCGAAGCTGCCCAAGCATGATCGTCTGCCGAATACTCAACCTCCTTCACATCTTGAAGTGAGCATGCACACTCAGCAGTTGCTATTGAAGCATATGGCCGAAGACCACCAAGAGAAAGAACATCTGGCTGCCGAACTTAATGCTATTCACAACCGAACAAAAGTTGTGCATATGATTACAGCAGAAAACAAGAAGCGCCTATGGAAATTGCTTCGATTTTTTTTCTCCAAGAAGCAACTCAGCAAATCTCACCTTCAAGAACTCTATCAGTACATTGACCAAGGCTTTACTGATGAAGATTTTCACGATCGCTCCACTCCACCTTTGCCAGCTCGTGAACCTACAATGAATTTACTTCGAATACAGCTGCACAAATTACTCGATGAATCAGAAGCCACTTCGCCAACTGTCAAGCCTTCTGAAGAAAATCCTCTGTCTTGCAAGTGTGATGAGGCTGGCCCCAATATTCCTTACTCGTCCAAGACCCAAGTCAGTCTCAAAGGATCAGCTGCTGCTGAAGATGAAGAGATTCCGCACACTTCCGAATCAGAAACTTCGTCAAACAGTTCCTTCGACGATGCCTCAGAGTGAATCATATTCATAGTTTTCCACTCGTGTTGTTTCATCACCTTTTTGACACTAGTTGACAAAAAGGGGGAGAATAACATTGAGAGTTTGATAGATTTGCTTTGTTGGATTTGGTGTTTATGTTTTTCTCGCTCTATCTTTGAGACAATTGCACCATTTCATGTGCTCTGATGTAAAACTTCTGTTATGGGCTGTAATATTAATAACCCCACCTGCTGCACTGCTCTCTCTCGAAGCTCTTTGTTTTGCAGGTGAAATTGTTAACAGAAGTTATGAATGATTGCACTTTTCTCTCATTGGATTATCCGTCATCAGTGCGAATCATTACCTGGCATGATTGAAAATTCTCCACACTCTCAAATGAATTGCAAGGAATTCCATTATATATCAATTGAACCTGCATACATCCAGGGGGAGTATATTTCATCATCGAGTCAGGTAACGCAAGTTCACTCTTGTTCGATTTAAAACTTTCTTATCTATCTTCACTTCGATGATTATCTGTTTTGTCAACAACCGTCCAAAAGGGGGGAGATTGTTGGTGCAATGATAGGTCCCTTATGTTTTGGAGTTTGTTGACATAAACAGTTTGGGACTTATGTGTTTGCTAGTGCACACAGAGTAACAGGTCACTGGAGTAATCGAGGAGTTTGATGAAAAATGACGAAGATAATCTCCCTGTGAGGCAGCGAAGGTTATCACCGAAGATAAAGCTAACGAGAGTGACCCCTAAAAGTTGCTGAAGTTTAAGCAATTGGTTCGGTGATTGTTCGAAGCAAATGACTGCGCTCGAGGAAGAATGAAGACGAAGTGAAGACATAGCATTTATTTCGTTATTCTTCTTCTTTCATTGAGTCATAGGACCACCGTACTATTAAGAGGGGTATAGCATTTCGAAGCTTTGATTCTCTGATGCTAAACCCAAACCTATGAAAGCTGTGAGAGAAATCTCTTTGTGCTCCGAGCAAATACTTGCCAGCAAGAGACTGTGATCTTCTTCACTGCGAGAGATTTGCCTCAGACCAAGGAGTTAGCATTACTTGTTCCTCAAGTAATGTTACCGTTGCTCCAAAATCCGACCGTTGAGAACATGTCGGTTGGCCATTGGTTGGACCTCGTGTCCAAAATGGTCATTTCCCATCTGGGAAGGCTGCGGCTATAAATAGCCACCCCGCGCCGGCTTTGTCCGGTGGCTGCTCCGTTTGATTTCTGAGAAGATTGTTGAGCAACCCCCTCTCTGAACGATTTGAGTTTAAAATCCACCAAGAGGAAAACCCTAGAGCCGAAGAATTAGATAGTGGTTCAGCATCACTGGAATCTAAGTTTAGTACGCTCCGCCTATTAGTATTGAGAGCTGCAAACTCTCTAGACGGTTAGGTGTCAAGTTCTTCAGAGACCAAGAGTAATTGTGGTTCTCGAAGAAGAAGTCTGTAAAGGTTTGGAGATCGCATTCAAGTATCTACCACGAGTAATCAGCATCAGTTGACGAATCGATTGTCGAGGAGAATAGGGTGAAGAGAGTTTATCTTCCGTGTTAAGTCACAGCCCCTCCAACCAGACGTAGTCCTTGTGCAGAAGGACGAACTGGTCGAACAAATTCCTTGTCGCCATCAAGCACCACCGGCTACCTCTGTTACTCAAGTTTACCTTAAATGCATTTCATTCATGTATTTTACTTTGATGCATGCTTTAGTTTCCCTTCGATCATATGTTGTAGTTCTTCTTAGTCTGTTTGTTGTTTATTCCGCTGCTGAGTTCTGAGAGATTTAAGTTTTCCGAAGAAAGTTTAAAACTCCCATTCACCCCCCCTCTGGTAGACATACTTCGTTCCTACATAGGTTTTTCAACCAAGTGCGAGCTGGCCCCTCCAACATCATAATGAAATACTTCGCGCATACCGCATCGCTGACGTCTAACATATCCATCGCCAGCTCGTAGCTCTCAATCCAAGCCTCTGGAGGGAGATCCGTCGTGTAGTTAGGTACCTTGCGAGGACCCTTAAAATCCTTGGGCATACGCTCGTTACGTAAAGCCGGCACTAGGCAGGACACTCCGATGGTTCTGAAATTTGACCCGGCCCCCACCGAGGCTGAAGGAACCGCAGGGGGTGTCTGATAAGCCCCCTGGTTTGCTGCTTCTGCCCCACGCCGGGCTATGGCACCATCCATGATTGCTTGAGCATCTGTCCTTGGGTTAAGGGGCAGGTTGTTCTGGGGCGGGTTACGGTGTCGTTCACTGCCGGAAACTGCTGACGACTTAGCATGCCGGCAGTAACTGCGGCTTGGCAACAGTGTGGAATGTACCTGATGCCGACTGTAAGAGTAGTTAGCCTGCTAAGCGATCGCCGTCTGTAACAGCTCAATGGCATTCCGTGTTTCAACTGCGACTGGCGACTTGCCGGTGATAGGAATGGCAGTAAGCCGGGTTGCCGCTGCTACCATGTTATCCACCAGGTTAGACAAGTGACCTGGCAGTGTTGGAAAGTGCGGCGGCGGCGGCCAAACGAGGCGAGGGTCTGGGACCGGCTCTTCCCTTCGGGCTGGCTCTAACTGGAATGGCTGAGCCGCCGCTCTGCTCCCTGGTGCATTAGGGGTTAATTGTGGTATAACCAGTGCCCCTGGGGTACTTGCGCCTGCACCTTGCGTGTTGAATAAACGCACCGGCTCATAACTTGTTGGTAGATGGCTCCGGTATCTTCGTTGATGGACCATGTTGGAAGCATTCTGCTCAAGGTTTAGACGCCAAGCCTGCGTCTTCCGACGCTCTGCCTCTGCATTAACCTGAGCTTGTAACTCGGCCGTCCGTGTGACTTCAGCGTTGATGTCCTCCTGGGCCTTGGTCATCTGCTCCCTAAACTTTGCAATCTCTGTGTTACGCTCTGCTTGGTTTTCCGCCGTGACCTCGGTTGCCAGCAAGTTTGTCAGGGTGTTCATCAGCTCAGATAGAACTTGAGCCGGAGGCCTGGCTGAGCCAGACGCTAATGGATCTGTCGTTGCTGTAGCCCCGGCCGTCGTAGTGTTGAGAGCCGGCGCCGTGCCTACCATGAAGATGGTGGCTCGGCTTGGCGGCTCGTAGGGGTCTGGAATAATGTCGCCATCGGAACGGTCCCCAAGCCCGCCGTCTCAAAGCTGGTAGATTGACTCCATCTCCCCGGTCGAGGACTCATCGCCTGAGTAGACAAGAGTCTCTCCTCCAAATACGGAATTCTTCGCAAGTTCCATGCCCTGCGTAAAGCCAACGAAGACATGCTTCCGGCTGGCTTGGATCCGGGCGGGTGCGTGCACCGAGTCGGCTCGACGAGGTCGGTGCAGATGTACGACTCAGGGTCAGATCCGCCGATCTTGCCGATGAAGATGTGGATTCCGCCGAAGGGGACCCGGTACCCGTACTCGATTGAGTCGGCCTCGGGGCCCCAGCCAGCGTCGTCGATGTAGAGCTTGCCGCGGCGACTCTTGGTCATCCTGCCAACTGTGTATCCCTCGATCCTTGGGAAAGAGCCCTTCAAGAACTTGAAACCACCGTGCGCTGGCCTCACGGTGGGTGCCAACTGTCGTGGTTTTGTTATGGCAGATGTCCTAGTGTGAGGACTTAGACGTGAGGACATTGCAAACGGTGATTAGCTTTTCGGGGTTGAGCGGGTTCGAAGGACACGAGTTTACCCAGGTTCAGCCCCTCACGGTGGAGGTAAAAGCCTACTCCTGTTTCCTGCTTATTGCTTGAGTATCGATTACAAGGGAACGGATTCGCTTGACCTAGCTATCAATTGATTATAACCTGCCCTATCTGTGCCGGGGACTCGCCTTTATATATAGGTCGAGGCCTCCGGCTTACAAGAGTTTGGGTCGTAACATGACTCGTGACCAAGTTTATCTCTAAGTCGCCTTGCCCTTTTGGCAAGACATCACATGGCGGCTTACGCTTCTGGGTCATCTCCGCCGTCTTTTAGCTCTGGGCTTTAAGCCGGCCCATAGTACGAACCGCCCTTCTAGTCTTGTCTTGATCACCTTGGCCCATCTAAAGCCTGGCCTTGGTACGGTGGGTTATATCGTGGGGTCATATCCCCAACAGACCCCGTATCCTATAATGCAGGTACTGACTTAGTCGCAACATGGCATAGTCATAAAACCCGAACTCCATTTCACGCCTGTACCGAACGAGGCCACACCTAGATGCCAGCAAACTCACCTAAAACATCACATACTTCTCTTAGTTTATTTCTTTTGCTTAGTTTAGTATTTATTTTCTACTCTCTCTAGTACTTAGTTTAATTCCTTGTTTTTACCGTTCCCTTGCAACTTACTTAAGTGGGCTATTTCCAAACTCCGGTTTGGGTGTGAGCGTGGTTGTGTTAGTGACAACACAGCTGCGGGGATTGTGGTGCCATCCTATTCGCTCCCTGTGGGATCGACAAACCTTACTTATCACGAAATTGCTACGTAACCTTGTGCACTTGTAGGACATCACTATCGCACACACCTTAATCTGGCTGACCATTTCTGTTGTTTTGGCTAATTGCAAATACTTCATCCGAGTGACCTGTATGATGTCTATCGCACACACCTTGATATGGCTGACCGTTTCTATTGTGTAGGCTCATCGCAAACAGTTCACATGGATGAAATGTATGACAAGATTCACACACGCAACTCTAATCTGAATTGTGCTTGATGGATCCACCATCGTGCACAGTTCATTTTATTGGTGACGGTTTTATTTCGATACCGTTTGCGATTCATGTATCGCACACAGTTTGGTCGAATGGTCTCCTATACATGTATCGTGTTAGAACCTTCCTGCAGTAGTGATTGTTGACTAGAGATAATATAAATTTCTTGACACGAATTAGGACTTCACTGAAAATAGTTTTTCAATGAAAGTACTAAGGGCTAGGTAGCTCGGTATTAGGCATAATTATCAATGGAATGCCCATGGTTCCGCTATTGATCATTGATCGGAAAGAGTTTTGGTCATGTCCATATTTCACCGAACCTATAGGGTCACACACTTAAGGTTCATCTATCTGCTGATTACTAGATAGGCAGTCAAAGAGAAAGTCGACGGAAAAGTTTCGGAGACAACGAAAAAGTTTCAAAGAGAAAACAAGAAGTGTTTCGGAGTAACCGAAAATGTTTTGGAGAAAAAAAATCATCCTACTGGAAGTGTTTTGGAGCGCGTCCAGAATTAATTTAGGGGGTGCTGAAAATGTTCTGGACCTTCATGATTTTTTTCCGAATAGAATGGTCGTGGAAAAATATTTCATGAAAATATCTCATGAGTAGTGGGATGAATAGTGGCAACACTATTAGGGTAAATATCTCATGAATAGTGGGATGAATAGTGGGAACACTATTTAGGGAGAATATATCATAAATAGTGGGAAAAAATCTGATGGCTTTTTGGTATTTTCCACCAAGCCTCTACCCCTTGCTTCCCCTATAAATAGAGGTGGAAAGGCTCTCCATTTCATCCAAGTTTCTCTCAGCCATGTAATTGATCTGACTTTATTTCTCTCCCTCCACGAAATAGTTTCATAGTGCCGAAAGGCTGTCTAGTCTCTGGTACGGCCTAGTCCTGGACGGCGAAGCCCTGCTGGATAGTACACCAGATGTGTGCAACACGGTAGAGAGGTCCTAGTTTTGATCTTAGTTCGAGGAACACGTCAAGGTTCTGTCCGCGAGCCTCCCAAAAGGCCGTCTAAGAGCCTCCCGAAGGGCTATTCGAGGGCCTCCCAAAGTCCTGTCCGGGGGAACATTCGAGGGGTTGTCCGAGGAAGAACATCCTTGCGGTTGAGAGATTGTAAAATCCTAGCTGCGACGATCTACACCGATAATCTTCGCCAACTCTACTTCGTTGCGCTACGAATTGGTAATGATCACATCAAACCTTATATGCATCTTCATAGTGTTCCTGGGCTGGTGCGTAGTACAGAAATTTTTTGTTCTCTGGTGTGTGACCCTACTGTTGGGGAACGTTGCATGGAAAACAAAAAAAATTCTACGCACACGCAAGACCTATCCATGGAGATGTATAGCTACAAGAGGGGGAGAGCATCTACATACCCTTGTAGACCACTAAGCGGAAGCATTTATCAACTCGGTTGATGTAGTCGTACACCTTCACGATCTATACCGATCAAGCACCGAACGCACGACACCTCCGCGTTCAGCACATGTTCAGCTCGATGATGTCCTCGCCTTCTCGATCCAGCAAGAGGGGCGAAGTAGTAGATGAGTTCCGACAGCACGACGGTGTGGTGACGGTGGTGGTGAAACTTTTTCGCAGGGCTTCGCCAAGTACAACGAATTTGGATGGAGGAGGAACTAGAGGGAGAGGGGGCGCCGCACACGGCTTGGGGATTCGTGGTGTGTGGTGCCCCCTCCCCTCCTCACATATATATATAGGTAGAGGGGGAGGAGGGGCTGCCCTAGGGCACGCCCTAAGGGGCCGGCGGCCGCCCTAGGCGCCAGCCCTAGCCACGCCCCCCTTCCTTCTTTGGTGTGTGAGCGTAAGGAAGGGGGGGGGGGCAGCTGCCCTAGGGTGCCTCCCCTTCCCTTTCTCCCTTGTGTGGAGAAAGGCAGGAGGGGGCTAGCCCCTCCCCTTTCCTTTACAGGGCCGGCGGCCAGGATGGGGGCACGCTAGCCCCCTGTGGCCTGGTGTGCTCCTCTCCCCTTGGCCCGTTAGGCCCAATAACTTCCTGTGGCCTTCCGAAACCCCTTCCGGTGATCCGATAAATATCCGGTGTGTTCCAAAACCTTTCCGGAGACCAAATACCATCATCCTATATATCAATCTTTACCTCTAGACCATTCCGGAGCTCCTCGTCATGTCCATGGTCTTATCCGGGACTCCGAACAACATTCGGTCACCAACCTACATAACTCATATAGTACTATATCGTCAACGAACGTTAAGCGTGTGGACCCTACGGGTTCAAGAATGATGTAGACATGACCGAGATGCTTCTCTGGTCAATAACCAATAACGGGACCTGGATGCCCATATTGGTTCCTACATATTCTACGAAGATCTTTATCGGTCGAACCTTTATGACAACATACGTAGTTCCCTTTGTCTATCGATATGTTTCTTGCCCGAGATTCGATCGTCGGTATCTCCATACCTAGTTCAATCTCGTTACCGACAAGTCTCTTTACTCGTTTTGTAATACATCATCTTGTAACTAACTCCTTAGTCACTTTGCTTGCAAGCTTATTGTGATGCTGTATTACAGGCTTCACCGTAAGTCTGTATGAAACCATATGCTTTGATCACCTCATCAAAGCGTATATTCCAACTCTGAGATGCTTGCACCAGTCCATAGATGGATCGCTGGAGCTTGCACACTTTGTTAGCACCTTTAGGATCGACAAAACCTTCTGGTTGCATCATATACAACTCTTCTTTAAGAAACCCGTTAAGGAATGCAGTTTTGACGTCCATTTGCCAGATTTCATAATCATAAAATGCGGCAATTGCTAACATGATATTGACAGACTTAAGCATCGCTACGGGTGAGAAAGTCTCATCATAGTCAACCCCTTGAACTTGTCGAAAACCTTTTGCGACAAGTCGAGCTTTGTAGATAGTGATATTACCATCAGCGTCCGTCTTCCTCTTGAAGATCCATTTATTCCCAATGGCCTGCCAATCATCGGGAAAGTCCACCAAAGTCCACACTTTGTTCTCATACATGGATCCTATCTCAGATTTCATGGCCTCAAGCCATTTGTCAGAATCTGGGCTCATCATAGCTTCTTCATAGTTCGTAGGTTCGCCGTTGTCTAACAACATGACTTCCAGGACAGGATTACTGTACCACTCTGGTGCAGTACATGTTCTGGTCGACCTACGAGGTTCAGTAGTAACTTGATCTGAAGTTTCATGATCATCATCATTAGCTTCTTCTCTAGTTGGTGTAGGCATCACGGGAACAGTTTTCTTTGATGTGCTACTTTCCAATTCGAGAGAAGGTACAAATACCTCATCAAGTTCTACTTTCCTCCCACTCTCTTCTTTCGAGAGAAACTCCTTCTCTAGAAATGACCCATTTTTAGCAACAAAGATTTTGCGTTCGGATTTGTGGTAGAAGGTATACCCAATAGTTTCTTTAGGGTATCCTATGAAGACGCACTTCTCCGCTTTGGGCTCGAGCTTATCAGGCTGAAGCCTTTTGACATAAGCGTCGCATCCCCAAACTTTAAGAAATGACAGCTTAGGTTTCTTGCCAAACCGTAGTTCATACGGTGTCGTCTCAATGGATTTAGACGGTGCCCTATTTAACATGAATGCGGCTGTCTCTAATGCATAACCCCAAAACAATAAAGGCAAATTGGTAAGAGACATCATAGAATGCACCATATCAAATAAAGTACGATTACGACGTTCGGACACACCATTACGCTGTGGTGTTCCAGGTGGCATGAGTTGTGAAACAATTCCACATTGTCTTAAATGAAGGACAAACTCGTAACTCAAATATTCACCTCAGCGATCAGATCGTAGAAATTTTATTTTCTTGCTACGATGATTCTCCACTTCACTCTGAAATTCTTTGAACTTTTCAAATGTTTCAGACTTGTGTTTCATCAAGTAGATATACCCATACCTACTCAAATCATCTGTGAAGGTTAGAAAATAACAATACCCGCCGCGTGCCTCAACACTCATTGGACCGCAAACATCGGTATGTATTATTTCCAATAAGTCATTAGCTCGCTCCATTGTTCTGGAGAACGGAGTTTTAGTCATCTTACCCATGAGGCATGGTTTGCAAGTATCAAATGATTCATAATCAAGTGATTCCAAAAGTCCATCCGCATGGAGTTTCTTCATGCGCTTTACACCAATATGACCTAAACGGCAGTGCCACAAGTATGTTGCACTATCATTATCAACTTTGCATCTTTTGGCATCAATATTATGAATATGTGTATCACTACGATCGAGATTCAACAAGAACAGACCATTCTTTAAAGGTGCATGACCATAAAAGATGTTACTCATATAAATAGAACAACCATTATTCTCTAACTTAAATGAATAACCGTCTCGCAATAAACAACATCCAGATATAATGTTCATGATTAACGCTGGCACCAAATAACAATTATTGAGGTCTAAAACTAATCCCGAAGGTAGATGTAGAGGTAGCATGCCGACGGCGATCACATCAACCTTGGAACCATTACCGACGCGCATCGTCACCTCGTCCTTAGCCAATCTTCGTTTATTCCGCAGCTCCTGTTTCGAGTTACAAATATGAGCAACCGAACCAGTATCAAATACCCAGGCGCTACTACGAGCATTAGTAAGGAACATATCAATAACATGTATATCAAATATACCTTTGTTAACTTTGTCATCCTTCTTGTCTGCCAAGTACTTGGGGCAGTTCCGCTTCCAGTGACCATTTCCTTTTCAGTAGAAACACTTAGTTTCAGGCTTGGGTCCAGCTTTGGGCTTCTTCACGGGTGTGACAACATGCTTGCAATTCTTCTTAAAGTTCCCTTTCTTTCCCTTGCCTTTTTTCTTAAAATTGGTGGTCTTGCTAACCATCAACACTTGATGCTCTTTCTTGATTTCTACCTCTGCCGATTTCAGCATCGCGAAGAGCTCAGGAATCGTTTTTGTTGGGGAACGTTGCATGGAAAACAAAAAATTTCTACGCACACGCAAGATCTATCCATGAAGATGCATAGCTAAGAGAGGGGGAGAGCATCTTCATACCCTTGAAGATCGCTAAGCGGAAGCGTTTATCAACGCGGTTGATGTAGTCGTACACCTTCACGATCCGTCCCGATCAAGTACCGAATGTACGGCACCTCCGCGTTCAGCACACGTTCAGCTCCATGACGTCCTCGCCTTCTCGATCCAGCAAGAGAGGCGAAGTAGTAGATGAGTTCCGGCAGCACGACGGCGTGGTGACGATTGGTGATGAAGAACAATCTCCGCAGGGCTTCGCCAAGCACTACAGAAACTAGACGGAGGATAAACTAGAGGGGGCGGGGTTGCCGGCACACGGCTTGGTGAATCTTGATGTGTCTTGGGCGCTAGCCCTGCCCCTCTATTTATATGTTGAGCCCTGGGGTCGATACTTGGAGTAAAAGCCTCCTCACAGTCGGTTTTGCCCGAAAGGCAAGAGTCCTTCTCGGACTCCAGGGCCAGACGCCAGGGTTCCTGGCGTCTGGGGTCTCTGGCCTCTGGCCTCTGGTCTCCGCAAAACTTCCTTTTGCTCTTTCCAAAACCCTCGTGGGCTTTCCCCTTTGGCCCAAATAAAGTGTTCTCGTACCCAAACATTTCGGGAAACATCTGAAACCCCTTCCGGTGAATTCCGGAACCCTTCTGATGACCAAACACTATTATCCCATATATCAATCTTTACTTCCGGACCATTCCGGAGCTCCTCGTCATGTCCGTGATCTCATCCGGGACTCCGAACAACATTCGGTCACCAACATACATAACTCATATAATACTATATAGTCAACGAACGTTAAGCGTGCGGACCCTATGGGTTCGAGAACTATGTAGACATGACCGAGACGCCTCTCCGGTCAATAACCAATAGCAAAACCTAGATGCCCATATTGTCTCCTACGTATTCTACGAAGATCTTTATCGGTCGAACCTTATGACAACATACGTAATACCCTTTGTCTATCGGTATGTTACTTGCCCGAGATTCGATCGTTGGTATCTTCATACCTAGTTCAATCTCGTTACCGGCAAGTCTCTTTACTTGTTCCGTAATACATCATTCTACAACTAACTCATTAGTCACTTTGCTTGCAAGGCTTCTTATGATGTGTATTAACGAGAGGGCCCAGAGATACCTCTCCGATACTCGGAGTGACAAATCCTAATCTTGATCTATGCCAACTCAACAAACACCTTCAGAGATACCTGTAGAGCATCTTTATGATCACCCAGTTACGTTGTGATGTTTGATAGAACACAAGGTATTCCTCCGGTATCCGGGAGTTGCATAATCTCATAGTCGAAGGAATATGTATTTGACATGAAGAAAGCAATAGCAATAAAACTGAACGATCATTATGCTAAGCTAACGGATGGGTCTTGTCCATCACATCATTCTCCTAATGATGTGATCTCGTTATCAAATGAAAACACATGTCCATGGTTAGGAAATTCTAACCATCTTTGATCAATGAGCTAGTCTAGTAGAGGCATACTAGGGACACGGTATTTGTTTATGTATTCACACATGTATTTAAGTTTCCGATTAATACAATTCTAGCATGAATAATAAACCTTTATCATGAATAAGGAAATATAAAATTACAACTTTATTATTGCCTCTAGGGCATATTTCCTTCAGTCTCCCACTTGCACTAGAGTCAATAATCTAGATTACATTGTAATGAATCTAACACCCATGGAGTCTTGGTGCTGATCATGTTTTGCTCGCGGAAGAGGCTTAGTCAACGGGTCTGCCACATTCTGATCCGTATGTACTTTGCAAATTTCTATGTCTCCATCCTTGACCTTTTCACGAATGGAGTTGAAGCGTCTCTTGATGTGTTTGGTTCTCTTGTGAAACCTGGATTCCTTCGTTAAGGCAATTGCTCCAGTGTTGTCACAAAAGATTTTCATTGGACCTGATGCACTAGGTATTACACCTAGATCGGATATGAACTCCTTCATCCAGACTCCTACATGTGCTGCTTCTGAAGCAGCTATGTACTCCGCTTCACACGTAGATCCCGCCACGACGCTCTGCTTGGAACTGCACCAACTGACAGCTCCACCATTCAATATAAACATGTGTCCGGTTTGTGACTTAGAGTCATCCGGATCAGTGTCGAAGTTAGCATAGACGTAACCATTTACGACGAGCTCTTCGTCACCTCCATAAACGAGAAACATATCCTTTGTCCTTTTCAGGTACTTCAGGATGTTCTTGACCGTTGTCCAGTGATCCACTCCTGGATTACTTTGGTACCTCCCTGCCAAACTTATGGCAAGGCACACATCAGGTCTGGTACACAGCATAGCATACATGATAGAACCTATGGCTGAGGCATAGGGAATGACTTTCATTTTCTCTCTATCTTCTGCAGTGGTCAGGCTTTGAGTCTGACTCAAATTCACACCTTGTAACACAGGCAAGAACCCTTTCTTTGACTGATCCATTTTGAACTTCTTCAAAACTTTATCAAGGTTTGTGCTTTGTGAAATTCCTATTAAGCGTCTTGATCTATCTCTATAGATCTTGATGCCCAATATATAAGCAGCTTCACCGAGGTCTTTCATTGAAAAATTCTTATTCAAGTATCCTTTTATGCTATCCAGAAATTCTATATCATTTCCAATCAATAATACGTCATCCACATATAATATTAGAAATGCTACAGAGCTCCCACTCACTTTCTTGTAAATATAGGCTTCACCGTAAGTCTGTATAAAACCATATGCTTTGATCACCTCATCAAAGTGTATATTCCAACTTCGAGATGCTTGCACCAGTCCATAGATGGATCACTGGAGCTTGCACACTTTGTTAGCACCTTTAGGATCGACAAAACCTTCTGGTTGCATCATATACAACTCTTCTTTAAGAAATCCATTAAGGAATGCAGTTTTGACGTCCATTTGCCAGATTTCATAATTATAAAATGCGGCAATTGCTAACATGATTCGTACAGACTTAAGCATCGCTACGGGTGAGAAAGTCTCACCGTAGTCAATTCCTTGAACTTGTCGAAAACCTTTCGCGACAAGTCGAGCTTTGTAGACAGTAACATTACCATCAGCGTCAGTCTTCTTCTTGAAGATCCATTTATTCTCAATGGCTTGCCGATCATCGGGCAAGTCCACCAAAGTCCACACTTTGTTCTCATACATGGATCCTATCTCAGATTTCATGGCCTCAAGCCATTTATCGGAATCTGGGCTCATCATAGCTTCTTCATAGTTTGTAGGTTCGTCATGGTCTAGTAACATGACTTCCAGGACAGGATTACCGTATCACTTTGGTGCGGAACGTGCTCTGTTTGACCTACGAGGTCCAGTAGTAACTTGATCCAAAGTTTCATGATCATCATCTTTAACTTCCTCTCTAGTTGTTGTAGGCATCACGGGAACGGATTTCTCTGATGTGCTACTTTCCAAATTGAGAGAAGGTACAATTACCTCATCAAGTTCTACTTTCCTCCCACTCACTTCTTTCGAGAGAAACTCCTTCTCTAGAAATGTTCCATTCTTGGCAACAAAGATCTTGCCTTCGGATCTGTGGTAGAAGGTGTACCCAATTGTTTCCTATGAAGATGCACTTCTCCGATTTGGGTTCGAGCTTATCAGGCTGAAGCCTTTTGACATAAGTGTCGCAACCCCAAACTTTAAGAAACGACAGCTTAGGTTTCTTGCCAAACCACAGTTCATACGGTGTCGTCTCAACGGATTTAGACGATGCCCTATTTAACGTGAATGCAGCTGTCTCTAATGCATAACCGCAAAACGACAGTGGTAAATCGGTAAGAGACATCATAGAACGCACCATATATAATAAAGTACGGTTACGACGTTCGGACACACCATTACGCTGTGGTGTTCCAGGTGACGTGAGTTGTGAAACTATTCCACATTGTTTTAAATGAAGGCCAAACTCGTAACTCAAATATTCTTCTCCGCGATCAGATCGTAGAAACTTTATTTTCTTGTTACGATGATTCTCCACTTCACTCTGAAATTCTTTGAACTTTTCAAATGTTTCAGACTTGTGTTTCATTAAGTAGATATACCCATATCTACTCAAATCATCTGTGAAGGTCAGAAAATAACGATACCCGCCGCGTGCTTCAATACTCATCGGACCGCATACATCGGTATGTATTATTTCTAATAAGTCATTAGCTCGCTCCATTGTTCCGAAGAACGGAGTTTTAGTCATCTTGCCCATGAGGCATAGTTCGCGAGTATCAAATGATTCATAATCAAGTAATTCCAAAAGTCCATCTGTATGGAGTTTCTTCATGCGCTTTACACCAATATGACCTAAACGGCAGTGCCACAAATATGTTGCACTATCATTATCAACTTTGCATCTTTTGGCATCAATACTATGAATATGCGTATCACTACTATCGAGATTCAACAAGAATAGACCACTCTTGAAGGGTGCATGACCATAAAAGATATTACTCATATAAATAGAACAACCATTATTCTCTGATTTAAATGAATAACCGTCTTGCAATAAACAAGATCCAGATATGATGTTCATGCTCAACGTGGGCACCAAATAACAATTATTCAGGTATAAAACTAATCCTGAAGGTAGATGCAGAGGTAGCGTGCCGACGGCGATCACATCGACCTTGGAACCATTTTCGACGCGCATCGTCACCTCGTCCTTAGCCAATCTTCGTTTAATCCGCAGCTCCTGTTTCGAGTTACAAATATGAGCAACTGAACCAGTATCAAATACCCAGGCGCTGCTACGAGCTTTAGTAAGGTACACATCAATAACATGTATATCAAATATACCTTTGTTCACTTTGCCATCCTTCTTATCCGCCAAGTATTTGGGGCAGTTCCGCTTCCAGTGACCAGTCCCTTTGCAGTAGAAGCACTCAGTTTCAGGCTTGGGTCTAGCTTTGGACTTTTTCCCGGGAGTGGCAACTTGCTTGCCATTCTTCTTCAAGTTCCCTTTCTTTCCCTTGCCCATTTTCTTGAAACTAGTGGTCTTGTTAACCATCAACACTTGATGCTCCTTCTTGATTTCTACCTCCGCAGCCTTGAGCATTGCGAAGAGCTCGGGAATTGTTTTGTTCATCACTTGCATATTATAGTTCATCATGAAGCCTTTGTAGCTTGGTGGCAGTGATTGAAGAACTCTGTCAATAACACAATCAACTTGAAGATCAACTCCCAGCTGAGTCAAGTGATTATAATACCCAGACATTTTGAGTATGTGTTCACTGACAGAACTGTTCTCCTCCATCTTGCAGCTATAGAACTTGTTGGAGACTTCATATCTCTCAACCCGGGCATTTGCTTGAAATATTAACTTCAACTCATGGAACATCTCATATGCTCGATGACGTTCAAAACGTCTTTGAAGTCCCGATTCTAAACCGTAAAGCATGGCACACTGAACTATTGAGTAGTCATCAGATCGAGCTTGCCAGACATTCATAACATCAGCTTCAGCTCCTGCAGCAGGCCTTTCACCTAGCGGTGCATCAAGGACATATTTCTTCTGTGCAGCAATGAGGATAATCCTCAAGTTATGGACCCAGTCCGTGTAGTTGCTACCATCATCTTTCAACTTAGCTTTCTCTAGGAACGCATTAAAATTCAGGGGAACGGTAGCTCGGGCCATTGATCTACAACATAGATATGCAAAACTATAAGACTAAGTTCATGATAAATTAAGTTCAATTAATCAAATTACTAATGAACTCCCACTTAAATAGACATCCCTCAAGTCATCTAAGTGATACGTGATCCAAATCAACTAACCCATGTCCGATCATCACGTGAGATGGGGTAGTCATCAATGGTGAACCTCTCTATGTTGATCATATCTACTATATGATTCACGTTCGACCTTTCGGTCTCCAGTGTTCCAAGACCATGTCTGTACATGCTAGGCTCGTCAAGTTTAACCCAAGTATTCTGCATGTGCAAAACTGTCTTACACCCGTTGTATGTGAACGTAGAGTCTATCACACCCGATCATCACGCGATGTCTCGAAACGATGAACTGTAGCAATGGTGCATACTCAGGGAGAACACTTTTATCTTGAAATTAAGTGAAGGGATCATCTTATAATGCTACCGCTGTTCTAAGCAAAATAAGATGCATAAAAGACAAACATCACATGCAATCAAAATATGTGACATGATATGGCCATCAACATCTTGTGCTTTTGATCTCCATCTCCAAAGCATCATCATGATCTCCATCGTCACCGGCTCCACACCTTGATCTCCATCGTTGCGTCGTGGTCGTCTCGCCAACTATTGCTTCTACAACTATTGCTAACGCATAGCGATAAAGTAAAGCAATTACATGGCGATTGCATTTCATACAATAAAGAGAAAACCATAAGGCTCCTGCCGGTTGCTGATAAATTTACAAAACATGATCATCTCATACAATAACGTATATCACATCATGTCTTGACCATATCACATCACAACATGCCCTGCAAAAACAAGTTAGACATCCTCTACTTTGTTGTTGCAAGTTTTACGTGGCTGCTACGGGCTTCTAGCAAGAACCGTTCTTACCTACGGCAAAAACCACAACGGTGATTTATCAAGTTTGCTATTTTAACCTTCTTCAAGGACCGGCCGCAGTCAAATTCGATTCAACTAAAGTAGGAGAAACAGACACCCGCCAGCCACCTTTATGCAAAACTAGTTGCATGTCTGTAGGTGGAACCGATCTCATGTGCGTGGACATATAAGGTTGGTCCGGGCCGCTTCATCCCACAATACCGCCGAATCAAAATAAGACGTTGGTGGTAAGCAGTATGACTATCACCGCCCACAACTCTTTGTGTTCTACTCATGCATATCATCTACGCATAGACCTGGCTCGGATGCCACTGTTGGGGAACGTTGCATGGAAAACAAAAATTTTCTACGCACACGCAAGATCTATCCATGAAGATGCATAGCTACGAGAGGGGGAGAGCAGCTTCATACCCTTGAAGATCGCTAAGTGGAAGCGTTTATCAACGCGGTTGATGTAGTCGTACACCTTCACGATCCGTCCCGATCAAGTACCGAACGTATGGTACCTCCGCGTTCAGCACACGTTCAACTCGATGACGTCCTCGCCTTCTCGATCCAACAAGAGAGGCGAAGTAGTAGATGAGTTCCGGCAGCACGATGGCGTGGTGACGTTTGGTGATGAAGAACAATCTCCGCAGGGCTTCGCCAAGCACTACAGAAACTAGACGGAGGATAAACTAGAGGGGACGGGGTTGCTGGCACACGGCTTGGTGAATCTTGATGTGTCTTGGGTGCTAGCCCTGCCTCTCTATTTATATGTTGAGCCCTCGGGTGGAAACTTGGAGTAAAAGCCTCCTCAAAGTCGGTTTTGCCTGAAAGGCAAGAGTCCTTCTCGGACTCCAGGGCTAGACGCCAGTGTTCCCGGCGTCTGGGCCCAGACGCCAGGGTCTCTGGCGTCTGGCCTCTGGTCTCCGCAAAACTTCCTTTTGCTCTTTCCAAAACCCTCGTGGGCTTTCCCCTTTGGCCCAAATAAAGTGTTCTCGTACCCAAACATTTCGGGAAACATCCGAAACCCCTTCCGGTGAATTCCGGAACCCTTCCGAAGACCAAACACTATTATCCCATATATCAATCTTTACTTCTGGACCATTCCGGAGCTCCTCGTCATGTCCGTGATCTCATCCGGGACTCCGAACAACATTCGGTCACCAACATACATAACTCATATAATACTATATCGTCAACGAACGTTAAGCGTGCGGACCCTACGGGTTCGAGAACTATGTAGACATGACCGAGATGCCTCTCCGGTCAATAACCAATAGCGGAACCTGGATGCCCATATTGGCTCCTACATATTCTACGAAGATCTTTATCGGTCAAACCTTATGACAACATACGTAATTCCCTTTGTCCATCGGTATGTTACTTGCCCGAGATTCGATCGTCGGTACCTTCATACCTAGTTCAATCTCGTTACCGGCAAGTCTCTTTACTCATTCCGTAATACATCATTCTGCAACTAACTCATTAGTCACTTTGCTTGCAAGGCTTCTTATGATGTGTATTACCGAGAGGGCCCAGAGATACCTCTTCGATACTCGGAGTGACAAATCATAATCTTGATCTATGCCAACTCAACAAACACCTTCAGAGATACCTGTAGAGCATCTTTATGATCACTCAGTTACGTTGTGACGTTTGATAGAACACAAGGTATTCCTCCGGTATCCGAGAGTTGCATAATCTCATAGTCGAAGGAATATGTATTTGACATGAAGAAAGCAATAGCAAGAAAACTGAACGATCATTATGCTAAGCTAACAGATGGGTCTTGTCCATCACATCATTCTCCTAATGATGTGATCTCGTTATCAAATGACAACACATGTCCATGGTTAGGAAATTCTAACCATCTTTGATCAACGAGCCAGTCTAGTAGAGGCATACTAGGGACACGGTATTTGTTTATGTATTCACACATGTATTTAAGTTTCCGATCAATACAATTCTAGCATGAATAATAAACCTTTATCATGAATAAGGAAATATAAAATAACAACTTTATTATTGCCTCTAGGGCATATTTCCTTCAGTTTTTGTCATCCCTTGCATATTATAGTTCATCATGAAGCCTTTGTAGCTTGGTGGCAGTGACTGAAGAACTCTGTCAATAACACGTTCAACTGGAAGATCAATTCCCAGCTGAGTCAAGTGATTGTGGTACCCAGACATTTTGAGTATGTGTTCACTGACAGAACTATTCTCCTCCATCTTACAGCTAAAGAACTTGTTGGAGACTTCATATCTCTCAACCCGGGCATTAGCTTGAAATGTCAATTTCAGCTCTTGGAACATCTCATATGCTCCGTGGCGTTCAAAATATTTTTGAAGTACCGGTTCCAAGCCGTAAAGCATGGCACACTGAACTATCAAGTAGTCATCAGATCGAGCCTGCCAGGCGTTCATAACATCTGCATCAGCTCCTGCAGCAGGTCTATCACCTAGCGGTGCATCAAGGACATAATTCTTCTGTGCAGCAATGAGGATAATCCTCAAGTTACGGACCCAGTCCTTATAGTTGCTACCATCATCTTTCCACTTAGCTTTCTCTAGGAACGCATTAAAATTCAAGGGAACAGTAGCACGGGCCATTGATCTACAACATAGATTTGCAAAAACTATTAGGACTAAGTTCATGATAAATTTTAGTTCAAATAATCAAATTACTAATGAACTCCCACTTAAATCAACATCCCTCAAGTTGTCTAAGTGATACGTGATCCAAATCAACTAACCCATGCCCTATCATCACGTGAGATGGGGTAGTCTTCAATGGTGAACATCTCCATGTTGATCATATATACTATATGACTCACGTTCGACCTTTCGGTCTCCAGTGTTCCGAGACTATGTCTGTACATGCTAGGCTCATCAAGTTTAATCCAAGTATTCTGCATGTGCAAAACTGGCTTACACCCGTTGTATATGAACATAGAATATATCACACCCGATCATCACGAGGTGCTTCGAAATGATGAACTTTAGCAATGGTGCATACTTGGGGAGAACACTTTTATCTTGAAATTAAGTGAAGGGATCATCTTATAATGCTACCGTCATTCTAAGCAAAATAAGATGCATAAAGGATAAACATCACATGCAATCAAAATATGTGACATGATATGGCCATCATCATCTTGTGCTTTTCATCTCCATCTCCAAAGCATCGGCATGATCTCCATCATCACCGGCACGACACCTTGATCTCCATCGTTGCATCGAGGTCGTCTCGCCAACTATTGCTAACGCATAGCGATAAAGTAAAGCAATCACATGGCGCTAAGTGATTGACATGCAAGTCATATAATAATTAAAGACAACCTTAAGGCTCCTGCCGGTTGTCGTACTCATTGACATGCAAGTCATGAACCTATTACAAAACATGATCATCTCATACATCAACATATATCATATCATATCATATCTTGACCATATCACATCACAACATGCCCTGCAAAAACAAGTGTTGCAAGTTTTACATGGCTGCTACGGGCAACTAGCAAGAACCGTTCTTACCTACGCAAAACCACAACGGTGATTATCAAGTTGCTATTTAACCTTCTGCAAGGACCGCCGTAGTCAAATTTGATTCAACTAAAGTGGGAGAAACAGACAACCGCCAGCCACCTTTATGCAAAACAACTTGCATGTCAGTCGTTGGAACCGGTCTCATGTATGTGGACATATAAGGTTGGTCCGAGCCGCTTCATCCCACAATGCCGCCGAATCAAAATAAGACATTGGTGGGAAGCAATATGAACATCACCGCCCACAACTCCTTTGTGTTCTACTCATGCATATCATCTACGCATAGACCTGGCTCATGATGCCACTGTTGGGGAACGTTGCATGGAAAACAAAAAAAAATTCTACGCACACGCTAGATCTATCCATGGAGATGTATAGCTACGAGAGGGGGAGAGCATCTACATACCCTTGTAGATTGCTAAGCGGAAGCGTTTATCAACGCGGTTGATGTAGTCGTACACCTTCATGATCCGTACCGATGAAGCACCGAACGCACGGCACCTCCGCGTTCAGCACACGTTCAGCTCGATGACGTCCTTGCCTTCTCGATCCAGCAAGAGGGGCGAAGTAGTAGATGAGTTCCGGCAGCACGACGGTGTGGTGACGGTGGTGGTGAAACTTTTCCGCAGGGCTTCGCCAAGCACAACGGATTTGGATGGAGTAGGAACTAGAGGGAGAGGGGGCGCCGCACACGGCTTTGGGATTCGTGGTGTGTCGTGTCCCCTTCCCTCCTCACATATATATAGGTAGAGGGGAAGGAGAGGCTGCCCTAGGGCGTGCCCTAAGGGGGCCGGCGGCCGCCCTAGGCGCTTGCCCTAGCCGCACCCCCCTTCATTCTTTGGCGTGTGGGGGGAAGGAAAGGGGGGCCAGCTGCCCTAGGGTTCCCTTTCTCCCTTGTGTGGAGAAAGGCAGGAGGGGGCTAGCCCCTCCCCTTTTCTTTACAGGGCCGGCGGCCAGGATAGGGGCGTGCCAGCCCCCTGTGGGCTGGTGTGCTCCTCTCCCCTTGGCCCGTTAGGCCCAATAACTTCCCATGGCCTTCCGGAACCCCTTCCGGTGATCCGGTAAATATCCAGTGTGTTCCAAAACCTTTCCGAAGACCAAATACCATCATTCTATGTATCAATCTTTACCTCCGGACCATTCCGGAGCTCCTCGTCATGTCTGTGACCTTATCCGGGACTCCGAACATCATTCGATCACCAACATACATAACTCATATAGTACTATATCGTCAACGAACGTTAAGCGTGCGGACCCTACGGGTTCGAGAATGATGTAGACATGACCGAGACGCTTCTCCGGTCAATAACCAATAGCGGGACCTGGATGCCCATATTGGTTCCTACATATTCTACGAAGATCTTTATCGGTTGAACCTTTATGACAACATACGTAGTTCCCTTTGTCTGTTGGTATGTTACTTGCCCGAGATTCGATCATCGGTATCTCCATACCTAGTTCAATCTCGTTACCGGCAAGTCTCTTTACTCGTTCCATAATACATCATCTTGTAACTAACTCCTTAGTCACTTTGCTTGCAAGCTTATTGTGATGTTGTATTCCCGAGAGGGCCCAGAGATACCTCTCCGTCATACGGAGTGACAAATCCCAATCTCGATTCACGCCAACTCAACAGACACCTTCGGAGATACCTGTAGAGCACCTTTATAATCACCCAGTTACGAAGTGATGTTTGATAGCACACAAGGTATTCCTCTGGTATCCGGGAGTTGCATGATCTCATGGTCGAAGGAATATGTATTTGACATTAAGAAAGCAGTAGCAAAAAACTGAACGATCATATGCTAAGCTAACAGATGGGTCTTGTCCATCACATCATTCTCCTAATGATGTGATATCGTTATCAAATGACAACTCATGTCTATGGCCAGGAAACCTTAACCATCTTTTGATCAACGAGCTAGTCTAGTAGAGGCTTACTAGGGACTTGGTATTTGCTCATGTATTCACACATGTATTTAAGTTTCCAATCAATACAATTATAGCATGAATAATAAGCCTTTATCATGATTAAGGAAATATAATAATAACCACTTTATTATTGCCTCTAGGGCATATTTCCAACACCTACAAGAGGTACCTTGCAGATTTAGAGATGCTGAAAGTGGAAGAACCTGTTTAGAGACCACCGGACTCGCGTCAGTCACCACGTTGGATTGCACTGCCAGAGGGGTCAGTGAAAATACATGTGGATGCCGTTGTGAGCAAAACGTAGATCGTGGTGCTGTTGCAGTCATTTGTCGAGATGGTGCAAGTGTCTACCATGGAGCGTCAACAATATCAGTTTCAGATATGAAAGAGTCGGAAATCCTAGAAGTAATGGCGGGCTATGAGGCACTCTCCTTAGTTGCAGATCTGGGCTACCAGAGAGCTCAGGTTGCAACAGATTGTATGGCAACGATTGCACCTCTTAAGGGGGAATACAATGGGGCTTCTACAACTACTATACAAGACATAAAAGGAAGGATGCCTGATTTCTTGTCAGTGGAGTTCGTCCATGAAAAGAGAGATTTGAATGTTGAGGTTCATAGCCTCTCAAGACAGCAACTACTTTACCTTCTGGTCGCCATCGTATGGCTTTCATTTTTACCAGACATTATTTGTATTCCCAAAGTTTTTCCTAGTTAAATAAAGTTTTGTTGCCCCTAAAAAAATTAGATCGGCCGTACATTATATCGGAAGAGCAATCCCGCGTTCGTGCCTGGAAGGCCCATCACCAACAATATCATTTCTGGGCACGAGTGCTTACACTTCACGAAATGGAACAAAGCTTAAAAGAACAGATTTTGTGCTCTAAAGCTTGATATGAAAGCCTATGACTGAGTGGATTGGGCTTATCTTCGAGCAGTCGACAAAGCTAGGGTACTGTTCGTGATGGGTTGACATTATCATGGGCATGCTTAGTTTAGTATACTTTTCAGTGTTGTTCAATGGTAAAAAATGGAGTCTTTTAAACCTAGGAGAGGTATCCATCAAGGTGATCCAATATCACCCTATCTCTTCTTGTTGGCGTCAGAGGGCCTTTCATGTCTTTTGAAATCTAGTGTTCAGTCGTCAAACCTTGCAAGCATTAAAGTCGCCAGTTAATCACATTTTGTTTGTAGACAACAACCTGTTGTTCATCAAGGCACTGGGAGATGTGATGAGGTGTCTCTTTTGTTGGATAATTATTGTCGAGCTTATGGACAACGTATCAATCGTGATAAATCATCATATTTTTCAGTAAGGGTTGCCCCAATGATACCCGTCAGTTGATTAAGAATATCCTTCATGTGCCTAATGAGTCCTTGAGTGAAAGGTACCTAGGGTTGACTTAAGATGTTGGCTCTTCAAGGAATGTCTCTTTTAACTACCTCAAAGATAAGACTTTGAAAAAGGTTATTGGTTTGATCGAGAAGACCATGTCGGCTACAGGTAAAGAAGATTTGATAAAGGTTGTGGCTAAAGCTTTCCTAGTATATTTGATGTCATGGTTCAAACTTCCAAGAGGACTATGTAAACATTTGACTTCACTTATCCGAAAGTTATGGTGGGGCAGTAAAGATGGCAACCGCAAGCCTGCATGAGTATCTTGGGATTCTATGACGCAACTTCAGTTCATGGGTGGCCTCGGTTTTTCGTGATTTTGAGCTTTTCGATCTTGCTTTGCTAGCTCACCAAGCTTGAAGAATTATGCAATACCCTGACTCCCTTAGTGCTAGAATTGTTAAAGCGGCTTATTTTCCATCACCCTCAATTCTCTTCTTTTTATGTATCTTTCTATTTTTATGGCTTCCCTCTTAGAAAATTTATTTTCTTTGGCAAATTCCGAAAAAATCGTGTGTGGAGATTTTGGGAAATACATATGTTGCCGGCTTCCTCCTCCTTCAAATCTTGTCTCCTCAGACAGTGACGACGTCCCTGCCTCCGACAAGGTCTTGGTGAGCCCTTCTTGGCGACTACACAGCTCCCGTCTCGAGCTCGACTGACTCCCTAATACGAGTGGCGATCAAAACTAAAAGCCTTCCCCATCCACACCGGTCAATTTGCTTCCTTGTCTTCGTCAGCGATGTCGCAGCCAATCACATTATCCCCGTATCTGACAAGGACCTGAAGAGCCCTCGCCGGTGAGCGCATGGCCGCTATCCACCTGCATGTGCATGATGTCAATACAACTTGTGTCTCGACATAGACTCCCCTAGCACTGGTTGTGTGCTTCTGTGTGGGTCGCCTTTTGAATGCATGCTCCAACTAATTCATCCAAAAGTCCGAGCTGGTGGAGGGACGCTGACAATATATTTTCAACAATTCCTCTCACGTGCAGACTCTTTTAGACCCTAGACGTGGGGTCGATGTAGGCCGCAACTATTATTGATCTTGAACTCGAGACCTCCTTGCACTGATACAATATTGAATTTATGTTTCAGTCAATTGATCAAAAAGTGTGAACTCGTGATGAGGAGATGGGAATATATATTTCAATAATGCCAAGGAGCCATTTCGACTAACATGTTTTCCTCACAAGAAACAACAATCTCCTTTCCTACATTCGAACGTTAATCTAATACTAATATGTTGTTGGTGACATATAACACATGCTTCGTTAATCAATTAAGGACTAAAAAAGCCACATATGCCCTATAAAGTATAAACCAGATATGGTGAGCAAATGAATCTAAAAAAAATCAAAAAAAGATATGGTGAGCAAATGACAAGGATTAAAAGTTGCATGCTGTAACTTGATGACAATTGGAGTAGTGGTACTTCCAATCATACTAGTACTAGCATAAAATTTGATTGTGGATTACCAACTCATTACTCCTACCTATCCTAGCCGGCACGTCCGGATCTGCAGGCTTCCCATGCAGCGTTCTCCCCCGCCTCCACTTCTACCTTGCCCCTCTTGCCACGGCCCCTCACCCACAACAACACTTAACCCTTCCTCAAAAAAAAAAAAAACAACAACACTTAACCCGTAATGTCGTAATGGCTCATCATGGCGAACGAACGGGGTACTTGGAACTAGCCGTCGTAGTACATGCCAAATACTCCCCACACGCATCGCTTTCCCCCAAATCAAAACGCAGACGATTCGCTTGCTGCTTCCTTCCCCCGCTCGTCCACATCCCCGTCTCGTCTCATAAACTTCGGCCTCTCTGCAACTCCCCTCCTCTTCCTCCTCCAACTTCCCACTCCTTTAATTGAAGCCAGGCACGCACAGGCCGCGGGGGCTCGTGAGTCGTGATTAGCTAGCCTGCTGCTCGCGCTCGGCCGGCCAAGGAGGAGGAGGAGGAGATCTCTTGCCTGTGCTGTTGGTCTCTTCTCTCCTTGCTTCGCGAGGGAGGGGAGGGGCGATGGTGGGGTCGCCGACGAAGCGGCTGGCGCGGCGGGTGATGAGGAGGCCGCTGGAGAAGGCCGGGATGGTGGGGCTCGCCGTGGTGGCCACGGCCACCGCCGCGCTGCTGCTTCTCGTCTGCGCCGCCTCGCTCCGCTGCTCCGCCGCCGTCGACTACGCGCTCGCGGCGCCCAGGAGGCTCTGGGGCGGCGGGGTCTCCATCGCGGCCGAGGCGTCGCCGTCGCCTTCGGCGGAGAGGGGGCGCGGCGCCAGTGCGCCGGCGGCGCCGGCGGCGATGGTGGTAGGGGAGGAATGCGACCTGTTCGACGGGAGTTGGGTGTGGGACGACACCTACCCGCTCTACGAGTCCAAGGACTGCCCCTTCTTAGACGTCGGGTTCCGGTGCTCGGAAAACGGCCGGCCGGACGCTTCCTATGTCAAATGGCGGTGGCAGCCGTCGCGCTGCGATCTACCCAGGTTGGTTGGACTAAACTACTTCTTGCTTGTGCCGTTGCTACTAGCACCCCTCCGTGTGTTTTTTTAAGAATGGACTTGAATCTGTTGTTTTCCCAAGCTTGTTGTGTAAGAGAAATCTCTAGTCACTAGTAGAACCTTAAATTCATTATCTGTCATGAATTTCAACGTGGCGCTCTCTGGTGAGGTGAATGCACAATTCGCATTTGTATTCACAAGTTCCAATCCATTACGGGTCCTTGGTCACGTGGATAGGTTGGCTTTGCAGTTTATAGTTTCCAGTTGGGATTTTCGAGCACTTTCTTCGGCGAACTTGTCAAAAAGAAGAGATTAGGATTTGTTAAATAAACGTGATGCAATCTAGCGATCGACATGTTGCATTTTGTACATAATGGGGATTAAAATTGCAGCAGTAGTTCAGACTTGTGAGATGGGTGCGCATTTTATAATCTGAACCCTACTAAACATTAGATTATTCGAACATGGTGCTGCGGACGACCGATTCACCTTAGGAATTGGCACTGCACAGTACGATTGGGAACTCACCTTTTCACACTTTGCTCTGATTGAATTAACAATGCCCAGAGTTAGCAATCAACATGGTGCATTTTCTATATAACGGGAATTAGAATTGCAGCAGTAGTTCTGACTTGTGAGATGTGGATCCATGGGTGTGCATTTTATAATCTTAACCCTACTTAATACTCCCTCCATCCCAAAATAAGTGTCGCTGATTTAGTACAAAGTTGTACTACATCAGCGACACTTATTTTGGGACGGAGGGAGTATTAGATTATCCGAACACGGTGCCGCAGGTAACCGTCTCACCTTTGGAGTCGGCACTGCACAGTACGATTGTGAATACCCTTTAACTCTTTGCTCTGATTGACTTAGAAAACAATGTTATGCGCTCAGTTAGTCTTCGGGTAAATATATTACTTATTTCGGGAAAATAATGTTATGCGTGAGTTAGCCTTCGGGAAAGTAATGATATTGTTCAATTATTTGGGTCTGACATGATGTTGCCATCTTTCTTACCACATGTGATTGGAAGTGGTCTCTTCCTGTAATTTGCCAAGTCCTCTGGTATTTCTATTGTTAGTGTTATGTTCAGCTGCACTGTGAAATGTGGGATATGTTGTTGGTTAGCTTTCTTAGTTAAATTTCTTGTTTTCATGCATGTGAATAGCCTTTAATTGAAGTTATTTCGTTGTCCTTCATAACTACAATTATAGGCTATCGCACAGACTATTCTTTCTCGAACACATCTTACATAGCTATGCTGGAATATTGCTATGTTAGGGTAGTTAATTTGATGGGAATCCTCATGCAATTGTAGAATGTCGAATGTTTGCAGATTTCTTTTTCTTTGGGTATCCCAACCCAATTTAGATGAAGTTAATATGTAAATTTAATTTTCTAAAGAATGATGTCTCAGTAGGCAATACAAGTCTCACCCAAAATTAATTTTATGAAACAAATCGCCATCTAATACCATCAGCAGCATTATGTCGTATAGTTTTACTACCAAACAATTAGGGATGATGATTTTAGTTACATGGGGCTAGTGCTGACTGTAGCCATGCTTTACCATGGGTCATCATCATTGCATGAGTAGCTAAATAACAACACATTGGGCCACTATTTGCTGCCATTTAATTTGTGTCAATGATGGTGTAATTTAGGAAATCCGCATGTTTGCAACATGTAAGAGGACGGGTGCATGTGTTGGATCTTATAATGTGTATGACTGTGACTGCAGCATATAGTTTACTGTGCTTAGCACATCACTAATGGACAGACAAATCATGAGCCTTTATGGTGAAACTCAAGAGCAGTGCATTGTAATGAACTTTGAACTCGGGCATGCGGTGCTTGTGAATTGTGATATAGTCCACCTTTACTTAGAATAATCACAGTAATGATCTTACCGAGTGCCAGCGCCATTGAGCAACCTGAAACTCTTTGCAAATTGAAATCCTCGAAATAACAGCTGATCATCAATTCCTTTGTATTATGTAAGTTCATGATTTTGCTTACTGCTAATCATGTCTGTGAGCGGAACAACCTGAACAATATGCTTTTCTCCTCTTAAGCATAATTTATCTCAGCTTCTAACTTAAATCTTTTTTTCCTCCCATTTCCTAGATTCGATGCCAAATTTATGCTTGAGAAGCTACGGAATAGAAGGGTGGTATTTGTTGGTGATTCAATTGGAAGGAACCAATGGGAGTCTCTGCTTTGTATGCTCTCTAGTGCTGTTCCTAACAAGAAGTCCATCTATGAAATTAATGGGAGTCCCATCACAAAGCACATGGGTTTCTTGATTTTCAAGTTCAGCGACTACAATTGCACCGTGGAGTATTACAGATCTCCTTTTATAGTCCTTCAAGGCCGTGCACCAGCTGGAACCCCTAAGGTTGTTAAGTACACAGTTAGGGTGGATGCCATGGATTGGATGTCGGGCCGCGGTAAGTGGAGCAGTGCTGATATTTTGATCTTTAACACTGGTCATTGGTGGAATTACGAGAAAACTATCAGAGGGTAAGCAACTAAGAATATACATTATATTGACTTAATAACTTGTCCTGTCTCAGTGTTAAATGTTTCTTGTAGACATCCTTTTTTTCACCATCACCTTCTTCGTGCTCACGAATTCACCTTTCATATTTGAAATTAACATCTACTGGTGATTAGTATACGCACCAGCAGAGTAGCATTTGATTAGTATACACACTCTTGTAATTTGTTCACGTGTATACTTTTCTGATAGTTGTTTAACAGAATTGTGATAGCATGATTCATGAAACTACTGAGGGTATGGAATGTTAACATGTGGTTACAGCTAAATACATTAAAAAATAGGCCTATGAACTCTTTTGTTCTTTAATAAAACATACATAGAACTTAATAGTATGCGATTTCTGGTCCCCAACCTGATCTGTGTGATGACTATTGACTGATATATCTTTACCTGTGGTTCATTTCTTGTGTAACCACCACAATTGCATCTGCCGTAATCGACTTAAAACTAGGGTTACTTTGTCTGTACCAGGGGTGCCTATTTCCAAGAAGGAAGTGAGGTCAAGATGGAGATGACTGTTATTGATGCGTACCAAAAATCAATACGAACACTATTCAATTGGCTTCACAAAGAAGTTAACACAAGCAAGACCCACGTCATCTTCCGTACTTATGCTCCTGTGCACTTCAGGTCTGTATAATGAACGACTTATCAACGCTACGTCTTCCCTTTTTATGTTTCCTTGCTAAAGCATTTTCGTTGAGGATGCTTATGTTTCAAGGCCCCAAATAATCATCACAGTCTGCTTGGCTTGACACAATAAATTTTGGAGTCGGAATTTACTCATTATATTTTCCATTCGAAGCTTTATGAATTTCACTTCACCAAAACATATTGTTCAACATATGATCCATCTTTCACCAGCCGTTTTGCAATTTTACCAAATATATGACAGTATGTGTTATATAGGCACTTAAAAGGCAAATAAATGTTGGCTTCCTGACTTTTATGCTATCAAACACTGCATTAATTTCTCTTGTTCTTGATATTTTTTTTAATCTTTTTAACTATTTAAATACATGAGTAAATTGACTGATCTTTAACTAGAGTAATCCATGTTTTCCTCAGAGGTGGTGACTGGAGGAGTGGAGGAAGTTGCCACTTGGAAACTCTTCCTGATGCGACACCAGTTAAATCACTGGAGCAATGGGCTGACATGCTTCAACCTGTGCATAATTTTCTTGGAAGCAGCATCAGACCCAAGCTGCCTGGGTTAGCTATATTGAACGTGACACAGATGACAGCGCAGCGAAAAGATGGTCACCTCTCAGTATACCTCAGCCCTTCAGGGCCTGTCCCTCTGCACAGGCAGGATTGCAGCCATTGGTGCTTGCCTGGAGTTCCTGATACCTGGAACGAGCTTCTGTACGCTGTCTTCATGAAAAGGCAAACGATGATGGACCAAAATGTTTCTCTTGCTGACTAAAATCCTGGGGTAGGCTACCTGATGCTCGCCTGGTGAAAGCTTGGTATCTAGGGTTCGTGAGTCTCCTGCGACGATGATGCTGTCGATGTGCTTCCCACTTAGGTAGCCTAATGGTGAAATGCATTTTTGTCAGAAGATGGGAGCTGGCTTGTAGGAAGCTGCACCACTCTGCTCTGCTGTACTGAGAGGTTAGTGAGTATAAGAGCAAAATTGAAGAAAGCCATACATATAGCTGAATGTGATAGTCTGTGTTTCACAGAGGCGGCAAAAGTGTTAGCTGATGTGA
The DNA here is from genome assembly GCA_011799875.1 of Thinopyrum elongatum. Lineage (NCBI taxonomy): Eukaryota > Viridiplantae > Streptophyta > Magnoliopsida > Poales > Poaceae > Thinopyrum > Thinopyrum elongatum. The sequence continues at coordinate 219,954,914 of CM022301.1, read as the reverse complement.
TCATAGATTAGGAGGCCGCAGTCGGTGATGTAGGTAGTATATTGGCTGCTGTCATATTGGGGGTGTTGCCGTGGTGATTGCATGTAATTCATCAATTTTATCCTTGACGGTATATTCTCAGTGGATACAGCAGTTGATTGCACATTTCGGCGTTTCTATCCTTTCCCGAGCACTATGATTAACTAGAGGATACCTTGCGTGTTGCTGTGGGAATTGGTTGATGAAAATTTGGATTGTTGCTGCGGGAATTGGTTGATGAAAATTTAGATTGAATAACATGGCAACTAAAATTTAAAATACTTATGACTTACTATACTTGATATGTATTGTTATAACAATATTTATTGAATTGAATATATAAATAGAATAATTGAATTGGAAACATTTTTCCATGCATGGTTGAATGTTTTGGTAGGTCTTTTCCCATGCATCATTGTATGTTGAGTTGGGCTTTGTCCCATGCATAATTGTACGGTGAAGTGGCATTCTCACATGTTGAGGTGGGCTATGTCCCATGCATAATTGTATGGTGAAATGTCATTCTTGCATGTTGAGATATAAATAAGTTAATGCAGATGACTCTCTTCTGCATCCTTCCCAATCGGTGGTTGGGCAACAAAACAATCATGTTCATTCTCGTTAAAAAGGCACTTGTTAAGGATAGTCATGTCCCTTCTCTCTATTGTCAAAAGGCATATGGAAGTGGCACCCTTTCTTTCCATACTAATTAACAAACCATCATTAGTAAAGAAAAAGCCGATCGTCCACCATTGCATCTGTTCTGAAGGAATGCTTTTGAACAGGCATTTATTTTTCCTCATACTAATTAATAAACAATCGCTAGCAAAGGAAAATCGATCGTTCACCAAATCGGATAGCATTTTGTAACATGCTTGGATGCAATCATTGATGACAATCCTATCATAGCAATCACCCAATCCGCCATGTGTCCATGGAAAAAACTAATATATCCATCAGCCGAGTATGCTAGAAGCAACTTGATAAATGAAACTTTTATAGGCTTCATCTTTTACCTCGGGTAACGGGTGCTTTAAATTCATCATCATTGTAGAAGTCTTCAATTGATTATGTGTATTCGGGAACATGACTATTGTCAAGCCCCCCCTCCCATCGCGTCATCATCGCTTCTCATCATCTTGACGCTTTCTACCATATTTGGTTCCGATTTGGCTGCAAATTTGGCGAGGATAAGAATCCAACTTTCAGTTATCCTTGCAACATGTGTTTCCATACTTCGTATCCTTTCCTAAAGAGCCTGCACATCGACGGTCAATCCAGCAAATTTTTCCGGTCATTTGACCGAGCAAAGTATCTTGTGACTTCAGAATATCGGCAAAGGTTTTATTCTGCTCAGTTTGAGCAGTGGTGAAAGTAGTGAGGGTTTTCGCAAGTGATGATTGGTTACCGTTGTTTGCCCCATCATAGTTGTTAGGGCATATTTCTCCCTTAGTGGTTTTGGTGATTGATGACAATACATTTGCGGACTAATCGTGTGCATTGAGCATTTCAGATATTCTATCATATGGCACAAGACGATTCGAGCCCCTCGGAGTTATAGAGTGAAGACGGTTATTTTTCCTGCATTTCTTTTTGGTGGTCTTGAGTCGTAGGAAAACCGTACTATCAACAAGGGGCCCGCATCGGAAAGGTTTGGGTGAAATCATCACGTACACGTCTTCATTTGCACCCACTTCCATTCCCGCAACTTTGGATTTCATCCTCTGTTCTTCTGTTAACCTGTCTCGAGGCAGCGGTAGTACCGCTCTGGGTAGCGGCGGTACCGCGCCGTTCTAGTTCCGCGGCTACTACCATTATTTTGATGTGTTCTGTTGCTCCTACACGCTCAACGACAGTTGAGCGGAAGTGGAGCGGTAGTACTGCTTGCGATACTTCCGTCCCTACTACCGCCCACCTCCGCTGGTCTCGCTGTAGCTCCGGTACATAAGCGGAAGTGGCGCGGTAGTAGAGCGGTAGTACCGCTTGCGAGCGTCACTACTGCCCATTCACTACCGCTGTCACTACCGCTTACTCAAGGCCTTCTGGACTGGCTTGCCTCTGTGCGGCAGTAGGGCGGTAGTACGACTGCGGTTGTATTCCCCCTACTACCGCCTGTTCCTACCTAATGCGCCCTAAGCGGTAGTACCACTCCGACGACACTACCGTCTCGGGGCACTCTGCCCTTGCATGTAGTTTGCGAACTACCGCTCGAGCGGTAGTACTGCTTGTGTGCGGGCTGAGTGCAAGAAAATGGTTGGATTTCTCCCCACTATAAATAGGGGGTCTTCTTTCCCAAGAAGACATACCTCTTTCTTCCCCAAACTCCATTGTTGCTCAAAGCTCCATTTTCGCCCGATCTCTCTCCCTAGCCAATCAATCTTGTTGATTTTCTAGGGTTTGGTTGAGAGGGCCCCGATCTACACTTCCACCAAGAGATATTCGATTCCCTCCACTAATCCCTTGCGGATCTTGTTACTCTTGGGTGTTTGAGCACCCTAGACGGAAGAGGTCATCTGGGAGCCACAATCCTTTGTGGTGAAGCTTCGTGGTGGTGTTGGGAGCCTCCAATTAAGTTGTGGAGATTGCCCCAACCTTGTTTGTAAAGGTTCGGTTGCCGCCTTCAAGGGCACCACTAGTGGAATCACGACATCTTGCATTGTGCGAGGGCGTGAGGAGAATACGGCGGCCCTAGTGGCTTCTTGGGGAGCCTTGTGCCTCCACACCGCTTCAATGGAGACGTACTTCCCCCTCAAGGGAAGGAACTTCGGTAACACATCATTGTCTTCACCGGCTCCACTTGTGGTTATCTCTTACCTTTACTTTGTGCAAGCTTGTTTTGTGTTGTATCATTTGCTTGCTTGTGTTGTGGTTGTTGCTAGAATCATATAGGTTGTTCATCTAGTTGCATATCTAGACAACCTATTTGTTGCTTTACCTAATTTGTTAAGAAAAGCTAAATTGGTAGTTGCCTATTCACCCCCCCTCTAGTCAACCATATCGATCCTTTCAATAGTTACCCTGTCTCCTCTCCCAATTGGGATTATAATTGTTATAAGAAACAAAATTAACATCACTAACATCAGCGTCAGTAATAGCATCAACGGCTACCTCATCTTTAGATTTAATCACACTGATTAATTCATCTACTTTTGTCGTGAGCTCTTCATTTATTTCTTCAACTATAGAATTTACCTTCTTAGTGGAGGATCTTTTCACATGCTACTGGACATGGTCTTCTAGCTTATCATCGAGTAGTTTCTTGGCTTCCTCGATTAGTCTCCCCATGATTGTTTCTCCAACAAAAGCTCTAATCGCCTGAAACTGAAACAAAAAACTAAAACAAAAGCTCTAATCACCTTACTAGGGTAGTAAAATAACTATCCCGACAAAGGCGCTGAAATAAGGGTTGATTACCTTTGATTCGATTTCAGATGTAGATAGTCCTTGCCTTTTTCCCTGGAGGTGACCCTAGGTATCGAACCCACAGGAAGAACACTAATGCGGAAGGTGAGTCTTGCAAGCTTTTGTCATCGTAAAGAGTTTCAGTTTCCCGGTTCAAAAAATGCATAGTCCCAACAGAGAAAACAATAAAGTAAAATAGGCCATGGCTAAGGTTTTACTTGCAGCCTTATACTTGCACTTGAGATTTCGCCTATATATTCAACATGGTCCTGGTAGACACGGCTACTATGTTTTGTCAATGTGCATGTTGTGGAGGATGTGTCCTAATAACCTCGCGACCAATCAACAGCCTGCATCGCAACTCTATTGTCCAACCACATGACCTTACCGTTCGCGTTTAGTGACTAACACCACATGTTTCCTGTGACACCCCATGTCATAAGCCACAGTAACCTCCCACTGTTAATGCCAAGTCACCCTATTTAACAGAGCCTAGTCACCATTTGCCTCCTGTTGCATTTCAAACTCCTAATTCAAACTTCAATTAAATTCAAGTGGAAAATAAAAGTTGTCCAAACCAGAAACTAAAATGTCCATTAAATAGAAAATAATTCAGAGGAAATTCCAAAATTGTAAACAACATCAATGGGATTAGTTAGGTGACTCTAACATCCTCAAACAGTAGCTAACAACAATATTATTAATCTTTTATTTAATCTAAATTAAATATAAAATCATATTTTACTCAAACCAATTTCTGGAAGTGTAAGATATTACAACATATTTATGTGGCATAACCCACTATTTTACAAAAGTCATTAGGTGGCCTAACAATTTAGCAAACAGAAAAGTAATCAGTAAACAGGAAAACAGAAATAGAAGAGGCCTAAAGCTTACTGTGCACCTAGGCCTCGAGTGCACAGTAGCCGCGGCCCAGCCCACTAGCCGGTCGTCCCCCTCCTCCCGCGCTGTCGCGCGCGGACGCTGACACGGCGACGCCGACCGCGCTGTCGCCCATCCAACGGCCCCGCGACGCCGTTAAGACCAGCACTGGCACCCCCTCGCCCTCCCGCGAACCCTAGCTATCTCAGATCCCCCTCCCTCTCGTGTTTTCTTCCTTCTCCGCGAGCACCCGACGCCGTCGCCGCCATGGATCGCCGTAGTTGTGGCCTTTGGCCTTGCCGCACCACGTCTCCGAGCCGGATCGATTCGCCGTCGACTGCTACTTCTTCTCCGACCTCGAGCACGAGCCCGAGGCCACTACATCGCCGGATCGAGGTCGTCGTCTACCTCGGGACACCGCAGCTCGCCGGCGTCGATCCACCGTCCCCTGCTGCTACTAAGCATCCAACGGGCCCCCGTGTGCCTTCTAGGTGAGCATGCGCGTCCTTCCCCTCTCTGCCTCGCTCGATTCCGTCCTCGTAGCTATAGTGGCCGTCGTGCCCGAAGTATCTCGCCGCCGGCCATGGCGCAACCCTGGCCACAGCACGCCGAGCTCGCAGCCGAGCTCCACCCCGAGTTCCTGGGGCTCGCAGGAACCCAACGCGCCCACTCGCTCGCCCCCTAGTGCCCTACCACGTTCGATCCGGTCACGGCCGAACCCCAGCGAAGTTCCTGAGCTCGTCGCCGTCGCCGTAGGGCTCCTCCGACCACGAGACCGCCGCAGTTCGACGCGGCTCGGTCCGTGCTTTCGAACGCACCTGGCCGCGTGCGATTTGGTCGCCGGACGATGATTTCCGGGTCACTCCGCAGCTTCTGTGGTCGCCGACGCGTCGCCGCCGGCGCGCCACCGCCCGGGCTGACGTGGCGAACTGGGCCCCGCCCTGGGTCACTGACCAGTGGGTCCCGGGGCCCCCGTTGACTGGGTTGACCCAGTCAATGTGCTGACTGGGCAACTCCAGTCACTGACAAGTGGGCCCTACCTGATGATTAGCCTAATAAATGTTTTATTAATTAAAAATAATTAGTTTAGACTAATGACTCACTGACACCCGGGGCCCACATCCCCCTAATTAACTCTGATCAATTTAATTCACTGTTAAAAGTAACAGAGGCTGACATGTGGGTCCCACTGGACCCACATGTCAGGTTTGACTGGTCAGCCGACTTGCTGACCTGCTGATGTCAGCAAGGCATCATGCTGACGTCATAAATTATTTTTTGTTAATAAAAACAACTCCAGAAAATCTTTTAAACTTTGAAAATTCATAACTTTTAAACCGTAGTTCAGATCGAAAAACTTAAAACATGAAAGTTGCTCAGAACGACGAGACGAGTCTGATCGTGCCGGCTGTTTCGATGTCGGAACCTCCTATGTAGGAGAACTCGTAACTCCGGGCCCGATTCCGGTAGATGAATAGTGCACACACACACCGGGTAATAAATCCCGCGATAATCCTAAAAATAACTAAATGACTTAGATGCATATTTAGGCAACCCTGCACTGCATACTAGGCATAGCATGCCCGTGTTGCATTTGATTGCATTATATTTACCTGTTTCCTCCCCCTCTTCTCTCTCATTTAGACCCCAACGTTGACGTAGCTCCTGAGGCAGACGCCGCTCCGGAGTACGACTACGTCCCCGACGATCAGACCCTTGCCGTCGAGCAGACATGCAAGCACCCCCTTTTTGAGCATTCCGATATCGCCCATTCTCTTCTCTCTTATGCTTGCATTAGAATCTGCTGCTGTTACTGTATCCTATATCTGCTGCATAGCCTATTTACTTGTAACCTGCTGTTGATTCTTACCTGTTATTCTAAACTGTTTAGAATAAGTTGGGTAGAGACCAACAGAGACCCCACTTATCCCGACTGCCCCGCTGGATGATCAGAAGACCCGTGTAACAGGATTGAAGACCAGGCCCCGACACCGCACGTCACATCCCCCTTAGTTGCCGACACTGCTGGGTTACTATCAAGTGCCGAGGGTGATACCTCGTCAGCACTTCTGATGATAACCTTGTAGGTTAGTTATTCGGTCATGGTAAGCAAGGGTGATTCCTCCTACACCACCCCCGATAACGACGTCGTCATGCAACGCTTCAAGTGTGGACCTCGAGGGTGATTCCTCCTTCGTTCACCTTGACGAAAACATCAAGTGGGATTCCATCGAGGGTGATTCCTCAGGGTCCCTTTTGGTGTCAGACACACGGATACTTTGGTTACTATGACTGTACACTGTAACATGATACTAACAACGGGTCGGCCCTGAGGGGTACCCGTGCGAGCTTATTAGCGAGTGATGTGGAATCGGGTGGACCTGGATGGTGCCCGAGGGTTGAACACGAGGCGTGGCCGGGCATTCCTCGCCCTTGCCGCAAGTCCTCGAGACGGGGCGACGGGGTCACATCTTTCGTGAGTCTCTGCTCATTTCCGCACTATCAACACACTAACGGTTTGGATATTTGATCCGAGGGGCCTCTGGCCTGATAGCACTAACCATCACGTGGGCATAGTATGGGCGTTCTGCGTCATATACTTCAGCCGAAGCTTAATAGACGTCAGCGACTGAGCGGCGCGCGCTGGATTGGACTGGTTACGCAACCGCGCTTGTATTAAGGGGTTGCTAGGTCTGCTTCCAGCCGCCCACGCAATGCGCAGGAGTTCCCGGGGCGAAGGCCCAAGACCCCTGGGGGCATAGGTTTAGTCCGGCGTGCTGACCTCTCTGTTAAGTATTTGGTCGGGTTGCGGTGTATCGTTTGGCCGAGGCCGGGCATGACCCAGAAAAGTGTGTCCGGCCGGAGTTAAGTGAGCGTGGTGGGTAACTTGGTGCACCCCTGCAGGGAAGAACTAATCTATCAATAGCCTGTCCTACGGTAACGGACACTCGGAGTTGTATCCCGATCGGTACAACTAGAACTGGTGACTTGAGATGAAATGGATAGTATGGCTCTGGGAGTGCTTTCTCGCAGGGAGTCGAGGAAGAATCTCTGGGCGAGGTTGATAACATTACTACTACTTCACATTATGTTAATCTGCACTCTTCTATTGCTGCAAGACCGATGATGATGATTGAAGATGCTAGTCTTCGATAGGACTAGGCTTTCCCCCTCTATTCTGGCATTTCTGCAGCCCAGTCCACATATACAGCCCCCTTTGAAAATGATGCATATGTAGTGTAGATCCTTGCTTGCTGAGTACTTTGGATGAGTACTCACGTTTGCTTTATTTTCTTTTTCTCCCCATATCCTTTTGATGCCGCCAGATGACGGAGCCCCTGAGTTAGCTGCCCCTGTCGACGACTACGGCTACTACTACTACCCTCCCGGCGAGTACTACTACGAGGAGCCGACTGGCGACCAGGAGTAGGATTCGGAGGGTCCTAGGCAGGAGGCCTACGCCTTTCGATCGTAGAGTTTTATTTTGCCCCGCCTTCATAAAGGCTTATCTCTGTTCCTGTAATATATCTGTACCCAGATATCTGATGCTTCTGCTGACACATGTATGCCATCGAGCTATGTATTCGAGCCCTCGAGGCCCTGGCTTGTAATATAAAGCTTGTATGAATTTATTTATGTTTTAGAGTTGTGTTGTGATATCTTCAAGTGAGTCCTTAGGCTTGATCGTGTGCATTTACGTGTATGATTAGTGCACGATTAAGCCGGGGTCGTCACAGGTTGGTATCAGAGCCAACTACCTTTAGGAGTCTCCCTTTCCAACTCCTTGGCCGAAGTTGAGTCTAGTGGTCCAAAACTGTTTTACTAACTTGGTTGTGTGGCTTACGGGCCCACGTCACTAGTTGGGAGGTATTAGGCTCTTTTATTCCTCGTCTATACTCTGGGACTCTGATTTCTCTTCCTTTCGGGTTAAATATTTTACTAACTCTAATCCTAGGTTCTCGTAACCACTTCATCCCGAAGAGCCCCTACACTACAGATGATCGCTTGGTTCATCAGAAGATTCTGAAGATACTCCTTGATGTTAACCGAGACCCTATGCCATTGCTTTGCAGTTCCTGACCACCGATAAACTCTGACGAATAACTACTTACCATTATCGCACATATATTCATTCCAGTTACTCTTTGGTTCCATCCGACATATCGAAATAGTATCCGACATTTCGAGAATTCTCTGGACCTACTGCCTTGCAGTTCCTTTTCGCCTGAACCTACTTATGAATAACTCCTCACATTTCCGGGGATCCATTCACCCCCAGTTGTCCTTGTGTTTCACGAAATACTTCGTATTGCTATCTGATCACCCAGAAATCCTTTGAGCCAACTGCCGTGCAGTTTCTTTCACACTGCGGATAATTCCTCACACTTATCAGGGATTTGTTCATCCCTAGTTGATCATGTGCTTCGCAACATCAGTCCCATTGTTAATCGATCTTCTGAAAATTCTCTGCATCCTATTGCTCTTGAAATTTGTGCCTGCTGGCATTATGGATAGTTCCATATGTCAAGTAATCCTCCTTGACATCCCTTGATACTACTATTTGAATCCCTTGAATCAATATGCTACGAATGTTCGCAATCATCAGTCGATTACTAGAACTCGTCCTTCTGGCTCAGACGTCAATTTGGACATGAGTTGGTTCTCGGCTAATCAAGTTGCAATTGATTATCCATCTAGTTCTATCCAACTTACTCATATTTTGATCAAAGTCTCTGCTTCTGATCCTTCGTTTTGGAATCATAACCCCTTTGTGCTTAAGCGCCGAATTATTTTGATGTTTCCAAAATCCGATGCCTTTGCATCCCTTCTTCATCTGATTGAGTGCCGATACTCACAATCATATCCTTGGTGGTCCGCCAGGTCCTTTGGTGGATTATTATCTGATAAGTGTCCTCCATATTCCATAACCCTGTTAGTTATTCCCCCTGATACATAATACCTTCGGTAAATTGTATCATCTGCTTTGACTTCGATACCCTGCTTTCGAACTCGCATCCCATGCTTTGGTTAATGGTTGCATGGATTCGTAAAATGTCCCGATGGGTTGAACCTATACTTCTGCCATCAGCAAGAACCCAGTAAATTCTACGAGTCATACTCTTCTGGTGCTTCACCGGATAAATTTTCAGCACTACAATTTCTTCGAAAACGAGAAGTGAATGAAAGGTTATGCATTGAAGAAGTGGGAGTCGACCTTGAACCTCTGTGTTCATGCCCATGGATCCGATGTAGAACTTATCATGGAAGCTGCTCGCAAAAATAATTCCCCCTTGGTATAAGTTCATCTTGTATCTGTGAATTGATCCTTTGCAATCATGGTTCCGGCCATATTAATGTTCTTTGATTCCTTTCCTAGACAAGTTAAGATACTTGTCTTCTGCAAATCATTTCACCTGTCCAACCTCTAACTTGAGTTACCTTCGAGTATTACCCCCTGGTATCTCGAGAATATCACAGGAACTACTTAACTTCTTATGAGTTCTTCATCAACCATTATTGATCACCAATCCCAATTTTCCCCGGGTTCTGAGTTGTTTTGTCACTCGAAGACACCGGTAAGAGAATCGATTCCACACTCTGATTTGATAACTCTAAGTAATTTTCATTGCTTACGGGTTTAACAATCCTTCAAGTCAAGCCTAGGCCGATCGGCTATATCTTTATCGTGCCAACTTTTAACTGTGCTACCTGGCCCTTCTTCCCGGAGCACAATTTTCGACGATGAGTTAAGCTTACGTTGTTCTTCCTCATCTTGTCATATCACCTCAAACAACAAGCTTGACTTCGAGCTTGTGTCAAATCCGTGGTTCTCATAGCCTTTCACTTCATCCTTCTTTTTGCTTGATGTCATCGCTGACCGATTACATCTTCTTGAAACCTCTCGACAATTGTATCGTGATCATCATCAACATTCCGAGTTTTTTTTTCAGGATATCGATCGAATTCATGTTGAGAATTACCATCCTTGTTCTTCGATGATTGTGATATCATCGATGACATCCTTGACTTTCTGCCAACACAGACCTGGTTGTGTTTGGTTAATCCTTACGTTCCGAGATAATCTTGGAAGTGTTCCTTTGTATCTCTTGTGATCCTTCGATCCAACCCTTAGTTAAAACCCCATGTTATCGCTACCTCGAAGCATGATAGTGGTATTCCGAATATCAACAAGAACATTGGAAGCACATTGCCAAATGTTTCTCGATCAATTATCCAAACACCGTTGCATGGGTAATATCATGATTTATCCCTCGCCCCTTTATCTAAATGCTTTTGAACTTGCTGTCCCATCATGTATATCATGCTCCGCTTTTCCTTGGATAGGATATACTCCCAATTCTTGTGCGTAAACACATTTTCCTTTCCATTGTTTTGTTTAACCTTTCTTGTGATCTATATGATGTAAGCAGAAATAACTCCCTGCTTATAAAACACCCCGGTCTACAACTCTGCCAGTGAGACCCTGTTACTATTGTTGATCACATTCCGGTAACCCCCGATCGACAAGAACTTTGCCTATTGGTCCGCCTCGTTTTAACGAGCAGGAGAATGGTTCTCTTCGTCCCTCGCCCTTGGTACCGATGTGCCGTCAACATAGCTGACAGACTATTCGCTGACTTGTATTATTGTCGTGACCGGTGAGATGTCACCATTCTCCCTACTCTCGATCGACCCTCTTCACAGTTCCACAGGATCGAAACCTGACCCTCCTGCACATCCTAGATTCCGAAATATTCTTTGCACTTAACTTTGTGTGTTATCACGAGCCACCTTCCGAGAGATGATCTGTTCCGGTGCTCTGTACCCCTTCACACTCTATTTCATGCATCAAATGATTGCCCGCCTGCTTGAAAACTTCTCATGCCTTCTCTTATTGCTCCTGACGAATTTCCTGAGTTCCAAAACTCGAGAGATACCTATGTGTTTCACCTTGAGTTAACCCCAGCTGATTTCCCCTCGTAAAATTCCATCATTACCAAGATACCCGTTATCCTTTTGTAAGTACGATGAAGATTACGAAGGAAGAATGACAACTTTGTCAAGACACCCCGATGTAGAGAAATGAAGACATCAGTCCGAAGGATCAACTGTTTAGAGAAGAGCAATCAAGAACAAGAAGACTCGCTAGAATTTCGTAACCAGAACTCTTTCCCTCACTCCACCTCTTAATTCTCGGGACGAGAATTCTTGTTAGAGGAGGAGAATTGTGACACCCCATATCATAAGCTACAGTAACCTTCCACTGTTAATGCCAAGTCACCCTATTTAACAGAGCCTAGTGATCATTTGCCTCCTGTTGCATTTCAAACTCCTAATTCAAACTTCAATTAAATTCAAGGGGAAAATAAAAGTTGTCCAAACCAGAAACTAAAATGTCCATTAAATAGAAAATAATTCAGAGGCAATTCCAAAATTGTAAACAACATCAATGGGATTAGTTAGGTGACTCTAACATCCTCAAACAGTAGCTAACAGCAATATTACTAATCTTTTATTTAATCTAAATTAAATATAAAATCATATTTTATTCAAACCAATTTCTCGAAGTGTAAGATATTACAACATATTTATGTGGCATAACCCACTATTTTACAAAAGTCATTAGGTGGCCTAACAATTTAGCAAACAGAAAAGTAATCAGTAAACAGGAAAACTGAAATAGAAGAGGCCTAAAGCTTACTGTGCACCTAGGCCTCGAGTGCACAGTAGCCGCGGCCCAGCCCACCAGCCGGTCGTCCCCCTCCTCCCGCGCTGTCGCGCGCGGACGCTGACACGGCGACGCCGGCCGTGCTGTCACCCATCCAACGGCCCCGTGACACCGTTAAGACCAGCACCGGCACCCCCTCGCCCTCCCGTGAACCCTAGCTATCTCAGATCCCCCTCCCTCTCGCGTTTTCTTCCTTCTCCGTGAGCACCCGACGCCGTCGCCGCCATGGATCGCCGTAGCTGTGGCCTTTGGCCTCGCCGCACCACGTCTCCGAGCCGGATCGATTCGCCGTCGACTACTACTTCTTCTCCGACCTCGAGCACGAGCCTGAGGCCACTACATCGCCGGATCGAGGTCGTCGTCTACCTCGGGACACCGTAGCTCACCGGCGTCGGTCCACCGTCCCCTCCTGCTACTAAGCATCCAACGGGCCCCCGTGTGCCTTCTAGGTGAGCATGCGCGTCCTTCCCCTCTCTGCCTCGCTCGATTCCGTCCTCGTAGCTATAGTGTCCATCATGCCCGAAGTATCTCGCCGCCGGCCATGGCGCAGCCCTGGCCACAGCACACCGAGCTCGCAGCCGAGCTCCGCCCCGAGTTCCTGGGGCTCCCAGGAACCCAACGCGCCCACTCGCTCGCCCCCTAGTGCCCTACCACATTCGATCCGGTCACGGCCGAACCCCGGCGAAGTTCCTGAGCTCGTCGTCGTCGCCGTAGGGCTCCTCCGACCACGAGACCGCCGCATTCGACGCGGCTTGGTCCGTGCTTTTGAACGCACCTGGCCGTGTGCGATTTGGTCGCCGGACGACGATTTCCGCGTCACTCCGCCTCTTCTGTGGTCACCGGCGCGTCGCCGCCGGTGCGCCACCGCCCGCGCTGACGTGGCGAACTGGGCCCCGCCCTGGGTCACTAACCAGTGGGTCCGGGGGCCCCCGTTGACTGGGTTGACCCAGTCAACGTGCTGACTGCGCAACTCCAGTCACTGACAAGTGGGCCCTACCTGATGATTAGCCTAATAAATGTTTTATTAATTAAAAATAATTAGTTTAGACTAATGACTCACTGACACCCGGGGCCCACATCCCCCTAATTAATTCTGATCAATTTAATTCACTGTTAAAAGTAACAGAGGCTGACATGTGGGTCCCACTGGACCCACATGTCAGGTTTGACTGGTCAGCCGACCTGCTGACCTGCTGATGTCAGCAAGGCATCATGCTGACATCATAAATTATTTTCTGTTAATAAAAATAATTTCAGAAAATCTTTTAAACTTTGAAAATTCATAACTTTTAAACCGTAGCTTAGATCGAAAAACTTAAAACATGAAAGTTGCTCAGAACGACGAGACGAGTCTGATCGTGCTGTCTGTTTCGATGTCGGAACCTCCTACGTAGGAGAACTCATAACTCCGGGCCCGATTCCAGTAGATGAATAGTGCACACACACCGGGTAATAAATCCCGCGATAATCCTAAAAATAACTAAATGACTTAGATGCATATTTAGGCAACCCTGCACTGCATACTAGGCATAGCATGCCCGTGTTGCATTTGATTGCATTATATTTACCTGTTTCCTCCCCCTCTTCTCTCTCGATTAGACCCCGATGTTGACGTAGCTCCTGAGGTAGACGCCGCTCCGGAGTACGACTATGTCCCCGATGATCAGACCCTTGCCGTCGAGCAGACAGGCAAGCACCCCCTTTTTGAGCATTCCGATATCGCCCATTCTCTTCTCTCTTAGGCTTGCATTAGAATCTGCTGCTGTTACTGTATCCTATATCTGCTGCATAGCCTGTTTACTTGTAACCTGCTGTTGATTCTTACCTGTTATTCTAAACTGTTTAGAATAAGTTGGGTAGAGACCAACAGAGACCCCACTTATCCCGACTGCCCCGCTGGATGATCAGAAGACCCGTGTAACAGGATTGAAGACCAGGCCCCGACACCGCACGTCACATCCCCCTTAGTTGCCGACACTGCTGGGTTACTATCAAGTGCCGAGGGTGATACCTCGTCAGCACTTCTGATTATAACCTTGTAGGTTAGTTATTCGGTTGTGGTAAGCGAGGGTGATTCCTCCTACACCACCCCCGATAACGACGTCGTCGTGCAACGCTTCAAGTGTGGACCTCGAGGGTGATTCCTCCTTCGTTCACCTTGACGAAAACATCAAGTGGGATTCCATCGAGGGTGATTCCTCAGGGTCCCTTTTGGTGTCAGACAAACAAATACTTTGGTTACTATGACTGTACACTGTAACATGATACTAAAGACGGGTCGGCCCTGAGGGGTACCCGCGCGAGCTTATTAGCGAGTGATGTGGAATCGGGTGGACCTGGATGGTGCCTGAGGGTTGAACACGAGGCGTGGCCGGACATTCCTCGCCCTTGCCGCAAGTCCTCGAGACGGGGCGACGGGGTCACATCTTTCGTGAGTCTCTGCTCGTTTCCGCACTATCAACACACTAACGGTTTGGATATTTGATCTAAGGGGCCTCTGGCCTGATAGCACTAACCATCACGTGGGCATAGTATGGGCATTCTACGTCGTATACTTCAGCCAAAGCTTAATAGACGTCAGCGACTGAGCGGCGCGCGCTGGATTGGACTGGTTACGCAACCGTGCTTGTATTAAGGGGTTGCTAGGTCTGCTTCCAGCCGCCCACGCAACGCGCAGGAGTTCCCGGGGCGAAGGCCCAAGACCCCTGGGGCATAGGTTTAGTCCGGCGTGCTGACCTCTCTGTTAAGTATTTGGTCGGGTTGCGGCGTATCGTTTGGCTGAGGCCGGGCATGACCCAGAAAAGTGTGTCCGGCCGGAGTTAAGCGAGTGTGGTGGGTAACTTGGTGCACCCCTGCAGGGAAGAACTAATCTATCAATAGCCTGTCCTACAGTAACGGACACTCGGAGTTGTATCCCGATCGGTACAACTAGAACTGGTGACTTGAGATGAAATGGATAGTATGGCTCTGGGATTGCTTTCTCGCAGGGAGTCGAGGAAGATTCTCTGGGCGAGGTTGATAACATTACTACTACTTCACATTATGTTAATCTGCACTCTTCTATTGCTGCAAGACCGATGATGATGATTGAAGATGCTAGTCTTCGATAGGACTAGGCTTTCCCCCTCTATTCTGGCATTTCTGCAGCCTAGTCCACATATACAACCCCCTTTGAAAATGATGCATATGTAGTGTAGATCCTTTCTTGCTGAGTACTTCGGATGAGTACTCATGTTTGCTTTATTTTCTTTTTCTCCCCATATCCTTTTGACGCCGCCAGATGACGGAGCCCCTGAGTTAGCTGCCCCCGTCGACGACTACGACTACTACTACTACCCTCCCGGCGACTACTACTACGAGGAGCCGACTGATGACCAGGAGTAGGATTCGGAGGGTCCTAGGCAGGAGGCCTACGCCTTTCGATCGTAGAGTTTTATTTTGCCCCGCCTTCATAAAGGCTTATCTCTGTTCCTGTAATATATCTGTACCCAGATATCTGATGCTTCCGCTGACACATGTATGCCATCGAGCTATGTATTCGAGCCCTCGAGGCCCTGGCTTGTAATATAAAGCTTGTATGAATTTATTTATGTTTTAGAGTTGTGTTGTGATATCTTCAAGTGAGTCCTTAGGCTTGATCGTGTGCATATGCGTGTATGATTAGTGCACGATTAAGCCGGGGTCGTCACATTTCCCCAGGGAATTGCTTTCAACTTGTTGGTGCAATATTTGCCTACCTTGAGTTTTGTAGATTATTGACAGAAACAGGCATGGACTGATCTGTTTGCTAGTGCATACAGAGAGAAAAAGTCCATACACAACCGAAGAGAATGCTGTCTCCGGTGCTGAGTTTGAGGAACTTCACCGAAGCACATCTGCCTTGAAGAGGAGAACGAGCTATATTTTTTGAAGAGATAGAGTCAAGAAGATTGATGTGAAGAAATCAACCCCTCGAAGTTTTTCCACTAAAGCAAAGCTTCTGATTCGATACTATCGTCCGAAGAAATTGACTGCAGCAATGGAAGTCGAAGACAAAGTGAAGACGTAGTGTTCATTTCGTTGTTCTTCTTTTATTCCTTCGAGTCATAGGACCTCCGTACTATTAAGAGGGGTATAGGTTCTCGATGCTTAGATCGATTGTGATGCTTAGCCATAACCTATGAAAGATGCGAGAGAAATCTCTTTGTGCTCCGAGCAAATACTTGCCAGCAAGAGACTGTGTTTTTCTTTGCTGCGAGAGATTTGTCTCGGACCGAGGAGTTAGCATTTCTTGCCCCGCAAGAAATGTTACCGTTGTGCTCAAATCCGATCGTTGGAATCGTGCCGTTTGGTCATTGGCTGAACCCGATGTCTAATTTGGTCATTTCCCATCTGGGAAGGCTGCGGCTATAAATAGCCACTCCGCTCCAACTTTGTCCGTTGGCTCCTCCGCTTGAGATTTCTGAGAAGATTGATTTGAGCAAGCCCTCTCCGAGTGATTTGAGTTTAAGATCCACCGAGAGAAAAACCAAGAGCCCAAACTTAGACAGTGGTTTAGCATCACAGTAGTTCTGAGTGGGAGTTCTTGTACCTATTACTCTTGAGAGCTGCGCACTCTCTAGACGGATAGGTTTGGCTTCGAGTGTTGAAGACCTGTTGTCTTCTCCAAGCCTGATCTTCAGCAACCAAGAGTGATTGTGGTTTGCGAAGGTCGACCGAAGGTTTGGAGATCGCCGACAAGGATCTACCACGAGTGAAATCAACCTGAGTCTGATCAGCTCTGCGTTGAAGGAAAATAGTGTGAAGAGAGTTTATCTTCCGTGTTAAGTCACAGCCCGTCCAACCAGACGTAGCCCTTTGGCAGAAGGGTGAACTGGTCTTCCAAATTTCTCTGTCGCCATCGAGCACCACTGGTTATATCTACTCTACTGCTTTTCTTTCAGCAGCTCATATTCATGCTCTGTGCCGATAGCTTTCTTGATCATGTTGATCTGTCATTATCATATTGTGTATCTGTGATCATCCTGGCTCATTATCATCGCCTGTATTCATTCACTACCATCCTGTATTTCATATTCACTTGTGTAATCAATCTTTAGCATTTTATTCAGTACCGATCATGTTGTGCCTCATTCTGTTACATTTGTTTGCATGTTGCATCAGAGCAGGTTCTCCCTGTCTCTGTTTATTAAAGGTCTAACGTCCTTGGAGTTTTGAGTATGCTGTATGCAGGTAGATCCTCGCACTCTGAAAGATTTCCTATCTTTGATGGAAATGACTATCTGTACTGGAAGGAACAGATGAGAATCAGAATTCAAGCTATCGACTATGATCTGTGGCAGATTGTAGAAGATGGTTACACCATTCAACACCCTGATGCTCCATCTTCTGATGACAAGGCTATGATGCGTCTGGATGCACAAGCAAGAGATATCATCTGTGCAAGTATCTCAAAGAACATGTTCATTCGGTTCCGAACCTTGACACAGCAAAGCAACTCTGGGATGCTATAAAAAATGTTCACGAAGAATTCATCTCCAGAATAGACTCTCACACTCAAATGCTTCGCGCCATGTTCACTGGGTTCAGAAGTCTTTGAAAGGAAAGTGTGATGGAACTCACGGATCGGCTGACAGACATTGTTGAAAGACTTCGCCAATGAGGGGTAACCGATGTCGCTGATAAAGATGTAGTAAACAAGCTATTGAGTGCACTTGATGAATCCTTCGAACCTATTGTAGCCGAAATCAAACAAAGACCAGACTATGAAGAGCTTCACTATGTTGAGATCATGATGCTACTATCAACTTATGAAGAAAAGATGGAATTGGAAAATGCAGATCAAGAATCTTCTTTAGAAGGTGAAGGAGAAATCCTCTCTCACTATGGCAGCTCTCAGGAAGAAGAAGAAGATGTTGAGAATCAACACACTATCACAAGAGAATTGGAAATGCTCACACAACGACCGAGTGATCTCAGAAGACAAAACTTGTATCTTGGTGAATGATGATGAAGATGAAGTGCCTGAATCCTCAAGACAGTTACCTCCGAAAGAAATGAAGTGCTTCAAATGCAAACAATTCGGTCATGTCATAGCAGATTGTCCTTGCTGGGATGAAGCACCTAGTAATCGTTGAAAGCATCTTCACTGCAATGGTTTTGCTCGAATGGATCGTCACATTAAGCTCTCGAAGAAAAAGGAACTCGCTTCATCCTCTTTGATGAGACCAGTCACTGACATAAATGCCAGAGCAATCATTGATTCCAACATGAAGAAAATCTCTCAGCTGAATAGAGCCTATACTAATCTGACTCCTGACTCTGAAGAAGAGACAACATACACTGATTCAGATGATGAAGAGTTCTACAAAAGGATTGGAAGAAGCAATGCATATGTAGCCATTGAATCATCGAAGGATCTCAGCGAATCAGATGCTGATGACAATGCGTCAAGTGATGATGAACCAATTGCCTTCTGCCTTATGGCAAAATCATCAAAAGATCAGGTATCTGCAAAACACCAAAAGTCCATGAACGAATATTCACCTGAATATATTTCATATGCCAAGTTGGTGAAAATTGCTAAATCCCAACATGATGAACTTGAAATGCTTGAGAGAAATCTCAGGAAAACCGAAGGATTACTGGTCGAAGAGATGGAGAAGAATCAAAAGTTGATCGAAGAGCAAGATGCTTTTTCCTCAACTATTGATGATCTTACCAATCGATATGATTCACTTACAGTTGACTACGAGAATATATCCGATGAACTCCTTAACAGGAATCAAGAGCTCGTGTCACTGAAAGAATCTCATAATGAGCTGGTGTTAGAAAAAGCTTCTCTCTTCGCCGAGCAATCTGTTCGATTACCTGATGACTTTGTTCCTCCTTGCTTGAAATGCCTAGAACTTAGCAATGCAGATTCTCATGCTGAAACTTCTAATGCTATCATACAGAATATTGCTACTCCTAAAGTTGGTACTACTAACCCCTCTTCCGAGGATTTTGCTGCTATTACTGAAGAAAATTGCAGGTTAAAGGGCTTACTTGATACTGGTATGCTAAGGAGCCTAAAAGGGCATCAAACACTATGTGATGTGCTCAAGAAGTCCATACCGAACAAAAATCCTCAGAAAGAAAGATTAGGTTTTGAAAAGAAACTCAATGTGGATGGATCCTACTGGACTCCCGAGCAATATCCTTGAACGACTTGGGTTCGTGCAAAGAGTAAAACCCTCGAACCTGAAACTCTAACTGGTTATCTTTCGCCCATTCCTGTTGATACTGATGAGTCGAATGACTCAAATTACAAACTCTTCAAACAACAGAATGGTAAGGTTTTCGCTCGATATGCTGGAACTAACTACAGGTCAGGATCACCCAGGAAGCAAATTTGGGTAAAGAAGTGCTCCATTGAAAATCTACCAGTTAATGCTAACTTGACTGTGCAGGATAATTCTCGACGAGGAAATGATTGTCATTCCAAATCTACTCGAGTATCACTCTCGAATGATTATCATCCTAACCTGCGTCAGGAGTACATGCGTACATCTTCGAATCATTACATTCATGTATCTGGAAACAACTTCAATGCCTACTCATATGATTATTGTCATAGTGCGCAGGTGTCTCGCAGGAGTCACCGAAGGAATACCCCTAGTCAGGCAAGGCAAACGAGATCCTCACCTCCCACGCAAGTGTGGGTTGTGAATAAGAACTAATCAATTCTTGCAGAAAATTCTCTCAGGGATATCTCATGCTTATCATAAGCCCTGAGATCAATTATTGTTGCTGCTTACTCTTTCTGGGTTCTCTTTTGCAGTGTTTGTGTTTTCCTTCGTTTAGGTTTGTTGTTTTGAGTCAGTCTTTCTTCTGGTTTTTTCTTGTCTCTTCCGTGTCATAAACATGCAACTTGATATGAAGATGTTTTCACTCCGACGTCCTTGGTCGCGAATGAAATCAACTTCAAAATTTCATATGTTTTGGCGCTTGCGCTTCCTCAAACCCTTCGGCATCCCGTTTAGTTACTGAGATTTTCGCAGGAAACGGCTGACACGTGCCCAAGATCTCTCACTCGTGATCCTGTCCATTGAATGTGGAACATCCCGGATTTCTCGACCATAGATTTCGGAGTGGGCGGTTTCTCCCTCAGGCTATATAACCCTCCCTCTCTAGGTTTCTTCTTCCTTAGTTCTTTCTTTGTTTGGCCTCAAACCTCTGCTCTCGCTCTCCTCCCGAGCCCGAGCTCAAATCAGCATCGACGACCAGCCTCGCCGTGCAACTCCGGCAAAGCTCCGTCACCGTTGGTCGCGCCAGTGCGGTAACTCTTCTCTCCCGCGCTGCCGTAGTCGATCTATATTGCCAAGATAGGGTGTATAGATCTAGGACTAGCCCTATCCCTCTTCTGTTCTAGGGCAGTTCATCCCGACGCCATTTATCTTGTTTATTTTTCTTGCGGTAGATCCTTAGGATTCACTAAGACATGACTTGTACGGTTTGTAGTTATTCCTCGTATCAGTCCTCTGGATCTAGGGTTCATTAGCTATACTTCGAAAGGTTAGAGGAGTTGTTATTCTGTCCTAGGGCATATGGCAATTCTCTCGACGATATCTTGCTAAGTGTATGCCATGAATCTCTTGCCTCTTCCAAAAAATATTCTGTTTTGAGTTCAAAATGCTTCTGTGCATGTTTGTGACTTCCTCCTGCTTTCTTTCGAATTTGTGTTTTTCTCTCAGGAGTGGTCATGCAAAATAGTTCGGATAAGCACTCTGGGTCTAAGGAGGAAATTCCTCAGTAGCCACGTGTAGCTGATAAAGAAAAGTTGGCTGAAAGAAAATCAGCAAAGCCACCAAGAGCACCGAAGAAAAAGGTCGAATCAGAATCTGCTGAAGAAGATGATGATATTCCCTCAGCGCATAGTCAGCCAGAGGATGAGCTAGTCACAGACTCCAAAACCCTGTTCTCTGATGGGAATCCCAAGAAGGGTGGCCGCGGAAGAGAAAGAAATACTGTAGCTGAGATGTCTGATCCGGAAACGTACAAGACTCCACCTGGAGTAGAAACTGCTCAAGAAAGAAACAACAGGCTGCAGAAGATTCGCCTTCATTGGGCGAAGAAATGGTTCAACTATGAGAACGTCCGAGGGAAATACCAGATCCTATTTGCATTCACTCCTTCCTGGAATGACTGCATAGCAGAGGGGTGTCTTGGGCAGGATGATGAAAAAATAAGGCCAGCACCGCCTCCAACTGCTCACGCCGATTCCTTGAAAACCATTGTTGATTTTCCTGAGGAGGTTGCAAAGAGGGAAAAAGCCAATGCCAAGCGTGAGGCTAGAGTCGCGAAGAAGAATCAGTTAGAACAGAGAAATGTTGAGCTAACTCAACAAGATGTGTAAGAGAAGAAGGAAAGGGCGTCTTCCCGGAAGGAAAAGAAGAAGAGGGAGTCTGTTTCTCCTCGAGTCTCGAAGAAAAAGTCTATTGCTAGTAGATCGAGAAAGGTTGCATCTGCCTCGTCCGATGATTCTTCTGATGATAATGCTGGTGAAGAAATTCCCATGTATGATCAAAGAGCTCTGCTTGATAAGCCATACCAAACTCCCTCTCCAGCAAAGAAATTGCCGCCAGTGAGATCTTCACCAAGGCTTGCTCCCGCTCCTTCAGATAAACCTCCAGGTTCTGCTGCCCCAGTGGCGAAGAGAAAACTATTGGCTGATGAAAAAGCTGCTGCTCCCGCCAAGAAGGCGAAGAAAATTATTCCTGCTTCCACAGAGGTATATGATTTTGATCTTATGTTCGACATCATTGAACATGCTTCTTATGATGCTAATTCAACTGAGTTGAGCAGTCTGGGCTTGCCTGATGATGTTACCAAGATGGTAACAAAGCACTTCACTGAGCTGAAGGAAATCACCAAGGAACTGAATCAGGCTGTAGAAGACAAGAAGCTGCTTGAGAAGATGAGAAATGAAACACGCTCTGAGTCTGAAAGAAAAGATGTGAACAAGGGAATTCTTGAGATCACCAAAGCCCTCACTGTCATGAGAAACAACAAGATTGAGTGGCACTCCAAGCTGAGGATGGATGTTTCTCAACTTTGTGATCGAAGGGACAATGAGATTAAGCGTCAAGCAAATCTTGCTCGACGAAGAGAAAAAGAAGAGAAACGTCAGAGAGCTCAGGCAAGAGCCAGCAAGCCAAAAGAGATCAAGGACCGTCGTGTCCAATCTATATCAACTGATGCGCTGATAACCCACAAGTATAGGGAATCGCAACAGTTTTCGAGGGTAGAGTATTCAACCCAAATTTATTGATTCGACACAAGGGGAGCCAAAGAATATTCTCAAGTATTAGCAGCTGAGTTGTCAATTCAACCACACCTAAAAGACTTAATATCTGTAGCAAAATATTTAGTAGCAAAGTAGTATGGAAGTTACGGTAACAGTGGCAAAAGTAGCAGTAGCGGTTTTGTAATAATTGTAACAGTGGCAACGGCAAAGTAACGTAGCAAAGATCAATATGTGAAAAGCTCGTAGGCAATGGATCAATGATGGATAATTATGTCGGATGGCATTCATCATGCAACAGTTATAACCTAGGGTGACACAGAACTAGCTCCAATTCATCAATATAATGTAGGCATGTATTCCGAATATAGTCATACGTGCTTATGGAAAAGAACTTGCATGACATCTTTTGTCCTACCCTCCCGTGGCAACGGGGTCCTAATGGAAACTAAGGGATATTAAGGCCTCCTTTTAATAGAGAACCGGACCAAAGCATTAGCACTTAGTGAATACATGAACTCCTCAAACTATGGTAATCACCGGAAAGAATCCCAATTATTTTCACCTTGGGGTATGCGGATCATAACACGTAATAGGTGTCTACAACTTGCAAGATAGGATCAAGAACACATATATATTCATGAAAACATAATAGGTTCAGATCTGAAATCATGGCACTCAGGCCCTAGTGACAAGCATTAAGCATATCAAAGTCATAGCAACATCAATCTTAGAACATAGTGGATACTAGGGATCAAACCCTAACAAAACTAACTCGATTACATGATAAATCTCATCCAACCCATCACCGTCCAGCAAGCCTACGATGGAATTACTCACGCACGACGGTGAGCATCATGAAATTGGTGATGGAGGATGGTTGATGATGACGACGGCGGCGATTTCCCCTCTCCGGAGCCCAAAACGGACTCCAGATCTAGTCTCCCGAGGAAGAACAGGAGGTGGCGGCGGCTCTGTATCGTAAAACGCGATGAATCCTTCTCTCTGATTTTTTTCTCCCCGAAAGTGAATATATAGAGTTGGAGTTGTGGTCGGTGGAGGTCCAGGGGACCCACAAGGCAGGGGGGCGCGCCCTCCACCCTTGTGGACAGCTGGTGGGTCCCCTCTGGTTGATTCTTTTGCCAATATTTTTTATTTATGCCAAAAATATTCTCCGTGAAGTTTCAGGTCATTCCGAGAACTTTTATTTCTGCACAAAAATAACACCAAGGCAATTCTGCTGAAAGCAGCGTCAGTCCGGGTTAGTTTCATTCAAATCATGCAAATTAGAGTCCAAAACAAGGGCAAAAGAGTTTGGAAAAGTAGATATGGTGGAGACGTATCAACTCCCCCAAGCTTAACCCATTGCTTGTCCTCAAGCAATTCAGTTGACAAACTGAAAGTGATAAAGAAAAACTTTTATATGTATAGCCAACATTTAGGTTTTCAGCAAAGATCATGAACTAACCATATTCACAATAACATTTAGGTCTCACATCTACTCATATCAATGGCATAATCAACTAGCGAGCAATAATAATAAATCTCGGATGACAACACTTTTTTAGAACAATCATGATATGATATAACAGAATGGTATCTCGCTAGCCCTTTCTGAGACCGCAAAATATAAATGCAGAGCACCCCTGAAGATCAAGGACTGGCTAGACATTGTAATTCATGGTAAAAGAGATCCAGTCACAATCATACTCAATATCAATTAATAACAACGCATACAAATGACAGTGGTGCTCTCTAACTGGTGCCTTTTATAAGAGGATGATGACTCAGCATTAAAGTAAATAGATAGGCCCTTCGCAGAGGGAAGCAGGGATTTGCAGAGGTGCCAGAGCTCGAGCATTTTGAAACAGAGATGAATATAATTTTAAGCGGTATGCTTTCATTGTCAACATAACAACCAAGAGATCTCGGTATCTTCCATGCTACATACATTATAGGCGGTTCCCAAACAGAATGATACAGTTTTTACTCCCTCTCCACCATCAATCACACTCCACGACTGATCCGAAACAACGGGTACCGTCCATACCAACAACAGTCCCGGGGGAGTTTTGTTTGAAATTTATTTTGATTTGATTTCGAGCATGGGACTGGGCATCCCGATTACCAGCCACTTTCTCGTGAATGACAAGTGAATCAACACTCATCGTGAGAATAACCCACCTAGCATGGAAGATACTGACAGCCCCCTATTCGCTACATGAGCGATTCGGGCATACAAAACAGAATATCATTTGAAGGTTTAGAGTTTGGCACATGCAAATTTACTTGGAACAACAGGTAAATACCGCATATAGGAAGGTATGGTGAACTCATATGGAACAACTTTGGGTTTATGGAAGTGGATGCACAAGCAGTATTTCCGCTTAGTACAAGTGAAGGCTAGCAAAAGATTGAGGAGCGACCAACTAGAGAGCGACAACAGTCATAAACATGCATTGAGATTAAACAACATTGAGTGTAAGCATGAGTAAGATATAAATCACCATGAACATAAATATCGTGGAGGCTATGTTGATTTTGTTTCAACTACATGCGTAAACATGTGCCAAGTCAAGCCACTCGAATCATTCAAAGGAGGATACCATCCTATCATACTACATCACAACCATTTTAAAAGCATGTTGGCACGCAAGATAAACCATTATAAACTCCTAGCTAATTAAGCATGGCATGAGTAACTATAATATCTAATTGTCATTGCAAACATGTTTCATTCATAATAAGCTGAATCAAGAACGATGAACTAATCATATTTACAAAAACAAGATAGGTCGAGTTCATACCAGCTTTTCCTCATCCCAATCATTTCATCAAATATCGTCATTATTGCCTTTCACTTGCACGACCGAATGGTGTGGATAATAATAATAGTGCATGTGCATTGGACTAAGCTGGAATCTGCAAACATTCATTCAAAGGAGAAGACAAGGTATTATGGGCTCTTTGTTAGATCAACAATAATGCATATGAGAGCCACTCGTCAATTTCATCGTGGTCTTCTCCTCTCGACCCAAAGAAAGGAAAAATAATTTCAAAGAAACACACTGAAGTGTTTTTGGAGTTTTTGTTTTTCTGAAGAAAGTAAAACAAGAACGAACTATTTACATGGGAAAGCTCCCAATAAGCAAAAGAAGAATGAAAAATCTTTTTGGGTTTTCTTTTAATAGTACTACAACTAAATTAAACATGGAAAGGAAACTAAAAAGAAGCTACAACTATTTTTTTTTGAATTTTCTCAAAATTTTCAAACACACAAAAAGAAAGCGAGAAAAAGAAATAAACTAACATGGATAATACAATGAAAAAGTATGAGCACCGACAACTGGAATGAGTGTGTGAACATGAATGTAATATCGGTGAGAAATACGTACTCCCCCAAGCTTAGGCTTTTGGCCTAAGTTGGTCTATGCCCATGGCTAGCCTGGTGGATATCCAAAGTTATAGTCGGGGTTGTACTGGGATGCAGCAGCTACTGCCTGAAGGGCTGCAGCATGGAGGCGAGTAGCCTCCACCTCTCTCTCATACTCGTTTGCCTCCTCTCTGGTTATTAAATATCTTCCTTTTACCTGAAAGTCAAAGAAGGCAGGAGTAGGAAGGGTAATATGGACAGCACGTTGCCTGTCAAAGATTAGTCGGTACGGGAGGGACTGTTCGTTCCTCTCAAGAAACTAGTAGTGTACCACAGCATTATAATCAAGAAAAGCAGGTGGTAACTCAATGTCATCACCCCTTATGGGTACCCCGAGATAGTTAGCTAAACGGGTGGCCTAAATCCCACCGAAGAAATCTCCATCTATAGCGTTATTATGTAACCTCCTTGCAATAATAGCCCCCAAGTTATATCGTTTATCACCCGTTACCGCACACTTGAGGACACTAAGATCTAATGCACAAAGGTGGCTATGGTCATGTTTACCATTAATACATCTACCTATAAAGAGAGCAAAATAATGTATGGCAGGAAAGTGAATGCTCCCCATGGTAGCTTGATGAGGACATGACTACCTTGGATACGACCAAAAATATTGCATACATGTGTATTTGTGAGGTGTATGGGACATTTGTACAATCCACATATGAAGATAAGGGGAAAATAGATGTTTAGGTGCTGTTCAAAAAGTCCTCTCACGTCACTTTTGGGCCAAGAGAAGGTAGAGTCCAAGTCTCTCACGTTCTGGATTTAGATTCGGACTGCACAGACATACCTGACTCAAAACGCCAAGAACTCTTTCATACGGACTCCGAATTGGGTGATTCTTTTTTTGTTGGAAAGTAGATTTCATGCTCTTTCCAACCCAGTTTGGATTCACCTTCAAATTCGTCCGGAGCGTTGAGTTCTCAATGAAACAATCTGACGCTGCAATAGAATCCGAGTCAAACTACAAGTCCAAAGGTGTTGCATCACCTCCACTTGGGCCCATGAGCCTTGTACGACCTAGGGTTAGTTTTAGGCTGCCTTGGGACGTCCTCCCACCTCCTTGGCTGCCACCCCTTGCTCCTATATAAGTAGATCCATCTAGTAGCTTTTTCCTGGGGATTTGTTTAGTTAAAAGTTAGCCATTGCAACTTCGTGTACTTCGTTTGTGTCCAACGACCAGACCAAGGCCGCTTTCGGATCCCCACCATTATCAATACTTCATCTATATTTGCAATATTCAGATTGCATTATCATATTCTTGCTTGTTCTTCAATTGCGTGCAGGATTAGACATTCGTGGTCAGGCTGATCGTGCTTCCAGCATCGTCAGTAACCTCAGGAGATTGGTTTAGCGATTGCTAAGGCGCAACGTCGTGCACATTTGTAGTCGGATCGTCAAAGTCAGCTCCACCAAATCGATAGTTACCATCTCATCGAAACATCGGGACACCTTCGCCTCTATCATAGCTTGTGTAATAACTCTAGTTTCTCCTACAGTGAGGCTATCAAGGAAATCATTGTATTCAGTTTTGCGTGGTTCACTATGAATTCCCCACTGTGGAATTTTACATGCTTCATTAAAATCTCTTAGGTCCATGGCATATGATTTATTATAAAGATCAAATAAAACAGTATGAGTATTGCGCTGGGATGTAAATTTAAATCTTCGCACGAATGAATCAGTGAGGTGATAATATTGTAAGCACTTATCTGACACGAAGTCCTCAAGGTCAGCATTTCGCACGTACGCATCAAATTCATCCTTGAAACCTGCATGAACCATAAATTGATCCAGCGGCCACTCGCAAGGCCGTACTGGAGCTTCTCTTGGTGGTTCAAGGTCCGGTTCACGTATCGCGAGCCTTGGGGCTTGCTTCTTCGAGGAACCACCTTGATATATCTTCCTAAACATTTTTCTTCCTCTGGAAAATTTCTGAAATTTTTAGTGACTTAAAATAAAAGTGAACCAAACTCAGCAAAACTAATAGCAACTACTCCTACAAGTGCCTAGAGGCTCTATCATGCATCAAAACTACTTTGGACCATATAAATTTGACATGCAAGCTCAATAACAAGGTCACCACAGCAGCAAAAATTTGCAATATCTAAAGCACTAGAACAAAAACTAATTGGACTAATGGAGGAGTCACATACCGAAGAACAATCCCCCAAAACAGTTTTGCAAATGGAGCTTTACACAAGGAGATCGAAAATGGCAGCAAGATGAGCTAGAACACGGGTTTGAGCTACGGGATGATTTTTTCTGGAGGAAGACGAAGTGGATGGGTGCAGGAATAAGTGAGGGGGACCCACGTGGGACCCACAAGGCAGGGGGCGCGCCCTCCACCCTTGTGGTCCACTGGTGCAGCTCCCTGGTGCAATCTCAGTGCCAGAAATTCTAAAATATTATATAAAAACCATACTAAATTTTCAGGGCATTTGGAGAACTTTTATTTTGGGGACATTTTTTATTGCACGGATAATTCAGAAAACAGACAGATAATACTAATTTTGCTTTATTTATTCTAAATAACAGAAAGTAAAAAGTGGATACAGAAAGTTGTTCCTTCTAAATTCATCCATCTCATGCTCATCAAAAGGAATCCATTAACAAGGTTGATCAAGTCTTATTAACAAACTTCTTTCGAATAACATGAAACCGGAGAATTTTTGAATAACACTAGGTTACCTCAACGGGGATATGAATGTTCCCAACAATAAGAATATCATATTTCTTTTTGACAGTAGGGAGAGGGAATTCAAAACCTCCAATAGTAATAGTTGAAAATTTTCCAATAGAATTGATACTATGAACTTGAGGTTGTTTCTTCGGAAAGTGTACCGTATGCTCATTACCATTAACATGAAAAGTGACATTGCCCTTGTTGCAATCAATAACAGCCCCTGTAGTATTCAAAAAGGGTCTACCAAGGATGATCGACATACTGTCGTCCTTGGGAATATCAAGAATAGCAAAGTCCGTTAAGATAGTAACGTTGGCAACCACAACAGGCACATCCTCACAAACACCGATGGGTATAGCAGTTGATTTATCGGCCATTTGCAAAGAGATTTCAGTAGGTGTCAACTTATTCAATTCAAGTCTATGATATAAAGAGAAAGGCATAACACTGGCTCCAAGATCACATAAAGCAGTTTTAACATAGTTTCTTTTAATGGAGCATGGTATAGTTGGTACTCCTGGATCTCCTAGTTTCTTTGGTATTCCACCCTTAAAAAGTATAATTAGCAAGCATGGTGGAAATTTCAGCTTCCGGTATCTTTCTTTTATTTGTCACAATATCTTTCATATACTTGGCATAAGAAGACATTTTCAGAATATCAGTCAAACGCATACGCAGAAAGACAGGTCTAAGCATTTCAACAAAGCGCTCAAAATCCTCATCATCCTTTTTCTTGGATGGTTTAGGAGGAAAGGGCATGGGTTTCTGGACCCATGGTTCTCTTTCTTTACCATGTTTCCTAGCAACAAAGTCTCTCTTATCATAACATTGATTCTTTGATTGTGGGTTATCAAGATCAACAGCAGGTTCAATCTCCACATCATTCTCATTACTAGGTTGAGCATCAACATGAACATCATCATTAACATTAGCACTAGGTTCATGTTCATCACCAGATTGTGTCTCAGCATCAGAAATAGAAATATCATTTGGGTTCTCAGGTGTATCTATAACAGGTTCACTAGAAGTATGCAAAGTCCTATCAGTTTTCTTTTTATTTTTATTACTAGGACTAGGTGCATCAATATTAATTCTCTGAAAATCTTGCTCAACTCTCTTAGGATGACCCTCCGGATACAAAAGTTCCTGGGTCATTTTACCACCTCTGGTCATAACCCTAACAACATTATCATTGTTCTTACTATTCAACTCATTGAGCAAATCACCATGTGCCTTAAGTACTTGTTCTACTTGAGTTGTGACCATGGAAGCATGCTTACTAATAATCTTAAGATCACTAACAGTTCTACTCATGTAATCACCCAAGTAGTCAAGCATGTAAGCATTACGTTTCAATTGTCTACTAACATAAGCATTGAAATTTTCTTGTTTAACAATAAAATTATCAAACTCATCCAAGCATTGACTAGCAGGCTTACTATAAGGGATATCACCTTCATCAAATCTATAGAGAGAGTTTACCTCTACTACCTGTGTCGGGTTATCAAGACCATGTATCTTTTCAATAGGCGGTAAATTCTTAACATCTTCAGCTTTAATACCTTTTTCTTTCATAGATTTCTTTACCTCTTGCATATCTTCAGGACTGAGAAATAGAATACCTCTTTTCTTTGGAGTTGGCTTAGGAGTTGGTTCAGGAAGTGTCCAATCATCATTACTCAATATATTATTCAATAGCAATTCAGCTTGCTCAACAGTTCGTTCCCTGAAAACACAACCAGCACAACTATCTAGGTGGTCCCTAGAAGCATCGGTTAGTCCATTGTAAAAGATATCAAGTATTTCATTTTTCTTGAGAAGATGGTCAGGTAAAGCATTAAGTAATTGGAGAAGCCTCCCCCAAGCTTGTGGGAGACTCTCTTCTTTAATTTGCACAAAGTTAAATATTTCCTTTAAAGCAGCTAGTTTCTTATGAGCAGGGAAATATTTTTCTGAGAAGTAGTAAATCATATCCTGGGGACTACGCACATAACCAGGAGCAAGAGAATTAAACCATAACTTAGCATCACCCTTTAATGAGAAAGGAAACAACTTAAGAATATAGTAATAGCGAATTTTTCCCTCATGAGCAAATAGGGTGGCTATATCATTCAATTTAGTAAGATGTGCCACAACAGTTTCAGATTCATAACCATGGAAAGGATCAGATTCAACCAAAGTGATTAACTCAGGATCGACAGAGAATTCATAATCCTTATCAGTAACAAAGATAGGTGAAGTAGCAAACTTAGGGTCATATTGCATTCTAGCATTCAAAGATTTTTCTTTCCACTTGCATAATAATTTCTTAAGATCATCTCTATCCTTACAAGCAAGAAAGTCCCTAGCTACCTCTCCATCCATAACATAACCCTCATGTATCTTAGGCAATTCATATCTAGGGGGAGAATCATATTCATCAGGTTCAATAATTTCATCAGTTTCAGTCATTTCATTCTCTCTAACCCTAGCAAGTTGTTCATCCAGAAATTCACCCAGTGGCACAGTATTATCAAGCAAAGCAGTAGTATCATCATAAGCATCATGCATAGCAGAAGTAGCATCATCAATTACTTGCGACATATCAGAATCGATAGCAGGTGTAGGTGTCGCAAGCTTACTCAAAACAGAAGGTGAATCAAGTGCAGAGCTAGATGGCAGTTCCTTACCTCCCCTCGTAGTAGAGGGATAGATCTTGGTTCTTGGATCTTTCAGATTCTTCATAATGATCAACAGATATAAATCCCAAGTGACTCAAAGAATAGAGCTATGCTCCCCTGCAACGGTGCCAGAAAAAGGTCTTGATAACCCACAAGTATAGGGGATCGCAACAGTTTTCGAGGGTAGAGTATTCAACCCAAATTTATTGATTCGACACAAGGGGAGCCAAAGAATATTCTCAAGTATTAGCATCTGAGTTGTCAATTCAACCACACATGAAAGACTTAATATCTGCACCAAAATATTTAGTAGCAATGTAGTATGGAAGTAACGGTAACAGTGGCAAAAGTAACAGTAGCGGTTTTGTAATAATTGTAACAGTGGCAACGGCAAAGTAACGTAGCAAAGATCAATATGTGAAAAGCTCGTAGGCAATGGATCAATCATGGATAATTATGTCGGATGGCATTCATCATGCAACAGTTATAACCTAGGGTGACACAGAACTAGCTCCAATTCATCAATATAATGTAGGCATGTATTCCGAATATAGTCATACGTGTTTATGGAAAAGAACTTGCATGACATCTTTTGTCCTACCCTCCCGTGGCAGCGGGGTCCTAATGGAAACTAAGGGATATTAAGGCCTCCTTTTAATAGAGAACCGGACCAAAGCATTAGCACTTAGTGAATACATGAACTCCTCAAACTATGGTAATCACCGGAAAGAATCCCAATTATTGTCACCTTGGGGTATGCGGATCATAACACGTAATAGGTGTCTACAACTTGCAAGATAGGATCAAGAACACATATATATTCATGAAAACATAATAGGTTCAGATCTGAAATCATGGCACTCGGGCCCTAGTGACAAGCATTAAGCATAGCAAAGTCATAGCAACATCAATCTTAGAACATAGTGGATACTAGGGATCAAACCCTAACAAAACTAACTCGATTACATGATAAATCTCATCCAACCCATCACCGTCCAGCAAGCCTACGATGGAATTACTCACGCACGGCGGTGAGCATCATGAAATTGGTGATGGAGGATGGTTGATGATGACGACGGCGACGATTTCCCCTCTCCGGAGCCCAAAACGGACTCCAGATCTGGACTCCCGAGGAAGAACAGGAGGTGGCGGCGGCTCCGTATCGTAAAACATGATGAATCCTTCTCTCTGATTTTTTTTTCTCCCTGAAAGTGAATATATAGAGTTGGAGTTGAGGTCGGTGGAGGTCCAGGGGACCCACAAGGCAGGGGGGCGCGCCCTCCACCCTTGTGGACAGCTGGTGGGGCCCCTCTGGTTGATTCTTTCGCCAATATTTTTTATTTATTCCAAAAATATTCTCCGTGAAGTTTGAGGTCATTCCGAGAACTTTTATTTCTGCACAAAAATAACACCAAGGCAATTCTGCTGAAAACAGCGTCAGCCCGGGTTAGTTTCATTCAAATCATGCAAATTAGATTCCAAAACAAAGGCAAAAGAGTTTGGAAAAGTAGATACGGTGGTGACGTATCATGCGCCTGTTGACACAAGTGCCCCACTGCAACAGATTCCACCATCCCCTCGTTCCAAGGAAGAAACCGAGCATCAAGCTAAGCCTGCGGTAGTTGTCATTCCTACCTCAGTCGAACAAGAATCCGATGTGGTGGATATGTATTTAGTCAACCCTGAAGAAGAGAATGCCGTGCCTGAGCAAAATGTTCCTGAAGAAAAAGTTGATGAAGAGATTGAGATGGAAAAGGCAGTATCATCGCCTTTGAAGGAAGTTCAAGTTGAACCCTCCGAATCCATCAAGGAGGGTGAGAAGGTTGAGGGGGAGCAAGTTGCTTCCCAAGGAAATATCCCTCCGGTCTCCTCATCTAGTGCCCCTACCCAGATGGAGGTTGACCTTGCTCCTGGTTCTTTGGCTTCACAGCCAGAACAGGAAGATAAGAAATTTGAAGAGCCCATGGCTCCCGAAGAGAAAGATCAAACTGTTATACCACCAGTGTTGCCACAACTGACTGAAGGAGAACAAGTTGTGACTCAAGAGTCAGAAGAAGTTGTCGTGCCGCCCATCATTAACTCACCGAAAGAAAAGGCACTAGTGCTTGAGTCAGTGAAAGCCGCCAAAGGAGTTCCGGCGAAGGAAAATTAAGGTCAGACCAGTGCTCCCATGCCATCTGCTCCAGAAAAAGCTAGAAGGCCACTTGCTCCATTGAAGCCCATCGATGAGAATGCGTCAGCCTCTGAAGATGTTCAGCCGATGGAAATTAGCGAGGAAGAACTTCGAAGAAAATCCTCAGGAATCATTTCCGTTGTTTACAGCTGAGTATGGCCCGAATGGCCCTGCATTCAATGAACAACTTCACTCATCGAAGCTTGCATTCTTTGGGGTAAGCCTGTACGAAGGAGAAAGGACGTCATTATCACCGAGGTTTTGGACTGAAGAACAAGCAGTCTATTACGCTCGGATCTTGTTTGGCAAGCATAGAATTTTCAATCATAAGATGCTAAACTTCGCCAAGCTCGAAGAAATGCCTTGCTTCCCTAATGCGATTGATCATATTGAATATGCTCTTCTAAAGGGGTTCATGCGCTTCAATCATGGCTGGAACAAGGAAGTTATTCTTCAGTTCTATGCCACGCTATACATCACAGGAGAAATGGGAAATACCTCAACTTGGACGCTTGAATGGATGACTGGCAGAGAGAGAATCAAATGCTTGGCAGATCATTTTTTGGCTTTGCTAAATTTGCCTCGATGTGAATTTGAGAACGACAGATAGCACAGACTGCATTTTTGGGAAGTGTCCGAAGCACAACTCCACGTCCTGATGGATCCCACCATGGTGGGGGATGAATGCATTGATGTTGATCCGAAGAAGTTGGCTTATGATAACAAAGTACTATTCCACATGTTGTGCAATACTATCACGCCAACGAACATGCCAAACTCCATCAGAGGCATCGTAGGAAATGCTCTTGTGGCAATATCTCAGGAAATCAAGTTTGACATTCCTGATTTTTTCATTCGAAACCTGGCATGTGCTGCAGACAGCCCACAGTCATTGAAGCCTTATGCTCCATGGATAATGTTCGCAATCGAGCAGCTCACAAATGAGAAATTCTTCTGGGCCTATGAGCCAAAAGTATTCATGCCACCAGTTCGTGACACTCTACGCATTGTGAAGGATAATTGCAAAGGGAAGGAACCGGTTGATACTGCTGCAAATGCTTCTGCATCTGAAAATGCTCCGAAGATTAAGGAAGCCAGGGTTGAAATCCCTCGCGAAGAAAATCCATCACTCTATGAGATTTGTATTCGCATGCAGCAGACTCTAGAAAGACACATCAAGATGGATCGAAAGGAAAAGGTGGAATTGATGGCTGAGCTGAATCTGATTCATAATCACACTCGTCAAATTCTTCTGCATGAGAAGGATGCAAGGAAGCGCTCATGGACCTTGTTGAGAGAGCATTACTCTCGCAAGGATTTAGCCAAGAAGGGCCTCTTCAAGGAGTATGACTACCTGGACTTGCTAGCTGTTCCGCGTATCTGAAGACAAACTCCAGTGCTCCCACAGCGTTCTGACTCAACTGATCTGCTATTTGTCAATCATGATGATGAAATTGCAGATACAGCTGGTACTCGTGTCTACAAGCCAGATGCTCATCGCTCCAAGTCTTCCAAGGCCAAGGCTGCTACTCATGCTTCTGCCTCAACCATTCCGCATTCTTCTGATACTGATTGATCGAGTGGTTTTAATTCGGATTCGGAAGATACTCCCACGGAGTAATTCCTATTATGTCTTCTCTTTCCTTTTTGACACTTGTTGACAAAAAGGGGGAGAATTACATCGAGTGATAGTTTATCGGGGTTTGCAGGGTGTGTTTTCATTCGCTTTGGCCGTTAGGCAGCTAGCTATTGCATTTGAAGGCTCCACAGAAAGAACCCGCAGGTACTATTACGACAGGTGGCTTTGAATCCAGTTTGTTAGTCGTTTGCATCTCGGAACAAATGGTGCCTCCACAGGTTGACATCCGATCCAACCTAGTAGTAAGCAATCCGCCAAAAGCAACCAAAATATTCCTTGGTGAATCCCTTGAACAATTTGCTTCATGAACTTATTGCACCGCTTGTGGTGTTGAAAAACTCGGTCGTCATGTAATGTTAATGACCCCACCTGCAATATCATTTGCTTCACACTATTTGTCTGCAGGTACCATCGAATGTTTTTACTGTGATTGATTATCATCGACAATTACTTTATCTTACAGGGAAACATATCTGCTTATCGAAGAACAGAAAATCATCATGTGATGATACCTATTCGGAGAAGTACTTCGAGTACTGAACAATCTATATCTGTTGTGGTTGGATATGCTCTGAGTGCTATATGTTTTTACCTAACCTTGTAGGATGAAAAAGAAAACTTCCTCCGAAGCATATCCACTCCAAGCAACATACTCTTATGTTATCCTGCTCTGATCATATCGAATACCTAACATGCAGGAAAACTACATCTCGTGTGGATTCAAATTGTGTTCTGAAAAAAAAAACCTTCATGATTTATCCTTGTCACAAATCACTCATCGATTATCTTACATCTAACCATCTTCGAAGATTTTGTGACAGGAATCAACTTAGTCACCGTTGAGTGCATTGTAAGAACTCACATTTAAGATATGATCAATGACACTCATACGAAGAGTAATATCGCTTCCCCGCCTGATCCTTCATGATCCGAAGCATATCTTAAGGGGGAGAATATTTTATCTTCGTAATTTTCTCTCGTCCTTATTATTCTTCGCATTACATTCCATTCATTATCTATCAATCAATGTGATCTATTTTGTCAACAATCATCCAAAAAGGGGGAGATTGTTGGTGCAATATCTGGCTACCTTGAGTTTTGGAGATTGTTGACAGAAACAGGCATGGACTGATCTATTTGCTAGTGCATACAGAGAGAAAAAGTCCATACACAACCGAAGAGAATGCTCTCTCCAGTGCTGAGTTCAAGGAACTTCACCGAAGCACATCTGCGTTCCAGCGAAGAACGAGCTATATTTTTTGAAGAGATAGAGTCGAGAAGATTGATGTGAAGAAATCGACCCCTCAAAGTTTTTCCACTAAAGCAAAGCTTCTGATTTGGTACTGTCGTCCGAAGAAATTGACTGCAGCAATGGAAGTCCAAGACAAAGTGAAGACATAGTGTTCATTTCGTTGTTCTTCTTTTATTCCTTCGAGTCATAGGACCTCCATACTATTAAGAGGGGTATAGGTTCTCGATGCTTAGATCGATTGTGATGCTTAGCCAAAACCTATTGATACGTCCATTTTGCATCATGTTTACCTACTGTTATTTATAATGCTTTTATGCATAATAATGCTTTTGGGAGTAATTCTAATGCCTTTTCTCTCATAATTTGCAAGGTTTACACAAAGAGGGAGAATACCGGCAGCTGGAATTTTGGACCAAAAAAGCACGTCAGAGCTACCTATTCTGCACAACTCCAAATAAGCTGAAACTTCACGGAGATTTTTTTATGGGTTATTTAAGAATTATTGGAGCAAATAACTACCAGAGGGGGCCCACCAGGTGGGCACAACCCACCTGGGCGCGCCAGGCGTGCCCTGGTGGGTTGTGCCCTCCTCGGCCCACCTCCGGTGCCCCTCTTCTTGTATATAAGTCATTTTAACCTAGAAAAAATAGAGGGAGGACTTTCGGGACGAAGCGCCGCCGTCTCGAGGCAGAACTTGGGCAGGAGCACTTTTGCCCTCCGGCGGAGCGTTTCCACCGGGGGAACTTCCCTCCCGGAGAGGGAAATCATCGTCATCGTCATCACCAACAACTCTCCCATCTTTGGGAGGGCCATCTCCATCAACATCTTCAACAACACCATCTCCTCTCAAACCCTAGTCCATCTCTTGTGTTCAATCTTTGTACCAGAACCTTAGATTGGTGCTTGTGGGTGACTAGTAGTGTTGATTACATCTTGTAGTTGATTACTATATGGTTTATTTGGTGGAAGATTATATGTTCAGATCCATTATGCTATTTAATACCCCTCTGATCTTGAGCATGATTATCATTTGTGAGTAGTTACTCTTGTTCTTGAGGTCACGGGAGAAATCTTGTTGCAAGTAATCATGTGAACTTGATATGTGTTCGATATTTTGATGATATGTATGTTGTGATTCCCTTAGTGGTGTCATGTGAACGTCGACTACATGGCACTTCACCATATTTGGGCCTAAGGGAATGCATTGTGGAGTAGTAATTAGATGATGGGTTGCTAGAGTGACAGAAGCTTAAACCCTAGTTTATGCGCTATTCTGTAAGGGACCGATTTGGATCCAAAAGTTTAATGCTATGGTTAGATTTTATCTTAATACTTTTCTCGTAGTTGCGGATGCTTGCGAGGGGGTTAATCATAAGTAGGAGGTTTGTTCAACTAAGAACAACACCAAAGCACCGGTCCACCCCCATGTAAAATTATCAAAGTAGCGAACATGAATCAAATCAACATGATGAAAGTGATATGATGAAATTCCTGTGTACCCTCAAGAACGCTTTGCTTATCATAAGAGACCATTTTGGCCTGTCCTTTGCCACAAAAGGATTGGGCTACCTTTCTGCACTTTATTTACCATTACCATTACTTGCTCATTACAAATTACCTTGCTATCAAACTATTGGTTACCGATAATTTCAGTGCTTGTAGAAAATACCTTGCTGAAAAGCACTTGTCATTTCCTTCTGCTCCTCGTTGGGTTCGACACTCTTACTTATTGAAAGGACTACGATTGATCCCCTATACTTTTGGGTCATCAAGGCTCTTTATGGTGCCGTTGCCGGGGAGTGAAGCGCTCTTGGTAAGGAAAAATTATTACTACGTGCTGAAATTTATTGTCACTTGCTACTATGGAGAACAATCCTTTAAGGGGTTTGTTCGGGGTATCTTCACCTCGACCGGAACCACAATTAGTTGCCCCTCAACCTACTGCACCTACTAAAAATATTGGTTATGAAATTCCTTCAGGTATGATAGAACAACTGCTAGCTAATCCTTATGCAGGAGATGGAACCGAACATCCTGATATGCACTTGATATATGTAGATGAAATTTGTGGATCATTTAAGCTTGCAGGTTTACCCGGAGATGAAGCTAAGAAGAAGGTTTTCCCTTTATCTTTGAAGGGAAAAGTATTGGCATGGTATAGGCTATGCGATGATATTGGATCTTGGAACTGGAATCGATTGAAATTGGAATTTAACCAAAAAAATTATCCTATGCATCTAGTTCATCGTGATCGGAATTACATATATAATTTTTGGCCCCGTGAAGGAGAAAGTATCGCTCTAGCTTGGGGGAGGCTTAAGTCAATGTCATATTCATGCCCCAATTATGAGCTCTTAAGAGAAATTATTATTCAGAATTTTTATGCTCGGCTTTCTCGTGATGATCAATCCATGCTCGATACTTCTTGTACTGGTTCTTTTATGAAGAAGACTATTGAATTCAGGTGGGACTTATTAGAAAGAATTAAATGCAACTCTGAAGATTGGGAACTCGACGAAGGTAAAGAGTCAGGTATTAAGCTTAAGTTTGATTGTGTTAAATCTTTTATGAATACCGATGCTTTTCACAAGTTTAGCACTAAATATGGACTTGACCCTGAGATAGTAGCCTCTTTCTGTGAATGATTTGCTACTCATATTGATCTCCCCAAGGAGAAGTGGTTTAAATATCATCCACCTATTAAAGAAGAAATTAAAGAAACCGGTTGTGGTTAAAGATGAAACTATTATTTACAATGTTGACCCAATTGTTCCTACTGCTTATGTTGAAAAATCACCTTTCCCTGTTAGGATAAAGGAACATGCTAAGGTTTCAACCGTGGTCAATAAAAGTAATATTAGAGCACCAAAACCTGCTGAACAAATCAAAGTAGAACCTAGTGTTGCTATGGTTAAAGATCTCTTGGTAGAAAATATAGATGGGCATGTTATTTACTTCTGTGATGAAGGTGCTAGAATTCTACCCGATGAAAAAGATAAACATAGACCTGTTGTTGGCATGCCTGTTGTCTCAGTCAAAATAGGAGATCACTGTTATCATGGTTTATGTGACTTAGGTGCTAGCGTGAGTGCTATTCCTTTTACCTTATACCAAGAAATTATGAATGACATAGCACCCGCTAAAATAGAAGACATAGATGTTACTACTAAACTTGCCAATAGAGACACCATCACACCACTTGGGATTGTTAGAGATGTTGAAGTCTTGTGTGGGAAAATAAAATACCCTATTGATTTTATAGTTCTTGGTTCCCCACAAGATGACTTTTGTCCCATTGTCTTCGGTAGACCTTTCTTGAACACTGTCAATGCTACTATATACTGTCTTAAACAAACTGTCAGTGTTCGCTTTGGTGATGAGTCTCATGAACTTAATTTTTCCAAGTTTAATAGGCAACCTCATAAGAAAGAATTACCTAATAAGGATGAGATAATTGGTCTTGCTTCTATTGCCGTGCCTCCTACTGATCCACTAGAACAATATTTGCTAGACCATGAAAATGATATGCATATGCATGAAAGAAATGGGATAGATAAAAGTTTCTTTGAACAACGACCTCTGCTTAAACATAATTTGCCTATTGAAACTCTAGGAGGACCTCCTCCGCCTAAAGGTGATCCTGTGTTCGAACTAAAACAATTGCCAGGCACTTTGAAATATCCTTATCTTGATGAGAAAAAGATATCTCCTGTTATTATTAGTGCTAGCCTTTCAGAGCATGAAGAAGAAAGATTATTGAAAATTCTGAAGAAGCACCGAGCTGCTCTTGGATATACTCTTGATGATATTAAGGGCATTAGTCCCACTCTATGTCAGCACAAGATTAATATGGAGCCTGATGCTAAACCCGTTGTTGATCACCAACGATGTTTGAATCCTAAAATGAAAGAAGTGATAAGAACTGAAATATTAAAGCTTCTGGAAGCAGGTATAATCTATCCCATAGCTGATAGTAGATGGGTGTAACACCCCCATGTATCAACTACAGTGATCACCTCTTAATCATGCCAAGTCATCATCATTTGCAATGCTTGATCACAGTGGTGAAACATCTTATCTCAAAAATCCTTCTCCGAATTCAATTCAAATTCAAAGTGCAATTTGAAGTTGCACAAAAGTTGCTGGAAAAATGTTCATCATTTAGCAAATATTCCAAAACAATTTGATGTTAAGAAAAACAACATCACCTAGGTGCTAAGATGGACAGTAGCAATTTATTCAGAGCAATTCCAGCATTTTAAAATGCTATTCCAATTATGAAAATTTCAAATGGATTCAAATAAATCCCAAGCTTATGGTGGCAGCGAACCACTGACCCTTGTATTTGTTTTCACCAGTGGCACATTTTTGCAAAAGATAATCATTGAAAAAGAAAATGCAAAAGGCTACTGTTAAATGAAAACAGAAATAAAAATGCAAAAGGCCTAAATCGACTGGGCCTAAGTGCACAGTGGCACGGCCCAGCCCAATAGAGCCGCCATCGTCTCCCCTCCTCCCCATGTCACCTTGTGCGTGCTCGCCCGATGCTGTTCGCCGTCGCCACCGCACCCGTTAGCCGCCCCGCGTTGCTACAGGCCGATGGGGTGGATAAGATCTCCACCGCGGCTTCCCCCCTCGTCATCCTCATCCACTCGCCCCTCCTCCCGCTCTCTCTCTCGCTCGCTCTCCACCTCGTCCAACACGGTCGCCGCCGTCGCCGCGTTGATCCCGCGGCCTCCGTGCCCCGTTCGCTCCGCCGCCGCGTCAGGTTGCCTCCCCATCGTCGACTACATCGGCTGCGCCGACTGGACCGAGCCGGGAAGCATCCACGCCGCCGCCATCTTCTCTCCTTCCTCGGATCACCGTCACCTGTCGTCGTCGATTCCGGCTACCTCGCGCCCTCCCCGAGCTCGCTGCCACTCCCTACGGCTCCGCTATGAGCTCCCGCTTCTCCTTCCCCTCTCCGTTAGCTCGCCCGTGTTCCGTAGCAGCTGATGCCACCGACGACCGAACGCTCCGCCGCTCGCGCTCGTCGCCGGCGTAGCCACGGTGACCTTTGGGTCCCATTCGTGCCACCGTCACGCTCGTCGCGTCGCATAGAGGCCGTCTGGCCGTTTAGTTTCTCATTTGCGTGTCGCCCCGCCGATCCCGCAGTTCCCCCCTCGAATGCCTCGCCACCGGCGACGTCACACCGCTCGATTCCGACCACCATAGCTTGCGTGGCCACCGCCGTTCGACGCGGCATGAAGAGGCCGTTCGAAAGCAAGAAACCGCGGCCATTTTGGTGCACCACAGGTGATTTCCGAGCTCGCCGGAGCTCTCTGCCATGCCCGGCACTCGGCGGAGCGCATTTCGGCGCCGGCGACGATGTGGCGGCCATGTGGCCTCCTCTGTGAGGCTGACGACTGGGCCCGGTGGGTCCCATTGACCAGTTGACCTGGTCAACACACACGCACTGTTCACCATGTTCCACTGATGTGTGGGCCCTGCGTTAATTAAAACATTTTAAATCTAAATAGAAGTTAATTATATTAAGCAGCCACTGACAGGGAGGGCCCACCAGTTAATTAGATTAATTAGTTAGTTTAAACTCTGTTTAATTAGTCAGTCACTGACCAGTGGGACCCACTGGTCAGGTTTGACTCTGGTCAGCAGGCTGTTGACTGCTGACATCACCATTTCGTCATGCTGACGTCATAATTGATTTCTGTTAATTAGAATAATTCCAGAAAATGCTAAATCTTTAGAAATTTATATCTTTTAAACCGTAGCTCGGATCGAAAAACTTTATACATGAAAAACGATCAGAAAAACGAGACGCATCCGAATATGCCCTCCTTATACATATCACATGCCTCTAGCATGATGAACATGGAACTTCCCCCTCCAGTTCATCTGTCTGACAGACATCCAGAACCGGGAAAACTTTCCCGTTAAATTCCCGCTCCGTCTGTAGCACTTAACATTGCATTAGGGCACCTCTCGAATAATGTACTGTCATGCTATGCTTCTGTGATTGCATTTGTCTACCTTAATTTATTGTTTCTTCCCCCTCTTCTCTCTCGATAGACCCCGAGAACGATGATGACCCGATTATCGTCTACCTCATCAAAGACCCGTTGGTGTTTGCAAAGCAACCAGGCAAGCACCCCCCCTTTGAGCATGCCTATATCGCCTATTCTCTTCTCTCTTGTGCTTGCAATAGAATTGTTGCTGTTACTGCTTTACCTATTCTGATGCATGACCTGATTTTGTAACCTACTTTTGATAATTACCTGCTTATCCTAAACTGCTTAGAATAGGCTGGTTAGTGAACCCCAGTGACCCCACTTGTCCCAGTTGCCCCGCTGGATCATCGGAAGACTCGACGACCAGGCCCCAGCACCGCACATCATCCCCTTAGTTGTATGACACTGCAGCGTTACTATTGAGTGCCGAGGGTGATACCTCGTATAGCACTTCTGATGTTAACTCTGTAGAGAAGCTATTTGGTCGTGGTCATCGAGGGTGATTCCTCCTTCACCACACCCGATAACGACGCTGTCGTGCAACACCTCAAGTGTGAACCCATCGAGGGTGATTCCTCCGAGTTCACCTTGACGACTACATTAGGTGAAATCCATCGAGGGTGATTCCTTGGGTTTTCCCCTGGTGTTTGGACACACGGTTACTTTGACTTAACACAGAACAATGATGACATCGGGTCGGCCTTGAGGGGTACTCGCGAGTCATGTGGAGACGGGTTGACCTGGACGGTACCCGAGAGATAAATACGAGGCGTGGCCGGGCATTCTTAGCCCTTGCCACAAGTCCTCGAGATGGGGCGACGGGGTCACATCGATCGTGAGTCTCTGCTCATTACCGCACTACCAAAATACTAATGATTTGGATATTTGATCTGAGTGGGCCTCTGGCCCGATAGCACTAACCATCACGCGGGAAAAGTTATGGGCACTCTGCATCGTAGCATCAGCCGAAAGTTCTGTCAGATGTCTAGTTCAGCATTGCGGCACGGTTGGGCCGGCACCATCCTGTAGTGGTGGTACCGAGATTCGCCCTGCTCGCAATGACCCTGAGTGCACAGGGCGATGGCCCAAGACCCCTGAGCGCTTAGGATGTAGACCGGCGGGGACCTCTCTGCTGAGCTCTATTTAGGGTTGTGATGCGTCGTTTGGCCGAGGCCGGGCATGACCCAGAAAAGTGTGTGTGGCCGGAGTAAAGCGAGCGTGGTGGGTAAGTTGGTGCACCCCTGCAGGGAAGAACAAATCTATGCATAGCCGGATCCTCGGTAACGGACGCTCGGAGTTGTATCCCGATCGATACAACTAGAACTGGATACTTGTGATGAGAAATGGATAGTATGGCTCTGGGATTGCTTTCTCGCAGGGAGTCGAGGAAGGATCTCTGGCCGAGGTTGATAACACTACTATTACTTTATATTATGATTTTCTGTACTCTTCTAAATGCTGCAAGATGCTCGAAGATGCTAGTCTTCGATAGGACTAGGCCTTCTCTCTATTCTAGCATTTCTGCAGCCCAGTCCACATTTACAACCTTTCTTTGATAATGTTGCATATGTAGTGTAGATCCTTGCTTGCTGAGTACTTCGGATGAGTACTCACGGTTGCTTTGCTTCCTCTTTTTCCCCATATCCGTTTGATGCAACCAGATGACGGAGCCCCTGAGACAGCTGCCCCCGCCGACGGCTACTACTACTACCCTTCTGGCGAGTACTACTACGAGGAGCCGTCCGACGACCAGGAGTAGGTTCGGAGGGTCCCAGGCAGGAGGCCTGCGCCTTTTCGATCATAGTGTTTTCTTTTGCCCCGCCTTTTAAAGGCTTATCTGTTTCTCTTTTATATCTGTACTCAGATATCTGATGCTTCCGCTGACGCTTGTATGCGAGCTTATGTATTCGAGCCCTCGAGGCCCCTGGCTTGTAATATAAAGCTTGTATGACTTTAATTATGTTTTAGAGTTGTGTTGTGATTCCTTCAAGTGAGTCCTTAGGCTTGATCGTGTGCATTTGCGTGTATGATTAGTGCACGATTAAGCCGGGGGCGTCACAGGTTGGTATCAGAGCCGACTGCCTGTAGGAACCCCCTTTCGAACTCCTTGGCCGAAGTTGAGTCTAGTATCCGAAAACTGTTTTACTAACTTGGCTGTGTGGCTTACGGGCCCACGTCGCCAATTGGGTGGTATTAGGATCTTTTATTCCTCGTCTATATTCTGCGACTCTGATCTCTCTTCTATTCGGGTTAAAGATTTTGCTAACTTCAACACTATGTTCTCGTAACCTCTTTCTCCCGGAGAGCTCCCCCCTCATTCCAGAAGATGGCGTGTCATCATCAGAAGACTCCGAAGATACTCCTCGAAGTTTCCCGAGACCATTATGCCCACTGCTTTTGCAAGTTCCCTACTACCGATGATCACCGTGAACAGCTATACATCTTTACCGTTTGTATTTTCATTCCCAGTTACTCCTTTATGTATGAGATACCCCGTAATACTCCTCGTTAATCCGGGAATCCTTTGAGCCTACTATCGTGCAGCTTCTTTCGCACTGCGGATAATTCCTCACACTTATCAGGGATTCGTTCATCCCTAGTTGACCATGTGCTTCGCAACATTCTTCCCATTGTTAATCGATCTTTTGAAAATCCTCTGCACCCTATTGCTCTTGAAATTCTTGCCTCCTTGCATTATGGATAGTTCCATATGACAAGTAATCATTGTTGATATCCCTTGTCACTATCATTCTGCCCTCATTGATTCAACCTGTGTGCGAATATTCGCAATCATCAGTTCTTTCCCAGAATTCGTCCTACCAGGTCAGAC
Organism: Thinopyrum elongatum; assembly: GCA_011799875.1. Taxonomy (NCBI): domain Eukaryota; kingdom Viridiplantae; phylum Streptophyta; class Magnoliopsida; order Poales; family Poaceae; genus Thinopyrum; species Thinopyrum elongatum. The sequence continues at coordinate 219,909,932 of CM022301.1, read as the reverse complement.
GTCATTTTGGACATGAGTTGGATCTCGGCCAATCATGTTGCAATTGATTGTCCATCTAGTTCCCTTCAACTTGAACGCCGAATTATTCAGCTGTTTCTATAATCTGATGCATTTGCATTCTTTCCTTCTTCTGATTGAGTACTGATACTCACATCAGATCCATTGAGGACCGCTGAATCTTTTGTTGGATTATTATCTGGCAGTGTCCTTCATATTCAAAATCTTGTGCGCTCTTCCCCTGATACATATTGCCTTCGGTAAATGGTATCCTCTGCTTACTTTTGAGCTTGTGATTATTTACTTCTGGAGTTTGCGGTATAGGTTCCTAAGTTGTCCCGATGGGTTGAACCTATGCTTTTCCTAATCCGTGTGAACTCGAAAGTTATGCGAGTCATACTCTTCTGGCGCTTCACCAGATAAATCTTCAGCACTACAATTTCTTCGAAAACGAGGAGTGAATGAAAGGTTATGCATTGAAGAAGTGGGAGTCGACCTTGAACCTTTGTGTTCATGCCCATGGACCCGATGTAGAACTTATCATGGAAGCTGCTCGTAAAAATATTTATTTCCTTGGTACTAATTCATCTCGTATCTGTGAATTGATCCTTTGCACTCGTGGTTCTGACCATATCTTCTCCTTGATTCCATACCTCGGACAGGTTAAAATATTTGTCCTCTGCAGATCATTTCACCTGTCCAACCTCTATTCTGATCAACCTTCGAGTATTGCCCCCTGTTATCTCGAGGATATCGTGTCATTGCACTACCTCTTATGAAATCTTACCGGAGTAATACTTCTCACCGATTTAGCCCTTCCACGGGTTCTGGGTGGTTTGTCCACTGAGAACACCAATAAGTGAATCAAATCCACCCTATAACACATTGACCTTCTGCTTCCCTACTTCTTCTGATTGATCATGTTATGGTTCAATTACATCTTTCTGAAACCTTTCGATAAATCGTGTTGTGATCATTGTCAACATCTTTGACTTATCCCAAGTTATGAATTTAATTCGTAATACTTCCTTTTACCTAAATGGTGATCCACTTGCTATCCTGTCATGGATATCATGCTCTGCCTTCCTTGGGAGAGATATGCTCTTGATACTTATGTATTATCACATTTTCTTTTCATTGGTTTGATTAACCTTTCTTGTGATCTATATATGATATAAGCAGAAATAGTTCCCTACTTATAAAACCCCCGATGTACAACCTTGTCAGCGAAACCCTGTTGCTATTGTTGATGACATTCCGGTAACCCCCGATGGACGAGAACTTTGCCTATTGGTCCGCCTCGTTTTAACGAGCAGGAAAATGGTTCTCTCCGTCCCTCGCCCTTGGTACCGATGTTGACACCGACATAACTGATAGACTATTATCTGACATACCTTGTTGTTGTGACCGGTAAGATGTCACCGTCCTTCCTACTTTCGATTGACAATCCTCACAGTTCCATAGGATCGGAACCTGACTCTCCTGTATATCCTTGATTCTGAAGTATCCTTTGCTCTTGGCTTTGTGTGTTATCACGAGCCACCCTCCGAGAGATGATCTAGTCCCGATGCTCTGAACCCCCTTCTCACGCTCTGTTCAGGTATCGATAGGATGTCCATTCGCCTGAAACTTCCTATCGTACCTTCATATTTCACTCTAGATGTTTTCCTAAGTTTCAACTCAAGAGATACTTCTGTCACATTCCCTGAATTATCCATCAGATAATTAACACTGTAAGGGTCAGTTCTCCTTGGTATGCTGACTATGCTAATTACATTGTTGCAAAATATATACCACCTAGTTTCACATACCAACAAAAGAAAAAATTCTTCTACGATTTAAGACATTACTTTTGGGATGACCCACACCTTTACAAAGAAGGAGTAGATGGTATTATTAGATGTTGTGTACCTGAGTATGAATAGGAACAAATCCTACAGAAATGTCACTCCGAAGCTTATGGAGGACATCATGCGGGAGATAGAACTGCTCACAAGGCATTGCGGTCTGGTTTTTATTGGCCTACTCTCTTCAAGGATTCCCCTAAGTTTGTTTTATCTTGTGATGAATGTCAAAGAATTGGTAATATTGGTAAGTGTCAGGAAATGCCTATGAATTATTCTCTTACAGTTGAACCATTTGATGTTTGGGGTTTTGATTATATGGGACCTTTTCCTTCCTCTAATGGGTATACACATATTTTGGTTGCTGTTGATTATGTTACTAAGTGGGTAGAAGCTATTCCAACTAGTAGTGCTGATCACAACACCTCTATTAAAATGCTTAAGGAAGTTATTTTCCCAAGGTTTGGAGTTCCTAGATATTTAATGATTGATGGTGGTTCACACTTTATTCATGGTGCCTTCCGTAAAATGCTTGCTAAGTATGACATTAACCATAGAATTGCATCACCCTATCATCCTTAGTCTAGTGGTCAAGTTGAACTTAGCAATAGAGAAATATAATTAATTCTACAAAAAACTGTCAATAGGTCCCGAAAGAATTGGTCTAAGAAATTAGATGATGCACTTTGGGCTTACAGAACAACTTATAAAAATCCTATGGGTATGTCTCCTTATAAAATGGTATACGGAAAGGCTTGCCATTTGCCTCTTGAGTTAGAACATAAAGCATATTGGGCAATTAAAGAACTCAACTATGACTTCAAACTTGCCGGTGAAAAGAGGTTATTGGATATTAGCTCACTAGATGAATGGAGAACCCAAGCTTATGAAAATGTCAAGTTGTTTAAAGAAAAAGTTAAAAGATGGCATGATAAAAGAATCCAAAAGTGTGAGTTCAAAGAGGGTGAATATGTCCTTTTGTACAACTCTCGTTTCAGATTCTTTGCAGGGAAGCTTCTCTCTAAATGGGAAGGACCTTATGTTATCGAAGAAGTTTATCGTTCTAGAGCTATCAAAATAAATAATGCCGAAGGCACTAACCTGAAGGTTGTCAATGGCCAAAGAATTAAACACTATATCTCAGGTACGCCTATTAATGTTGAAAGGAATATTATTCAAACCAAGACACCGGAGGAACACATAAAAGAAACCTTCCAGAACACTCCAGAATCATGAAAAAAGAGGAGGTACGTGATACGGTAAGTAAACGGACTCCGAAAAATCCGCAAAAATATTTTTTGTCAGTTTTGGAATGTAACAAAAATTAGGAAAATAAGAAACAACTAGGAAGGCAACCCTGGTGGGCACAAGACACCGGGGCGCGTCTTGTGCCCACCTCGGGTACCTTCCGGACTCCGTTTTTCTCTCGTTTGCTTGTCTCCCAAGATAAAAAAATCTTTATATACCCCCCGAACCTATTGACCACCGTATCACGGAGAAATCTTCTGTTCTTCTTTCTTCCTGTTTCCTGGCAGATCTGAAAAAAAATATGTCGTCTCAAGATTCTGAGGAGGATTGCCCAATTTCTTATCAGCCCTTAGATAAAAATACCTTCAAGGACACCTATCCCTATATATGGTTCCCTAATGAGGAAGATGAAGACGAACTAGTCCCTCCTCGTTTCAAGCAAGAAAGCAAGGAGGCATTATGCAAGAGGATAATAAAGCTTGAGACAGAGAACGATGAGTTAAGGATAGATAATTTTACCCTCTGACGTAAGCTGGAGAAAGAGAAGGACAAGACCGCTACTACCTCATCACCACCACCACCTTCTTCATCACCAAAGGAGACTTGAGTATCGGGTATGGGCACTCCCCTTGGCTTGTGGCAAGCTTGGGGGAGGTGCCCCGGTATCGTATCACAATCACTATCTTTTGCCTTTACTTATTTTAGTTCGATCCTTAGTTATCTTTTGATTTAGTTGAATAAAAGTTTTAGTTCGATCCTTTCTTTTCGAGTGTTTGCTTAGTGATCTATCAATCGATGTAATCGTGTGCGAGATATATAATAAAGAGTAGTTTGAGTTTTGCATTATTTACTTTTATGTCTCAATAAAAAGAAAGGAAAATAAATGAAAAAGATCATATGCTAATCTTATGGTAAGTAATGACATCACATAAGGAAAAGTATAAGTGGTAAAATTTGTTGGAGATTGACAAACATAGCATTGGTCAATGATGCAACTCATGAAAGAATTAATAAGGGAAGAGAAGATTCACATGCAAATACACTATCTTGGACATCTTTTATGATTGTGAGCCCCCATTAAATATTTTGTGTTAAAATAGTTGACGTTGGACAAGGAAGACAACGTAATGATTTATGTTTCTTCATATTCACATAGAAGTTATATTGTCATAGATCCTTTAACATGTGGTGCTTGCTCAATATCTTTTCTAGCCAAAAATTCTGCACTAAGTAGAGATACTACTTGTGCATCCAAAACCCTTAACCCAAATCTTATTTTGAGAGTCCACCATACCTACCTATGGATTGAGTAAGATCCTTCAAGTAAGTTGTCATCGGTGCAATAAGGCAATAAAAATTGCTTCTAAATGTGTTGGATCATTTAGTGTAAGAGAAAATTGAGCGTTGTACGAACTTGTGATGGCAAAGTAATAAAAGCAACGGACTGCATAATAAAGGTTGCTATCATAAGGGGCAATATAACGTGACGTTCTTTTGCATTAAGGGATTTGGCATACAAACAAATAAGCACATGACAACCTCTGCTTCCCTCTGCGAAGGGCCTATCTTTTACCTTTATGTATTTACTTTTATGCAAGAATCAAAGTATTCTTCTCTATTTCTTTTTATTTTCTCTTTTGCAAGCATCATGTGGTGAGGAAAGATCTAGGCACATATATCCAGTTGAATATGGGTGGGCATGAGATATTACTGTTGACATCACCCTTGAGGTGAATATGTTGGGAGGCGAAACTATAAGCCCCTATCTTTCTATGTGTCCGGTTGAAACTTTTTGTTCATGGGTATGCTGTGAGTGTTAGCAGTCATCGAAGATTAAATGATGGTTGAGTATGTGGACTTGCCTAAAGGCTCCGATACGTGACCCTTCCTGAAAAGATGATGAATTGTAGTTGCAAAGTTGACTGAGAACATAGTTTGTTGGTTTTCAATAAGGTTTATGCTTTATACTTCGATGTTGTGATGAATTGTTACTTGTTCATGAGAAGTTTATGACAAAAGCTATGTGTTAAAAGTTCTATGATAAAGTTTGTTGCTGTTATAATAATATACATGATGCTTCTATGTCCGTATTTTGTTTTTATCCACACCTCTCTCTCTAAGCATGTGGACATGTTTTTCGATATCGGTTTTTCGCTTGAGGACAAGCGAGGTCTAAGCTTGAGGGAGTTGATACGTCCATTTTGCATCATGTTTACCTACTGTTATTTATAATGTTTTTATGCATAATAATGCTTTTGGGAGTAATTCTAATGCCTTTTCTCTCATAATTTGCAAGGTTTACACAAAGAGGGAGAATACCGGCAGCTGGAATTATGGACCAGAAAAAGCATGTCAGAGCTAGGAGATTTTTTATGGATTATTTAAGAATTATTGGAGCAAATAACTACCAGAGGGGGCCCACCAGGTGGGCGCAACCCACCTGGGCGTGCCAGGCCCCCCAGGTGCGCCCTGGTGGGTTGTGCCCTCCTCGGCCCACCTCCGGTGCCCCTCTTCTGGTATATAAGTCATTTTGACCTAGAAAAAATAGAGGGAGGACTTTCAGGATGAAGCGCCGCCGTCTCGAGGCGGAACTTGGGCAGGAGCACTTTTGCCTCCGGCGGAGTGATTCCGCCAGGGGAACTTCCCTCCCGGAGGAGGAAATCATCGTTATCGTCATCACCAACAACTCTCCCATCTTTGGGAGGGCCATCTCCATCAATATCTTTAACAACACCATCTCCTCTCAAACCCTAGTCCATCTCTTGTGTTCAATCTTTGTACCAGAACCTTAGATTGGTGCTTGTGGGTGACTAGTAGTGTTGATTACATCTTGTAGTTGATTACTATATGGTTTATTTGGTGGAAGATTATATGTTCAGATCCATTATGCTATTTAATACCCCTCTGATCTTGAGCATGATTATCATTTGTGAGTAGTTACTTTTGTTCTTGAGGTCACGGGAGAAATCTTGTTGCAAGTAATCATGTGAACTTGATATGTGTTCTATATTTTGATGATATGTATGTTGTGATTCCCTTAGTGGTGTCATGTGAACGTCGACTACATGACACTTCACCATATTTGGGCCTAAGGGAATGCATTGTGGAGTAGTAATTAGATGATGGGTTGCTAGAGTGACAGAACCTTAAACCCTAGTTTATGCGCTATTCTGTAAGGGACCGATTTGGATCCAAAAGTTTAATGCTATGGTTAGATTTTATCTTAATACTTTTTCTCGTAGTTGCGGATGCTTGCGAGGGGGTTAATCATAAGTAGGAGGTTTATTCAAGTAAGAACATCACCTAAGCACCGGTCCACCCACATGTAAAATTATCAAAGTAGCGAACACGAATCAAACCAACATGATGAAAGTGATATGATGAAATTCCCGTGTATCCTCAAGAACGCTTTGCTTATCATAAGAGACCGTTTTGGTCTGTCCTTTGCCACAAAAGGATTGGGCTACCTTGCTGCACTTTATTTACCGTTACCATTACTTGCTCGTTACAAATTACCTTGCTATCAAACTATTGATTACCAACAATTTCAGTGCTTGCAGAGAATACCTTGCTGAAAACCACTTGTCATTTCCTTCTGCTCCTCGTTGGGTTCGACACTCTTACTTATCGAAAGGACTATGATTGATCCCCTATACTTGTGGGTCATCACCTATGAAAGATGCGAGAGAAATCTCTTTGTGCTCCGAGCAAATACTTGCCAGCAAGAGACTGTGTTTTTCTTTGCTGCGAGATATTTGTCTCGGACCGAGGAGTTAGTATTTCTTGCCCCGCAAGAAATGTTACCGTTGTGCTCCAATCCGACCGTTGGAATCGTGTCGTTTGGTCATTGGCTGAACCGATGTCTAATTTGGTCATTTCCCATCTGGGAAGGCTGCGGCTATAAATAGCCACCCCACTCCAACTTTGTCCGTTGGCTGCTCCGCTTGAGATTTCCGAGAAGATTTATTTGAGCAACCCCTCTCCGAGTGATTTGAGTTTAAGATCCATCGTGAGAAAAACCAAGAGCCCAAACTTAGACAGTGGTTTAGCATCACAGTAGTTCCGAGTGAGAGTTCTTGTACCTATTACTCTTGAGAGCTGCGCACTCTCTAGACGGATAGGTTTGGCTTCGAGTGTTGAAGAGTTGTTGTCTTCTCCAAGCCTGATCTTCAGCAACCAAGAGTGATTGTGGTTTGCGAAGGTCGACCGAAGGTTTGGAGATCGCCGACAAGGATCTACCATGAGTGAAATCAACCTGAGTCTGATCAGCTCTGCGTTGAAGGAGAATAGGGTGAAGAGAGTTTATCTTCCGTGTTAAGTCACAGCCCCTCCAACCAGACGTAGCCCTTCGGCAGAAGGGTGAACTGGTCTACCAAATTTCTCTGTCACCATCGAGCACCACTGGTTATATCTACTCTACTGCTTTTCTTTCAGCAGCTCATATTCATGCTCTGTGCCGATAGCTTTCTTGATCATGTTGATCTGTCATTATCATATTGTGTATCTGTGATCATCCTGGCTCATTATCATCGCCTGTATTCATTCGCTACCATCCTGTATTTCATATTCACTTGTGAAATCAATCTTTAGCATTTTATTCAGTACTGATCTTATTGTAGTTAAACCTGTGGTTCATCAAGCACGTACTGTTGTTAATGCTTTCTTCGATGAACATGCTTCTGACGAAGAAAATTGATTCAATCCATTTCCTTCAATACTCTTTTCCGCTGCTGTGACTGGGATGTGTTTCAAAGCTTTCGAAGAAAATTTGAATCTCCCATTCACCCCCCTCTGGTCGATATACTCTTAGTCCTAACACAACTACCGTACTCATCCTTACTATCACCAGCTTTTGGCATAGCCTTCCACGCATCCTTGCATTTTGCCTCCTCCTGGATTGATCTCGGGGATCCCGGGTACCCGCGGGGCCTAAGAACGAGAAAGAGACAAGGGAACATACATTGTGACACACATAATACATTTGGACTGAAACTTAATACCAACAATCCCGTGCGCAAATACATAGGGGATGCAGGGCTATGCCTCAGCCCATAGCCCGAGAGGACTACTCACACATCGTAGATGAATCACAGAACAAAGACATTATAGATACCACATGGAGATGGATGATTGATAATAGTCTTACAATGTCGTTGTATGCAATGTATCTCAAGTATAAGTGATGGCTATGGCGAGGGGATGGTTGCTATGGAGATGGAGATGGGAATGGCATCGGCTATGGAGATGGATAGCATTTTGGTGTTCTGTTGCGCATGGCGTCTCCTCTATTGCTAATGGGGCTCGAACCTTGTATGAAGTGGCCTTGTGCTGACGTTACAGAGCCGCCAGATGGTGGTACGAGTTGGTACGAAGGAGTGTGCTCTCACCAGGCATCATCTTCTCTCCTAGTTGCGTTGTGGCACCTCCATTTGCTCCAAGTTGATCACCTATCTTCATATCTCCTTTTATTCCTTTGTTTCCTCCCTCAAAATGGTCCATTCCTATAGGAAACAAAATAAATGGAGGGATTTGCAATCTCTTGCTTCTATTAGTAATTAGTGAAAGTATCAGAGTGATTTTCTTGGAATATTCAAGATTATCCGGTTTAAACAAGGGGGGAAATGAGTGTCAAAATACACTCATCACCAACTGTTGCTAGACGCCAGAGTGAAACTTTTAGGAACCTTTTCCATTTCCTTTCCATAACCATCAGCATCTTCATTGTCCTCCATGTTCAGGGAGGAATTCATGACCTTCCCAGTTTTTGGACTGTCGTCATCGTCCCTGGACTTCCACTTCTCGTGGTTTTCCAACAAATCGCAATAATGTTGGAGGCCAAACAATTTTTCCTACGACTTTAGCATTTGCCGGTACCTCTCTTGGGCTATGCTATCCTAAAACAAACAATTGGTCGAAATTGGAAGAATGCTCAAATACAACAAGATTTATTACATATTGGTCAATGGTGACACCTCTAGGAGGAGCGTGCCTCACTTGCTCAAACAACCCGCATAATGGATGCACATCTCTTGAATTGTACCCATCGGTTTGTGAGAGATTTGAGGTTAACCGGCCAAGATGATATTTGAAATGCTCCTCCATGTGCCTCCAATAGTTGTGGATAGTTGATCTTTACCGGCAACTGCATTGAGAGAAATATATTCCCATGCCATGACAAGCGCGATATCCTCAGCGGGCTTAAAGTTAGTTTCCCGAGCTACTTTCTTCTTTGACGAGGCAGAGGCCTTGAATTGACCAAATTTCATATCTAGGATGGACTCATGATAAAAAAGCGACAACAAGGTGCCATCGAGATCGACACCATTTGTCCCCGAATCACCAATCATACTATTGAGAAATGTTTGGTCGTTGAGGCTCTACCCCCCTTAATTTGGAAAATCATCGCTAAATCACAACAAGTGCAAATAATTTGCAAACAATATTCTACAGTCACACCACATTCAATCGAACAAAAATAGAATACAAGGCATAATATGACTTTTTATCACTCCTATTTATGGTCCCTCGTAGGACTGCAAAGTCGCACTAGTTTCGTTAGCCGCCAGGAGGAAGCGAGAAGGGGCAAAGGGAACACTGCGGCCCTTCCCCATGTTATTATTAGGTCCCTCCGATGAGGACCGTTGTGGCACCGGCGCGGGGGGGGGGGGGCAACCTCCACATGGCGGCATAGGCACCTCTATGACGAACTCTTCATCGACAGGGTGGACATCATTCATTGGAGGCGCAGTATGCACATCGACCGTTAAAGTCACCGGAATTGACTCCAATCCTATGGAATCAAACGCAATGGTGTAGGCAGCGTGCTTGACATCGTCAGCGGGGATTGGGAACTTTCGGAGATAGTCAAAAGCGGTTCTACGACGAGGGAGGTGATGCGGCGACACGTGTGGGAAGACCAGCGAGAGGAGAAAATATCTTTCATGCCAAACTATTTTTCAAAAAGAGTGCGTTCCAAATACCCAGTCACAACTATCAAATAAGGAGGCCTGCGAGCTCGCTTTGGAGCATGATCTAAACATTATGGCGATTGAGGGCGGGATGACGACCCTACTAGAGTAGCATTTTCAACTAAAATTGCCATGATAGCGGTTATTATGGCAACATGCCGATATGACGACTCTAGAGTTGTGCTAGTCAGTTGCTCCCTTCTTCCTCCTTCCTCCCTTCCTTCTTAATTCCCCTTCAAGAACCAACATGCTGGGAATTGAATTGCATCTTTGCGTCACGCTAAGACATCTCCAACAATAGCCCTATAATAGGGCAACAGCCGCGGAACCCCATTTTTTTTACCCAAAATGCAGCTCCAGCAGCTGCGCGGCTGTCGCAAATTTTTAGGGAAGTGGGGGACCATGTAGGGCCATATGAAAATGGTTGATTTACATCACTTTGTGCCAAAATGCCGCTCCAACAGTTGACCTTAAATATGCATCCATGAAAAGGCAACCGTGACGTGATGTGTTTTAGGGCACCAATTTTAGGGCTACTGTGTCAAAAAAATTACTCCAACCATTTTTTTGCGCCCTATTATAGGGTGCTATTGGAGGTGTTCTATGGAACACTTACATGAAATTATATAGAGGAGAGGAGTGGCTGCAAATCGTATGTGTTACAGTAGAACTCCCTGTTGGAGCTAGATCTGACAGATCCCTCGGTAGGTTATCCTAACTAGGTGACTTGGCGCGATGGTAACTGAGGCTAGGTTTTACCCAGGTTCGAGCTCTCACGAAGGAGATAATATCCTACTCCCGCTCTCGTGTATTGTGTTGGGGTATGTAAAAGGTACATGTGAATATTAAGGGATTGTGTATCTGCTATCGACGAGCCTAACCCCCGGCTTATATAACATACCGAGGGTCCTATGGTTACAGAACTAGGTAGGCTACCTCGGTGGAGGTAGAGTCCTCCATGGCTCTGGTATCTTCAGATTGTACTCCAAGTCTTCCAAAATCTTCGTGCATTTGACCATGGGCTGTGCAAAGTGGCCTATGATGGAACCGACCTAGGGGTCCTCTGCCCGGTCCACCAGGGCGGGAACCGATGTGGTGCGAGACCCCTTAGCCGGACACCGCCAGTAGCCCCTAAACTAGCCCTCAAGCTTGGCTACACCTTGCTTACCCCAATATGCACGCCATCTTCTGTCACCGGGATTGAAACAGGTTCAACGAAGCATCCCTCGAACAGTGTCTTCACGCAACTGGCCTTCATCTGCCGAGCTGCCTCCGAGGTGACATTAATCACCGCAGTCTTGGAAATGACGAAGGAGTTGGCCGATCTGCACGCAAGAAGGATTTCCCGTGCAGCCAACCTCTTGGCAGGAAAATTTCTTGCAGTGCGTCTCAAAAGTCGTCCTGTCCGGCTCTGACAAGCCAGACCAGTCTTATCCACGGGCCCACTTGGCCATGTGCTTGCCTTGACATGATGGTCAACATGACGCGCGGAAGTGGGGTTGGGGCCCACTCAGGTCATGTCCCATCAGTAGTGGACGTGCGCCTCGATTCCTGCACGAGGGTTAACGTTGACCCCTCGATCCCTGTGCGTCATTAGCGCTACAATGGGGGATGTGAAGGGACTTGTTGTCATGCGACAGGATTAGTCTGCCACGGCTTCACTTTCCCTTCCCCTATGCGAGGAAGGAAGCGAGACGAGGGAGGGTTTATGCTCCCATCCCCCCACACTTCATATTTTTCCTCGCGCCCAAACTCTCTAGGGCCCAAGCGTTCTGCACCTCTACTCCTCCCCGCGCGCACGCTACCATCACCGCACAACACCGCCGCATTGCCATGGCGGGGCAACGTTGCCTGAAGAAGGACGACCAGCCTGTCAACACTGGAAAGGGTGCCGTCGCAGATTCCAAAGGTGGCTTTACTCACCAAGGGGAAATGGAAGTCATCAACGGTGACGTGTGGCCAGCTGGACCGCCTCTCCACCGCGGGGTACCTGCCGACGCGGGAGGTCGCGTTCACGCGATCAGGGCTCAACTCATCCATGTTACCGCCATGGCTGAAACCATCCCCTACACTATCAACGATGACGAGTGGGTATGTTTGTCCCATTCCATCTCCAGGGGCTGGGGTATCCTATCCACACCCTTAGGGTCTTCTTTATTTTTACTGTCTCCAACTCCATCCTTCACATCGCGTGCTTCGTCATGCTTTATGAATCCTTCCTTTGCTGTCAGCCGCATCTCGGTCCGTGGAGAGGAGAGGATATGAGATGTGGTGTGGTGTGGGCAGCGTCGGAGCCGCACTTAAATACCCACGGGCAGGCGAACAGACGTGCACCTCCTTTCAATCCGGCGCGCCAGTCGGAGTAGGCTCCTCGAGCGCCTCGCCGAAATTGCATTGAAGTGGCGTTGTTCGCCGACTCGTCCAGGCGTGTTGCTTTGACCGACATCAATGCCGTGGAGTCACGTCCGCTCTAGAACGGCTTGACCGACATGAATGTGCGGCAACCGCTTCGCACGAGAGGGTTTTTTTCGGGTGGATAGAGATTTCGATGGGACGTGGCGATCAGGCTCATAAGTGTGGCTTGCGTCCGGTTTACGGTCGGACAAGCGGACGTGTCTGTAGACCAATGAGGCATCACGATGAATTGTTTGCAGTGTCCAGACACATCGGTACAAACGTTTACTTGCGTTTTGAGGGTGCCCTGACTGAAAATAGACCGAATCGAAATTTTCCCAAATCCAAAATCGTTGACCGGACCTGAAAGAAAAAGCCCGAATTAAACACCCCTGCTTCACAGATTGCAAGTCGAGGAAGTGACCATCGGCTCTGCTCTCCTGATCTCCTCGACTCCTCCGCCTCCCAACCAACTACGCCCGGCGCGTCTGCCCACCTGCAGCGATTGCCGCCATGCCCGAAGATGCCGCGCCAATAGCCCCCGCCCCCGCTTCTGATCCTACCGCTGGTGAGTCAGCCTCTTCGAGCTCTGCGGGACTGCCGCCTAGCGAAATTCTCACTTCCTTTTTGTTCGTGCTGCGGGCTCTGAATCTCCGTCATGTTAAGCTTTCAATTCAGCGAGAGCACTTTTCTCTTGCAAATTCGGTGTGGAATTCCTGTGCCGACTTTTATTTCGTTTTGAAAAAGAAAGCAATTAGTCACGCTGTATTCGATCTAAGGGCAATCTAAGGATATATGATCCAAATCGCTTTGTATGTTGCTGGAGCAGTGAAGTGAATTAGTAGTGTTTATTGCACACACTGCAGGTTGATGTTCTGCTCCCCTTCTTTAATCTGTGCGCAAAAGAAGTTGAAATGTAACACTAGCACATTTCTTTTTTTCTGAATTTGATTGCGTAAAGGCAATGGAATTAGGTTCAGTAGGGGCTTGTAGCACAACTCAGTGCAAAGATTACATAATTCAATTTCTGGAGCTCGTGCTTCACACTTAACAGGACTACCTAATCTTACTTGATACCACAAAGTAACAATACAGAGATGCTACTAATATGCAAATCTGTACCGAGATGGCGAATAAGTTCTAAAACCTCACTGCCTTTTGCCCATTGATGCTGATTTATGTTCTGATAATTTTAGGTTCTAGTGATGATGAGATAACAGTAGAGGATGCTTCTTTTGCGCGTACTGAACTCCCCCAAGATGGCAGTGCCCCACCTGTGGTAACAACTGATATGGAAGTTCTCCATGATAAAGTTAAGAAGCAAGTCATTAAAGAAGGCCATGGGAAGATACCCTCAAAATTTTCTACGTGCTTTGGTAAGTATGACACAAATATTTGAGTCTTGGTTATGTCGTTGATTTCTAGAATGATGGTACCAATCTATACAACCTGCTCTAGTCTTTCTCGTATATTATAATTCACTTAATTAACATGTTCACTGGTACCATGCCAGAAGGTTGTTATCACATATCCTGATAGCCTAGAAAAGCATTCCAAGCTTTTTTTTGAAGGAAATACATTTCAAACTTCAAATATTCGGTAATCCTGATTGATGACCATGAGATGGCACTCACCCCATCTACAGTTTTAATTCATATAACTGGTTACGAGGGCATAATCTCTCTAACTTTGTACTGCATGTGTCATGTTTTATTCATCACCGTTTCCTGCCTTCTTGTATTTGACATTGAAATGTAATGCCCCTTTTGTTTATCCTTTTTCCCCTTTAAGTGGGTAATGACATCGATTTACTTTTCTCCTCTCATATTTCAGCTTTGCTCTTTTGTTATGCATATGTGTTGGCGCCGCCTCCTCCTCGCGGCGCCTCTTCTTCTACCTTGCAACTCTCACTTGTAGTTTCTCTCAGAACACACACATGATGAGAAAACTCAACACACACACACACACACGCATGCACAAGGAAGAGTACCAACGACTTTGCCATGAGGCATTCTTCCCTGGTACCCACACACGCTACATCTTTTCTGCTCAGCCCTCTCGGCTTCCTCTCTTTGTTAACTCAGGTGCAATATTTATACAAGGGATGTGGGCACCTCGTGCCACGCACCAACTCAAATTCTGGACGCCACACTTGCCCACTAACCCACTGCCTACATGCACTCTCACCACAACAGCCACTAACTCACGGCCCGGCTAAGCAGCTAACAAATAATGCATGCACTCAACTAACTAACAAACTACTAGATAATATCCTAAGTTCCTGCATGCACTGCGGCAAAGTCACACCACCAACGGCATCTCACCGGATTTACCGCGTGGCACGGCCGCCCCTTCATCTCGCCTTGCATGTCTTCGCCGGAACTACAGGAACACAACTAGCTACATGCAAATGAAATAAACATGCAAAAAACTAAATCAAGATTAGAGCTAACAATATGTAGGCTGCTTCTGTAAAGGACATTGATATATTTGTCTGTTCAGGATCTTTAAAGTGGATCTTACTTTAATTTATCAGTATGCTATCCTGTCTAAGTTTCAGAGGATGTATATATTTAAATATTTATTTGGTGGTTTGAAGGAGATAACTGTGAAATAATGGTTGTTTCCAACCTTGATTTACAGTGCATTACAGAGCATGGGTACAAAGCTCTATGCATAAATTTGAGGATACCTGGCAAGAACAGCATCCAGTTGAAATTGTCATCAGAAAAGGTACAAATACATTTATTTCACTTATTTTATCCTCAGTTTGTCTCTGCTGCATACATGTCATTTGTAATTTCAATCCGGTGCAGGGCTGTCAGATTCAGATTCGGACTTATTTTGGTAATATTCTGGTTTTCTAGTGGTATGAGGTTGATTTTAAGAGGGACGGTTATTAAAGTAGTTAGTTTATTATTAGTCCACCAGTTGGTTACTAGCCACACCTTCCCTTGCTATTCTAATAAAATTTGAAGAGTTTGCATTCGCATTACTTTTATAAAATCACTTGCTAGCTGAGTGTATCAAATAACTATCAAAGGCAATTGCCTGTGTAGTAATTTTGAAGTATTTTGTTTTCATCTACAGAGAAAAAGCAAATGTCTGGTTTGGGTATTGGTGTTGGTCACATGAAAAGTGGGGAACGTGCACTGTTGCATGTTAGCTGGGAGCTAGGCTATGGGAAAGAAGGAAGCTTTTCGTTCCCGAATGTCCCTCCATCAGCAGACCTTATATATGAAGTTGAACTCATTGGCTTTGATGATGCTAAAGAGGTAATGGCAAACACCCTCACCTGCCCCATCACCACTCCAACCAAAGAATGGCTTAATAAAGAAAATAGAGCCAATTTTTTGAATGTAGAACACTAATCGGTTGCTTTGATACTTTTGGTAGTAGATTGAGATGTCTGAATAGCTTATTACAATTTTAATTACCCTTTCTCAGACACTGGATTTTTCTAAGAAAAACTCATAATCATGGCAACATGTCTGAATAAATCAGGGAAAAGCCCGTAGTGACATGACGGTAGAAGAGAGGATTGAAGCAGCGGATAGGAGGAAGCTTGAGGGCAACGATTACTTTAAAGAGAAGAAATTTGAGGAGGCTATGCAGCAATATGAGATGGTTCGTGATCTGCTTTACTTGGAAATTTTCAACATTTTTATTTTTTGAGATGCTCGAGCTGATGGCGTTCTACTGCTTTCTCTTTTCCAGGCTGTTGCGTATATGGGAGATGATTTCATGTTTCAGTTGTTTGGGAAGTACAGAGATATGGCTTTGGCTGTGAAAAACCCGTGCCATCTCAACATGGCTGCATGCCTGATCAAACAAAAGAGATTTGACGAAGCTATCGCACAGTGTAGCGTTGTAAGTTCATCAGTTCTATATTATTTCATGAACTTTCACTCTTCCACTCATCATTTACACCACATGAGGTCCTCTAGTTTGATCTCTGTATAGCTTTGCATAAAGTAGATATTTGGTTTGATATTCAAAGTTTCAAAAACATCAGACTATACTTGTGATATGCGAGAACATGCGTCTAGCACGGCAGTAAGACCCCCAGGTGTGGGGCTACTGACCAGGGCTTGAACCCTGGTTCTCACAAAAAAGGCCCCTTGCTTTGTGCTCCCTGTGCGTGTAAGGGTTGCCCATTGCGCCGCTGTAACGGGTGTGGGATGGTGTTTGGGGCCTTTTGTCGATGTAAAAAAAAAACTGCCTTCAGGTTTGTTCCCACAAGGGTTCAATTCTTTTTTGTAGTTATTATATGAAAGCACTTATGGACGAATTAAGGGTAGAATGCTCTCCTTCCATTATAAGTACCAGTCTGATGGTATTTAGCATTTAAAGTAGTTTGGCTGAGCTGCTTATGTTTTTGCTCCTAACTTTTGATTTAAATCACCACAAAGTTGGTATGCAACTAGTGGCTTGATGATTGGCCGACTGAATAATCTTGTGTTCTACTGCAATTTTGCGCCTTATTTTTTGTGGAAAGACTCAACCAGTTACTGTTTAGATGATCTATCATTGTGTAATTCTATTTTCCAGGTGCTGTCAGAGGACGAAACCAACGTGAAAGCGCTGTTCAGACGTGGAAAAGCTAGAGCCGAGCTCGGCCAGACAGAATCAGCGAGGGAGGACTTCCTGAAAGCCAAGAAACACTCCCCGGAAGACAAGGAGATCATGCGGGAGCTTCGGTCGCTGGCGGAACAAGATAAGGCGATGTACCAGAAGCAGAGGGAGCTATACAAAGGTCTGTTCGGGCCGAGACCCCAACCCAAACCCAAGGCTAAAAATTTCGCCGTCCTCTTCTGGCAGTGGCTGGTGTCACTGGTTCGTTATCTTGCCAGGATGTTCACGCGCAAGAATGACTAGGATGGCGTGTGAGTCTAGTTGACTCTGATGCAAGTGCTACTGGCGACATACCGACACGACAAGGGAAAACCTGATGATATATCTATCGCTTGTGGTTAAGAGACAACCTTCCTCTATATATACTTGAGTATAATTGTTTTGGTATGGAGTTTTGCCGGGCACTTTGGACTGGAGGGGATGGTCTCTTTGTGTTTATGACGATTGGAACTGCAGTTTCAGCTTCAGAATGTCCTTCCTTCCACTTGGATAACAGTGATTCACCGGGAAGGCAGAGTGTTCAGGGCCTAAGATCTAGGATATCTCGTGTTGTATTAGTACTGTTTACAAGGACATGATTCTGGCGAGCCTGCTTGATTACACGGTGTAAAGACTCGACTCTCTCCCCTTAAAAAAAGGACTCAACTCCCTCAGTATATCCTGGGGAAATGATAGCGAATGTCAGATTTCTGGCTCCTCCCAGCGAACGACTCTACGACCGTTAGATTGAGCGCACCATCTTGATGCACGCTTGCCATGTCAGGAAAAAAAAGTGTTTGCTCTGGAGTCGTTTGCGCGCGAACGCGCCCAGCCGCTGTCCACTCTATTCCTCATCCATTCGCGACCATGGGGAGGAGCTCCAGCCGGAGGAGGACGCGACCACGGTACTCCTCGCCGGTGACCATGGCTGGGCTACTCGTGTCGGCGCGAGCGGCGAGAGGCAATGGTGGTGCGGCTCTAGGGGAGGTCGTCGCGATGGCGCTCCACCCCTAGCCTCTCGGGGGGAGCTCGAGCTAGAGGCGGACGCGTCCATGCATCTCCTCGCTGGAGAGAGGCGAGCCGCGACGGTGATGCAGGCGGCTTGCAGGAGGCGATAGAGGCAAGGTCGGGCGGTGGAGGTGGCGCACTGCGAGATGGGTTGCCGCGGTGCCATGGGAGCTCGAAGGCGAGCTCGACGTGACGTGGAAAGAGAGAGAGGTAAGGAGAGGAGGAGGCCGTTGAGGGAAATTGTTTTGGACTGAGCACATGAAAAATTTAGAATTTTTTTGTCTCCTACATTATGGCAAAATTTAGAAATTAATAGTTACATGGCAAAATTATGAAAAATTGATTTATATGACATGGTTGTAAAAATGATTGGACTGGTCGCATTGCAAATTTAGGGGAAAGTGTGCAGAAAACCTTTAATTTTACCACATCATGGCAATATTTGAAAATGCTTTGAAATGTAGATACCACATCATGGCAAAATGTTTTTTAAGCATTCAAGTTTAGTATGGATATTACGGGAGCATACTCTTTTATTGAACGCATGGAGAAATTCTTAAATTTGCCATCTTTTTCAAAGAACAAATCTTCTAATTTTGTCATGTGCCCAATGCAATTTGCTACATTTGCCATCTTTGTTAGAGATCAAATCTCCTAAATTTGCCATGTGCCTTACAAATTTCAAAAAAAAAAAAAATTGCCATATTTTTTACCGAACAAAATCCCTAACTTTTGCCATGAGCCCATGGCACAATCCTAAAATTGCCATCTTTTCAAAGAAACAAATCCCTAACTTTGCCATGCTGAAAGCACAACTAGGATGCCGACAACATTGAGAGTATGATGTTAGAAGAACGATTGACCCAAATTTTTTGTTATACTTACAGATGTTATCGTCGCAAGTCTATTGTAATAACACAGAAAGTTAATGTATGCCTAGTTCCTCATGAGAGCATCGAGTCACTTCATACTGGACGATACACTTTGGGGTTGCTCCAACGTCACCTGTAACACGGTGATCATAACTACAACTTACATGTTTATCGAAAAGTATGACAAAGGGCTAGATAGCTAAAGAGTGGGATTTTCTCCTCCGATGATGGACATATATTCTTAGGGCCCTCTCGGTGTGATGACATCCATCATCGTCTGACCATACACATGTGACTAGCTCACAGGGATGCCGGAACATGACAACAAGGAAAAAGAACAAAATCGGTAATGAGGAGACCGGTATAATGAGCATATGTATGACTCACGAGAATACATGCATATCTCGCCATGGGTTTTGCAATGTATCGCGAAGCAAATGGAATAGCATATGATAACCAAAGGTTCACTCGAATATCATTCGTGTGGATATAGAGGTTAACATGGATGTCCACGGTCCCGTTGTTGATCATTGAATGGAAGGAAGTTTTGTTCATGTCTATATTCCACCGAACCTACAGTGTCACACGCTTAAGGGAATTACGATCTGTTGAGTTTTAGTGGAGTGAGGAATATGAGAAAATATTCTTGGAATAGTTTCAGGAATAAAAGAAATAGTTTCAACAGAAACTGGAAGCGTTTTGAGGTTACCGAAAGTGTTTCGGGGAGTACCGGGTAATCCTGGGAAATGATATATAGGCGAAAATTATTTTTGGGGACCTAATATAAATAATAAAGGGCTTAGATAATTATCCAGGAGTCCCTAAAATTTCTTTAGAGTCAACGGGCTAAAGAAATATCAATAAGGCCTATTAGGGAGAGTTGTTAGGCCTATGGGCCCAATAAGACTGGGGTTCCCTCTTAGCTTGTTAGGCAAGCTTGGGGGCAAATATGGGTTGAAGGAGGACTCCTCCCCCTAGGGCCAACACAACGGGGGAGTCCTCCCCTCAAGGAGGTGCCCCCTCCCTCTCCCTCCACCTATATATTATAGAGGATTTGGCCCCCTTGAGACAAACAAGTTCTATTGTTTGGTGCCTCCTTTAGTTCTCTCTTGTTCTAGTTCTAATTTAGACTTGATCTAGATTATAGCTAGTTTTAGTTTTTTCTAATCTACATAATAGAGAAGCCCCGTGAGGTTCCCTTCTCCCTCCTCTAATTCTCTGGGGATGTCAAGCTCTGGATGGCGAAGTGCTGCCAAATCATGAAGCCCGAACGCGTGCAATCCATAGAGACGTCATGCTTTCGGTATTTAGTTTGTGGGATCGTTCATGAGCGGTTCGAGGGACTTCATCAACGATCTACACCAACTCTTCTTCCGCTACAACTCAAAGTTGGTAACGATTCGATCTAAACCTCTAATGCATCTTCATAGTGATCCGAGATCTTAATCGTAGGTCGGTTCTTTTTTGTTTTCTACTAAGTTTTCCAATAATACACTGCACCCACTCCACCAGTGTCTCTCGATGAGAACACCACTCATATCCATTTTTCTGAGAGAGAGCTCCCACTCCTTGTGCTGATTTCAAAGGGATTCCACTCCAACCATTAATCTTTTGATTTCTAGTAACCTCATTAATTTTCCGCCAAATCTCTCCTATAAATGTCAATGTTTGTGAGAGAGTGTTTGAGTGTTGAGGATATTATCTTTTGAATCACAAGAGTAAGGAGTTCATCATCAACAACACCATATATTACCTTTTGGAGGGTGGTGCCTCCTAGATTGGCTAGGTGTGCTTGGGAGTCTTCAAATCTTGTTGAGAAACCAAGAAGTTTGTGAGGGCTTGAAGATCGCCTGCTTCGTGAAGATCTACCTGAGTGAGGCCAACCCCTCGTGAGTGCAAACCATGGTAGGATAGGCAAGGTTGCTTCTTCGTGGAGCCTTCGTGGGTGTGAGCCCTTTGTGACTTGATTCCTCCGTGAAATTCACAGCTGTAATCCTTATCATTTTGTATCCTTGAGATTGAAGTCTCCATCAATGTGGACATATGATAGCACCACCTATCGGAACCACGGGTCAAAAATCTTCGGTGTCAACATTGCGTTTGCGAATCTCCTAAACTCTATTCCCACACGAGCATGTTCTTTACATTCTGCTGCCTATACTCTAGATATGCATGTGTAGGGTGTGTTTGTACTATTCTAGCTTGTGCCAAAATCCGCCTAAATGCTAATCTTGTTAAAATTGCCCATTATCTCTTGCTAGTTATCTAGTCACCCCCCTCTAGACACTCATTTCGATCCTACACATGCGCCCTTTACAAATTCTCAAAAGTTGCCATGTGTTTTCTTAGAGAACAAAATTCCAAAATTTGTCATGTGCAATATTTATTATAGGTAGCATGACATTTTCAATATTCAAACCATGGAAAATTTATCAATTACATCATGGTAGTTTTATTATAGGTATGTGACGCCCCTGACTTAATCGTGCACTAATCGTCAACGCAAATGCGCACGAGATCAGAGACTCATGGGAAGATATCACAACACAACTCTAGACACAAATTAAAATAATACAAGCTTTATATTACAAGCCAGGGGCCTCGAGGGCTTGAATACATAAGCTCGAATACAAACGAGTCAGCCGAAACAACAATATCTGAGTACAGACATAAAGTAAACAAGTCTGCCTCAAGAAGGCTAGCACAAACATCAACATGGATCGAAAAGGCAAGGCCTCCTGCCTGGGAGCCTCCTAACTACTCCTGGTCGTCAGTGGCCTCCACGTAGTAGTAGGCTCCATCGGGGTAGTAGTAGTCGTCGGCGGTGTCGACTGGCTCCTGGGATCCGTCATCTGATCACAACAACCGGGTATAGGGGGAAAAGAGGTAGTAAAGCAACCATGAGTACTCATCCAAAGTACTCGCAAGACTTACATCAGATCTATACTAAGTATGCATCAATATCAAAGGAATGGGGCTATATCTTTGGACTAAACTGCAAAAATGCCAGAATAGAGGGAAGGCCTAGCCTATCGAAGACTAGCATCTTGAAGCATCTTGCAGCATTAGAAGAGTGCAGATTAGCATATTAAAAGTAGCAAGTATATTTAGTAACACCCAAAGATTCTTCCTCGACTCCATGCGAGAAAGCAACCTCGGGCCATCATATCCAATTCATGTCTCCAGTATCTAGTTCTAGTTGTATACATCGGGATACAACTCCGAGCGTTCGTTACCGTGGACACGGCTATTCGAATAGATTAACTTCCCTGCAGGGGTGCACAAACTTACCCAACACGCTCGATTAACTCCGGCCGAACACACTTTCGTGGGTCATGCCCGGCCTCGGCTGATCGACACACCGTAGTCCTACCTAGGCTCAACAGAGAGGCCAGCACGCCAGTCTACACCTTAAGTGCGCAGGGGTCTTGGGCCCATCGCCCTTTGCACTCCTGCACGTTGCGAGGACAGCCGAGATCAATCCTGGCTGCCTCTTTATACAAAGCAGGTACTTACACGGACCACCCGGCGCGGGCCGCTCCAACGCTGACGTCTGAGAGCTTTCGGAAGAAACGTACAATGCAGAGTGCGCATATTTATTCCCGCGTGGTGGTCAGTGCGAAAAGGCCAGTGGCCTACTCGGATTACATATCCAAACCATTAGTGTCTTGGGAGCGCGCGGAGACGATTAGTGATCCACGATATGTGGTCCCGTAGCCCCGTCTCACGGACTTACGGCAAGGGCTAAGAATGCTCGACGAAACGCAACGCGAGCGGGCAAACTAGCTAGCTAGGCGGCAGTAGTGGTTCACCAGGAACATGCTAGAGCGGCTGCTTCGCGCAGAGCATGACGGAGAGCGTGGAGATCCATGGCCATGGCGGCGGCCGGAACACGAACGCGACGGTGGCGAGCTACTGCTACAAAAGGAGAGCACGGAGAGAGGGGGTTGGATGTGGTGCTCACAGCGTGGTTGTAGGGGATGGCAGCGGGCTCGGGGTGGCCTGGAGAGGACGGTGCGGTGGCAGTGATCTCCGGTGACCGAAGGGGAAGGCGGGGTCGGGCGCGTCGTCTTGGTGCGTCTCCGGACGAACGAGTGCACGGGGGCGATGAGGACGAGTGTGGGGAGGCTGCCAGACCGCTTGGAACGGTGAGACGATGACGGTGGCTATGGCTACACCGGCGGCGCGTCCATGGCGGCGCTCAGGAAGGAGAGACATAGAGGGAGTGGGGGCGAGAGGGAGAGGGTAGCTAGGAGGCCGCGGAGCTGGTGCCCTTATCCCCTCCCGGCGAGGTAGTTGGGTGGCGCCCGCGGGCGCCCGGTCGGACGAACAGTGGAGGGGGGAGGAAGACGACGACGGGGGTTGCTGGGCCGGGCCGGTTGGGCCTGTACCTGTGGCCTAAGGCCCAGGGGCAGGGGGATTTTTTTACTTTAACTTATGTTTCTCTTTATTTTTCAAAAGTAATTTAGTTTTATAAAATACAAAACTAGCACCTTAATTAGTGTTATAAGCTAGGCCACTGCCACAATAAGTTTGGCACTTTAATAAAATAGTTTGCAAACTTTTAAAATTTAAAAAACATTTAAATTATTGTTTTGGCCCCTGTTTTGATTATTTTAGGGCACTTAAACACTTTATAAAATGTTGGTTTCTCCACCATAATTATCTATGGATTATTTGCCACATTATGAACATTTTTGCCATTTGAAAACTTTAATTATTTGACTTTAATTTTGATTTGAATTTGAATTGTGTTTGGATCAAAGTGAGGTTTAGCAAAAGTAATTGTGATGACATGGCACCATTAGTAGGGGATCACTGTAGCTTAATTATCAGGGTGTTACAAATCTCCTCCACTACAAGAAATCCCGTCCCGAGATTTAGGAGGTAGACGGAAACAAGGCAGGGTATTCATCACGAAGACGATCCTCGCGTTCCCTAGTGGCTTCGTCTTCAAAATGGTTTGACCATTGGACTTTAAGAAATTTGATCGCCTTCTGACTGGTGCGACGTTCAGCTTGATCGAGAATGCGGACCGGATGCTCTTTATAAGAGAGATCTTATTGTAATTCATGCATTTCGTGGTCCACTTTTCAGATGGGGTCCTTGAAGCAGCGGCGGAGCTGTGACACATGGAAAACATCGTGAACCTGAGAAAGGATCGACGACAGTTCTAATTCATGTGCCACTTTTCCACGTCTTTGGAGAATGGGGAAAGTACCAATGTAGCGAGGAGCTAGCTTGCCTTTGATCCCGAAGCGGTGAGCACCTTTCATCGGTGTGACTCAAAGATAAGCCTTATCGCGAGGTTGATAGACCATATCTTTGTGATGATGGTCATACTGACTCTTCTGACGAGACTGAGCAGTCTTCAGATTCTCGCGAATAACACGGACTTGTTCTTCAGCGTGTTGGATAATATTCAGACCGAAGAGTGACCGTTCCCCAGTTTCTGACCAATTCAGAGGAGTTTGGCACTTTCGTCTGTATAACACTTCGAAGGGGGCCATCTTCAGACTAGCTTGATAGCTATTGTTGTAAGAGAATTCAGCATACGGGAGAGATTCCTCCCATTTCTTGCCGAAAAAAATAACACAAGCTCGAAGCATGTCTTCGAGAATTTGGTTGACTCGTTCAACTTGTCCCTGAGACTGAGGGTGAAAAGCGGTGCTAAAGGACAGATGAGTTCCCATAGCTTCTTGGAAACTTGCCCAGAATCTTGAAGTGAAAAGGCTGCCACGGTCTTAGCTGATTACCAATGGAATACCGTGGAGTGAAACAATTCTGGAAATGTATAGATCTGCCAGCTGACTAGCAGTGATGGTTTCCTTGACGGCCAGAAAATGCGCAACTTTGGAAAGTCGATCAATGACGACAAAAATAGCATCATTACACTTCTACAATCTGGGAAAACCAGTGACGAAGTCCATTTCAACATTGTCCCATTTCCATTCAGGAATAGTAATATGTTGCAAAGTTCCAGCAGGTATTTGATGTTCTACTTTGATTCGACGGCAAACGTCACACTCGGCAACATAGCGAGCAATGCCTTGCTTCATGTTTGGCCACCAGAATCTTTGACGAATGTCTTGGTACCTCTTTGTACTACCAGGATGAATAGACAAAGGTGTATCATGATGTAGGATCGAAAGTATGTCTAGAGGGGGGTGATTAGACTACTTGACCAAATAATAATCTATCCTTTTCCCAATTTAAGTTGTTGGCAGATTTTAGCAATTATGACAAGTCAAGCAATCAACCTACACATGCAATTCTAAGAGTATAGCAGCGGAAAGTAGAACATTGCATATGAAGGTAAAGGGAAGGGTTTGGAGAAGGCAAACGCAATGGAGACACGAAGATTTTTGGCGTGGTTCCGATAGGTGGTGCTATCGTACGTCCACATTGATGGAGACTTCAACCCACGAAGGGTAATGGCTGCGCGAGTCCATGGAGGGCTCCACCGACGAAGGGTCCACGAAGAAGCAACCTTGTCTATCCCACCATGGCCATCGCCCATGAAGGACTTGCCTCACTCGGGTAGATCTTCACGAAGTAGGCGATCTCCTTGCCCTTACAAACTTCTTGGTTCAACTCCACAACATGTCGGAGGCTCCCAGGAGACACCTAACCAATCTAGGAGACACCACTCTCCAAAAGGTAATAGACAGTGTGTTGATGATGAACTCCTTGCTCTTGTGCTTCAAATGATAGTCTCCCCAACACTCAACTCTCTCTCACAGATTTGGCTATGGTGGAAAAAGGATTTGAGTGGAATGCAACTTGGGGAAGGCTAGAAATCAAGGTTCAAATGGTTGGAATGGAATCTCTTGATCTCAACACATGAGTAGGTGGTTCTCTCTCAGAAAATGGATGGTGGAAGTGTAGGCACGTTCTGATGGCTCTCTTGCTAATGAAGAGGGGGTGGAGGGGTATTTATAGCCTCCACACAAAATCCAACCGTTACACACTTTTGACTCATCTCGGTGGCACCGAGTTCGAAACTCGGTGGCACCGATCTGTTCAAAAATATGAACGTTAGGAATCTTGGTGGGACCGACTGGAACAACTAGCTAGGACCGATGGGCTAGGGCTTAGGGCAAACTTCATCTCGGTGGCGCCGATTGCATCAACTCGGTGAGACCGAAGTGAAGCAATAAGCAATAGAGAATCTATCAAGCTAACTCGGTGAGACCGATTGCAACATCTTGATGAGACCAAAATAATTACAACAAGTCACAGGGAGTTTGCAAGGCCATCTCGGTGAGACCGAGATCCGTATCGGTGTGACCGAACTGTTAGGGTCTCTGGCAGTGGCTATGTCAAATGAACTCGGTGGCTCCGGGTAGAAAGAATCGGTAGGGCCGAGTTTGGATTTTAGGTTTGGACATATTTGGAAGGAGAAAGTGGCTGAGGGTTTTGGAGCAATATCACTAAGCACTTTGAGCAAGTAGATCATCAAGCAACACCTCATCCCCTTTTAATAGCATTGGCTTTCCTATGGACTCAATGTGATCTTGGATCACTAAAATAGAAATGAAGAGTCTTGAGCTTTTGCCAATCTTTGTCCTTATCATTTTGAGGGGTCCACATCTCTTGTCCATGCTATGCCAATCATTGAACATCCTGAAATATTTATCTTGAAAGGATATTAGTTCAATGAGCTATATGTTGTTATGAATTACCAAAACTACCCGGGGATTAGTTGCACTTTCAATCTCCCCCTTTTGGTAATTGATGACAACATATAGATCAAAGCTTCGACAAATGATTAAATGAATGAAATACAACGTTGCTTTGAGAAGTATGTGATAAGCAAGAGCTCCCCCTAAATTTGTGCATTTTTTGAAATTTGCGTTTGAATGCAAATGCACAATCAATTAGGATCATGGGTCGCTCTTCCATGTCACATACATCTTGGTGGAGCGCACAAAATGATATGAGTGAAATAACATGCACGCATCACCAAGGACATAAGTGAGTGATCATACATAAATAGTAATGAGGATAGACATTAAGCATAGTATGATCAACCTCACAACCAAACATAATGTCTCACAAGCATAAAACAAGTAAGTAGCACGGATCAAACAGAACACAGTAGCAACTGGCAATAAAAACCAAAGAGCAAAAAGCGAGACACTCTCTCCCGAGCCTAATGATCTATACAATTTCTTCCCCTTTGGCAACAAGTACCAAAAATCTTGAAAATGTATAGAGCTATGGTACGTCCATTTTGCATCATATTTTCCTACTGTTATTTATAATGTTTTTATGCATAATAATGCTTTTTGGAGTAATTCTAATGCCTTTTCTCTCATAATATGCAAGGTTTACACAAAGAGGGAGAATACCGGCAGCTGGAATTCTGGACCTGAAAAAGCTACTTCAGAGTTACCTATTTTGCACATCTCCAAATAAGCTGAAAATTTACGGAGAATTGTTTTACAATATATGAAAAATATTGGAGCAAATAACTACCAGAGGGGGCCCACCAGGTGGGCACAACCCACCTGGGCGTGCCAGGGAACCCAGGCGCGCCCTGGTGGGTCATACCCTCCTCGGCCCACCTCCGGTGCCCATCTTCTAGTATATAGGTCATTTTGACCTAGAAAAAATCAGGAGAGGACTTTCGGGATGAAGCGCCGCCTCCTTGAGGCAGAACTTGGGCAGGAGCACTTTTGCCCTCCGGCGGAGCGATTCCGCCGGGGGAACTTTCCTCCAGGAGGGGGAAATCATCGCCATCGTCATCACCAACAACTCTCCCATCTTTGGGAGGGCCATCTCCATAAACATCTTCAACAGCACCATCTCCTCTCAAACCCTAGTTCATCTCTTGTGTTCAATCTTTGTACCGGAACCTTAGATTGGTACTTGTGGGTGACTAGTAGTGTTGATTACATCTTGTAGTTGATTACTATATGGTTTATGTGGTGGAAGTTTATATGTTCAGATACATTATGCTATTTAATACCCCTCTGATCTTGAGCATGATTATCAATTGTGAGTAGTTACTTTTGTTCTTGAGGTCACGGGAGAAGTCATGTTGCAAGTAATCATGTGAACTTGATATGTGTTTGATATTTTGATGATATGTATGTTGTGATTCCCTTAGTGGTGTCATGTGAACATCGACTACATGGCACTTCACCATATTTGGGCCTAAGTGAATGCATTGTGGAGTAGTTATTAGATGATGGGTTGCTAGAGTGACAGAAGCTTAAACCCTAGTTTATGCGCTACTTCGTAAGGGACCGATTTGGATCCAAAAGTTTAATGCTATGCTTAGATTTTATCTTAATACTTTTCTCATAGTTGCGGATGCTTGCGAGGGGGTTAATCATAAGTAGGAGGTTTGTTCAAGTAAGAACATCACCTAAGCACCGGTCCACCCACATATCAAATTATCAAAGTAGCAAACACGAATCAAACCAACATGATGAAAGTGACTAGATGAAATTCCCGTGTACCCTCAAGAACACTTTGCTTATCATAAGAGACCGTTTTGGCCTGTCCTTTGTCGTAAAAGGATTGGGCTACCTTGCTGCACTTTATTTACCATTACCGTTACTTGGTCGTTACAAATTATCTTGCTATCAAACTACTTGTTACCGACTATTTCAGTGCTTGTAGGAAATACCTTGCTGAAAACCACTTGTCATTTCCTTCTGCTCCTCGTTGGGTTCGACACTCTTGCTTATCGAAAGAACTACGATTGATCCCCTATACTTGTGGGTCATCAAGGCCCTTTTCTGGCGCCGTTGCCGGGGAGTGAAGCGCTCTTGGTAAGTGGAAATTGGTAAGGAAAAGTTATTACTACGTGCTGAAATTTATTGTTACTTGTTACTATGGAGAATCATCCTTTGAGGGGTTTGTTCGGGGTATCTGCACCTCGACCAGAACCACAACTAGTTGCCCCTCAATCTACCGCACCTACTGAAAATATTGGTTATGAAATTCCTTCAGGTATGATAGAACAACTGCTAGCTAATCGTTATGCAGGAGATGGAACTGAACATCGTGATATGCACTTGATATATGTGGATGAAATTTGTGGATTATTTAAGCTTGCAGGTTTATCCGGAGATGAAGCTAAGAAGAAGGTTTTCCCTTTATCTTTTAATGGAAAAGCATTGACATGGTATAGGCTATGCGATGATATTGGATCTTGGAACTGGAATCGATTGAATTGGAATTTCACCAAAAAATTTATCCTATGCATTTAGTTCATTGTGATCGGAATTATATATATAATTTTTGGCCTCGTGAAGGAGAAAGTATCGCTCTAGCTTGGGGGAGGCTTAAGTCAATGTTATATTTATGCCCCAATCATGAGCTCTCCAGAGAAATTATCATTCAGAATTTTTATGCTCGGCTTTTCTCGTGATGATCAATCCATGCTCGATACTTCTTGTACTGGTTCTTTTATGAAGAAGACTATTGAATTCAGGTGGGATCTTTTAGAAAGAATTAAACGCAACTCAGAAGATTAGGAACTCGACGAAGGTAGAGAGTCAGGTATTAAGCTTGAGTTTGATTGTGTTAAATCTTTTATGAATACCGATGCTTTTCACAAGTTTAGCACTAAATATGGACTTGACTCTGAGATTTTGTGAATCTTTTGCTACTCATGTTGATCTCCCCAAAGAGAAGTGGTTTAAATATCATCCCCCTATCAAAGAAGAAATTAAAGAATCTGACATGGTTAAAGATGAAACTATTATTTACAATGTTGATCCAGTTGTGCCTACTGCTTATATTGAAAAACCACCTTTCCCTGTTAGGATAACAGAACATGCTAAGGTTTCAACTGTGTTTCGCAAAAGTAATTTTGGAGCACCTAAACCTGTTGAACAAATTAAAGTAGAACCTAGTGTTGCTATGGTTAAAGGTCTCCTGGTAGAAAATATTGATGGGCATGTTATTTACTTCTGCGATGAAGCTGCTAGAATTGCCAAACCTGATGAAAAAGATAAACATAGACCTGTTGTTGGCATGCCCGTTGTCTCAGTTAAAATAGGAGGTCATTGTTACCATGGTTTATGTGACTTAGGTGCTAGTGTGAGTGCTATTCCTTTTACCTTATACCAAGAAATTATGTATGACATAGCACCCGCTGAAATAGAAGACATAGATGTCACTATTAAACTTGCTAATAAAGACACCATCACACCACTTGGGATTGTTAGAGATGTTGAAGTCTTATGTGGGAAAATAAAATACCCTACTAATTTTCTGGTTCTTGGTTCCCCACAAGATGACTTCTGTCCCATTATCTTTGGTAGACCTTTCTTGAACACTGTCAATGCTACTATAGATTGTCATAAACAAACTGTCAGTGTTCGCTTTGGTGATGAGTCTCATGAATTTAATTTTTCCAAGTTTAATAGACAACTTCATAAGAAAGAGTTACCTAGTAAGGATGAAATAATTGGTCTTGCTTCTATTGCCGTGCCTCCTACTGATCCACTAGAACAATATTTGCTAGACCATGAAAATGATATGCATATGCATGAAAGAAATGAGATAGATAAAATTTTCTTTGAACAACGACCCCTGCTCAAACACAATTTGCCTATTGAAACTCTAGGAGGTCCTCCTCCACCTAAAGGTGATCCTGTGTTTGAATTAAAACAATTGCCTGACACTTTGAAATATGCTTATCTCGATAAGAAAAAGATATATCCTGTTATTATTAGTGCTAACCTTTCAGAACATGAAGAAGAAAGATTATTGAAAATTCTGAAGAAGCACCGTGCTGCCATTGGATATACTCTTGATGATCTTAAGGGCATTAGTCCCACTCTCTGTCAGCACAAGATTAATATGGAACCTGATGCTAAACCCGTTGTTGATCATCAACGACATTTGAATCCTAAGATGAAAGAAGTGGTAAGAACTGAAATATTAAAGCTTCTGGAAGCAGGTATAATCTATCCCATAGCTGATAGTAGATGGGTAAGTCCTGTTTATTGTGTCCCTAAGAAGGGTGGTATTCTGTTGTTCCTAATGATAAAAATGAACTTATTCCACAAAGAATTGTTACTAGCTATAGAATGGTAATTGATTTTAGAAAATTAAATAAAGCAACTAGAAAAGATCATTACCCTTTGCCTTTTATCTATAAAATGTTGGAAAGATTATCAAAGCACACACATTTTTGCTTCCTCGATGGATATTCTGGTTTTTTCTCAAATACCTGTTTCACAACCTGATCAAGAGAAAACCACTTTTACTTGCCCTTTTGGAACTTATGCTTATAGACGTATGCCTTTTGGTTTATGCAATGCACCTGCTACCTTTCAAAGAGGTATGACTGCTATATTCTCTGATTTTTGTGAAAAGATTGTTGAGGTTTTCATGGATGATTTTTCTGTTTATGGAACTTCTTTTGATGATTGCTTAAGCAACCTTGATCGAGTTTTGCAGAGAGGTGAGCAAACTAATCTTGTCTTGAATTGGGAGAAGTGCCACTTTATGGTTAATGAAGGTATTGTCTTGGGGCATAAAATTTCTGAACAAGGTATTGAGGTGGATAAAGCTAAAGTTGATGCAATTGAGAAAATGCCATGTCCTAAAGATATCAAAGGTATTCGTAGTTTCCTAGGTCATGCTAGTTTCTATAGGAGATTTATTAAAGACTTCTCTAAAATTTCTAGGCCTCTTACAAATCTTTTACAAAAGGATGTTCCATTTGTTTTTGATGATGATTGTGTAGAAGCCTTTGAAACACTTAAGAAAGCCTTAAC
Source organism: Thinopyrum elongatum (assembly GCA_011799875.1). Lineage (NCBI taxonomy): Eukaryota > Viridiplantae > Streptophyta > Magnoliopsida > Poales > Poaceae > Thinopyrum > Thinopyrum elongatum. The sequence continues at coordinate 219,878,238 of CM022301.1, read as the reverse complement.
TTCTGCACCTATTGTTCAACCACCTGATTGGAACTTGCCTTTTGAAATTATGTGTGATGCTAGTGATTATGCTGTTGGTGTTGTTCTAGGATAAAGAGTTGATAGGAAATTGAATGTTATTAATTATGCTAGCAAAACTCTATACAGTGCCCAAAGAAATTATGCTACTACTGAAAAAGAAATTTTAGCAGTTGTGTTTGCCTGTGATAAATTCAAATCTTATATTGTTGATTCCAAAGTAATTGTTCACACTGATCATGCTGCTATTAAATATCTTATGGAAAAGAAAGATGCTAAATCTAGACTCATTAGGTGGGTTCTCTTGCTACAAGAATTTGATTTACATATTACTAATAGAAAAGGAGCTGAGAACCCCGTCGCTGATAACTTGTCTAGGTTAGAGAATATTCTTGATGACCCACTAGCTATTGATGATAGCTTTCCTGATGAACAACTAGCTTCAATAAATATTTCTCATAACACTCCTTGGTATGCTGACTATGCTAATTATATTGTTGCTAAATACATACCACCTAGTTTCACATACCAACAAAAGAAAAAATTCTTCTATGATTTAAGACATTACTTTTGGGATGACCCACATCTTTATAAGGGAGTAGATGGTATTATTAGATGTTGTGTACCTGAGCATGAACATGAACAAATCCTATGGAAATGTCACTCCGAAGCTTATGGAGGGCATCATGCGGGAGATAGAACTGCTCATAAGGTATTGCAATCAGGTTTTTATTGGCCTACTCTCTTCAAGGATGCCCGTAAGTTTGTTTTATATTGTGATGAATGTCAACGAATTGGTAATATTAGTAAGCATCAAGAAATGCCTATGAATTATTCACTTGCCATTGAACCATTTGATGTTTGGGGTTTTGATTATATGGGACCTTTTCCTTCCTCTAATGGGTATACACATATTTTGGTTGCTGTTGATTATGTTACTAAGTGGGTAGAAGCTATTCCAACTAGTAGTGCTGATCATAACACTTCCATTAAAATGCTTAAAGAAGTTATTTTCCCAAGGTTTAGAGTCCCTAGATATTTTAATGACTGATGGTGGTTCACACTTTATTCATGGTGCTTTTTGTAAAATGCTTGCTAAATATGATGTTAACCATAGAATTGCATCACCCTATCATCCTTAATCTAGTGGTCAAGTTGAACTTAGCAATAGAGAAATAAAACTAATATTACAAAAAACGGTTAATAGGTCCCGAAAGATTTGGTCTAAGAAATTGGATGATGCACTTTGGGCCTACAGAACAGCTTATAAAAATCCTATGGCTATGTCTCCCTATAAAATGGTTTATGGAAAAGCTTGTCATTTGCCTCTTGAGTTAGAACATAAAGCATATTGGGCAATTAAAGAACTCAACTATGATTTCAAACTTGCCGGTGAAAAGAGGCTATTTGACATTAGCTCACTAGATGAATGGAGAACCCAAGCCTATGAAAATGCCAAGTTATTTAATGAAAAAGTTAAAAGATGGCATGTCAAAAGAATCCAAAAGCGGGAATTCAAAGTTGGAGAATATGTTATTTTATACAACTCTCGTTTCAGATTCTTTGCAGGAAAACTTCTCTCTAAATGGGAAGGACCATATATTATCGAGGAGGTTTATCGCTCTGGAGATATCAAGATTAATAATGCCGAAGGTACTAACCCGAAGGTGGTCAATGGGCAAAGAATTAAACACTATATCTTAGGTACGCCTATTAATGTTGAAAGCAATATTATTCAAACCATGACACCGGAGGAACACATAAAAGAAACCTTCCAGAACGCTCCAGAATCCTAAAAAAGAGGAGGTACGTGATACGGTAAGTAAACGGACTCCGAAAAGTCTGCAAAAATATTTTCTGTCAGTTTTGGAATATTGTAAAAATTAGGAAAATAAGAAACAACCAGGAAGGCAACCGAGGAGGGCACAAGACACCAGGGCACGCCTGGGCCCCCTGGCGCGCCCAGGTGGGTTGTGCCCACCTCGGGTACCTTCCCGACTCTGTTTTCCCCCCGTTTGCTTGTTTCCCAAGATAAAAAATCTTTATATACCCCCCGAACGTATTGACCATCGTATCGCGGAGAAATCTTCTATTCTTCTTTCTTGCTATTTTCTGTCAGATCTGTTAAGCCAGGCATCATGTCTTCTCCCTCCTCCAACAAAGTAGAAGAGGATGCTTAGTTGATGAAGATGGAACTAAAGAGAGAGGAACCCGAGAAAAACATCAAGGGTGATAAGGTCAAGGAAGTCGCGGGAGATCAAGTTCCGACATTAGGGCAGGCCGTTCCAGCAGCAGAAGAAGAAGGCATCCTTCAACCTTACTATGATTATCTTACCCCTACTAAAATTCAAGCTTTCAGGGTCATTGAAACGATTTGTGTGCAAAATAAATATCTCACTCATGAAAATATTCTGTTGCAAGAGCATATCATCGCCCTCCGGAGCATCATCTGTAGATTGGAGAACCTCCTGAGCCTGAAGTGTGAAGCTACCTCACCACCACCATCATCATCCTCTCCACCAAAAGTGACTTGAGTTCATGGTATGGGCACTCCCCTTGGCTTGTGCCAAGCTTGGGGGAGGTGCCCCGGTATCGTATCACCACCACTATCTTTGCCTTTACCTATTTTAGTTTGATCTTTAGTTATCCTTTGATCTAGTTGAATAAAAGTTTAGTTCGATCCTTTCTTTTCGAGTGCTTGCTCAGTGATCTATCTATCGATGTAATCGTGTGTGAGATATATAATAAAGAGTAGTTTGAGTTTTGCTTCTTTACTTTTATGTTTCAATAAAAAGAAAGGAAAATAAATGAAAAAGATCATATGCTAATCTTATGGTAAGTAATGACATCACATAAGGAAAAGTATAAGTGGTAAAATTTATTGGAGATTGACAAACATAGCATTGGTCAATGTTGCAATTCATGAAAGAATTAATAAGGGAAGAGAAGATTCACATGCAAATACACTATCTTGGACATCTTTTATGATTGTGAGCCCCCATTAAATATTATGTGTCAAAATTGTTGACGTTGGACAAGGAAGACAACGTAATGATTTATGCTTGTTCATATTCACATAGAAGTTATATTGTCATAGATCCTTCAACATGTGGTGCTTGCTCAATATCTTTGCTAGCCAAAAACTCCGCACTAAGTAGAGATACTACTTGTGCATCCACAAACCCTTAAACCCAAATCTTATTTTGAGAGTCCACCATACCTACCTATGGATTGAGTAAGATCGTTCAAGTAAGTTGTCATTGGTGCAATAAGGCAATAAAAATTGCTTCTAAATGTGTTGGATCATTTAGTGTAAGAGAAAATTGAGCGTTGTACGAACTTGTGATGGCAAAATAATAAAAGCGACGGACTGCATAATAAAGGTTGCTATCATAAGGGGCAATATAACATGATGTTATTTTGCATTAAGGGATTTGGCATACAAACAAATAAGCGCATGACAACCTCTGCTTCCCTCTGCGAAGGGCCTACCTTTTACTTTTATGCATTTACTTTTATGTAAGAGTCAAAGTTTTCTTCCCCATTCCTTTTCTTTATTTTCTCTTTTTGCAAGCATCATGTGGTGAGGAAAGATCTAGGCACATATATCCAGTTGGATATGAGTGGGCATGACTTATTATTGTTGACATCACCCTTGAGGTGAATGCGTTGGGAGGCGAAACTATAAGCCCCTATCTTTCTATGTGTCCGGTTGAAACTTTTTGTTCACGGGTATGCTGTGAGTGTTAGCAATCATAGAAGATTAAATGATGGTTGAGTATGTGGACTTGCCTAAAGGCTCCGATACATGACCCTTCCTGAAAATATGATGAATTGTAGTTACAAAGTTGACTGAGAACATAGTTTGTTGGTTTTCAATAAGGTTTATGCTTTATACTTCAATGTTGTTATGAATTGTTACTTGTTCATGAGAAGTTATATGATAAAAGTTATTTGATAAAATTTTATGTTAAAGTTCCTTGCTGGTATAATAATATGCATGATGCTTCTATGTCCATATTTTGTTTTTATCGACACCTCTCTCTCTAAGCATGTGGGCATGTTTTTCGATTTCGGTTTTTCGCTTGAGGACAAGCAAACTCTAAGCTTGGGGGAGTTGATACGTCCATTTTGCATCATGTTTTCCTACTGTTATTTAAAATGTTTTTATGCATAATAATGCTTTTCGGAGTAATTCTAATGCCTTTTCTCTCATAATATGCAAGGTTTACACAAAGAGGGAGAATACCGGCAACTGGAATTCTGGACCTGAAAAAGCTACGTCAGAGTTACATATTATGCACATCTCCAAATAAGCTGAAAATTTACGGAGAATTATTTTGAAATATATGAAAAATATTGGAGCAAATAACTACCAGAGTGGGCCCACCAGGTGGGCACAACCCACCTAGGCGCGCCAGGGAGCCCAGGCGCGCCCTGGTGGGTTGTGCCCTACTCGGCCCACCTCCGGTGCCCATCTTCTGGTATATAGGTCATTTTGACCTATAAAAAAATCAGGAGGGGACTTTCGTGATGAAGCACCGCCGTCTCGAGGCGGAACTTGGGCAGGAGCACTTTTGCCCTCCGGTGGAGTGATTCCGCCGGGGGAACTTCCCTCCAGGAGGGGGAAATCATCGCCATCATCATCACCAACAACTCTCCCATCTTTGGGAGGGCCATCTCCATCAACATCTTCAACAACACCATCTCCTCTCAAACCCTAGTTCATCTCTGGTGTTCAACCTTTGTACCGGAACCTTAGATTGGTACTTGTGGGTGACTAGTAGTGTTGATTACATCTTGTAGTTGATTACTATATGGTTTATTTGGTGGAAGATTATATGTTCAGATCCATTATGCTATTTAATACCCCTCTGATCATGAGCATGATTATCAATTGTGAGTAGTTACTTTTGTTCTTGAGGTCACGGGAGAAGTCATGTTGCAAGTAATCATGTGAACTTGATATGTGTTCGATATTTTGATGATATGTATGTTGTGATTCCCTTAGTGGTGTCATGTGAACATCGACTACATGGCACTTCACCATATTTGGGCCTAAGGGAATGCATTGTGGAGTAGTTATTAGATGATGGGTTGCTAGAGTGACAGAAGCTTAAACCCTAGTTTATGCGCTACTTCGTAAGGGACCGATTTGGATCCAAAAGTTTAATGCTATGCTTAGATTTTATCTTAATACTTTTCTCGTAGTTGCGGATGCTTGCGAGGGGGTTAATCATAAGTAGGAGGTTTGTTCAAGTAAGAACAGCACCTAAGCACCGGTCCACCCACATATCAAATTATCAAAGTAGCGAACACGAATCAAACCAACATGATGAAAGTGACGAGATGAAATTCCCGTGTACCCTCAAGAACACTTTGCTTATCATAAGAGACCATTTTGGCCTGTCCTTTGTCACAAAAGGATTGGGCTACCTTGCTACACTTTATTTACCGTTACCATTACTTGCTCGTTACAAATTATCTTGCTGTCAAACTACTTGTTACCGACTATTTCAGTGCTTGTAGAAAATACCTTGCTGAAAACCACTTGTCATTTCCTTCTGCTCCTCGTTGGGTTCGACACTCTTACTTATCGAAAGGACTAGAATTGATCCCCTATACTTGTGGGTCATCAAGCTACACGCCTTTCTAGGCATGATCCTTCGGAGCTCCTGAAGGGGTCTTCTGGCTTGTGGCTCCTGTGTGCGTAGATGGCATTGAGATGAGTGCGTCTGCAAATGCCTCCGATGATGTCTGCTGGACCGGTGGAGTAGACACTGCAGGTGGCACTGGAGCTATAGCAGCAGGTGCAGAATGAGTGGTCCTCGTGTCTGCAACTAGCACGGCTGAAGATCTGGGTGCTCTGGGCACAGTCTCAAACCTCTGAGTGGTAGATCTCTCATCTCCACTATCCTCGGCAGCAATCATGCTTGCCTCAACATCTGCCTACAACTTCCCCACAACTGTCTGTACCTCTGTGATCTTCACATCAAGATTATGAATCTTTGTCTCGACAATCCGCTCTAGACTCTCCTGGTTGCTCTGGGCACAGTCTCAAACCTCTGAGTGGTAGATCTCTCATCTCCACTATCCTCGGCAGCAATCATGCTTGCCTCAACATCTGCCTACAACTTCCCCACAACTGTCTGTACCTCTGTGATCTTCACATCAAGATTATGAATCTTTGTCTCGACAATCCGCTCTAGACTCTCCTGGTTCTTGTAGATGTTGGCCAGACTCATCTCAGTCCTTGGGGTGGCCTCTAGTAGATATGTCATCTGATCGTTCTTTGACTTGAGGTTTGCGATGGGTGCATTGGGTGTTGTGGCTTACTTTGCTGCTCTTGCTGCTGCTGCTGTCTGAGCCTTCTCTTGAGCCTCAACTGATGTAGGATGTGAAGGATCCATCACCACTACATTGTCCTCAAACTCTGGCTGAAGAGGGAGGTGCTCACGATCAAGTAGATATGTCTTCATCCCAACTTGGGAGTTGATGAGCATCTAAATGTGTGGGGCAAATCCACAAGACCTTTTCTGGTCAGCAGCTATCCTCTTGACCGTCTCTACAATCAAACTCATAACCTTGAACTTTTGCGGGATATCAAACAAGTGAAGCAAGTTGATGGAATGGCCACGTATCATCTTGTCATCTCCGGACTTGGGAAAAAGAGTATGCCTCAAGATCGTGTTGGTAGTGGTCAAACCAGCTTGCAAATGATATATGGATCCAAGTTTGTGACCCTCAAGATCCTTGGGAGGTATTTCCTTGTACATATTTGCCATCGAGTTGTGGTCCATCCAGGGCTTCCCATAAACATCAATGTCATTCTCTGCTTCCTCAGGAGCACCAATGAGATTAGCCCACTCGGAGATCGATGACTGGTATCGGTGTCCCTCAGTCATCCACATGATCTTACCATCTGTATAGAAGTGTGCTGTGGAATAGAACTGCATGATCATCTCATCATTCCACTTTGTGAGCTTCTGACCAACAAACTCGTCGACACCTGCACTCTTGAAATTCTCATGAACATGGGGGAAGTAGTCCTCATTTGCATCAATGTACTTCCAGTCCACGCACTTCATGTCACTGATAATGGGCTTCTTATCAAGCAAAACTGTCTCATAGAAATCTTGTTGTTCACGGGTATGGAAACGGTAGTCACAAGCTATCCTCCTCCTGAATGAGTATGGATCCTCTTTCCTCCATTCTCGCAGTCCCTTGTCCTTCCTGAGCTTCATGTTCTTAGCAATTGGGTGTGCATTGTCATGATGAGGGATCTTGGGTTTGAGTTTCCTGAGCACTAGTGGCTCATCATCTTCCTCAATCTCAAGCATTGGGGCCTTGTTCTTTTCAGCAGTTGGAATGTTTCTTGTTGACCTCTTGGGTGCGGAAACCTTGGGCTTGGACTTGGGCTTGGAGGGAGCAGCAGCTGACTTCATGGCATCTGCCATCAATTTCTATGCCTTAGCTGGAGGTGCTTCAGCATGCTCTTCCTTCTCCTCTTCCTGATCATCTTCCCTCATGGAAGGTCGACCAATAATTGTAGTAGTGGTCTTTCTAGCCCTCTTTTTCTTCTTGCTGACATCACCTTCTTCATCATTGATGACCCACAAGTATAGGGGATCAATCGTAGTCCTTTCGATAAGTAAGAGTGTCGAACCCAACGAGGAGCAAAAGGAAATGACAAGTGGTTTTCGGCAAGGTAATGTCTGCAAGCACTGAAATTGTCGGTAACAGGTAGTTTGATAGCAAGATAATTTGTAGCAAGTGAATAACGGTAACGGTAAATAAAGTGCAGCAAGGTAGCCCAATCCTTTTGAGCCAAAGGACAGGCCAAAACGGTCTCTTATGATAAGCAAAGCGTTCTTGAGGGTACACGGGAATTTCATCATATCACTTTCATCATGTTGGTTTGATTTGTGTTCGCTACTTTGATAATTTGATATGTGGGTGGACCGGTGCTTAGGTGTTGTTCTTACTTGAACAAACCTCCTACTTATGATTAACCCCCTCGCAAGCATCCGCAACTACGAGAAAAGTATTAAGATAAAATCTAACCATAGCATTAAACTTTTGGATCCAAATCGGTCCCTTACGGAATAGCGCATAAACTAGGGTTTAAGCTTCTGTCACTCTAGCAACCCATCATCTAATTACTACTCCACAATGCATTCCCTTAGGCCCAAATATGGTGAAGTGCCATGTAGTCGACGTTCACATGACACCACTAAGGGAATCACAACATACATATCATCAAAATATCGAACACATATCAAGTTCACATGTTTACTTGCAACATGACTTCTCCCGTGACCTCAAGAACAAAAGTAACTACTCACAAATAATAATCATGCTCAAGATCAGAGGGGTATTAAATAGCATAATGGATCTAAACATATAATCTTCCACCAAATAAACCATATAGTAATCAACTACAAGATGTAATCAACACTACTAGTCACCCACAAGTACCAATCTAAGGTTCCGGTACAAAGATTGAACACAAGAGATGAACTAGGGTTTGAGAGGAGATGGTGCTGTTGAAGATGTTGATGGAGATGGCCCTCCCAAAGATGGGAGAGTTGTTGGTGATGACGATGACGATGATTTCCCCCTCCAGGAGGGAAGTTCCCCCGGCGGAATCGCTCTGTCGGATGGCAAAAGTGCTCCTGCCCAAGTTCAGCCTCGAGACGGCGGCGCTTAGTCCCGAAAGTCCTCTCCTTCTTTTTTCTAGGTCAAAATGACTTATATACCAGAAGAGGGGCACCGGAGGTGGGCCGAGGAGGGCACAACCCACCAGGGCGCGCCTGGGCTCCCTGGCGCGCCCAGGTGGGTTGTGCCCACCTGGTTGGCCCCCTCTGGTAGTTATTTGCTCCAATAATTCTTAAATAATCCATAAAAAATCTCCGTGAAGTTTCAGCTTATTTGGAGTTGTGCAGAATAGGTAGCTCTGACGTGCTTTTTCAGGTCCAGAATTCCAGCTGCCAGTATTCTCCCTCTTTGTGTAAACCTTGCATATTATGAGAGAAAAGGCATTAGAATTACTCCCAAAAGCATTATTATGCATAAAAACATTATAAATAACAGTAGGTAAACATGATGCAAAATGGACTTATCAACTCCCCCAAGCTTAGACCTCGCTTGTCCTCAAGCGAAAACCGAAATCGAAAAACATGTCCACATGCTTAGAAAGAGAGAGGTGTCGATAAAAACAAAATACGGACATAGAAGCATCATGCATATTATTATAACAGCAAGGAATTTTAACATAAAATGTTATCAAACAACTTTTGTCACATAACTATTATCATATAACTTCTCATGAGCAGGTAACAATTCATCACAACATTGAAGTATAAAGCATAAACCTTATTGAAAACCAACAAACTATGTTCTCGGTCAAATTTACAACTACAATTCATCATATTTTCAGGAAGGGTCACGTATCTGTGACGCCCCCGGCTCAATCGTGCACTAATCATACACGCAAATGCACACGATCAAGCCTAAGGACTCACGGGAAGATATCACAACACAACTCTAAAACATAAATAAAGTCATACAAGCTTTATATTACAAGCCAGGGGCCTCGAGGGCTTGAATACATAAGCTCGCATACAAGCGTTAGCGGAAGCATCAGATATCTGAGTACAGATATTAAAAGAGAAACAGAAAGGCCTTTAGAAAGGCGGGGCAAAATAAAACACTACGATCGAAAGGCGCAGGCCTCCTGCCTGGGACCCTCCTAACCTACTCCTGGTCGTCGGCCAGCTCGTAGTAGTATCCATCCTCAGGGTAGTAGTAGCGACCGTCGGTGGGGGCAGCTGTATCCGGGGCTCCGTCATCTGGTTGCACCAAAAGGATATGGGGGAAAAAAGAAAGCAAAGCAACCGTGAGTACTCCGAAGTACTTAGCAAGCAAGGATCTACACTACATATGCAATCATTATCAAAGGAAGGCTGTATATGTGGACTGGGCTGCAGAAATGCCAGAATAGAGAGGAAAACCTAGTCCTATCGAAGACTATCATCTTCAGCGGTCTTGCAGCAATAGAAGAGAGTAGACCAGCACAGTATATTGTAGTAGTATTATTAAGTCTCAACCTCACCCAGAGATCCTTTCTCGACTCCCTGCGAGAAAGCAATCCCAGAGCCATACAGTCATCAACCTCGTCCGGAGATCCCTTCTCGACTCCCTGCGAGAAGCAATCCCAGAGCCATATATCCAGGTATCATCTCACGTTCTAGTTGTGTTGATCGTGATACAACTCCGAGTGTCCTTTACCGTAGGACCGGCTATCGATAGATGTGTTCTTCCCTGCAGGGGTGCACCAACTTACCCAACACGCTCGATTAACTCCGGCCGGACACACTTTCCTGGGTCATGCCCGGCCTCGGCCAAACGATACACCGCAGCCCTACCTAGAGCTCAGCAGAGAGGTCCCCGCCGGTCTACATCCTAAGCTCTCAGGGGTCTTGGGCCGTCGCCCTGTGCACTCCGGGTCGTTGCGAGCAGGGTGGATACCAGCGCCAACGGCACGATCTGACCCGGCCACAATGCTGAACTGGACGTCTGACAGAACTGTCGGCTGATGCTACGATGCAGAACGCCCATACTATGCCCACGTGATGGTTAGTGCTATTAGGCCAGAGGCCTGCTCGGATCAAATATCCAAATCGTTAGTGGACTAGGGCTTGCGGTAACAAGTAGAGACTCACGAAAGATGTGACCCCGTCGCCCCGTCTCGAGGACTTGCTGCAAGGGCTAAGAATGCCCAGCCGCGCCTCGTATTCATCACTCGGGCACCATCCAGGTCAACCCGTCTCCACAACACTCGCCACTTAGGCTCACTCGGGTACCCCTCAGGGTCGACCCGCCTTTCCAAGTAACAGTGTAAAGTCCAAGTACCCATGTGTCCATAACATTAGGGGAATCCAAGGTATCACCCTCGTGGGATTCCTACTCGATGTATCCATCAAGGTGAACTCGAAGGAATCACCCTCGATGGGTTCACACTTGATGTGTTGCACAACAGGGTCGTATCGGAAGTGGAGAAGGAGGAATCACCCTCGATGACCACGACCGAATAGCTATTCTACAGAGTTAACATCAGAAGTGCTACAAGAGGTTTCACCCTCGGCACTCGATAGTAACGCTGCAGTATCGTTACAACTAAGGGGGGGTGATGTGCGGTGCCGGGGCCTGGTCTTCAATCCCGTTGATCGGGTCTTCGGATAATCTAGCGGGGCAGTCAGGATAAGTGGGGTCACTGATAGGTCTCTACCCAGCCTATACTAAGCAGTTTAGGATAAGCAGGTAAGGTATCAATATCAGGTTACAATAAACAGACTATGCATCAGAATAGGTAAAGCAGTAGCAGCAGCAATTTCTAATGCAAGCATGAGAAAATAGAATGGGCGATATCGGGATGATCAAAGGGGGGGCTTGCCTGGTTGCTCGGCGGCAAGGGCAAGGTCGTCAACGGTGACGTCGGGCTCCGGAGTTGCGTCGGTACCGGAAACTGCGTCGGGGTCTAACGAGAGGGAAGAGGGGGAGGAAAACAATATAAATACATAGCAAACATGAGCAACACAATGTACGACATGACAAGATGCAGTGCCGGGTGTGTCCTAACGTATGGTTGCACGTCACCGAGGAAGGGGGAATCCATCCGGGAAGGTTTTCCCGGTTCCGGACATTTGTCAGACAGATGACCGGAGGGGAACGATTCCATGTTCGGATAGTTAGGGACGTGTGACGGACGAACGGACCGCGTATTCGGATTCGTCTCGAAATTCTGAGCAACTTTCATGTACACAGTTTTTCGATCGAAGTTACGGATTATTTTATATGGATTTCTAAAGGTTTAATTGATTTTGGAATTAATTTAATTATTAAATATGAATTATCCAGAATAGTAAATGATGACGTCAGCATGACATCATGCTGACGTCAGCAGTCAATAGTGCCGTTGACCTAGTCAAACTGACGGGTGGGTCCCGGTTGTCATAGACACAGTTTAACTAATCAGGGTTAATTAGCTTAATTAGGTGATTAGGTTAATCTAAACAGAATTAATTAAGTTAATTAATTATTATTATTTTGTTTATTTATTTATTTCTTTCTTTCTTTCTTTTTTTAAACGTTCTGGGGCAGGCCCCGGCTGTCATTGGCCAGAGGACATAGCGGTTCGGGCTACGGGCGCAGGGCGCGGGCGCCGGTGTGGTGAACCGGGGGCGCCGCGGCGGACGAGGCCAGCGAGGCCGGGCGGGCGAGGAGCAGCGGCGCAGGCGTGCGGTGGCGGGCGAGCAGGGGACGGCGGGGCAGAGGCCAGGGACGCGCGACAGCGCGGTGGCCGGACCACCATGGCGTCGGGCGCGCGGGCGTGTCGCCCGCGACGAGGCGGAGTCAAGGCCAGGAGGGCGCGGGGGCGCGCGCGCGAGCGAGGTCAAGGCGGGCGCGCGGTCGGGTCCGTGGCCGGGCGAGCTAGCGAGGCGCGCTCATGGGCTGCTGGGCAGCGACGGCTGCGGACGGCAGCGGCACAGGCGGGCGGCGGCATCAGGGAGCAGCAGCAGCAGCTAGGCGGTGCAGCAGTGGCGGCCGCAAGCAGGAAACAGCGGCACGAGCAACAGCAGCGCAGCAGTAGGAGCAGGACGCGGCGGCGCAGGGACCGGCGAGGGAGGAGGAGAGGAGGTCGTGGGCCTCACATTCGTTGCAGGGGAACGGGGCGGCGAGCCGCGAGGAGGACGGCGTGGGGAGGAGACGAGGAGGCGTCCGACGCGGTGCGAGCGGCGACGGCGAACGGCGGCGACGGCGGCGGGATCTGGCCCGATCCAGATGGGATCGGGGAGGGGGAGAGGAGAGCGAGGGGGTGAGTGGGGCGACGGGTTAGGGTTTCGGGGTCGCGAAGGGGGGTTATAGCTAGGGGCTGCTGGGCCGGCCTGGTTGGCTGAGACCAGCTGGGCTTGGCCCAGTCGGGGGGGGGGGAGGGTTTCTTTTACCTTTTGTTTTTTTTAATTTTCTCTTCTGTTTTGTTTCATTATTTCGGTTTATTTTAATTATGTAAAATATAGAACTAGCTCTAATTTAGTAGTTAGAAATATACCACTACCACATAAACTTTTAGCGATTAAATAAAGTAGTTTAATATTTTATTAATTTGAAAAGGCATTTATTTAAATGTTATGGCTGTTGTTTTAATTATTTTGATGACTTTAAACACTTTATAAAAATGTGGTTTCTTCACCAACACTAACCATGATTTATTTGCTACAACCCGAACATTTTAGTTTTGATATTAGAAAACTTTTTTTCTTTTGACTTTATTTTAAATTTGAATTTGAATTGTTTTGAACTAATGCGAGATTAGCAACAGTAATCATGGTGACGTGGCATGATTAGTAAAGGGTTACTGTAGCTAACCACTGGGGGTGTTACAGTATCATAGCCTTTAGGCAAGTCCACATACTCAACCATCATTTAATCTTCTATGATTGCTAACACTCACAGCATACCCATGAACAAAAAGTTTCAACCGGACACATAGAAAGATAGGGGCTTATAGTTTCGCCTCCCAATGTATTCACCTCAAGGGTGATGTCAACAATAATAACTCATGCTCACTCATATTCAACTGGATATATGTGCCTAGATCTTTCCTCACCACATGATGCTTGCAAAAACATAAAATAAAAAGGAATAGGGAAGAAAACTTTGACTCTTCATAAAAGTAAATGCATAAAAGTAAAAGATAGGCCCTTCGCAGAGGGAAGCAGAGGTTGTCATGCGCTTATTTGTTTGTATGCCAAATCCCTTAATGCAAAAGAACGTCATGTTACATTGCCCCTTATGATGGCAACCTTTATTATGCAGTCTGTCGCTTTTATTATTTTGCCATCACAAGTTCGTGCAACGCTCAATTTTATCTTACACTAAATGATCCAACCCATTTAGAAGCAATTTTTATTGCCCTTTTGCACCGACGACAACTTACTTGAAGGATCTTACTCAATCCATAGGTAGGTATGGTGGACTCTCAAAGTAAGATTTGGGTTAAGGGTTTTGGATGCACAAGTAGTATCTCTACTTAGTGCGGAATTTTTGGCTAGCAAAGATATTGAGCAAGCACCACATGTTAAAGGATCTATGACAATATAACTTCTATGTGAATATGAACAAACATAAATCATTACATTGTCTTCCTTGTCCAACATCAACTATTTTGACAAAAAATATTTAATGGGGGCTCACAATCATAAAAGATGTCCAGGATAGTGTATTTGCATGTGAATCTTCTCTTCCCTTATTAATTCTTTCATGAATTGCATCATTGACCAATGCTATGTTTGTCAATCTCCAACAAATTTTATTACTCATACTTTTCCTTATGTGAAGTCATTACTTACCATAAGATTAGCATATGATCTTTTTCATTTATTTTCCTTTCTTTTTATTGCAACATTAAAGTAAAGAAACAAAACTCAAACTACTCTTTATTATATATCTCGAACACGATTACATCGAAAGATAGATCACTAAGCAAGGACTCGAAAAGAAAGGATCGAACTAAACTTTTATTCAACTAAATCATAGGAAAACTAGGAATCGAACTAAACTTTTATTCAACTAAATCATAGGAAAACTAGGGATCGAACTAAAATAGATGAAAGCAAAGATAGTGGTGGTGATAGGATACCGGGACACCTCCCCCAAGCTTGGCTCAAGCCAAGGAGAGTGTCCATACCATGAACTCAAGTCTCCTTTGGTGGTGAAGAAGGTGGTGGTGGTGACGAGGTAGTAGCAATCTTATCTTTCTTTTCCAGCTTGTGTCGGAGGTAAAAGTTATCTATCTTCAATTCATCGTTCTCTATCTCAAGCTTTATTATCCTCTTGCATAATGCCTCCTTGCTTTCTTGCTCAAACCGAGGAGGGACTGGCTCATCTTCATCTTCCTCATCGGTGAACCATATATACGGATAGGTGTCCTTGAAGATATTTTTATCCAAAGGCTGGTAAGAAACAGGGCTCTCCTCCTCTGAATCTTGGGATGACATATTTTTCAGATCTGTCAGGAAAAAGCAAGAAAGAAGAACATAAGATTTCTCTGTGATACGGTGGTCAATAGGTTCGGGGGGTATATAAAGATTTTTTATCATGGGAAACAAGCAAACAAGAGAAAAATGGAGTCCGAAAGGTACCCGAGGTGGGCTTAACCCACCTGGGCGCGCCTGGCAAGCCAGGCGCGCCCTGGTGTCTTGTGCCCACCAGCGTTGCCTTCCTGGTTGTTTCTTATTTTCCTAATTTTTGTTATATTCCAAAACTGACAGAAAACATTTTTGCGGATTTTTTGGAGTCCATTTACTTACCGTATCATGTACCTCTTTTTTAGTTATTCTGGAGTGTTCCGGAAGGTTTCTTTTATGTGTTCCTCCGGCGTCATGGTTTGAAAAATATTTCTTTCAACATTAATAGGCATACCTGAGATATAGTGTTTAATTCTTTGCCCATTGACCACCTTCGGGTTAGTACCTTCGGCATTATTTATTTTGATAGCTCCAGAATGATAAACCTCTTCGATGACATAAGGTCCTTCCCATTTAGAGAGAAGCTTTCCTGCAAAAATCTAAAACGAGAGTTGTACAAAAGAACATATTCTCCAACTTTGAATTCCCGCTTTTGGATTCTTTTATCATGCCATCTTTTAACTTTTTCTTTAAATAACTTGGCATTTTCATAAGCTTGGGTTCTCCATTCATCTAACGAGCTAATATCAAATAACCTATTTTCATCGGCAAGATTGAAATCATAGTTGAGTTCTTTAATTGCCCAATATGCTTTATGTTCTAACTCAAGGGGCAAATGACAAGCTTAGCCATAAACCATTTTATAAGCAGACATACCCATAGGATTTTTATATGTTGTTTTGTAAGCCCAAAGTGCATCATCCAATTTCTTAGACCAATTCTTTCGAGACCTATTAACAGTTTTTTGTAGAATTAATTTTATTTCTCTATTGCTAAGTTCAACTTGACCACTAGGCTGAGGATGATAGGGTGATGCAATTATATGGTTAACATCATACTTAGCAAGCATTTTATGGAAAACACCATGAATAAAGTGTGAACCACCATCAGTCATTAAATATCTAGGGACTCCAAACCTTGGGAAAATAACTTCTTTAAGCATTTTAATGGAAGTGTTGTGATCAGCACTACTAGTTGGAATAGCTTCTACCCACTTAGTAACGTAATCAACATCAACCAAAATATGTGTATACCCATTAGAGGAAGGAAAAGGTCCCATATAATCAAAACCCCAAACATCAAATGGTTCAACAGCAAGTGAATAATTCATAGGCATTTCCTGACGCTTACCAATATTACCTATTCTTTGACATTCATCACAAGATAAAACAAACTTACGGGAATCCTTGAAGAGAGTAGGCCAATAAAAACCGGATTGCGATACCTTGTGAGCAGTTCTATCTCCAGCATGATGTCCTCCATAAGCTTTGGAGTGACATTTCTGTAGGATTTGTTCCTATTCATGCTCAGGTACACAACGTCTAATAATACCAACTACTCCTTCTTTATATAGGTGTGGGTCATCCCAAAAGTAATGTCTTAAATCATAGAAGAATTTTTTCTTTTGTTGGTATGTGAAACTAGGTGGTATATATTTAGCAACAATATAATTAGCATAGTCACCATACCAAGGAGTGTTATGAGAAACATTTATTGCAGCCAGTTACTCATCAGGAAAACTATCATCAATAGGTAGGGGGTCATCAAGAATATTTTCTAACCTAGGCAAGTTATCAGCTATGGGATTCTCAGCTCCTTTTCTATCAGTTATATGTAAATCAAATTCTTGTAGCAAGAGAACCCACCTAATGAGTCTAGGTTTAGCATCTTTCTTTTCCATAAGATATTTTATAGCAACATGTTCAGTGTGAACAGTAACTTTAGAATCAATAATGTAAGATCTGGATTTATCACAAGCAAACACAACTGCTAAAAATTCCTTTTCAGTAGTAGCATAGTTTTGTTTAGCACTGTCTAGAGTTTTACTAGCATAATGGATAACAATTAGTTTCTTATCAACTCTTTATCCTAGGACAGCACCAACAGCATAATCACTAGCATCACACATAATTTCAAAAGGCAAGTTCCAATCAGGTGGTTGAACAATAGGTGCAGAAGTTAAGGCTTTCTTAAGTGTTTCAAAGGCTTCTACACAATCATCATCAAAAACAAATGGAACATCCTTTTGTAAAAGATTTGTAAGAGGCCTAGAAATTTTAGAGAAGTCTTTAATAAACCTCCTATAGAAACCATCATGACCGAGAAAGCTACAAATACCTTTAATATCCTTTAGATATGGCATTTTCTCAATTGCATCAACTTTAGCTTTATCCACTTCAATACCTCGTTCAGAAATTTTATGCCCCAAGACAATACCTTCATTAACCATAAAGTGGCACTTCTCCCAATTCAAGACAAGATTAGTTTGCTCACATCTCTGCAAAACTCGATCAAGGTTGCTTAAGCAATCATCAAAAGAAGATCCATATACAGAAAAATCATCCATGAAAACCTCAACAGTCTTTTCACAAAAATTAGAGAATATAGCAGTCATACATCTTTGAAAGGTAGCAGGTGCATTGCATAAACCAAAAGGCATACGTCTATAAGCATAAGTTCCAAAAGGGCAAGTAAAATTGGTTTTCTCTTGATCAGGTTGTGAAACAGGTATTTGAGAAAAACCAGAATATCCATCAAGAAAACAAAAGTGTGTGTGCTTTGATAATCTTTCTAGCATTTGATCAACAAAAGGCAAATGGTAATGATCTTTTCTAGTTGCTTTATTTAATTTTCTAAAATCAATTACCATTCTATAGCCAGTAACAATTCTTTGTGGAATGAGTTCATTTTTATCATTGGGAACAATGGTAATACCTCCTTTCTTAGGGACACAATGAATGGGACTCACCCATCTACTATCAGCTATGGGATAGAATATACCTGCTTCCAGAAGCTTTAGTATTTCAGTTCTTACCACTTCTTTCATCTTAGGATTCAAACGTCGTTGATGATCAACAACGGGTTTAGCATCAGGTTCCATATTAATCTTGTGCTGACATAGAGTGGGACTAATGCCCTTAAGATCATCAAGAGTATATCCAATAGCAGCACAGTGCTTCTTCAGAATTTTTAATAATCTTTCTTCTTCATGTTCTGAAAGGTTAGCACTAATAATAACAGGATATATCTTTTTCTCATTGAGATAAGCATATTTCAAAGTGTCAGGCAATTGTTTTAATTCAAACATAGGATCACCTTTAGGTGGAGGAGGACCTCCTAGAGTTTCAATGGGCAAATTATGTTTGAGCAGAGGTCATTGTTCAAAGAAAATTTTATCTATCTCATTTCTTTCATGCATATGCATATCATTTTTGTGGTCTAGCAAATATTGTTCTAGTGGATCAGTAGGAGGCACGGCAATAGAAGCAAGACCAGTTATTTCATCCTTACTAGGTAATTCTTTCTTGTGAGGTTGTCTATTAAACTTGGAAAAATTAAATTCATGAGACTCATCACCAAAGCGAACATTGACAGTTTGTTTAAGACAATCAATAGTAGCATTGATAGTGTTCAAGAAAGGTCTACCAAAGATAATGGGACAAAAGTCATCTTGTGGGGAACCAAGAACTAGAAAATCAGTGGGGTATTTTATTTTCCCACACAAGACTTCAACATCTCTAACAATCCCAAGTGGTGTGATGGTGTCTCTATTGGCAAGTTTAATAGTAACATCTATGTCTTCTATTTCAGCAGGTGCTATGTCATTCATAATTTCTTGGTATAAGGTAATATGAATAGCACTCACACTAGCACCTAAGTCACATAAAACCATGATAACAGTGATCTCCTATTTTAACAGAGACAACAGGCATGCCAACAACAGGTCTATGTTTATCTTTTTCATCGGGTTTGGCAATTCTAGCAGCTTCATCACAGAAGTAAATAACATGCCCATCAATATTTTCTACCAAGAGATCCTTAACCATGGCAACACTAGGTTCTACTTTGATTTGTTCAGCAGGTTTAGATGCTCTAATATTACTTTTATTGACCACGGTTGAGACCTTAGCATGTTCCTTTATCCTAATTGGAAAAGGTGGTTTTTCAATATAAGCAGTAGGAACAACTGGGTCAACATTGTAAATAATAGTTTCATCTTTAACCACAACCGGTTCTTTAATTTCTTCTTTAATAGGTGGATGATATTTAAACCACTTCTCACTAGGGAGATCAACATCAGTAGCAAATGATTCACAAAAGTAGGCTACTATCTCAGAGTCAAGTCCATATTTAGTGCTAAACTTGTGAAAAACATCAGTATTCATAAAAGATTTAACACAATCAATTCAAGCTTAATTCTTTCTAATATTTGGAGTTCCCAATATTTGGAGTTGCGTTTAATTCTTTCGAGTTCCCAATATTTGGAGTTGCGTTTAATTCTTTCTAAAAGATCCCACATGAATTCAATAGTCTTCTTCCTAAAAGAACCAGTACAAGAAGTATCTATCATGGATTGATCATCACGAGAAAGCCGAGCATAAAAATTCTGAATAATAATTTCTCTTGAGAGCTCATGGTTGGGGCATGAATATAACATTGACTTAAGCCTCCCCCAAGCTAGAGCGATACTTTCTCCTTCACGAGGCCAAAAATTATATATGTAATTCCGATCACGATGAACTAGATGCATAGGATAAATTTTTTGGTGAAATTCCAATTTCAATCGATTCCAGTTCCAAGATCCAATATCATTGCATAGCCTATACCATGCCAATTGTCGGTGTCAAAATCGGCAGACCTCGGGGTAGGGGGTCCCGAGCTGTGGATTCTCGGATCAATGGTAACAGGGACGAAGGAGACAATGTTTTACCCAGGTTCGGGCCCTCTTGATGGAGGTAAAACCCTACGTCCTGCTCTTGTTTATATTGATGATGGGGTATCGAGTACAGAGTTGATCTTCCTCGAGATCATGAGTTGTGGTCTAAACCCTAATGATATGATGGATGTCATAATGATCTTGCCTCCCCCTATTGACTAGCCTGGCCTCGGCTTATATAATTTACCGGAGACCTAGGATAACAAGAGTCCTAGTCGGCTACATTGGTGGAGAGGAGTCCTTGTCTTGATCACCAAGTCTTGCGGAATCTTCCTTGTATGCGGCATGGGCTACCCGAAGTGGCCCATGAGAGAACCGCCATGGGGGTCCTCGGCCCGATCTAGCTGGTCGGGAGATGACATGGTGAGTACCCCCAAGTCCAGGACACCGTCAGTAGCCCCCTGAACCGGTCTCCAAGTTGGGGACGCTCCTCAATTCTTCCGAACTATTCTTCATCTTCGATTGTCGGTCTTGAAAACTGGTTCAACAAATCTTCCCATCCTCGATCTTGAGGGTTGCCGAGCTAAATCCGAAGAGTTTACACGTCGGGCATCCGAGGAGCCCTTTAAGTCTTCGACCTTTATTAATGCCTTGTTATTTTTACGCAAAACCTCGGGTTTGAAGTGTTTCCCGTGCGGCGGTGTCCTCTCGCATCCGAGCTCCAGCGCCGGACTGCATCCAAGCTCCAACGCTGGGCTGCATCCAAGTTGTATTTTTGCAGCCGAGCTCCAACGCCGGACTGCATCCAAGCTCCAACGCTGGACTGTATCCGAAGTGTCATTTTGCAGCCGGGCTCCAACACCGAACTGCATCCAAGCTTCAACGCCGGACTGTATCCGAGGTGTCATAGATCACCTTGGTTCCAAAAAGTCGAAGGAGTTTAGCCGAGCTTAATGCCAGAAATGCCCTCTATGGAGCCAACCATTTGTATCCGAGCTTTATGCTGAACTGCTTCCGAGGTATCTTCTTGCAGCCGAGCTCCAACGCCGGTCTGCATCCGAAGTGTCATAGACTACCTTGGTCTTGAAAAAGTTGAAAGAATTAAGCTGAGCTTAATTCGGAACCGCTCTCTAGGGAGCCAACTAATTGCATCTGAGCTTTATGCCGGACTGCTTCCGAAGTGGTGCACCACCTCAGGCTTGGGCTGATTTTTAGGGGATATATTATTCATGATTGGTGCAATTTCTTCTCCACCAAGATATATAGCCAGTAGCCCTCAAGGTGTGTGTGTCAGCCTAAAATCCGAGATACACCTGAAGGAAAACATGAAACCACTTGAAAGTGCATTTGGCACCTAAATTTTATTTTGGTGTGATGACAATGTGGTTAGTGGAACTAATATCTAGTGCTATAGTTTATCTCAGGATATTGGTTCCATATTGCGGTTGATGGAGATGTGCGACCCCCCAATTCAAAAAGATCAAAGGCGTGGTCTTCCGGTGATTCGAAGGTTTTATTTTTGGTTTACTTCGTGTCGTAGGAAAGACCGCACTATTAAGAGGGGTCGGTGTGGATATGTGTTGTGTGGGAATGTCATTGCCGAAACATATACACCAGCCTACCCATTCCTACCACTAAAATTCATAGTGTGCGTGCATGTGGTACTCAGAGGGCTTAAAACGGAAAGTTTCTAGGTACCCCGTGCGCACGGGGTCTATTGACCCCCGTGCGCACGGGGTACTGTGTAACTCTCTGGGTACCCCGTGCGCACGGGGTCTTTTGACCCCCATGCGCATGGGGTACTGCGTAAGTCTCTGAGTACCCCGTGCGCACGGGGTCCTTTGACCCCCGTGCGCACGGGGTGGTGTGAAAGTCTCTGAGTACCCCGTGCGCATGGGGCTGACTTAGCCCGTGCGCACGGGGTCCAACGGGCAGAAACAGCCACCCGGGCACAAACACTATAAAAGCCCCCCTTCTTCTTCCTCCATCCCTAACCCTAATGTCTTGTTGAGCTCCACCATTGCTACACCTCATTTTGCTCAATACTCTCAATCCCTCCACCCAAACTTGTTGAAACTTTGGGGATTGGGAGAGCAAGACCCGATCTACATCTTGACCAAACCAAAATCGCGTTCCCCGCAACATTTCTTCCCCATTGACTTGTTACTCTTGGAGCTTGGGCTCCTAGGTGGTTAGAGGTTCCTCAGGAAGGTTCCTTGCTTGTGGTGTGCTCCGGAGAAGTTTGTAAAGTTGTGGTGGTCGCCTTCAAGACCAACCCCGAGTGATTCGAGGCTCATCCGTTGGGGGTGACTCGAAAGAGACTATGGTGAGGCTTCGTGGCATTCCACAAGCTTTGGCTCTGGCACCGCTCTAAACGGAGAGTAGCTCTTCCCCAAGGAAGAGTGAACTTCAGGATAAAATCCATGTCCTCGCCTCACTTGTGGTTAATCCTTTCCCGCACTTTACTTTGTCTTGTATGCTTGTTGGCTTGCTAATTAGATTGTTGCCTAGCATACTTTGCTTGAAGCTTGCTTGTCACATAGGTTGTGTTCACCTAGTTGCATATCTAGTGAACCCTATTTATCCGCTAAAACCTTAAAATTGACAAGAAAAGTTAAAATTTGTAGTCTCCTATTCACCCCCTCTAGTCGACCGTATCGATCCTTTCAATTGGTATCAGAGCCTCGTGCTATAATATAAGGTTTTACAACCTTAGAGGATATGGTCGATCTAGGGAATGAGGGAGGTGGCGCACCCGTTGCGGAGGATGGTCAAAACCTACCCCCCGCCGCACCCGAGGCACTTGGTGTCCCAGTCGTTGCTCCCACTGCTCCTATTAACCTGGGTGCCCCTTTGACCGCGGCCGATATTCTTTCAATGTTTGCGGACCTCAAATCCTCTATGTTGAAAGAAGTTTGTTCCTCAGTTAAGGAGGAAATTGATGCTCGCTTAAAGCCCTCGACATCCACATCAAACTCATTTGATCCAAATGCCATTCATGATGCAGATGACTCAAGAGAACCTCTTGCATCTCCGGCTCATACTCAAGTCCCCAAGTACAATGCCATGGAACCTTTTTACTCTCCGCAACCCTTGCAACATCCTCGCATTAATCCTGTTGGGCCTCCGCCCCCTTTGAAAGCTAATGCGTTTGCTAAATGGAAGCTAGATATGGAGTCTCATATTCGCAGTGCGTCAACTCAACTTTGGTGGATTGTGGTCAATGGATTCAACCCCAAGGACCCAATGAATCTCACTCCAAGAGAAGCGGTTGATGATCAACTTAACGCCACCGCCCACAACATGTTGCGCACCACTGTGACCGAAGACTATAGTGACTCCATTGCTCTCCTTAAGACCGCTAAGGAAATATGGGATTGCCTTGAGGAGGCTCTCGAAGGAGATGAAGCAATTCAAAGATCTCGATTGGCTTTGCTCAAGCAAGAAGTCAATCTCTTTGTGAGGAATGAGGGTGAGTTCGCGGAAGAGGTTTACTGAAGGTTAAAGTCCCTTGTGCTCAACTTGAGAACCTTTGGGTGCACTTGGGCAAATGATGACTTCATCAAGGACAAGTTCATAGATGCTATGGTTCTCACGGAACATACCATGGTCATGATGATTCATCAACGTCCGGATTATCACAAGTTGACCGCAGCTCAAGTTGTTTCCATTTTCTCCACTCATGTTCTTTTGGAGACCAAGTCCAAGAAGACCTTTGCAATTGCTCAAGCAACCAAGAACTCCAATCTTGCCTTGAAGGCCAAGAAAGTGATAAGCCAACCCTCAAGGGATGAAGTGAGTGAAGATATATGTGAGGAAGATGTTGACACCTCATGCCCGGCAAATGACTTTGCGGAAGACTTGGCTCTTTTAGTCAAAAAGTACTCCGGGACCATGGCAAACAAAGGGAAGAATCTTCAAGGAAGATCGTTTGGACGAAGGAAATGCTACAATTGTGATAGCCCAAGACACTTTGTACATGATTGTCCCTATGAGAGACGTGAAGACAAATCCGAGAAGCTTGTGCTCAAGAAGAAAAAGTTCACCAAGTTTGCAAAGAGGAAGGATGACAAGGCTTTTGTTCATGAAGAATACATGTCTGGAGATGAAGATGACGGTGATGATGATCAAGTGGGCACGGCCGCCATTACCATGCATGCCACTACCTCCTCCTCCACCACCGGCCTCTTTGACTCTCCAAACAAGGACAAGCCTTTCACTCATCGATGCCTTATGGCCAAAGAGGTAAAAACTAAGTCCAAATAAAAAAAACCCGCCATCTACACTCCCAATGTCTCATGTGAGATAGTGGAGGATGAGTGTGACGAGGGCATGGATAATGATGAGGAATCCTTAATGGCTTTCATGAAAACTCTTCATGGTGAAGCTCATGCTCATTTTGGCGATCTCCTTAAGTCACTCGCCGAACGCGATGACTTTATTGAGAACGTTGAAAACCTCCTCATAGAGGAAAAAGAGAGAGTCGAACTCCTCGAGCACGAACTAAATGAAGAGAGTGTCATGATAGCATCACTTGAGGAAGCCTTGTCGGCTCATCAAATTGACTTTGCTAAAACCAACGATGCTTTGCAACTTGCTCTTGAGAACAAAGATGCTCTTAAAGTTAGAGTTGAAAAGCTTCTAGTTGATCACACGAGACTTGTTGAAGAACATGAGTTCCTTGTGACTAGTTCCAAGGTTGTCAAAGGTGACCTCATTGCCCTCACCGAGTCTTATGCTCAATTTAAAGCTACAACCATTAAGGCTCTCACTTCCGCACCTCATATGGATTTAAATGATGATTCTTGTACGGCTAAATTTGTTCATGATTGCACTTCTCTCCAAGAGGAGAATAAGAAGTTGAAGGCCCAATTTGAGAAAGGGCTTGTATCATGCATCCAAGGGGAGAAAAACCTTAATGACCTCTTGAGTAACCAAAAGGAGTGTGTTGCCAAGGAGGGAATTGGGTTTGATCCCGCATCCAAGAATGGTAAGAACAAGAAGAAGAACAACAAGAAGAAGATCGGTCCTACTCCTTCCCCTCCCCAAAAGGTAGTTTTTGTGCAAGAAGGGCACAAGGAGAAGGAGAAGGAAAAAGGGGTTGTTGGGAGTGGCAAGGTCACTATTGTAGGGTGGAACCCTAAGTGGAGATCTTTCATGAATTGGAGGGGGATTCCCCGAAGAACACGAAGAACACAAAGGGAAATCACAAGAGGAACACTCAAGAACAAGTCCAACCACACATCCACTAGACCAACAAACACACAAGATCCACAAGGCACATGAACAATCAAAGGGAAACAAGATACATGATAGAGTTCATCCCAAATCCTATGAAGGAGATGAGGGCTTGATGATCTAGATAGATCCTTCCCACAAGGAGGTCTTGAATCCCTAGGGGATCTTCTCCAAAGGAGGCCTTGAACTCCAATGGAGTGTCTCTCTCTCAAGAGGAGGAATCCCACAAGGGGAGGTACATGAGCTAGCTCTAATGTCTAGATCTATTCTTAGCTTAGTCTAAATGGAGGAGGAGGAGTATATATAGGTCCAAGGGATGAAGGGGTAAGTAGGGGCAAAATAGACATTACATGGGCAAAGCCTACAGCAACACACAGGGGGCCCGTACGCATGGTGTAAGTGGAGCCTGTGCGCATGGGGTATCCAGAGACCTGGCGACTTAGCCCGTGCGCACGGGGTCTATGAGGCCCATGGACACGGGCGTCCCGTGGGCACGATACACGCCCGTGCACACGAGGTCTTCAGGACCGCCAGCCTGGGAGGCCCGTGGGCACGGGGTCGGAAGGGCCCGTGCGCATGGGGTCGCCTGGGAGCTGCTGCCTTCTTCTTGGCGCTTCCTTCTCCGCTTCCAGGCTTCCCTCTTGGATGGTGTATATGTTATCTTCTTCTTGGACTCCTCCTCGATGAATGTGTAGCTCCGCTCACACCTATGTATGCACACGGGAGAGGGGTCAAGTAGTATACCATCCTCAAAAGGTACAAGTGGACACGTGTAAAGGAGATGACTCACCTTTGTATGTATGAAGTAGATGTCGCACGTGTCACTTGCTAAATGGACTCTTGACATGGTGATGTCCGTAGGATGCTCCGCATCATCCCCTCCCCCTTGGGAGAGATCCGACCTCGGATCGAAAACCAAATCACCATGGGAAAGAGATGATGTCACCATGTAGTAGTGGGCAATCACCAAGCTTTCATCATCATGTAGCTCGAAATGGGCACTCTCCAATGTCGCACCGTCTTGTAATTCCTTCAAAAGAAGCAAGAATAACAAATAGTTGGAAAAACAAATGTGGTTAGCGTTAGTGCAGAACCAAGCATTTAAGAGGTGATTCACCCAACAAGTGTCGTCATCAAGTATATCATATGGTGTGACAAAGAAGTGTGGCATGGCATTGAAGCATATAAATTGAGCATAATCAAGGTCATCATGGAAACAAGCATGCAAATGGGAGGTAGAGATGCAAATATGTGTGAGAAGTGAACAAGCATCTACCTCAAGGTCATAGCAAGAATGCACAAAGTGCTCAACAAAAGGTCTATGGTATGCATATGAATCATTCACAACACCGAATAAAATGAAGTGTCTAAACACATGGGTCAAGCGCAAGACAATCCAAGCATAACGTGCATAGGGTGTAGTGAAGATATATGGCACTCAACACAATGGAAATAGCAATAGTTCATCATGTGTGAGGCAATCAAGTCAATCGTGTGACAATTAAAGGTGCATGGCATACGTGAAGAAATGACATTGTTGCAACCAAACATATGATAGGAGCAAATAATGAACAAGTTGGATGCAACACACAAGGCATATATGTCATGAGGCATAGCAATGTGGAAATCATGAATGAAAGAACTATCTCTAACATGTGTGCAATCAAGTGGTCCAAGATGACCAATAAGTCTCATGGTGCAAGCAACACATGAAGTATGATCCACAATATGCATGCTCATGGTTTGGGTGTTCTCGAAAGAGAAGGATCCTCGAAAGCATGTCCTTGTGCGTCCTTCACAATGCCGAAGTAGTAGCACATGTGGTGTAGAAGCACGTTGGTCGAAAGTGGCTCGCTCTCAAGAGCTCGAATGGTCATCTCACGTGAAGAAGAAGTTGACACGAAGTCGAACGATCCTACACATGCACACAACAAAGCAATCAATGTTTGTGCATGGTAGATAAACACATCATCCATCATGATGGTTCTCTTCTCTTGCACATAACCATTAGTAACAAAAGTGTATGAGAAATATGATGCAACAATGGCAATTCTCATGGCACTAGGCATATGGTGCAAAGAGGTAAGACAAGCATGCGTCACATGTAAGATGTCCAAGTCTCCAAGATAAATAAACATAGCATGGTTGCACTCACCACAAGGCAATATGAGAGATGCAACTAATGGAGACAATTGACAATGAGCAAGATATATTATGCGAGAGGCATGAAGATATACGTCATCAACCCAATGAAACGAGGAAGAATGGATCATGGGTGATGCAACATAGTAAGCAATCATAGCGATCAAGTCTAGCAAGCTAGTAGTGCGAAGATGCAACGTACTAGAGGATATCATGGCAATCATGTCATGTGAGCAAATAATATGCATAGGCAATTCACGTGACATACGGCAAGCACGAACACAAAGCGAGATCAAAGTATCATCATAGGAATGAGCCACAAATGGAACATGGCAATAACAAGAGATATCTCCACCAAACTTGCAAATACACATACAAGTACGAGAATCAAGGAACATGTGTAATGCAAAGCATGGGTCACAAATGCATGACAAAGGCATATGAATGATCATATCAAGCATAGTGAACATGGCAATATGGGCATAAAGTGAGAAGTGGTATATAACCCATAACCATGTGAGGGCCATGTAGAAGAGAGGCGCGAAGTCTTTGCGCGAAGGGAGTGGTGGGAGTGAAAATCCACGTGATCCCAAATCATCATTGCTCTCTAGAGCTCGTTTCGTCAACTCATGGGATTGCGAGGTTTACGAGTATGCATAGGTACCTACACAAAAGAGACACAAACCAAAGAAAGTGTGTGCATGGTAAATGTACACATCATCCATCATGATGTGTATGTGCACGTGCGAGTTAGCACAAGATAAGCATCGCTCAAATAAATTTGAGGCACGGTAGAGAAACATTACATCCATCATGCAATGATAGTTATTGTGTCCAACATGATTAGGACGCAAATTATAGCAAGGGGTAAATTATCACATGGGGAAATCATACTAGCATGAAGCATGGTAATAGGTGGATCAACATCATGCAAGCAATCAATGTCAAGATAGTCCACTAGTGGGACAAGAGCATCACCATCACCTATGTTACCTATGTCATTCCACTCATGTGGTGTAGGTGAGATGGTAAGGACCAAATCGTGGTCATCGTCATCGTGATGGAACCATGTCGGGGGTGCATCACATTCCACCATGGCCATCGTCTTGTCCAAAGGGAGGATGAAGTCGTCGAGGATCGGCGCGTCATCATATATGGGACCTAGCACCAAATGAGAAGACACAAGAGAGGTAAAGGTTAAGTCATTAGAAATCAAAATGGTCTCACAAGCCCTATCAACTACCTCATTCTCTCTATGTGGTGGTGGCTCACTCACTCCCTCAAGGTAGGTGCACTCAATGTCACTTATGGTGGAGTCACTCAAATCACTCAAGTGGTGGTGGTGGCTCTCCTCACATGGGAATTGGGGCAACTCATCATATATGGGGCTAGTGGTGAAGTCACTCTCACTCTCAATATGCTGGCAAAAGTCACTCAAGTCATCATACGTCGTCGTGGTCGAAGGGAAAATCCCATGCTCAACTGTCTCGTAGTCATCGTCGTCGTTGAAGGCCGAAGATGGCACATCATCACTCTCGTCGTGGATGAAGGCCGAAGATGGCACATCATCACTCTCGTCATGGATGAAGGCCGAAGATGGCACATCATCACTCTCATCGTGGATGAAGGCCGAATATGGCACGTCGTCACTCTCGTCGTGGATGAAGGCCGAAGATGGCACGTCATCACTCTCGCCTCCAAATATGGAAGCATCATCTTGGAGCTCATCGGGCTTGGATGTCTCGGTGGTACTAGCCTCATGCTCGCCATCTTGAAGTGTGGTTGTCTCGAAGTGTGCTTGGGGTCAAGTAGACTTGGCCTTCATGAGTTCGTGCTCCGCCTTGAGAGCACCAAAGTACATTTCATCGAGGGACTCATAGATGTTGTTGAAGATAGTCTTGGCGATGTTGTTGTTCAATCCCATCATGAAGTAGAACTTCATCCAAATGGGGTCGTCCACACCGGCTCGTCGTAAGGCTTTCTTCATGTTCTTGAAGTACTCATCGAGGGACTTGGATCCTTGTATGGTGTTCTCCAATTGGCGTTGAAGATGTTCCGTGTAGGTGGAAGGCATAAATTCTCGTCGCATCGCTTTCTTCGTCTTGGGCCAAGTCATGGTGAAGCTTGTCGAAGGTCTATGAAGCCATCATGTCGATGTGTAGTCTTGGAAGGTACTTGTGGCGCACTTCACTTGAACTTCGGAGGGGACTTGGTGTGGCTTGAGGTACTCGTCCATCTTGCACTCCCACTCGAGGTATTCGTCGGGGTCATTAGTCCCAAAGGATGGAATCTCATCGGCGATATCGAAGTCGAAGTAGCTTGTGGAAGTAGTGGACTTGAGCTCGTGGAGTAGGCGAAGATGCCGTACATCCGAAGACGAAGATGCCTTGAAGTCACTTGGCGAAGATGCCAATGTTGTTGAAGAATCCGAAGTGTCGGGGTCGATGTTGCTGTTCTATATGGCCCGTGCGCACGGGGGTGTCGAAGGCCGTGTGCACGGGGGTCGAAGGCCCGTGTGCACGGGGTTGGCAGAGAAGCCAACGCACTCTCAGAAGGGTGCTCTTCAGTTCTTGTGGTACGCCCTTGATGATCTTGAGCGGCCTGGTCTTGTCGGTGTCGATGCCGTGGTGTACTTGCCAGAGATGGTAGCTCTTGAACCTTCGCACTTGAGCGTCTTCTCGAATATGAGGAAGACCGCTTGCGGTTGTTGATGAGGACCTTGAGCTCCTCCATGTGCTTGTCCATCTTGGCGTCGATGAAGTTCTTCATAGCATCGAACTCGTCGTCGTGGTTGTAGACCGGAGATGATGTGCTTTGCCTATCCATCACAAGACTCGAGCAAAGGTGAGTAGGAAATGAGATAAACAATACCAAGCTACCTTTTCCCAAAGTTGAGGATATATATCGTGTCACTCAATGTGAAATGAAAGAATAGTGGAATTGGTACCGGACTTGTTCACTCACACCTACAAAGTAAAGCTTATCGAGTGGCTTGGTTAGGACAAGTGGCACAAATTCATGCAAATTGAAGTCCAAGATATTGTAAATGTTGAAATAAATCCAAAGGACTCAAAATGCAAAGCAAGTGATCACAAATATAGAGGAGGGAAATAAAGAAACACACACACGGTGGGATAATGGGGCTTGTGCAACTATAGGGATGAGCAATACAAAATTACCTAACGAAGACTAAGCTCGTGTTGCACAAACACTAGGAGAGCACTAGCTTGATTGCACACTTGGGCACGATTCACCACTTGGCACCAACCTATATGTATGCAAGCTAAATGTGTCATATTCCATGTATCCTCATGCACAAGTATCTCTTTTCATGCTCAACTCTCTTTCGCTTATAAGCTTTTGATCTTTCTTTTCTTGCTTAAAAGCTTTTTTTTGCTCTTCTCTTCCTTTCCACTATGCTTATGGAGCCTCAACCAATCACATGAGACAAGTATGACAAGATATGCACGGGAGCAAGCAATTGCACTATATGATATATCCAAAGATGCAACAATATGATATCGTATCACTATGGTGCACAAGTTTTCGCGAAGCCCGGCAATACTCGGATAGCTAGTCTCAATAGGTATGAAGGTATGCGCAAAGATGGTGGGGCTATCAAGATGTAATGGCAAGGAATGAAAAGTTTATGACAGAATGGATACCTTCGTCACACTTAACCTTTCACGAAGTCGGGGGTAACCGGCCTTGCTTCCGGTTGAAGATGGTCTCAAAGGATGGATGGTCGTCGTCGATGCGGAATGTCGTGGTGGATGTAGTCGATGGAACGATACTAGTCGCCGGTGGTTGATGAAGATATAACCGTCCCTAAGTAGCCGAAACACCTTAGGAGACTCAAATCACAACTCAAACAACCACAACTACCAAAGGAACCAAAATGGGTTAGTTTGCGGAAGTTTTATGCGGTGGTGCGGAAGTTATGGCGGAGGGCCTATGCAAAAGATGCAAAAATGGACAAAATTTTATGGAGTCCAATGGTGTGGGAACCTATCTAGATGGATGGTGGAAGTCAATAGCTACTCAACGAGCCAAAGAATGTCAAAAATGGACTCCGGATGCGAAAGTTACGGCCAAGACGGTGAAGTCCCGACGGCTGCTGTAGGGGGGCCGTGCGCACGGGGTCTAGGCCCGTGGACACGGGGTCCCGTGCGCATGGTACATGCCCATGGACATGGGGTCTCCAGGGACTTTTCGGGGGCCCGTGCGCACGGGGTCTGGGGCCCGTGGGCACGGGGTAGGCAGAAATTTCGCGATTTTGAGGCCAAAATTGAAGGGGGAAAAGAAAAATTGGGGTATGGGGACGCAATTCGAGGTGGGTCTACTTGCTATACACCAGATCCATGGATTGAAATCAACAAAAACTCACAAGGAACAACAAATCACAAAAAATTGGTATGGCTCTTTTTGTGGGGATTTTCGAAATTGGGCAAAAACAAGCAAAATTAGGCTAGAAAACAAGGAGGGGGGCTCCAATTTCGTGAGAAACCTGGCTCTGATACCAAGATGTTGTAGGGTGGAACCCTAAGTGGAGATCTTTCATGCATTGGAGAGGGATTCCCCGAAGAACACGAAGAACACGAAGAACACAAAGGGAAATCACAAGAGGAACACTCAAGAACAAGTCCAATCACACATCCACTAGACCGACAAACACACAAGATCCACAAGGTACATGAACAACCAAAGGGAAACAAGATACATGATAGAGTTCATCCCAAATCCTATGAAGGAGATGAGGGCTTGATGATCTAGATAGATCCTTCCCACAAGGAGGTCTTGAATCCCTAGGGGATCTTCTCCAAAGGAGGCCTTGAACTCCAATGGAGTGTCTCTCTCTCTCAAGAGGAGGAATCCCACCAGGGGAGGTACATGAGCTAAGCTCTAATGTCTTGATCTATTCTTAGCTTAGTCTAAATGGAGGAGGAGGAGTATATATAGGTCCAAGGGATGAAGGGGTAAGCAGGGGCGAAATAGACATTACATGGGCAAAGCCTGCAGCAACACACAGGGGGCCCCGTGCGCATGGTGTAAGTGGAGCTTGTGCACACGGGGTATCCAGAGACCTGGCGACTTAGCCCATGCGCATGAGGTCTGCGAGGCCCATGGACACGGGGGTCCCATGGGCACGGTACACGCCCGTGCACACGGGGTCTTCAGGACCGCCAACCTGAGAGGCCCGTGGGCACGGGGTCGGAAGGGCCCGTGCGCACGGGGTCGCCTAGGAGCTGCTGCCTTCTTCTTGGCGCTTCCTTCTCCGCTTCCAGGCTTCCCTCTTGGATGGTGTAGATGTTCTCTTCTTCTTGGACTCCTCCTCGATAAATGTGTAGCTCCGCTCACACCTATGTATGCACACGAGAGAGGGGTCAAGTAGTATACCATCCTCGAAAGGTGCAAGTGGATACGTGTAATGGAGATGATTCACCTTTGTACGTATGAAGTAGATGTCGCATGTGTCACTTGCTAAATGGACTCTTGACATGGTGATGTCCGTAGGATGCTCCGCATCATCCCCTTCCCCTTGGGAAAGATCTGACCTCGGATCGAAAACCAAATCACCATGGGAAAGAGATGATGTCGCCGTGTAGTAGTGGGCAATCACCAAGCTTTCATCATCTTGTAGCTCGAAATGGGCACTCTCCAATGTCGCACCGTCTTGTAATTCCTTCAAAAGAAGCAAGAAGAACAAACACTTGGAAAAACAAATGTGGTTAGCGTTAGTGCAAAACCAAGCATTTAAGAGGTGATTCGCCCAACAAGTGTCGTCATCAAGTATATCATATGGTGTGACAAAGAAGTGTGGCATGGCATTGAAGCATATAAATTGAGCACAATCAAGGTCATCATGGAAACAAGCATGCAAATGGGAGGTAGAGATGCAAATATGTGTGAGAAGTGAACAAGCATTTACCTCAAGGTCATAGCAAGAATGCACAAAGTGCTCAACAAAAGGTCTATGGTATGCATATGAATCATTCACAACACCGAATAAAATGAAGTATCTAAACACATGGGTCAAGCGCAAGACAATCCAAGCATAACATGCATAGGGTGTAGTGAAGATAGTATGGCACTCAACACAATGCAAATAGCAATAGTTCATCATGTGTGAGGCAATCAAGTCAATCGTGTGACAATCAAAGGTGCATGGCATACGTGAAGAAATGACATTGTTGCAACCAAACATATGATAGGAGCAAATAATGAACAAGTTGGATGCAACACACAGGGCATATATGTCATGAGGCATAGCAATGTGGAAATCATGAATGAAAGCACTATCTCTAACATGTGTGCAATCAAGTGGTCCAAGATGACCAATAAGTCTCATGGTGCAAGCAACACATGAAGTATGATCCACAATATGCATGCTCATGGTTTGGGTGTTCTCGAAAGAGAAGGGTATCACCTCGAAAGCATGTCCTTGTGCGTCCTTCACAATGCCGAAGTAGTAGCACATGCGGTGTAGAAGCACATTGGTCGAAAGTGGCTCGCTTTCAAGAGCTTGAATGGTCAACTCACGTGAAGAAGAAGTTGATACGAAGTCGAACAATCCTACACATGCACACAACAAAGCAATCAATGTATGTGCATGGTAGATAAACACATCATCCATCATGATGGTTCTCTTCTCTTGCACATAACCATTAGTAACAAAAGTGTATGAGAAATGTGATGCAACAATGGCAATTCTCATGGCACTAGGCATATGGTGCAAAGAGGTAAGACAAGCATGCGTCACATGTAAGATGTCCAAGTCTCCAAGATAAATAAACATAGCATGGTTGCACTCACCACAAGGCAATATGAGAGATGCAACTAATGGAGACAATTGACAATGAGCAAGATATATTATGCGAGAGGCATGAAGATATACGTCATCAACCCAATGAAACGAGCAAGAATGGATCATGGGTGATGCAACATAGTAAGCAATCATAGCGATCAAGTCTAGCAAGCTAGTAGTGCGAAGATGCAATGTACTAGAGGATATCATGGCAATCATGTCATGTGAGCAAATAATATGCATAGGCAATTCACATGACATACGGCAAGCACGAACACAAAGCGAGATCAAAGTATCATCATAGGAATGGGCCACAAATGGAACATGGCAATAACAAGAGATATCTCCACCAAACTTGCAAATACACATACACGTATGAGAATCAAGGAACATGTGTAATGCAAAGCATGGGTCACAAATGCATGACAAAGGCTTATGAATGATCATATCAAGCATAGTGAACATGGCAATATGGGCATAAAGTGAGAAGTGGTATATAACCCATAACCATGTGAGGGCCATGTAGAAGAGAGGTGCGAAGTCTTTGCGCGAAGGGAGTGGTGGGAGTGAAAATCCACGTGATCCCAAATCATCTTTGCTCTCTAGAGCTCATTTCGGCAACTCATGGAATTGCGAGGTTGATGAGTATGCATGGGTACCTACACAAAAGAGACACAAACCAAAGAAAGTGTGTGCGTGGTAAATGTACACATCATCCATCATGATGTGTATGTGCACGTGTGAGTTAGCACAAGATAAGCATCGCTTAAAGAAATTTGAGGCACGGTAGAGAAACATGTCATCCATCATGCAATGATAGTTATTGTGTCCAACATGATTAGGACGCAAATTATAGCAAGTGTGTGGCACAACAATAGTTTGTTTATTCATGGGATGCATAAGGTGCACACAATCATGGGAATCATGCAATGGATGGGATGGATCAAAATCTCCTAAAATGTATGAGGAAACTATGGGGGTCTCCTCATGGGCAATAGTGGAAACATCATATAAGGAATGTGAACAACATCCAAAACAATGCATATCCGAAGCTAGGTGGTCATGGCATGGCATATGAGATAAATGATGCGAAGGGAGTATATCAATATCATCACAAGAAAAACAAATTCCAATAACCATGGGTTTGTCATCTATGCCATATGTGCAAATTGGGTTTATTTTAATGGCATATGCATAGTCACTACGATGAGATTGCAAATATGACATATGATTGATCTCATGCATAGCATATGACAAGTCAAGCGAATTGTCAAACATGATGTGACCAAGAGAATTATCACAAGAAATCCTATGTAACATGGCATCACAACTAATAGACTCCACATGACAATCATAAAACTCATCATAAATGGGTAAATTATCACATGGGGAAATCATACTAGCATGAAGCATGGTAATAGGTGGATCAACATCATGCAAGCAATCAATGTCAAGATAGTCCACTAGTGGGACAAGAGCATCACCATCACCTATGTTACCTATGTCATTCCACTCATGTGGTGTAGGTGAGGTGGTAAGGACCAAATCGTGGTCATCGTCATTGTGATGGAACCATGTGGGGGGTGCATCACATTCCACCATGGCCATCGTCTTGTCCAAAGGAAGGACGAAGTCGTCGAGGATTGGCGCATCATCATATATGGGACCTAGCACCAAATGAGAAGACACAAGAGAGGTAGAGGTTAAGTCATTAGAAATCGAAATGGTCTCACAAGCCCTATCAACTACCTCATTCTCTCTATGTGGTGGTGGCTCACTCACTCCCTCAAGGTAGGTGCACTCAATGTCACTTATGGTGGAGTCACTCAAATCACTCAAGTGGTGGTGGTGGTGGCTCTCCTCACATGGGAATTGGGGCAACTCGTCATATATGGGGCTAGTGGTGAAGTCACTCTCACTCTCAATATGGTGGCAAAAGCCACTCAAGTCATCATACGTCGCCGTGGTCGAAGGGAAAATCCCATGCTCAACCGTCTCGTAGTCGTCGCCGTGGATGAAGGCCGGAGATGGCACATCATCACTCTCATCGTGGATGAAGGCCGAAGATGGCACATCATTACTCTCATCGTGTATGAAGGCCGAAGATGGCACATCATCACTCTCGTTGTGGATGAAGGCCGAAGATGGCACATCATCACTCTCGTCGTGGATGAAGGCAGAAGATGGCACGTCATCACTCTCGTCGTGGATGAAGGCCGAAGATGGCATGTCATCACTCTCGCCTCCAAAGATGGAAACATCGTCTTGGAGCTCATCGGGCTTGGATATCTCAGTGGTACTAGCCTCATGCTCACCGTCTTGAAGTGTGGTTGTCTCGAAGTCTGCTTGGGGTCGAGTAGACTTGGCCTTCATGAGTTTGTGCTCCGCCTTGAGAGCACCAAAGTACACGTCGTTGAGGGACTCGTAGTTGTTGTTGAAGATAGTCTTGGCGATGTTGTTGTTCAATCCCATCATGAAGTAGAACTTCATCCAAATGGGGTCGTCCACACCGGCTCGTCGTAAGGCTTTCTTCATGTTCTTGAAGTACTCATTGAGGGACTTGGATCCTTGTATGGTGTTCTCCAATTGGCATTGAAGATGTTCCGTGTAGGTGGAAGGCACAAATTCTCGTCGCATCGCTTTGTTCGTCTTGGGCCAAGTCATGGTGAAGCTTGTCGAAGGTCTATGAAGCAAGTCTTGGCACTAACTATGATGACTATTCTTGGACTATTTGGGTTCCTAAGACCCTTGTTGCTAACTCTCCAGGACCCATTGCAAAATGGGTACCTATAACCAAAGCTTGATTCTTGTAGGACTATATCTCCGGTGGAAAACAATGGGTGATCGATAGTGGATGCACCAGTCATATGACCGGAGAAAGAGAGATGGTTGTGGAGTTCGTTGATTCACTCAAGGCCTCTTCAAACATCTCTTTTGGTGACAATAGCAAGGGCAAGGTTTTGGGTTTGGGCAAGGTGGTAATCTCTAATGATTCCTCACTTTTAAATGTCATGCTTGTCCAATCCCTTCACTACAATTTACTTTCAACTATTCAATTGGCACGTGCCGGTTATGATTCTCATTTCGGTGAATTCCATGTGACCGTCTTTAAGAGAAGCAATCTCAAAGTGGTCTTTGTTGGGCATGTTGAAGACAACCTTTACGTGGTTGATTTCTCAAAAGAGAAAACTCATCTTGCAACATGCCTAATGGCCAAGGCCGACGTGGGGTGGCTATGGCACCGACGGCTAGCCCACGTTGGCATGAGAAATTTACAAGCTCTCTTAAAGGGGGAGCACATCCTTGGACTAACCAATGTGTTGTTTGCTAAAGATTGTCCTTGTAGTGCTTGCATTGCCGGAAAGCTACATGAAAAAGCTCATAAAGTGAAGACTATCATCACCACCTTGAGGCCCCTTGAGCTTATCCATTTGGATCTTTTTGGGCCTCCAACTTATGATAGTTTGGGAGGGAGGAGGTATTGCCTTGTCATTGTTGATGACTTCACAAGATACACTTGGGTGTTCTTTCTCAGGACCAAAGATGAAACTCAAGAAACCTTCATCAACTTTGCCAAAGAAGCTCAACGTCAACATAATTGTGAGATCAAGGCAATTCGAAGTGACAACGACATCGAGTTCAAGAACTACACAATGGATGAATTCTTTAGTGAAGAGGGGATAAAGCATCAATATGCCGCGCTATATACTCCCCAACAAAATGGTGTTGCGGAGAGGAAGAATCGGACTCTTATTGAGATGGCTAGGACCATGCTTGATGAGTACAAGTCTCCATACAAGCTTTGGGCCGAAGCCATCAACACCGCGTGTCATGCTTCAAACCGACTTTATCTTCGCAAGCTCAAGAACAAGACCCCATATGAACTCCTAATCGGGAGAAAGCCTAACGTCAAATACTTTCGGGTATTCGGTTGTAAGTGTTTCATTCTAAACAAGAAATCCCGGTTAGCTAAGTTTGAGCCTAGAACTTATGAGGGCATATTTGTTGGATATGCATCAAACTCTCATGCTTACCGAGTTCTCAATAAATCCACCGGATGTATTGAGGAAACGGTAAATGTGGAGTTTGATGAAGATAACGGCTCCCGTGTGGAGCAAATTGTTCCTAGTGTTGTAGGTGATGAGGCTCCTTCACAAGCTATAAGGACGATGGGGATAGGCCACATTCTTCCACAAGAAACACCCCAAGTCCAAGTAGAAGAAGAAGAAGAAGGAGTAAGAGCCCCTCTTGAGGAGTCTCCACAAGGGAAGTCATCACTGGCACCTCTTGTACAAGATGCTACGGGAGATCATGAACCTATCCAAGAACAAGATCAAGTCCCTCATACTCCCGAGCAAGATCAAGGGCAAGCTCATTCAAATGGTGAAGAACCAATTATTGAGGCTCAAGACCAAGCTCAAGTTCATGATCAAGATCAAGATCAAGATCAACCCCAACCGCAAGTTTCTTCATCATCGTCACTTCCCAATGAGCTAGAACTTGTGGTTGCGAAAAGACGGGTGTCTCCAAGGCTAAAACAATCTCAAGGACAAGCTTCTTCATCAAGTCCAAAACCAAGTGAAGAAGAGCTTGCGATCAAAGAGCAAAAAGTGGCCGCCAAGCTAAAGCACCTTCAACATCTCACCAAGAACATCTATGGAAGCATCAAAAAGGGGGTAACTACTCGTAGACGTTTGGCAAACTTTTGTGAGCATCACTCGTTTGTCTCTTGTGTTGAGCCCCTTAAGGTAGAAGATGCACTTGACGATCCGGATTGGATAGATGCCATGCATGAAGAACTCAACAACTTCACCCACAACAAAGTATGGACCCTTGTGGAAAGACCCAAGGAGCATCATAATGTCATTGGAACAAAGTGGATCTTCAAGAACAAACAAGATGAACATGGACAAGTAATAAGGAACAAGGCAAGGTTAGTGGCACAAGGTTTCACCCAAGTTGAAGGTTCGGACTTTGGTGAAACTTTTGCCCCCGTTGCCCGTCTTGAATCCATTTGCATCTTGCTTGCTTATGCCTCTCATCATGATTTTAAATTATATCAAATGGATGTGAAGAGTGCATTTCTTAATGGTCCTCTTAAGGAGTTGGTGTATGTCAAGCAACCTCCCAGTTTCGAAGACCCCGATCATCCCTCTCACGTTTATGAACTCCATAAGGCACTCTATGGACTCAAACAAGCACCTCGTGCTTGGTATGGTCACCTTACGGTGTTCCTAAGCGAGAAGGGGTTCCAGATTGGGGTAATAGATTCCACTCTCTTCACAAAGAGGGTAAAAGGAGAGTTGTTTGTTTGCCAAATATATGTTTATGATATTATCTTTGGGTCCACTAACCATGCTATTAACGTTGAGTTTGAGAATCTTATGACTAAGGAATTTGCTATGAGCATGATGGGAGAGTTGAAATTCTTCCTCGATTTTCAAGTGAAGCAATTAAGAGGAGGAACCTTCATCAACCAATCTCTATATATTCAAGACATGCTCAAGAGGTTCAAAATGCAAGATGTCAAGCCAATGAAGACACCCATGCCCACAAATGGCCAACTTCATCTTGATCCCAATGGTAAAGAAGTGGATCAAAAGGTATATCGCTCCATGATCGGTTCCTTGCTTTACCTTTGTGCATCTAGACCGGATATTATGTTGAGTGAGTGTATGTGTGCAAAATTTCAATCCACTCCTAAGGAGAGCCACTATTCGGCAGTAAAAAGAATCCGTCGATATTTGGTTCATACCCCAAACTTGGGCCTTTGGTATCCCAAAGGATCATCTTTTGAGTTGATGGGATACTCGAATTCGGATTGGGCCGGAGACAAGGTTGACCACAAGTCTACTTCCGGTTCATGTCAATTCCTAGGAAGATCGTTGGTAAGTTAGTCTTCAAAGAAGCAGAATTGTATATCCCTCTCGACGGCCAAAGCCGAGTACATTGCTGCCGGAAGTTGTTGTGCTCAGTTATTATGGATGAGGCAAACTTTGATGGACTATGGTGTCAAATGTGACAAAGTGCCTCTTTGGTGTGACAATGAAAGTGCAATCAAGATCGCCGAGAACCCAGTTCAACACAGCAAGACCAAGCATATTGATATTCATCATCACTTCATTAGGGATCATGTGGCCAAGGGAAACATTGAACTACTCCATGTCAACACCGAGAATCAACTAGCCGATATCTTCACCAAGCCACTTGAAGAAGCAAGATTCCGTGAGTTAAGGCATGAGCTAAATATCGTGGATATAAGTAACTTGGGTTGAAATTATTGCTCATGCACACATACTCATATAATATCTTGCTTAGATGTAGGCACATGTCTAGGGGGAGCTAGCTCAACTCATGAGTTATCTTATCCTAGAAGTGCATAAATCGAACAAAATCTTTCACATTAGCTACTTGTTGTTGGCACTTGTGCTTCAAGTATGAGTATTGGTCTTGGGCCCAAGGTTCATATCTCTGCTGTGCCATACCAAACAAACTCAAACATGGTGGCCTCGGCCACCGCCCTCCGTTGAGGGTTGTGTCTGTTTTCTTGTTTGTGTTGTTTTTGGCTTTCTTTTGTTTTTCCCTTTGTCTTGTCTTGGTTTGTGTCCTTTCTCTTCTTGTACAAGTGCTCCACATATTCCCTTCTCATAGTGATAGGTTTTCTCTTGTGACGTATTTAGAAACATAGACCGAGATGCTTTGCAAAGACTTGGTAAGAGTTGGCACTCAGCCATATCTTCAAAAGGTACCTCGGGTCAAATTTCCTAAGTACTCCGTGTCCACGGGCTTGTACCATGCGCATGGGGCCCTCGTGCCCACGGGCTCTGTACCGTGCGCACGGGGTCTGTGGTTCCTGGCCCTGAAGAGGTGGGGCGTGGGGGGGCTTGGGTTCATTCCCACCCAGTCACCCCCTCCACTCCCCAGGAAGCCTCCAGGGCCGCCGCCGTCGCTTCCCCTCGCTGGTGCTCCTCTGGGCATCATCGGCCTTCGTTGCTCCATGGAAATCGTGCGGGGTGGGGTCCTCCTCCGGTATCTCCTCTCCCCTTGTTCTTTCCTTTCCTCCATGGATGCATCTCTAGTTGTTAGGGTTTCTAGTTCTTCCTAGATTAGGGTGGCTGCTCCTTCCAGTAGGATCAATTTAGGTGGACATTTCCTAGGGTTCCTCTACCGCACCCACTCCCAGGTCTCGATCTGGAAGTGGTTGCCGCAGGGGAACCCCCACGTGGTGTTTGACCCCCGTGCTCACGGGGCCCCGTGCCCACGGTCGTGTACCGTGCGCACGGGGTATACAAGAACTTTTGCCTAGTTTTGTCCTCTCTTCTGCCACTATCTCAAGCACTTGTACTCATTTGGGTTATTTGCATTGTGTTGTTGGGTTTTTGTGTGTCTTTCAGACTCTGCTGACAATGAGGGCCGAGCTCCGTCGCAAGCACCCAAAGGCATGTTCCAAGGAAATCATGATTGCTCATCGCCAGCCTTCTGAGGGCATTGGTCAGGGGTTAGGGTCAGGCCAGGGCCGTGTTCATCGTGCTGCGACCAAGCAGCCCGTTATTGAGGCCTCAGAGGATTCAGAGGAAGAATATGATTCTCAAGAAGATGCTCACTATGTCAACCCCGCAGATGCTGAGATAGAGGCTGAGGATGATCTTATTGATGGAGATGATGAAGATGAAGAAGGAGATATGTCTAGTCCCGAGCAAGCCATTCCGGGCGGGCGAGATCTCTGGAACCTTCCCCTTGCCAAATGGACCAAGCCAGAGCTTTGGGCTGAGAGACAGAGCCATCCATATGCTGTTGCCACAGGTTTGGGAGTGGATCCCCGGTTCAAGAATGACTTTCAAGGAAGAGTGTACCATGAGTTGCTCCTGACCAAGGCCAAGAAGTTTGCTCCGCACAAGCAAGTTAATGTTGAGAGTCTCCGCGACAATGATCATCTCTATCCGGGTGTATATTCAGCTCTTGGGAGGTTGGGACTCCTTCCTTTTGTCACCTTCAACTATCCGTACAATGAGGATCTTGTGATGCAGTTCTTCACCACCTTGTTCTTCTCAAATGATTCTGCTCGCACCCTCACTTGGATGTCCGGGACGCATCGGTGCTCTGCTCCTATGGCCAAGTTCTCTGAGATTATTCCCTACCCATTCTTTGATGAAGAAGCGGCAAATGATGAGTTTGGCAGAGTTCGTGAGAGTGGTCAGCGCACTAAGGATGAGATTGCATTCGCTTACAAGAAAGATAAGTCTTTTGTCACCGGTTCCATCAAGCATCTCGTGCCTCTCTATGATCCGATGTGCCATATCCTTCGGTATACCCTCACACCAAAGGCCGGTGATTCTCACAACATAAGGAGTTCCATGTTGGATGACTTTGTGTACCTGAATAGGAAGAAGAAAGTGGATGTTCTAGACTTCATGTTCTATGAGCTCCGTCAGTGTGTGCAAGAGAACAAGTCTTTGATCTATGCTCCTTTCATCCAGGCTTTAATTGAGTCCGTCTGCCCGACTAAGTACACCTCTCAGTACAAGACGTCTATTCCCAAGCGCAACTCCAACTGGACTCCAGCTGCTCCTGCTCCATATGTGCCTCCCAAGGTGGGGCGCAATCCTAGTCCTGAGGATCGTGCCACATACACTCCTGGTATGTCCTCCACTGCACAGATCCCTCGTGGTAAGGCCAAGACGATACGGCCTGAGGCTGTTTTCGCCAAAGGGGAGAAGAAGTCTTTGTTCAAGACTATGAGCAACATGTTCAAGATGTGTCAGTCTATCCAGCGCCGTCAGGTTAAGGACATCAACAAGGAGAAGCTTGTGAGGTGTCAGCAAAAGGCTGCG
Source organism: Thinopyrum elongatum (assembly GCA_011799875.1). Taxonomy (NCBI): domain Eukaryota; kingdom Viridiplantae; phylum Streptophyta; class Magnoliopsida; order Poales; family Poaceae; genus Thinopyrum; species Thinopyrum elongatum. The sequence continues at coordinate 219,835,299 of CM022301.1, read as the reverse complement.
AGGGCTACAGCTGGTGAGGAGGTTGGCCCAGGGTTAGAGGACGTCGACAGTGAGGCCACAGCGCGTTCCTTTCCAGTGGCAGGATGGCGCTTTGATGATGATGATGATGCTTCGAGTGCTCCTCCTCTTGTCTAGTGGGTCTGTGTATCGCCATTTGTCTCCTTTTTGTTGTCTTGATGACAAAGGGGGAGAAGTGGTGGTGTTGGTGCTCTTCAGTGTGCGTTGAGATCTCAAGCCTCATGTTTCTTTGCTTTGTTGGTTGGTTTTAGTTGGCTTGAGATACTCTTGTTTACTTCTTGGTGTGGTTGTGAACTTATCGTATTTGCTCGTGAGGCGCTAGCATTTATCTTGGACCTATGCAATGGTTATATTGTGCTTATTATGTTATTATGTGTCTCACGATAATTGCTCACCACACCTTGTCATGAGATCTAGGCACCGTTATAGGTTTTTCATGTTGATCTCATGTCTTGACAATATTGATCTTGGGGGAGCCTCCTATGTGTGTACTTGATGCCTTCTCATGCATATACTCTATCCCGGCACACATATAGGGGGAGCTTCTATGATCAATCTTTATCTCATGGATATTTCATATCTTCATATCCTTTATGCCATGTTCTAACCACGTTGTCATCAATGCACCAAAAAGGGGGAGATTGAAAGTTCATTTGGCACCTAAACTTTATTTTGGTGTGATGACAATGTGGTTAGTGGAACTAATATCAGGTGCTATAGTTTATCTCAGGATATTGGTTCCATATTGCGGTTGATGGAGATGTGCGACCCCAAAATTCAAAAAGATCAAAGGCGTGGTCTTCCGGTGATTCGAAGGTTTTATTTTTGGTTTACTTAGTGTCGTAGGAAACACCGCACTATTAAGAGGGGTCGGTGTGGATATGTGTTGTGTGGGAATGTCATTGCCGAAACATATACACCAGCCTACCCATTCCTACCACTAAATTCCATAGTGTGCGTGCATGTGGTACTCAGAGGGCTTGCAACAGAAAGTTTCTGGGTACCCCGTGCACACGGGGTCTGTTGACCCCCATGCGCATGGGGTATTGCGTAACTCTCTGGGTACCCCGTGCGCATGGGGTTTGACCACCGTGCGCACGGGGTACTGCGTAAGTCTCTGAGTACCCCGTGCGCACGGGATCCTTTGACCCCCGTGCACATGGGATGGTGTGAAAGTCTCTGAGTACCCCGTGCGCACGGGGCTGACTTAGCCCGTGCGCACGGGGTCCAACGGGCAGAAACGGCCACCCGGGCACAAACACTGTAAAAGCCCCCTTCTTCTTCCTCCATCCCTAACCCTAATGTCTTGTTGATCTCCACCATTGCTACACCTCATTTTGCTCAATACTCTCAATCCCTCCACCCAAACTTGTTGAAACTTTGGGGATTGGGAGAGCAAGACCCGATCTACATCTTGACCAAACCAAAATCGCGTTCCCCGCAACATTTCTTCCCCCATTGACTTGTTACTCTTGGAGCTTGGGCTCCTAGGCGGTTAGAGGTTCCTCCGGAAGCTTCCTTGCTTGTGGTGTGCTCCGGAGAAGTTTGTAAAGGTGTGGTGGTCGCCTTCAAGACCAACCCCGAGTGATTCGAGGCTCATCCATTGGGGTGACTTGAAAGAGACTACGGTGAGCCTTCATGGCATTCCGCAAGCTTTGGCTCTGGCACCGCTCTAAACGGAGAGTAGCTCTTCCCCAAGGAAGAGTGAACTTCGGGATAAAATCCGTATCCTCGCCTCACTTGTGGTTAATCCTTTCCCGCACTTTACTTTGTCTTGTATGCTTGTTGGCTTGCTAATTAGATTGTTGCCTAGCATACTTTGCTTGAAGCTTGCTTGTCACATAGGTTGTGTTCACCTAGTTGCATATCTAGTGAACCCTATTTATCCGCTAAAACCTTAAAATTGACAAGAAAAGTTAAAATTTGTAGTCTCCTATTCACCCCCCCCCCCCCCCCCCCTCTAGTTGGCTGTATCGATCCTTTCACCACTGATCCCAATAGCCCCTGAGACTCAGGGCGATTTGCAAAACCGGCCTGAGGATCAACTCCTAGCTCGGCAACATACATAGGAATAGAAACATAGTGTAATATATAAGAGGAGATAGTGATCGGCAGACGGGCCCTTGAGAGAGGGCTTTGATAAGTCGCCGTAATATATTAGCTTGATGCCGGATAGGTCCTAGATGGTGCCAATTGTTGTCCGAAGACACATTTGCCCATAGCTCGGTCAAGCCGAACACTGGGCATTTTAAATTTTCTGCATTGAATAGGCAATGCAGTAGCCCCCGAGCCACTGGTCGGGTGGCAACACCAGATCAGGGGATCGATGTACCCCGTTAATGGCTTTTAAGTAAGAAGCGCGAAGCCAGTAGCCCCCGAGCCATAATTTGGTCAAGAGTGGCCGAATTAAGGATCAATATCCGGAGTAAATTGAATTTGATCACAATTTATGTGTAATGATTCTATGTATCCAAGTACTCTACATCATTAATGCTCGGATCCGCATTGTACAAAACTTTGTTGACCGGCCACCGGCTTCAACCTCCTCGGCTAGTAACCGGGGAGTGTTTGTCCTACTTTATAAAGCCTTTACGAGGGCAAAGATTTATGGCAAACAAGGCAATCCGGCCATATGGTTTTATAAACAAAGGTACATGAAGAGATGTGTTATATTACTTTTTAATGTAAGAAACTTCTTCCAAAGAAAATAGTCCCGCTATTGGTTCCTTTCTTTGGGTTGTCATGCTAACCATGATCATGAAACCTCACCTCCGATCAATGTGGGAGGAAAATAGTGAGGATTTAGTTCGGGGAAAGTTCCCGAACTCTATGGTCTAAATGAACCAAAATTTTCACTTCCGTCGTTGCCGACCAATTATATTCATTAAGATAGCCAGCTTTCGGCTTCACCCAGTCTGAGGTACTAACCCGGATGACCCAGAAGTAACAATCACAGAGGTGCTCCCTTTACCGCCTAGCCGAACAATCAGGAATGTAGGGGTAAGCACAGGAGCCAGGCAACCCAGCTTGGCCAAAATCTTAAGTCAAATTGATACATATTTATGGCTTTATAACGATAATTACGGAAGGTCGCGCTTGTATAGTGAATACAAACGCTGATGATATATATTTTTATTTTGACTCCGTTGTGACCGTTTATAATCTGAAAGTGGCCCATTATCGGCTTCTACCCTTTTGTAGATGTTACGCAGGGTGTTTCCGTACTAACAAGACAACCCTTAGTCGACGTCTTGGTGCCCGGAGGCGGTTGTGTTAGCGGAAACAAGGCAATCAGATATCTAGGCTTTATAACTTTCACTTAGTCATAGGAGCTTAAAGTTGGGAGTCCAGTTACTAGCCCCCGGTTAGTATTCGACACTGACCGAAGTCTAGCCATTAACACTTTGGCCAATGTTATGATAGGCCCATCGTTTAACATGGGGTAATCGCTATCAATCTATAGTTTGACACCGTCATCAGATCGCTGACCAGTTTATTGTGACAGTCAGTTTTTGGCTTTCTCCACTGAGGCGCTTAACCATTCGAGCTGGAAGCACAATCACAGTGCTTCTCCCTTTGCACACCTAGCCGAACAAAGTGGAACGTAGGAGGCAACCCGGGAGCCCGGCAACCCAACTATTGACCGAAGACACAATTCGAAACGGATGCATATAATGCAATATCCGAGAATGTTTTGCCGAGGAGTCCATGGAGTACCTTGGCTTTTGGTGGGTTCAGCTCTAGTTGCAGCCCCATGTTGATATTGTCGAAGCTTTAAAGGTGTCCGGCGTTGCACTGCAAGACTTATGTTGGAAACACACAAATAGGTTAAAAGTGGCATAAGCTTGGAAAACCAAAAAACTTCAGTAAAAACTTTACGTCCGAACTAAATCAAGTTTTTTGTGCCAATCCGAAATTGGTCTTAAAAAATTTGTGCTTCTGTCGTGCTTTAACATGACACATCCGATCTCTAAACTTCAAGTAGGTCAGCCTTTGGCTTCAACCTCCTTATCCCGAAGGTGGAGTGCTTCTCCAAGGCCAGTTTAGCAAAATAAACTCAAGCGGCTTTAGAGAGAAGCCAGGCTATCCGGCTATTGACCACACACTCGAGTCAAAAAAGGAGTGGTAGAAAAAGACTTTGCAACGACTGAGAAGAAAAACATTCATTATAAAATGGCTCGTATAAATTTAAGAGCCCCCAGTTAACCTATGACAGGAAGTGTTTTTAACAAACAACGCATGTGAGCATGGTCGAATCGAACACAAATTAAAAATGTAAAAATTTTGAGCATGAAAGTGACTTAGCTGGTTAATATGTTCAGCGTTGATGATGTGGGCCGAGCTTGCGGCGGGTCGAGGTCCCAGCCCCCAAGCCGGTCCCGAGGTCCCCGAGCGGAGAGCTTGGCTCGATGAAGTGGCGATGCCGCACGATCGATGTGGCGAGCCGAAGCCCCTGGTCCAGCCGAGGTGACGAAAACCCTCCTGACCGAGGTGACGAAGAGCTCGGCGGAAAAAAGAAGTGTTTAACAATCAATGTTTGAACGAACAACTTTTTTGTTTAACACAAATATAATGTTTGGTTGAACCGAACAAGAATTAAAAAATTTAAAGAAAAAAAGCTGAGCATGGAAGCGACTTAACTGGTTTAATGTGCTCGGTGTTGTTGACGAGGTTCGAGCTCGTGGTGGGACGAAGACGTAGTCCTCGGCCTAGCCAAGGTCCCAGCCCCCAAGCCGGTCTCGAGGTGCCCGAGCGAAGAGTTCGGCTTGATGAAGTGGTGACGCAACATGGTCGACATGGTGAGGCAAAGCCCCTGGTCCAGCTAATGTGACGAAGCTGGTCGGCTGGTGACGCCAAAGTCCCTGGAGTAGGTTGATGAAGAGATGGCGAAGGCCCCGGTCTAGCCAAGGTGACGGGGCAGGTTGGCGTGGTGGACATCGGCTTGGTCAGCCGGATTAGTATCTGAGATTTCTTCGGAATCGTCATCCGGTACTATGGTGCGAGGGGGGAGTCTGGCCAGGGTTGACTCCCGGTGTTCGGACGCCGAAGTCGCGTCCAGGATTGAAGCTGGATTCGGGATAAGAGAGGCTAGTCTGGCCGGAATTGACTCCCGATCTTCGGACGCAGAGGTCGCATCCAGGCTTGAAGAAGTAATAGTGTGGCAATGCCGACGCGGGCCAGATCTTGTGACGCGGTCGATGCTCGCTTGATGAAGTGACCATGCAGCGATGCCGGCGTGCCCGCTCCGTATAATCCATGGGGCGACGATGTTGGTGATGATTTAGCCTTCACGATGCCGAACTATTGTTCGGCTTGCCGAGATGATGATTCGATAAGGTTGAGTTCGGCTCGATGAAGCGATGACCCGTCTGGCGCAGGTCGGCAAACAACGTTGTCGGGCTGGTTTGACACCGGCGCGACGGTAAAGATTACCTCCGAAAAGGAGCAAAATTTGTGAGCATGTGTTTGGAAAGAAAACACAATACCCTAGAAAGAGATTCCTCCAAAAATGTTGTCCAATATCCCGTTAATGAAGAAAGATGAACTTGGGTCGGATTCATATTCGTGCAGAAAACAGATCTGAAAATTGATGCGCTCATTGGAGGTTTCCCGGAGTTTGAACAGTAGGATCGAGCTGAAATTTTGAGGGATGGTAGGTATATGAATTCCGCAGCTGATCAACGGTTGGATCTTCCAAATGATTTCAGAGATTGACTCTGGACTCTTCTCCCTAAACTCGTCCAGATTCCCATCCAGATTCGACAGGGCTCCGGTATATCGGAGATCGCTGGAGATTGCTCCATCAGAACACGACGAAATTTTGCAGGGTTGTTGTAGACTCAATTCCGCAAAATTCCACCGAAGGAATTGTCAAAGCGATGCTCGAGGAGGCAGTGGCGGTGGATACAAGTTCACTATCCGAAAAAACAGCACGATCGCCCGAGGGCAATGTTGACGTTGAGCCCCCGAGCTCCATGGATGATTCCTCCATGATCATGATAGAGATCGGAGTTGATGTTGATGAAGGCCCTCGTCTGAACATGACGATCGAGGTAGGGCATAGTCCTCCGTCGAGCCAAGATGACCAGTCGAGCCGGCTATGAAGGTGCCGACGTCGCAGTTGATCTGCAGGCGAGCCATTGATCCTTTACCGATCACACAGCGGAACTCTCAATAAAAGCATCATTGTCGGTGTCAAAACCGGCAGACCTCAAGGTAGGGTGTCCCGAGCTATGGATTTTCGGATCAATGGTAACAGGGACGAAGGAGACAATGTTTTACCCAGGTTCGGGCCCTCTTGATGGAGGTAAAACCCTACGTCCTGCTCTTATTTATATTGATGATGGGGTATCGAGTACAGAGTTGATCTACCTCGAGATCATGAGTTGTGGTCTAAACCCTAATGATATGATGGATGCCATAATGATCTTGCCTCCCCCTATCGACTAGCCTGGCCTTGGCTTATATAATGTACCGGAGACCTAGGATAACAAGAGTCCTAGTCGGCTACGTTGGTAGAGAGGAGTCCTTGTCTTGATCACCAAGTCTTGCGGAATCTTCCTTATATGCGGCATGGGCTACCCGAAGTGGCCCATGAGAGAACCGCCATGGGGGTCCTCGGCCCAATCCAGCTGGTCGGGAGACGACATGGTGAGTACCCCCAAGTCCAGGACACCGTCACCAATGCTTTTCCCTTCAAAGATAAAGGGAAAACCTTCTTCTTTGCTTCATCTCCGGGTAAACCTGCAAGCTTAAATAATCCACAAATTTTATCTATATATATCAAGTGCATATCAGGATGTTCAGTTCCATCTCCTGCATAAGGATTAGCTAGCAGTTGTTCTATCATACCCGAAGGGATTTCATAACTAATATTTTCAGTAGGTGAAGTAGGTTGAGGGATAACTAATTGTGGTTCCAGTCGAGGTGAAGATACCCCGAACAAACCCCTCAAAGAATGATTCTCCATAGTAACAAGTGACAATAAATTTCAGCACGTAGTAATAATTTTCACTTACCAAGAGCGCTTCACTCCTCGGCAACGGCGTCAAAAATAGCCTTGATGACCCACAAGTATAGGGGATCAATCGTAGTCCTTTCGATAAGTAAGAGTGTCGAGCCCAACGAGGAGCAGAAGGAAATGACAAGTGGTTTTCAACAAGGTAATGTCTGCAAGCACTAAAATTGTCGGTAACAGGTAGTTTGATAGCAAGATAATTTGTAGCAAGTGAATAACGGTAACGGTAAATAAAGTGCAGCAAGGTAGCCCAATCCTTTTGAGGCAAAGGATAGGCCAAAACGGTCTCTTATGATAAGCAAAGCGTTCTTGAGGGTATACGGGAATTTCATCATATCACTTTCATCATGTTGGTTTGATTTGTGTTCGCTACTTTGATAATTTGATATGTGGGTGGACCGGTGCTTAGGTGTTGTTCTTACTTGAACAAACCTCGTACTTATGATTAACCCTCTCGCAAGCATCGCAACTATGAGAAAAGTATTAAGATAAAATCTAACCATAGCATTAAATTTTGGATCCAAATCGGTCCCTTACGGAATAGCGCATAAACTAGGGTTTAAGCTTCTGTCACTCTAGCAACCCATCATCTAATTACTACTCCACAATGCATTCTCTTAGGCCCAAATATGGTGAAGTGCCATGTAGTCAATGTTCACATGACACCACTAAGGGAATCACAACATACATATCATCAAAATATCGAACACATATCAAGTTCACATGATTACTTGCAACATGACTTCTCCCGTGACCTCAAGAACAAAAGTAACTACTCACAAAAAATAATCATGCTCAAGATCAGAGGGGTATTAAATAGCATAATGGATCTGGACATATAATCTTCCACCAAATAAACCATATAGTAATCAACTACAAGATGTAATCAACACTACTAGTCACCCACAAGTACCAATCTAAGGTTCTGGTACAAAGATTGAACACAAGAGATGAACTAGGGTTTGAGAGGAGATGGTGATGTTGAAGATGTTGATGGAGATGTCCCTCCCAAAGATGGGAGAGTTGTTGGTGATGACGATGACGATGATTTCCCCCTCCGGGAGGGAAGTTCCCCCGGCGGAATCGCTCCGCCGAATGGCAAAAGTGCTCCTGCCCAAGTTCCGCCTCGAGACGGCGGCGCTTCATCCCGAAAGTCCTCTCCTTCTTTTTTCTAGGTCAAAATGACTTATATACCAGAAGAGGGGCATCGGAGGTGGGCCGAGGAGGGCACAACCCACCAGGGCACGCCTGGGCTCCCTGGCGCGCCCAGGTGGGTTGTGCCCACCTGGTGGGCCCCCTCTGGTAGTTATTTGCTCCAATAATTCCTAAATAATCCATAAAAAATCTTCGTAAAGTTTCAGCTTATTTGGAGTTGTGCAGAATAGGTAGCTCTGACGTGCTTTTTCAGGTCCAGAATTCCAGCTGCCAGTATTCTCCCTCTTTGTGTAAACCTTGCATATTATGAGAGAAAAGGCATTAGAATTACTCCCAAAAGCATTATTATGCATAAAAACATTATAAATAACAGTAGGTAAACATGATGCAAAATGGACGTATCAATCATCTGATTGCTCAAGTGTGAATGTCATTGTTTCTTGTGGAGCTGAGGTTTTCCGAGGTTTTGATGTTGGAACTCTCCTCCCAGCAGTTTTCTTGGCTCCAGGATTAGTGGTGGCTATAGAGCCATACTCCTTTCTGAGTACTACCTTCTTTTGCTTGGAAGTGGCCTCATCTGCCACAAAATCTTCATCCTCGCTGTCAGAGGTTCTCTTCTTCTTTGTTCTAGTGGCAGCCATTGGCAAATTGCTCGGTGTGCTCCTGCTACCTTCATCATAGTTGTCATTGGGGCTTCAACCCTCACTGAGATCAACATTCTGTTCTGTCACATTCTGGCTATCGCTGGCACTTGACATCTTGCAAATTTGACCCTGTGAATAGATGGGTATGGGCAGAGTAGATGAGTTATCACAAAAAGCAGATGGTTTTGCAAAAAATTGAGTTCAAACTTTAGTTCTAGTTTTCCACAGAAAGCATTTCGGAGCTACCGATATGATCATTTTGGTGACACCGAAGCACTCACATAGCCTGAACACACAATTTCGGTTGGACCGAGTTGTGGTTCGGTGGCTCCGAGATGCTAGGGTTTCACAGAAACTTTACTTTCGGTCTCACCGATTAGTACATTTCGGTGGAACTGAGTTGTACTTGTGCAATGGCCAGAGCCAATCGGTGGGACCAAAAATTTCATTTCGGTCGGTCCGAGATGAGTTCGGCGGAAACCTAACCCTAAATTTTTTGCTCGAGTCTATTCTAACGAATCAATCTAGTGGATAGAAGTATTGCAGACGTGGCAAGATACATGGCATGATCCTTGTGCATTGAATCGAACAAATAGAAGCCCAAGGAGATCAAATCTCACCCTAACTCGGTGGAGATCCTCTACGGAGGCAACGGCGGAGTGGCTTCCATTGGCGGCGGTGGATTCTTGCTGCGAAGGCGCACAGGAGGCGACGGCGATGATCCGGAGACCAAGGGGCGACAACAATGTGGCGCGAGCTCAAAACATTTGAAGTAATTTTCAACCGTACGGGCCGCAAGATATATATACCCATGTGCTGTCGGTGGCACCGAGTGGAACGAATCGGTGGCTTCGAGATGTGAAACTGCGTGCAGTTACAGCAACTCAGTGTGACCGGGTTGGTCTAATCAGTAGCACCGAGATGAAAACCTAGATCAGTCTAATGCTTTCGGTGTGACCGAGTTGGAGTGGGTTGGTCTGACCGAAAAACAATAGAAGGTTTTGGAAGGCAGCCCTTGACGGATCGGTGGCTCCGAGTGCTCCTCACCCAGAGGGTCCGAAATGAGCTTGTTCAATTTTTGTGATATAGCATGAATAGAATTTGAGACAAGAAGAGCATAGATAGCTAGAGAAAGTTCTTAGGCATTCTTGTACATCCATTTGGCCAACAAAACCAAAACAACCAAAACAACAAAATGGATGTCCTCAAATGGAGAAATATGTAAACCAACATGCTCACACAATAAGATATCAAATGAACTATGTGTCAAACATGCACAAACAATTCTAGCATCTATCAAGCAATTGGCGATGACTAGGTCATCTATATATGAGTATATTGACTTAGGAGTCAAATGAGAACATTTGATCATAGTCATACTCATCGTTTAAGCACAAGTGGGGTTACCACTTTTACATAAAGCATTAATGTGTTCACACCATTAGAGTTGCTTTAGCCCAATTCTTAGAGCAAAGCTCCCCCTAGATGTGATATCCCCCCAAAGAGGGATGAATTAACCTTGGGTTTTGTCGATGATGACTTCATGTAGATAGTGAAGATGTGGATGCTCAGTGTTGATGTAGATCATTTGGATCAATCCTTTGGAGTGTTGCACTTTCAATACCTACATGGGTTAGTCCCACAAGGAACATACACGGATATCCATAGACAAGAGGGTTTGTGACTCCTTGAACTAGTGCAAGATATGGAAGTTGATTGCACAAGTCCTCGCCAAAATGAATATGAATGAAGTATGTTGGCGGAGTCACCCTCAAGAACACTCTAGTTCTTCTTCTTTGGGATCCACATCAACTTGATGGGAATCCTTGGAGTTGTAGTTGAACTTGATGAAGTAGAGCATGACGTAGTCTTGGGAACCCACTTGACCATGGCCTTTGGAGCTTCTTCAAATGAGTCAATCTCTTCTTGAAGCTTGTCCTTTTCCTTTAAGCTTGTGGTCTTGTGGTGGAAGATCATCTTGTGCTTGTGTTCCTTCAAAAGAAGTGGGTTCATACTTATCTTGTTGAGGAACAAACTTCGTCTTGGGGTACCGATCTTCTTCCCATTCAACTCCATTGGCATTGAACTTTCGTTCAAAACCAACACCTTCATTCTTTTGGTGCCTTCCTTGCTTGCATATAATTTCCTCAAATTGCTTACTCTCGGCAAGGCTCTTATAAACACCTTTCTCTATAATTCCCGTCAATAAGCTATTTTCTTGCTCAAGTGTAACTTGGCTAAGAGAATCATTAGTGGAATCAAGAGAACTACTAGAAGCAACAAAATTAGATTTAGCATGATTATTGTTACTACTAGAAGAAGAATCTTTCTTTCTCTTATTGCTAGATTTTACTTGTGGCATATAAGTAGACAAGAGGAGACGTTTGGCAATGTAAGAAGAACTCTTCTTTCAAAGATCATCATTGATAGCTTTTAGAAACCCATGCTCTTGCTCTAAATTTAGCTTCTCGAAGCGTAGCTTCTCATGAGTTCTTTGGAGCTCTCTATGATCTTCTGGAGTTGTTTCATGAGCTAACTTAAGAGTGTTTAGTTATTTAGTTAGATGCTCAATCTCCTTCTTATCATTGTCATTCGTTTCATCTTGATTAGCATGATTACTAGCAAGTTCATTGTTTTCACTAGTTTTGTCAACAAGTAAATCATCATCACCTAGCAAATCACCTTCATCTCTATTGAAATCAAAGTACTTGGGGTGTGATACCTTGGGGCTTTTAGCCATGAAGCATCTTCCAATTCCTTCATTTGGTGAATCAAATATGTCGTGGGAGTTGGATGATAATAGAGCAAGTCCGGCAACACCTTCATCTTGACTATAATCGGAGTCGGAGTGATAGCTTCTCTCAGAGTAGTTGTCGGAGTCGGAACCAGAAACCCATTCACCAACATGAGCTTGATGTCTTTGTCTTGTGTAGCTCTTTGATGACTTGTCTTTCCTTTCTGAATCTTTGCTTCTTCGAGAGGGTCTTCGTTCATAACGATCATCTCTACTCTACTCTCGCTTGGAGGTGATTCATCCCTTCTACTTCTTTTTTATGAGTCTTCTCTTTTCTTATAGGGAGTCGTACATTCATTGGAATAGTGCCCGGGTCTTCCATAATTGTAGAAATTATGATCATGACTAGAAGATCTTTTGTCATTGTAGGACCTTGACTTGGAGCTTCTCTCTTTGCCTCTACTCTTGTAGCATTTGTTGAAGTTCTTCACCATTAAGCTTAATTCTTCATTGGAGACTAGCTTGTCACTTGATGTTGTAGGAGCATCACTTGACTCTTTGTAAGCACCACTTGACTTGTTGTGGAGCTCATCCTTATCCTTGAGTGACATCTCATGAGGAACAATTCTACCAATGACTTCCGTTGGCTTGAGATCTTTGTAGTTGGGCATCATTTGGATTAATGTGCACACAGTGTCATATTTTACATCCAAGGCTCTAAGGATCTTCTTGATGATGAATTTGTCGGTCATCTCTTCACTTCCTAAGCCGGCAATCTCATTTGTGATAAGAGCAAGCCTAGAGTACATTTCGGTGACTACTTCACCATCCTTCATCTTGAACTTGTCAAGTTGACTTTGGAGCACATCAAACTTCGATTCCTTGACGGACTCGGTACCTTCGTGCATATCAACCAAAGTGTCCCAAATTTCCTTTGCATTCTCAAGGCGGCTGATTTTGTTGAATTCTTTGGGGCACAATCCATTGAAGAGAATGTCACAAGCTTGAGCGTTGTATTGCAACATCTTCAATTCATCCGCGGAGGCTTCACGATCCGGTTCTTTACCATCTTCAAAGTATTCACCTTGCAAGCCAATACGAACAACAACCCAAACGGTGGAGTTATGACCAAGAATATGCATTTTCATCTTATGCTTCCAACTATCAAAATTTGTACCATCAAAGTAAGGACCTCTACGGTGGTAATTACCCTCACTAGATGCCATACTCTCCTAGGTTGTGAAACCAAGGCTATGACCACCAAAGCTAGGGAAATCAAGGCAAATGGAGACCAAAGCTCTGATACCACTTGTCGGATCGAAAGTATGTCTAGAGGGGGTGATTAGACTACTTGACCAAATAAAAATCTATCATTTTCCCAATTTTAGTTGTTGGTAGATTTTAGCAATTATGACAAGTCAATCAATCAACCTACGCATGCAATTCTAAGAGTATAGCATCAGAAAGTAGAACATTGCATATGAAGGTAAAGGGAAGGGTTTGGAGAAGGCAAATGCAATGGAGACACGAAATTTTTTGGCATGGTTCCGATAGGTGGTGCTATCGTACGTCCACGTTGATGGAGACTTCAACCCATGAAGGGTAACGGCTGCGCGAGTCCACGGAGGGCTCCACCCACGAAGGGTCCACAAAGAAGCAACCTTGTCTATCCCACCATGGCCATTGCCCATGAAGGACTTGCCTCACTCGGGTAGATCTTCACCAAGTAGGCGATCTCCTTGCCCTTACAAACTTCTTGGTTCAACTCCACAACATGTCAGAGGCTCCCAAGCGACACCTAACCAATCTAGGAGACACCACTCTCCAAAAGGTAATAGATGATGTGTTGATGATGAAGTCCTTACTCTTGTGCTTCAAATGATAGTCTTCCCAACACTCAACTCTCTCTCACAGATTTGGCTATGGTGGAAGAAGGATTTGAGTGGAAAGCAACTTGGGGAAGACTAGAAATCAAGGTTCAAATGGTTGGAATGGAATCTCTTGATCTCAACACATGAGTAGGTGGTTCTCTCTCAGAAAATGGATGGTGGAAGTGTAGGCACGTTCTGATGGCTCTCTTTCCAATGAAGAGGGGGTGGAGGGGTATATATAGCCTCCACACAAAATCCAACCGTTACACACTTTTGACTCATCTTGGTGGCACCGAGTTCGAAACTCGGTGGCACCGATCTGTTCAAAAATATGAACGTTAGGAATCTCAGTGGGACCGATGTGCTAGGGCTTAGGGCAAACTTCATCTCGGTGGTGCCGATTGCATCAACTCGGTGAGACCGAAGTGAAGCAATAAGCAACAGAGAATCTGGCAAGCTAACTCGATGAGACCAATTGCAACATCTCGGTGAGACCAAAATAATTACAACAAGTCACAGGGAGTTTGCAAGGCCATCTCAGTGAGACCAAGATCCGTATCGGTGTGACCGAACTGTTAGGGTTTCTGGCAGTGGCTATGTCAAATGAACTCGGTGGCTCCGGGTAGAAAGAATCGGTAGGGCCGAGTTTGGATTTTAGGTTTCGACATATTTGGAAGGAGAAAGTGGCTGAGGGTTTTGGAGCAATATCACTAAGCACTTTGAGCAAGTAGATCATTAAGCAACACCTCATCCCCTTTTAATACCATTGGCTTTCCTATGGACTCAATGTGATCTTGGATCACTAAAATATAAATGAAGAGTCTTGAGCTTTTGCCAATCTTTGTCCTTATCATTTTGAGGGGTCCACATCTCTTGTCCATGCCATGCCAATCATTGAACATCCTGAAATATTTATCTTGAAAGGATATTAGTTCAATGAGCTATATGTTGTTATGAATTACCAAAACCAACCGGTGGTGGAGCATTGGCACCATGGCCACGACCAGCAGGTCTAACCATCCTGCTAAAATGTAATAGGGGGTAGTTTAGCATTGAGCATTTGTAAAGACAAGGAATAATTCATGAGGTAGCATGCACAAAGAAAGAAGTACGATGGATACAACATAGTAGTCAAACACGACATACAGATCCATACATAAGTCGGTTACAAGCCAAAAGTACCAGTTCAGAAAGGGAAAGGTAGTCTAGACCAACTAGGCGGCACGCAGGCACGCGGTGGAGGGATACAACAATGGGACATAGCAATATGCTACATCAACGTCGGGGGAACCTCTGAAGGCAGGCAGCTGCAGGTGACGAAAAGGCAGACGGTTCTCAAGAGAAGGATCCTACGCTCCGTGAACACTCTGGTGCAGGAATTGGTCCCGAACTGGAAGGAGAGGTCCACATGCAGGGGTATCACCTCCAACAGCATGCCACACAAGACTTGGTGGCATCTCTGCCCTGCGCGGGTAAAGGATGTACTCTGGCTGAATCCTTGCGCTGACTGCTGGCAGCATCTGTGTGAGAGTGTCGTAGTGATGAGCACGAGTGGTGTAACACCCCCAGTGGTTAACCAAAGTAATTCCATTTTGATAATGCCAAGTCAGCATGATTATCAGTGCATGATCATCATTAACATCATATTGCATTTCAACTCCTAAGTCAAAATTCAAATTTAAATAAAAGTGGAAAATAAAAGTTGTCCAAACCTGAAAACTAAAATGTGCCTCATGCTGCAAATATTCCCAAAGCATTTATAAAAATGATTGCAACATTTGTTGGAATTGTAAAAGGACTCGAACAACAAGAAACAGCAGCAACATAGCACTATTTAATCCTTTTCAAATTAAATAAAATCCAAACAAAAAGATATGGACGCCAAACCAATTTCTAGCAGTGACTAATTTTGCACTGTTAATATTTGGACCAGTCTCATATTTTACAAAAGTCCAGAAGTAGCCTAGACATTTTTGCAAAACAGAGAAAAGAATAAATAAAAAGAAAAGCTAAAAGAAAATAAAAGGAACCCCCCCCCTTCGCTGGGCCTCGGCCCAGCTGGCCACTGGGCTAGCCAGGCCGGCCCAGCCGGCACCCTACTACCCTCCTCCTTATCCCCAGGGGGAAACCGTAATCCTCGTCACCCCCCCTCCCCCCCCCACCCCTCGATCCCCTTCTCCCCCCCTCTCTTTCTGGATCGGCGCGGCCTCCTCCTCCCCGCGCCGCCCGACGCGCCCCCGAGTCGCCCTCGTCGCCTCGCCCGACGCCGTCACCGCCGCCTGGACCTCGCCGGACCTCCTCGCCGGCCTGCTTCCCCTACGCACGTCGTCTCCGTCCTCCTCCTCATCCCCCATTGCCCCGAACCCTACGCCCGCGGTGAGGACCCCGGTCCTCCTCTCTCCCCTATCGCCGCCCGTGCACCGCGCTCGCCGGCGACCACTGCTGCTGCACTGCTTCGCCCGCGCCCGCGCGAGTCGCCCTTCTTGCCGCTGCCGCGCCCGAGCGCGCGCCCCGCCTGTGCACGCCCGCGCGGCCGCCCGTGGCCTGCTGCTGCCCGCTGCGCCCTGTGAGCTGCGCCGCTGCCACCACCACCACCGCAGCCACCGCTCCGCGCACCGCGCCCCGCCTCTGTCCCCGCACCACCATCGCGCGTGCCCGCAGCCGCGCTAGCCCCGCTGCTGCCGCCCTCCTCCGCCGCTCGCCTGAGCCCGCCTTTTCCGCGTCGCCGCACCCGCTCCACCTCGCCGCTGCTCGCCGGCCACTGCCGCTGCTGCCCTACACCGCCTGCTGCCGCCGCGCGCCGCGCCCTGCCGTGCTTGTCGCCGCCTCGCTCGCCTCTGCCCGCGCGCACGCGCGCGTTGGCCGGACTTGTCCGGCCCCGAAAGGGGCTCGCCGCGGACGTGTCCTCCCCTGCCACTGACCAGTGGGCCAGTTCCCTGTTAAAAAAAAGAGATATAAAAAAAGTTAAATAAATAATTAAGTTAATAGTTAATTAATTAGTTAAAAGTTAATTAAGTTAATTAATATTGTTTAAATTAACTAATTAGGTTTAGTTGCTAATTAATGTTTAATCTGTTAATTAGTGTTAGTAGACTATGACATGTGGGTCCCCCTTGACCCTGTTGACTGGTCAACCTTGACCCAGTCAACGCTGACTGGATCTGCTGACTGGACCATTTGACTTAGTCAACCTATTTAAATAATTCGAAAAATTAATAAAACTTTAGAAAATCATATTAAATAATCCGTAACCCGGATTGAAAAACTTTGTACATGAAAGTTGCTCAGAACGACGAGACGATTCCGAATACGCGGTCTGTTCGTCCGTCACACATCCCTAACTATCCGAATATGCAACCGTTCCCCTCCGGTCATCTGTCTGACAAATGTCCGGAACTGGGAAAACATTCCCGGATGGATTCCCCCTTCCTCGGTGACGTGCAACCATACGTTAGGACACACCCGGCACTGCATATTGTCATGCCGTACTTTGCGTTGCTCATGTTTGCTCTATATTTATACTGTTTCCTCCCCCTCTTTTATCTTGATAGAGCCGGTACCGACGCAGCTCCGGAGTTCGACGACCCCTGAAGACCTTGCCCTTGCCGCCGAGCAACCAGGCAAGCCCCCCCCTTTTGATCATCCCGATATCGCCCATTCTATTTCTCATGCTTGCATTAGAATTGCTGCTGCTACTGTTTTACCTATTCTGATGCATAGCCTGTTTGTTGTAACCTGTTGTTGATAATTACCTGCATATCCTAAACTGTTTAGTCTAGGCTGGGTAGAGACCTATCAGTGACCCCACTTATCCCGACTGCCGCGCTGGATTGTCAGAAGACCCGACCAACGGGATTGAAGACCAGGCCCCGACACCGCACATCACCCCCCTAGTTGTAACGACACTACAGCGTTACTATCGAGTGCCGAGGGTGAAACCTCTTGTAGCACTCCTGATGTTAACTCTGTAGAGTAGCTATTCGGTCATGGTCATCGAGGGTGATTCCTCCTTCACCGCTTCCGATAACGACGCTGTCGTACAACACCTCAAGTGTGGACCCAGTGAGGGTGATTCCTCCGAGTTCATCTTGACGGATACATTGAGTAGGAATCCAACGAGGGTGACACCTCGGATTCCCCTGATGTTATGGACACACGGATACTTGGACTTTACATTGTTACTTGGATAGGCGGGTCGACCCTGAGAGGTACCCGCGTGCGCCTGAGAGGCGAGTGTTGAGAAGACGGGTGCTAGTGTGGTGCCCGAGTGCTGAATACGAGGCGCGGCCGGGCATTCTTAACCCTTGCAGCAAGTCCTCGAGATGGGGCGACGGGGTCACATCTTTCGTGAGTCTCTGCTCGTTACCGCAAGCCCCTAGTCCTAACGATTTGGATATTTGATCCGAGCAGGCCTCTGGCCTGATAGCACTAACCATCACGTGGGCATAGTATGGGCGTTCTGCATCGTATGCATCAGCCGAAAGCTCTGTCAGACGTCTAGTTCAGCATGGCGGCACGGACGGACCGGCGCCTTCCTGTAGTGTTGGTGCCTGGCTTCACCGTGTGCGCAACGACCCGGAGGGCGAGGGGCGATGGCCAAGACCCCCTTGCGCTTAGGATGTAGACCGGCGGGGACCTCTCTGCTGAGCTATAGGTAGGGTTGCGATGTGTCGTTTGACCGAGGCCGGGCATGACCCAGGAAAGTGTGTCCAGCCGGAGTTAATCGAGCGTGTTGGGTAAGTTGGTGCACCCCTGCAGGGAAGAATACTTCTATCGATAGCCGGTCCTACGGTAAAGGACACTCGGAGTTGTATCCTGATTGATACAATTTTTTTAGAACTGGATACTTGGATACTATGGCTCTGGGATTGCTTCTCGCAGGGAGTCGAGAAGGGATCTCCGGACGAGGTTGATGACTGTATGGCTCTGGGATTGCTTTCTCGCAGGGAGTCGAGAAAGGATCTCTGGGTGAGGTTGAGACTTAATGATACTGCTACATTATATTGTACTGTTCTACTCTCTTCTAATGCTGCAAGACCGCTGAAGATGCTAGTCTTCGATAGGACTAGGCCTTCTCTCTATTCTTGCATTTCTGCAGCCCAGTCCACATATACAGCCTCCCTTTGAAAATGTTGCATATGTAGTGTAGATCCTTGCTTGCTGAGTACTTCTGAGTACTCACGGTTGCTTTGTTTTCCTTTTTCTCCCCATATCAGTTTGTCGTAACAAGATGACGGAGCCCCTGAGACAGCTGTCCTTGCCGACGATCACTACTACTACCCAGAGGATGGATTCTTCTACGAGTCGACTGACGACCAGGAGTAGAATCGGAGGGTCCCAGGCAGGAGGCCTACGCCTTTCGATCGTAGTGTTTTATTTTGCCCCGCCTTTCTAAAGGCCTTTCTGTTTCTGTTTCATATCTGTACTCAAATATCGGATGCTTCCGCTGACGCTTGTACGCAAGCTTATGTATTCGAGCCCTCGAGGCCCCTGGCTTGTAATATAAAGCTTGTATGACTTTATTTATGTTTTAGAGTTGTGTTGTGATATCTTCCCGTGAGTCCTTAGGCTTGATCGTGTGCATTTGCGTGTATGATTAGTGCACGATTGGGCCGGGGGCGTAACAAGTTGGTATCAGAGCTGACTGACTGTAGGAACCCCCCTTTCCAACTCCTTGGCCGAAGTTGAGTCTAGTAATCGAAAACTATTTTACTAACTTGGCTGTGTGGCTTACGGGCCCACGTCTCCAATTGGGTGGTATTAGGATCTTTTACTCCTCGACCTTTACTCTGGGCCTCTGACCTCTCTTCTATTCGGGTTAAAATTTTACTAACTCCAACATTAGGTTCTCGTGATCACATCCACCCGGTGTTCTGGATTATTCCCCCCTTGCTCCAAGATTGTGGGCCAGGTTCTGCTTACAGGATCCTTTTATCGAGGGCACCCTGTGTTGTCACTTGCAGATTCCTCGCTCCGTTAGTTTTCTCCGACGTTGATGTAGCCTTTGCTATGTCTCGTTGTGTACTTCCCTACCGCGTGCCTGCGCGCCGCCTAGTTGTCTAGCCCTCCCTTTTCTACTGTCGTAATGCCGGATTCTAACCGAGGCTATGTGTGGATTTGAATGTCTGGTGCGAATATGATGAAGTATCTATTGCGCTTCCTTCTGTTGTGCGTGATACTTCATGAATCATTCCATACACATGCAGTTTTTCTTGCTAAACTGCCCCTGTTGATTTGGTAGGATGGCTGATGATCCTCCACCTCCACCCTATATGGCCGCAATGATGCAGCAGTTTATGACCGGACTATTGGCTCAGTTCCCAAATCAGAATGCTCAGCAACAGAATGTTCCAATAACTCTGGCAGAATTTGTGCGCCTCAATCCGTCCGTTTTCCGCAACTCCACCAATCCTATGGATGTTGATGATTGGCTTTGTGACATCCTATTTGAGATGGAGTCAGCTAATGTTGCCCCTGACAGTTACGTCACCTTTGCGACATTCCACTTGAAGGGTCCCGCTGCTCAATGGTGGGAAAGCCACAAGGCTATGTTGCCTGCAGAGACTGTAACCACTTGGCCGGAATTTCAGTCAGCTTTTCGTGCACGGTACATTCCTCAAGGTCTGATCGACCAGAAGAAGCAGGAGTTCCGCAAACTCTCACAGGGCAAAATGACTGTGGATGAATACCAGAGGAAATTTATCAAACTGTCCCGCTATGCTGAGGATGACGTCGACACCAACACACGCAAGCAGGAGAAATTCCGTGAAGGACTACGTACTGATATAAAACTTGCACTTGCTGTCCATGATTTCACAGACTTCGCAACGCTTGTCAGCAAATCTTTCCAAGTTGAAACAGCTCTGACTGAGTACCAGGAGTTGCTTAAGCGTACTCGAGATGTCGGCTCGTCTTCCGGACGACCTACTCAAAAATGTCGAGTCTGGATCCCTCACAATATTCATCATCGACCTGCTCCAACACCAAGGCCGTCATATGCTGCACCTCGTCTGCCCCCACCACCAAGGCAACTGAACATTTCAAGTGGACAGCCCAATGTTGGTGTTTCTCCCCATAATGATGGTCTGTGCCACCAGTGTGGACAGCCAGGGCACAGTGCTTTTAACTGTCATCAAGGTCAGCCTCAGAATGCATCACGTCATCCTGTTGTTCGTAGGAAGGGCCATCGGACCCATCATTCCAGAAATCGTAGTGCCAGACTACCTGCTAGTCAACTTGTTCATGTCAACCAAGTCAACATGGAAGAAGCTCGACAGGACCCCAACATTGTGATGGGCACCCTTCTAGTGAATTCAATCCCAGCTTCAGTCCTCTTTGATTCTGGAGCATCGCACTCCTTCATGTCCGAAAGTTTTGCGCGAAGCCATGATATACTTTTCGAGGAGATGTCCATCCCATTAGTAATCCATTAGCCTGGGGCTAATTGGCAAACTACCATGGTAAGCCACGGTAACCACATTGTGATCGGAGGATTGATGTTCCCCGTTTCACTCATTGCTCTCAAGACCTCCAACATAGACATTATTCTCGGTATGGACTGGTTGAAGCCTCATAAAGCTTTGATTGACTGTGCCACTGAAACAGTCCGCCTCACACACCCTTCCGGTCAGACTGTCAGATACTCAGCTCGTACAGTGCAGGACGCCGAAGCTCAGATATATGTTCTAAATGCATTGAACGCTTCACCTCTTGAAGGCATCGAGAACGTTCCAGTTGTTCGTGATTTCCAAGACGTCGTTCCAGAAGAACTTCCAGGAATACCCCCTGCTAGAGTTGTTGAGTTCGTCATCGACTTGAAGCCTGGCACAACTCCTATTGCGAAGCGTCCTTATAAAATGCCTCCGCATCATCTTCTCGAACTTAAGGAAGAAATCGACACGTCACTTAAGAAAGGTTTCATCCGCCCCAGTTCCTCTGCTTGGGGAGCACCTTCACTCTTCGTCAAGAAGAAGGATGGAACTAACCGATTGGTTCAGGATTATCGGCCCATTAACCAAGCTACAATCCAGAATAAATATCCGCTTCCCCGGATCAATGATTTGTATGATCAACTTGCTGGTTCCTCAGTATTCTCTAAGCTTGATTTGAGATTGGGATACCATCAGATCCGTGTTCGTGAAGAGGATATTCCCAAGACTGCATTTGTTACTCGTTATGGCTCCTACGAGTACACTGTCATGTCATTTGGCTTAACAAATGCTCCAGCCACATTCTCCCGTCTGATGAATTACATCTTCATGGATTACCTCGACAAGTTCATCGTGGTTTATCTAGATGATATTCTGGTTTATTCGAAGAATAAGGAAGAACATGCCGAACACCTCCGTCTTGTACTGGAAAGGCTCCGAGAACACCAGTTGTATGCCAAGTATTCCAAATGTGAATTCTGGCTTTCTGAAGTAACGTACCTTGGTCATGTAATTTCCAAAGATGGCATTGCCGTTAACCCAGAACGAGTTCAGGCTATTCTGGACTGGACTCCTCCGAAGAACGTCAAGCAAGTGAGAAGTTTTCTCGGCCTTGCAAGTTATTGTCGTCGTTTTGTCGAGAACTTTTCCAAGATTGCTAAGCCTTTGACTGATCTGCTTCACAAGGGCGTTAAATTTGAATGGACAGAAAAATGTCAGGAAAGTTTCCAGACACTCAAAGACAAGCTAACATCTGCCCCAGTACTATCTCCTCCAGATACCCGCAAAGACTTTGTGATCTATTGTGATGCATCCCGTGAAGGATTAGGTTGTGTCCTAATGCAAGAGCGTAAAGTGATTGCCTATGGCTCTCGTCAGTTGCGCCCACATGAAGAGAATTATCCGGTACATGATCTAGAACTAGCTGCTGTGATCTATGCATTGCAGTTGTGGTGACATTACCTTCTCGGTAATCGTTGCGAGATCTACACAGATCATAAAAGTCTGAAGTACTTGTTCACTCAACCATCTCTAAACCTCCGTCAGCAAAGATGGATGGAGGCCATTGCGGACTATGATTTGGGTATTTCCTATACCCCTGGCAAGGCTAACGTGATGGCTGATGCCTTAAGCCGCAAGTCCTATTGCGACAACCTCATGGTTAGGCGAGCTCAACCTCATCTTTTTGAAGAACTGCGCAAGCTGAATCTCCGTATTATCCCACAGGGTTCTCTGAATAACCTTGTGATACAACCAGATCTTGAGAAAGCTGTTAAGAATGCGCAAGCTAAAGATGCTGAAATTGATCTGATGAAGAAAGACCTTCACCTTGTAAAGTACAGGGATTTCTCGCTGTCTGAAGATGGAACTTTGTATTTCAGAAACCGCATTGTCGTACCTCGTTTCGAACTCATGACTGACAAAGTCATGAAGGAGGCCCATGATACCCCGTTGTCTATTCATCCGAGTAGCACCAAGATGTATCGTGATCTCCGTCAAAGGTACTGGTGGTCTAAAATGAAGCAGGACATTGCTCGTTATGTTGCCGAATGTGATGTGTGTCGTCGCGTTAAAGCAGAACATCAGAAACCAGCTGGAATTCTGCAACCACTTCCTATTCCTCTATGGAAATGGGATAAGGTTCAGATGGATTTCGTTACAGGACTTCCCAGGTCACAGAAGGGTCACGATGCTATTCTTGTAGTCGTCGACCAACTCTCTAAGGTTGCACACTTTCTGCCTGTCAAAGAGACTATCACTGCTAGTCAGTTAGCAGAGTTGTATATCTCCAGAATTGTTTCACTCCACGGTATTCCGAAGGAGATTAGTTCGGACCATGGCGGTCTTTTCACTTCCAAATTCTGGGAAAGTTTCCAAACAGCTATGGGAACTCATATTACCTGGAGTTCAGCTTATCACCCCCAATCCCAAGGCCAAGTTGAACGAGTCAATCAAGTGCTTGAAGACATGCTTCGAGCTTGTGTTATATCGTTCGATAAGAAGTGGGAAGAATCTCTCCCGTATGCCGAATTCTCTTACAACAACAGCTATCAAGCCAGCTTGAAAATGGCTCCCTTTGAAGTTCTTTATGGACGTAAGTGTCGAACCCCTCTGAATTGGTCAGAAACTGGGGAACGACCGCTCGTGGGTCCGGATATTATTCAACACGCCGAAGAACAAGTTCGTATCGTCCGTGAAAATCTCAAGGCGGCTCAGGACCGCCAGAAGAGCAACTATGATCGCAAACGATGGGGTTTGACTTATCAACCTGGTGATCAGGCTTATCTGCGAGTCACCCCGATGAAAGGCACTCACCGTTTTGGAATCAAGGGCAAGCTAGCTCCACGCTACATTGGTCCTTTCCACATTATTGCTAGACGTGGTCAGGTGGCATATAAATTGGAGTTGCCGCCGCAATTCTCTCATATCCACGACGTCTTCCATGTGTCGCAACTTCGTAAATGCTTCAAGGAATCTCCGCACCGAGCTGTGGATCACGAGATGCTCGAATTGCATGATGATCTTTCATATAAGGAGCATCCGATCCGCATCCTCGATGAAGCTGAACGTCGGACCCGTCAGAAGGTTACCAAGTTCCTCAAAGTGCAGTGGTCAAATCATACTGAAGATGAAGCCACTTGGGAACGCGAGGATAATCTTCGTGCGGAATACCCCGAACTTTTTCCTTCTACCTCTTAATTCTCGGGACGAGAATTCTTGTTAGTAGAGGAGATTTGTAACACCCCCAGTGGTTAGCCACAGTAATTCCATTTTGATAATGCCAAGTCAGCATGATTATCAGTGCATGATCATCATTGACATCATATTGCATTTCAACTCCTAAGTCAAAATTCAAATTTAAATAAAAGTGGAAAATAAAAGTTGTCCAAACCTGAAAACTAAAATGTGCCTCATGTTGCAAATATTCCCAAAGCATTTATAAAAATGATTGCAACATTTGTTGGAATTGTAAAAGGACTCGAACAACAAGAAACAGCAGCAACATAGCACTATTTAATCCTTTTCAAATTAAATAAAATCCAAACAAAAAGATATGGACGCCAAACCAATTTCTAGCAGTGACTAATTTTGCACTGTTAA